>CM031240.1:537064188-538365744 GCA_018340775.1 Taxus wallichiana var. yunnanensis
GAAGTCTATATGACTCAACTGAGGGATATGTAGTGAAGCTGGTCAAGATGTAAAGGTATGGGCAGACTCAGGAAATATCCAGTATGGCCTCAAACAGAACCCCAAGCATGGTACATCAAAATTGATGAGCATTTCATACAACATGGATTTGTTAGAAATCCATATGATCCCAATCTTTACATCAAAAATCAATGGGGATATTGTGATTTTTGTTGTCTATGTCGATGATCTTGTCATCACTTGGTAATTCAATGAAGATGATCGATGCAACAAAGAAAGATATTAAATGATCGTTCGACATGAAAAATCTCAGGCTGATGCACTATTGTCTTGGATTGGAAGTATGGCAAAAAGAGAATTGTATCTTTGTTTCTCGGTTGAAATATACAAATATGAAACTAAATAAATCCCAGGATGATGGATTGCACACTTCGATTCGCTACACTTATGGAGAACAAATTGTAATTATCTCGTTCAGATCCATCTCCTAAGGTAAATGCCACTCTCTATTGGCAATTGATTGGGAGTCTCATTTACCTGACCTATACTAGACTAGATATCAGCTTTGTAGTAAGCTATCTATCTAGGTTCATGCAGGAACCCAAAGTTTGTCATTGGAAAGCAGCAAGGCACATCTTGAGATATCTCAAAGGATCGATGGATCTTGGTCTAAAATCCAAGAAGAAAGACAAATTCTTCTTTTCGTGGATATTCGATTCGATCATGCAGCAATATTGATGAAAGAAAATACACTTCAAGGTTTGTGTTCTTTATGGGATCTGGACTAATTTTATGGGGAAGAAAGAAACAACACTTTGTTTCTCATTCTTCCATAGAAATGAGTATCGTTATGTAGGAGAAGCTTTCGATAAGCGATTTGGTTATGTCGCATACTCGAAGGAATTGGAATACCACAAGAAAAAATGACCACCATGTATGTTGACAATGAAGGTGTTCTCAAACTTGTTTGCAATCTAGTTTTTCATGAAAGAACAAAACACATTGAGGTACAAGTACATTTCATACATGAGCATGTCTTGAAGCACAATATATAGCTTCAGTTTTGTCCAACAGTTGAACAACGAGTAGATATCTTCACAAAGTCACTTACACATGACAAGTTCGAGTTGTTCGAGATATTTTCTCTCCTCATCTCGTTAAGATAATGCAAAATTAAGGGGGAAATGTTAGGATAAATATATTATTATTAATTATACATTATAGTTAGATTATTTAATTATTATTATTTGGTTATATTTATTTATAACCTTTTGTATTATTTATTTGTTGCATTATTGCTGCAACTATATTTTTTGTACTTAGTTGGTTATTGCTTCCCGGATGTATTTTAGAAGTTTTTATGATTTTGGTTGTACCTGTGCAACCTTGTATTTGTTTGCACATGGCTGTTCAATTCCTATAATAATTGTAGCACTCCATTGTAATGTAAGTTGATTGAATATTAATAAAATTCATCGATTCCGCCCATGTTGCTCAGTGACAGAATGTATTGAAGTCTGAAATACCTCCTTTTGTATTTGTTCAAACCTTGGGGGCATTGAATTGGAGAAAATTTGACTACATCATGAGTCCAACAAGGAGTAGACAAGGCATTGATTGTAATTATTGATCATGTTGAAGCACAAGGATGGCTTCTTTCATAGTATGTTGGTCTGAAACTAGTTATTCACATAGTCCTTTACCTCAAACCAACTTAGTCACTTTGATATCCACATCATATTCCATTACTTAGTTATCCAACCAACCCTTTCTCATTCAGATCCTTGTTCAAAAGGAAGTCTTTCACACTAGCATGTGAAACTAGTAGATGGATCTTGTTGTTTGATATCAAAATGTTGAATTTCTTCAAACTTCTTATAATAAAAAGGGCATGTTTTTCAACAAATGAGTATCTCACCTCATAATCCTCTAGATTTGGCTGAAAAATGCAATAGGATGTTCCAAGCCTTCTTCATTTGTTTGTACCAAGTATGGAGGATATTGTCTTTGTGCCACCAAAAGGCATACAAGGTGAAATATTTTGTAAAATCATGGGATTAATGAGAGTTGGGGCCTGTGCAATTTCTTTATTAATGGCTTCAAAACTATTTTTCCTTCAGTGGTCCATTTGAAGACCATACTCTTCTTCAACATTAGTGTCAATGGCTTGACAAGGTTGGAAAAGTTTGGAACAAACCTCTTGACAAATTTGATTCTTCCTAAGAATATTTGAAGTGCTTTCTTATGACTAGGTAATGGAAATGCAAGGATGACATTAACTCTTCTCGGATCAATAGTTAATCCTTCTTTAGAGACAATATGGCCAAGGAGTTTACCTTCATGAGCTAGGAAGATGCATTTTTAGGATTGAGAGAAAGATCCAAACTACCTACACCTCTCAAATACTTTCCTTAGATGGAGAAGATGATTAGTTGCATTCTTAGAGAACAATGATATCATCTAGATACACAAGAATAATGTTATTGATTAGTCTTTGAATTCCATATCCATGGCTCTTTGAAAAGTTTCTCCTGCATTGGATAAACCAAATGGAATTTTCTTATAGGCATAGGTTCCCCATTTTAGTGGTAAAGGTTGTCTTGAATTGATCTTCCTCCTTTACCATGATCTGATTGTAGCTAGAGTAACCATCTAGAAGAGAAAACCTTTTAGAACCTGCTACCATTTGTAAGATTTGTTCCATGAAGGTAGTGGGTAATGATCCTTTAAAATGCCTTATTTAAATCCCTAAAATCAACACATAATCTGATTTATCCATTCCTTTTCCACACTGGAACTAGATTAGCTACCCATGATGAATGCTTGATGGGAAAGATGATGCTTTCCTCAATTAACTTGTTCAATTCCTTCTTCATCAGGAGGCTCAATATGTGGATTGACATGTATCTATGTTTTTATCTGATAGGCTTGGTAGTTGAATCCAACTCAATGGTGTGTTGAGCTAAACTAGGATCAAAACCTCTAAGGTCTTCATAGCTCCATGAAAAAATATCAAAAATTCTTGGAAAAGTTCTACAAAAGCATGTTTTTCTTGTGGAGTGCTTACCTTACCAATTTGAAGCAATTTTCCTTCACCAACTGAGATGGGTTCTGAATCTTCACCCTTGACCATTATGTTTTCCTTTTCTTTTCTAAATTGGTCATTGGGGTTGAAAATGGATTCCAAGGTCACTAAGCCCTTGGGAAATTTATTTGATCTGAGTTGAAAAACTTGGTCTCCATATTGCTTCTCCAAATTTATCTTGATTTCTTAAAGAAAACTCATCCTCTTCTTGAATAAAATTGACAATCTGTTGATCATTTTCAAACACCTTCCAATTGGTGTCATTAAATTGTAGTAGTAGGTAGGCCTCACTACTACCATGATATGTGGTTGCACTTTGTCTCTCTTAATGTTCTCAACAACATCAAACCTTTCCCCATTCACACAACCAACCTATCAATGAAACTTCATTTCTTTTCTTGGAATGGCATGGATATTAAAGGCTTCAAAATATTCAAAAGATCCCATACCTGTGCTTGTAAGCTTTTTTAGCAAGTCATTCTTGGCTGCATTTGATCCTCTGACTTGTTCACAATCATTTCACTATCCCCAAAGGTCTGTAATTTTTGATGTTCTTCTTTCTTTCCCATTGAAGCCATGGATGAGGGACTCATATTTTTGTTGTGTTGTTGGAACAAATGAATTGAAATATAAAAAGAGGAGTAATACTTAATACTAGTAGGAGACATAAAAGGACTACCTCCTCCTACACCTTGTCTACTTCTTGATCCATCAAAGAACATTTTCCAAATTCCATATTTCTCTTCAATATTTGGTTTAACAATGTTAGGAAAAGGTGAATTCTCCTCATGCAAAAATAAATACCAAGGCCAATTTCTTCAATCTGTTGATATGGATCAAAACTATAACATTCATTTCCCACTCATCAAGTAGAAAATTAAGAATGCCCTCAATCTGAGTATATCTCTTTAGTACTTGGGAAATATTCTTGATCAAAGATGGTACAATTTGCATTGATGGGGATAGGAACATAAGGTTCTATATGATATGTGGAAATAGGTTCAAATTGATAGTATCCTTAGTGCCATACCTGGTTTTGAAGAGCATATGAGACCAATCAAGCTGATAATATCCTCAATTTTGGTAGTGAAGTCTCTAGATAGACATAGAGAAAAGAGTGGAGGTAGATCAATTATGAAATATCTTGAGGAACTGAGAAATTAGGGCATGCATGTAGTGTGAGGCTTAACCTTTGATAACCAAAATTCCTACTTGTTGTTCCATCTAGTTGTACCACACCCTTAGAAAGAGATTCATATTTGAGGCCTAGTTGGTCTATAATTTTTTGGGCATGAAAAAACTTTCTTGCTCAGAATCAATCATACAATTGTGAACTAAATGATTTCCAATGATCAAGGATACATAAAAGGTGGAGGTTTCATGTTCTTTTTTGGTTGATCCTCCTTTTTTGTTGCATTGCATTAGTAAGAAAAACTTTGGTTTGTTCTTTGGATGACTCACTTGGGATAGAGAGATTGGCCATAGCTTGCTTGCAAGAGATCTCTTTGTCCTGGAATTGCTAATGATTCCCACATAGATATGCTCACATTATTTTTCTTCATCATGTTCAAGGATGTTGAAAGGATTTGAATTATATTTTATGTTTACCTTACTTCTTAACAAAATTTTTTTTTGCATTTGAGATGATATGGAAGGTCCTTTAGGTTGATTTTGTACATTTGGAGCTATGTTTGAATTGCCACCTCCTTGGAGTGTCAAAGAAGGTTGAGAAGGACCTACATTTTCTGATTTCCCTCTTCCATAGCCTCTCTTCTTAGATCTAGTATTGCAGCCACACCTTGAGGAAAGTTTTGATTTATTCCACAAAAGTCATCCATTTTCCAATTACAAGTGAAGTATCACTTGGTGGTGTCTCTTGAGTGACTATTTGTTGTTGATTTTCCTTTTAGGTGTATCTTGAGGAATAAATGCACTTTGCACCATCAAATCTTGGTTTCAAAATTCCATTGGGGCATGTTTCTTGGTTGTGTGGAAGATGAAAAGGAAACACCACTCATAATCTTGCACAAGGTTATTTTGAACAAGAACCAAAGCTTGAGATGAACTAGCCACATTTGGGTTATATGGTTGAAATGGTCTTGTAGGGGGAAATTGATTTTGATTTTGAGGAGAACTTGGAATGAAGGTTTGTTTGGTTGATAAGGGGACTTGTTAGGTTGGTATGGAGGTTGATAAGGTCTAAAATTTTGGGCTTGCTGCCTCTTAATGGATACCAACTCATTCCCAAAATTTTGCAATTATTTCATCACCTCTTGCAACTCAGTTGAAGGGCTTGAGGAAGTAGATGCTTGACTAGAACTTTGATTTCTTGGGGTTGGAATGGGAGCTAATTCAGGGCTTGATGAGAAGTAGGTGTCTCAATCTCTGGGAATATAGGCATTGGAGGTCTAGGAGAAAGTTTCCCATCTGAATAAGACTATTCTCAGCTCTAATAGAAATGTCATAAGCATTTGGTAATGTTCTACCCCCATAGAATGAATCATGACTGAAATATCACTATTCAAAGCCTTTAGATAATAAGAAATGCATGTTGGGGTGTAGGTCTTACCACTTGAGGAATTCGGTCCCAAATCCTTTGAAATATGATGTTAAAATCATCATCATCTGCTCATTGGGGATCTCTTTGTTGTTGTCAATTGTTCTCTACCAAAGACAAGTGATGATTTATCCTCAAAATGATTGCAAAGGTTGTGCCAAGTTATCCCAATTATGAATTGAATATGGTCTCAAACTCTATACCATTGAAGGGATTTTCCTTTGAATGATGAAGCCAAGAGTTGACTACAACATCATCTTTATAATAAAATGGATCTAAAAACATTAACAACATCTTGGATATGATCAGTTGGGGTAGTATGATTTTCACCAATGAAGAAAGGGATACTTTTAAGTGTAAAAATAGTATATCATGTTGTGCATTGAGAGCTAAAGGACTACCACCATTGAAACTGAAAAAGGAAAATTTCTTTGAAGATCCATGAATGGGATGGGTCTTAAAACTCTAGATGACAACAAGAAGGGCCTACCAGGAGGGAGTAGAGAGGACTCTATTTGGTGGTGATGGTGATCTCTGAATTGATCTACCTCTTCTTCTTCTCCTTGGTGATAATTGTAAGTAATCAAAAGATCCTTCTTCTGTTGTTCTTGACCTTGTTTGAATCCTTCTCATGAAAAAGGCACTAAACTATAAACTAGTAGATATAATGTTTGGAGTCACCAGATGTGTTTTAAAAAGCCTCCAAAAGGCTGAAATTCACCAAGATACACACCAAAACTTAGTGAAAAATGGAAAGAAAACTCTAAAGGATGTCCCACCAAGGCATGCTAGAAACTGTTATCACAAAAAACAACACCCTCTGATTTTTTTCATGAATGAATGATGAGAAATTATGTTTTTGGGTAACATGGGATTGTCTCTCAAGTTGTGGGACTTGCTACTTGAGACAAACCTCTAGAGAAGGTTGGTTCTCTACCTATTCCTAATGCTAAACTACTCCTAAGGAAGGAAATGCAACTATCTAATCCTATTCTAACAATCCAAGGGACAAGGAGAGAGAGAAATGCATAAAAGGGGAAATCCTAAGCTAAATAGAGGTGATAACACCAAGAAGAGGGGAAAGACACTCTTAGATGAGTGAAAATGGGAGGAAAATGAAGGAGGAGAGGGAAGACATGAGTGCCATAGTCCAAAACAACATTCAAACTCTCATTTCCATGGAGCACAACAGAAAAAAACCTTAAAAAGGAGAAAAAACATGCACAATATACAACAAAAGTAATGAAGAGGAAAGAAATGCAATAAAATATAGCTAGGGTATAGAAATAGCCACAAAACATGAATTTTATTGCTTCAAATAGATGCACAATCCATTACAATGAAGGAAGAAGGAAAAAAACCATTACAAAGATCCAAATATGAGGCTTACAACTCAAAATACACATGTAACACTTGAAGGATGATGCACTAGCATTCCAAGAGGGTCCAACCTTTACAAATGAGCATCATTTTACAATATATAGAAAATGGGAAAGAGAGAGGAGGGAAAAGAGAGGGAAAATCATATTTTTACTTCAACCACCAAAAACATGCATTAAATGTCTAAAAATAGGCATGGGCACCCTTACAAGACCATTCCCCATGATACTTTTCTTGTAGGAGAATGTAGTGGTGGAGCTACCAGAACTGTATCTTTTAATGTTGGAATGTATTTCCTTTTTAACCCACCTAACCTCACCAAATTTAAGAAATCCAATTTTTTTGGTGTAGTACATGATGAGACCTTTCCAACGGTACCAAGTTTGTGAAATTTGGAGTTATAAGGAGAAAGTTATGGCCATTCAAAGTTTGGGGCTTGATATGGTTACAAAAGGGTTCCATGTAGGCTCCTACAATCCACATTAATGTAATTCATTTGAGTGGATGAGATGAATCGGTTGATCGGGAACATGAGGAAGTGCAGAATCTAGTTCCTCTTGTTCTTTTAGGCCCAAATTTTCCTGGGTTTGTGTATAGGATGGAGACTCGTGTTCGGGGTGGAACTGTGGAACAATTACACCCATTTCATCAGTTCCTTCTTTATCTACTTCACCACATTGCAGTTTTGGGTCCATGCTTTGTTCATGTTCCATTAGTCGGCCATTGTCGGCCATCAAGAACCAATGACCCGAAATAATTGTATTGTCTATTCTTGGAAGAACCAAACTGTTCCACAACTCCATTTCCCTAAACCTCTTCCACGGGAAAGTGTGAACAAAAATATGGGAACTAACAACCCCATGGAAATATTCTTCCTATTCCTGAAAGAGCTGATTTTCCAATTTAACTTCCCCAAACACCTCTCGCGGCCGATGATGTGTAATGCGGGAACATGAGAACGAAGGAAAAATTCCTCCTATTCCTCCAAAGTTTGATTTAACCACACCAAAGCATATTTTACCCAATTTTTCTAATTTTTGGGTAAGTTTTGGGTAATATAGCCTTGAAAGAGAGGAAATCCTTGGAATATTGATTTTTCCATTTTTGATCAGTTTATACGTGTCCAATTTCATATAATAATGTCAAGTTATCAAAATAACTAAGAGGGGTATTTTGGATAACAAGTTTTTCTAACACCTTCCAAGCTTGTACCATGGTAGAGTATCAAACTATGTTGGGGAGAAAATTTACTAGTTTTATATGTTTGAATCCATGGAAAATGGTTGGGTCAACAAATCTCTTAGTGTTTGTTTTAGTCATTGGTTGATGCTTAGGATAAATATGTTTGGATTTTTGCATGTGGTAGGTGTTTGTGAATTTAATGCTAGAAAGAAACATGGTTTCTTATGATTCTATTATTGTAGACATGTGTTTCCAAGAAAGCACTTTTTGTGGGCATGTATTTGGGACATATAAGGAAAAACACCTCTCGGGGTGTGATCTCATGGAACACCTCATGGGAGCATGATATCTTGATTGCAATAATGGTTGGAGATGTGTAAATGGTCTGTTAAAACATCTTTAGGACCATATGTCCAACACGTGTTTTAATTGACAACCTGTCTCAACAAAATATGGATTGAGGGTAACAGAAGACTTACATTTTTATTTGTTTTTTTACCTTTGATGGAAATTTGGTGAGTGGAATGAGTGTATGGATCAACATGTATTTTGAGTAAATGAGTCAAAAATGAGGGTGTGTAAGGGGATGTAACACTTTCGAAGATATGAGAGATAAAGTGGAATCATGAGATAAGTTTGATAAAATACCTCCAAGAAATTAGTCACTTGAATCATTATGATGGGAAGTTATTTAATTTCAGCGAAATGAGTAAGAGCCTATATCAGGTTGTGTGCAAAAGTATAATGTGGAGGCTTGCATAAGACATAAATTTCTCACCAAAATTTCGCAAGTGTAAATCTTGTGGTACCACTGTTAACCAATCATACATCACCCTCATGCACTCACCAATTTTTCAAAAGTATGGTTTTTCTCTCTTTTAACATCATTCTTGTTTTTTTAATTGTTTGTTTTCCCTTCATAGTTGATTTGAAATTAAAATAAAATTATGGGCTGCGTTATTTATACAAAACCAAATTTTGTTTCCAAACCGTTGAAAAGGTAAGTTGATTTTTCCAAACTAGAATGACCATACCTGAAGTTGAATATGATCCCACATTGTGTTTGATGCTAATTGAAACCTAGATGACTAAATTTGGTAATGGCAACCTCTAGATTAGTGAGCTGAACATGATATTTTGTTCAAACACCCCACTTACACACCCTTACAAAAGTTAATGAAAGATGTTTTAAAATGACGTGCAAAACACCTCTTGAATCCCATAGAGGAGATGTCAACGATTGATTTTTTCCTTGATGACATGGAATGCCACATCAACCCCTATATCATCCTTGGATGATCATTATCTAATTTAACAACATGCGTAAGCCCATTTGGTTTTTTCACATCATGAGACAACTACTAAATGTTAAAAATTTGTTTCATTTTTGGCTTGTGGTTTAGGGATTTGTGTTAGGAAATGGATATCTACCACAAAATACCTTTAGAGTTTCACCATGAAAATCATAATCAATATTTAATTTTGAGAAAAATTCCTTGGGAGCTAGTATTGCAAGCAAGTTTTTTAGTTCTTGGTCATTCTGCAGCAAGAATGGGATGGTACATTTTTATAATCACCTTTGGAATGGTAGTTGTATATTGAACCCTGATTTCCATAAATGAATTCCATAAATTTTGAGGGTTTCTCTACATATAGAGGAGTGGATGAGAATTGATAGAACATGTGTTCAAGTCTTGAAATTGATTTTGGAACTTGGTTTTGTAGCTACTATGGCTGAATTTTTCACTTTCAGAAATTTGCAATAATAATTGGAGAACTTTCATGAGACACCTTAAAAATTAATAATTGATGAAAGATCTTAGGACACCTTATGACTATATAGAACCTTTATTAGTCACTTTCTTTAGGAAATTTTCTTCTAGGTAATATTTATTTTCTCTATCTCTATCTCTCCCTAAAGTTGAAATGTAATTAATCTAAATTAACAACATCCAAATATTCGATAACATTGTGAAAGAAAAATATGTATTTGTGGAACGTGTTAGTTTATAGGAGATTACCATGCCATATTTTTGGGTTGATCATGCTTTTTTGTTGCAGGTAACTCAAACAAGAAGCATTTATTATCATTATTTTTGGTTTTGTATTAGCTTGTAATATTTGAAAGTAATGTAATCTACAAGGATAAATTCTTGTGATAGTTATACATGGAAATTTAATTATTGGTTCCTATAAAGAGTATGAAAACGTTATTGTATTAAGAAAGATAAAATATTAGTGCTTATAGTGACAAAATGATGCCAATACTTGTTTATATATGTGGTCGGGTTGTGTCTTCTTGTGCTTGGTATAGTACTTATAAGTTACTTGTGGATAATATTGTAGTCATATTACTTAATTGAAATAATCGTGTTATTGCATAACAAGTTCAATGGTAAAATGCTTGATGTATTCATTTTGTGATCTACGAGCCATTAGAGAACAATACATACATACATACATACATACACACACACACACACTTACACACACACACACACACACACACACACACACACACACACACACACACACACACACACACACACACACACACACACACACACACACACACACACACTTACACACACTTACACTTACAAATTTCATTCAAGTATATATGTATAAAGGTAAGGAATTAGAAAAAGGGTATATTATTATATGGATAGTAAATACTTGCAAATTTCATTGTAGTATAGATATTGAATGTTGAATGAATGATCTTGGTTGTAATAGTGCATGTTAACATCAACTAGCTTATAGTAAATAAGATTACTAATTTAGAATAAATCTTTGAACATGTATGCTATTCAAAAAAATGAAATGAAATCACTTTGTTTTTATTGAAAATGGTTAATCCCTATTAGGATGATAAACTAAAATATAATCATGAGGACCATAACCTAGAAAGCATGATTATGGATATCATAGATCTGTGTTTTATTTGTATGTTTTTCTTCCTAACTGGTACCAAAGGGCAGTTGGCTATCCAAGAATGACACAAGAAAGAGGAGTTCCTTAACATTGTTTAACCTCACTAAAGGCCGTACAATTTATCGTAGAGATATACATATGGTCATTACCCCATGTGCATTCCCTAGAAGCATAGTAGTATGTGTTTTTGAATGTTTGTAAGCATGTATGATGTAAATGTTCAAATGGTATAGTTTAACATTTGAAAAAATATTAAATTAAAGTGTATAAACAACACAATGATATGGTTCACCTTGGAAAACTAAGTTAAAATGAATGGTTCTAAACAATGTAGTTACATGGGTTCTTAGGAGCAATTAGAGAATGCAATATTATGAAATTGAAAGGTTATTAAACAAGCATTAGTAAAAAATAAAATGAGGTAGAAACCTTATGTTAGTACATCTGGGAAATCCTTAGTTTTTGAATCAAAATCAAACTAAATCAGATTTTTTATACAAATAGAAATGATGGATGTGGTACTTGTTTATGTATGTTTTATTATATTGTAAAATTGTCTTATTTGGGTATGCTTATCTCTCATGTGACAAATTCCCCTACTTTGTGTTGTTGTTTTGGGGAAATATGGGTCATTAATGTGATATAATCTATTTTAGATCTTGGGATTTTGGGGAAAATGGGTGGTGAGCCTAGCCATGTTGAACCAACCTTCAATAGGAGATAGAGAAAAATGAGGAGTTGTGGACAATTCTAGGAGTTGGAAATTTCTCCACCTTCTTTACAAGAATTTGAGGCCATGAACCACATATATCCATAGATTTTGTTTCCTCTTGGAAGGAAAAATTTATACAATTTAGGGGACAAATATGGTGAATTTCTGATGGCCACATTACACATATCATGGGGATGAGTATAGTGGTACCAAATTTTATAAAAGAAAATGCAAAAGAGATAAGCAAGAGGTAAAATTTTTATAAGAGGGGGAACAATTGCAAAACATTTTTAGGGGTTTACTTTGCACTTCCATTCCCATCAATTTTGATGAAGTGGAAAGGATTGTTATAAAATATTTTCTCTTTAAGGGAGGTTTACGCATCAAAACTTATCATTTGGTGCTCTTAAACCATTTTAGAAGACATTTCCTAGTAAGTCTACCTTTCTTTATTCTTATGTTTTTAGAAAATTCAGTTAAGGAGGTTCAATGTGGTAAAAATAGCTATCCCCTACATCACATTGTCATCCTCCTTATTTACACCCATTTCATGAATATCAATCCTAGAGATAACCCTACCCCCTCTCTTCCTCTACCTTAGTTCCAAAGAACAAATAAGGAAAGCATATGAAGCCATCTTGATTAGGGTTCTCAAAAGAAACACCAATAAAGAGAAAAATATTAAAGAATCACATATTTCTATGGATATCACTCAACATGATACTGAAGGGGATTTAGTAACCATGTGCATTACTAACCTTTGCAACATTGACAAGAATAGTAAATAATTTATGCAAAATGAATTAGAGTTCTACAAAGATGTAATCAAGTGGATTAGAAAGAACATTAGAGATATTGGGGGTGAATATTAAGGATGTTAAGTATAATAAGGTATAATAGGACATCTAAAATGGGAGAGAGATGGAAAAAAACTAGAAAGAGTTGAAAAAAATGCAACATATTGGAAGATGGTTTCACTATCCAAAATGTTATCATTAACTCTATCATGAAAGAGATGAAAAATAAGGGTAACACGGGTAACAAGGGAAATGAAAATGAGGAAGCTATGAGGAAGGAAGCTAAGAAGATAGAACAATACATTAAATATATCTTCTATATTTCCAATTAAGTGAAGAATCATAAATGAATTATAGATGTATTGTTGCTTTGGGGCTGGAATTTGTCTACACTTGGGTTTTTTTGGGTTGTATAAGGACTGTTCTCTTCATATTCTTTTGTTTTAGTTCTTGTTTTATTTCTTGTAATGTTTATGGATGTATATGGATTTTAAATCCTATTTTGTAAGAGGGTAGAGCCCCTGGAAAAACCCTCTTTTTACCCTTTATCTAAAAAATTGTCGGGGAGAAGGAAGTTAGTAATTTGCACCATCTCTACTAATGGATTGAGGTAAGTTTATTCCTTGGAGCCACCATACAAAAGGTTTCATCACACAAAATGACTAAATGGAATTTTAACCCTAAGATAGATCTTATACTTGAGTACTAGATGAACCGAATTGATAGTATATTTGTAGAGCTAAGAGTGAAAAGAGGAAGTAGGAGAAGTTTCCTATGGAATTTGGGATATCTCTAGGATCATACATTTTGACCTTGAGTGATAACTTTTTCGTGAGTGATTCATGACATTACACGACTTATGTGAAAATTAATCTATGATCTATGAAACATATAGAAATTGATATGAGAATTATGGGGAAGTATCGAAGAGATCAATGGGGTTGGTAGACCCTATCACATGCTTAATCGAACTTAGAATTTCCTTGTAAACTAGTTAAAGAGAAAAATTATACAATAATATATTATCAAAAGTTTAACTAATTTGATAATGTATATAAATCAAGACTTTCTATGAATATTTCTTTGTGTGAAACCTAACTCTTATGGCTATTAAAATAAGGACCTATTATTTCTTCGTATTCTTGTGTAAGACCTCGAAATTTTATATGACGTAAGAATATCATAACGAGCTTGATGACTAGAGTAAGCTTTGAGATGTACTCGAATCTACGCATATTGAAAACATCTCCGAGAAAGGAATTGACTTGAAATTACGGTGAAATAATTAATGACAACATAGATGTGAAAATAATTAATGAAAGAACCCTAAAAAAAATAAAACTTATTTGACATGTTGGTATCATGTATCTTGGTGATGTTAGTTATGATTCCATAATCTAACTCATTAACTAATAAAATGCAATGCACAAAAAATTAAAATTGTAAACCATGTATTTATTGGATTAACACAACTATGAGTGTTAGTGTTATTGTTATGTGGGCCCAATTTTATGTGTCTTATAATCAGTACAAAATAGTGAGTGTTGTGTCAAACAAACAATAATTTATTTTTCCCATTTTACTATTTCCTTTTGGGTTTTCAATTTTTGGGTTGTTACAACTCTCAAATCTTGGGAACTCAAGGTTAAGGTGAAGGTAGTAGTGAATGGGTCTTGGGATATTGAGATCCCAAGACCCCAAGAACATATAAAAACTTGAAACAATTAGGAGTAGGCCTAAACCAAAACTCAAAATAAAAATATCCCCCTTTTTGTGACTCTTTGAACATAATGGTATGTGATTGATCCACGTGGAATAATTACAACCATTTCAAAAATTTGAGAACACAAAGAGACTCCCATTACCCGAGAGCTCACAAACCCTAATAATTCAAGAGAATTCCAAATCTATTCATGATACAACATGTGACAATCAATGATGAGTGATAAATGAGAATCATGACCAATCAAAGTGTGACACAATGACAAGAGGGATCATGAGATTAAAATTGATGGCCATGTGGACGCCTAACTACACCAAATGACACTGAAAACTTTAAATGGACATAAATTATGATGAGGTGATCCAAGTCACACAAAAATGGCATCGATAGAAATTTCACGAGGAATAGATTTTGATGACAAGGTTGTAGGTCTAAAAAAATGGATGTAATAAAAAATTAATTTAAAAGGCCCAATTTCATTTTAAAACACGAGCTATGTGACACGTTCTAGACCAATTTCATATGATCATATCTTTTGATCCAGAGAACATGTTGAACTACACTTTACACCATTGTATAGGTCTTGAGAAGAGATTTAATTTGATTTTGGTTTTTAGAGAATGATTGAGGAATTAGAGAAAACTTCATGAAAAAGTTTTGGAGGAATTTTCAATTTATTTCTCCATCAAATGGTGCCAAAATTGGATCAAATCACTCCAAGAACCAACATTAAATTTTTATGGGCTGCCTCAGCATGATCTTGATTTGATTTAACATCATCCAAGGTAATAAATGACACCCATGCTTAATCGAGTACCACTTATGTGTATTTTTCCTTGTTAGGTGGAGAAAGTGGGTGTTCTCATTGATTTTATGATATGTTATCTCCTCTCTCTTTCTCTTTCCCTTATATATAATGTAACTCAATTACTCATTGTAAAGGATCCTCTCTCGAATGTAAAGTTACCATGTCAAAATGGTGGTTGAGATTTCATGAGTTGTAGACCTCATATTTGATCACATGTAATGTACTTAGTTCCTTCCCCATTGACTTAGTGAATCATGTATATTTTGGATCAATCAAATATTGTTATTATGGTTCATAATTGACCACTACTTGTGTTTATTATGTCTCTTATATCTATGTTAATCAATAACATGATGTGTATGTGATATACTTTCATATTTTCATCTCTCCATGTCTTAAATGTGTGGAATGAAATGGTTCTTAAGAGTCGGTTTTGGAAATTATCTACCCTCTCACCATTGTATTTTCCTTCCCATTCTTCCCCTTAGCGAGATAAATCCCCTTTCTATTTTGGTGCAATAACCATTTTTATCTTAGTTTGTTTCATGTATTCCTCCTCCTATGTTTACCTTTGCAGATTAGTAGCTTAACATAGCAGTAATATTAGCATTAATATAGGTAGGTAGAGGAAGCATACCTTCTCCAAAGGTGTGTCCCAAGGAGAAATGTACCACACCTTTGGGACATTCCCATTACTTCATTGAATGTTGATCCATTTGGCCTCAACAAAGGGTTTAATTTCAAGTGACAAAAATACCCCAACTCCCAAAAATACAAGAGAATTTCCTACCTAGTGTCTAACACTTCAGTGCCATAAATTTGTTGAGATTGCAAAATACCATAGTGGATAAGAATGAAAATTAAGTCATTGTGATAGATTATGAACTAACGAGAATATAACTTAAAGAGATCAATCCTAAAGGAGATGTTAATAATTCAAGAGAGAGTTTCATGTTATTAAGAGAGTGGAAAAAGAAAACAAACAAAAGAATAGTTGGAAGAGTGGTTTAAAACTCTCTAAGATTACATAAAATGATTTCTCTCTCTAGAGCCAACTCCTTTTTATATATTCCATCTTCCACCTCGTGAATGACATTGATATCAACTCCATTTCATAGGTTCATAAACACACTATAGGGGGTAAATTTACAAAATCTCAGGTTGATAAATGGATTGAAATTCATTTATGAGTGATGTAAACTATAAGAGAATTTAGAAGTTTCCTATAAAAATAAATTATAAAATTAAAAACATTGAAAAAGAGGCCAAAATTTTGGTTGATATGATTCGGTATTTGAGGATCATGGAAGTAATTGATGAGAAAATCCTCCCATGTGAAAATATTTTTGATAATTCAAAGGATAACTATTGAATTTTCAAGTCCACTTGCCAATTTCTCTTCTTTTCGAAATTCTTCCTTGAAATTTTTTTCCTTTTACGTGAGTGTTATTTTTACAAAATTGGGAAAATTTCCTAAGTGTAAAAATTGTCTTTATATTTCAGATTTTGGGTTTTGAGAATAAATTTGTAATTTACATACAAATTGCTTCTTAAAACCCTAAACCCAAAATACAAAGGAAGTTAGTGTATTTTGAGAATTGGGGACCGGATTGCAATTTGGATGAAAATTACAAGTTAAGTTCCAAAACATGAAACCCAAACCTCATATGCATCTCGAGTTTCAAAACCCGATTGTAAATTTACATGTAAATTTGCAACCAACTTTTGAAACTTGAATCTCAACTATGCAAGTGTACTTCAGGTTTCAGAATCGATTTGTAATCTGCATGTAAATTGCAAGACGACTTCCAAAATATGACATACAAAGGAACAATACCATTTTAGGTTTTGGGTTTATGATTAAAAATTACATGTAATGTGCATGTCGACTTCTAAAACCTGAAACCTTACAGAGTTGAAAAGGGAGTCAAGTTCAATTCCTAGTTAGTGAATTAATTTCCACCTACCCACATGTGTCACCTATGTGGTAACTAATTCACCCTTTATATTTAAGGTTGATTTTTACATGTAATTTTCATCTAACATTTTTGTACACTTTGAATTGCGACACCCCCTCAACTTCCAACCATACCCTTGTGTGTCTTTTCGAGTATTTTTCATGATTTTATTTTTAACCCACCTAATATTTTGGTAAAATCTAATGTTTTAATTATTTTTGTAAATATTTGTGTTTTCATTTGATGCATTTTTTCCATATTTTATTTGGCATGATGGGTGATGATGATAAGTTTGTTTTTGGTTTTTTTAGTATTTCTTTTGTTTTATTTTTGGTTTAATGTCCCCATTTTTCCTTTTTCTTCACTTGAAGCTTAGGATTCAAAATATTGATTTACTTGAAAAAATGGAGGATTTTTTCAATCAATAACCACAAAATAGAGAGTTTGGAGTTGCAAATAATGAGTAACTTCGAAAGAGATCACTTTGGGTGTCGGGATTACAAAACAAGATTTTAATTCCATCATAGTTTAAGTCGAAATTCCATGCTCGCAAAACAAGTATCAACTTCCGTCAATACCTTATCAAGATTTTAGAGTTGAAAATAAAGTAGCAAATTCTTCCTACTTCAAATTGTAAGTCGGGGTTGCAAAGCAAGGCTCAACTTCCACCATGTGTATTTCAAAAGCAAAGGGTTGTTTTTCAAGGTTACGTTACCACCCTTAGTTTTAGAGACTTTCATAGAGATTTGGGGGAATATTTCTAGAAGAAAATGTCAGAGTCATCATCAAAGGGTAATGGGAGAATGAAGTATAGATTACAAGGGGTGTTTCCCCCTTCAATTATCAAGTCAGACCTTGACAATATTGGGGACACCGTCCTTGGCCACATTGACTTTCCAGAATTTTGGGATAGAGTCAGAGCCCCATCCAAGATTGCTTGGATCAAGAGTATTTATGATAGTGGAATTTCCTTGGCTACTATTTTCTAGCTTTAATGCAATGTCCTAAATTTATACTCATGACCATAGTATGAAGATGGGATAGTCATGATCAAGCTAGATATCAACTACTTCAAGGATTTACTTAATCTTTCTGACATCGAGGGATATGCCTCAATATCTGCAAGTTCTACTCTCAAGCACTGGAAAGCAAACTCCAATGCTTATGTTAAGTTCCTTAATAATAAATATCTAGTGAATCCCAAGACTTCAAAAGAACCAAATTTCCAAATACCATCCTCGCTTGGATTTCATATAGAAAGTAAATGATATAATCACATTGTTGAGCGAATAACATGGTTCCCGACTTAAAAATATTTTCAAGAATGGATGTATCTGGATATTTTCACTATTTGTAAAAATTTCAATCTCATTCAATGGGTGAAACATATATGTAACATCATACACACTCATATACTATAATACCAATCCACAAGTAACTTATATATGAAATCTTATATGGTGTATTCCATTGTAGGAATGAGGAAATATACATTATTGACATCCGCCAAGGCAAGGAAAGCATTGCAGATTTACAATTTCTATCGTCAACTCGACAATGAAAGAAGGATCAAGAAAATTTAGGAGAGTAAATGATGCCCTTTTCTTTTACCTCATATGTGTATTTGATAAAGAGATCTAAAATCAAATAATTCAGATAGCGCATGGAATGCGTAGTTAAAATTTGGGGATGTATATTCCTACAATTCCCAACTTTTGCGTATCTCGAGTGGGATGATTTTCTAGTGATCCCTAAAATTACCAAGATTTCCCACAAACAATTGAGTGTTGATGGAATTGGTTCAAAAATTTCTCCACCTCCATGATGTTTAGAAAATAAGGCACAAAGTAGGAGCTTACTTCCCAATGAATTTAGGCAATATATTTTTACATCATCATAAAATGCTAAGAATGTAGAGGGTGAGATGAAACAAATGAAAATAAAAAAATATAAACCATGTATTAGCTTTGATTATTGGGGGTGTGGTCGACAAAATCAGACCAATTGGTGTCCACATATCACAAGTTAGAAGATATTTAGATGAATTACAAGGTTGAGATAGTGGTACTTAAAAGGGACTATTGTAGGTTGACTCTAGAATAGGTAGCCAATTATAAAATCAAAGATGTACCCAAGGGCCTCCAAGATGATGGATAAGTTTTAGACCATTTATATGCACAAACAAATGTGAAGGATCAACCACTAGCATTGATCAATTGGTCACTTCAGAATGCACTAGTTCTAAGGAGCGTGCAACCAACATTCTCAATCGGACACCATGATAGGTTAGTTTCATTAGGAATCATAGAAAAGCATAAGAATAGGTCCCTATTGCCATAACTCAGGTACAACTAGTGGTGGGCCATCCCACCACTACAAAAGGAGTGAAGCCCACTCATAAGCCTCATAAAATCACAATTGTGTGTAGGGTCTGGTCCTTCTTCCAAAGTATCTTCCACATAAGTCATCGATATAAGTATTTTCCCACCATATAACACCCAAGTGTTGCATTCACCTCTTAACCTCCGCTTCCTTCTTCCCCATTTTTGGTTCCTCATCTCTCCTCCATATTCTATTTCTTCTCTTCCCATTTCCCCTACTCCCACTTTCACCACTTCATCTCCTACCATGGCTCAAGTATTTTCCTCTCTTCCCTCCCTCTCATATGGGGATGTTTTGGATTTGGGTTCCCCTCTAGGGACTCCTCTTCCTCAACAATCTTTTCCTACTTCCTCTCTCATCACCCTTCCCATTTCATCCATCCCTAATGCTATCCTTTCCACCCCTTCCCCACTTGTCACCACTTCGTTACCACTTATAACTATTATAAAAACTACCCTTTCATCACCAATTCATATTATTTTCAATATGTCATTACCTTTTTCATCCTTTGAACATTTAATTTCTTCTCCTTCTACTCCTTCATGGTTGAGTAGGAAAACACCCAATAAGAATAATAAGATGCCCATTGCAAATGATTTCAATCTCAACACCTTATATTTGACTCCCGAGACTAGGTTAAGAGACCAAGGGTTATTTATCACTTATCGATCGACCAAACAAGGAAAGGTTTTTTGAGATAATAACCCAAACTTTCGATAATTCAAAGGAAGATATAACTGCAATGGATTGTAAAATTTATAATTTCTCTATAGAAAAGGCTACTAATGAAGGTTCCAAAAAAGATGTTCAGATCACTCTCTATAACCTTCTAGATAAATTGATAAGAAAAAGATCACTAAATATGAGTTAAAAAGTAAGGTGGAATAATTGACAACCATCCTCAATAAAATCACATAGCCAACCAATTCAACTAATATTATAATATCCAAAAGCTTTGATGATACTTATTTATCCACAGTTGAGAAGATCAGACAACAAGGGCGAGAAGTTGGGGCTTGGATCAAAAGTAAGATCCAAGAAGGAAAACATGTGATTGACGATGTTATAAGAGTATACAACGAGCTCGAGCTAGAGAAGAACATGGTTACCAAAATGTATGGTATGTTGAGAGAAGAATACGATAACTTGGAGCTCACATTAGAGGACTGGAAAGAGATTCAAAGTGTAAAATCTGATCTACTCCTCGAAGAAGGTATCATTGATGACTCTTAAAAATTATTTGAGTACAACGAGGCCATGGAGTTCCATATATAGATGTTGAAGGAGGTAATTTTGAAATTAATCTGAAGGAATAAATGAAGGAATCGACTGCCTTGATGATATTTTTGATGATTTTGACAAGATCCATTGTAGGTTCCAAGAAAAGGATCTTAATGTTCTTCTAGTGGAACAAATTGTTGAAAATTTCAAGAGCCTAGTTGAGGAAGATGCTAAAATAACCAAATTTTTGGCCTTAAATCCATTAAAAATCTAGTGACATATAAGAACTTCTTGAGCCAACCCCAAAAATTATGAATCGATTCAAGAATGTACATGGGAATATGAACCAAATATTTGAATTTGTTGAGGTATTGAATTGCTATGCGTTTGGACATGATGAAAAAGAAGTATAATAAATCATCAAATGATTTATTGATGATCAAATAAGTAAGGTGGAGAAGAGACAAAAGAAATTGATACAGATCGGGAAAAGGGTGGCATCATTCCTAGCTAATTTTTTCACTCGCCATTATTGCATAGTCTCCAACCAGGCTCCAATATTTAAGTTGTAGGTTTTACATGGTCAAATTTGCACAACTACTTGGCTATTTTTGTGGGAGACTTTTTCTTAGTTGTAAATGCATCCTATTTTTTGAATGTAATAGTTAAAAAGAGTAGATAAAATAGCTCAAACTTCTTAATATATAAATAAGAGGATGCATTATGTATTTAGGGAATTTTTAATCAATTGTATAAAGAGGATCTTCCCTTTTGAGTACTTTTATACATGATTAAGACTCAATATTATTATGCAAAACTAATATTTGGACTTATTGTAATTCTATGTGTTGTGTAATTCGGTGGTGAATTTTGTACTTGTGGAATCTATTTTACCTTTGTATTGAGTTATCTCTTCTCTACAAATTTGTATGTTGTGATTAATAAAACTTATTTATAATAGTTATGGAATTGGGATAAATCACTTTTGTTATTGTTAAAATTTTACCTTCATACAAAGTTTTTTTATTAAGTGAAAAGGATATAAAGTTGTGCACATTATTATATTTCTATTAAATATATTATGCTTGTGATAGCTAATAATTTTTTTCCTCAACTATTGGTGCATCACCCATTTATTTATTTTCAGTCACCTCTCCCATTTTCTTAGAGAGATTTGAGTATTTTATTTTATTTTTAGTATCATAGGTTTCTCTCGCTCGATCTTTCATCGATGCAAATAGTTTATTAGGAAGATGAACTTCTCCAGAGGTTCATCTCAAGGATTCAAACTACCAAACCTTGGGGATTTTCCCATGCTACATTGGATCATCTACCGATTCAATGGGGTGCATGACCCAAATGACAACATTTTTGGCACGTTGGGTGGGAAAAAGAGATAAGAGTTGGCACTTATCTTAGTAGTCACATTAATAAAAGGTACATGATGACTCCATATCTCTAAGTTCAAGATCAAATACATGCACTTATGCAAAGGATTTAAACAAGGGCCTCTTCATGGAAAGGAAATAAATGGATCACTAAAATTCATTTTTCTTCACCTAGAGAAGAAAATGGGAAGTTGCATCATCTTATTGATGATTACAATAAAATCCTCTATTTAGAATATTTCCTTTCCAAGAAGAGGTCAACCACTCATCGTAATGGAAGTGAGGAACCAATTCTTCCCACGTTTAATGACAGAAACCCTCTTGTGCTTTCTTAACATGATGTCATACATGTAGTGGCTCTAAAATTTTTATTCTTCTTCACTGGTAAAAGAAGTGTCACCCCTATAGAGTACATTCAAGATGATGCTAATATCTGTTTGGTCCATTGATAAGGCCAAAATATGTCTCGTTAATGCGTAATAAATGATCTTATTTTACTCTTTTTTTTTATCAAGTTTGACTGCATTTTGTGAATATTGTTTGATCTAATGTAAGTTAGGATGTAATTGTCCATATTTTGTTGAATTTAGTTCTAACGTTTAAAAGATCTATAATTCCTAACAAAGTGTGTGGAAATTCAGTTTTTGTAATAAAACAGGGCATAATCAAATCGAAGAACGAAGTATGAAGCGATCAACATGGTTTTCTGAGCCTTGGATTTAATATGGCTTAGTTCCGGAACTTCATCACACTTAGTTTATGAGCACTATCACTTAGTTTTGGAAATTTTGGAATTAGTTCGGAACTCCAAAGCACTTAGTTATGAAAATAATGCGTTTAGCTCTGAAACTTTCACGGTTAGATCTAAAATAGTCCCGTTTAGTTGGAACTTATCCAAAGTTTTGAAACCAATGGGAATCTATTTATTTTGATGACATCCAATGATAGATCAATCAATGATCCTTTCAATCAGAGCCGATCATAAGATTTCGATTCTTTATACTCGAAGATCCAAGGATAACTTATCAGACATATGTACGTCCAACAAGATTCCAAATTCAACATCTATTTTAGGCATAATTCGTTCCATTTGAATCGGTAGAACAAATATGGCTGTAAATGCATCTTTGAATGAAAATATATATATAAAGACCTGTAGATAGATTTAGAATATAATATATACACATAGATACATAGAGATAGAGATATAGAAAGATACAATACATTTTTGTAAGACAGAATATTTCAACAATAAAATAGCCACTTCATTTTGAGAGAATATTACTTTGTCAAATCCTAATTCAAGGTGGAGCAAGGGCCCACTCCTCCAAGAACCAGGATCCTTGTTTTATTGGTATTTATATTTCTAAAGAAAATAGTGTAGATCTGTTAATTCTATAAATGCTTTTGATTCTTTAAGTTGAACTTTGTTGTATACTTGTCCCTGCAAGTGTTATAGACTATATTTTATTTCCTTGCAATATTTTCATAGAATTTCAACCGTGTGTTTATTTCCAAGCAAAGTGTGTTTACTTCTACATCGTGTGTTTATTTTCAAAGAAATTTATTTACTTTTGTATGTGTGTTTATTTCAAGAATTTATTTCAGCAATGAGTGTTTATTTCAGCAAGTTTATTACAACATAGAGATAATAAGGCTTTGGCCATGAAATCCTAAGGACACTGCAAAAAACCCCTAGAAAATAAAATAAAAATACCTACAATAATTACTAGATCACTAGGATTTTTTCTTGTTGCATATAGCTTCGTAAACACCCCTAGATTTGAATATGACATCAACAAAGAGTTGATTAAATGAAGGGAATAATGACACCCATCATTTTTGGTGCCATTTTTGGGGACCACTAGTTAGAATTGTCTAATTAGGTGTCAACAAGAGCAACAATCATACATCTAGTAATTGAAGAATATTCCCTACGTCATCATAAAATTTATGAGTAGACCAAGAGACTCAAAGGGTAGATTTCTCCCAAAAATATCTCAACAAGAATTATCATCATCCTCTAGTTCAAATAAGGAAGTTGACCAAGAATTAGAAGCACCATTGTCTCTTGTTAGACAAGAAGTAGAACTGCCACCTTTGGAATTCTTGGATCAGTCACCAGAAGGAAGTGGAAATTTTAGAAAAAGATTATCTCCCAAGACCTATTTAGAGCAAGTTTTGATTCTCAGTTGAGTAGTCAACCTCCTACTCCTGACTTCTCACCTTCCCAAAGCAGATCACATACCACATTGATTGGGAGAAAATTCTAGAAAGTACTACAAAAATGGCATGAGAAGCTGAAAGAGAACCTGATAGGACCTTTACTTATCTAATTTAGTTGGATGATGATGATACACCTATGAAGAATATTTCACCTGCACATTTACCCACATTTAGAGGAATGTCATCTAAAGATCTTGACCAATTTCTGTTTGAATTTAAAATATTGTGTCAGACCTATGATTACAAAACAAATAATCGAAGCTCAAGTTGTTTCCATCTACCCTAAAGGATGTAATAATGAGGTGGTTTATGGGATTAACATCTAATTCTATTACCACTTGGGCACAAATGGAAACTTCCTTCCTAGACAAGTATCAAGACTATTGTAGAGGGAGAACATAGGAAGGAATTTTTTCAAAATCAAGCAGGAGGAGGATGAGAATATGGAAGATTATTTAGATAGATTCCTCTTTGTAAGTAAAAGATGTGGATTTTTACTATAAGAAGAGTTAAAAAACCATTTTTCTTAAAGTCTGGATGATGAATCCAAGGAATCCCTTAATTTAATGGGAGGTGGAAACATTAATCAATTAAGAATGAATGATATTAAAGACATTTGTAGAAGTTATTCAAGAACAAGGGGTGGACCTAGGAAAGGAAAAATAGTTAAAAGTTTGAATCCAGATATGAAAAAACTGATGGATGAACTGGAAAACTTTAAAATAAACATTCTAGTTCAATTAACCTCCACCATGGATGGATTGCAAGATAAAGAAAATGCTAAAACTGAACCATTAGCTATGTATTTTCCTAGATGTAGGAAGAAGAATGTAATAAGAGATTTTCCTCTGGATAAAATAAAAATGTGTCTTATCTGTGAATCTAGGGACCATGAGATTAATTCTTGTTCTCTTCTTCCATTTATTAAAAATCAGCTTAAACAAACCAACACTCCATCCACATCAGAAGAAGTAAATTTTGTCTAGAGACAACCTAGCACAAGAAGTTCATGCCCAGGTCAATTCCTAACCCCTGGATGATGCCATGGGAAGCTCAAACAATACCACAAAATTTGGGGAAACCACCTTGGGTCCCTCAACCAACATGGAATCCTCAGGATTGGTCAGGACAATCTTGGTATGCCCAAGGACACCAACAACCATGGTTTGGTCAAGGTAACATGAATGCTTGGTCACAACCTAGGTGGATCCCTAATAATTATGCTCAAGGAAGGACATATCCCAATCAAAATCAACAAGCCATAATGGGTTCCCCAAGACAAAATTCACAAACTAAAAATGTGGTTCAAACACAAATACCAACACAACTAGTTGCTAATCCCATAAATAAACAAACAACTCCTGTCTATGGGACAGAACAAGAAAAACTAGTGGATCTAAATGCCATGGATTATAAAGATATTCAAACCAGATCTAGAAAATTAATTAGTAGTCCACCTGTTATAATTATTGAAATGACAGAAGAAACTGAAACCCCTAGTGTGGTTGTTCCCAAGAAAGATGAAAAAGAAAAAGATAAGGAGCCAAATAAAAACTCTACTAAAACTCCATTTCCAGAGAGATTTAAAGAAGTTATAAGGACCAAGGAATCGAGTTGGTGCAAGATTTGAGGAAATTAAATATTGAAATACCATTGTTACAAGAAATCAAGGACATTCTAGAGTTAAACAAGTTAATCAAAATGCTATGTTTAAGAAGACCTAGAAGGAAGAAGTAGTACCCCAAGACTATTAAGGTAGATGGGAAACTTGTTGATTTATTAGCAAGAAAACTCTTACTTCCCAAATATGGAGATCTCTGGTAGCCCTGTTATTTCTGTCTCTATAGGGAATAAAGATATACATAATGTTTTGGTTGATTTGGGAGCAACTATAAATGTGATGACAATGGACACTTTGAAAACATTACCATTAACAAGTATCTAACCTACTAACACCATATTACAGATGGCAGACCAGTTTGTATCAAAAACTAGGAGTTATTGAAGATGTGGTAGTTATGGTGGAGTCATGGGAATATCCAGTGGACTTCCTTATATTGCAGCCAAAAGGTAAAACACTTGGTTATCCCATTATTTTGGGTAGACCATGGTTAGCTATAATTACTGCCTTAATTGATTGCAGATCAGGTGATATGACTATCTCAAATGGTAAGAATTCTAAGAAAATTTCCTTATATCCCTCTGCATGACCTTTTATCGATAATCAAGAATAATTATGGGTTGATGATCTTGACACTAATAAAAAAATCTATCTTCTTTGGCTATGATAACGTTGCAGGATCACATACGGGAGATGGAGGATATGATTAATCAACCATTGAATGAACACCAAATATCCTTGGAAAATCAAGGATAGTTTTGAAACCTACGGACTTAGTTCCGGAACCATCAAATTTAGTTCCAGAACCATCACATTTAGTTTCAAAACCATCAAACTTATCTCCGAACCAAAGCAATAGGAATCCCATGCAAATGTAAATAATTTCACTTTGGAGGAACAAGATTTCTCTTGGGGAGGAGCAAAAATAGCTACAAAATCAGTAGTTTTAGTTTCAAAGATATCAGGAAATGGTGAGGAATTTTTGGAAAATAGTAGTGATGAGGAGTTTGACCGACAACAAGATAAGTATCATAACTCTTCCTACTATCCTTTGTCCAAGTATTCTTTCTCAAGGAAATTTTGGAGATGTTGCTACATATCATATGTTATTACCACATCCATGTCCACTAAACACCTTAATGGAACCCTTTCAACAAATTAGTTCATCACACATTGGAACCAAACATGTTGAGATTCAACTAGGTAAAATTTTAAACATTAATAGTTAGTTGAAGAATGATAAAGAAGCTAAATTGTTTGATGTTCTGAAAGATCATACTAGAGATTTTTCTTGGGACTATAAATACATGAAAGAAATCCATCCAAGTATTTTACCCATCACATCTATACTAAAAACATTAAACGAAAGTTAGGCAACCCTCAGAGAAGGATTAATCTAGCCTTAAGGGACATAGTCAAGCAAGAAATTAAAAAACTATTAGAAGTAGGTTTTATCTACCCTATCTTAGATAGTCAATGGGTGTCTCCTCTTGTAATTACACCTAAAAAGAATGGAAAATGGAGAATTTGTTTTGATTATTTGTGTTTTACCGAGAGATTATTTTTCCTTAGGGCATTCATGGATCAATTTTGGACAACCTTTTAGTAAAACATACTGCCCCTGGATGGTTTATTTTACTTGTTAGGAAATATAATTTATTAGTGCTCCATTATTATTGATATTGTAAAGAGAATAATTACATGAGTAATTATTCACATATGGATCTAGGATAAAACTACCTTTAATTTTTGATACCTTTTCCTATTATTTGATAGTTGTGATATTCCAAAGAGTTAAAACAATATAACAAATGATAGTGCATGTTGAGAGAGAGATGCTTTGAGGAGTTTGGATTGAGTACTAACAAGATCCTTGTTTTTAGGAATATTTATTCCTATATATGTGAAATGTTTAAAAATGGAAATTGAATGAGGAATTATTATTGTGTTGAATATATGATCTCGAACTTTAGAAAAGGAGGAATTCATTTATCACCAAATTGTTCACACCTTTATTGGTATTATACAGAGAGATATACTGTGAGTTGTAGATCAAAATGGATTGGATCAGATTCAACCTATGTATGCTTGTTTTAGCACAAATTATTTGTGAGAAGTGTGTTGGAACTCAGGTGACAGTTATGTAGATTAGTCGGGCATATATCATTTGTAATGAATAGTTCATACAGGCTCGCAATCCAAGAGGTGATTAATATGATCTTCAGTGCATCAATCTGATTATGTTGTGCATCCATTCAAAATCGAGAAAGAGACTAACTATTCTATTTGATATCCTCCATATTTGTTAATGCATAAAATCTAACTTTTTCCAGCCTAAAATGAAATGAGATCCTCAAGAAATAACACGAAAGTTAGCTTAGAAGAGGTGATGCAAGTTCTCCATAATGAGAAATCTTATGCATTCACAACAATATCCCAAGCATACACAATGATAATGAATCCCTGTCAAGAACATAATAATAGACACAATATCAATGTGAAATGATTAATAGTCAAAATTAATTTGCAAGAAAAACATGCAAGTTTGTTTAATCAAAGATTTGACCAATCTTCCAGACTAGCATTTTGATAGATCATGATCATCCACGTATGGCAGCATGTGACATTAAGCTGGCCCACTCGACTTAGTTGTAATCTTGATATGCATGATTTGATTCTCAAAGACTTTTCAAATGCATTAAGTGGGAGAATCAACTGTGACATGTTAAAGGATCTCTCGGTGATACTGTTGTTAGACATTTTCTTTAAACAAATGGAAAAATATCGACACTTTTCTTGAAATGCCATACACGGTCAAATAGCATCGGTATTCCATTTTTGATTTCATATTGATTGTAGTCTTTGAATTTGATTGTTCGTTTAATGTGTTGTGGTCGGAAAATTTAGATTTAAAGTTTCTATATGTTTGAGATCCGATTAGAGTTTCATATTTGTTTTTAAGTCAAACATTGTCAATTACGTATCCCTTAGACGTAGGAAAATTGGGTATTAATGTTATTTAAAAAGTAATAAAGTCGATTACTTTTTAAATTAAAATAGGTCTTCCAGTTTTTTTAAATTAGTTGATCAATATAATCATGTCCTCCCACCTATGTATTAAGATTTTAGTGTGTCATGTGCTATAGTCCATTAATATTGTTATTCATATTTTAAGAGTAAAGCTTGTATTATAATTAATAGTTATAGTCAAATTTGTAGTGTTGTCAAGTGTCACAAGTCATTTAAAGAGTCAAAGTCAAATGTTGTCCTCTCAAATTCGAGTCAGAAGTCAAAAATTGAGTGATTAGTTTATGTTAAATATATCTATCATCAGGTGTCAAAAAATATTTGTGTCATTTTGTTCCATTTTGAAAGTCATTTAGGTGAAAATTAGGAAAATTGTCAAAATAAAAAAAAATTTCCCGCATTTGAAGTTTAACCTTGACCAAACGGTGGAACGACGTCCTCTGATATGCATTTGAGCTTTTCATATATCGCAACTTTTGCCCGGATGTCCCAAACTACCTTGGATGAAATTCTCGGATGGATGGAAAAATGGAGGTTGGAGGTCTTTTTCCCAATGACCTCTCGTAGTTCCCCGCCTGCAACGACGGGGCCGCATATAAAGACATCGAGCTTTGGTGACATGTGTGTGTGTGGCACATTTGATTTTAGTGCTTTTAGCTGATTGTGGTGTGCCTCATTTTGTGATCCTTCGGCATATAAGTGGAAATTTCACATTGAGGGGGAACATGATCCAATGTTCCATTTCAAGATGTCAGTGTCTTTTTCTATGTATGTAAGAGCAACATAATCAAAAGAGAATTTCCTATGTTATTCCCCGAGTCCTGAGATAGTGGTGAGAGTTGTTGATATCCCTAATGCATCATCATGATATCGTGGTTTTAGTTATGGCCGTTTGGAAAATTTCCGCGTCCAGAGGTTGACGTCCTTTGTCCTCAAAAACCATCGGGATTGTGTGCCTTTTGTTGGTTAACCACTTGGAAAACCATCCAGAGGTTATTGGTATTGTCGAGGACTGAAACCAGCCAGATCATGAGCATTGCTATTTGGACTATGTAATTTTCCAACACCTTTTCAAAAGTTTTGCCATGTTTTGCACTAAGGGGGAATGTTAGAAATATAATTTATTAGTGCTCCATTATTATGATATTTAAAGAGAATAATTACGTGAGTAACTATTCACATATTTTGGATTATTTGAAGTTTGATATTGTTGTGAGTTTATCACGTTTATATGGTGTTGATGAGAGAGATTTGAGGGAGTTTGATAACAATTCCTTGACCAAGACAAAATAAGGATTATTTAACTCGCATTCCTCAAACCTCCAAATTGATATCAAGTCATTTTGTGGGAATTATGATACTATAGAAAATTTTATTAAGGATTTTAGTAAAATTTATTCGCCCCTGTGTTTAGTTTACTTACTAAGGAATGTGAATTTTGTTGGGATGAAAAGTTTCAACATGATTTTGAGGAAATTAAAGAAAAATTAATTTGTGCCCCAATATTAAGAGGACCTAATTGGGAGAAACCTTTTCACATCCAAACATATGCCTCAAATAACTCAATTGGTGTAGTTTTGGGACAAAAAGATGAAGAAGGAAAATGTATGCTATTTACTAACTTAGTAAAAATATTACTCCACTGAAATAAATTACACTACCACTGAAAAATAATTTCTTGTTGTGATCTATGCAATTAATAAATTCAAACATTATATTATAGGGTATAAAATATTTGTACATACAGATCACTCAGCAATTAGATACTTAATGAAAAAACTAGTGGTTGGAGGTAGGATAATTAGATGGTTATTAATTTTACAAGAATTTGATATTACCATAGTAGATAATCCAGGAAAATCTAATGTGGTAGTTGATTTCTTGTCAAGATTGACCACTACAAGGGAGAAAGATCTAGTTAAGGACAACTTTCTAGATGAACAATTGTTTGTTATTTTAGCTGATACACCATGGTTTGCTGATATGGAAAATTATCTTATAATAGGGAATTTTCCTCCTTATTTCACTAAGAAACAAATGAAGAAGTTGATCAAAACTAGTGCACAATTTAAATGGTTAAATGGAATGTTATTTAAATGTGGTCTTGATTTGGTTTTACGTAGGTGTGTGAGAGAAGATGAAATATTTGACATACTCAAGGCATGTCATGATGAACCAAGTGGAGGACACTTTTCAATAAAAATAAAACTCACAAGATACTTGGCACTGGCTATTATTGGCCATCTCTGTATAAAGATGTGAAGAGATATATCAAGCGGTGTGATCCCTATCAAAGGATGGGACAACCAACCTTTACCAGTGAAATGCCTCTGCAACCTCAAGTAGTGATTGAACCATTTGAAAGGTGGGGGTTGATTTTGTTGGTCCCTTTAGTCCTCCTTCACAAGGAAAGGAGCACATTCTTGTGTGTATTGATTATGTGACAAAGTGGGCAGAGGTGCATGCTTTAACAAATGCCACTAAAGAAGTAGTTGTTGATTTCCTTTGGCACATAATTATGATGAAGTTTGGTGCACCAAGGAGTATAGTTTTAGATCAAGGGCCATAGTTCATGTATAATATGATCCATGCCTTCACAATGTACTATCAGATCAATCATAGGAAGTCATCTCCCTATCACCCACAATCAAATGGATAAAGTAGAAGTAACAAATAGAGAATTGGAAAACATCCTTACAAAATAGTTGAAGCAGGTAGAAGAGATTGGGTAAAGAGACTACCTGAGGCTTTCTGGGCTTATAATACAACTTGGAAGACTACAACAGGGTTTTCACCATATGAGTTAGTCTATGGGAAAATCCTTTGTTACCTATTGAATTTGAACTACAAACATTGAGGACAATAACTAAAGTGGGTATTGAGTTGGATGCAGCACAAAAGGAAAGAATTATTCAACTCAATGAATTGGATGAGTTGAGAATGGAAGAACTTCAACAGATAGAGATAATCCAAGATCAAAGGAAGCAGTGGCATGACACACATATCAAGAAAAATTCAATTCAAGGTAGGATATTGGGCATTATTGTTTGATTCCAAGTACCAACAATTCAAGGAAAGTTGAGAACTAGATGGTTAGGACCCTATCATATTGAGAAGATATTTGACAATGGCTCTATTCAGCTACTTCCCATTGATGGCAACAGAAGGAAACTTTTGGTCAATGGACATAGGCTAAAACTTTATAGGAAGCCTCCTACTAGGGATGAATTCTTGAAGTAGATTGAAGTAGACAAAGAATTTGATCATATGGAAGAACCCAGTTCTTCCAAAATGATCAAATAATCAGATGCATGGATCCAAAATAAAGGGAAGAGAATGAAAACTAGAAAATGGCATTCTCTTCCCAAAAAAAAAAAAAAAAAAAAAAAAAAAAATAAAAAGGGAAGGAATGAAAACCAATAAATGGCATTCTCTTTCCCCAAAAAAAAAAAAATCTCTCAAAGATCAATTGAAAACCAAAAATGGTGGTTGGTCTCCTCAATAAATGGCTAATGCAAAATAAAAAGAATTTTTTGAATTCCAGACTGTCTTTTCTAACCTATTTTTCCTTTTTCACTTTTAGGAATGATGAGTCATCAAGGTAGAGGGATTACATCAGCAAAGGATGGTAATTATGTCTTGAACTTATTAAAGGTTAAATTAAAATTTGCATGTGTGATTAGACTTGATTTAAAAATTCGGTATGATGAGTCATTTATTGATGCATTATGATTAAAAGCAAGTAATCATGAGGGTGATGTTGATGGAATAAGAAAGTGGTGGCATATTTGTAATTAGCTATCATTTGGGTGGAATAAACAAAGTTGAGAAGTAGTTATAAAAGAATTTCAAAAAGAAGAAGCAAAGAATTATATTTGAATTCCATAGCTAAACCCATCAATTTCCGCAGATAAACACAATAGTTCCGACACTAAACATAATAGTTCCATGGCTAAATCTAGTAGTTTTGCAGCTAATTTTGAATTTTAAGAAAGAAGAATTTGAATCATCCTCTTTTCCATGGGGATTAAAAAGAAGTCAGAGCTAGAGGATGATACCCAACTTCTTGTAGATGAAGAAGTGGTAGCCATTTTTGGACGAGCGGGTGGTAGTGGAGTTCCTAAAAAAGTTCTCAAGGTACAATGACGAATTGGTAAGGGAATTCATTATAAATTTAGAAGAATCCAGAACTAAAGTTAAAATCATTGTAATTCCTTTTACTGTCAATATAATGAGTAATGTGTCTGGAATACCAATTGTGCATGTCCCAAATCCTGTCAAGGGAACCCTTAAAGATTTGGTGGAAACCTTGATACAAGAGGGGAATATGAGCCCCAATATATCTATAACACCAAGAAAATCATAAAGGGGGTCAGAAGGGCCAGCTTTCCCAAACCCTTTGACAGGGTAGCATTTTGGGTAGTTAAGTATTTAACTTGTGATGGTCAATTTGGGACTGTGGGAAGAGAAGTCCTTAAGATGTTAATATATCTTAGGTATGGGAATTCAAAACTAGAATATATAGTAAATCTTCCAGGATTCCTTTTTGACTCCAGAAAATGGCTTAGAGGTATTCTTGGGGAGTTGGAACAATCAGACATCATGGGTTAATCCATTTGGTATGCCAACACCATTTTATTTCAAAGAAAAATGGAGAAGAAATATGGGAAAAGTTTCTTAACAAGTTTAAGAAAAACCTGATATTATCAGGAGGGGAATACCAACCCCTTTTTCTCCTACAAGTAATTTGGAGATTGATGCCCCTAGAGAGAAAAGAAGGAAATAGGTGGGGGTAATGTACCAAAAATAAGGAGATCGAAAGAAGGATTAAAGTTGTAGAACCTATTGTGTTTGTCAAAGAAACTCCTTCCTCTACAACAATACCAGGAGAACTAATATTTGTCTCTGACAATGATAGTTCACCTAAGCTAGAGCATGAAGTGAAATTAGAAGAAGCTCTAGGAGGAAACCCATTTCCAGACATTTTGAAGCTCCTCAAAGAAGAAGAATTCATAAGAGGTCTAGGGAAATTCTAGAGGAGATGGAAGAACAGGATGGGTTGGAAAAAGAAGTTGCTGATATTTTGGGCAAGCATGGCCATGAATCCTCCTGGACCAAGCCAAACTAAGGTGGAGAAAGAAGATGAAAGATTTGAAGAACATGCTTTTCAAGAGTTGGGTGAATCAACAACACTGTCACATGAAGAAGAGGAATTGGCATCTTGGAAATAGAAAGGGAAATCCCCTTTGGTAGAAGAGGAATGCTCATTTCCCAATGAACTTTCAAAAAGGAGGAAAACAACACTTAAAATAGACTTTGTTTTTTTCCTAGGAAGAACTCATCATAGAGAGAAGGATGAGGAATTAAAATTCCTCAAACTCAAATTAGAACAGAGGGAAATGCTCATTGAGCAACTAACAAATCATCTCACAAATAGGACTGAAGAATTGACAATGGTCAAACAATAGATGATGGAAAAAGAAGAAGAATGTCAATTTCTAGAAGACCAAGTGCTATGTCAACAATATCTGCACAGAATAAACTGACTTACTAGCCACTCAAGCAGTTGTGGGATGATACTTGTAGGAACTTAATGAATTTAAAACATCAAATGAGGACTTGAGAAACAAGATGGAAGAAGAGAAGAAAGAAAGGAAGAAATGGGAAGAAAAATTCTACAAAGAGGAAGAAGACAAATTTAAATGTCTTGTAAAAATACAAATGGTTTGCATAATGAGTGAAAAGTTACTCACATGCAGGAGACCTTCTCTTGCATACAATGTTTTTTTGGAAGAACAATTTATTCACTGGAAACTATCAAGAATTGCATGTGGCCTTCCACATGAAATAAAAGATGAATTTGAGTTCATGATAACCTATTCCTCAGCTAGTGAGAAAAAAATCTTCTCTGTGAATTCTATCTCTAATCTTATGCTGGAAAAGAACATAGGATTCATGATCAATTTGTATGTAGGGGAAAGCTAGCTAAATGCATTTTTTCTGTTCTTCAAAATCAGATTGCATGGAAAGAGAGGGATTGATTATCTATTAAAATCTAGTTCATCTAGTCTCTACATGAGGGCTCACTATGGTAAACCATCTGCCTTTGCTATACATTTTAGATCCCATGCCTTTGATAGTCAATTCAAGGCACATTATCTAGCCAGTTTATAGAAAAGTATTGATGCCTTCACCTCTTATGAGGAGGAAAATTTTGAAGATATTTATGATGGATGTTTGAAAAGATGGGAGTTTCTCATAGTTTCATTGAGAAGAAGAGAAGTGATATCTCCCACAAACTTAATATGGAGCCTAGAAAGAGCTAAAGCCTTGTGTACACTAATCCCTTAGGTCAATGAAAAATGTAGGGGCATATGGATGGGAATGAGAACAATGCCTCCCCTTCTTCTCACCCCCATGTCTCCATGGAAAAATAGAGAGCCTCAAGATCCCACTCAATTTGAGGAATGGCAGAGGAAAGTAGAAGCAGGATCAGGGTATAGTACTTTTGAACTAAAACATTGGGATATTTAATTTTATCCATTTGACCTAAGTAGTCAATTGGAATGCAGAATCCACAACCCAATATTTGAAGAGTAAAGTTTGTAAGGGGACTTACAAACAAGTAAGTATGGGGAGATGATAAGGCCAAAATATGTCTTGTTAATGCATAATAAATGATCTTATTTTACTCTCCTTTTTATCAAGTTTGATTGCATTTTGTGACTTTTGTTTGATCTAATGTAAGTTAGGATGTAATTTTCCATATTTTTTTGAATTTAGTTATAAATGTTTAAAATCTCTATAATTCCTAACAAAGTGTGTGGAAATTCAGTTTTTGTAATAAAATAGGTCATAATCAGTCAAGAACAAAGTATGAAGTGATCAACATGTTTTTGGGAGCCTTGGCTTCAATATGGCTTAGTTTTGGAAACTTCCAGACTTAGTTTTGGAACTCCATCACACAGTTTATGAGCTCTATCACTTAGTTTTGGAACTTTCAAACTTAGTTCCGAACTCCAACACTTAGTTCCAGAACTCCTACGTTTAGCTCCGAAACTTTCATGGTTAGATCAAATTAGTCCCATTTTATTTCAGAACTTCTCCAAAGTTTTGGAACCAATGGGAATCTATTTATTTTGATGACATCCAATGATAGAGAAATCAATGAGCCTTTCAAAGAGAAAATTATAAGATTTTTGATTCTTCATACTCAAAGATCTAGGGATAACTTATCAGACAACTGTACATCCAACAAGGTTCCAAATTCAACATCTATTTTGGGCATAATTGGTTCCATATGAATCGGTAGAACACTAGATGTAAATGCATCTTTGAATGATATATATATATATATATATATATATAATATATATATATATATATATTATATATATAAAGAAGTAAATAGATTTAGAACATAACATATACAAATACATAGAGATAGAGATATAGAAATATATAATACATTTTTGTAAGATAAATATTTCAAGCAATAAAATAGCCACTTCATTTTGAGAGAATATTACTTTGTCAAATCTTGATTCAAGGTGGAGCAAGGGCCCACTCCTCCAAGAACCAGATCCTCATTTTATTGGTATTTATATTTCTAAAGAAAATAGTGTAGATTTGTTAATTCTGTAAATGCTTTTGATTCTTTAAGTTGAAATTTGTTGTATACTTGTCCCTATAGGTGTTATAGACTAGATTTTTATTTCCTTGCAAGATTTTCACAACATTTTCAACCATGTGTTTATTTCCAAGAAAAGTGTGTTTACTTTTACATCGTGTGTTTATTTTCAGCAATTTATTTACTACGTATGTGTGTTTATTTCCAACAATTTATTCCAGCAATGAGTGTTTATTTCAGCAAGTTTCTTACAACATAGAGATAATAAGGATTTGGCCATGGAATCCTAAGGACACTGTAAAAAACCCCCAAAAATAAAATAACAAATACCTATAAACAATTACTAGATCACTAGGATTTTCTTGTTGCATATAGCTTCAGACACACCCCTAGTTTGAATATGACATCAATAAAGAGTTGATTAAATGAAGGGAATAACGACACCCATCATTCATGACATCTTTGAAGGAAACATAGAAATTAAAATTATCACCACTTCTCTAAAATGGAAGGTGCTTAAATGGGAATATGACAATCTATACACAAATGGGATGAGTTGAGGGAACAACTTTGTAAAATACTAATTATCCTACCATTTCACCTCCTACCTCAATATCAATTAAATAAGCCCAATCAATACTTCCTTCAAAAGATCTCTATGAGGTCAAATCCTTGCTTCATATTTTTGGTAATGAATTAGTTTCTTTCAAAAGACAACGGTCCCAATATAATCACCCTTACCAACCTTTGAATTAACCATAACAACCTAATTGGAAACCTTTGCAAATTAATATCCATATTCAATATTAGATTGCTAATGTGAAACCTTTGAATTAGTTCTTCTAGAGCCATTATTCTGGTACAAAATAATATTATTCAATATTATAAATGGTGTTACCCATGATCTTGACCGCATAACCTGAATATGAGCCCCAATGGAGTGCTTAGCCAAATACTCATGGTCCAAAGTATATCTGCACTCATAAAATCACAAGTGGAAGCTTATTCGCAAGACGATGTAGGTCAACAACAAATACAATGGGATTCAACCTTGTTAAATCAGAAAGAGGAGGATTTTTGTGGTTTTAATATAAAATCTACATCAAAAATAACATATAATACATGATCAAAGAAGAGAGTGATAAAAGGATAACTGTCTAAGGTTGATCAAGCATCCACTTTCTATCCTCATCCGCAAGCAACTATGAGAAAAGATGCCATAAGTAGACCATCAAGGCCTAATGTTAGTCAATCTGTAAGAAGGGACAATCAACCTAACACCACAATACCAAAAAATTAGCTTAAAAAGGAGTATGTAGCGATAATAAAATATATGTCTAAGGTAGGAAGTATTCCCTTCAACATAGTTGAGAAGATGAAAAAGACGAACCTCAATATCACTATGTGGGAGGCACTTTCTATTCCTTCACAAAGGAATTTTCTACAATAAAATTTGAGCAGTTTGAAGTATGCCAAGTGAAGCATTAAAGTGTGGGCCTCCTACTTCTACTAGTTTGTGCAAACCAAAGGGGAGAACTCGTTAGGTGTAGTAAGCCACCTCCTTTCTACATCTCTATAATTATTGGTAAGAATCGGTGCATGTATGATTGAATCTGGTGTTAGTAGCTTTGTAATGCCTAAACAATTCACTGATGTATTGGGTATTCAATATACATCGGTAAGTAGGGGAGTTGTCTAATTAGATGGGACTATTGTCCAAACCATTAGGATAATAAAATATTTGAATATTATCATTCATGCATGCCCAATTCTATCAATTAATCACTTGACATATATGTTATCGATCTTCCCTCCTTATTTTCCATATGCCTCTTTAGATATTTCATGCTAAGATGGGTAGGTATTTGTCTACCGGCTGGTCACACATGCCCCTTAGAAATAGGTATGGAACTAAGGTAGCCATAAGAGATGAACCAATCTACAAGGACCATGTTTAAACCTTTATGCCTAGTTCCATAAATATGAATTACACATTACATGACCAAGAGGAATAAATTGAATATCATGAAGCCACCATCCTTATTGAAGAAATCCCATATATCTTACTTGATGAATGGGGAGCCGAGCTCTAGTTTCATCCCTATGTTTAGGAGTTAGAACAAACATGACTAAGAACTTATTGCCTCCACAAAGAAGGAGATATTATACATAATCTCCTCAAATCCTAAGATGATCTTGGATGATTATGGAAACTCTTCTTTGAAAGATCAAGAGGAAGAAATGGTGTTGAAATCAATGTCATGATGTTTTATCCATAAGGTAAGAAATAATTCTTAGCCTTCGACTTGATTCAATTTGCATTAATAGAATAGCTGAGTATGAAGCAATATTACATGGAATTAAACTAGCTCAAAAAAGAGGAATCAAGGAATATTCTATTTTTGGGGATAGTGATCTTGTCGTACATTAGGTCACAACTTGGAGTGTAGAAAAGAACAATTTTTTTTAAATCTTACAAGAATAGGGTATGGGATTTGATTAAAGGTTTTGAATCTTTTGGCATTCACATGGTTCCTAGGAATAAAAACCAGGATGCGGATAGGCTTGCAACTTTGGGATATCAATATGATGTCCCTGTTGACATTATGAAGGAATAAATCAAGTTAGTCAAGATGGTTGTAAGACTAGTAGTACCATATATTGTAACAAATTGGAAAGTTTTTAATAGTGACCAACATATGATTCTTTTCCTTCAAGAAGCTGAGTTTGCATCAAAAAACCAGTCCAAGTTACAAGAATATTATAATGATAAAATCATCTAATTGAAGGAAAATAAGTTACCAAAGGTTTTGGTCACTCTAGAATCTGTTTTTTAATGTAGATGACCAGTTTTAAAGAGAAAATACCAACAAAAATATCAAATAAGATGATTTAAAATAGGTTGAAGTATCATAATGTAGGTTCTGAAGATGGGAAAGGTATGTACCCCAACTGAAAGATAGGATTTTTAAGTCTTTGTCAAGAGTATAATGATATTTTTACTTAGAGCTACAAATATCACAAGGGGTTCGACCTGGCTTAGACCAACATACCATAGACATTGACCCAAATGTCAAGCTAGTTAGGAAAAAGTAGAGACTGGTCAATCCCAAGATTGAACCATTGACGAGGAAGGAACTCTCCAAAATCATTGAGGCTACCATTATTTTCTCAACAAATCATTCCTCTTACGTGGCCAACTTGGTTCCAATTAGGAAGAAAAATGGGGAAATCAAACTATTCTCAAACTTTAGGGATCTCACTAAGGCCTCTCTTAAGGATCACTAACCTCTCCCATCTATGGAACATATTCTCCAAATAGTGGCGAGATTGGAAATCTTTTCATTTCTCGATGGGTATTCGGGTTATAACTAAATACTTGTCAAAGAGTTGGATCAATTTAAAATGGATTTCACCACCAAATGGGGCACACTCACCTATATTAAAATATTGTCTAAATTGTCTAATGTTAGTGCCACCTTCCAATAGGCCGTGGACATGGCCTTCAAAATTATTATAAATGATATGATCCTTTTCTAATTAGATGATATAACTATGTATTCCATGCACACACAAGACCATATGGATCATCGAAGGTGTTTGATATATGTAAGGAATTCAGGATTTCCTTGAACTAAAAAAATGCATTTTTTTGTCCATAAAGGATTTTTTTTTGGAAACATCATTTCAGTGGGAGGAATTTCAATTGACCTATAAATAATATGTGCTATCTTGGCACTTTATCTTCCAAGCCATAAAAATGGTCTCCAAAGTTTCTTGGGGACTATCAAATTTTTAAGGAGGTTTATACCTTAGTTTTCCACTTTGGCCAAGCCACTCACAACCATGCTAAAAAATAACATACCATTTAGTTGGACTAAAGAAGGTAAGAGTAAATTTGAGGCTATCAAGAAGGCCATTTACTAGGTCCCCACATTGGTGAACCCTGATTATGGAAAATAATTCATGTTTTATGCCTTCATAGGATTAGAAAGCATCTCTGGTATTATAATGTAGTAGAATGATAACCATATGGAACAACTAATTCATTTATTTATCTAGTCCCTCAAGGATTACGGAATCAAGTAATGATTTGTAGAGAAGAAAGTTTTTTTTGTTGTACGAGCATTAAATAAATTCAAACATATGTTATCTAGCAACATAATTCAGCTGATGGTATCCCATCCGAGAGTGAAATATTTTTTGTTGAACAAAGACATAAATGAGAAAAGAGTTGGATGGATTACATGGGTCATGGAATATGACATTCACATTAAGGTCATCAAGTTGGTTAAGGTATGTGTCAACATATTTCTTCTAATTTAGAAGAAAAAGAGGATTTTGATCATGTTTTATGTAACCATCATATGGATGAAGCTCACATTCCTTTAAATTGGATTTACCATATGAGGACATTTTTACAATTAAGTGATTATCCACTACATCTAGATAGAATGAAAAGGAGTTTTAGGCTTCAATTAATCCCTATGTTCTTGTTAATAATGTGTTTTTCTGAAAGGAACTAAATGGTGTTCTTATAAGATGTATTAACTTGTGCCAAATTAGAAAACTACCAGAAGAATTTCACAATGGGATATCATGAGGCCATTACTTGGCAAAAACAACTTCCACAAAAATCATAAGGGCCAGTTATTATTGGTCTAACCTATTTAAGGATGCCCATAAATGGGTAAGGAAATGTAAATAATGTGTGTTGTTCACAAGAAAGCAGAATCTATCTTCCGTTCCACTTCATTAAATTCATGCATATCAGTGTCTTGTGAAATACAACCTCAATTTTATTGGTATGATAAATCCTTTGTCTAGTGCTGGTCATAGATGGGTGTTAATTGCAACTAACTATTTCACTTGATGGACTAAAGCGGTGGAATTAAAGGAAGCCAATGAGAATTCCATTTTGGAATTTATTGAAGGTATCATGACAAGATTTGGTATGCCATTCACGATCATTTCAAACAATGCCAAGGCATTTGTAGGCATGAGAATTAGTGAATGGAATGTAAAAATGGTCTTTATCTAAAAAATCGTCAAATTATTACCAGCAAGGTAATGGTTTGGCTAAGTCCAGTAATAATAATTTGATATGAATAATCAAAATAACAATGGTGAGTAACCAAGTGAACTTGGCACTTCTTGAACTCGGCCTACTCTTTGGGTAGATAAGATTACTCCAAAAAGAGAAATTGGAAACTATCAATTCATACTAGTATATGGGAGGAAGTAAATCTCTTTTTATCTTTATACTTACCATCTATGGAGCTAGCAAAATAGTTGGAGATTATGGAAAATGATCCTATTATAGTGAGATTTGTTGAACCGATAGAACTAGAGGACACAAGACCAAATAATGAAGACTCTTGAGCTGCATCAAACTCAAACAAATATTTTTTTGACAGGAGAGAAACTAATAGATATTTCCAGACTGGATATCTGATTCTTAAATAGGTGTGGAGAGGGATAATCTAGGAACTCATAAAATTTTTGATTCCCTCTGGAGTGGTCCATACTTGATCACTAGTTGCAAAGAGGCAAATTCATTTTGTCTATATAGAATTTATGGAGAAGACTTACCTATCCCAATCAATGGGATACACATCATAGCTTACTATTGAGGTATTTTCATCTTACACAATATTTGTAGACACAAAATATATGCACTTGGGTATATTTCTAGGTCTTAAAATAATGCTAGCATATACATGATTCCTAAGTAAAAAAACTAGTAATTGACAACTCCCTTTAGCCTTTTACTTTGTCTTTTGCACTTTGATTGGCTTCATACATCTTTCACTCTTTTCAGAATTTAATTATTTTATCTTTCTATAGCCTTGGACACTAGCACCGAGTCAGGATACTAGCGCCTTGCAGTCATGTCCTCCGGGTGCTCTTCTCCTCCTTAAATTTTTCTTATACTTTTGTAACCTTTTCACTTCTTAATTACTTTTTACTATTTTGGGCTAGCCTTTCAATTGTCAATTAAGAAATTTAAAAAAGGGAATCATATAAATACATAGTTATATTTTTAAAATAAAGGGACCAAACACTAAGCATTACATACGACCACCTAATCGTGTATCCAAAGGTATAAAGAGAATCAAAGCCATCCATATAGCACCCATACAAGGGACAAGGGTTGTATCACATTTGCATACACAACATAGGATGGGAATTCTATTCTATTCCATCCCACACATTCTATACATTTACTACATTCTACATCTATCTCGTTATCATTGTGTAATTTACACAAGGTAATCCTAGGGCATCATTTCTACACACACACACACACACAAGAACTACATGGATTTTGAGATGTAGTGCAAAACTTAGTCATAAAATCACTCTTTGGGTGACCATCAGTGCTAGTTTGACTCCCCATTCTACACTTTCCTTTTTAGGTTTGATGTGGTTTTGGGTATGTGTGGGTGAAATTATTTCTTGCATGTTATAGGTATATTCACATATTAAACAACGAATCCAGAGTGACAAACATATACCAACAACAAAGTTTATTTGGACCTTAAAGATCTATATCTACAACATCTACCTAGACACTAGTGCCCAGATCTAGAAACTAGCACCAACAATCCTATTATCTCCCATGTGCTTCTATTTGACATAGTTCTAGATCTCAGAACCTCTAGTTCATAGGGACAATGTTTTTATAGTCTTTTAGTATTTCATTTTCCCGAGATCACTTCATGTTTACTTGGAAATCATCTTAGTATTCCTATCTCCCCTTCTTTCTTAGGTTTTTATATTGCATATGATTTTTTGATTATTTATTCTTGTATATTAGAATTTTTACATCATTAATTATAGTAATTACTCTAAAAATAAGATTTAATTCAATTTATATCAAATCATTTGATGAACCACATCACTTGAATCCAATCTTTCTTCTAGGGTTTTATTTTTATGTCCGTCACCCATAGTGGTCATTTTGGTTCCTTTGAGTACATTGAACTTCTTCCATTTGTCCGTAAGTTCTCTAATTCAATGGCCAAATCTTCTAGCCCATTACTTAATTCGAACAATGTTCCTCTTGAAAACATTGAAACTTTTGACGATGAACATTCATATGATGAGGACACTAATGTTCATCAAGAACAACTAAACAAGCTCACTAATTATATTTTGTTTTACGCAAACACCTCACACATATTACCCATGTCCTAAATTCCTTATGCATTGTCAAACATGGTCAAGATGTTACCTCTCACCCTCTTGTGGGTTCCTCTCAGAACCTCTAGTTCATAGGGACAATGTTTTTTATAGTCTGTTTTAGTATTTCATTTTCCCAGATCACTTCATGTTTACTTGGAAATCATCTTAGTATTCCTATCTCCCCTTCTTTCTTAGGTTTTTATCTTGCATATGATTTTTTGATTATTTATTATTGTATATTAGAATTTTTACATCATTAATTATAGTAATTACTCTAAAAATAAGATTTAATTCAATTTATATCAAATCATTTGATGAACCCCATCACTTGAATCCAATCTTTCTTCTAGGGTTTTATTTTTATGTCCGTCACCCATAGTGGTCATTTTGGTTCCTTTGAGTACATTGAACTTCTTCCATCTCGTCCGTAAGTTCTCTAATTCAATGGCCAAATCTTCTAGCCCATTACTTAATTCGAACAATGTTCCTCTTGAAAACATTGAAACTTTTGACGATGAACATTCATATGATGAGGACACTAATGTTCATCAAGAACAACTAAACAAGCTCACTAATTATATTTTGTTTTACGCAAACACCTCACACATATTACCCATGTCCTAAATTCCTTATGCATTGTCAAACATGGTCAAGATGTTACCTCTCACCCTCTTGTGGGTTCCTCTCTAACCTCTAGTTCATAGGGACAATGTTTTTATAGTCTGTTTTAGTATTTCATTTTCCCCGAGATCACTTCATGTTTACTTGGAAATCATCTTAGTATTCCTATCTCCCCTTCTTTCTTAGGTTTTTATCTTACATATGATTTTTTGATTATTTATTATTGTATATTATAATTTTTACATCATTAATTATAGTAATTACTCTAAAAATAAGATTTAATTCAATTTATATCAAATCATTTGATGAACCCCATCACTTGAATCCAATCTTTCTTCTAGGGTTTTATTTTTATGTCCGTCACCCATAGTGGTCATTTTGGTTCCTTTGAGTACATTGAGATTCCTCCCTCGTCCGTAAGTTCTCTAATTCAATGGCCAAATCTTCTAGTCCATTACTTAATTCGAACAATGTTCCTCTTGAAAACATCGAAACTTTTGACAATGAACATTCATATGATGAGGACACTAATGTTCGTCAAGAACAACTAAACAAGCTCACTAATTATATTTTGTTTTACACGAACACCTCACACATATTACCCATGTCCTAAATTCCTTATGCATTGTCAAACATGGTTAAGATGTTGCCTCTCACCCTCTTGTGGGTTCCTCTCGAACCTCTAGTTCATAGGGACAATGTTTTTATAGTCTGTTTTAGTATTTCATTTTCCCGAGATCACTTCATGTTTACTTGGAAATCATCTTAGTATTCCTATCTCCCCTTCTTTCTTAGGTTTTTATCTTACATATGATTTTTTGATTATTTATTATTGTATATTATAATTTTTACATCATTAATTATAGTAATTACTCTAAAAATAAGATTTAATTTAATTTATATCAAATCATTTGATGAACCCCATCACTTGAATCCAATCTTTCTTCTAGGGTTTTATTTTTATGTCCGTCACCCATAGTGGTCATTTTGGTTCCTTTGAGTACATTGAGATTCTTCCCTCTGTCTGTAAGTTCTCTAATTCAATGGCCAAATCTTCTAGCCCATTACTTAATTCGAACAATGTTCCTCTTGAAAACATCGAAACTTTTGACAATGAACATTCATATGATGAGGACACTAATGTTCGTCAAGAACAACTAAACAAGCTCACTAATTATATTTTGTTTTACACGAACACCTCACACATATTACCCATGTCCTAAATTCCTTATGCATTGTCAAACATGGTTAAGATGTTGCCTCTCACCCTCTTGTGGGTTCCTCTTTGGTTGTCATGGCCTCCATGCAACCCCTTAGCACTCCTCCTTCTATTGCTACAAATACCACTCCCTCGTTACTCCTAATACCTCGAATACACAACTTGGTTCCTCTTCAAGAACCCATGACCTAGCTTCTTTATATCAGGATATACAAATTAAAATCCATCAATTGCAGCAAGCTACTTCACATTCCTCTCCATCTCTTGATTCCTCACTTCTCCTTCATAGCCCTTTTACACCCACCATATCTTCTCATCCAATACCTACCAATTTTTTTTCCCCTAAGCTTCTTATCTTCAATGTCCATGGTGACCCTCACGAGAATATTCAATCTTTCCATGTGAATGTCGTGATAATGTAGATGATTTTACATTACTAGATAAAATATTTCCTAGAATCTTGCAAGATTACGCTATGCGTTGGTTCTATGATCTACCTCTTCACTCACTAACATATTTTACACACTTATCTGATGCTTTTGTTATACAATTTTCTATCAATATAGGTACTAAAATATCATATTCCCAATTATCTCAAATCAAACAAGGATCAAATGAGCATCTCACAGATTATGTGTTACAATATAAGAACAACCTTTCAAGATGACTAATGTACTAGCTGATTCAGAATTGTAAGATCTTTTTGTTCAAATTATCTTACCTCCACTTCAAGAGAGTGTCATATTTGAGACCTCTCCCTCCTTTGATAAATTATGTCATACACTCAAGATGCGTGAAGGAAAACTTTTATCTATGGGAAAATTGAAATATCATGATACTTCTTCATCCTCTAATAGATTTCAAGCTAAATTTGCATTCAAGCCATCCCCTAAGCCTCACGAATCTAAGGTCATTGTCAATGTTTTTATCCATCTACCAAAATTTAAGTGAAAGATCTATGTCATACATTTACTAAGTTACCTTACGCTCCTCAATTCCTACTACTGCAGATTATCGAAAGTTATATTATCACTTTTCCACCACCTCTCAATCTAGATCATTCTCATCCACGTGGTCATAAATACAATGAAAATACTCACTACGATAATAATTAATACATTAGGCATCCCACTAATCATGGATTCAAACTCATACATCTACTTCAAGATCTTATTGATAATAACTACACTAAACTTCCTACACCATCTACTTCCAAGCCAATCAATGATAATTAAAAGATAAAAATATTTAAAGACCCTTTACCAAAGCATGAAAATAAAGATAAAAATTCTTATGAAAATCATAATTATCATGTTTTTCCTCCTCTTTCATCGGGGCATCTTGATTTCTTTTTTGCTTCTACTTGATGTGCCACTTCCAGTCATTACATTCTCGGATTGTGATTATCACACTACATTTTCTTCCTATTCATTACACATCAACCCTTCTATTGGCACATATGCAATATATAATATTATGGTCTATCCATCAACTCTTACCAATGCATGCTCTGTTGCACTTCTTGTAGCTATTAAATTCCCAACATCGTTAATTATATTTCTAGTTCCTAATTCTTATGGTCATTTCATTCTTCCCATTACAATTGGGTATCTTTCTATCTTTAAACCATTCTTGGTTACCTATAAAATTATCGGCTATGAAATTATCTTATGTATTCCTTGGATATGCACCATATAGGATATCTCTTCCATACATCACTTGTGTTTCAAGTTCCTCCATAACAAATAATTTGTCACCATCAAAGGTATTCCACCTTGCACACGTTTCCTCGACCCACTCATGACAATATTTATGCATCAGCCAAGACATTTCATCCTCCTACATGGCTCACATCTTGGTCCACTCTTACACCTACCTATCCTATTTTTACGTGGCCCCCTGTGCCTCCTAAGTCTAAATATAGTTCTACCCCTAGCTCTCCTATTCGTGCATGACCTACATCTCAACCTTTTCATCCTTATCGGTCTACTAGTCAACCTCATCAGCCTAATTCCCCTACTTGAGAAACAATTTCTCACATATGTTCTCCACCTCCTTATTCACATCAGTCTCATTTACATGCACATAGTTACTCTCCTACACCACCAACCTTAGATCATTTTCACATATCTTTGTCTCATTGAATATCGGGTGGAGGGCCCTCACCCTTCACTATCATTGGATATTTTTCACTCCTCACACATTTTGGGGACATAAAAATTTCTCTCCCCCTTTTAGTACTATAAATTATCTCTAGTATATACTCTTACACTTCACATTCCTTGTTCCATGTATACATTTTGTAACATACTCACTTCATTGGTACAAACATTATACTGTCATTACCCTATCAATCACTCTCGTGCTATAGTTCACACTTGACTATTGAGGGCACACTGCATCAATGAACCTCACATTACACACTTCATGCTTTATGCTTCATGACATATATTTTCTAACATGCACTCACATGGGAAAAACCCATTTCCTGATGATGGACTCTTGTTCTATGGTTCATTCTTGATTGTTGAAGGGGCATTTATAAATGAACCTCATTTCATACACATCCATTTGGGGAAGTGAAGCTCCTTCCATTTTGCAAACATTACATACCATGTCATCAAACCATCATAAAATTTGCATATCTTGGTTTCATTTAATATTTATTTCTTATACTATTTATATGTTGCACTTTGTTTACTATGCTAGAAAAATACTCAATATGTCATTATATTTATCATATACACATGCACATTCACTTGGTCTCTAGAAGTGAATGCATATCTCTTACAAATCCTTACATGATGCATGATTCTCGACTTTGAATCCCGTTACACTCTTGCGAGGCTCTGATACATATACTTTAACTACTCTCACACACTACATGTTATATTGTTTCATCATTTACTACTTATTCTTACTAGAACTTTAATTTTTTTCTGATATATACATGCTTTGACATATTATTTATCCTTCTAACATGCTAACGATTGCCTCATGTGTGGAATTCACTTGTAGGACTATTTACAAACATGATTATTTTATACTTTTTTACTTGCTATTGTATGATATCATTTGTGGTCCATGCCCTATGCATTGTGTGATCATTATATGATTTTGGCTGATTCATCTCTTATTGTCTTGTGACATTGTGAGCAATGTCCCATGTATGAAATCCACATTTTATGGTCCATCTTGTTTGCACACTTGTTTGCTACATTGTTTTCTATTGCATGTTAGCTACTTTTACTACTAATACTTGTTACTAGCCTACTTTTCTTGCATGTGGCCTAGTTTCTACCATGCACATCCCCTACCTCTGCGGGTATCCTCTTAATATTAGTCTTTAGTCCTCTCCTTTGGGCCAAATTCTCCTTTAGTTGTCACATACACCCCAAATGAGGGGAAATACATTGGGTGAATAAATCACCCCGATAATAGCTCAAAGCTATAGTTTATATTAACACAATATAGAAAGAACACAAGAGTAACGCCATAGAACAATACAAAACTAGACTTGGACTTCACATAAAGAGGAAACACTAGCACCCAAACCTAAACAGTAGGACCTAGTGCTTATGTCCTCCCTTGGGCACTAATGTCCTTGGGGTAGAAACAAGAAATTTCTCAGTACAACATAGTCTTCAATATAGTTCTCTAGTAGTAGGCACTTGCCTCCGGATACAAAATGCATTATATCTCTTATGATTAGTTATAGTAGGTAATGTACCATGGAAAAACACAAGAGGTACCATCTGTAGTGGTGCTCATTCGGGAAGCATTCATGGAAGGAGAGTAAAACTAGACCTCTTTCTCCAACACTCTTCTCTGTGGCATGATATCTCCCAAAAAACTCTCTATTGGTGTGAGATTGCCCAAAAACTCTCACTTGGTGTGAGATCACAAAAAATAGTCACATTTGACATGAGATCACCCAAAAACTCACTCTTGGCATGAGATCACCCAAAAAACTTTCTCTTCATAGCATTTCAGACATATTTCTATCCTTTACACTCTTATACATCAGGTGCACACTTTCCTTTATTACTACCTTTTCACACTTTTACATACTTTATTAAGATTTTTCATATACAAAAATTTGACTACTCTTTTGCTCTTATTTTACAAGTTCATCCTTAATACATAATAATGAGAAAGCCTACATCAAAAATACAATCTTACAATAAGAGGTACAAGTCACATATGCTTCACCCCTAGGGTCCACTTCCCTTTTCCTAGTCTCCATGCTTCACTTTGTGATCATATCACACTTCACTTGTCCACTCAAAACGCTATTTGCCACACTCTCTAAAGGATAATAAGGTACAGATTTTCTATCTACTTTATGCTATCAAGTATTCACTCAATAACATAAAGTGGGGGAAATGTAGACACAAAATCTATACACTTGGGTACATTTCTAGGTCTTAAAAGCATGCTAGCATTTACATGATTCATAAGTAAGAAAACTAGTAATTAACAACTCCCTTTAGCCTTTTACTTTATATTCTATAATTTTATTGGCTTCATACATCTTGGATTCTTGCTAACATTTAATTGTTTTATATTTCTATGGTCGTAGACACTAGTCCTAGGAAATATTGTCCTCTTGGGCACTCATGTCCCTCTTTAAATTTTTCTTATCCTTTTGGGCCCATTTCACTTCGTAATCACTTTTTACTACCTTGGGTCAGCCTTTCAATTGCCAATTATGAAATTCAAACAAGGGAATCATATAAATACATAGTTATGTTTTCAAAATAAAGGGACCAGACACTAAGCATTACATACTACCACCTAAGCTTGCATCAAAATTAACAAAGAGCATCAAAGGAATCCATCTAGCATTCATACAAGGGACAAGGATTGCATCACATATGCATACACAACATAGGAGGGGAAGGCTATTTTATTCTATCCAAAACATTATATACATTTGCTACATTCTATATCTAGTTGTATATGACCGTGTAATTTTCACAAGGGCGTCTTAGGGTGTAATTTATACACACACACAAGATCTTCAAGGAGTATGAGATGTAGTACTATGCTCAGCCATAAGTTCACTCTTTAGGTGACTATCGGGGTCATTCCAACTCTCCATTCTACATTTTCCTTTTTATGTTTGATGTCGTTTATTGGTATGTGCAAGTAAACCTCTTTCTTGTAGGTTATAGGTACATTCATAGATCATATAGTGAATCCATAGTGATAAAAAATGACCAACAAAAATCTTATATAACCTTGAAATATCTGGATCCGCAACATCTACATGGAAACCGATGCCCAGACGCAGAAACCAATGCTAGATCCTCCTATCCTCTCTCAGTGCTCATGTCTAACATAGTTCCATTTATTAAAACCTCAAGTTCATAGTGATGACACTATTTATAGTCTATTTTTGTATTTCATCTACCAAGATAACTTCCTGTTCACTTAGAAATCAGCTAAGTCCCCTATCTCCCCTTATTACTTATGGTTTTATATTACACATGCTTCATTGCTTGAGTATTATTGTATATTAGCATTTGTATATCATTTATTATAGTAGTTACTCTAAAAATAAGATGAATATAATTTACATTAAATTAGTGGTAGCCTAGTTTCCTTCCTCTAAGTGATTTTGCACATTTTATTTTTCCTCTTTTGTTCCTTTGTCTTATTTTGGTTTTGGTTTTGGTTTTTTCTCTCTCGAGTTTTTCAACTCTATTTTTTATCTTGAGGTTTAGATGACTCATGTACCTAATGGTTTTATTAAGACTACTAGGTGGTGCTTAATAGGAAAGAATTCCTCGAGGTCACCAAAAATGTTGACTTTTCTAGTCCCCTTTCCAATTTTCTTCTTTTCAAAATACTTCCTTGCAAAAATTCTTTTTACCAAAGTGTTTTTTCGCAAAATTGAGAAAATTTCCTAATTGTCAAAATTTTATTTATATTTCAAATTTGGGTTTCAAGAATCAATTTTCAATTTACATGCAAATTGTTTCTCAAAACACGAAACCTGGAATACAAAGGAAGTTAGTGTATTTTGGGAATCATGGAGTGGATTAAAATTTTCATGAAACTTACAAGTTAAGTTTCGAAACCTAAAACCAAAATCCCATATGCATTTCGGGTTTCAGAACCTGATTGAAAATTTACATGTAAAGTTGTAACCAAATTCCGAAGCCCGACTCCTAACTATGTAAGTGTATTTCAGGTTTCAGAATCCAATTTATAATTTACAAGACAACTTCCTAAACCTAACATACAAAGGGAACAAGACCATTTCAGGTTTCAAGTATGTGATTGTAACTTACATGTAATGCGCATGTCAACGTATGAAACCCGAAACTTAACAGAGTTGCATAAGGGGAACCAATTTTTGATGCCTAACTAGTGCATTAATTGCCACCTACCCATACATGTCACCTACATGGTAATTAGTTCACATTTTTATAGTTAAGGTTGATTTTTACACATCATATCCATCGACACTTTTGTACACCAAATTTACGACACCCCCTCAACTTCCGAACGTACTCTTGCGTGCATTTTTGAGTAATTTTCACAATTTTATTTCCAACCCACTTAATATTTATTGGGAAATTATTAGTGCTCCATTATAATTTGTAAGTGAGTTGTTTGGTTGTTGACCAAACTCATGTAAATAGGTGTAGAAATATTTGATAGTTAATTAGTTTCTTATATTCTAGGGAAACTAAAGCCTATATATAAGGTTATTGTATTGTGTGAAATACAATGAAAATATTCTTTTGTGTGTTTACTCTGTGTAACTCTTCTCATACCTTTGATATGGTATCAGAGTAGGTTATGGAATCTTGAGGATTGGTAGGGGTAGTCGGTATGATATGTTTCCCTTATAGATAAGAGAAGATTATTATGCGAGTGTTTAAATAGTTAAGTTTTGTTGTGAAAATTGGAGGTGGATGAGTACGTGATATAAGACGCCACTGTAAATTGTAAGGACCACGTAAGATACTATTGGGCTCATTAAAGATTGGTGGACATAGCATTGGAAGATATTTTTGTAAACTGATAAAGGGAAGGACGTCTTAATGAAGGGAGGCATGATAGCAAACTCTGTACAGTGCCTAGATTTGCATTGAATTAAATCTACATTGAGTTGTATGTCCATGCTCACCATTCATTTCTCCCCGCTTGTTGACCTATTCATGGTGGGTGAGTTGTTCATGTTACACAAGTTGTTCTTGATTGAGCTCCAAAAATTATATTCTCTCTTCCCCAACATTGTGTTCTTGACATTAGATCTCAAAGCTTGTATTTTTAAGTGGAGTTTATAATGAGTAGTTTGAAAATATTTGTCTCTGCCATGTGGATTTGGAAGCATATAAACCCAACACGTCTTCTATTGATACAAGTATAAAAAAGGATTAATGGTTCATTCCAATATGCACCGGCTGCAAATTTGAGTGAATTCTTGTCTCGAATCATACGCATAAGGTGATGAACAATGTTATTGAATCTAAAATTTTGTCACTTCCTTGAATGTGCATCGGTTAGCTCATGGATTCGCCATTGTTTCTATTTGCATCCACCCTTCAACATGTGTCTCTTCCATTATTGTTTTTTCCAAACCAACTCTAATACTCGATACATGGTTTCAAAAAAAAGTGTTTTATATTTAGTTTTTTGTTTTTTAGTTACGTCTCTCAACATAAAATTTGCATCATTGTGTTGAAAGAGTCAATAATTGTTATTATTTTATGTAGGTAAATGTTAAACTCTATTGTCAAAGTGTCAAAGACAAGTGTTGTCTAGTCAAATTCGATTCATTATCTTCTTATCCTAGATTCAAAAATTAAAGTCGTCATTTTGATTTATTATGTCATCGAGTCTAAATTTTGACTCATTGGTATAAGTTTCATTATAAAATTTTTAAAAATAAAAAATTAGTCAACATTTTGTAAAACTAAAAAAATTTGCCTTACTGAGATGCATTTTGGTGTTACCCAATGTTCTAGTAACCATTAAGCCTCAAAATCAAAATTCGTTGAGTTATCAACATCACACTTTGGAAGATATAGGCAATGGAGGATGAAGGATAAACAACATCCTCTCATCAGTCACTAAAAACGGGGCCGCACGAAGCTATGGTGGAATTTTTTGGTGTGTATTTTTCTTTCTACTATGATTTCAGTGTTCATGTTTTGTATGGTTTTGATTCTATAAAAAGAGTTGTGTTGGAGTGCAGATGACTCATCAATGATCCTCTCATTGATGTGATCCTATGAATTCCGTTCTTCATTGGAAGATGGTCCGCTTGTGAATACATTCACTTGAAATGGCAACCATGTGCAATAAGATCTAACTAGCAAGATATAATCAATTATGTGTCTTCGATATAATTTACTTCTCATTGTTTGTGTGTGGAAATTTCACATTGTGGGGGAACATGTCACCAATTTTCCATTTCCATTCTATGCCTAAAATGACTAAATTCAAAGGCAGCTTCTAGTGGTAGTGGCAGTTTCCTATGTTGTTCGAGATCGAGTGGTAGCAATCGATAATAGTGGCTATAACTAAGAACATTGTGATTCTTAGAGGTGGTAATGTGAAATATTTCCAATATATGTTCTATTTTTCTAGTGTTGTGATAAGAAAGTTGTTTCCTATGTAATCTCCTAAAGGAATAATGTGATGAGAGATGATAATACTAGTTCAACATCATGATATTGTGCTTATTAATAATCCATTGCAAAAACTATCCAAAGGTTGTTGGTATTGTCCTAAAAAATCATCCATTGTGTGGTTATTGGTTAACCACTTGGAAAACCATCCAAAGGTTGTTGGTATTTTCCTAGAAACCATTTAGATCATGAGAAAGCCACGAAGTGACACGTTGCAGTGTAAGGTAGGTTTTCCCCATGTTCACACTAAAGGGGAGAATGTTGGGAAATTATTAGTGCTCCATTATAATTTGTAAGTGAGTTGTTTGGTTGTTGACCAAACTCACGTAAATAGGTGTAGGAAGATTTGATAGTTAATTAGTTTCCTATATTCTAGGGAAACTAAAGCCTATATATAAGGCTATTGTATTGTGTGAAATACAATGAAAATTATTATTTTGTGTGTTTACTCTATGTCACTCTGCTCATACCTTTGAATGTTGTGGTAAGATCTAATGTTTTAATTATTTTTGCAAGGATTTGTGTTTTCATTTGAGGAATTTTTCCATCTTTTATCGACATGATCAGTGATGTTTATAAGTTTGTTTTTGGTTTTTTTAGGGTTTCTTTCCTTGTATTTTTGGTTTAATGTCCCCATTTTCCACCTTTTATTAACTTGAAAATTTGTTGAATATTAGGATCTAAAATCTCAATTTACTCAAAAATATAGGATTTTTCAATCCCCAACCATCAATCATGGAGTTTGGAGTTGCAAAGCACATAAAAAATTCTGACAGTGATTACTTTTGGCATCAAGGATTGTAAACAAATAATTTAATACCTCCACAGTTCAAGTCAGAAGTCCATGCCTGAAAAACAAGTATCAACTTCTAAAAATACATTATCGATAGTTCAAAGTTGAAAATTAAGTTGTGACTTCCACCCAATTCAGATCATAAGTTGCCTAAAAACATGGTGAAACAATGGAAAGCCCTTTTAAACCAAAAATTATCAAACTCTGTAGAACCGCTTGGTGCCTCACATGCTTTGGGGAGTCTAGATTGAAAGGAACAATAAGGTTTTCCATAACAAGTTTGCGAATATTCTTAAAATAGTCAATAGAATCAAGTAGAATACAAAATAAAATATAGGGATTCATAAACACAAGTGGGATGATCCCCTTCCTTCTAAAGATTCCAATATTCTCCAAGACTTTGGAATTAGTCCAAAAATCTAGTGGGAAGTTGAGGACTAAAAGATAGATCCAATTCAAAATGGGAGCCGCCCCCAAGGGAATGGGTTAAACTCAACTTTGATGGATACGTGAAGTAAGAAGAGAGAAATTATAGGGGGGGGTCTAATTAGAGACCACACGGGAAGAAATTGATAGCCTTTGTTGGTACATTAGGAAATAATTCCAATAATTTTGCTAAAGTTAGTGTGGCGGTGAGAGGCATTAGGATGGCTAAGAGACTTAGATTCAAGAAATTAATTATAGAAGGAGAATCCTTGCTAATCATTAAATATATGTAAGGAAAATGCAAGACAAGGTGGAATATAAAAACCATGATTCTTCAAGTCCAAATATTGATGGGTAAATTTGATGATGTAACCCTTTGCCACATTTTTAGAGAAAGTAATAAAAGTGTCAGGTTATCCAATCAGGGTAGTGATATGATAGAGTGGGATGAATGAAATGGAAATCTTCCATGGGGCCACACCAACAATATTATCAATCGTGAAAATAAAAAGTAGGATAGTTCACATGAGCCACGTGAGAACTAATCAGGATTTGGGGGCCTATTTGGGAATAGTTATAGTCCCAGTGACAACGTAAAAAGTGTTAATTGTAGATTGGAGTGGACCAAACATGGCTACCTAAAGCAAAGCCAATGGAAAAACTAGGGTTTCATGATGGGGTTGATCATTTGAGAACAAAGCATACTTATTTTTTGAAAATTAAGAAATATTATACCATTTGGAGGTTGCTTCATACGGTGGGTTTCACATAATATATATCAAGAGAATTAAGGGAAACAACCCTGGAATTTCCCTCAATTTCTCTAGTGCCTAGGATCACGAAGAATAAATCTCAGAGGCATTGAAATGCATGTCATGGAGTAGTTTATTACCGAGGCCATAGGGATGACCATGGAGGGATTGAAGTTGTTCAAGGATAAGAAACACAAAAACAAATAAATATCCACTTTCTTTAGGCCTAGGGAAACTTGCCACCTATTCGATGATGACATAGCTCGAACATGCCTACCGAAATTTTGGGCATATGTTTGTAAGGTGATCATGAGGTATTTACCTCTTGAAGGTAAATTTCACAAGATTTACACCCACCATTTGTCTATGCTAAAAATTTTCTGCAACCAAGCCATGAGCTTCCCATTTTTCCTATTGTGCTCACTAACCATCTCCATTTCAAACTTAAGGGATAAGAAGGTTGAATCACCCCTCCATCATGGCCTTATTATGTTGTTTTTTTAGAATGGAAATCCTATCCTCCCCCGATCCTCAACACAGTAACTCATATGATGAGGTTCTCACCAACATAATGAGGAAGTTAACAAACCATGGTGTGAAGGCTAGTGAGGATGTTGTCATGGAGGAAATATATTATTTAATAATGGGTGATTTGTCTAAAGGGAAAGATGTGGTGGGAGAATACCTAGTGATGGTAGTAGAGAAGCTGAAATTACGAATATGGAGGTGGTCATAGATACTCTTCTCAAAATCACTAATCATCTGGTGTAGGATATGAGAGAATGGAACCTCAAACAATTTTACCAAGATAAAAGAATTACTAGCATCAAGGGTGATTTTATCATGTAGGAACAAAGGATATCCATCTTGCAGGATCAATTGGAAAAGTAAGAATGTCGGAGGAAGCAGGTTGAGCTAGGCCTTAACAATACGAAGGAGGAAAAGGAGCCCATGGTGACTATCCATGATAAATAGAAGAGAAAAATGGTCCTCAACCCCACTAACTTGAAGGATGAAGAGGAGAATATGGGGAAAATGGAGATCAATAAGATTTTTAGTTAAAATTGGCGCAGGATCCTATTATCTTGAACGAGGACCTAGCTCTCGAATCAAGAGCAAAAAGAGAAGGAAATTTTAGCTGACCTTTGGTTGATTAGTCAGGTTGTTTTTGTTTTTGTAGTTTCAAAAAAAAATTGTTTTGATTGTAAGGCTTCTGTGATTTTCCCCTTGTTGGGCTTGTGTCCTTGTCAAGATGTTTTGTCCATGTTTGGTCTATGTTGGTTTTTTATCTAATGTTTAGCCAGGATCCTTTTGTATTGAGGGTTTTTTGGTCCCCCCAAAACCAAACTATTATCAAATCTAAAAAAAATCAAAAGTCATGGGTTGTAAAGAAAGGCTTAACTTTTTCCCTATGTATTTCACAAGTTAGGGGTTGTTTTTTAAGGTTCCAATCCTACCATCGGTTTGAGAGACGTTCATAGAGATTTCAAGGAATCTTTCGAAGCAAATATTTGAGTCATCATCAAAGGGTAAAGAGAGAATGACGTATAGTTTCTAAGGGGTGTCTCCCCTTCAAGTATCATGTCAAACCTTGACAATACTGGGGATGCCAACCTTAACCACATCAACTTACCAGAATTTTTGGATAGAGTAAGAGCCCCATCCAAGACTACTTGGATCAAAGGTACTAATGACGAAGTGGGATTTCCTTGGCTTCTAATTTTCTATCTTCAATGAAATTTCCTCAATTGTACTCACGACCATAGTACATTATGATATAGAGTACGAGAATAGTGAAAGATGAAGATGGGACAATTGTGATCAAGCTAGATACCGACTACTTCAAGGATTTGTTTAAGCCTTCGGCGTAGAGAGATATGCCTCAATATTTCCTAGTTCTTCTCTTGAGCAATGGAAAGAAAACTCGAGGCTTGTGTTAAGGTCCTTAATAAGAGTTATCTAACAAAGCCTAGACCTTCAATAACCAGATTTACAAAGACCATTCTTCACTCAAATTTCAAATAGGAAGTAAATGGTATAATCACATTGTTGAGTATAACAACAAGTCTCTCATCTTCACAATATTTTCAAGAATGGATGTATCTGTATATTTCCACTATTTGTAACAAAATCATGATCTCGATTCGATGGGTGGAACTTATCGGTATCACCATACACACTCAGATAGTATAATTCAAAATCACATGTAACTTTATATGACTTCTTATCTGGTATATACAGTTTTGGGAATGAGGAATTATCCATAATTGACATCTGTCAGGGTAATGAATGCATCACAAATTTACTGTTTCTATCATCAAATGATAAGAAAATAAGGGTCAAACCACTTCAAGAGAGTAAATGATTCCTTTTTCTTTTCCCACATACGTTTCTTTGATAAAGAGCTATATGATAAAATAATCTCAAATAACATGTGGAATGTTGTTAGAATTTGGGGATGTATATTCCTATAATTCCCAACTTTTATGTATCTCAGAGTGGGAGGATTTTTAGGTTCTCCCTACAAACTACCAAGATTTCCCATAGACAAGTGGGTGTTGATGGAATTGGTTCAAAAGCTGCTCTACCTCCACATGATTCAAGTAAAGTAGGAAAAAAATAGGAGATCTATTCCCGGTGACTTTATATTTTCACATCATCATATAAAGCTAAAAATGTTGAGGGTGAGATGTAAAAATGAAAATAAAAACCTATCACCCATGAGTTAGCTTTGATTATTGGGGAATGCTCGGTGGACTCATATCAACTAGTGGCCACATACCATAGTTGGAAGATATTTGGATAAATTATAGAGATGATATAACGATACATGAAAGGGACTATATTAGGTGACTCTATAAGAGGTAGCCAAGTATAGAATCACAAATGTATCAAAGGGACTCCATGATGATGGAGAATTTTTAGAACCTGTCTACACACAAATAAACATGAAGGATAAATCAATACCATGGATCAATTGTTCACTTCACAAATGCACCGTTCTAAGGAGTGTGTAACCAAAATTCTCAATTGGACCCATCATTGGTTGGTTTCATTGGTAATCACACCAAAAGCATTAAAATAGGTCCCTATTTCAATAACTCAAGTACAACTAGTGGTGGGCCATCTTGCCACTATAAAAGGAGTGAAGCCCACTCCCAAGCCTCATAAAATCACAATTGTGTGTAGGGGGTCTAGTTCTTCTTCCAAAGTCCCTTCCAAAGAAGTCATTGATATAAGTTTTCCCCACCATCCACCACCTCGGTGTTTCACTCATCTCTTCCACCTCCTCTTTCTTCTTCCCCATTTTTAGCTCCTCTGTCTCCTCCACCGATCACATCTTCTATTTCTTCTCCTCCCATTTCCCCTACTCCCACTTTCACCACTTCATCTCCTACCATGTCTCAAGTATTTTCCTCTCTTCCCTCCTTCTCATATGGGGATGTTCAATCTTTGGGTTCCTCTATTAGGACTCCTCTTGCTCAATAGTTTTTCCCACTTCCTCTCTCATCACCCTTCCCATTTCATCCATCCCTGCAGCTATCCTTTCCACCCCTTCCTCGCTTATCACCACTTGTGACTATTACAAATATTACCCTTTCATCACCCATTCATCCTACTATCATGATGTCCTTACCTTTTTCATCATATAAATAGTTAATTTATTCTTCTACTCCTCCATGAATGAGTAGATAAACCTCAGAAGAATAAGAAGAATATACCCATTATATATGATTTCGATCTCAAAGCACCTTAGATCTAAGTCCCGATGCTAGGTAAAGAGACCAAGGGTTATTTCTCACCTATCAACCAACCAAATAGGGAGATTTTTGTTGTTATAACAACCCCAACTTCTGATAATTTAAAGGAAGATATCATTTCATCATATTATCAAATCTCTAAGTTCTATATGGGAAAGGCTACTCACGGAGGTACCAAACAAGATGTTCATATTTCTCTCAATACCTTTATGATAAATTTGATAAGGATAAGATCACTAAAGATGATCTGAAAAGTAAAGTGGAACAATTGAAAACCATCATCCATAAAATCACACATCCGACCCATTCAACTGCTCTTACAATATCCACAAGATTTGATGATACATATTTCTCTGCGAGTTGAGAAGATCAGACAACATGGGAGAGAAATTGGGGCTTGGATAAAAATTTATATCTAAGAAGGAAAATAGGTGATTGAGGATGATGTAACCTTATACAACAAGCCCAAGCCGAGAGAAGGACGTCGTTACTAAATTATATGGTATCTTGAGAGAAGAATGTGATAACCTGGAGCTCACATTGGAGGTGCGGAAAGACATTCACGAGTGTCAAATCTGATTTACTCCTCAAAGAAGGGATCATTTACGACTCTTAGAAATATTTTGAGTACAATGAGGCCATGGATTTTCGTATGTGGATGGTGTATGAGGCAATGTCAAAATTAACTAATAGAATAAATGAAGGAATTGATGGCCTTGATAATATTTATCATGAGTTTGAAAAGATCAATTACAGGTTCCAAGATGAGGATATTAATGTGCTTCCAGTGGAACACATTGTTACAAATTTCAAGAGCTGGTCGAGGAAGATACTAAAATAAAATAAATATTTTGGCCTTAAATCCATTAAAAAGCTAGTGACATATAATAACTTATTGATCCAACTCGAAAAATTATGAAGCAAGTTAAGAAGTTGTTTCTTAGGAAGTTGAAATGAATAGTTGAATCTTTTGAGGTCTTGAATCACTATGTGTGTGGACTTGATGATAAAAAAATACAAGAAATCATCAAACAATTTATTTATTATCGGAAGAAGCAAGATGGAAAAGAGACATAAAAAAATAATACAGATCAGGAAAAGGATGGTGTCATTCCTAATTGATTTTTTAGTTCCATTTTTGTATAGTCTCTAGCCAAAATCTACCATTCGAGTAGCATGTTTGACCTAGTTAAAGTTTCACAACTACCGAGTATTTTTGTGGGTGGATTTTTCATAGATGTAAATGCATCCTATTTTTGGAATGTAATAGTTAAGAAGAGTAGCTAAAATTGATCAACCTTCTTAATCTATAAATACAAGGATGCATTATGTATTTAGGAATTTTTGACCAATTGTATATGGAGGATCTTCCCTTGTAAGTAATTGTATATAGGTTTAATACTCAATATTATCATGCATAACTTATATTTGGCCTTATTTAAATTTTATGTGTTGTGTAATTCGATGGTGAATTTTGTACTTGTGGATTCTTCTTTCCTAGTACTTGATAATCTATTTTACCTTTGCATTAAGTAATCTCTTCTCTATAAAGTTGTATGATGTGATCAATAAAAATTATTTGTAATGGTTGTGGAATTGAGATAATACATTTATTTATTGTTAAATTTTTACCTTTATATAAAGTGTTTCTTTTAAGAGAAAAGGTAGAAAGTTGTGCACATTATCATATTTTTGTTAAATATCATGTGCTTGTGAGAGACGATCATTTTATTCCCCAACTATTCGTGCATAACCCATTTTTATTTTCAGTCACCTCTCCTCCTTTTCTTAGAAATAATTGAGTAGTTTAGTTTATTTTCGAGTATCATAGGTTTGGCAGCCTAATCTTTCATCAAATGCACATAGATTAGAAGAAAGCCAACCTTTTCAAGAGGTTCATCCCAAGGATCCAAGGTCCCACACCTTGGGGATGTTCCCATGTTGCACTAGATCATCTAATGATTTAATGGGTGTGCAACCCAAGTGACAATAATAACCTTTCTCAATCTTGGTCACATAATTTGGAATGAAGGCTTAATTTTATAGAAAAAGCTTCAACAAATTTGTAGTATTTCATTCAAAAAGGTAAATATTTAAAATACAAAATATTTATTGATTTGAAGATCTCAATTATGATATATTTTGATATGATTCCTCTAAAAGGAATACAATGGATGAAATAAAGAAGAAATTCAACAAGTGGTTAAGGAAGAATTATTCAAAGTATATGGATTCAATCAAGGAAAAATGGACAAGCTCTCTGAATTAAACAATATGGTGGTAAAAGCCTAAAAACCTTAGCTCAATTTGGTGGGAAAAATTTTGAGATGGATATTTTTGGGTAAATTGGTTGAATAACCTAAAAAACTTGTGCACCCAAAATAATTAGATATTTATACCAAAGTAAAAAGTTTAGGATACACATGTTTAAGTTGAAAGTTCCAGCTTCCTCACTTCTTGAAGTCATATCAAAAGGATAATTGTTATGTTTTTGTGTTGTAATTTTTGGTTTTAATTTGTTAAAGTATATAAGTCATTTAAGTGGTTTATTTAAGATAAAGTATGATTATGTAATAACAATTAGCTATTATGAGGTAATTCTGACCCATTTTTCATATATTAGGAGATCTGCTCATTTGTGAAGGGTTGTTGGTTGATTTTTGTAAAAAGGACGTTAGAGGATGAATAAAAAATAGATTTATTTCCTTTCTTTCCTTTTCTTTCCATTTTTATGTGTGTTGCAATTACATATAATATAATATGAAACTTTGTGTCCATCCTTGTCTTTTATGAATTACTAAACTTTGTGTTAGTATTTAATTTTGGAAAAGATTTTTCTATTACATAATATTACATGTTCTTTAAATTATTGACATGTTGGAGTAAATTGAGATATGTTTTTTTTTTTCTTCGAAAGTGCTATCACCCTTTCTTTCTCTTTCCAAAATATAACATATTATCTCTCTCTCTCTCTCTCTATTCATTCTAACACATCTATATAATGTAATCCAAACCCCATCAAGATAGTTTTAATGTGGATATTGTAAGTATCTCATGGTTTCATTTTATTTTTAAATAAGAGAACCTCCTATAAAATAAGAGGGACTTCTTGTCCCATTAATTGTTGTTTTTCTAAGTGCAATTTTTATTTCCAACAACTTTTTTGATGCCTACCATGGGGTACATTCATACTTAACAAGTATTTCCCACCTTATGACTATTTCCATAAATAAAGATCTTTTTCTTCAACCAAATATCAATTGGATTTAAATGTCATAATAAGATATTTCTTCATACCTCGGGAGTGTTGTGTGGGTGAATCATACTAGTATATACCAATATCACATAGTTGTTGTAGTTATTGATAGTGAAGAGATACAAGATGATATTGCATGTAGAGTTACATAAAGAAATGAAACAAAGTTAAGAAGGGTTTGAATAGCTTATTTAATTTAGTGGAAAGAAGATTTTTTGAGAAATTAAAGCACAAGGATTTTATAATTCCTCTTTCAAATCCTATTAACTTCATTTCTTGAAGTTATCTCTAGAAAGGAAAGGGGAAACAGAAGATCTGTAAAGTACTCCACTAAGTAAGTGAAGGTTAAGCTCTCCTATTCAAGTAAATTTGAGTGAAGCCTTGAATCTATTAGGAAATCTTCATTCTTTACAAGTCCCATGGGAAAAAATATTTGGCCTCTGGATTTCATCCAACCTCTTCACCAGGAAAATTTTAGTGGCTAATATTTGTAATTTGGCTAAAAGTAAGAATTCTAGAATATGAATTTGGCTATTTTTACGACCATGGTAGTGACCATGTTTCGCCCAAAAATTCCACAAATAATATATTGTCCCATGTAAATATCAAATAGATCTCCAATCCTAACATATGTTTTTTATTGAATATCTACATGATAGATGGGTCGGGGTTTTAAAAAATTCTTGGATCGTCAAAAATCTATGGAACCTTCCTATTCATTTGGTCTCATTCGCCAACATGTTTATGATTTTTTATTTTAAATCTGATTAAATTTTTATATATATATATATATATATATATATATATATATATATATAGACACACTCACACATGCATGATGTAGATTAAATGTTTTTAAATATTTAGAAGACTTGTCAAATTTTAAAGACTTCGATAAGCGCCTTGGAAGACAATAATTTTTTTATAAGCCTCGGTGCATGAAGAGTGGCCAAGTGTCATTGATTCTATGCACCTAATTGTAAAGGTATGCAAAAGGATCACCAATGCCCATAATTGAATATAAGGTGGACATATGGCAAAGTATTATGAGAATCTTGAAGGAAAATGCATTCTGTAGACTTCAAGCCCACAAAATGAACCAATTCAATAAAGTTTCAAGTCCACGGTTAGACAAGGAAGAGTGACAGTCAAGGGAACATGTGGAAGACCTCCATTTGGACTTAAAATGCATTTTTACAATAAATATCCTTTATGACAATGAATTAACCTTCATTCGCCACTCCATCTACAATTTCCTTTGAAAAATATATTATATTTCGCCAATGCCACAAATGCATATTTTAGATAATTCCCAACCTAGTGAATCTGGTTCCAACCATATTCACCATGATTTCTATAAGTTTTTTTAGGTTGGTTCCTTAAAATTTTCCATGCTCTTTAGGAGTTACCGATAGAAGTCAAAAGAATTTTCCTAATGTCATAAGTGATGGGTGAAAATAAATCATAAGAATTTTAAAGAGACATCAACGAGATTTATAAACATATGAATGATACTCAATATTATCCTCTAAACTCCATTACACACACACACACACACACACACACACACAGGAAATATCCCTCGTATGATTTAGGAGGTGTCTATAACCACTCACCAACTTATGTGAGTTGTTTATAATTCACTTAACAAATTCATAATTGTTATTGTTGTTTTATATAACAACTAATAACAATATACTAACCTACAAATTCTTTGTAGTAATAATTATATTTGTAATTATTATTCACACATGAGAAGTAATCATGAATTTCCTAACATTCCCCCTACGTGTGAACATGGGGAAAACCATCCTTGTACTTGTATATGTTCATGACTGTCTATTTTCATAGGATAATCACAAACCCGAATGATGGTTTTACAAATGGATTACCAAAAACCAAATGGTGGTTTTACAAGTGGATTTCCACAAACCAAAAGGTGATGGTTTTATAAATGGTTTAAAAATAACAAAGAGTGGTGATTTTGCAAGTGGTTTATCACAAACCAAAAAGTGATGGTTTTGTAAATGGTTTACCAACAACCAATAATTGTGGTTTTTCAAGTGGTTTACAAAAAACTAAAAATGAAGGATTTTCAAGTGGTTTACCTACAACCACATCATGATGTGCCAAGTACTATTATAAGATCTCATCAATATCTCACCTTTGCAGGGAATAACATAGGAAAATATGCTCACACATTATAAACTAAAAAATAGAAATGGAACATTAGATCATGTTCCCCCCTCAATGTGAATTTTTCACTTATTTAAATAGGAACACTGCAAATTGTAACACACCACACAAAAATTGAAGAAAAAAACAACCAATTTTTTTCTACCAAACCTTGATGTGACCCCATCATTGGAGACTAATGAGATGTCAATGATTGACCTCTAACATCCATTTTACTTTGTCTTATGATAGAAGTTGTGTTGGGAATTTGGGACTGCTGAGAATAGTGCTATGATTTAATAACAAACAAAATCATGCACACATGATCTTCCTCAAAATCTACAGTAGTGGAAGTATAAACTAGAATAATCAAAATCAAGACAAAGTACAAACATGTAACACAATATGTACAAGTGGTTCACCCAATGTGGGCTACTCCCACCAAAAATAGAGATCTCATATATATAATACAACAAGAGTACAAAAAAACTCTTTTATACAAGAGTACAATGCATCTCTCCAAGAGTATCTCCTCTCCTCTAGATATCTAAAGAAATCTCCATGAGTGCACTAAAATTGTGCCTCCAAACACCACCAACAGATCTCACATAACTCGTAACTACTGCATCTCTAAAATGCTACCAAGTTCTATGTGGATCTGCGACAAGACCTCTTACATGGGTATACTAATTTGTAACCATGACTTTGCACCAATAAGTAAGTCTATCTATTCATCACTACATAACTGTGCAAACATGAAGACAACTTCCTCTCTGATATCTAGATCTACATGGATCAACAATACAATATGATCTCATGGATCTATAATACAAGATCTCACCAACATGTGGATCTACAAGAAGAAACTCTATGTGCTTTGTATACTATGCAAGCCATTACAATGAGACAATAACTATACAAAGGAAATATAGTAGAAGATGTTACCCTCTTCTCACCATTCAGATGTACCTGTTATTTCCTTTTTTCAACTCCTTTCCATGGAGACTTTGTCTTCATATAACATGTTCTTTCTTTCTCTTCTTATTCATCCTCTCAATCTAGGAGAATTAAGGATCTAATCCAATCCTTCTCTTAATTCACCTTCTAACCCTATCTTTCATGCTTATATAGGAATATACAAACTTAGGGAACAATAGCCATGCAATTACATCCTTTAAATCATCTTTAAAACAAAATCTAGATTAAATTCCGTGAGTTAAATATAAACTTTCACGCATTAGTAACCGACACCAGATTACCTTGACCGATGGTGGTTCTTATGCTGACCAATGGCGGGTCTTATGCTAACCGAAATTCGTTACTATGTAAACCAACAAGGTGTAAAGAAAACTATTTATTAATTAATTCAACTCCACAATATTAAAAATCTCCCACTTGGAGATAAATTGTTGAAATTGTACCTATACCTATACATCACCATCCTCTACATACCATGAAGACCATATATTCTTTCCTTCAAAAATTCTCTCAAAAATAAAACTAGGAAGATCAAACCATCTTCTAAAATGAAGATAAAAAACCCGTGACTTACCATATACCTACACGAAGCTACTATTGATCCATGATAACCGAGATATCCATACATCAAGATCCCCTTTGAATCATAACACCAATCCTCTCATGGAACCAAGCCATCATGAATAACACACCTACAAGATCTCCCACTCAAACTAAAGTACTGAGCTTCAACTACAACCATATCCATACTGTAAAACCATTTGTGTTCTCCATCCATCTATTCATGTCTCCATGAAACCACCAATGTACATGACTATCCAAAAACAAGTCAAACTAGAATATGTGAAAGTAAAACAAAATCTTGGGTAAAAACAACCACGAATGAGTTCTACACATGCAAGAGTCGGTGATCAATCCATAAACACTGCATAACTCAAAGAAATACAAACACTACAATATGTAAATTCAACCCTACATAAACAACTAGCATGTCCAAGACATTCATCGTAGATATCATACCTATCAAGGAGTAACATAGTAATCAAGAGGAAATAAAAACACCCCCTACTCATGCTCAAGGCATATAAACCGTGCTCATAGGCATCCATGTGCGAGAACAAATATCTACATCATCATAGAATAAAAAAACTAAGTCTATCCACATGTATAAAATCACCTATACATCCATCCATATCATTAGGCTCTCCAAAAGCGCCAAGTATCTCACCGACTAACTCCAAATCCATATATGAATCCTATGTTCATCAATGATGATAAAAACAACCATGTTAAACCATACAACTAATACCAAGTGTAAATACCAACATACATGTCATCAACATACTGCACAAACCAACCAAAATGAAAGCAAAATAAGGGCACCATCTAAAAATGGTAAATAAACATTGTTGTCAAACCTATGACCAAACTAACCATGGTTTCCTAACAGACCCGGTCTTTGCATGGTGACCATGATTACCAGTTGACCGACCATGGTTAATCATAACCAACACCGGTCTCTGTAACTAGCATATTTTCTCCTTTAACCCTTAAAACTCTGAAAAATTGCTCTATCATCTTCACCCAACTGAATATAACCATGAACTATAATCCCATAGGGATATCTAGGCACCACAAAAATAAAACAAGAAGTGACATCACAAAGCAATAAACTAAATATACCTACAAATCCATGACTACCCTCCAAACCAGCTAGTTCCCCTGCCACTCTGAATACTACCAATCTCCTCTCACTCTTCATGTGCATCATGTATCTAATCTGTAATGCCAAAAACCATGGATTGCTCCTTACTAAACATGATAATACCTATACTTCCTCTAACACCAAGCTCAAAATCTAATATGTTAGTGAGAAATAAAACTAGATGAAAGAAAATATAAAACAATTCCCTTCTTATCAAAAATACTCTGCATCACGAAGTTTGGACTTATTGTGAAGTAGGTGAATCAACTTCTTTTCATCTTGTGTACTCAACATATTTCGTTACACTGCAATGTGTCTAACCATGAATTTTCATTGAGGATCTCATCCTTAGAATATATATCCTTGTCCTTAAGATTCCACACAATTGGGAAATAAAAGTTAAACAACACGAAAAACATACACATATCGGTAAAACACTAACAATATCTTGAAGAAAAACCTTGCTTTGAAATAACCAAGCTCTGATACTAGTTGTTGGGAATTCGAGACTATGGAATAGTGCTATAATTTAATAAAAAACAAAATCATGCACATAAGATCTAAACAATTCCCCAAAATTAAAAAAAGTGGAAGTATAAACTAGAATAATATAAATCAAGATAAAGTACACACACATAACACAACATGTACCATGGTTCACCAAATGTGGGCTACATCCACCAAAGATAGAGATCTCATATATATAATACAACAAGAGTACAAACTAACTCTTCAATACAAGAGTACAATCCATCTCTCCAAGAGTATCTCCTCTCCTCCATATCTCTAAACATGAGATATCCATGAGTGCACTAAATGTGCCTTCAAACACCACCATCAGATCTAAAATAATCTAGAACTATTGCATCTACGAAATGCTACCAAGTTCTCTTTGGATCTGCTGACAAGACCTCTTGCATGGGTCTACCAATGTGCAACCATGATTTGTGTACCAAGAAGTAATTCTATCTCTCCATCACTACATAACTGTGTAAACATGAATACAACCTCCTCTACAATATCTAGGTCTACATGTATCAATAATACAATATGATCTCATGGATCTACAATACAAGACTAGATCTACATATATCTATAATACAAGATCTCACAACATGTGGATCTACAAGAAGAAACTCTATGTGCTTTGCATACTATGCAAGCCATTATAATGAGACAATAACTATATAAAGGAAATACAATAGAAGATGTTACCCTCTTCTCACCATTCAGATGTACCTACTATTTCCTTTTGTTCAACTCCTTTCCATGGAGACTTTGTCTTCATATAACCTATTATTTCTTTCTCTTCTTCTTCATCCTCTCAATCTAGGAGAATCAAGGATCTAATTCAATCCTTCTCTTAATTCACCTTCTAACCCTAGCTTTCATGCTTATATAGGCATATACAAACTTAGGGCACAATAGCCATGCAATTACATCCTTTAAATCAACTTTAAAACAAAAGCTAGATTAAATTCCCATGAGTTAAATATAAAATTTCACGCATAGGTAACAAATGATAGTTACCTTGAGTGATGGTGGGTCTTATTCGGTGATGATGGTTCTTATCTTGGTGATGTCGTTTATTGTGTAAACCAACAAGGTGTAAAACAAGCTATTTGTGAAGCAATTCAACTCCACAATCCTAACAAGCTGCTAATTCGGTTTGATCTGGATTTGAGGATATTTATATATTCATGTGTTGTCGAATGTCGATGTTGTTTTGGTTGATATTTTTGAGATTTAGTATCTTCATCATATCCTTCTTCATTATTTTCTTGAATTATTTTATCTTGGTAATTTATATACAATATGTCACATTCTAGAGATAATGCATTCATGATATAGATTATTATTTTTGTACTTTTACCATGACTTAATATTCTTTTGAATATTTTGATGACTAACTATAAGACTAGATACACAAAGACTATTATAAATCCATTACAATGTTTTTTAATATTCTATAGATAGATGGTATTTACCAAAAATACTCTTAAACACCTTAATAATATATTATAGACTGTATTGACCAATAAAAAAATTTAGATAAATCAATTATGAATCAAAGGGTATAACACCATTAAAACTCACATTCGTATTTACCACATTGATCATTGGAGATTAGAGAGGATCTTGATGATCCACATAATTGCATGAAATTATAAATTGAATTATTGATGATTATTATAATTGTTGATGATTTTGAGAATCATTGGAAATTGTCATAATTGTTGACAATCACTATAAAAAATATAGTGACATAAAGTCTGACCAAATTTAACAAAACAAGATCTGAATGCTCATATAGAGGTTATAAAAATGTCAATGAGGGTGATGTCGGAAGAATAATTAATATAGATCCATGGTTTTATCTCTTCTTTCTTTAGTAGACCACTTGTCCTCCTTTCTTCACAAGGCCGGGCACACAAAAAAATGCAGATAAAAATGGAGGTAAGAAACCAAGTGAAGAATACCCTTTTATGGACTGCGTATGCTACGATACCAAATGAAAATAACTCGGAAGAATTTTGTAGAGATATCATAGAGAGTTATAGACATATAAATGATACTAAATATTCTCCTCTAAACTTCATTACAAAAACATCCATATATATAGGAAATATTGCCCTATAATTTATGAGGTGGTTATAACCACTCACCAACCTATGTGAGTTGTTTGTAACTCACTCAACAAATTCATAATTGTTATTTTTGTTTTATATAACAACTAATAACAATATACTAACCTACTACTTTACTAACTTTATGTTCACCATAATAATAATTTCATTACTAATTAATGTTCACACATGAGCACTAACCATGCATTTTCTAACAATGGGAAAGTTCATCTTGATGAACACCTTGCAACATTATATGTTTCATGAAGAGTACTAGGAGTTGTCTATGAATATGTGTCGAGTTATTATTTTTGTCAAGAGCCTACATGATAATGTAACTAAATTCTTTTATGATCTCCCAACTAAAAACATCACCAATTAGAACACCAATAAGAGAAAAATTGAGGCCAAGTTGAAATATTTTCACACTCTTTTAGCAAAAATTCTCAACTCAAAAAGGAACCCTAGGAACCCAAGAATTTGTATAAGTTTAATAGCCTTAAAAATCCCACTTGCTTGTTAGCTAACTATATAAAATCTAAAATGTTTCTTTATCAATGCTCAGCTTCTTGAAGAGAGTTTTACACTACAAAGATATAATTTACCAAATCTATGAAATGATCAAGAATTGGATATTAGTGTATAATATGACCTCATTATATCGAGAAAGTTGAAAAAGGAACCCACTTTGAAAGTAAGGATTTAATTTCTCTTTAGAGTATTTCAAACCAAAATAGTCCAAAAGCTGGTTCTGATTTGATTGCTCTATAGAAGTAATTATTGTAGAAAATTTTTACAAATATGTATAAATATATTCTAAGGAAAATTTTTGGTCACACGAATCATTTTTGAGTTACTCAACCAAAACATGGCATTGCATCCCCTCCTATGAAGGCTCCAACTAATGCAATTTTTGAAATTTATGAAACAAATCATGAGATAGTACAAGAAAAAATCAAAGAAGTCGAAGAAGATGACAAAAGAAGAAGAGAAAAAAGGGAATCCCAAATTGGTTTTGTCACATATGAATACGAGATGGATGATTATGAGGAGACAATTAAAGATATTAAAATTGGGTCATATGTTGCTATGACTAGAGCTCAATTGTGAAGAAGATGAAATTAATTAGCTAGAGAAGAAAGATAAATACGAGGAGTCTTTTAAAATTGTTCTTGTCCTTTAAAATATCCTATATATGTTCTTCCCAAACCTAATACTAAGGAAGTAAGTAATATTTCTCATTATTCTTTTTCAAAATATTTTGCATTCCTAAGTTTGAAAGATTAAAACCCTACTTTAACTACCTCTGAAGCCCCTTTAGAGGGTCCTTTGATATTGTTGATCATGTGAAGAAATTAAAAATTTAGATTTCTAAATTAGAATACTTGCAGACTTATCTCAATGAATTTTTCAAATGCATTAAATTCATTATTAATAACACCTCAAAGTATACTAAATGCTCCATCTTGTAAAAGCATCTTACCCAGACCCAAAAATTTTCTCCATAAAATTTGCTATCAAATTCCCTGTACACATTAGGAAATATTAAGCCCTTATATGTGACGTTGTTGATAAAATGCCACAAATTGACTAATTATGTCATTAATTCTAGTGCTTCTGATAATGTAATTCAAACTCGAGTTGATCATTCCCTTGGTCTTAACCTCACCAAGGATTTTGGCTCATTCTATTCCGCGAAGACCAAATAATTAGCTATTTTTGGTTGAATAAAGGTTCAGAGGTTGCATTTACGACTTTCTAAGAAGAGCGAGTTAAAACCATTATTTTGGTGGCTAATATTCCATCTTCTTATGGGATGATAATGAGTATAAGTTTTTGTAGAGACATAAGAGGGGAAATCAAAATGGATTGGTCTCATGATATAATCTTGATGAAAGGAGAAATGGATAAATTATTTCCAAAAAGAAAAGCCAAATATATAGTTAAAAATAAATGATCCCAGAGCGGATATACTGTATCAAGAATTTTGTCATGATATTTATATGATAATTTCTGATTATGATCTCTGTCACTTCATGGTCATTCATGAATATTAACATGTTATATGGAATTTGGAGTTTTATGGGAGTTACTCTTTACTAGTTCCAAAGATGGCATAGTGCCGCTTATTTCACCTAATGGGCAAGTCCACCATTTTTCTTATAAATTGTAGTTTTCTAATACAAATAATACAATGCACTATGAAGATGTAATTCTTGGTCTCATGACAGCTCAAGAAATTTGAGTGAAGAATATTTGAGCCCAAGGTGATACAGAATTGGTGGTTAAGCATGTCATAAATTTGTGTCATGTGAAAAATGAGAGTCTTAAGCATTATAGGAAGGAAATGTAGAATTCTATTGAATAATTTAAAGCTTTTTCAATAAATGGTGTGTTAAGAGTGAAAAATACGAGATCAAATACTTTGATTTTACGGCCTAGTGTTCCAAAAAAATTAGAGAATTGACATGTTTTTAATGATGGTCAACATGTCATATTATTTCTTAAATACATGGACAACTTCGGTCAATTATATTACAAAGGCGGTGGATAAAGATAAAGAGAATCCATTTCATCTAGTTCCGATGAAGGATTCAAATGTGGCTGATCAAGAGGGTTGCATCAAGTTGAAAGGAAACATGATTCCTAAGGTATTGGTGAATTTAGAGGAAATTTTTGACAAATATGATTGCTTCATCGAATAATTTCTTAAGATAATACTTGTTAATCAATTTAATGTGAAAAGGAGAATATTAGAAATGATGAAGAGCAAAAATTGCTAACATTGGTAAGTTTATTCCCTGAAGAGAAAAGAAAGTTTGTAACTCTTTTGTAGCACTACATGGATGTCTTGAATAATTATTATGAATATTTAAAGTCTTTTAAACTAAAGGAGATACAATATATCCCCTTGAAGCCATGAATACAATTTTTAGGCAAAATAAATGTACTATAACCCTAAGCTTGTTGGAACTATCTACTAGGAGATTCAAAAAGTTTATTACTAGAATTAGTTTCCCAATTCATCATTCTATGTGGATCACCAAAATTGTACTTTTCGGAAGAAATGATGAAATAAGGATATATGTTGACATCCATAATTTGAACTAATCCTTGGTGATGGATAATTACTCTTTTCCCATCATGGATAAAATTTTTCAAGTTGTCATCACATAAAAAATCCTATCCATGCTAAATGGTTTCTCCAGTTACAACCGAATTGAGGTTTCAAACCAAGAACAACACAAAAATACTTTCATCACTACGTGGGAATTTTTTTCTTATTAAATAATGTATAAATATAGGTGTGGCCTTTCAAATAGAAATGGAATTGGATTTCCAAAATCCTTAAAATAAGTGTATAGTCATCTACCTTTATGATTTAAAAATTTTATTGAAGAAAAGGGAATACCATTTCCAACATTTGAGGCTTGTGCTTTGAAAAGATGTAGATATCATGGTATCTCTCTCAAAACCAATAAATCTATGTGTGGAGTGACATAAGGAAGATTCCTTGGACTCATTATCCCAAGAAATGGAATCAAGATTGATTATGAAAAAGTCAAACTATTAATAAGGTCTCACTCTCAATCAATAAAAAATGGTTTGAATCTTTCTTTGGTAAGATAAATTTCTCAGAAGGTTTATATGAGATTTTGACGAGTTAAGTCAACATATTACTGAAATGATGAAGGGAAGGTAGGACTTCCATTCAAGCTCAGAAGGTAAGAAGGATTTTGATTCTATTTTGAATCCTATTGCAAGCAATCATGTCTTAGTTTGTTTAGAATTTGATAGGGATTTTATTATCTCTTGTTATGATTGAGAAAACACCTTGTCTTATATCCTTATTTATAGGAATAAATAAGAAATTGAGGTCTCAATTTATTTCATGAGATATGTATTGAAATAAATTGAGCTAAAGTATTCCCAAATCAAGAAACATTCTTTCACAATGGTTAAAGAAGTTAAGCAATTTAAGTTCTATGTATCTAAATTCTCACTTAATAGTTTTTATGTATGGTCCAATTGTTAAATCCATCCCAATCTAGTAAGATATTGGCTTGAAAATATGAAATTGAATTTCCAAAGTACATGAATATGATATATACATTAAAATAACTAGTCGAGGTATATACCAACTGATAGTTGGAAATAAAGTTGAAGAAGATAAAGATAATTATGATGATTATGAGGAAATGCAAATTGTTTTGTTTATTAACATTGTGGATGATATCACACATTTCCTAAAATATGGGAATTTATAGATCATCTCAATGTGAAGCATAAGAGATAAATTAATATGATATCAATAAAATTTATATTATGGGATAATCCCATTTATAAGAGAGGGATTGATGGTCGCTTTATAAGATGTGTTGAAAAATAACAACATAGGAGATTGCTGAAATCATAGCACACCAAATTTGTAGATGAAATTTATCTTCTTCTATAAAAACATATAAATTTATGAGATAAGTTCATTACTATCCCAAACTCTTCAAGGATGCATCCAAAATTTGTTGGTAAGCCTAAGTTTGCAGCACTACCCTTAATGTTGGTAATCATCAAAGAGACCTTCCAACATTTGGGACTTGATTTTATAGTACTTTGTAAATCCTCATTATAATTCAAAACACACCCATATTATAAAAAATAGACTATTTCACAAATTGGATGGAGGAAATCCTTTTGAAATAGACTTATGAAGTTGTTTGTAACTTAATCAAAGAAAATATCTTAGTTTGTTTTTGGGTTACACACAAAATCATCACAGAATAATGCTTCAAACTTATCTTCACATGAGATAATAATATTTTTATATGGTTATGGAATTTCATTGTCACATTTCTCACATTACTCTCTAAAGGAAATGAGAAATAAAAATCTTCAAATAATAATCTTGCCACCATTGTTTAAAAGATAGATGAAAACTAGGGGAACTAATATAAGAACATGTACTATACTTTATGGGACGATCATATAAATCGAGGAGAGAAATTGGCATGTAACCTTTAAGATATTATATGGAATTGATGTTGAATTACCCATAACTCTAGAACTACCTTCCCTCCAACTGGATAAGGTAATTAAATATCAACTTTTTACAAATTATCTCGAAAAGAGAATTATGTATTTGCAAAATATTGAAGAAGAATGTGTCATTGTGGTAGATCAAATTTTATCTCATAAAAAAATATTTAAAAATATATTTAACAAGGAAATTAGGCCATGTGACTTACATATTAGATATTTGGTCCTTTCATGAGATAAAAGAAGAGAGCCTAGAGGAATCCTTGACAAGTTCAATTCACTTTGGCTTGGACCTTTCAAGATCTGAAATTTTTGTGGATAAAATACTTATTACCTCGCATATTTGGATAAGACTCATCTCCCATTTACTTATAGTAGAAAATGATTGAATTTATACATATAGTGAATCGAGTTGTCCCTTGCATTGTATATAGGTGACTAATGATTTTGTCGTGCTTTATCTTGTTTCCTTGTGTTTTTGTTTCTTGTATTTTGGTTTATCTTTTCCTTGATTAATTTTTTTGTCTCATCTTTCCATTTTGAAATAATTTTTTTATCACCCTTTGGTGTAATGGATAAGGAAATTATTTTCAATCAACATGAGATTTTTGGTTCCACATGGACTATTTTCCTTCAAAGTTGTTTCCATCAATCCAAATCATGTTCCTAGATAGAGCCAATTATTATCATGAAATTGAATATTAAAAAAAGAGTCAAGAGTTAAAATATTTAGCTTGAGAGTCACAATGGTCCTTTCTACAAATTCTAACTTTTGGGAAAATCATTTTTTGAGTTTTTGGGGTGTATCAACTAAATTGTCTTTTGGTCAAACGAATTGAGCATTTTGGGGATTACTTGGCTAGATTAGATCCACATGGAATTGTGAGAATGTTCCTTTGTCCCTTGATTTCCCTACCCCCATATTTCCACATTGCATATATTTTGATGTTATTAGGCTAAGTTGGCTCCCCATGAAACTATGAGAACAATTCCATAGTTACCTACATTGAATGTTTAACCGACTAAGGTAGGCGTTTTAACCCCTTTAGCTAAATGAGTCTTAAATAAAAATCATGGAACAGTTCCATGGTTCCTCTTAAACATTGATTATAAAATGGGAAAATTTTGAATCTAAATAAATGGTTCCACATGGTCTACCTAATCATCGATTAAGTTTGTCTATAAATACTTGACCTCACCCAATTCATTTCATTTGTAAAATTTCTCACCAAGTTTTTGTTCTTCCTTTTCATTTTTCCATGCGTCCTAATGTTATTTTCCCCCAATGTGTAGTTATTTTCAAGGACAAAATCAAATTTTCAAAAACCAACAAGGTTCCCTTGTGGATTTCTCCATTTTCATGTAATTGGTGAGTGTTTTCATTTCCATTTTCTTGGTTTTGGGCATTTCTCTCATATGAGCCTCCATTTTCCCCCGAGTTGTCAAATTCCATTCATTTGTCTCATTCTATTTTTCAATTACTCCCTAAGGATTGAAAATACCAAAATGAAGTTTTGTTACGCTAATATGAGCCCATTTCCTCCCTTGAGACCATTTTCTCATAAATTGAAGACCATGATGTAAAACATATGGATTTAGCTAAATTCTATAGCATAATCGAGGATGGAAGAGGATTGCATTGATCAATCAAGGTTTCAATGGTGGTTTAGAACATGTGGGTATATTTCCTACTTTTTGTTAGTTTTCGACACTTTGTTTTCCTCTAATTCATGCTTTGACCCCAAACCAATAAATTTAATGATCTTTAAGGCCAATTTTTATTCAATTGGATGTATACCATATTAACCTATCCCTTAAATCAATCATGTTGTAGGTACCAAGGTAATGTATCTTGAAAAAACATAAAATGAGTTTGAATTAACATTGAACAAGTACTAAACCATGATTTAAATTCTTGGTTAAATTTAAGAAGAAATAAGCTTCTAAGTTGGCCAAAACCCTTTACATGAATGACTTATTTGAAGAATTGTAAATTATTATTACTCTTTTGTACAAATTAATGGGTCTTCCATCCATGAGATATTTTCATAATTGGATGAGTATTTTCATCAACTTGATATGTGAAGGAAAACAATATTTGAGTTTGGGAGAAATCATATATGAAAATTGACTAACACACTCAAGTACATAACACTAAGTCATTTTATATGACTTCCTATTTGATGTATGCAATCACAGGATATCAAATTTATATTGACCTTTCAAGTCATGGAAGTTAAAATATCTCTTGTCCCATTATGAGTTACACCTAATTGACACTTGAAAAAAAAATGTCATTCTAGAAGGGAGAATGTTGTATTTACCATGTTCTTAGTTAGGTTGTTGGAAGGATACAAACCAACCTGATTACCTAGGAAACAAAGTAATTAGTAACCAATTTTGGAAACTTTTTTCATTCAATTTCTAAGGTTATCCTATATCAGAGATGTAGTATTTAATGGAAATCCATACAAGCTTCCAATCTAATGTAGTGATAAAAACATCTGATTGAACTATGTAGACACCTAGACATCCTCCATAGGACTTGCAAGGATGAGTAATTTTCATGCATTTAATTTCCCTTATTTATTGGGAACTACATTTGTAGATTTGGTATTGATGCTCAAAATTTTGAGGGAAAAAATGATTCATTCAAAATGCATCCTTTCCATAAGAGATAATCATTTGATAAGAAGAACATCAATACAAATATTCAGTTGCTAACACCATATTCTCATGTTCCAACTATTGAATATTATTAAGAAAATTGTGATGATGAATTTGAAGTTAGAAAAATATCATTTGGGAGGATGAATCTCTAACAAATTCAGATTTTTCAATAGTATTAGGTACCTGCAGGTATGGTAGATGATGGATCAGATACATATGAACTTGAGTTTATAAATCCATTCAAAATTATCCTCTTCCTACCTTTTATTGGTCCCTAAAATAAAATGATAATGTTGAGGATATCATTTTACCTATTCTTATGAGAACCAAGAAGTGGTTTCATGAAGAATTTGGTAGATCAAGGATTCTCAAAAATGTAATGTTCCCAAAATGTGCCTTCTTCCTCAACCCACATCAACCAAGTATAAAAGCTTATGTGTATAATCCAAAACTAATTCTAAAGAAGAAAAAGGTAAATAATAATGAGGAGAAGAAAGTGAAGGAAATGTGGAGGAAGAAGATGAAATTACTAAAATTCATGATAAAGACATGAGTTAAAGAAGTGGTTTTAGGAAAAAACTAACTATAAGAAGACCTACTTCCCGCATGTATCTACTAAGAAGTATCCATGTTGAAAAATCATTCCCATTTAATTTTATTCTCCTCTTCTCCTCTCACTCAATTTGTAAATAACAATTTCAGCTACGGAAGATATTATTGATACTTACTTCTCTTGGGTACAAACATTGGTGGAGAAGAAAATAAAGGTGCAATCTAAGATTTGTTTTCCAAACTATGATGATGTGGCATTTATTTTGGTAACCCTACTCTCATGAAAGATAAGGCAACTTATCACCTTTTTACCTTACACTTTGAGCCATCAATTTTTGAGATTACAAAACCATAATTTCTAAGAATGAAAATAAAGTCACTATGGTATATTATGAACTAACAAGAATCTCACTTGGAGAGGCCACTCCTGAAGGAGATGTTCATAATTTAAGATAGATCTTCAAGTCATTAAGAGAGTGGAAAAATGAAAAAAATCACAAGAGAACAATTAGAAGAGTAGGTTTAAAATCTCTAAGATTACATAAAAGTATTTCTCTCTCTAGAGCCCACTCTCTTGCATCTTTTCCATCTTCCACCTCATGAGTGAAATTGATATCAAAGTCATTTCAGAGATTTATAAGAACACTCTATGAGGTAAAGCTACATAAGCTTTGGTTCATAATTTTTGATAAATGGATTGAAATTCATTGATGAGGGATGAAAATTACATGATAATTTAGAAGCTACCTAGAAACAAATAGATTTTGGAATTAAGAACATCAAAAAATAGGCTAAAAATTGGGTTGATATGATTCAAGATTTGAGGATCATGGTAATAACTAATGAAAAAATCCTCCTATTTGAAAAGATTTTTGATAATTCAAAGGTAACCTTTCTCGAGACTTGGTCACATAGTGTGGAATGGAGGCTCAAGATTCTAGAATAAGCTTCAATAGATCTATATAATTGCATTCAAAAGGGTGAAAAATTAAAAGCCAAAATATTTTTGATTTCAAATCTCTCCATTGTGATATTTTTCAAGATGATTCCTCTTAAATGAATATAAAGTGGATGAAATCAAGGAGAAATTTAACAAGTTATTTAAGGAATAATTAATCAAATAAGATGAATTTAATCAAGACAAAAAGGATGAGCTCTATGAATTTAACAATGTGGTGGTAGAATCCTAAAAATCTTGGCTCAATTTGGTGGGACAAATTTTGAGATGGAGAGTATTTTGAGAAATTGGTTGAACAACTTGATGAACATCGTGATCCCAAAATATCAAATATTGTTGCAATGCTAATGAAGTTTAGGATACACGTGCTTAAGCTAAAATTTCCAACTTCATCATTTCCTTATTGAAGTCCTAGCAAAGGATAATTATTATATTTTTGTGTTATCTTTGTTGGGTTTTAAGTTTTACAAGTTTAAAAGTCATTTAAGTGACTTAATTAAGCTAGCATACAATTGTAAAATAAAAATTAGATACTCTAAGGTAGTTATAACCCATTTTCCTATATAAGGGAATCTCCTCATTTGTAAAGGGTTATTGGTTAATTTTTGTAAAGAAATACTTTGAAGAGAGAACACATAAGAGAGTTCTTTCCTTTCTCTCATTCTTTTGTGTCAATTATTCTATGTTGCAATTACATAATAGAATATGAAACTTTGTGTTCATCCTTGTCTTTAATGAATTATAGACCTTTGTGTTAGCATTTAATTTATGGGCATGGATTTTTGTTATATAATATTGCATGTTATTTAAATTACTGACATGCATGAGTAAATTGAGATCTTTTTTTACTTTTATGATGTGTTTTCACTTTATCTTTCCAAATCCTGATTTCCAAAATTTGACATACTTCATCTATCTTTCAAAATTCCTTCTAACACATTTGTATAAGGTAATCAAAACCTCCATTAAGATATTTTTAGTGTGGATATTTTAAATATATTGTGGTTTTGTTTTGGTTTTAAATAATGGAACCTCCCCATAAAAGAGGAGGGAATCCTTGTCCCCTTTTTTTTGTTTTGTCAAAGTCCATTTTTCCGCCTACACATCCTTATTGGAGATATTTTCTATGATCAAGAGGTATGTTACCTAAAGAAGAAGAAATAGGGATATCATTGGATTAAAATGGTAGTTTAGGAAGAGTCAAGTAGAAGGAATAACACATGGATGAAACAAAATAATAAGTGGATGAGTAAATGGGGAATTAATATGCTAGAGTTCCTAAACACTAATGAAGAAATAAAATGGCACACGAGAGAAAAATTTAGAGAATCATATGGAAAAATTAACTCAGGAAAAATAAATAATTACTATATGAAATAATATAATCCCATTTATGATCAAATACTAGAAGCTGGAAGGGGAAAATTTTAATATCTCAACTAATGACTAGTCCACATCATCTTAGATGTGGAATTGAGAGGCAAGAAATGTCTAAAGAAGAATGGGAAAAGAGAAAGTGCATATTTTATACTTTAGGATTGGTAGAGAGAATGACATTACATCATTACATCACAAAGTGCTTAAATTATAATGAAATTTGATCTACATATGTGAACAAGTTGAAAGTTTACATTTATATCTCTTGTTCAAAGAGGCTAAACTAGATAAAATGATGGTTTTTTCATCAAAATTTACATCAAATATCCAATATGAAAAGGTACTAGTTATTTTGCAAATTCTATGGGACAACCCTTATCTTAAGTGGTTTTTTTCTTGCAAAGCACCCTTTTATTGTTCTTGGTCTCATGGACATTATCAAAATCTATCGTCCCTTAATTACTTTCTTTTCTAGTCTATGTGCAATTATTTTTCACCTGCTTTTAATTATAATTTTTTTGTACACCACTCTTATTATATATTTATCTTATAATAGATTTCACTTTTTTTATTTTTTTAGTTTCATAAACCATTGGGTCTTGTGGATGTCATTAAAGCCATTTTATTTCATTGTCCTAGTCAACCTCCTTTACTTGTTCCAACCCTTGTTCATTTATGATTTCATAGTGTTTTATTTTTTATTTCTAGTCTTTTAGTGGTCATGCACGAGATCTTTGTAAATTTAATAGTTTATGGTTCCATAGACCAATGGGTCTTATGAATGTCATTAAATCCTTTTCATTTCATCATCCTAGTCAAACTTATTTAATTGTTCTAACCCTTAATTCATTTTGGATTTCATTGTCTTTTATTTATGATTTATTTTCTTTTTGTCATCATGCATAACCCCTTGTAAAGGGAAATATTTTTCTAGTGTAAGACCTACATGACATTTTTATTACAAATGGAGCTATTTGATCACCGACTTGAAAGGTGTGCGGAATCCAAAGTGTTGATCACAATGTTGGAGTTTCCTCCTTCGCCTAGAGAGAGAACACACTAAAATGGTTTCAAATATACATAAATTATTCAAGAGAGAGTACAATATATAGAGAGTTAACATCCTAAATTAGGAATTCAAATCTCATCTAGAATATTTTTCTACTATCTCATACTCTCTAAACGAATGTAACTATTACATGAGTAATACTTACATTATTCTCTCTATGCAAACCCCCATTATTAAGAGTTTATTACTTACGTAATAATCAATTACAATCAAAGTATTATTTTTCACTTATTATCTCCCCACAAATATTAATGACTAATATGAAGCACCTAAGTCCTAAACACCCATGTGAAGATTAATCCTAACATTCGCATTAGTTTCAACATGGGGAAAATATTTCAACTTGGAGTATGTTGTTTGGCCTCATTTCCAATGCTATAATATTTTATATTGTCACTTTGATTTTAGTGGCTCATCTTATTTACACACTAGAAAAGTTGTATCAATTTCTACCAAAAAAGCCCCCGATTACTAATGATAATTTTCCCATACAATTTTTCACAAATAAATTTTCTATGAGAATATAATATTCCCACTATTTAAAAAATTATCATTACAATCACCAACCCCTTTGAAAAATTCACCCATTTTATATAAATAAACCCCCTTTGAAATTTTTGCCACTATTATAATATTACAAAAATGGTCGAGTAAAAAGATTTACTCATGGGGTGAGTTAAAGGGTCAAACTCTCAATCTCCATCTTGCGTAAATGACTTCACAAAGCTGTACCACCTCTTTGGGATAAAAATAAATGAATAATAATGATAGCCTTGCAAATATTTAACTCATTTTAAGAAAAAAATTGGATTTGGTTTAACCCAACTACTTCCTTACAAGCTTTAACCCTCTTGTGTAGCAGGAAATGAACCTTAGAATTGAGTAAATATAAGAATCTTGATAAATACTATAAACATTAAGTCATTCGATTAGGGTTGTAATGGGCTTGGCGGGACAAATTAAAACTTGGGAGAGATGAACAAGTTGTGTCAAAGCTAAAGGAGACTAAAATGGAATAGAACGTGAGGAGGCGGGGACAACACTCATTCATCCCCTCATTTGAAGTATGGCTATTTGATTCTCTTCCATTCTCTGGATACATATTTTTCTTGGAACAATTTTTGGATTAAAGACATTACCCATAAAAGTAACTAATTACTTTGGCTAGTTCTTCAAAACAAGGTTTTGATTATAGATAATCTAGTCAAAAGAAATCAACACTTATATTCTTTGTAAAGAAAGTCTGAAAATAATTTACATTTGTTTATTCAATGATTTTTTCTTCCTCTACATGGAGCACCTTATTTAAGTTTATAGGTTTCAATTGGATTTTCCCAATAACATTGCTCTTGTGTGGACTCAATGGCTCTCTCCTTTCAAGCACGAGCTATTAGAAAATTCTGGATGTTTTCTTTCCCCATATTGTCTAGTAGATTTGGAAGGCTTGAATCTCTAGAAATATTATGAAAAATATCCTCTCCCTCTAGGATTTATAATCAGTTGCACCATGAAATCGGAGAGAATATCCTTAAATTTAGGCCCCTAAGAAGAAAGGCCTAAATCAAGAAGAAATCAAGATCTTAGAAAAATGGAAAATAACTCGGTTTTCTACCTTGCATTATTCAGAGGACTCTATTGACAAGACTCTCATAAAGTGGCAACACCCTCCCAATGGATGGTTAAAACTCATTTTTTATGGGGTTTCTAAGGGAAACCCCAGAGAGGGATGGTAGAGGGGAAGTATTCAAGATGAAAAATGTAGAGTTATTGTGGCTTTCTCTAGGCATATAGGGGTTTAAATGAATCACAACATGGCAGCCTTGGCCTCTCTCTGGAGTATTAAAATTATTAATTATCTTATAAAGAGTTCATTTGTTATCTACGATATTAAATATATTATTGAAGAGGCCACTGAATAATAAACTTCTCCTTACAATTTCAATATCCAACACACCTATAGAGAGGGTAATAGCATGGTGGACCAACCTGTCTAATATAGGGGTTAATGATATTTACTACAAAGATTGGTGTAATGGGGTAAAAGTCCTTGTCATCATTAGTTATATCATTTTTAATGAGTAAAACCATTCTTAATGTTATTTTCAGCATACGCTCACATGCAAAGTAGATTGGAATGATTTTTCACATGGTACAAAATAAAAGTACCCATCTTGACACAAGTTATTTACATGATTTTTTGCTATAACACCCTCCATATAGTCATATAAAGTAGGATTAGTTCTCTTTTTGTTTACATTTTCAGAAGTAGTGGCGAGTCAAACAACATGGGAGGAGATATGTGTAGGGTTGAACCATTGTGTAATGAATCATGGAATTTGGACGAAGAGATGTGGAACATTTTAAAAAGGGGCGGGTTTAACAATTTTGTGGAAAGAGTTAGAGGGAGCGATTTAGATCTATCTCAATAATTTGTCAAGAATTGGTCCTAAAATATTGTCATCTATAAGGGGAAGGAGTTTGAGATCATTGAGAATCTCAATACCATGGTCATGGGCCTCTAGATGAAAGGCCTCAAGTTATTTAAAAAAAAAAAAAAGATAGGTTGGAGGAAGAGAAGAAATTATTGGAGGATATTGAAACGTTGGTGCATACCAAAGGTGGTTTTCAAAGAATCTCTTTTCCCCATCCTTTCGGTGAGGTTGGTATCCTACTTGATAAAATTTGTAACACTAGAATGGATATTTCAAGTAATGCATTACTACCACATGGTTTTCGTTAACCATTTTCTATATACAAGCCTTTGTTAGTATTATTTTTATATTTTACAATCTCTTGAGATTTCCATTGAAATGGTGCATTAAGGAAAATGGTTTACCCCTTCACCATGATGTTATCATGTTGCTTTATAAGTACTTTGATCATACTCTACCCCATCCTTCCCTCTCTCATCATACTCTGAGCCAGGCCCCTCTTCCTCTATCCCGTCCCTTTCTTATCCTCGTGGCCATGTCACTAATAATCCTCATCGTCCATCACTCTCCAAAAAGAGGCATAGGGATGTCCCTTCTTGAAATTATCTTTGTAGTTAGAAGAAGACTACCACTCCCATTGGTGAGAAACCACCTTCTCCGTCTAATCCTATGGAGGGGGAAGTTTCTCTTGGCCTCTTGTATTTTGGAAAGAGTGTTGAAGGGCCTTAACAAATAAGAGATTCTAGCATCAAGGAAGAGGTGGATTTGCAAAATGACATTATCAATTGGTTACACAAGGAATTCCATTCTCTTAGAGATAAAGTGAAGCATTTCGGGGTAGTGGTGGACGATGGAAATTTGGATGCTAGCTACTTAGATGAGCTTAATAAAATGATCACCAGATTAGAGAAAGATCAAGTAGCCATTCGAGATAAGTAATGTGACCTATTGACTACCTTCAAGGTCGCCATTGACTTACTCTCTCTCCTTACTCATTACGGAGGATGGTAAGGACCCTCTTTTTGTAAAAAGGATGCTAAAGATTCTGGTAAGGGAAAAGAAAAATATAAGGATGGTGAGACCAACATGACTCTTATAAACGGACTTGATAATGTAACTAATGCCTTCTCCAAATCTATGAAGTAATTTATCTTGTGGGAAGTATATCTACCCTGTAACTGTTGTGTATTTATTGTATTTTGGTTGCAGTTTCACTTCTTGTCTCAATTTTGTTCCTTTTAGTATTCATTGATGTATCTTGGATTTTGCATTTTTGCACATGGGTAAGATCCCATTAAAAAACCTTTATCCTTATCTAAAAAAACACTCGTTCATCCCAATGATGAGTAAAGGGATCAAAATCAAGTTGCCATTACATACACATATAGCTCAAACACAAATATTAGGGATAATTAAGGAATATTATTATTGCAATTATAGATTTTTTTTGGATTAATGAATGTCAAGCCAAACATAAAGTAATCCAAGCTAAGGTTTTAAGACCTGGTGGTGTAAAAATACATGTAATCATGATCATATACATATAAACCATTAGTTATGTCAGGATGCAAAAATGCCGGATAAACTCAAATCCATGCATGAGATCGATGGAAATCCAAAGAAAGTATAGAAAAATGACTTTTTTCTAATACAAGATCTAATTTGACAATTATTTATAAGCTTAGAACAATGTGGGTTTGTAGAAGTAACTCTCTAGTTTAATGCTTGATGATATCACCTACAATATAAACATGACATGTCAAATGCAATACTAGTAGAGATCTCACCCAATGCACCTATTTACTATAGAGATTTATAGATCAAACTGAATAATGTAAATCCTTCTAACCAAATATGAAACATCCAAATGAGGATTTATTCCCAGAAAGACTTTGGTTGTGCTTTAAGCATATTTTTTTGTAATTTTTCTTTGCCTCATGTAGATAATAAAAATCCTAAATGCCTACAACAAGATTTTTAAAAATTACATTTGATTGTATCATAAGTATTGCATGTTTATATTCACTATTAGCATTTTTGGAAATTTTGGACTCAAATTTTAGGTTTGGTCCACTCCAAGATGTTGTAGGAAAAATTTAACTCTAAAAGGTGCTTTCAAAAACACACTAAACACTAAACAAAACATAAAATAGGCTAATTAAAACTAAACCAATCATGGTCACAATGTACAAAGTGGAATGAAATTTGTGAATAAAGTGAAATCAATGGAAATAACTAGAAAAAGAAAATGAATGAATAATGTCATTGCTTTCATTGTAAGGTGTGGGGTATCCTATAGTACTATTGATAAAGGGTAAGAAGGGTGACACACAAACTATTATTTTGGACGTGGCCTACACTACATATACTTTGTTTGTATGTTTTGACAAAAAAATTACAAGGTTATGGACATGGAAAAGGTAATGGGGTCACATGTGGCCTACACAGTTTTCCTATTGCCTTAGTCTTCTTGATGAAATAAAACATGGGTGGAGTGAAGATCAAAGGCCTCTTTTAAAGCCTTTCTTGATACCAAATGTTGGTGTTACACTATTTACCTAGAGATATTATATGCTCAAAGGGTTTCAAATGAACATAAATTATTCAAGAGATATAGTACAATTTGTAGAGAGTTGATCTCCTAAAATTAGGAAGTCAAATCTTATATCTAATCTTCCTACAATCTCCCAATTACTCCCTAAACTAATGTAAGTTTTACATGAGTAAAAATTACTTATAATACTATCTCTACCAACACCTACTATTAGTGATTATTACTCACATAATAATCACTTACAATTCAAGTATTATTTGCTCCACTTATTATTTTCCCACACAAATATTAATGACTAATGTGAAGCACCTAATTCCTAAAAACCCATGTGAGGACTAATATTAACACAAGATTTTTTTATGCTTGGCATTAGTCTATTCCAGAATGGTTTGCACTTGTTATCAAATTTGATGATTATGATCAATGAACTTAACAACTTTTCTAAATTATTTTTGAGCCAAAAGGGTTGTTATTATTTCTCGTGGCGTAGTATAAACATCATCAATGGGTGTCATATTTTGGAAATCCACTCATAAATGAAAATGATTGTGTGTATAGATTTTTCTTGGGATTTGTTGTATTTATGTTGAATGAAATTTAGGTTTTCATCCCATGTGTTTTACTTCCTTAAATTATACATTATAAGAAGTTGCATGATGATAGACTTGTTCAACTTTGTGTTAATAATAGACCAATGTACTTTTTAGAAATTACTCAAGAGTCTTGTATACCTATATAGTATGAAAATTATTGTATACCTACTAAATAAAATAGTTATTGGTAATCCAAAGTGGATGAGGACATGTTCAAAATACATTTGAGATGTTTCTAGAGTTGAGATGAATTCTTATAAGGTGATAAATTGGTCATATTTAAGAATTAATCAGTTAACATGTTAAAAATCATTATCCTGCTTGGGAGTGGATAACATGAGATAAATTTCATTAAAGCATGTTCTAGGAGTGTCATTAAAATCCATAGATGTGTGTACATACCTTGCTTCTTATTGACCAGTTTGGTAATTGCACATGCCATACAAGGTTTAATACATTTGGAAAGATTTAAAACGTGTGTTTTACAAAAAATATTTTTGTAATATTACAAGGGTATTTTTAACTCCAAATGTTTTGTAACATTTTTGAAAGGAGATTTCCACATTAGTTTTTGTCTTTCTTTATTGTGCGGTAAAAGTAACCAAGATGATATAGAATCCATATTGTGAGTAAAAATTGGATCTGATTTACTATCGAGTAAATCATGATAGATTTCTGAAAATTTTGAATTAAATGGATAAAAACTTGACCATATGTTGATGTCACATCGAAATGAAAAGAACAATGAGAATATCTTAAATAAAAGGCTGAGTCAAAAAATTTACTACTGAATTAACCCTTTATTTCTTATGCCTTGATGTTTATATGGACTTGAGGAAGATATGACGACCATGTTTGATGTCGTTGTAGAAATAACTTATACATGTTTATATAAATTGTAGTGGTTTGTGATTTGTGTGTATCATAATCTCCTTTCACAATATGTAGTGTTTCCAATGCTTGCATCCTTGTATAATGACACAAATATCTTTGTCATATGTGAGATGTTTTCTTACTACAACAGTGAATTTTTAACCATGTCAAGCAAGTGGGTGACCATTTCAAGAGAGGAAAACATTTAGTGCATGATTAGGTGTGTTAATTTCCATTTCAAATGGTTATTAAAGACCAGGTAGCATGGGTACACGCACATAATACATTGTACATTTAAAGTCTTCAAATATTTTTTATTATGTGACTCACTTGATAAAGGTTTTTTTGGCTCCAACTTTAGTATCTTGATTCAAATACAAACTTAGTGTGATAAAAACCAAGTACAAATCTTCTACAAAAATTTAACATCTTGAAGAAGTTGTGAAATTATTTCATATTATTTAGTGCATGCCACTCCTATATGAAATGGGTCTTGGTTAAGTCAATATGAACGTCTTGTGTGTCAATGTTTAATCTATGTATTGTATTTTCCACATTGAAAATGAGTATTTATCCATCTAAGCATAAACTATTTGTTTTTGTAATGGATGAAGCACATGTTGAAAATGGAACAAACATTCATCATGTTTATTGTTAAATATTATGACGTTGTCAAAGAAAACTACAACAAATTAACTTGTGAAAGGTAGGAAGATATCATTAATCATTTGTATGAATGTAGTAAGTGTATTCATCAAGCCAAAGAGCATAAACAATCACTTGAACAAACCTTTGTTAGTTGTGAATTTTATCTTCCAAATGTCTACAGGTTTAACATGAATATGATTATTCTCAGACTTAAGAAGATCAATTTTGGTGAATAATTTACTATTGTGGAACATTATAAAGGGTAATCTATCATGGGAAGAGGATAATAGTTCTTGAGTGTGATATTGTTGAGGGTTTTGTAATCTATGTTTAACCTCCACGTGTTATCCTTCTTTGGAACACTCACACAATTGATATTTTGAAATGGTGATGAGTTGGGATTTATTAATTTAAAGTATTATGAAGTATAAGATAATCACACCAACATACATTCAATAGTAGCACTAAGATATTTTAAAATTTATTATACATTACACAAGTTAGTACAATATCTTTCACACCAAGATATACTACGAAAAGTTCATTATAATAAAACTAAAACATTGAAGGTCATAAATATTAAATTAGATAAGTGGGAATATTATATATCAAATTCAAAATAAATCAAATAATATTATTTATAGTTCATGTAAATATCACTCAAGATTATAAAGAAATAATTAAGTCGGGTTGTATTATTTAAACATAGAAAAAATAAAATAAGCTATTATATAATGATTAGGGATTGAATATTTCACACTTAATTTGAGGCTTCACATGTTTTAAGGAATAGAAAATAGTTCTTTTGATGTTAAGGTATTGTTCAAATGTTATTTAAAATCATTCCTACACAAGGAGCATTACAATTATTGAGTCGAAATTATGTTGACCATAATCTATTTTTTTTTCTTTCTAAGAAAGATTAAATAATTAGAATAACAAAAATAAATATGATGTGGCTATAATATAAAAATACATATTTATAGACATTTTTAGGGAGTGACACAAGTTATCCATACAAAATGGTGTCTTAAAATGATCCCAAGGGGTATAGAAAAGAAAATTGGGTGTGGTTGTCATTGTTTGATCATTATTGAAGTGTTGGATATGTGCAATTGTTTTATATTCCTTCTATGAAATTTTTACGTGAGGATCGTCCCCTTGATTTTGGTGACATCTTGAATGTTTTCAAGAGTACAACCACGAAATTAAAAAAATCATTTTTTTAATTTTACTTTTTGACTTTTTAATTTCAAAACATAACTCCTCGTATTTTTACAAAAAAAAAAATCTTATTCAATTTTCTAAATTATGTTCACATTTTTCTATTTTTGATTGCATTCATTTTAGGTGGATTTACCTTAGGGTTTCCAATTTTTCTAGGATTTCCAATTTATGCTAGGGTTTTCGATTTATCCAGGATTTCTAATTTAATATAGCTTTTCCAATTTATGGTCCCTAATGTTTCCAATTTTCCTTAGGGTTTTAATTTCTAATCAAGTTTCCAATTTATCATAGGTTTTCTAATTTATTATAAAGTTATCAATTTACATTAGGTTTTCTAATTTACCATATGTTTTTTTCTATGATTTAAACATTTTAATTTTGTGAGTTCACATAATTTTTTCTCAAATTTAAGTGAAAAATTAACATACTTGTATTTTTCCTCCTTTTTTTCACTAGAGGTATTATAGGTCTCCATTTTCCTCTTAATATTAAAATTAATAAATTATCATATAAAAAATAGAACTATGAATTTTTAACCTATTAATTTTTATATTTGGAAATTTCTTTCTACTCTTCGGTGGTTACATGACTTGTATTTATAGTCATTTCTAATTTCCCCTTAGTGTTTATAAATCTAGCTACAAGTATATCCTAATCATTTTTCCAAGTATATTCCTAGTAGGATATTAATATCACTAAATTTTTATTTGAAGTTTCTTGACTTAATCAACTTCACTTTTGTGAACATTATCATCTTCAAAATAAACTTCGCTGAGTTGATAATTATGATTCTTAATTTTAGCAGCTTGATTAGGTTAAAGATATTGACCATTATTTGTAGATTCATCTTTATCACTAGAGATATTTTGATCATTATTGTCACCCATGATGTCACCAACATTATGTCTAGTCCTTGGATAATAATGTAATGAGAATTTCCATTTACCTTGCATCCCTATATCAAGATAGAGGAATACCTATATAAACATAGTTACAAATAAAGTTGATATATGAAAAATGTGCACATGAAAAAGGAGAATACGTACATATGGAAATTTATACAAATTAATACGTGATCATAATTTTGATGAAGCTGCATATGCATATTTCCCGTAGGTAATGCTCTAGTAAAGTAAATTGAGGAAAAGACACTTGAGTGTCCATTTTGAATTTTTTTGTCATTTGAAGGATATCATGTACACTTAAATATAACAACTTCCAAAATTATATAATCAAGTTTTGTTATTTTTTTAATTTTTCCAACATAATCCAATTCCTTGGACCAATTTTTTTATCATTTATACTAGCTTGACTATCTTGTTCAAAAGGAATTGCACCTCCACAACAAGTGACCCTTCTCTTCTCAATGTCTTCTACATAGAAATAATTTTCATCTAACCACATTGTGGAATGCTTAATCACATTTATTATGAAATATCATTTAAGAAAGTATTAATATAATTACAAAAAATATCACAAACATATATATATCATTTTTGCAACTTATCAAATATTCACATCCTCACACTATGTGTAATGATTCTTTTGTCATTTTCCGTGGATTGATGACACAAACATTATCTTAATATGAACTCATTCATTCAAGATTAGGTATTCAAATGATTTTTTTAGGCCGGGTAGGGGAAGGTTGTGTGGATGTTTTTGTCTCAATTAGTCATTTTTTTCTCATGTCTAGTCTTCTATTGTTCATATTTTTGAAGCCACTCAACCCATTTTGAAATATTGAAGAATATGAACTTCTCTAAAAATATTTCTTAACATGGCCTAATAATTAAAAACATGTAAATAATTAATTAATTTATACATACGTACGGATCATACTTTTTATATGGTTGTTATGAATTTGAATGTATACTAGGATTCATAGATTTTCTTTTTCTAAGAATGTTTTCCTCCAATTTTTTTATTTCCACATTCAACATCTCAAATGCATGGAATTTATTGAATAACCTCTTCAAGATATTCGATATGTTGAAAAATATTTTCTAAATAATGTATCCTTGTAGAGTCTTATGGATGTGCAAATTACTTCAAAAATTCCTTTAGGGTCTTTATGTACCTCTCTAGCCAAAACTTCCATTGTGTGTCAAATAAACATATCATTTAAATATCATCAATCAAATGCACATAGAGATGAATTTGAGAGTCCATGGAGGAGCTAAGTGGTTTATTTTCCAATTTACAAACAAGGTTTCTAATATTTAGTCCCTTTACTCAATACATGTTTCATATATCTCTTTTCAAAATAACCACCTATTTTACAAACAATGGTAGCGATACAAGTTACTCGAATGATTATTGTTATACACTTAGTTGATTTTTATTTGACATATAAATTCATATAACCCTCCCTCTTTTTGAAATTTAGAACATTGCCTTTAGTAGATTAGGTGGAAGATTATAGGATGACTCCTTAATGATGAGGGATATATATGTTGCTTAAAAATCAAAACTAAAATGTGAAGGGAAAGATATGCTATATAATGTATGGCCAAACACATACAAACTAACTTCAAAATGTTATATCGATCATGTGTATTGAGGCTTGTGATGTGTCCATCAGTAGTAAATGCATGATTCATGAAAGATCCATAGCCATTTTGTGTGTGAATATCTCACACTATTTTATTCACCAAATAGAATTTCTCTCTCTACACAATATCTATGTAACTCCATCTTTTAAGACGCTTCTTTGTTCCACTAAATTTTAAAATTTCCCTAGAACTTAGTGTCTTTTTCTTTGATATAAATGTGAACCATAATAGAAACCAATAAATTTTTGAATATATGTATTGGATCTAAAATATGGCCACTTATTATATTTTCTTAAATTATATAGATAGTTTCTTCATTCCTTCGCATTTGACCTTATGACTAATTTTTGATATTAATGTTTAATTTATCCACCAATATAGAGAGATAAACAAAATGGTCTTATGCATGCTTGTGCGAATACTTCATACCAATATCTAGGTGACATAATCTATGGAGGTTATCTAGTATTAGGTTTTCCATCAAAATTATTTTTCTTTGTAACAAACTACTCATGTTCTACCATGTTGAACCTTTGATGGTTTTTAGATACAACATTTTTGAGATATTTAGATGACCTTCAACATAATTAATCACCACACCTTGGACATACATGATTTTGTTTTATTGTAATATCTAAACATAGGAACAATTTATAAATTTAGTGTATCATGTGAAACAACAGAAACATTCACACACATTTTTAAATTTCAACACGTGGTAAATACATGAAAAAATGACTATAAGGAAAATCATGAATCGTTCAACTTAAGATACCATAACAAATCAATTGTCTTTGACCAAATGGGATTTCAAAGGTCATGTAATTGGTGGCTGATTTGTTCACCCAAAACATAAGAGGTTCATAAAAAAATGATGATATTGCTTCCAAGTTTGGGATTTGGATCCTTGAAGAAGGCGTAAGAGAAAATTGGTTTTGATCCTAACTAATTGAAATTTATAACTAATATATTTATTCTAACACTTTACAAAGTGGATAAGGGAGAGGAAAAACAATTGATGTAGGGGCATAAACTCTAGTATGCATGTATAAGGATGGCACCATGTAATTTTAGTTTGATAGTGTGTTTATAGGTCGTAAAATCCATTAGAAGTCCATTTGTGTTGTTAGTTTTTTTTTGGACGTTCACAAATTTGAGCAGATAATTTTCCCTCCAAAATGCAAAATTTGAATTATAAGGCCATTTTTGGCTTGGTTTAGGTGTTGTGATGTAGTCTTGGAGCTTAAAATATTTGTAAAGGATAAATTGATGCATAAAATGAGTGTCTTATGTCCTCTTTAGGGTCTAGAAATCATAATATGAGTTTAGAAATTAAGGACTTGGGTCTCTAGCTAAGAAACTTAGTGTTAAGTCTAAAATTACTTATGTGACAAAGAGGTTTAGGTGCTTTATTTAGTTAGAATTAAATGGAAATTATATAAATTTAATAATGTAAAATTTTTCACTCATTCCATTTGAATGAGAATACAAAATGTGAATTTCAAGAAGAGTATTTGAGAAGGAAACATGTTTTGTAAAATTTAATGCATGTTTCATGGATTTATTTTTGTGTATACAAGGATTACTAGCCTCAAATTTCTTATTGAAAGGTAATGTTATATTTACCAAAGTGTATTTTATTCTTAGTTCTTACACAAATACATTAGAATTGTGAATGCATTCAAGGTTAAATGATCTATATAGTCCATGATCGTTTTTATAAGTGATTTGAGATTGAATCTCATTGAGGAGGAATTATTAATGTTGGTGGAGGTAATTGTTATCTATGCTAGTTAATCCAAAAGTTATTTAAGGGGTGGTTTTGATTTTTTTACTTGATACCTGTTTTAGAGCTTTGTAGCAGAGTGCTCTGTGACACGATTAAGTCCATCACCTAACTTGGAGTAAGTATTGGAGGAAGAACATAAAGTAAGACAATTGAGAGAATTTTGGTGGAGTGTCTTGAATCTTATAAATATTTGGAAGAATTCACAAGATACGGGAAAATGAAATATTTGATTAATTTATCTTGGAAGGACATTGGAAACCATGTTTCTCAAGGTAGAGGAGAGGATTTTGAGATCAAATTTAAAGTGGGAGATAATATTAATCCTTTCTGGTAAGAAAATCATGAAGAGTGGGTTAAAATAAAGCTCGTGCATGATTTTGGACCTTAAAACGAAATATTGTTTAACTTATAGTGATTTTTCCTCCTCTAGGGTTTGTGAGGAACTCCATCTAGGGTTTAATGAGAGTTTGATATTTGGAAGCCTTAACGATGGATTTGGGTCATGAAATTTTGAATAAAGGATCTTAGAACATTCATTGCAAGGATTTTGGAGGTTTTAAGGTTTAAGATAGGGTTAAATTCACCCAGTTTATAATAGTTTAGGATCACATATCTATGCAAATTGAGGAGACCTAATAGAGATAAGAGATAGTGAGTTCGGAGCAAGTTTTTGTGAAAGAAGACATTGTTAAACTTTGCATACAGATAGAATCCTTAAATGGGTACTGAAAAATTTCCTTATTTGGTTGAATGAGTAAATGAAAAAAACATATGGGAGGAAATATCCCAGACATGGCTAGAAAGAGGTTAAACCGAGTCAAGGAGAGGAGATAGTAGACAAGGCAATTAAATAAGAAGTAAGATAACTAAATTTGACATACACCATAATTGAGGAAAAGGGTATTGGGATGTATTATTATTTTATAAGGAGTACTTATAGGTTATCCCAACCATGAAATGTCCAAAGGCCTTTGTTTAAGAAGCACAAGAAGGGCAGTTTAGGCATGAAGAGTGAGTTTGAAACTTTTAATTGAGTTTGGTCAGTTTGAAGGATGAAGTAGCTTGAGTGGAGGTTCAGGGACATGTGGAAATGAATTGGATAATCATAGTAAGGAAAAAAATCTTAAAGTTAGACTTGATTTGAAGGTTCACATCTTGAATGCAAGGAGCTAGTGAAGCCATATAAGATAGTTTTGGAGCCAAAATAGAGTTAATGTAATTCTTGGATAGAGGGAAGCACTGAGAAAGGAAATGGATATTTGAGGAAGAGAGTCATGTAGGGTATGTGGACAAAGTGTTGAAAGCTTATGCTTGAGAAGATGTGATTGTTGCTTACTAGAGCCTTAGTTCCTTAAAAGCAATAAAGGGAAGTTTCAAGAGTCATAAGAATACTTGAACTTACTCTTGTCAATGATCATTATGGATGATGTCATGGTATTAATTTAATGTAGGTAAGAAAGGTTACTGATTGTTAGGCTTGGTTAATGTGAAAGATATAGTGTTGTGTGTGTGTTCAAGCTTAAAAATTGAATGGTTTATAATGATTTCAAGTTAAGGGTTAGTTGAGTGTATGAGATTTGAAGAGGTTATGCATCATTTTGTATTAGAGCGAGGTTTAAATTGAATAAGTTGAGAAAATGTTTGATACTGATGCAGAAGAAGAAAGAGAAGGAAGTTGTCAAGAAGATGAGCGAAGGGAAGATCCATGAGAATATCTTAAAACCAGTCAAAGGACATGGATTTTTATGCCAAATTAGATATAAAAAAACAAGCAACATAAAGAGAAGATATAAATCCAAAGAAAGTGAATGAGAGGACAAGAGAACAAGAACAACAAACAATATTGGTAATGATGATGTCAGAAAAGAAACACTTGATGGAAACAAGGAAGACATGCAAAGAGACATAGTTGAGGGTTGTTAGGCCTTATGAATCCGATTTAATAGAGAGAGAGAGAGTTATGGTTTCCACATGAGATCATAAATATTAGACAAGATATAGAGTTGTTGATCACATTCATGGAAAGAGAAAGAAGAGAGAAAAGGAAAGAAATAGGGATAATGTTGAGGAATAAAGCCAAGTGGCCAACCAGATTACTTATAGAGAAGAGGAAAATAATGTAGTTTAGAATAATGATAAGGAAATAGGAAAGAAAACAAATAAAAATGTAAAATAGGATAGATAATAAATAAAGAGAGGTGATTATGAATGGAAGACTATGACAACCTAAATAGTCTTGAGATTAAAATTAAACAAACTTGATTAGCAAGAATTAAACAAACATTCTAAGCACCATCATGATAAGAATTAATCAAGGGTTAGATGCTAACATTTATCAATAAAACTATGAAATCAACAATGTTAAGTATCTAAATAACCTCTATTCTTTAACAACATGCAAATGAAAGAACCTAGGTAGGTTCCATGGCTATCAAAAATAGTTGTCCTTAATGTTCCAAGAACCTAGGAATGGGGGCTAATCAAAGTTGGGCTACAAGACCCTTTTGATACCTCCCATATGACCCAAGCACTTTAAGAAAGAGGCTTAACTCTTCAAGATGATGAACTCTCAAGAAAACAAGGTGCAAGCTCTTAGTCTTTTTGCTATATGCTTTGCATTTGCTCTCTTAAGGAGTTTAGGTGTAAGTAAAAAGGTAGGTGGAGGGCTCTTTATATAGCCCAAAGGATAAAGGATTCAACACATCCTCATGAATGTGGGATAAAGGTAAAACATGATTAGGAATGGATAAGGTTGCTTTATTAAAGGTAACCTTACTTTAGAAGGGTTTAATACATGTTTAGCAAGTCATGGGAGTTGGGGGTGCTTTAATTAATCAAAGGTGATTAACTAATAGGTAGATGTGAGCTTATAGAAGCCAATTAGAGGAATATTAGTACGATTTAGGCTATTAGAAAGGGATTAAATCAATTAAATATTGATTTACTAGTTAAATGAAGGGGAAGACTAATTAATTAATAATAATTAATTAATCTAGATAGAAGAGGTGATAATTAACGGAAGGTCGTTAATTAGGTTGTTAGCTAGATAGGTGACTTAATCAATTAGCGTATTGTAATTAATTGATGACAATAAGAGGGAATATGAGTGCTTTTGACGATAAGTCATCAATTTGTGAGAAAGGGGATAATTAGCATAATTTAAGTATTTAAATTGCTTAGGCGTAATTATAGGTGTCTACATTTTCCCCTCTTTGGGGTGGCGTAAGTGACGTCACTTCAAAGATAGTAGATGGAAGAAAATTTTTAAGGGATAGAAGAAAAGTTAGTAAGAGGGAGAGATGCCCCCTCGAGTGTCGATGGGGTGATGGAAGAAGTCAATCGACGATCGAAAAAGGTGAGATATAGATAGAAGAATGGGAGGAGGAAGATGCCCCGGTGAGAGAGAAAATTAGGGGTGAAAAGGGAAGTGGTGTAGAAGAAATGAGGAAGAGGGGAGAGAAGAGCTTAGCCTCTAGCTGTTGTTTATGTGGAACAAATTTGATGTCATCATATTGCCATAGGAACTACATCATTGGCCCTTATTAAAAATATAAGCATACGACAAAGGTAGAATGACATGAAAAGCCATACTATGAACAATTATCCATTGCTGAAAGTACCAACTCCACACAACATACAAAAATGCAATGTAATATGAGAAGGAAACAGCCCATGTAACAGGGAAAACAAGTATGAACACACATATCCAACCCAACAATGGTCAAGACAATTGTACAAATGTTTTGTTATTAGTGCTGAAGAGATCCACAAGTTTGTGATTGATGAAAAGGGTTAAAAATGATGCCCCAAGCAAAGATACATGCAAGGGAAATGACAATGGAAACGGGGTCAGGAAAAGTGTTTGTGCAATGAAACAACACCAGCAACCAAAAGTGCCCCAGTACTGATTGAAGCAAGCAACTAGCTTTGTGAATGGTTGTGAATCCGTGATCACGTGAGTCGTATTAATCGGGGAAGATGTGAGACAAACCAACAAGATATGGAGAAAATACCATGCGCAAGACACAAGTTTTAACCATAAGAAGCAAGTTACCATTTTGTAGGGTTTTTTACTTTTTAGGAATTTTTCAAAAAAATTTGCCTTGTTTTTGGATTTTTTTGATATATTAAGTGTTTGTATTGTTTTGACTTTCTGAACTATGGTAAACAATAGAGAAAGGAGAAGAAGAAAACAAAGGGCCTAGGGGCAACAGAAAGTGCCCTAGGTGGAAGAAAGGAGAAACAAGTGACAAATAATGTCCTTGTTTAGTGGAAAAAATTAAGAAAAATAATTATTTGAAAAATAATTATTTACGAGAGTGTGAAGAAGAATAAAATTGCCAGGGAGCAATAAAATTGTCGGGGAGAAGAAAGGGGTATCGGACAAAAAATGCCCCAATACGGTGAAAAAGAAGAGAAAAATAATTATTTAATAAAAATAATTATTTCACAGTGAACAGAGGGAGAAACGGTGATCGAAATGGGTTTCCCAACCATCCTAACGGTGAAAAATAGGTTAATATACCCCCAAGGGGGTAAAAACATCACAATCAGTTCATTTTAACCGCTTAGTTTAGAAAACTTACCGTGAGGCTCTGACACTCAGGAGAGATGGTGATCGCACGAGACCGTTTGAGGCGTGTTGATGCAGTCTGGGGTACCAGAGGCACGCAGACGAGGGGCCATTTGTGAGTATCACAACCTTGCCCTTAAAATTTTGTCATTAATGCATTAATTAGGGTATTTAGGTAGAAAATGTGTAGGCATGGCATGCCACGCGTAGGCGCGTGGTGGGTTAGGGCATGCATGCGCCACTTTGGGGGCGTAGGTGTCCATTTAAGGGGCATAAAGCCAGGCTATGCACGCACATGTGCAGTCAAAAATCACTTGCACACACATGCGCACACACACACGAGCATGTATGCACATGCACACACGGCATTGGGAAAGGGCGCACACAAAAAAGCGTGGCATGGCAAATGGGTAGTAAGTAGCACACAGGAGAAGTGCACATATGCACGCACAAGCACCAATTAGGTGGCACACATGCCAAAAAGGGTGTGCAAGAACCCGAAAGAGGGCGCACATGCTAGAAAACACCCGCATGCAAGTGCATGTGCCTAGAAATGTGGTGCACATGCCCAAAAGGGTGTGCAGGTGCCCTAGACAGGTAGAAAAAGATAGGAAAGTGTCCAAAATGTGACACTTAGAAGAATTTTTAGGATTTTTGGGTTAACCCTAAAAAAATAGAGATAGATTTTTAGATGAAATGCTAGAAACTAATGAGTGGTGTGTGATTTTGTAGAGATGTTTACCAGTGTTGCAGACACGGGAGCGTCACTCTCGGATTGCCAAGTTAGAGAGCAAGCATGCGCCGGCGCGACCACCGAGAGATGGCTATATTACTGGAGGCAAGTGGGGCTGGGCCCCATGGCTCGGATGCCCTCCATTGTACTAGATCACGGCCTCCTGACTGCGCTTGCCGAGTGATGGCACAACGAGAGTCAGTGCTTTAGACTGCCCACAGGTGAGATGACAAAGTGATGATAGAGGATGTGTGGTGGATCCTATACGCGTGCCCATGATGGGTACATTGATCGAGTATAGCTCAGATGTAGGGTTGATCAGAGCAGCATGTAGTGCGTTATTCGGTGTTGATGACATCCCACATGATGGGATGACTGTGGCCTTACATGAGTGCATCTCGGACCGACATTGCATCGGGGGCCACTATATATTATGGCACTTATCAGTGGGTTTCTACTCACTGATAAGACAGGGACTTCATTCCCGAGAGGATTGCTACCAGTAGTACATGGATTTATAGTGGTGAGAGGTATTGTTGGGGTCAGTGTATACTGGCCCATTTATACTGGGATTTACATCTTATCACATACCATGGTCAGAAGACCGTGGGGCAACATCATTATTATCAGATATGGTCATGGGATCATATAGCCATTGGATGCCCTATCGGCCCATTCCGAGTTCGAGACCCCGAGGAGCCATCATACATGGCTTGGATAGCAGTTGGCGGAGACATCTGTGGTCACCTTGGTAGCCTATTCAGATATAGGCGGGAGTTTGATGAGCTAGCAGTGATAGATGTCATTTGGCATCCATATAGACACTTCCAGTGGCCAGAGGATGCCACAGAGCTTAGCATGTGCTTGGTGGAGCACTTTGATGAGCAGCCGCAAGCCAGCAACTACATCATGGAGTTGTATCACGTTGATAGTGTGCCACGGCAATAGCTAGGTCGAGTACAGTGGCATCCCGCACCTAGATATCCGCATGCATGCTCAGTAGGGACTCTGAGAGGTAGACTATGGGGCCTCGGATTCAGTAGAGCCCGAGCTAGGGCCATTTTCCTATGTGTGATCCCCAGCATGGGATCCATTGCGACAGATTAGAGATTCGGGACCACAACTGATTATGCAGCGTGGTATGCTATAGTGTTACCCCAATGACTGACTATTCCAGAGGTAGCATGGGTAGCAGGTATTCACCCTCCTATGGAGGTATGGCATGGATCAGAGTGCAGGGCTAGAGTAGTAGCATTGGGGCCAGACCCCGAGGATCCTTTTGATGGGATCCCTCATGATGGACAGGGTGCCGCATGCAGGCACAGGGACCGAGGCCACAGGGCCCAAAGACATGTAGCTATGCCTCCACCCCAAGGAGGAAAAGTATTTGAGTAGGGGCAGTCTTCAGAGTGCCATACAGGGACCAGTCCTAAGGCCCCTATAGTTTCACAATCAGCATGTGGCAGATAGCCACAACACAGGGATAGGTGCAGTAGCTCTTAGCCAAGAGAGACGCGGTGAGAGCAGAGAGAGACGAGGCTCGAGGCTGGTGCATGATAGCCACAACAGAGAGAGAGACGAGGCCAAGCCCATATTGTTACATTACTTTCAGGGTGGGATCAGGCTCAGGCCCAAGTCAGGCCAGGAGATGATAGAGCAGCATGCAGAGCCAAGTCCGAGAGACAAGCTGCATAGGGGGCACATATATTGAGTCTCTTACATCAGTCCCAGTCACAAGCTACACATGATCGTGGCACAGAGAGACCACATGTATACATGTTATCAGGAAGTAGTAGCCCAGAGGGACCAGGCCCACACCGAGCTATAGGTGATGATGATGGAGAGAGATCGAGAGGCTGCCACCTCTAGATAGGCCGAGGCAGACCTTGGCTGGGTCACATGTGAGTGAGACACTGCCCTTCAGGCAAGCGCTCACCTCAAGAGATGTTGATTTGATTCGGGATGCCACTAGGCTTGGTGGGGAGGCACTTTTTTATAGGACAACATACTACAGAGTGCCACCAGAGAGAGAGTGGCTTTGCCATAGTTATCAGGATCGAGTGCATCTAGCTCTCATTCATGGAGGTCTGGTCATTCCACCAGATCAGTCAGATAGCCCCTTCCAGAGAAGCCAACGAGACAAGACCGGCCCCACCCCAACCTATAGATACCTAATGACATCTAGAGGACCGACTGGGAGCCCCGGTGAGGGTGAGAGCTGTGGTTGATAGCCACTTTTGTATTGTATAGATTCTATTTGTATGTATGCCTCTTATGAAGGCTGATTTTGATGTATAGTGATTATAGACATGTATTTTTTTTGATGATGCCTCATGATGAAGGCTTGATTCTTTTAGATACATGCCCCTTTTTGATGGCATTATGTATCACCGATGTATTTATATTGAGCACTGATCAGGACATTGTGTATCATATAGACATTGTTGATGTATCCCTGTTGTACGCCTCAGCTGAAGGCATTTTTGATATAGAGTACAGATTTGTATGTATCCATTTTTGATACAGATGTATTTTTGACACACATGTGTATGTATATATATATATATATATATGAGGACTCATTTTTTTTTGGCTCAGATTCACATGATTATGATATGATGTACATCTTTGTTTTGTTGATACATGTATATGGATGGTTTTTGCATTGTCTGTAAATATATGGGGAGCCAATTGATGATGGGACATGAATCGTGTTTATGTACCTTGAGCGGGTTTTGTTGCCTACATTGGATTCGATGCATGTTATTGTCTTGATTCAAGCATTTGTGGATATTTTATGATGTTTTCATATGATGCATTGTATTGTTGTTGTTTTGATGCATGTGGGCATAATTCTATGATGTGAAATACCCCTTTCAGAAATTACTATATGTAGATTTGTATTGCATGTTGCGTTTGTTTAATTCAGCACTTATGGATGTTGTGACATGAGTGGGCATACATTGATTTTCATTGCATGCCGCATGTTTTGATTCAGCACTTATGGATGTATTATCTGATTTTGTACTTTGTATGTGTCTGATTCGATGTATTGATGTATACATGCTTTGTGGATGTTAGATGATAGATCTGTAGATGATATCAAATGTTGTTTTCATGTGTTATTTTGATGTATATGGATGGGATGATATGATGATATTGGTGTGGGGGATAGATTTTTGATTATGCGCAACCCCTCTTGCCCCCATTGATGATACGATAAGTGATGATTAGCTTAGCATACATGCATGATGTAAAACTTAGCATTTTTGTTTATATATGATGTATAGATGATGCTAGATGTGATGATAGTGATGGTAATGTGATGTGAATGATAAAAAATAGAGCACATGCAAGAAACACAAGCCAAATGCTAACAAAGAACACCAGAATTAATGCAATACACCATGATTCACCATGTCTTATTAACAAGTAACAAACACAACCAAATGCTCAAGAAAGAACATAATGAATTAACACATTACATCATGATTTCCCAAGGTTCACTAGCATGTCGAGACACACCGCAATATGCACAAGCAAGAATGAATCTAATCTAAGCAAGAAAAGATGAACTATGACAAAGTACACCCAAGCAACAAACAACTCAAAAGCAAGCACGCAAAACACTATACAAGCAACAAGCAAAGCAAGGAAACAAGACAATGCAAGTAAATGTTTTTGTAAGATATGTTTTCATGCACCGATTTTCTATTGTTTAGGTTTTGTGTGAACAATTTTCTATTGTTTTTGTGTTTTTCTCGAAACAATTTTCTATTGTTTTTGTGTTTTCTCGAAACAATTTTCTATTGTTTTTGTGTTTTCTTGAAACAATTTTCTATTGTTTTTGTGTTTTGAAACAATTTTCTATTGTTTTTGTGTTTTGTGAAACAATTTTCTATTGTTTTTGTGTTTTGTGAAACAATTTTCTATTGTTTTTGTGTTTTGTGAAACAATTTCCAAAGCTATGTGCAGGTAACCAAGAAAGCATGGATGCCCCCAGCGTTAGGTGAGGAATATACAAGGGTAGAAGCCACGCACTTATGAACAAGAAGGTGAAGTCATTGAGTTGCCCCCAATGTAAAATGGGAAATAACGAAAGACCACATCCCTCACAGATGAAAAATAAAAGAAGACAAAGCCGGATCAAGGCTGGACAGGATGATGTGCACAAGGAATCAAGATCAAAGCATAACCTGATCTAGGCCCAAGACAACTACCCTTCTAATACATAATGCTAGTGAACAAAAATCCTCCTGAGGCCGGAAACTGGTTTTCACCCAAGGACATGCCCAAAGTGCCACAATTGTGGTTTTCACTAGTGGACGAATTTTTCTTTTTCTTTTTCATTTTCTGATTTTTTTTTTTTTGTATTTTTTTGTTTTTTTTTTGACCTCCCTTGCACCATGTTCAGGCATAAAACCTCTTGAGGTGCATGGCATTCATGGGCTCTCGGAGCTCATCACCATTGGGGTGAGCCAACTTGTAAGCCCCTATGCCATACTTGGCAACTATGACATAGGGTCCTAACCAATGTGGTTCGAACTTCCCTTTCTTTTCTCACTCTACTCTGGTGTTGAACTGATTCTCCTTCATGACTAAATCACCAACCTCAAACTGATGAGGGATGATTCTCTTGTTATAGTTTTTGGAGACTCTGTGTTGATATACTTTTCAGTGATTAAGAGCACGAATGCACCTCTCATCCAGTAGTTCTAACTCAGCCAACCTTGCCACTCGATAATCTTCATCCTTATCCAGATAGTCTCGAAGAGAGATCCTCAGGGATGGAAGTTCAATCTCTAAGGGGATGATAGATTCTATCCCGAACACTAGGGAATATGGTGTCACACCTGTAGGGGTGCGAATGGATGTTCGGTAAGCCCAAAGGGCTGGATGAATTTGTAGGTGCCAGTTGTGACCTATTTTGCTGACCATCTTCTCCATTATCCTGACCAAAGTCTTGTTTGTTGCCTCAGCTTGTCCATTACCCTGAGGGTAATATGGTGTGGACCATTTCAATTTGATTTGGAACCGTTGGCAAAGACCTTTCATAGTTTTGTTCTTAAATGACTTCCCATTATCTGTAACAATGGCTGCAGGAATGCCATACTGACAAATAATGTGATTCATGATGAATTTAGAAATTTGTGCTCCTATGACATAGGTTAAAGGGATGGCCTCCACCCATTTTGTAAAATATTTAGTGGCTGTGATGATATGTGTATGACCATCAGAAGAGGTAGGAGTAAGCTTCCCTATTAAATCGAGTCCCCATTTAGAGAATGGCCATGGGGTAGTGATTGGTTGCAATGGCTGTGATGGAGCATGGATAAAATTTCCATACTTTTGGCAAAGCACACATTTTCTAACGTAATTGCAACAATCAGTTTCCATGGTAGGCCAATAGTAACCTACTCTCAACAATTTCTTAGCCAAGACCATTCCATTTTTGTATGTGCTCCGCATACTCCTTCGTGCACTTCCTTGATTGCTGAATTGACTCCATCACATCCAGACAACGTAACAGATTCCCGTCATAGCCATGATGATAAAGTGTACCTCCTAAAAGGGTGTAATGGGCTATCTAGTGAATTAGGATTTTCTTTTAGAGCGGGAGATATCGAGAGGGAATGTGTTGTCCTTAAGATAGGTGAAAATGGGTTCATACCATGGTGAATGGGGACCAACAACCTCACAAGCCAGGCAAGATTCTGGCATGTCATATGTGGGCTGGCATAGATTTTCTATGAAGAATGGCATATCATTGTTCCCTGGTGGAATACGAAGCATAGATCCCACTGTTTCCATAGCATCCGCTGATCTGTTCTACGCTCTTGGGATTTTCTCAAAGGTAATGCGCACAAAATACTCTTTTAGAGTTTCCACTAACTTTTATAAGGTATGAGTTTGTCATCCTTAACCTTATATTCATCATTTACTTGTTTAATGATTAACTATGAATCACCTACAACCTTAACATGATGAATATTCCACTTGATGGCTAGCTTCATTTCCTAATGAGTGCTTCATACTCTGCAATGTTGTTCGTGCAAGGGAAGGCCAAGTGGAAAGCTGCGGTATAGGATCACCAGAAGGGGTAATAAGGACCACTCCTGCACCTGAACCATGAAACATAAATGATCCATCAAAATGTATCTGCCACATGGTCGAATCTTCAATGTAGAGTAAGGAGGCATCTGGTAGATCTAGACTCAAAGGCTCCGTGCTTGGCAAAGGTGCTTCCGCTAGCTAGTCTGCAAGTACTTGTCCTTTAACTGATTTTTGATGGAAAATTCTATATCAAACTCACTAAGTAGAATGATCCAATTAGCCATTCTACCTGTGAGGGTAGGTTTGGACAACAAATACTTGAGTGGGTCGACCTTAGATATGAGCTTGGTCTTAGTATTCAGCAGGTAATGGTGAAGTTTCTAAAAGGTAAAAACAACAACCAAGCAAGCCTTTTCAATCTGAGGATAATTAAGTTCATAGGCAATGAGGGTGTGACTTAGATAGTACACCACTTTCTCTTTATGGTTAAGGTCATATTGGGTGAGCAAAGTGCACCAATAGCGTATTGTGTAGTGGAAATATAGAGCAAAAGTGGTTCTCCTAGAGTAGGGGGTATGAGGACAGGTGGATTAGCCAGGTACTGTTTAAGCAAAGCAAAGGCTTGTTGTTGCTCGGGTCCCCAGATGAAAGAGATGTCCTTTTAAGAAAATGAGTGAATGAGTGACATTTATCTACAAGCTGGGAGATAAAGCGGTGAATGGCTTGAATTTTCCCCTGCAAGCTACGCAGTTGCTTGATATTTTCAGGTGGAGGCATTTCAGTGATGGCAGACACTTTAGCAGGGTCTACCTCAATACCTCATCTTGACACAATGAAGCCCAATAATTTCCCTGATAGCACACCAAAGACACATTTCTTGGGATTCAATCTGACTTTGTATTCACGCAGGCATTCAAAGATACATGCAAAATGATTGGATGATCCTCTCTTGTTTTGGACTTTCCCAAGATGTCATCGATGTAGTCTTCCATGATGTCATGAATCATATCATGAAATATTACTATCATGGCCCACTGATAAGTTTCTCCCACATTCTTAAGGCCAAATGGCATCACCTGATAGTAGAAGGTGCCCCAAGGAGTTGTGAAAGTTGTTTTGTGTTGGTCCTCCTCAGCGATTTTAATCTGATTATAACCCGAAAAGCCATCCATGAGTGATAGCATTTCGTATCCTGCTGTTGAGTCAACAATCATATCAATGTTGGGTAATGGAAAGTCATCTTTAGGGCAAGCCTTATTGATGTCCCTAAAATCCATATAGATTCAGATACCGACAAGTTTCTTCTGGATAGGAACAATGTTTGATATCCATTCAGAATAGTCAATTGGTTGGATGAATCCTGCTACAAGCAACCTTTCCAACTCTTCCTTGACCAACAAGGCCACTCTTGGATGCATCTTTTAGAGTTTCTATTTGATAGGCTTGGCGCATCTGCGTGCATGACTAGGTTGTGCATGACCAAAGTTGGATCTAGGCCTGGGCATGTCTTTGTAAGACCATGTAAACACATCAATGAACTCTCGCAACAACATAGTGAACGTATTTTGTTCTCTAGCTGAGAGTGATGCCCCTAATTTTACTATCTTGGGATCTTCTGTGGTACCAATATTGACATCAATGGTTTCTTCGACTAAATTTTGATAAATCCTCCATATGCGTAGGATCAGGAGGAAGGTTGAGATCTTCATCCAAGGATGTCTCCACGAGATTTTCATCCTTGGTGTGGTCACTTTGTTTGTCCTTTGATTTTCTTATTTGTTTATCAGCCAGTGCCTCAAAGAGGTTTTCACTGTGTGACTTAGACTTTAATTTTTGCCGAGGCTTTTCTTTAGAACTTTTTCCCTCACTTTTCTTTAAATTTTGTTGACCACAAAGTTCAGCCTCCTCACCGAAGTAGGTGTAGGTGTCTAAGTCGATAAAGAAACCTTTCTTATGATCTCCAATGGGGATTGTATCCCTTATGCCCATAAACTCTACAATAGCCTTGTCATTCTTGAATAAATCTAGTGGCACGTGATGTTGTTGGTCCCATTCAACAAGGGAAGGGTATACAAGGTCAAGGGTTGGTGGGGGTGATGGTCAGGATAGCGTTATTCATGAAAAGGTTCATGGAGGCCAGATCCTCATATTGGCTACAATAGGAATTTGTATCATTGTCTAGGTAATCGGAACTATCCTCACGCTCAGAACAAGTCACGTCTTGATCGTTGGGGTGTGCTCCATAAGGATGAATCCCAATGCCATATCTTTCTATTTTGAAATGTGGAAGAGGAACTGGTTCTCATTGTCCTTGTTCATTCCTCCCACATCCTAGGCCTTTATAGCCCATGGAGTACATCATTTTGCTAGATTTTTCATATTTCGGGGTTTGATAATAGGATGGCTGGGTGTCCTCAGGGACCCAAGTAGTAGGTGGATCAAGTAATTTCTCCTCAGCCAACAAACCTCCAGGCAGGAACGTCCCAATAGTGTGTTCTTCTCTAGGTCTCCTGAAGTGGTAGTTGGGTCATCCTCTAGTCTTGGGTGACAAAGAGAGATCTGACACCAAGAGCGCTTGTTGTACATTATACTCCCCATAACCATATTCCAGGATTTTCATCTCCCATGAATCAAATGGAGATGTTGAAGTAGATGCCCCATGAGCACAAGAACTAAGTGAATCGAATCCACGTGGGATTCCATAGCCTCAGACTGAAGAGGAATAACTATATCTATGGAGGGACATGCATATGTACCCTTTCGTGTAAAGCTATTGAGAGCTCTACAATGAGAAAAGGGCTTTGAATCTCCTGGTATTGTTATCGTATGTCCCTCATGCTTCAACTTGATGCATTGATGAAACATTGATGGCACGGCCTGCATGGCATGAATCCATGGTTGGCCTAGAAGCATATTATATGGAAGTTCCAAGTCTAGGACGTGAAACTTCATCTGATGAAAAGTGGGGCCCACCTCCATGGGCAGTGTGATGGTGCCTGCTAACTCTCTTTCTTGTGTTGTCGTATGCGGTGATAGTGATAATATGGGACTCAAGATCTTCCTCCGTATGTCCCAATTGTTTGACCAGCTTAAGCATGCAGATGTTCAATTCGATCCATTGTCCACAAGCACCCGTTTGATTTTCCTGTGGGTGAAAACTACCTCGATGTACAAGGGAAGATTATGTGTAGGATTCTCGGTAGGGATCTCCCTATGGTTGAAAGTGAGATGCTCACTTGGTGTAATGTTTTCCACCATAGCTTGAAGGTGTGTAGGATCGACTTCTAAAGGCACTCCCGACCCCTGAAGAGTTTGATACAAGATGTCCTTATGCACATTGGAAATCTTGAGAAGGTCTAAGATTGAAATCTTAGTGGACATCTTCTCAAGCTATTCTAAAAGGTTATACTTACCAGTATGTGGGGTCGACGGAGAGGGTTCGGAATTACGAGGTGGGCGCGCCTTGTTACCGCACAGCATAGTCTTTTCCCTTAATCCGGATAGTGTTGACACGGTCAGTAGGGGAGCAAATACATCTGATAAGTGAATCGTAATGATTGTTATCTCTCTTGGTATATAAGTAATTCACGGATTTATAAGTTTGGGATGACTCTCCCAATCCGGCTTTGCCTTTTCGACTTATCATGCTTTGGGAATGGTTCCTTATAAATTCCCATTTTCTCGTTAGGTGTTTGTGTGTGGCCAGGGTTATCCACCTCTATCTCCCCATTGTCAATGAGGTCTTGAATATAGTGGTGAAGTCACAAACATTTGTCTATTTTATGACCTTTAACGTGATGCATTTCACAATATTCATGCTCTTTATACCATGAAGGTTTAGGAGTGTTGTCGTCAAACGGTTGTGTTGTTGGGTAGGTCATCATGTGGGCCACATCCAACTGTTTTAGTATGACTGACAATGGTTCATTGAGAGAGGTGAATGTTCATCATTTTGGTGGTGGTTGAATTGGGCCCTTGGTCAGTTTAAAAGGTTGACCAGTTTGGACCGTTTGAACGCATTTGGAATCAGTGATTCCGTCTCCCACCACGTTTTTGTTTTTGTTGAAGATCTTGGGATTTTCCATGGGGTTTGACACTTTGGTTGTCTTTAGATTGGTTTTTAAGGGTGCCCTTGGCAATGAGAGCCTTTTCTATCTGAATCCCTTTCTCGATAACCTCCTCAAAAGTACTGGACACAATGCATTTGGAGGTGGAAGGTGATATCTAGGTTGAGATTGGGAATGAAGATACTGACCAACTACTTTTTAGGGAAAGCACAAGGGAAGCGACTGGCTATCCCTCTCCATCATTGGAGGAAGCTAGCGAAGGTCTCATTTGGGTGTTGCTTGGCACCGCACAAGTCTGCCATGGTGACATCACTCTCTATGTTATATGAGAAGTGATGCATGAATCTTTCTGCCAATTTTGGCTAGGTGGAAATTGATCCCCATGGTAAGCGTGTAAACCATTCCAATGCTTGACCTCCAAGACTCTTGGGAAAAATTCTGATAAGGTAATTATCACTATAAGACACCTCTTGACATGCCATGTAAAAATCTTTAACATGATCTCTTGGGTCTCCCTTTCCTTTGTATTTGTCGAACTTTGGCATATCAAATTTCTTTGGAAAGGGTTGAAGGGTCATTGTCTTGTCAAAAGGATAGGGGCACAACTCTTCATATTGATATTTCCTAATGCTCCCTATATTGCTCTCTTGTAAGCTTGCAAGCATTGCTTTCATAGACTGCACTTCCTGTGTGAGCAATTGTTCTTTAGTGGGAGAAGTAGGGATGTAAACATGATGGTACCCTATGTCTTCTTCTCCTTATTTTTCCCGATGGAGTTCATTGATCTTAACCTTAGGCCTCACCTTTTAAATGTTCTTGTTTGCATCTTTCTGTACATGGGAAGTAAGCAAAGCAAGTTGTCGGCTTAGGTTGTTGATTTGTTGTTGGATTGTGGCTTGGTTTATAGCCCTCTTCGTACTATGGAGGTTCTTCCTCTGCCTCCAGTTCTAGTTTGTTTCTTTGTGGCACTTTAACGAGGGGTATTCTATGCCCTACCACTTTATTATTTTCTACGTAAGAAGTGGAAGCATGCCCTCTGTTAAAATATCTTCCATATTGATAAGGGGGCATTCTTCCTCAGTGGTGTCATTTGTTTGTAGTATTGGTTCATTCTCGATGGGAAATTTGGCCCCTAATTTGACAACCCGAGCCAACACTCTGTCTTTGTTTCTAAGAAGAAATTTGTCTAGCAGAGTAGGGTCAAAATCAAAGTCTGCACGTGGGGACTCTAATTCATTTCCACTATGGTCGACCATTTCTTGTTTCCTTTTCTGTAGAAAATAATGGTCCTAGATCGTGTCCGATGAATGGGTTTGACCCTTGTCTGTGAGAGGTTTCCCAAGCTTGTGCCTGTTGTTCCTCATATGTTTGTTTTTTTAGCCCTAGACGCATCTTGGGAGCCATGTTTTCGTGAAGGTTTCACTAGGGTGAGTTTGTAGATTTGTTCAAAGTTTAATGACTACCCCTAAGTGAAATGCAAGATGTACGTGTTAAGAGTAAATTAACAGTGTGAGAATACCAATGTGATAGAGTGATAAAATCACCAATGAAGCAATCATTTGGTATTGAAACTTGATCAAATGAAGTATTTCCTAGACTACGTTTCAAAGTAACTTGCGACGCAGATGCTTAACAAGATGTCTCCACTTATGCCAAGTTCAAGGGAATGAACAAGATGTAAGTAAATACACGAAGTTAAATGTGATCTCCCAATCAAGATATACGATGAGCAAGCTCAAATCTGATTAAGACCTATATCTCAAAAAGTGCCAATTACGATTTGTGAATGGCACAACAATATCACCAAGATATGTTAACCCACTTTGCAAGAAAGTGAAGTATTGATATCGAGGTGTTATTGATATAACACGCACAAATGGTAATGCCTAACACCTTTTGAAATCGAGGTAATAATAGAACCGAACCAAAAAGCTCAAAGTATAGCTAGGAATAGTTAAGAATGTGTGCAACGTAACCGTACAATATAGGTATTTATGTCGAGTTTACAAGAAACAAGACGTAAATATCGAAATTGTAATGATATGAGACAAACAAGCTAACTCTTCTAAGGAAGTCCACGGTGATGAACCATGCCTAACTATGATGACAATATTGACGTGGGTATAAATATCACAATGGCTACCAAATGACGTGAAAATGCCTCCGCTCACTTTAGACGTTTAGCTAACCCAGCCACAAAAATGGATGGGCGTAAACGGACATAAAAGTGAGAGAAACAGTCGAATGGCAACACAAAGGTAATCACACCTCTTTTGATCAACAAATTATCAAAAGAATATGAAGGAAATAAATCAAGAAAAAGAATGAAAATGCTAGCCTCACTTGGCGAGTTTTGCCTCACCTTAAGGCAAGTAAAAACTAGGCGAAAGTAATGCGTCACGTTTCTCAATGAAATATGGTTCACAACTCAACACTATTTTAAAATGGTCAAAGTGGGCTCCTAGCCAAAGTATATTATTCTAGGTGGTTCTCTTTACGTAGGTGTTACAAAGTTGCCACGAGCGAGCGGCGTGATTTACCCAAAAGTCACACTAACTAGTTTGGGTGTATCTCGGCTTTACTTTACCCCCTTCAAGAACAGTAGGTAACTAGTGCATATACATGTACTATCTTTGGGGTGTCCACAATGGACAACATGTAATGCTATATCACAAATGAATCACTAGTCAAGTAGGTAGTGCAGAGCACTTCCCGTTTCATCCACAAGGTTCCCTCTTGCATGGACTACTTTGGGGTTCCTAGAACCACCCCCATTGTTGTAGCTTATGGCGTTATGCCAAAGGGTTATGTTCGATTAAGCGAGAGAGGACATACCCTTTTCGAAACCCGTAATATAGTGTTTTGAATATGTTCTTATTTTTATCTTGCTTAATTTAGATGTGGTTTGCTTGAACAATGTTTGGCAACCTGCAAGAACACATGTATTAGAAGTTTTTAAAATTTTGTTTCATTTCTTTCGTTCTTTGACAAGCGCTATTGGTCTTGAATGACAATGATTAGTAATTTTCCATCAAAAGAGAAGGCACCATTTCGATTCTCTAGATCGTCTAAGGACGCAAGAGAAGAGAATACGTGATGTTGTCAAAAATCTCCAAAGATAACCAAATGGAACAATACTTTAATTTCAACAAATGCCAAATTGACCAATTTTAACTAAAATAACCTTAACAATCTTAAAGCGGAAAAAGGTCTTAAGAATCGTTTCTGATTCCCAAAGCACGCGAGGGAAGAGCATACGTGATCTCAATCCCGTTTATTAAACAATGCAAAATACTACCTAATCAAATACCAACATGTAAAAACAACTGCAAAGACGAATATGTGATTAGATAAACTTGCAAAAAAGTTAGCACATCAACCCTTTAAATCCAAAAATGCAAAAGGATGCTGCGCCCCTTTTTCTGTGTCTACGCGTGGGTTAGGGCGTATGCGCCACCAAAAGTTGTTTGTCGGCCACATAATGTACTGTGCCTTTTTGAGAGATGTGTGCGCCCCTAAAACAACACTGAGCTAGAGATGTGAGAACGGGTAGAAAACCCAAGTTTAAGTCCCACCGAGTGTGCCAAATGTGTGCAAGTGTTTGTTTCTAACTTAATGTTAAATATGAATGGAAGACTAACACCTAAATAGTCTTGATTAGGAAGAATTAAACAAAAATTCTAAGCACCATCATGATAAGAATTAATCAAGGGTTAGATGCTAACATTTATCAATAAAACTATGAAATCAACAATGTTAAGTATCTAAATAACCTCTATTCTTTAACAACATGCAAATGAAAGAACCTAGGTAGGTTCCATGGCTATCAAAAACAGTTTTCCTTAATGTTCCAAGAACCTAGAAATGGGTGCTAATCAAATTTGGGCTACAAGACCCTTTTTATACCTCCCATATGACCCACGCACTTTAAGAAAGAGGCTTAACTCTTCAAGATGATGAACTCTCAAGAAAACAAGGTGTAAGATCTTAGTATTTTTGCTATATGCTTCGCATTTGCTCTCTTAAGGAGTTTAGGTGTAAGTAAAAAGGTAGGTGGAGGGCTCTTTATATAGCCCAAAGGATAAAGGATTCAACACATCTTCATGAATGTGGGATAAAGGTAAAACATGATTAGGAATGGATAAGGTTGCTTTATTAAAGGTAACCTTACTTTATAAGGGTTTAATACATGTTTAGCAATTCATGGGAGTTGGGGTGCTTTAATTAATCAAATGTGATTAACTAAAAGGTAGATGTGAGCTTATAGAATCCAATTAGTGGAATATTAGTACGATTTAGGCTATTAGAAAGGGATTAAATCAATTAAATATTGATTTCTTGGTTACATGAAGGGAAGACTAATTAATTAATAATAATTAATTAATCTAGATAGAAGAGGTGATTATTAACGGAAGGTCATTAATTAGGTCACATTAGCTAGATAGGCGACCTAATCAATTAGCGTATTGTAATTAATTTATGACAATAAGAGGGAATATGAGAACTTTTGATGATAAGTCATCAATTTGTGAGAAATGGGATAATTAGCGCAATTTAAGTATTTAAATTGCTTAGGCATAATTATAGGTGTCTACAGGAACCAAGAAAGGCATATGAATGAAGAAAAAGTGAAGAATATGAAAGGAACGATGAGAATATTGTTCCAAGTCATGATCTCAGATGATAATAGCAAACCACATTAGATTTGCAAAGTTGAAGAGCTAAAATACCATATATGGAAATCTATCATAATCGATAATGCTCAATACATTACAATATAATGACTTTAATTATTCAATAAGAAAGATGTACATATAGGAGGAGGAAGTGTAACTACTACCTAAATCAATGGTGAAGAACTTCCACTAAGCGATCTTGGTAGTTAAGTTAACTCCAAAAGACTAGTAAGATAACTTGACATAAGCGAGAAGCTAGCTCCACACAACTAGTACACCTATGCAAGCTAACCCAACAAGTGTAGGGCTAACACAAGTGTAATAATTATCCTAATAAATAAATAAAATGATAAATAATAACCTACACTAACACCTCCCATAAGCATAACTTAGGTGGGTGGAAAATAAGGTGGGTCCTGACAACAAGGCCTGATGAGGTACCCACATACAACAACTAGGAAAAATAGACACCACAGGGTACCTAAAACCAATAATAACAAAGTAGAAAGAAAAATCCTATTGCAAGATATCCTTAGAAGCTCGACTCCAAGTACAATGCTGAAGAAGTGTGGTGCACACTATGGTCTGAATCCATTGCTCGATCATATAACTCAAAAACAAATGACACTGGGCTTCACCATAATAGCTCCATGCAAAGAGACTGTCAATGGAGTGATGTCAAAAAGTGAAAAAAAAACGCCAAACATAATTTGATCAACTGCTACAAATAGGTGTGCCACGATCCAAGAAAAACCAAGGCAACAAGACAAGGACACGAGATCCAAATAAATAAGAGTACCACGATCCAAGAAAAAGATAAGGTAACAAGGCAAGGGCATGAAGCCCAAAGAAGTAGTATCAACACCACACCCTCCCATACTATAGAATGGGTAGAGTGACACCAGATCTGTATGAGTTATCAAAATAAACTACTCAAACACTGACAAACTAACACTGGGCTCCACTAGAATAGCTCCCCCATAAGAGAGATTGTTAACATGCCAAAAAAGTGTCGAAAATACAGATCTAAAATATCTCAACAAACAAGAGAGATATAGATGTATACACCCATAGATACAAGAATGCAATACCCAAAAGTTTAGGATGTCGGGCTCAACTGAAAATGCATCCACAAGTGATCACAACACCCTCCCGAATTTGACACTTTATAATTGAGTGCATGTAAATATTACAATGAGTAATAGTACCTTTTACATTTAAAATATGTGTATAAAAAATGTTACCAATGTGTATATCTTGAAAAAATACATAATTTCAAAAAAAATATCACCTTAATCCGAGCTATAGATCAAAAGTTATGAGTTCTACAAGGTTTTCTTTATTAAAATAATATTTTAATGTTGATCTTTTTTTAAAAGGTACACGTGACACCCAAATGTCCAAAGGGTAAAAGAGTGCATCCACATGATACATGCTTGCGACCAAAGGATAAAATCCTACGCCCAAAAACGTAAAATGTCACGAGGGTAAATCATTGCGTCCAGGAGGGTACACGCTTATATCCAATAAATAAAAGAATGCACCCGGAGGATACGGATCTGTGTCTAGTGGATAAAAGGCGCATCCAAAACCAAAATACCCGGAGGGTAAAAGAATGCATCCGAAAGGTACAAGCTTATATCAATGGATAAAAGAATGCACCGGAGGGTACATATCTATGTCCGATGGATAAAAGAGCGCATCAAAACCGAAATACCGGGAGGGTAAAAGAATGCATTTGGAAGGTACACACTTATATCAATGGATAAAAGAATGCACCCATAGGGCAGATTTATGTCCAGTGGATAAAATCGCATCAAAACCAAAATACCCGAGAGGGTAAAAGAATGCATCCGAGAAGGTACACACTTATATCCAATGGATAAAAGAATGCACCCCTAGGGTGCAGATCTGTGTGTAGTGGATAAAAGCGCATCCAAAACTGAAATACTCAGAGGGTAAAAGAATGCATCCGGAAGGTACACCCTTATATCCAATGGATAAAATAATGCACCCATATTTGACTGTCTCAAAACATGGTCGATTTTACTGATTGATTCTATGGTTTTGACACCTTCCAAATCCAATGGCGCACTCTGTTTTGCATAAAAATGCATGCTATAGAAAAGTGTTAACAAAATCTAAATACATGAAAAAATAAACTCTTGCTTGTAAAGAAAAACTTACAGATGGATGTCTACATCATCTATAGCTCTAATACCATGAAAGGAATGATAATAATATTGTTCCAAGCCGCGATCTCAAATGATAATATCACACCACATTAGATTTGCAAAGTAGAAGAGCTAAAATACCATATATGGAAATCCATCATAATCCATAATGCTCAATATATTACAATATAATGACTTTAATTATTTAATAAGAAATATGTATATATAGGAGGAGGGAAGTGCAACTACTACCTAAATCAATGGTGAATAACTCCCACTAACTGATACTGGTAGTTAAGTTAACTCCAAAAGACTAGTAAGCTAACTCGACATAACTAAGAAGCTAACTCCACACAACTAGTACACCTAAGCAAGCTAACCCAACAAGTGTAGGGCTAACACAAGTGTAAGAATTATCCTAATAAATAAATAAAAGGATAAATAATAACCTACACTAATAGAATGAACACCAGATAAAGAGTGTAATTAGAGAAATGAAGAGTGAGTAGGTGAAGATAGAGAGAAGACCGAGTAAAGATGAAGATGTAGAGAAACTGGAAGAAGGATAGGAAAAGTAAACAATGGAGCTCAATTTTTTCTTACCCTGGAGTATAATGCAAGAGCATCACATCTAGTATGTACATAATGATCACACAATGCAATTTTGGTTTGTGAGTGTGTTTATAGGTCCTATAGGTCATTAGGATTCCATTTGTGTTGTTATTTTGTTTTGGACCTTCACAAATTTAAATGGAGCATTTTCCCTCCAAAATGCAAAATTTGAATTATAAGGCCATTTTTGGCTTGGTTTAGGTGTTTTGATGCATTCTTGGAGCTTACAATATTTGTAAAGGATGAAGTGAAGCATAACATGAGTGTCTTAGGTCCTCTTTAGGGTCTAGAAATCATAATATGAATTTAGAAATTAAGTGCTTGGGTCTCTAGCTAATAAAAGCGGTGTTAAGTCTAAAAGTACTCATGTGACCAAGAGGTCTAGGTGCTTTATTCGGTTATAACTTGATGGAAAGGATATAAATTACAAAATGTAAATGTTTTCACTCATTCCATTCGAATGAGAATAAAAAATGTGGAATTCCAAGAAGAGTATTTATTTTTGTACATGCAGGGATTCTTAGCCTCAGAATTTTTACTAAAAGGTAATATCAGATTGACAAGTGTATTTTAGTATTAATTCTTGCAAACATACATTATAATTTTGAATGCATTCAAGGTCGAATGATCTATATAGTCATGTAACAGTCATTTTTACACATGATTTCAGCTTGAATCTCATTAAGGAGGTAGTATTAATGTTAGTGGAGGTAATTGTTGTATGTGCTAGTTAATCCAAAGGTGCTTTAAGGGATGGTTTTGTTTTTTGTTTGATACTCTGTTTTAGAGATTTATAGCAGAGTCTGTTGTGACATAATTAAGTTAATCACCTAACTTGGAGTAAGTATTGGAGGAAAAACAAAAATTAAGAGAACTCGAGAATATTTTGGTGGAGTTTCTTAAACCTTATAAATATTTGGAAGACTTCATAATATAATAAAATTCAATATTTTATTAATTTACCAAGTTTGTAGGGAACTTTGTCTAGGGTTTAATGATGGTTTGAGATTTGGAAGACTTAATGATGGAGTTGGGTGATGAAATTTTAAAAAAGGATCTTAGAATATTCCTTCTAAGGATTTTGGAGGTTTTTAGGTTTAATATAGGGTAAAATTTCCCTAGTTCATAATAGTCCAGGATCATAGACCTATGTGAATTAAGGAGACCTAATAGAGATTGGAGATAGTGAGTTTGCAACATGTTTTTGTGAAAGAAGAGATTGTGAAAATTTGTATATGGATAGAATCCCCAAATGGGTATTGGAAAATGTCCTTAGTTGGTTGAATGATTAATTACAAAAAAATTTATGGGAGAAAAACAACCTAGACATGGCTAGAAAGAGGCTAAACTTGATCTAAGGAGAGGAGATAGTAGAAAGGGAAAATAAATAAGGAGTAAGATAACTAAATTTGACATACACCATCATTGAGGAAAATGGTCTTTGGATGTGTTCTTATTTTTTAATGGGGACTTATAGGTTATCCCAACCATGAAATGTCAAAGGCCTTTGTTTAAGAAACACAAGAAGGTCAATTTAGGGAAGAAGAGTGAGTTTGAAACTTCGATTGATTTTGGTCAATTTGAGGGATGAAGTAGCTTGGTTTAAGGTCCAGGGACATGAGGAAATGAATTAGATAATCATATTTAGTACAAAATATTAAATTTATAATTGATTTGAATATTCACATCTTGAATTCAAGGAGCCAATGAAGCCATATCGGATAGTTTTGGAGAAAAAAGGTTAATGTGATTCTTGGATTGAGGGAAGCCTTGACTAAGGAAATGGAGCTTTGAGGAAGTGAGTCATGTAGGGTCTCTAGAAATTGTTGGAACGTTATGCTTGAGAATATGCAATTGTTGCTTACTAGAGCTTTAGTTCCTTAAAATAAATAAAGGGTAGTTTCAAGAATGATAATAATACTTGAACTTACTCTTGTCAATGATCATTATGGATGATGTCATGACATTCATTTAAAATATCTAAGAAAGGTTACATGATTGCAAGGTGGGGTTAAGGTGAAAGATCTAGTTTTATGTGTGTGTTCAAGCTTAAGAATTGAATGGCTTAGAGTTATTTCAAGTTAAGGACTACTTGAGTGCACGAGAGTTGAAGAGGCTTTGCATCATTGATTTTGTAAATAAGGAAGGGGATCTCTCTTTCTTAAGATGGTAATGACACAATGAATTAAAAAGTGCAAATACAAACCCACACGATATATCATAAATCACAAGAAGAAACAAAAAAACACAATAGTTAAAGGAAAAAACCACAATCAACGTTTTATATTGCTTGTAGTATGCACCATTTTATACAAAAATCAATGAGGCATTGGGAAAATTACATGTCCTAACAAAAAGGTCTAGGTGCTAGGATTTTCAGCACTAAAAAAGAGTAGAGTAATTGTATATTAAAAAGATAAACCTCTTATAATGAAATGAGTTTTCCTTTATAGTGGAAGAGAGTGTAGAAGAAGACAAGGGAAATAAAATTGAACATGATTTTACAAATCTCTTTTTCATTGCAAGTTACAACATAAATGATCTCCTTGTTTAAAATAGGTAGTGGCTTACTGAAAATATACCTCATATTAAAAGGGTTTTGGTCTCAATATATTGACTTCCCTTCCTAAATCTCTACTTGATCTAGATTTACATTTAATGTGAGAATGAAAAATGAGACCTTTGGTTGCTCACAAATCCTAAGATATAATGGAACATGATTGGAAATATATTACATTTGAAAGTATTCCTCAAGATATTTTCAATAGCCCCAATCTTCTTTACTTTTATGTTTCCAAAAGCTGTTATGGTAAAAAACCAAAAGCTTTACAACTCAATGCATATAATTAAATACTATGCAAAAAAATTAATTTTACAACTATAGTTAACTTACAAATTTCCCATTTGGCCACATGGTGTTCTTAGATGTGTTTCTAAGTGCCATGTGTAATTCCATGTTTGATTCTAGGTGAGGCCATTGGGTTAATCTACCTTCACAAATATTTTTTAAAATTGAATCTACGCCATTGATTTTACATTATGCCACATGGAAAAATCTAATGGATTCATTATCTTAGAAGGATCTTCATTATTATGGAGTGATATTCTCATATAAACATCAAAGGGATCTTATATTATGACATATTGCATAATATAGGGGTCTTGTATCATTCTCCCACTCCCTTAACTTCCTTATGTCTCCCAAGCATCATTTTCTCCAATCTCACTAGATTACGTCATGTGTCGCACTTGAGAATCTAAAGCTTATGGACTTAATAGCCTCACCAAATTATGACTTAAGGGAACTAAATTATTCCATGTGGCTTGATCTAGGACTTGCGAGATGAAAATACCCTATTTGACTTTTACATGACCTTTTGTGCTTCTCATAGGATATTAGTGTATTATATTGTGAAATGCATTATCATCTAAGAGGTCGTAGTCACACACATTTTTAGCATTTGAGATAACATTCAATTATTCAAATTTTATAGGACTAATATATTGCATCACATTTTTTAATATGCTAGTCAAGAGCCAAAAACATTTTCCACAATTTTTCACCCTATATTATCCTCCAAACCTTGAGGGTTTACTAGATTCTATTGTGTGGGATGTGTTGGTTCCCAATTGAACACCCAAAACAAGGCAAGCGGTGAGAAATGAGGTAATGAGAAAATATATACCTATTGATGTGTTATTTTGTAGCCAAGGAATGGTCTATCTATCTATCTTGGCCATGCCTCGTGGGAATGGTAGGGAGGAACATGACTAAGGATATGGTTGTTATCTTGTTGCTTTATGTATCTTGTTGAACCAAGGTGAGAGAACCTTTTGGTTAGCTTGAAAGAGAGGGGTATATTATGTTTCAAACCCTAAGACATGTTGGGAAAACAACCTTAATTTGAGATCAAGTGTAACCATAGAATGAAATTGTCATTGAAAAGAATGGTCACACAGGATTGCAAACACTTGGTGCATTAAACATAAACAAATAAAGAAATATCTTAAGGTGATTATAGAACATCTCTAAAGAAAATATTGAAAAATTAAGGTATGACTATGGTGTGATGTTAAATTTTACAAATCATGGAAAATGCACTTGTAATGTGCGGAACAGGTGTAATTTTCAAGGAAACACATGCCAAATAAATAAGGATAATGTGATTTTAAAGGGTAGGGCTTTATGAGATAATACTTAGTTGAATGAAGTGGGTGGTGGTGGATCTATTGGGGAGAGATAACACAAATTTTCATTTCAGCTTGCTACTTTTAATCCAAACAAGAACAAATATCAAACAACATAATATTCAAAGTGACCTTTGCATTCATTGATACCAAATTCATACAAAAATTACCACATAACATCTGAAAACTTAACACAAACACTTGTGCATGAAAATTTAATATATCTATTAAATCACTTCCAGAACACCTAAGATACACTCGAAGGCTATAAAAATCACCTCTAAGATAATATTGCAGAAAGGAATTTTATAAATAAACATACTTTACAAGGTAACACTGCAACAAAATATATATATTCAGTAACTAATCACATGAAATAACGAGAAGGACATTCTACTTATTTCATTGATTTTATAGATAACAAATTACATCAAATATTACATTCCTCAACTATGCTCTTACTTACAATCCAAAATTCCTGACTAAAGCATGGAAGATGGCTATGTATACTTTTATTTAGACAAGGGAGACATATAGGATGCTCTCAATTCCTTCTAATGACTATACAATGTAATCACCTTTAAAAAAACCTAAGGCTGGAACTAGAGCCTCCCTAAAAATTAGAAACAAAACCCATATAATGAATGCATACCTTCATTCTTATACAAAATTTCCTTAATGAATATACCGGATGCCCCCCAAGAACCCTTTTGAAAGCTAAAAATGTGGTTTGACAATCCTTAATCTCGCCAAGAGTTATGGGAAGACCATTCTAACTGAAAATATTCGACCTTGATACACCAAGATGGAATGGTTTTGGATCATGATTGATCTTGTGGATAAGTGGAGAATATTCCTTTTTCTAAAAAACTCCTACTTATATTTTTCTTTCCTTTCACCATCATATGTGCACTCTCAGGGAGATTTTGCTACTCATTTCCATCATCGATTTGATTCTTTCATTTGGAAGAATGATGAATAAAAAAGAATAAAGAATGAGGATGAAGAATAAAGAATAAAGGAATTGTTCAAGAAGGGTCAAGATCAATATGTTTTCCTCATGAATTATTTTCCAACTTATTCTTATATGCACCAATATGTTCAAACATCCTTAAAATGGGGTTTTCATCTAACCCCGCATGATAAAGAAAGATTACTTCTTGTTTAGATAAGACACTATCCGTATCGGTAGAAATAGATTTATTCTTCTTAATTATTTTGGACAACTTGTTGATGCAACCTTCCAAATGAATTAATTTATGAAAAAAGAATAATCAAAATTTTTGGAGGCTCTAAGCCCTTAAAACATGCTACTTTATAATCTTAACTAACTTTCCTACATATGCAGTTCCTAGAGTGTATGCACCTTTGAGGGGAAGAATTTTTACAATCTTAGACTTAATTACATCTACATATTCTCCCACCTTCTCCCTCATGTTTTGGAGTTTTCTTATGCAATCTCCCAGAGTCTCAATTTGAAGCCTAATAGCCCCTTTGTACTAATATTTTATTCCTTTGTAGTTTGGGGTACTATCCCTTCCTTTTCTACCTCTTCATAATTCATGTCGTGATGGACTCAATCCTAGGAAACATGTCATCCCAGATACTTCACCTTGTCATGATAGTTTTCAATTAATGATTTCCTTGCCTCCATTTTCTTAGATACCTATTTATAAAGTTCAATTACTTCCTTGAGGACTTGGCTAATTTACCTACCAATCCCTTTTCCCATTTTTTGGTGGTCTCTCCCTGTTCTTAAAATTCTCAACATTATTCATCATTTCAAGGGTGATGGTAATGATAATCTATTTACTTTCCATGGGATTTTGTAACCATTTATGTGCATAAATTTACAATATGTTTACCTTTTCCCTTAGCTACATTTTAGTTTCTTGATCCTTATCCATATTTTAAGGAAGGCATCCCATTTCCATTATGACCTCATACTTGAGCCCTTATGTAGTAGGTTTCCCTAATGGGACTTTCGTAATATAGTAATCAGAAGGGGAAGCTTCATCCCTCAAGATATCACCTTATGGAGTGTCAATCTCCCCAAATACGTGTCCTTGAACCCCCACCATTATTCTTGACATAAATATGGATTTTTTCATGATTTGGATGGTCTCAAGGAGATGATACTCTTAAGTTCTACTTCTTCCACTTGTATTCTCACCTTTCATTTTCTTGGGAGTTCCACTCCCAACCATCCCTCACCTAGAGTACTTCCTTCTCCTTATGTTTGTTGTTGGGAGGCACTTGGTACAATCACAAGTTCTGTGATGTGGATAGTGTGAGGCTAGAGTTATGAACCTAAATTTGTGGTGTCTCCACACCTTCATTTAATTACACTTGGGTTTCCTCATCCTCTACCCATTTATATTTCATTTCTTCTCCTTTTTTGTTGAATGGTGTGAGGTTCTTGCATATGTTATTTTAACCACTTCAACTTCATTTTCTTACTCCATAGATGGAGAAGATCCATTGTTTAGCTAAAATTTTCTTTCATGTTTTATCCTAAGCTTCAGTTTTGTACAACATTCTCTATAGCTTCATGAATTATAATGAATATTTCTACCATTTCTAAATTTTATTGGAGAGGATACATAGTTGTTGAATGTTCATTTTTTCAATGAAACCTCTTGATAGTTGGTTTCTCAACTTACGTTGTCATTGCTATTTTTTCATGGTGGATTCCTCATGAGATATTGTGCCTCCTTCCTCTAATTCAATTGATGTAACTTGAATATTATCATATTGAAGGTATGATCCCACATCTTTACTAAAACCATGCACCAATTCAAAGAAGATTTGTTCATGAGATGGATCTTTCACTTTTTTTTCACCAACTCTAACCGATGCAACTTGTTTTTCATGAGTTGTGATTGAGATAGGGGATTCCTGTGACAATGGAGGTGGGATAGTATAAAATACCTTGGGAGTCTTGGAAATTTGGGAGGTTCCTCAAGGCTTGGGAAATATCTTGACATGGATGGAATTATATTTTTCTCTTTTGTAGGTGTTTCCACCTTTGTTATTATTATTCTCATGAAAGAGCCGGTTATTGGTTCCTCCTCCACTTCCTCTGGAATAGGTTTCAATAATGGACTAAAAGGAATAATAACCAGATCATACCAAGCCAAGAACACATATGCTAATCAAACACCATAATCAATAAGATGAAATTAATTCACCAGAATAGCTTTACATAAAACCTTTGCAAACAAATGAGTAGTAATATCATATATTATTATGGAACTCAATGCAATACATTGAGAATGGGCCTTGCTTAAATAGGAAAGGAATAATAATCTAAGAACCATTCAAGGTCATAGATCAAGCCATAAATCAAGGAAATAACTAGTCATCAAAGAACTAGTCAAGACCATAGATTTAGGAGAGAACTAGACATCAAGGATATAGTCAATACCATAGATCAAGGAAAGAACTAGTCAATACCATAGATCAAGGAAATAACTATACCTAATAACTAGATAATATCTCCTAATATCTAAATAAGATAAAAGAAATATCCACACATAATTGGGTGAGGATAAATACAATAAATGTAAATAAAGTACCTAGGTGAACATGAGCTAAGGTAAATACCTACTCTAACATGGACTCACCCTTGTCTACCTTGATGAAACACTCCTCCTCATCCTTTTCCCTTTACTATATGATCCCTCTTGAGTGGAGGATGATTCACTTTAATGGGCCTTCCAATGAGAAATAAATAATTTGGTCCCTTAAATAGGATGGGGTAGAAGATGGATCAATGTGGCATGAGTAATATGAGAATATTTCATTTCTCTCTTATGTATTTACTCATATTTTTGTGTCAATTGAGACACATGGGTCTCATTATTGTTTTTAGCAGCACAAAAATCCCCCACTACCTTTGAGGATGGTCCCTTGATGGAAATATATGGATATTTACCATTCAATGAATCCAAAATTGTTTCTTATTTCCTTAGATGTGGAATCACATCCTTAACTTCTCTTGTAGATCTATATTCCCTTAAAAATTTAATGTTTTGGAAAGACAAATCAATTCCCTTGTTTATGATCAAAGTGAGAGTTATTTCGATGACATGAGTTGCCCTCTCATGTAGGTAAATTATCTCTCACACATTCCAATAAAGAGGTGGCATTGTTTGAAATGCAACATGTTTATCTATATAGTACTTTCTCACCAATATTTTTCCATCTTCCAAACCTTTGAGGAAAAGTGTAGTTTTTTAATAAATTGTTTGAGAGAGATTAATTATGGAGAATTCCATGAGTCTTACCTCCTCTTCATCTCTAGATTCCATCCAATATTCCTAATAATGAGGCTTGTTTTCATATGAGTTACCCATGGATCCTTCCACTATCCATTTGATGTCATAATTGGGTCTATCCTGAAACTTCTGTATGATGACTCCATTCATTTTAGCCTCAAGGATTCTAGCTTTGACCACTTTGAAAGGTAGGTGTATCTTTCAATAGTAGTTGGGAACTTAACATTTTTCTTATGATTCCCTACAATTATCTTATGGACATCCATCGAGTTGCCTTCAAAATCCATGTAGTGCCCGCTTATCATCCAAGTACCTAGGTAACATGTATGGTGTGCCTTAGAATCCACTTACCCTAATGTATGTGAAGAATCTGAATTAGATGAAGTAACATACATACTTATTGATCACATTTTTGGCTCTAGATGACTTCCTATACTACTACCACTCATATTTAAACAAACAAAGGATGGGGGAAAATAAGGCATCATGAAAAAAATTGAAATTATACTTCTAATTTCTAAGTTAACTTGTGGGCATTGATCATATACCCTATCTTGAGAAATTTTTTTGGCTCTTACCAAAATGGGAAATGAATTATGGCATGAAATGTTATAAAATATGTAAGAAGTCAAGTAGAATTCACATTTTTGTTTAGACCCCTCATGGATTAGCAATGTCATCTTGATGAGATGTTGATGGATGGAGTCCCTTATCAATTCCCCTAGTGAATATGTGATTTGTGAATGAGAATGATTTTGATGAACTTGAACATCCAATCATCGTAGTGTAGATTCATTTCACAAAATAATAAACAATAGGGTAATGAGGTCTCCAATCTCCTCAATGAAGTCAGCTCTAGTTAATCTCTTGGGAATTCAAGTGGTAGAGATCATTGGATTCTCAAGCCATTGATTGTTCAACACTATGTAATACTTAGATTGTTGATAATAAAAATATATTCACCCCTTTCACTATTATGTTTAAAACCTCATCAAAATTTTGGAGTCCTAACATCTTATCTAAAGTATCTAGAGTTAGGGACAAGACCACAATGCCACTTCCATCTCGACCCCCTTTGTTATGGATTGTAACTTTCTATACAATCCCATACTAAATCCACATACTAAGATAAGGGGGAAATGTAAGCGATAGGGTAATGGATATTTTATAATTTTTTTCCATAAGTTCACTCCTATCAATTGCATGTAGTCTTTTGAGGAAATCATTCAAATCCACATTGGATAGGTTTGCATCAGTTATGTTGTCCAAGTAAGAAACTAGGTGGGACGAGGTTTGGGATCTAGTCAATTAGATCGTCATAGTTCAAAGGTAGAAGGGAAGGTGAATTTATTTAGGGGTGGATTTTTAGAGACTTAGGACATTCAAAAACATCTCATAATACTCAATAGAGTCTTTTAATGCTAGAATAAATAAGGAGACCTTGTACTGAGAACTTACCTATAAAAAATAGTCATAATTCTATTTTGAACCGGTAAAGAAGATCATCGAAGCACCATTGGAGCTTTGAAAATAACTTTCACACAATTGGATAAAAAATAAGTATTCTTCTCATTCTAGGGATCCATAGTACTCAATCATTTCTTAATTTGAATGTAAATCATAGGAATTTGCCTTATTTTCTAACAATATAGCTCTTCATATGCACTCATTAATGACAAACATCTTCGTAGATTTTTCATATTTATATCCATTGATTTTATAATATTGTTTGAATATGGGTCTTACACATGGATAAATTTTGCACATGTCCTTTTTGTGCACCATTGGGGGTGGGAGAGTAATTAGAAATATTTCAATAACTATGAAAAATACCAATTCGGGGCTAAAAATTAATCTTGACTATATGATGCCACCATATATCTCCATGCATACTCTTTGTGGGGCCTTCGAGGGAAAGAAATACGAGTTAGTAACATTTCAGAAATTGTAAATGTGCTAACTTTCATAATACAAAAATGTAAAACTACCAACTTCGAGAATCCAAATATTCTCTTTCCGAGATGTCATCATATGTCACCATGTGTCTTTCCCATTGGGCATCGGAGATGGAAACACAATTAGAAACATTGTAAAAACTACAAGATTTCCATTTGTTGAGCTATGAGTTTTCTCCTCGATTAAATGCCACCAGATCGTGTCGTGTGTCGCTTCCCATTTAACTTTAGATATGGGAATAAAACTTGTAGTCTTGAAACAACTACAAATCTACAAATTGCAAGACTACAAAATTTCTCCTTTCCTTGCATCATTAAAATTCTCCAAATATCATCCCTTTTCAAGCCCGAGAGATGGCCTTATAAGTTGCACGTTGAAATAAATCTTTGAATTTGTAAGAAATTCATCAAGTGGACGAATATTCCTAGAATATTACCTTACTGGGGCTCAAAAGTGTCATTACATGAGTTTATAACTTTACAAAAAATGAAAAACTTCTCTCAAGACCCACACATCCCGAGATTCATTGAATATTCCCTTTTTAGGGCCCATACTTAATGCTACAAATCAAAACATTGTAAATAATATAAAGTTTCTCATAAATACCACACCCCTAGATACTCCAAATATTCCTTTTGTCATGCCTTGGGGTGAACTTACATGTTGTTGAAACTTGCAAATTATGCAAACTTACAAAATTGTAGAGAATTAAATTTCAAAAGCACGGGGCCTTAATCCGAAGCATTGATCATATAACTAAGGAAATAATAAAATGACCCATTCCCCTCACACCTAAAAATCATCAAATCAAAAAAAAAAAGGAAACATTAGGGCATTATAAAAATATGAAAAATAAATAGGAGCAGGGAATGATTTAATCAAATCAAATCTTGGGGAAACATTAAACACCCCGAGAGGTCAAAGGACAAAAATGGTCAAGGCATAACAATTTCTTAGTGGGGATACAAAATGTACCATGATTTTCAACAATATAAAATAACACACAAGCATTGACTTTTTTTTTGGGGATGGGCACCCCCATTGGGTGCCACAAGAACCATAGAAAGACTCATGGAAGAAGCTTTAGACCATATTCCTAATCTATTGGGTATGGAGTCACATAACAATAAACCTAGTTATTTGCAATTTATGACACTATGAGCACAAGACTAATAATAACTAATCTGAGGGACTATAAGGGAACATCAAAAAAATAAAACAAAGGCTATACACTATACACAATTACAAGGTGACACAAAATTAATCCAAAAAGTGCTTGAGGTACCTTCCTTTGATAGGTATCTCAAGAAATTATCCTTCCAAGTACCTTAAGACGAAGGTATTCTCTCCAATTATTATGTCAATGGAATTGGGAACCCATCTATAATACGTCAAAGTTCACATGTTTTCCCTATCTTCATGCATGTTATCCCATAACATGACCAAATCACCAATATGGAAATGCATTGGAGTTATTTTCTTATCAAATATCTTCTTAATATTCTCTTTGAATTTAATGTGTCTTTGATAAGATTCACTCTTGATCTCCATGAGCTCAATAATTTGGTTGATCCTTACAACATAAGGATCAACTCCTCTTCATCTCCCAATTTTTTCATAAATTGATAGAATGACAACTAAAAATGGAGACATTAGACTACTTGACATCATACACTAGTTCAAATTGGATTTTCCTATATATCTCTTTGATGTAACCCTATCAACCCATAAGGAAAACTTAAGTTGCTCACCCCACTTTCTCTTGTTAACTTCCAAAGTTCTAAGTATTTTGATTTTTTTGTTACTTGATTCATCTTTCTCATTCCCTTGAGGATTTTAATTGGAAGCATATGTGAGGATTATTACATATTAATCAAACATTGCTCCTAAGTGTTTGGATTTGAATATCATGGCATTATCAATAACTAGTTTTGCAGAGACTCCAAATATACAAATGATGTGGTTCAAGAGAAAATCCTTTACTACCTAGTGTGTTATCTTCTTAGAGGGGATTGCTTCCACCCACTTAGTGAAATAATAAGTTTCTATTAGGACCCATTTGTTACCAACACTTGAATAATATGACATTTCACCAATAAAATCTAACCCCCATTGCCTAAAAGTAGCCTCAATTAAAACATGTTTTAAGGAGAGAGATCAATAAGATATTAAGCCACCATAGGATGTTGAAAATCTTCACATTTTATCACCAATTTACGCAACATATTTGAAAAGCGATGGCCTCAAATATCTTTCTCTCAAAATATTGTGAGCGGTTACCTTGGTAGCATAATGACCACCACATAATTCAATATGAAACTCATAAATCAATATAAGATCTTCATTCTTAGTTATATACCTTAATAAGACCCCTTTAGAACTTTTCTAAGCTAATCCAAGGTATGTTAGGATGTATTTTTGGGACACTAACTTTAGTGTAATTCTCTAATTGTTTTCTAGGCCTGAAGGAAATTTAAATTTTTCAAATAGTAAATTATGTCCTTATATTAGATATATGCACTTACATTTTCATGAGGGTCACTTAAATCAACATCAACATTGTACACTTCAACAACTCACAAATCCACTTTTGTCATTATCCTTGGAAAACCAAGGCCTCTCACCAATTTAGTGGTTTGGATGTCCATGTCATACTCCTAGAGTTTGTTGACCCACCTACACCTTTTTCCTTAGACTTCCATTTGTGTCAAGATGTCCTTGACCATAGTGTGTGGTACATAGGAAATGATCCTTTAGATTAAGATGTAAGGTATGAAGCTCTTAGTAGATTTTACCAAAGAAAAGTATATTTTTCCATGCTTGTATAGCCTTGATAAAAATAAAAATAGTTTTCATGGCCTTCATCATCATTTTTTGCAATAAGACTTAGGCAATAGTGAATTCAGATGCAAAGGAAAAATTTTAAACTCCATTTTATACTTAGTATTGGCCAACACAAGGGCATTATTTAATGCATCCTTTACTTATTTGAATGCTTGGATTCCCTCATCACACCACTTGATAATCTGATCATGTTTCAACATACTTGTGATAGGTAGAGTGATCTTATAAAAATGGATATGAACCTTCTCACAAAGTTAATTTGACCAAAGAAGGATTGTATACATTTCTTGGATAGGGTAAAAATCACCTTATCAATTGCTTCTACCCTTTCAATATCAATCATAACTCCTTAATACATAATGTGTCCCAAGTAAATTTTCCTTTTGCACACAAAATGGAACTTCCTTGGATTCAATGAGATACCAAATTCTCTGCACCTAATAAAAAAAAATTCAAGGTGTTGTAGGTGGTCATTTATATTTTAATAAAACTTTGTTATATCATATTGATAGACCACAATGAACTCATTTAACAATCCAAAAATGAAACATCCATTTCTATTTATAAATTAGCTCCATCATTCATCAATCCAAAAGACATTATGTATTAAACATAGTTTTCCTAGGAGTGGTGAAATTGGTCTTGTATTATTTTATTTCCTTAACCACCACTTGATTATATTTTGATAACCCATCTAATGTTGAAAACATTTTAGACCCTTCTACCTTTTACAAAAGGTTATCCATGTTTGGTAAAGGGTGTTTTCCTTTATTGAGGATTTGTTTAAGCTTCTAAAATTCATGCACAATCTGATGTCTCCATTCTTCTTCCTAATAGGGACCAACTTAACAACCCGCAAAGAGCACTTAGTGGGATGTATGATACATCTATCCTTGAGCTTCTTGAGTTTTTCTTGAATTTTAGTTGCAATGATGGGGTTTATAGGCCTCTCGATTTTTCCTAAAAGTATTAGTGTGAGGTTTCAGGGGCATGACATGTTAAAATAAGTATTCCCTATAATTATTCAACTTAGAATAATACCAAGCCAAATAATCTTGATATTTACTTAATAGTTTGGTATAGGCTTGTTTTTCATCTGCACTTAAGTTGCTTCCCAACCAAAATTTTCTCGGATCTTGTCAAGTCCTAAGTTAATTCAATAACATCTCTTTGAGTGTGAATGGACTATTTCACATCTTTGTCAGTTTTATCAAACACATATTAAAGGCTAACTATCCCTCTTGAGATGGTGTTCATTTTCAATTAAATCACCTCCTTCCCAAACAAGGTTTCCTTTCCATCACACACTTCTATCATAGGCTCAATATCAATGATTTGATATTGAATTCCTCGTGTAACCTAATAATTTGATAATTTGGGTATCATATTAAACACTTTCCAATGTTCAATTTTGTCGGTATGGAAGGCCTAACAATAATTTCTACTTCAAATTTGTAGTATGGAGATGTACACGATTATCATAGTGAGAAGATAGTACTACAAACCTATCAACTGCTACATTTTGACTCCTTTCATTTTACTCAATATTAAATGAATCAAATTTATCAATCAGGTCCCACACTACATTCTTATATTATTTCAACCTCTTATTCTTGGTTGTGTATAAATTTTTGATATACCTCACAACTAGTTCACAGATTACCTCTTACAATTATTTCCTGTATTCAATTCCTCAAATAAATCCTCAAGCTAAGTAAGAGTGCCTCATATTTAGCAATATTTTTGTGCACTAAAAACATAACTTGAAATAAAAATTAAAGGATCCTTTGGCTAGGGGAATCCAACACTACACCTTCTCCATTTCCAAATCTAGAGCCTTCTCCATCAAAAACATGGTCCAAGGAGTAGAGGGGTATTCAAAATTTTCCTCAAGACCAAGGAACTAATCATCAAAATTATTATTACCTAAAAATTTATCCAAGTCCACATCTGTGTATAACACTTCATATGAAGCATTCATAGGATCTTCAATCAAGTGTAACAACTCATCCTCCATGTGAAACTTTACTAACTTTCCCTCTAGAGGAATAGTATTATAAGACATATCCATTTACACACTTCCTCCCATACTTGCTTTACCCATTTTCTCAACAACATTCCCCACTTGATTGAGAAATCCAAAAAAAAAAAAAACTCATTGTCAAATACTTGCATAGGTGGGATGCTAGATGCACAACCAAGCCTTTGACACATATTACAATAGGCACTTCTCTTTAATACATAATATAACACCTTCCATAGGCACCTATTATTTTTATACCCATATCAGTCATAGATACCAATGGAATTATAATGCAAGAAGCACATGAATCAAACATAAAATTCTGCCAAAGCCAACCATTCAAAATGAGTGTGGAGAAAAAGGGGTTCAAATATAATTTAATCTCTACCAATGATGTTCCTAAATAGACCTTAGGGGAGGGATCAATGATCTACTGAGGTTCTTCAACCTCATTTAAACTAGTAATGAAAGGTATTTCTTTTCTTGCAACAATAGTATCATTAACAATAACACCCTCACTGAACCCAAAATAATTAAATGTTATTTTTCTATGCTTAGGAATCCTTAGTAATTACTCCAAGGGAATGGCTATATTCAGTAGGCTTAGGATTTGTTCCATGTCAAAAACATTATACTTAGGCAAGGATGTATTGGAAGGGAGAGTGACTATTTTCTCAGATGGTATACACTCCAAAATAAAAATAAGCTGAGGCGAGATACTTGGACCTGAATTAGCAATAGGAGTTTTACATGGTATATTTTCTTGGGAGAACCTTGGGAACATTGGTAAGGATGGAAATTTTAAGCTTAGAAGTTGGGTCTAGACTTTGAATTTTCTATTCCTCATATTATACTCATTTTATTGAGTAACAATTATATTTTTAATAACTCCTTGGTATCTTTGGAAGGGACTTCTCCATCATAATTTTTAATCATCAGAGCTCTAAGATACTCAAAATCATGATTGGGAAATTCAAAATACTGAGCCATATCAATCTCAGCATTAAATTCAAGAGGAAGATAACACACCTTGTTTACACATGCCCAAAAATCATCTATAGTATTAACACACATGAGATCAGTAGTAGTACCTTGTTAGAATTTTACTTTATGATCAAGCACACATGCATCATCAAAGTATTATCCAATAACATCGGTATCTAATAAAAATTGTTCACAAGGAGTATGAGGCAAAAAATATTATCATACCAATCAATGGTGTGTTCTTATTCAATAGATGTAACCTTTGGGGTTGATCAAGGTAGGAACTTGAGATATGTCTTATTTGATTTTTTCAATCCCAACTTTCCCTTTTCATTTCCACTTGAATTAATAACCATTATTCAACATTAGGGTGATAGGTTGTACCAATCCTAAAAATTTAGTTATAAACTTCCTAAAAAAATCATTTTGCCAAAAATAGTGGAGTGACCTTTTGTGGCTAGGAAGAGATAGAGAAAATATGGTTGTGACTCTATTAGGATATATGGATAAACCACTCATTGCCACAACATGACCTGTGATTTTTTCCTTTTAAGAAAAAACTATAAACATTTTAGGATTAAAGGACATTTTAAACTCTTTACATTTGGTGAAGGTCTTATCAAGATAAGCCAAATGATCTTCTTGTTTTCTAGAAAATATAATGATATCATCTAAATGGTTTAAAGTCATATCATTTATCAAATCATTAAAATAAAAAAATACATTTCTATTTGTAAATTAACACCATCATTATAAAACTAAAAGGAATTTTACCATAAACACAAGTTACCATCTATTGGCAAACATTTTTTATACTGATCAAACTCTTAGACAAAGATATGATTGAACCCTAAAAATCCATCTAAAAATGAAAATATCTCAGCTTTGGAAATTGTTTGTAAAATATAATCCATGGAGGAAGGGGGTAGTAATATATAAGAGAGTATTTAATTAAGTCCCTAAAGTCAACAAGAAAACATATTTCACCATTATTTTCCTCATATGACTAGATAGGATACCAACGTGGAGTGTTTGATAAGGAATATGATATTGGCCTCAATCAACCTAGTTCTTGCTTATCTCATTAGGGGCATAATTTTTGGATTCATTGGCATTTTTATTTTGTCTCATAGGTATAGAATCAATATGGAGTTTAATAATGTGCTAGATAATCTCAATATTATACCCTTTAAGGTCCTCATAGGTCCAAACAATAATATCATCATATGTATGACACAATGCAATAAATGCTTACTATTTATCTAAAGTACATATGTTACACCATTTGATATGCCTTTTGGGAGAGATGGTAACCACTTTGTGTTCTTCATATTTTATATTAATGTTTCTCGTATTCCCCCTATATTGTTCATCGGGGAAAATTCTTTCCAAGGTGACCAAATAATTTTGAAAACTTATTTAATTTTAATTAGATGATATGATCACCATAAATCTCCTAAAACTTGGGTTCTATATTTTGAGAATATTATGCCTCGTGTTGTATAAAGTTGAAAATTATTTTTTTCATACTCAAATATATACCAATAATAGTCATTATTAGGCACTATTGGTTTGATTATCATATTCATATGTTTTTTTGTATCCTTGAGAAGATCTCTAGGGGATGAAACTATGATCCATTGGATGTCATTCTGTTAGATTCTATATTTTGATTTCTTGGGAAAACTTGGAGTTTGATAGCGTCAAATTATTTTACAAGGTCCCACACTCTATGATTATAGGATTTGATTAAGTATTCCTAGAAAAACATTGTGCACTCACTTGATGAATGACTATCTCTTTGTCTCAAAAATCTTTAGTAACTTAAGACCTTTTTCTTTACAAGATGTTGTCCTTGAATTAGTGCCTCATATTATGCCACATTTTTAGTGTAAATAAATTAGAGTCTACATGAAAAGAAAAATTTATCCTTTTCTTATGGAGATTAGTACTACTCCTGCAAAAATACAAATTCTACATTTAGATCCATCAAAATATAACTCCCACATACCTACGTCTTGATTTTATTTCAACAAGCTAGGAGTTTGATTACCTTCCTCTTGAATGCAATATTTTCCTATGCCAATATATTCAAAGGTTTCATAACAATCAAAGTTCAATTTCTCTCCAGCTCAATAATTTAATTATTCACACAAAATCTTCTCTACGTGTAAGAGGTTCACAACCAAACTCTTCTTCTGTCTTAGAGTGGATGGAAAAATTACCTTCAATAGTGCTTGGATCATAAAACTTTACATGAAATTTGGTGATGGGTTCTACCTTAATGATTATGTAATGCCCAAAAATTTACCATCTAAAATGTAATGGAAAACTAGAAATGGGCCCACCTAATCACTAACATTTACTTTTGCATCATTCTAGTGAATGTAAGATTAATAGTTTAATTTTTAATTCCTTGGGATTTACTAAAAATAGGTATTTAATTTGCGGAAGCATGGATCATATCGTCTTGACACACAATGCCACAATATATTCGAGGTCCAAATCATCTTAGGGTTGATCTAGAGTTAGAAATCCCTATTATATTCCAGTTACCATTTTACAAACATACAAATCAACTTCAATTACCAAGATAGATTTTGGTCAAAGTATGCGCATCTTTGGAAATACCCGAAGTGAACACTAGTTTCCACTCGGGAAGTGAGGTTTGTATGACTAAGTGGCTTAACGCATAGAATATTTTCCTAGCTACCATTCTCTTATGGAATCAAGATCACTTGTGGTCTCACTAAATAGAAGGATAAGTATAACTTGGACACCAATCATTAGTACCTATGTAACCCTTACAAGGTGTCTTATAAGTACATTAAACATGCCAAAACATAATTTATCCTTCCCTTAATTTGGTAGAATGAAGATGTTCAGGTTAGTATAAGGGTGTGTCCATGGAAGGACACATCATTGGTCAAAATATGTTGACATAAAATCATCCACCACCCGAGTGTTGTCTCAAAAGCATAATTATCCAAAAATAACCCATGAAAAAGAGTATAAGGCCCTTATGTAATTCTATCATACATACCTAGGTTGTTAAAAAGATAACTTATGAGACCACTTGGATTATTAAGGAAATACTTTCATGGTACAAACCAAATTTACCTCAAGTTTCCCTTTGTGCATTTTCTAATTCATTCAATGACATATCTAGGGAATTATGCTCATGGATTAACATAGAAAGAGATTTTCATTAAATCGGTGAATAAGAAAACTTTATTTTGAGGATAATTTTAGGGAAATTATTACCATGATATACTAACAGAGAGTATTATCTACTAGTTTAGAACCATAAAATTTATCATCATTATTTCTTGTAGTGACTTGATTCATGATAATATTGCTATATTATAAGATTTATAATGTTTTATTCCTTATAGTTAGGAGTGACATATAAATGACTTGGGATTTTTACATTAGTTTATGTGTGATAAAATTAACAATCCCTTCCACGTAATACCCTTGGGAATATACTTAGATAGAAAGGGGTAACCATTTACACACCAAAAGAAAGGTTCCTCATTATTCCATTGTTACCAAAAACATTAACAATAGTATTACCATAGTATATTGTTATATATTATCTTATGCCAAACATAAATTTCCATCGTTCATTACTTTATAGTTCACTTTAAAAGTGCATGACCAGACTATTCATCCCACTAAATTTACTCAAAGTACTCAACATTTTCTCTCTATTTAAAAATACCCATGGGAGAGAATGTTTTATATGATTAAGCTAACATTTATTTAAAACGTATAACAAGGTTTTGCAATGATTGTGTGACCCAATAAATTGAGTATTTTTTCCTAATCAATTTTATCCTAGTTTCTATTTCACAAGAAATATCATTTTCACATCTTTAGAAACAACATTTCCCCTATGCAAGGTGCGAGCTAGTCCGAAAGGTGGTACAAAAATTGGTATTAAAAGACCACAAGTCATTATAGTCATAGAGGACACATAAGGGTGATTTATTCATTTGAATGAAGGTTCATCTACACACTATGCATTCATACCACCATTAATGTTACATGTTCCGTGAACTAATAAATATTATAACAAGGTTTTGTTTCAAGCTTAAAGTTTTCATTTTTCCTATGTAACATTTTCAACTTAACACACACACACACACAAATGAATCAAAAGGATTAACTGATCACTTAATTAATGATGTGGACATTTTCCCCATTATTCATTGTTATTGTGATGCTCTAACTTGACCATGCTAGTACTTTTTCTTTCCTTTTCAAGACTATTTTTGTTTCAATTAGGAGACATAATCTAGACATACAAAATATCAATAAACTATTTTACCAATACCATATTATCTTATTTTACTCATAAAAATATGGGAAAGTATCACTATAACTAATGTAATAAAGATATTTCTTTTATTTATTTCATATATAGGTTCCAAGTTTACCATTGCAACTGATTTACATTTCATGACGTACATGCTACTACAAAGACAATATACTAACAGTAGTAGAATTCTTAATCCTTTTAAAACATGACATCCCACGAAATAGTTACATTTTCATTTCACAAAGTAAAATACAACCAAATATGATGCAAACAATTTTATTTTCCATTTAAGTGGGACACAACATGTTAGGAAACCATATACATCTTAAACACACAAATTTTGTCAATTATACTATGCCACCACACTACCTACAACCTATAAAAACCGTAAAATCATGGGTCATTGACACACACCTTTGGTATGGATACACCCCTGATATAATTTTCTAATAATATTCCAAGTCAATTCAAATTTAGAGAGAGAGAACAAAATATAAATTTTGCATATTTAAATAAAAACAACCTTTTCAAGTTTTAGAGAGAGAAATACACTCATTCTTTTTAGGCAAGTAAACCAACCATTTTCATAACCAAAGAAGGTGAGAGATAACATAATTTTTTTAGATTTATTACACTCATGTTTCATAATATTTTTAAGGTAACACCAAGTTCCATTACCTCTAACATGTTTTGGTTTTCATTTTCAATATACGAAACTAGATAAATGTACAAGATTTCACTTTTTCAAATTTCCATTTGTACTTTTGGTTAAGAGATCCAAACCTCATATTTATACTCAAAATATGTATTCCCAACCATATCATTGATTTTAAACATAGTACAAAACTTATAGAGTCAATGCAAGTTTGAAGACCCTTATTGCTCTGCTACGTAAACTAGCCCAAGTGGCCACGTAATGGGCCTCCAAAAATGGTTATGGACCCCTAAATGGAATTTACAAATGATCTATCCCATTCTCTAGTATTAAAAAAATCAATGGACACTTACATAATTAAAAATTGATCACCAAATATCAAACTATAACCTTTTGGATCAAGTTGGATGAAATCGGTTGTTTTCTCACTAGCAAACTATGCCCAATGGCCTACGAGATGGGTGCACAAAATGTGTTTTTAAAGGTAAAAACTAAAATGAATTACACTAGAATTTTATCGATATAGAAATAAAGAAGTATACAGAGCCAAAATTTCATTTCAAGATCGATGGCATAAACTACAAGATGGTTTCTAGAGGGTTCAATAATAGGCGGATAGTTGCTCCTAACAAACCGTTTATCGAAGTGGCCGCATACCCAATTACCAAACACAATAATCAAGTGATTTGAAAATGTTTATAGGTTGTAATGGGTCAGCATATAATAAATAAGAGGTTAGGATGATTCACCAATGGAATCGGGGTTCAAATGTGCTTCTTGCATGTCAATTTTGGGAAATATTTGACATAATTTGAGCATGGTTTAAAAAACTACTAATTTGCATTATAGAGGACATTTGTCAAACCAGTTTGACTATTACATGACATGAGATCATGAATCATACAATATAAGTTTACTTTGGTCTAGTTTAGGGTATGGTTTTTTATCACGCCATCCAAGGTGGTTGTCCATGGCATTAGTTTTACATGACACAAATGCAGGGGAAAGAGATATAGTAACATAAAATTAACAAAATACGATCTTAAATCCATATTTACATTTAAAAATTTATAAACAAAGATAAATCAAAAGTGAAGGGATGAGTGAATCCATGCCTATAATGAGTCGATAAATAAGGGTTGAGGAGTTTGATAACACATGTGCTAGATACATTTGCTTGCAAGTTTCCAAGGCCTTCTCATCACACCCATTTTGTATATTTCCTGTAACCATTGTTATCCATGAAAACATATCTCTTTAAGGATTTCTAATGAACCGTTCCGTGCCTTTACATACTCAATGAATACTCCTTTTGGATAACTTCAAATCAACTTCCATACACAAAGAAAGTATAGTCTAAAAGCCTCTATAGCCACACATTACACAATTTTAACTAAGCATATATAAGCTCCAAGTATAAATAAAAATATCCAATTCAAAAGAAAATTTGGTAGTAACTTATTATCCTAATGAGCATAATGCATTTAGTGATAAGGCATAATTTTTAGAGTTAAAATTTTAGTCATATAATGCCAAAGCTACATTCACCTACAAATCACACTTGCTTTTCTACCCCAAATCTGATGTGGTTTCGCAAGCACTACGAAAACAACCACGCACCTTCCCCAATCTCTCCTCCTAAGTACCAAGTGAAAAAATCTACACAACTTTTGTAGGTTTTATTGGCATGAAGAGGAAAAAGGTTATAGTTCCCTTAAGATAGCTAGTGCACCTATGAAGTTTGGCTTTGTACTTACCATTTACATTTTCTTATGAGTTTCTAACTTATTTTCAAAAATCGACTCCATGTTAATCCTATAACCATTGTGTTCTACTAAATTTTTTTACAAAAATATCATGCACAATCTTCGAGCTTTGTTATAGCACCCAACAAGGAATCTGTAGTACCCACATTTTTATAGCTCCAATTATCTGTTGGTTCCTTTATGCATAGACATGTTTGGCTGAGACTCGATATATATATTTGGACATTATGCTATGTTATTTAATCTCATTGATATTATGGTATTTTGGGCATGTACCACCAATTGGACTAGACCAATATATTGATATATTCCTTATGGTGTTGATGACACTAACAGAGTTACATGATAGTGAGATTTATTGGTTAGATATTGATTTCTTGTGGTCGATTTGATCAATGATATATTTTTTACGGATTTCATAATGGTAATCTCATGCTAGCATAAGTGTATGTCATTGATGATTCGTAGTGAACTATGTGTATAATATATGCACTACACTATCAATTATATAATGATGTTAGGATATTATAGGTTTGATTAATTTTGTGATGAGTAGATGATGTTTATTGTATTGGATGATGCGGTTAATGTGTGCAATGAGTGTGCAGGTGGCGAGGTATAAGAGAGCGTTGGTTTCAAGGTGACTAAGAAATTGTGCACAAGTGGCCCATGGGCTAAGTCCTAACCATGATAAATGTTTGAGGCCTTATAATAGGTGTATTAATTGGGCACCATGGGTGAACCCTCAATTGTAATGTATTTATGTCTTGTAAAAGTAATTATGTTAGGGTGTGTTTTATTAAGTAAACTAGTTTAGGGGTTAATAATCTCATCTTAATTTAAGTGATAGTTTTGGGTAAGTGTGTGTGTGTTGGTAGAAGGGATTGAGGACACATGTGAACCTTGGGTGGACCCCACACCCTCTACCCTTGTGCCCAAGTATGCCAAACCCGAAATTGGGTTATTTTGGGAATTTTTAGTGACCCCTTTTTAGTTTGGGAGTTCACTTAGCATGAAAATGTGCCCTTGGACCCTACCTAATAGGTAGGGGGCTTATTTCCAAGGTTTAGAGGAGTTTCCCTCCCATTTTTCCCTCCTTAGTCACCATCCATGTAAGATGGTTGGTTTGTGTGTATTTGTTAAAAGTTGCTCCACTTTGTTTTATTTTCATTTTTAGTATTTTGGGTGATAAGGGCTAAAATGTGAGTTTACTTTTACTTGGTTTTGGAATCTTTGACTTGTGATTAAGAGGGGGTGACACTTGTCACTTTACTATTGGTGAGGAAATTTTTGGGTTCATCTTCTTATCCTTCCTCATGTGGAAGGAAGGGGACTTCTTTCCCCATTTTTTTGGAGAACTTGGAGAATTTTGGGGAGCTTGGAAGTTTGCTTGGACAAAGGGGAAAAGCTTAGAGTCTTGGAAAGCATTGTAGAGGTAGGATTCTTAATCCTTTTCTTTCCTTGTTGTTGCTTATCTTGTTAGCTATGCAATGGTCAATAAAATAATGTGTGTGAAATGATGTGTTGTAAAGTTGTATGAAGAATGTAGTTTGTTTGTTTTGTTGCTTTGTTGTTTTCTTTTGTTTTACTCTCCACCATCATATGGATTGATGGTTTTTGGAGAATGTAGGGGAAGAGAGAGGGATTTCCCTCTCAAACCTCATGGTTGTTGGTCAAGCCATGAAGGTTCCTTCTCATCCCCTCTTATGGTTTGAGGTGGGAGAAAGGTTCATATGGCTTGAACCTTTCCCCATTATTGGTGAGGAAACCCTTTTGGGTTTGAAAATCCTCCCAAGAAGGATTTCTTTGACATAAAGGAGGAATAAGGAGGATGAATGATTAGGAGGAATAAGGAGGTTTGTAAACATGATTTTGTTGGTGTATCCTATGGTTGGACACCTTTGTTTTGGGAATCCTATTTCTTCTCTTCCCCTTTGTGAGGTTGACCTTGTTCTCCTCATGTTGTTTTTTTACCATATGTAGTTTTTCTAAGTGTTTAAATGGTTCTATGTATTCTGTGTTTTTTTTTCCATTTATACTTGTGCACATTGTGGAAGTTAGTTCCTCTCTCCCATGGGCTTGGGGGAGGCTAGCATGACTTCCAACCATGGAAAGACATGTGATGATGCCTATTGGTTGGGTGGTAAACAAGCCTTGTCTCTTGATTTAGCATTCTTGGAAGAACACTCAAGGTTGGAGATAGTTGGAGCCTCCTTGTCATCTTGGTCCTCTTGGTCATCTTCATTATTTTGAGGACATTACTTTCATTTTATCTCTACAAATGTGGCTTTGTGAAGATTTTATCTTCTTGTAAAACACCTATTTGTAATTGATGCTACTTGTAAACTTAAGTCATTTGCTAAAGAAGTTTTCCCTTTATTGAATCTTGTACACAAAAAAAAAAAAAAGAAAGGAAAGATTACCATATTGAAATCATGAGCTCTTTTAGTTTACATGTCATCTTTTGAAGGTCTTGTTTGTTTATAAATCTATAAAGTATGGTTATGCATTATACATTAAATCTGAAATATTTAGTTGTGTCTACTTTTCAAAGTTTTATAAAAAAATGAAATGGCATATGTATATTTTTTTGAAAATAAATCTGTAATTTTTTTATGGCATTACATTTTGGTATCAGAGTGAGGTTCAAACACACAGACTCTTTAGGTAATTTCTATTTTATTTTGTCTCTATTGTGTTGTTAAAAAAAAGGTTGTTCTTGGATAGTTATGTAATTGAGTCTTAACTTCTTAGAAATGAAATATTGTAATGAATATTTCCTAAAAAAAAGAACTTGTTGTGATCTTTATTTGAGAAGAAATTTGGTTCCATGGATAGATACTTATTTTATTTTATTTTTCAAAAGAAACATATATATATATATATATATATATATATATAAATATAATACGTATTAAAATTTTAATAAAAAAAATAGCTACATCTATAATACAAATTGAGAACGACAAGATTTTGTACTCAAGAATGAGATCCAAAGATCTTTTATCCACACTTACAAATTTTTATCTCGTTTCCTACATGCCCCTAGTGTATCTCAACAAAGGCCTCGAAAGAAAGAAAAGAAAACCAGGAAATGAAGTTCCAGATTACAGGCAGAGAGCCCATTTAAGTCCAAGTAGTATTTTCTCTCTGCAACAACTAACTAAACCCCGCTAAATTGACATCTTACACTTGTAAAGTGATAGTAAATGTTTGCCAAAATGAATATATGTATTTGGCATAAACTGAAGGGAATATTGCTTTTGGAATAAAAAGGAAATCTGGTTCAAGTTTTCTTGCTAACGAGGGTATCGATATATTAAAAGTTTTGTGAGAGCGCAACATATTCCCACTAACAACATTCACATTCATTTGTTCAATCGAACCACAACCCCTCTCATTATATTTATATTCGATAAATAGAGAATCTAGAATATACGTCTAGGTTCAAGGTCTACTCACATAAGAACCATACTCCAACTTGGATTTCCTCCCATTGACAAAAACTTGTCCATAGACTTTGTGCAGACTTGGGTGCTAATCCTACAACGCAAAACAGCATACACTAATTTAGAAATACTGCCAATTATTCCAAACTGTAAAAACACCCACTGAATTCCCAAATGAAATGGTGCATGGAATGGAGGAAGAGTAACAGGTGGCGAAAATAAGGGAAGAAATGACCTGCTAGTGTTATGAGAAGTGTAGACTTTCTTGATTTCGCGAGGACCCATGATAAGCTGTTAGTGACCCTAAAGCAATGCGTACCCAGTTGAGATCTTTATAACCTTGTTGAATACTTCCTCTTTCTAGGCATAGTAATTTTCAAATCCCTCTAGAAAAGTGTTGCTCCTCCAACATGCTTGGGTTGTAAGGCATTAAGCACCTGTGGAGGTGAAGAAGCACATTGCTGCTTTGACAGGTGCACAGAGGCAGAGATGGCAGAGACCTCTGCCCATGTGGGTGACTCCTCATGAATGTCAGCCTCTGCATCATCATCATCATCATCTTCCCATTTAGGGGAATCCTCAAATGAAATTGGGTAGAGTTGGGGTCCTGAGCCTTACTTCCTCAGGAAGAAATACGAAGTGGATGGTACTGGGTTTGCACTTGCAGGGCTACTTGACAAAGATGAAGATAGATTTGTGTCTGAACATGACTGAATTTCTTCCATTGCATTGGAATACAAAATTAGTGAAACATGGTGATTAGATCGAGACATGACCTTGAACTAGCATTGTCCCCAACCCCCTACACACCAGCTCCTTGCCACCGATCATGTCCCCTCTCCCCACGCTGCTCCCCCATGCGGCTACCCCCTCTACGCTGCCCCTCCAACCTCATAACCTTTTCTTCTTCACTATGTTGCATTGCACTCGGAAATTTTCTTGATGCGCGTACCGAGGGCAGTGTAGATGGCAATAAGAGAGAGAGAGAGAGAGAGAGAGAGACAACCTACTTTCCACTTTGCGTACTTCTTTCAAGAGTAAAAAAATGCATTGAACGTTGGTCACAAAGGTGGCTACCTACACTGCCGCAATTAGCTTGATAAAATAAATCATAAAAAAATAAAAACCACTAGGTAATAACTACTAATAATAATACTCTCTGACTGTAGAGAATAATAGTAGTTAACGGAGTTGTGCATGCTTTACGGCCCTTTACAATTTGTAATCGAATTCTAAGTGTTGACGTATGGAAAAAGAATAAGATTGTAGTGGTCCCTTCCTGTATTTTTTACGCTCTCCCTCCCTTTCTTTCCCCAAGCCCATAAAAAATGTGAAATATACATTGTATTTATCAACAATGAAAGCAGAATAATGTTACTAAATTAATGTTGTGAATGAATCAATTGATAATGCACAACACACAATAATTTCATTAATTTACATAATATTATATATAATACTTGTAATATCACACACGTAATGTCATACACATACCAAATTAGTCGTAGTAAGTCAATAGTGACAATGTAATACTAACTGAAACACCATAAATTATTACTAACATAATAGAAAACGTAAGACGTGAATGTAATTGATGTTAAATAGTAAATTATTTAAATCATGAATAGTAAGTAAAACTACTTATATGTGTGGCGGGTGGATGGACATTTGACTACCTAATAAATCTTCATGTGTGGGAAAGATTAGGCATAACTAGAATTAGAGGGTTTCATGCCCCGATAGGCATGCGGGGTTAACCGTAATCGACCAATCCATCAAAGGTTTGGTGAAATCTTCCACCACAAATCGTGTAAAAAGGAAAAAAAAAGAACATTTGCAGGTTGAATGATTGAAAAACAAAAGAAAATAAAATAAAATAATAATAATAATAAATAAGAGTGAACAAAAATTTAATATATACTCGGGTATTAAAATTGGAGCATACATTGTGTGTTGAAAAGAGACCATTACATGGAGTAATTAATTAAATTATTTAATTAATAATATTTTAGCAATAACATTAACGAAAATAATTAAAACGCTTTCCGCAACTATTAAAGAAATTTTATAAATCATTTTTTTGTTCTTGTTGTTGCAAACTCACAGCATTCTCGGATGCGATCAGGCTTCTAGGTTGATCACTCAGCATCCAGTGTGATTACACAACATGGAAACCTCTCTCCAAGCGTGGGACTTGTGAAACTGAGAGAGGAATCTCCAGATTAGAGGATGGTTCCTCAAACTCCTCTGATTTAGATCTATATTTTGCAAAACTACAGAGGTTTAGATCCTAATCCTACTCTAACTTGTAAGGGGACAGGGGTAGAAGTGCAAAAATTGAAACTAACTAAAGATGGTGATGCACCAAAAGGAGTGGTGAAACATATTTTTCATGCAAATAGACACAGACCAAAGTTCACAACATAAAACATACACAGACTGATAATGTATAGTTTAGTATCTGAAATCAAGCAAATAATACAAACAGAGGATTGAAACCCATTCACAGAGCTTGCATTATCATTTCAATGTCAAAACATGCATTACACCCTCAGAGAGGTAAAAGAAATTACAATCCCACGAGAGGTCTCGATACTTGCATCAATCACTTGCTTTGGAGGTGAAAGAAGAAGTCTGCTATGCCCAAAAATGTTCCCCCTTTGAAATGAGCCCAAAACTAGCTTTTACAGTGCAAGGGTCGAGCCCAGGGGACAGGAAACGTATAAAGGCATGGGAGCCCATTCTTTCTTGACTGCAGGTGCATTAAAACAGCATGGGGGACCTTACAAACCCATACCCTGTCACTTTGACCGGATTACAGGAGAATGCGACCCATTCTGCATTAAATCTGGTCGTTGGAATGTCATTTTTGGCCATGAACACGCGTCAGAGCCATTTCTTGATTTTCTCCCTGCAGAATGCACCAAAACGCAAGATTGACCCCAGAATCGTGTAGAGAATTTCACCAGATTGCTGATGATATAAAGAACGTGCAACTCGAGTTCGGAACGAAAGTTATGGCGATCTGAAGATTTAGGGCACAAAACAGTGAAAACGTGTTTTGAAATCTTTCCCGCGTTCTGCCACTGGATGACACGTGGCACGTGCTGATTAGACAAGAAATTCTCTCTCCTCTGCCTTTCGCGGGCCTTCCTTTTGAAATTTCCTTGTGGGCCCCTTAAATTTGGACACGTGGCGCTATTTCATTGGTTCGGGTCAGAGCTTAAAAAAACACCCTTTGACCTTTGGACCTTTCTCCATGTGACACGTGTCATGATCTGGTTGGTTCTCGGCCCTTTCGGCTCCTTCGCGCCCTTTTGTCCCGGATGTCCCAGTGCTGTCTGGGACAAAAACCTCCGATCCGCCCGAAATGGGCTTCCTCGTCCCTCATTTGGCCGATGACACGTGGCGTTGTTTGATTGGCTTTCGGCTCCTTCGGCGATCCGCGTCCCGCGCGTCCCTTTGTCCCATTTGCCCCAGTGCTGAATTTCCCTGTTTCGGTCGAACCGGCTGGTTCGTGTCCTTTTGTCCCAAATGTCCCAGTGCTTCGTGGGACAAATTCTTCTGGTTCACCCAATCCGGCCGATTCGCGTCTTTTTGTCCCACTTGTCCCACATTGTTTCGGACTGAAGTTCTCCATTTCGGCCGATCCGGCCGGTTCAGCAGATTGCGCACTTCTCGGCCCGATGTCCCATATTGTCCCGCTTGTCCCGGTCAAAGACTTGGCAAATTTTTTCTTTCGGCCGATTCGGGCATTTCGCGTCCCGCGCGTACCTGCGGCCCAGATGTCCCAGTTGCTTCACGGGCCGCCTGGAGGCTTTTCGGCCGATCCGCGCCTAGATGTCCCAAATGTCCCGACTGCCCCTAGGACCAGGACTTAGCCAATTTTCACAATTTTTTCTGGCCCAAGCTTATTTTCTGCAACTTTTCACATTTTCTCAGAGCTTGCTCCTTCCTTCTTCGGCCAGGGGAGTTAGAAAAATATCTGAGGGAACCTTAGAAACATGATTTTTTCCCCGAATCAATCCATTTGCCTGGGACTTGAGAATTCTGATGCATGTTATCAAATTAACCCTGGGGGTGAATTTAGATAACAATTTGGTGACTCAGCGGGGCATCTGCCTGCTAGATGAAAAGACCAGTTGCCTGAAGCAGTCCATTGGGCATGGAGTCATCAAATATTCTATTTAGAACCCTAACTGACTCAGAATGTGCCAGGAGGAAGATGGAATGTTACCTGATGAAAGCAAGGACATGCTAAACATCTTCATGGACAGCAAGCTATGCCAAAGCACTTAGGGAAAACCAAACTAACCTACAGCAAAACAATGTGCACAAGCACTTGGAGGAAAGAAAATCTAATCTAATATTTACAGAGGTAGTGAACTTCCCTCTAGAAGCAATGCTTGAGATAGATTCCATTAACTGGAATCTACAGTTCTTCACCATCCAATGAGGCCAATTGGAAAGCATTGTTGTTCCTGCACTTTGTGACCATGTACGGGCCACTCCAAATGGCATCAAATTTTGAATGCCTTCCTGGTTTAGCTCTATCCACATCCCATTTCAACACTAGATCTCCAACTTGAAAAGATCTATCTTTGGCCTTCCTATCAAAGGTCTTCTTGATCAAAGCTTGATCCTTTTCCATTGCTTGGGATGCCTGATTTCTGATCTCTTGCAGCTCCATCAATTCTGCATATCTCACCTCCATAGGCTCAAATTCAAGCAACTCCAGCTGCTTCATGAGTTCCAACGTTGGCAACTCAAGTGACATGGGCAAGATTGCCTCTCTTCCATAGACAAGCCTAAATGGAGAGTTACCTGTGGATCTTTTGGGAGTTATCCTATCAGCCCATAAGGCTGATTTCAGCTTGGTATGCCAAGACCTCTGATTCTCATCAAGAGTCCTCCTAATGATCTTCAACAAGTTCTTGTTTGTAGACTCGGCCTGGCCATTACCTTGAGGGTAATAGTTTGATGAAGTGCTTAGGTAAATACCGTTCTTGACAGCCCACTCAGTCACCCTGGATCCAATGAATGCCAATGCATTATCAGAGATTATTGTGGCAGGTACACCAAATCTGGTTGTTATCTCCTCATAAAAGTCTAAGATGTTAGACTCATTTGCCTCTTTGAGTGCTACTGCTTCTATCCATTTGGTGAAGTAGTCTGTGGCTGTCAAAATCCATTTGTGCCCTTGGCTCGAATTGGGATTGATGGCTCCAATGAAGTCCAGTCCCCACTGCATGAATGGCTGATCTACTGTAATTGGATGTAATGGAAGGGCAGCGAGTCTCTCTTTTCCTGTGAAGAATGCACAATTCTTACACCTCTTGATCCATGCATAGCAATCACTAAAGATTCTAGGCAAATAATAACCAGCCTTCATGATTTTTAGAGCTATCACTCTTGGTGCAAAATGGCCACCAGCTGGTCCATTATGAAACTCTTCTAATACCCTTTGGATCTGACCTGTGCTAATGCATCTCAGCAGCACTCCATTCACATCTTTCTTGAACAAAATCCATCAATGATGGTGTATGGAACAGCTGCAACTCTTGAAGTATCTCCTCTTTGCTTTGCTCATTTCTGGAGGGCATAGGCCTGTTTGTAGGAAGTGCATAATGCCTTGGGTCCAGCAAGGGGTGGGGGTAGCATTGTCTTCTTCTTGCTTGTCACTAGGCTCATGGCTGTCTTGAACTGTCAAAATAGCCTCTTCTTCGTTGCATACTTCTTTTTGCTTCCCCAAAACCAGCTGCTCACACAATCCTTTTCCTCTTACCAGCTTGGTGGTCTTGATCTCAATGTCATACTCCATGACACGGGTGATCCAACCTACCATTTTCTCATTCAAATCCTTGTTGAGGAGGAAGTCCTTAACCCCAGCATGTGAGACCAACAACTAGACCTTGTTGTTTGAGACTAAATGCTTGAATTTCTTCAAGCTCCTGATCACGCAAGCACATGTTTTTCAATAAAAGAGTACCTCACTTCGTAGTCATCTAGGCTCTGGCTGAAGAAGGCAATCGGTTGTTCATCATTATCTTTGTTCATTGTACCAGAATGGCAGAAATAGTGTCATCACCTCCAAATGCATAGAGGATGAAATCCTTGGAAAAGTCTGGGTTGATGAGAGTGGGTGCTTGGGAGATGGCTTCTTTGATTGCTTCAAAACTCTCCTTGCCTTCTGCCGTCCATTTGAAAGCCATGCTTTTCCTTAACATTTTGGTGATGGGCTTGACAAGGGCTGCAAAATCTGGGACAAACCTCCGAACAAAGTTTATCCTTCCCAGGAAACTCTGAAGGGCTTTCTTGTGGCTTGGCAATGGTAGAGCTCTTATGGCTTCAACCCTCTCTGGATCAATTGCTAATCCTTCCTTGGAGACAATATGGCCAAGGAGCTTCCCTTCATGTGCAAGAAAGATGCACTTCTTAGGATTCAAAGACACTCCAAACTTTCTACACCTCTGAAACACTTGCCTGAGGTGAAAGAGATGGTCTGCAGCATTCTTTGAGAAGACAGTAATATCATCTAGGTATACCAGCACTATCTTGTTGATCAAGCCTTTGAATGCCATATCCATAGCTCGCTGGAATGTTGCTCCGGCGTTCGACAGTCCAAATGGCATCTTCTTGTAAGCATATGTGCCCCATTTGGTTGTGAAGGCTGTCTTGAACTGGTCTTCCTCCTTTACCATAATCTGATTGAAGCCTGAGTAACCATCAAGTAGCGAAAACCTTTCTGAACTAGCTACAACTGCAATATTTGTTCCATTAATGGAAGCGGATAATGATCTTTGAGTGATGCTCTATTTAGATCGCGAAAGTCCACACACAATCTTATTTCTCCATTTCTCTTTCTTATCGGTACCAAGTTTGCAACCCAACTTGAGTATTTGATGGGAAAGATGATACTAGCCTCAATGAGCTTGCTTAACTCTTTTCTCATGAGAGGCTCGATATGAGGATTTACTGGCCTTTGTTTTTGCCTCGATGGCTTGGATTCGGATCCAACTCAATAGTATGTTGTGCCAACTTTGGATTGAAACCTCTTAAATCTTTGTAAGTCCAAGCGAAGACATCTAGGAATTCTTGACAAAGCTGAACAAAATCAGATTTCTCTTGTGAGGTACTTACTTTGCCAATTTGCAATGTCTTGCCTTCTTCCACTAAAATAGGCTCTGAATCTTCACCCTTTACTTGAATGTTCGCCTTCTCCTTCCGGAACTGATCATTCGGGTTGAAGATTGACTCCAAGGTTATGAGGCCTTTTGGTAATTTGTTAGTTCTCAGCTGCACCACTTGGTCGCCATACTGCTGCTCCAGCTTGTCTTGATTTCTCATGGAGAACTCAGCTTCTTCTTGTAGGAAATTAACAATCTGCTGATCATTCTCGAAGACTTGCCAACTTGTGTTGTTATCTGGAACAGCTGGTCTCACAACCACTTTGATATGAGGCTGAGTTTTCTCACTTTTGATACTTTCTACAACATCAAACGCAGCCCCAATTGCTGCCAGTCTGTCAGCGGCTTCATTCTTTTTCCTTGGGATGGAAATGATGCTAAAAGCTTCAAAATCTTCAATGAGGTCCCATACCCGATTTTTGTAGTTCTTCAACAGATCATTTTTGGCAGCGTTTTTTCCTTTGACTTGGTTTACGATCAGCTCACTATCACCAAATACTTGTAAATTCTTGATGCCTTTCTTCCTTGCCCAGTGCAGTCCATGAATTAAGGCTTCATACTCAGCTGTGTTGTTTGAACAGGAAAACTGGAAACGAAAGGCTGAGTAATACCTTATACCTTGCGGTGAAATGAGCATAGCTCCTCCTCCTGCACCTTGTCTACTCCTTGACCCATCAAAGAACAATTTCCATAATTCATTCTTGTCTTCATGATCTGGCTTGGTGATGCTGGGGAGAGGTTGATTCTCTTCATGTAAACAATAGACTCCTAGCTCAGATTCTTCTATTTCTTGATAAGGATCAAAAGCATGCACCTTGCTTGCCCATTCATCAAGAGTCAAATCTGGGATGCTTCCAACCTTGGTGTCAGCTTCATCAGTGCTTGGACAATCTTCTTGATCAAACGCTGAACAGTTGGTATTGATTTGGCTTGGAGTGTAAGGCTCAATATGAAAGTTTGCAATAGGTTTAGATTTGATTGTGGCCTTAGTTCCATATCTAGTTCTGAACAACATGTGTGACCAATCCACCGAAAGGTAGCCTCCAATCTTAGCAGTGAAGTCTCTTGACAAGCACAATGCAAAGAGTGGTGGCAGGTCTATGACTGACACATCTTGTAACACTGTTACGTTAGGACATGCGTGTAGTGTGAGGCTCAAACCTTTGATTACTCCAACCGTTGTCACTGCTGTCCCGTCTAATTGCACTACACCCTTGGAGATGACTTCATATTGGAGTCCTAGCTGATCAGCTATTTGCTTGGGCATTACTGAACTGCTTGCTCCCGAATCAATCATGCTATTATGCACCAGCTTATCTCTTATGATCAATGAAACATAAAATGGAGGGGGCTTCAACATTTTACCTTGCTGTCCTCCATGATTTCCTTCAGGCTGGGCAGCATTTGTGAGTACCTTCTCTTGCATTTGGACCTGTTGATTTGAAGTTGGCCAGTCTTTCATGGCAGCTTGTAGCAGATCTGTTTGGCCCGGGATGGATAGTAATTCCCACATAGATATATTGACGTTTGTTTTTCTTATCGATCAATAATACCGAATGGAGATGAAGTACCCTTTTGTTTTCCCTTGGTTTGCACATTCACCTCTTGTACTTGGGCAGCAACAGCTAGAATTTGAGTTGTCCTAGAGGCTGTTCTTGGCTGCCCTTGTGCATTTGAAACTGGGTTTTGCTTGCCAATCACTTGAGGAGCCGTGGAAGGTTGTGGATTGGCTGGGGCTAATGGCTGTTCTTCACCCAAATTTCTCCTTTTTGACCTTGTGTTGGCTGCAACACCTTGAGAAACTACCTGATTCATGCCACAGAAATCCTCTGCTTGCCAATTTACCAATGTGGTGTCATTTGGGGCTGATTGCGTTGTTGGAATGTTTCTTGCTGAGGTGCTTCATGCTGCTGATCTCCTTCGTGGCTGGGCTCTTGCGACCCACCGACGGTTTGCACCATCAGGGCCTGATTTAATGCACCATTAAAGCACATTGATTGGTTATGTGGCTGACTACACGGGAAACACCAATCATATTCCTGGGCCATGTTATTTTGCACCGGTACCAAAGCTCTAGATGTGGATGCAACATTGGGATTATAGGGCTGAAATGGTCTGTTGGCAGGAGGCCTTGCTTGATTCTGATTTACAGCTGGATTGGGTGGCCTTTGAGGCTGATATGGCTGCCTATTAGGTTGAGCTTGAGGCTGATACGAAGGTCTAAAACCTTGAGCTTGCTGTCTTTTGAGTGTAACCAGCTCATTACCTAAATTTTGCAGTTGCTTCATGACTTCTTGAAGTTCATTTGAGGCACTAGAAGATGAAGTAGAAGCTTCACTTGAATTCTGATTTCTAGGAGTGGGAATAGGAGCTAAGACAGGTGCTTGACTAGTACTTGGGCTCTCTAAACTTGGATATAATGGCATTGGAGGCCTAGGAGCCAATTTACCAGCTTGAATAAGACAATTTTCGGCTCTAATGGCAATGCTATAAGCAGCAGGTAAGGTTGTGCCTCCCATAGATTGAATTAACATAGAAATATCAGAATTCAAAGCTTTAAGATAGTATAGAAAAGCACCTTCTGCTATTGGCCTGACTGCCACTGGAATCCTATCCCAAGACCTTTGAAATCTGAAGTTGAAGTCAGTCAGCTACTCATTGGGAGCTCTCTTGATAGTTGTTAATTGTTCCAGTAGAGACAAATTGTCTCCCTTTTCCCCAAACTGCTCATGGAGAACTATGCATAACTGATTCCAATTTGTGATAGAACCAGCTGTAAGGCTTCTGAACCATTGCAATGCTTTCCCTTTGAATGATGATGCCAGCAATTTGACAGCCACATCCATTTCATTTATCTCATGGATTACACAGACGTTAGCAATGTCTTTGACATGATCACCAAGAGTGGTATGATTTTCTCCAGTGAAAAATGGAATGTTCTTCAACGCTGCAATTGGAATTGGATTCTGTGCATTGAGGGCAAGTGGGCTGCTGCCAGTGAAATTGACAAAGGGATTTGCTGGTTGCGCCATTCTGATTGGTCGAAGAACTCTTGAATACTGAATGAAAGGCCGATCAGGTGGAGGAGTTGAGAGAGTTCTGTTTGGTGGAGATGGAGACCTTTGAATCCTTCTTCCTCTTTGCCTTCTTCTTGGAGATAATTGTAGGTATTCAAACAACACTTCTTCTTCTCCAACTCTTGACCTTGTGATTCTTCTCATAAGCTTTCAGGCCTGAACTGCTGAAACCAGTTGATTCTTCCCTTGGAGTCGCCAGATATGCAAATAATAGCTCTTTTCAAGCAAGAAAATTGAAGCAGATGCATATCAACTTTTCTACAATAAATTTGAGACCTCTAGTCCCACCGGGCGTGCCAAAACTGTTGTTGCAGACTCACAGCACCCCTGGATGCAGATCAGGCTTCTAGGTTGATCACTCAGGCATCCAGTGTGATTGCACAACATGGAAACCTCTCTCCAAGCGTGGGACTTGTGAAACTAAGAGAGGAATCTCCAGATTAGAGGCTGGTTCCTCAAACTCCTCTGATTTAGATCTATATTTTGCAAAACTACAGAGGTTTAGATCCTAATCCTACTCTAACTTGTAAGGGGACAGGGGTAGAAGTGCAAAAATTGAAACTAACTAAAGATGGTGATGCACCAAAAGGAGTGGCGAAACATATTTGTCATGCAAATAGACACAGACCAAAGTTCACAACATAAAACATACATAGACTGATAATGTATAGTTTAGTATCTGAAATCAAGCAAATAATACAAACAGAGGATTGAAACCCATTCACAGAGCTTGCATTATCATTTCAATGTCAAAAAACGCATTACACCCTCAGAGAGGTAAAAGAAAACTGTTACAATCCTTGGAGAGGTCTGATCCTTGCATCAATCACTTGCTGAAGGTGAAAGAAGAAGTCTGCTATGCCCAAAAATGTTCCCCCTTTGAAATGAGCCCAAAACTGGCTTTTACAGTGCAAGGGTCGAGCCCAGGGGACAGGAAACATACAAAGGCATGGGAGCCCATTCTTTCTTGACTGCAGGTGCATTAAAATGGCATGGGGGACCTTACAAACCCATACCCTATCACTTTGACCAGATTACAGGAGAATGCGACCCATTCTGCATTAAATCTGGTCGTTGGAATGTCATTTTTGGCCATGAACACGCGTCAGATCCATTTCTCGATTTTCTCCCTCCAGACTACACCAAAACGCAAGATTGACCCTAGAATTGTGTAGAGAATTTCACCAGCTTTCCGTTGATATAAAGAACGTGCAATTCTGAGTTTTGGATCGAAAGTTATGGCGATCTGAAGATTTAGGGCACAAAACAGGTGAAAACATGTTTTGAAATCTTTCCCGCGTTCTGCCACCTGGATGACACGTGGCACGTGCTGATTGGACGAGCAATTCTCTCTCCTCTGCCTTTCGCGGGCCTTCCTTTTGAAATTTCCTTGTGGGCCCCTTAAATTTGGACACGTGGCGCTATTTCATTGGTTCGGGTCAGAGCTTAAAAATGCCCTTTGACCTTTGGACCTTTCTCCATGTGACACGTGTCATGATCTGGTTGGTTCTCGGCCCTTTCGGCTCCTTCGTGCCCTTTTGTCCTAGATGTCCCAGTGCTGTCTGGGACAAAAACCTCTGATCCACCCGAAATGGGCTTCCTCATCCCTCATTTGGCCGATGACACGTGGCGTTGTTTGATTGGCTTTCGGCTCCTTCGGTGATCCGCGCCCCGCGTCCCTTTGTCCCATTTGCCCCAGTGCTGAATTTCCCTGTTTCGGCCGAACCGGCCGGTTCACGTCCTTTTGTCCCAAATGTCCCAGTGCTTCGTGGGACAAATTCTTCCGGTTCGCCCGATCCGGCCGATTCGCGTCTTTTTGTCCCACTTGTCCCACATTGTTTCGGACTGAAGTTCTCCATTTCGGCCGATCCGGCCGGTTCGCGTACTTCGCGTACTTCCGGCCCAGATGTCCCATACTGTCCCGCTTGTCCCGGTCAAAGACTTGGCAAATTTTTTCTTTCTTTCGGCCGATTCGGGCATTTCGCGTCCCGCGCGTACCTGCGGCCCAGATGTCCCAGTTGCTTCACGGGCCGCCTGGAGGCTTTTCGGCCGATCCGTGCCTAGATGTCCCAAATGTCTCGACTGCCCCTAGGACCAGAACTTAGCCAATTTTCACAATTTTTTCTGGCCCAAGCTTATTTTTTGCAACTTTTCGCATTTTCTCAGAGCTTGCTCCTTCCTTCTTCGGCCAGGGGAGTTAGAAAAATATCTGAGGGAACCTTAGAAACATGATTTTTTCCCCGAATCAATCCATTTGCCTGGGACTTGAGAATTCTGATGCATGTTATCAAATTAACCCTGGGGTGAATTTAGATAACAATTTGGTGACTCAGTGGGGCATCTACCTGCTAGATGAAAAGACCAGTTGCCTGAAGCAGTCCATTGGGCATGGAGTCATCAAATATTCTATTTAGAACCCTAACTGACTCAGAATGTGCAAGGAGGAAGATGGAATGTTACCTGATGAAAGCAAGGACATGCTAAACATCTCCATGGACAGCAAGCTGTGCCAAAGCACTTAGGGAAAACCAAACTAACCTACAGAGAAACAATGTGCACAAGCACTTGGAGGAAAGAAAATCTAATCTAATATTTATAGAGGTAGTGAACTTCCTCTAGTAGTAACGCTTGAGATAGATTCCATTAACTCGGAATCTACAGTTCTTCACCATCCAATGAGGCCAATTGGAAAGCATTGTTGTTCCGCACTTTGTGACCATGTACGGGCCACTCCAAATGGCATCAAATTTTGAATGCCTTCCTGGTTTAGCTCTATCCACATCCCATTTCAACACTAGATCTCCAACTTGAAAAGATCTATCTTTGGCCTTCCTATCAAAGGTCTTCTTGATCAAAGCTTGATCCTTTTCCATTGCTTGGGATGCTCGATTTCGATCTCTTGCTAAGCTCCATCAATTCTGCATATCTCACCTCCATAGGCTCAAATTCAAGCAACTCCAGCTGCTTCATGAGTTCCAACGTTGGCAACTCAAGTGACATGGGCAAGATTGCCTCTCTTCCATAGACAAGCCTAAATGGAGAGTTACCTGTGGATCTTTTGGGAGTTATCCTATCAGCCCATAAGGCTGATTTCAGCTTGGTATGCCAAGACCTCTGATTCTCATCAAGAGTCCTCCTAATGATCTTCAACAAGTTCTTGTTTGTAGACTCGGCCTGGCCATTACCTTGAGGGTAATAGTTTGATGAAGTGCTTAGGTAAATACCGTTCTTGACAGCCCACTCAGTCACCCTGGATCCAATGAATGCCAATGCATTATCAGAGATTATTGTGGCAGGTACACCAAATCTGGTTGTTATCTCCTCATAAAAGTCTAAGATGTTAGACTCATTTGCCTCTTTGAGTGCTACTGCTTCTGTCCATTTGGTGAAGTAGTCTGTGGCTGTCAAAATCCATTTGTGCCCTTGGCTCGAATTGGGATTGATGGCTCCAATGAAGTCCAGTCCCCATTGCATGAATGGCTGATCTACTGAAATTGGATGTAATGGAAGGGCAGCGAGTCTCTCTTTTCCTGTGAAGAATGCACAATTCTTACACCTCTTGATCCATGCATAGCAATCACTAAAGATTCTAGGCCAATAATAACCAGCCTTCATGATTTTTAGAGCTGTCACTCTTGGTGCAAAATGGCCACCAGCTGGTCCATTATGAAACTCTTCTAATACCCTTTGGATCTGACCTATGCTAATGCATCTCAGCAGCACTCCATTCACATCTTTCTTGAACAAAACTCCATCAATGATGGTATATGGAACAGCCTGCAACCTGAAGTATCTCCTCTTTGCTTTGCTCATTTCTGGAGGGCATAGGCCTGTTTGTAGGAAGTGCATAATGCCTTGGGTCCAGCAAGGGGTGGGGGCAGCATTGTCTTCTTCTTGCCTGTCACTCGGCTCATGGCTGTCTTGAACTGTCAAAACAGCCTCTTCTTCGTTGCATACTTCTTTTTGCTTCCCCAAAACCAGCTGCTCACACAATCCTTTTCCTCTTACCAGCTTGGTGATCTTGATCTCAATGTCATACTCCATGACACGGGTGATCCAACCTGCCCTTTTCTCATTCAAATCCTTGTTGAGGAGGAAGTCCTTAACCCCAGCATGTGAGACCAGCAACTGGACCTTGTTGTTTGAGACTAAATGCTTGAATTTCTTCAAGCTCCTGATTACTGCAAGCACATGTTTTTCAATAAAAGAGTACCTCACTTCGTAGTCATCTAGGCTCTGGCTGAAGAAGGCAATTGGCTGTTCATCATTATCTTTGTTCTGCTGTACCAGAATGGCAGAAATAGTGTCATCACCTCCAAATGCATAGAGGATGAAATCCTTGGAAAAGTCTGGGTTGATGAGAGTGGGTGCTTGGGAGATGGCTTCTTTGATTGCTTCAAAACTCTCCTTGCCTTCTGCCGTCCATTTGAAAGCCATGCTTTTCCTTAACATTTTGGTGATGGGCTTGACAAGGGCTGCAAAATCTGGGACAAACCTCCGAACAAAGTTTATCCTTCCCAGGAAACTCTGAAGGGCTTTCTTGTGGCTTGGAAATGGTAGAGCTCTTATGGCTTCAACCCTCTCTGGATCAATTGCTAATCCTTCCTTGGAGACAATATGGCCAAGGAGCTTCCCTTCATGTGCAAGAAAGATGCACTTCTTAGGATTCAAAGACACTCCAAACTTTCTACACCTCTGAAACACTTTCCTGAGGTGAAAGAGATGGTCTGCAGCATTCTTTGAGAAGACAGTGATATCATCTAGGTATACCAGCACTATCTTGTTGATCAAGCCTTTGAATGCCATATCCATAGCTCATTTGGAATGTTGCTCCGGTGTTCGGCAGTACCCAAATGGCATCTTCTTGTAAGCATATGTGCCCCATTTGGTTGTGAAGGCTGTCTTGAACTGGTCTTCCTCCTTTACCATAATCGATTGAAGCCGAGTAACCATCAAGTAGCGAAAACCTTTCTGAACCAGCTACAACCTGCAATATTTGTTCCATTGATGGAAGCGGATAATGATCTTTGAGTGATGCTCTATTTAGATCGCGAAAGTCCACACACAATCTTATTTCTCCATTTCTCTTTCTTACCGGCACCAAGTTTGCAACCCAACTTGAGTGTTTGATGGGAAAGATGATACTAGCCTCAATGAGCTTGCTTAACTCTTTTCTCATGAGAGGCTCGATATGAGGATTTACTGGCCTTTGCTTTTGCCTGACAGGCTTGGATTCGGATCCAACTCAATAGTATGTTGTGCCAACTTTGGATTGAAACCTCTTAAATCTTTGTAAGTCCAAGCAAAGACATCTGGGAATTCTTGACAAAGCTGAACAAAATCAGATTTCTCTTGTGAGGTACTTACTTTGCCAATTTGCAATGTCTTGCCTTCTTCCACTAAAATAGGCTCTGAATCTTCACCCTTTACTTGAATGTTCGCCTTCTCCTTCCGGAACTGATCATTCGGGTTGAAGATTGACTCCAAGGTTATGAGGCCTTTTGGTAATTTGTTAGTTCTCAGCTGCACCACTTGGTCGCCATACTGCTGCTCCAACTTGTCTTGATTTCTCATGGAGAACTCAGCTTCAAAATCTTCAATGAGGTCCCACACCCGATTTTTGTAGTTCTTCAACAAATCATTTTTGGCAGCGCTTTTCCTTTGACTTGGTTTACAATCAGCTCACTATCAATCAGTAAGCAGCTGATAGGTGTCATGCAATAGCACCTTCCACCACCGCAGCGCTAAGAGAGGAGGAAATTTAGTTGGGAGATGAGGAGTTGATTGGTAAGGATGCACATTCGAGATCCACCGAGCATGATAAACTGAGATGAGAGAGGTCATGAAACCATTCCATCCTTGGCGAGAGGATGGCCTCGTTATGTCGCAGCCGATCACACAAATTCGAGGGACCATTTGGAGATAGGTGACCCATTTCACTGTCGAGACCACACATTGCAGGATCGAGACACGGTAGTGTGATTCAAGACCTTCTTTGCCTTCAGCCACCTACTTATTCTAGTTCGACAGATGGATTTGGGGAAAAATCCTGGCACCTTAGCCTGGATAGCTGCTTTGGCTTGCACTCTCATGAGAGCAATGTCAAAGCCGGAGTTTTCCATACACCTTCTACGAGGCACAACAGCGTTTGGTAGAGGAATGAGGAGTGGAAGCTCCATCGACTCCAGATACAATGACCTGGGAGATGTTTGAGGAGTGGTTCAAGGCCCAGTATATGTCAGAGCATTTTGTGAAGAAGAGGATTGATGAGTTTCATGACTTACGATAGGGCACTGGCATAGTGGTGTAGTATGAGAGAAGGTTCTTGGATCTCTTGTAGTATGTAGACTACCTGCAAGATGAGAAATTATAGGTAAACAAGTTTATTTAGGCCTGAATGCAAATATAGCAGGAGATGTTAGGATGCCATCTCCTCCCACACTTGAGAAGGTAGTTGAGAAGGCCTACTTAGCTGAGGAGAATAGGACCAAGGCACAGGAGCACCGAGATAGAAACAAGAGAAAGTTTCAAGACAGGATTTGGGATTTTCGTGAGTCGGAGGACACGATGTGCCATACCACCCCTTAGAGGAGGATTCTAGTCTCCTCCAGCAACATTGAGAGCTCCACCACAACAGACACAGCATCAGGGACACCAACATTAGAGGGGTAGATAGACTTGGAGCTTTCAGTGAGGTGGATATAGAGGTGGTTTTGGTGGGTCTAGGGATAGAAGGCCGGGTACTCATCACTCACGGCTAGCCGCTCATAGCATTCTGCTAGGGTTGGACTAGCGAGTTCGATTCCGCTAGAGCACGGGAGGGACCCCATCTCAAAGGGGTACATGAGGATGTTTTATTTTGGGGTTCGGACCATTATCTCGTGTATGTGTCCACACAAGCCCACTACTACGGATATGCAGAGAGCTCCTAGATCGAGCGGGAGCACGGTGGGTGACGTGGGATGCGTCCATTGAGTATATACGGTGGTTGAAAATCACGGGATGAACATCAGCCACATTCATTGAGATAATAGGTACTATCAGGGGTATTTATGTCTCAATACTTTTTGATTCAGGTGCTTCAGATTCTTTTGTATCTCCTTCTATAGTGGACTAGTGTGGGCTAGTGGTGGCTAGGCAACCAGATAGTTGGCAGGTTGAGTTGGCCTCTAGGGCTAAACTCACCGTGGACTCGTATGTGGAGAGTTGTGTACTTGACTTGGGAGTTTTCTCCACTACACTTGACCTCCGAGTTATTCCTTTAGGATCCTATCAGGTAGTGTTGGGTATGGATTGGCTTGAGGCTCATCGAGCCAAGGTGGATTACAGAAATAAGGTCATTAAGTGTCAGGATGATCTTGGTAGTGCAATTGTGATTTTAGGGATGCAAAGACCTATTTCCTTGCGTATGATCTCAGCTAAGCAACTCAAGCGGAGCATGCGTAAGGGTTTCTAGTTGTTTTCTATCACCATCAGTGATCGTTCGGAAAGTACTCCAAAGTATTCACCCTTTGATGATCATGCAATTTTGAGGGAGTATGTAGATGTGTTTCTAGGAGAACTTCTAGGATTACTACCTAGTAGGGAGGTGGATTTCACCATTGACTTAGTTCCTGGATCTGCACCGATTTCTAGGGAACCCTATCGGATGATGACTTCATAGCTTCATGAGCTCAAGAATCAACTTGAGGAGTTGTTAGAGAAGGGTCTCATTCACCCTAGTGTATCTCCTTGGGGAGCGCTAGTCATATTTGTGAAGAAGAAGGATGGTTGTCTCAGGCTTTGTGTAGACTTCAGATAACTCAACAAAGTCACAATAAAGAACCATTATCCACTCCCCATGATTGATGACTTGTTTGATCAGATGTGGGGAGCTAGAGTGTTCTCCAAAATTGATCTCAAGTTAGGGTATCATCAGTTGCACATATCAGATGCAAATATTCATAAGATAGCTTTCCGCACATGTTATGGGCATTATGAGTTCACTGTTGTCCCCTTTGGTTTGACCAATGCCCTAGCTATCTTCATGAGCCTCATGAATGGAGTGTTCAGGACCTTCCTAGATCACTTTTTCATAGTGTTCCTCGATGATATTTTGATATATTCTCGTTCCGAGGAGGAACACGAGGAGCATTTGAGACAGGTACTTTAGGTTTTGAGAGAGCAGAAGTTGTTTGGAAACTTGGAAAAGTGTAGCTTCTTTTAGACAGAGATTCAGTACTTGGGACACATTATTTCAGGAAAGGGTATCTGTTATCCCATAAAATTGACAAGGGCAATTTTACAAGATAACCCTACCAAAATTTTGTTCCGATCCCTCGTTAGGGATTTCTTGTGTTCGAAACGTTGCAAAATCCCTTCCTGGGAAATCTAGTTTTCCGAACTTAGCCGTTTTTGGTCTTTTTTGGCCAGGTGCATGTAATCACTATGCAACATCAAATTTTCATGCGCCCCCTTTAAAGCCTTTGGCGCATGTTTTCTTATGTCAACAGGCGTTTTGGTGCGCCTCTCTGTGTTGAGTCTTCCCTGCATCTGCCAAGGCACGTGCGCCTTCCTGTCAACATATCTTTTGTTGTGCCCCTTTTTGGTGCACCAAACGGCACACATATTCCTCTGTTGACACCACCTTCAGTGCGCCAAAGGCACACATATTATCGTGTTGGCAAGATTTTTGGTGCGCCAAAGGGCGCATGTTTTCCTCTGTTGATAGCTCTTTTGATGCACCACTTAAAAGTTGGTGGCACATTTTTATTACCTACTCGCCTATATAGGCACGCCTGCAATGTCATTATCACCAGAGCTATCACGTGATTATTTTTAATATTATTTTCTCTGAGCCTGTCAGCGCACCTGCCCTGTCGCTTTTGATCACGTCGTGGACCCGTTTTCACGCTTTTTCATTGTTTAAATCCGGGTAAGTGGCCTTCTTTCTTTTGTGCATTTTGTATTTGAGGTTTTTGGATGCTAGGCTGGTTCAGTTTGGATTGGAAAGATGAGAAATCATGTTTTTTCCCCCCTTGCTACTCTCTTTTCCATTCTTCCTCATGTTCTCCTCCCCTCTTTCCAGATCTGCTGGGAAGGGGACTCTGTCCTGTAAATGATTACTCAAGAATATTGGTATTAAGCCTCTTCATCACCCAAATGAACCTTGCAACAGGAGCTTAACCATATGCAATCCCTCACAGAGAGAATCAGACCTTAAAAAGAAAACTGTATTTTTCTTCTTCTCCTTTGGCGCATTGGCACACCCTGCAACATGAAAAATAGTTGCGCCAATGGCACATTTTTCCTGACTGCTGCATAATGAGAAGTTGCGCCCTCATGGCACACTTCCCTCTCTTGTTGCAAATGCTTCCCGTGCGCCCTCTTGGCGCACCAAACTTGAGTGCAACATTACAAAAACCTGTGCCCTGTGGCGCACCCCGCAAGTGTGCAACATAAAAATTATCCGCGCCAAGTGCAAAGCTTTAAACGGCACAGGCGCATCCATCATTGCAACAACAGCATGTCATGCATTCCTTCCATGCGCCGCGCCAAGTTCCCTTTAGCACACAAAAAGCATATGTTACACAAACCTTAGATGCGCCTTTGGCGCACCAAAGTTCCATGCAACATGAAAGATATATGCGCCACGGGCACATCCTGTCGTGTAACATAAAGGATCCATGTGCCCTTTATAAAACGCATCCAAATGGCGCAGCGCACTTGTGCTTACAACAACAAAGAATGCACCCTGCAGTGTTTATGCGCCATGCGCCCTTTGGCACTGATTTCCCCCTTGCAACATCCCTTCCCTGTGCACCTTACTATTTAGCCCTGTAGCCTGTAGTATTCATGCGCCATGCGCCCTGAGGCCTTTAAATTGCTAACTCTTTCTTCTGTCAACATTTCGATGGAAAATCAAACAACTGACATTGATTTCTTGCGTTGGGTTTCACTTCTTATTCTTACATTTCAGCAACTGAGTTTAGAAGAACATATGTCTACATCGAGTAGAAACCTATCAAATCTAAAGGCAAGGCCAAGCTCACAGAAGAAGAAATGAAGTATAAATATCAGAGGGTCAGAATACTCGAGTCCCAAGTAGAGTGTGACCTAGACATCAAAGACTCAGAGCTGGGTCATATTGACATGGAAGATTTCTGGGCCAGAACCCAGAGGGTCACAAGAAGTCCATGGATGGACAAGCTGATAGGCAGTGCCCTGCACTTTGCTGGTGGGATCCCAGTTAGTGCCATAAATAATGAATTTATGATGGTGGTAGCTCAATGCTACAACAAGGACACAAGATGTGTTCATGGTGAGAAGGGTGAGGTTATAATTAACCTCACTGCCGCCACTTTGAAATGATGCTCAGCATTCCTCATCACCGGCACTTTGTGGCCGTCAGCCAACAAGATTGCATCAAGGCCTGGGACGACAATGAAGATCAGTGCATGCAGCTGATGAATGAGGTTTATCTCAAGAACAAAAAAGTAGTGACTCGGTGGCCACAAGTCATTCATCGCAGTGACTTTTCAGAGGAACTCAGCGACACCATTACGTTCCTGAGCAGAGTTTTCGAGCTTCCTGACGCCCATTATTTTCATAAGTGGATGCTGTGGTACCTTGAGACAATGAACAAGAATGCGCTTGATCAACGCTTTGAATGGGCAGAAATTATAAGCAGCACAATCTCTGAGTAGCTACAACAACTCAACACAACGGGGAGGTTCTATATGAACTCCTACGTGGTCTATGTTGCGGCTTCAGAAAGGGACTATCCAGCTCTGATGCGGTGTGGGGTTTGGCCCCAAGTCAAAATCTATGAATACTATCTAGAGTTGAAGCTGGAAAATAGCATCCCCTAATTCACAAAGATCAATGATGCATTCTTCTACTACATCATCTGCCTGTTGAGGTCAAATATGACTCACGGTCGTACGACCAAGAGCATAGTAGCAGCTACTGAGAAGTGGGGGGCCCTATTCACTCATTTCCCCACGTTTACCTATCTAAGCACAGTCAATTTCTTGGGGGAACTGACCAGATTGCCAAGGTATGCTAGGCCCAAATTGATCCTGTTGGAGCTATCGAGGCAGCTTGTTACTTACCATGAAAAGTGCCTAAAGAGAAAGAAGGGTGGAACTCCTTTCCCCCTCATAGTGGGTAGGTATACATGTCTCACTCACCACAAGGAAAAAGAGATGTTTGCAGAACTGGAACTGCTGAATCTGAAACATGATTTCCCGGCAAGGCCCACCTTCGACCCGAGAAATTGTCTACCAAGGGCTAAGCTCGATCCGATCCACATCCCTCAGATCGAGGATATCTACATCGACATCTATCATGAGGTTGAGCTTAGGAGGAAGGATCATTCTCGCTTGGCCTTAGCAGAAATCATCCAGTACGGGGTAGCCATCGTCCCCAAAGGCTACCAAACTACTGAGGAGGAAGTGGATCAAGTGTATCTTGACACAGGTGGGGACGATTGGCCTTTTTCATTAATTGATAGAACCAAAGCACCTCAGAAAATTGAGGAAAGGGTCAAGGAAACTCTACGTAGAACAGAGCATTGGTGCCGAATGAACGGGCTCATCTACCTCGGGGTCGATTTCACAACCTCTCCATTGGGCAATGCACCTCCTCGATCAAAAAAACTACCAAAGGGAAAAGGAAAAGGCAAAGAGGGTGAATCCAGCTCCACCCAAGAGGAAGCTCCTGTAAGTCCTCCTTCCGCTGTACCCGAACAAGTTGTAACTCTGGCTTCCCCAGAGAAAGAAACAGCAGAGGAAGATGTCCCAATAGGCCCATCCACTCAGGATGTCGCCACTACTACAACAATTGAGGTCCCTTATGTCCCTTCTTCTTCTCCTCCTTCCCCTCCTCGAGTCACTCAAGTGACCATTCCTTTGGTTGTGTCCTCTCCCCCTTCTTCTACTATTCCTCCCGCTTCTTCGTCCATCTTCTCTTCTCTCACGGATCTGTCCCCCTCCATTTCTTCCCTCATCTCTGAGCTCCCTTCCCTTCCTATGTCTTCCTCTCCTGCAATATCCCTTCCTCTCATGAGCACTTCCTCGGCCTCCCTCTCGATGCCGCCTCCAAGTGTCTCCACGTTTTTCCCTTCTACTACTACAGCTGCCCCCTTCTCTGTTTCTGGTCCTTCTCCCATAAGTCCATCTTGGATCTCCCAGACCTGAGTCGCAGAAAAGGAAATTTCCCATTGCACCGATGGACTTTTCCGTGATCCCGTCAAAAGGGGTAAAGAAGCGAAGCCCATCACGCTTCTCTCGAGTGCTTCGAGAGAGAGGGTAATGGAGATCAAATACCCCAATCCTCGAAGGATAAAAAGGATCTGTCCTCAACAGTTACACGGTGACTCAAGTCATAATGGGTATGTCTTCTGAAATCCTTCAGGGAGAGGCCCTATCTGCAGTCGACACCCTCTGCAAGAAGCTTCAAGAAACAAAAGAAGAGAAAAGGCTACTGAAAGAGAAAAATAGACATCTGCTCCAAGCCTTACAGAAGATGGGCATTGCACCTCCCACAACTGCCACCGAGACTCCTGAGCCTCTGAGCCAAGATAAAATTGATGAATATGCAAAGATTGGCAAGCAGGGCATGACAGTTTCTGCTTGGAGGAGCCAAATCCTCAAGGATAGTGAAAAAGTGATTGCCAAGTTCACCGATTTGTACCTGAACATCAACAAGGCGAACAAAGAACTCTAGGCATTAGCAGGACCCATATAAGAAGAGCTGGACCATGCTAGATTGCAATGTGAGACCTTTCAAAGAATGTTTGACTGTTCAGTTGAAGATCTGGTCAAGTTCGGCATTTTCGGTCATCCCAGGGCCCTCAATAAAGTCCTTTCCACTCTGGATTACCGGATGGATCAACTAGAATTCGTCCTTGAAAAGATCGATAAGGTAAAGGAAGAAGCCCTAGACGCGATGCACCAAATGGAGCAAATCGTTCTCAACATGTCTCCAGGGTTTCTTACTCCTTTCACTTTAAGGAAAGTTGATGAAACCATCCAGATCTTCAAGGAGATCGTTTCGCAAGGGCTGGGGCCAGAGGTCACTTTTGACGTAGAGTCCATCAATAACCTGCTGGCCTGTCGGGACTTCATCGGGTTCCTCATAGAAGTAGAGAAAGAATATTCCAAACTCCTAGAGAAGCTCATGAGGCAGTGGGAGACTTGCGAAGTGATTAGTGAGCGACACAAGGATCCTTCCCACGATCAACTAGAGCTCATGATTAGCAAGTTCATGGAATACCGTGCCCAATTCCACATCTCGTCACCCGAGCAACAACAGTAGGATATCCCCTTTCAGCCACGGGACGATGACGATGAATAATTTCTATCTTCTTCGACTTTCTTTTTGTGTAATGTCTAAAGTATGTTGGCACAAATGATGACATCATCCATGTTGCACCATGGGATGATGTCATCCATCAAGTTGTCAAAAGTCAACATGACTTTGAGATATTTTTGTAAATATTTTGTATATTTTATAAATAGGTGGTTGGTTCCTTTTTGCCTTCCTTCTTCTCCTTCTTCTATAAATACTCAAATACTTGTTGTATTTGGGGTGTGGATATCTTTAGATGAAAAATATAAGTGAGGAGAAAAAGACTTTGAGCTTTGTAAATAAGAAAGGAATATTAATACAAATATTTAGACTTTGTCTTTGAATACGTGTGTTATTTACATTTGATCTTTCTTATGTCGATCTGTGTGTTTATTTTGTTGAATCTACTACATTTTATTGTCATTTATTCATCAAGTATTGCTTTGTTCATTTATACGCAAGTAGGTTTGGCTCTGTTTACTACCAATCCCAAAACATAAACCCTCCGACCTTTCGCTTTGGAATTCATTTCTTTTCTTCCTTCGGACCTGATCTTTCTTCATCCTCTCTTTCATTCCTTTCTTTCCACAGTTGGAAACACCCTACTGGGATGAGATCCCAAACCCCCGAAGGTAGAATATTGTGAGACTTGCATAGATTCCTGCTGGTAGAATAACAATAAACTAGTTTCACTTTGCTGACTCAAAGAGGGGCTATGCCCTGCACACTGCTGGCTCGTCTATCCATAAATCTGCCCAACCGACAATTTTTCAAACCAATAGTTTTTGGCGACTCTGCTGGGGAACAAACAGATCTATCAGATCTATGATAGTGGTAGGATAGAAAATCTGAAAAAATCAGAAAAATCACTATCTGTTTGCAAACTTTAACTTTTTGTCAAAAATCCAAAATTTTGCAAAAGTGATCCAAATTGAAAATTTTCTTCTGAGATCCATAGATTTGGCCTAGTTGGAGATCTTTAGTTCGCTGAGTTTTTATAAAAATCTGTATTTTTCCGTAGATCTGAGTTTTTGATTGTTTACCAAAAATTTCAAACTCTTTGAAAAATTCAAATTTAGATCTGAAAATCAGCTTACTATTCTTCACTATCCTTTTATCCTCATTGTTATTTGTCATTAAACCGCAATCGGTTTTCAAATAAGGGATAAATTTAAATATTTAGAAAAGTACATGCTGCTGGTTTTTGTCAGAAAAACTAGAAAATCAGCAAGTACAACCAAAAAGAAATTTTAAATCTGCTCCACAACATCACAGATCTGGAAGGTACGCTAGGGTGAGCCATTTACACGTAGTAGGTGAGCTCGTGGAGAAGTCGATCCTACTTTCGATCTGCTTCAAAGGCACAATTTCAGTGTAACACCGGTGTGCTTTTCATCACTAAGTTCAGCTGATCGGTCAGCCAGAAGCGCCTCACCCCCACGGAAGAACCGGTTTTCACAAGGAGCCTCCACATCCCTTTGTAGCGCCTTGCTGCTCAGTGGAACTATGTTTCCAGCCCGTGTTCTTTTTCTAGCTGTCCAGATGGCGGTACCATGGGGAAATGCTATGGGCCCCCCGGCCTTGCCACATCCAGTTCACGCGCTCCCACATGGAAACCGAAAGAATTTTCCCAAATTTGACGAAGCGGGAACCAAAGCATGGATTCACACATATCTACATTCATCATGTCATGCAGTATTCTGGATGTAACTCACGAAGATGTGTCGGTTCACCTTTTTCTGGAAACTTTACAAGGGCCTGCAGCAGAATGGTTTCAGCATTTGCCGGCCGGATCTATTACCAGTTGGACCACCTTGCGGGATGCTTTTGAAGACAGGTACAAGCCTTCAGAAGATGCATTTGCTTTGTTATCATAGATCACTCACCTGAAGAAGGAGGCCAATGAGACCATGTGTGATTTTATCGCCAGGTTTAATGCATTAATCAACCATGTCCCTGTTGCCATGCTTCCAACACCAGAAAATCAGAAGTGTTTCTTCATGAACGCTATGAGCTCGAAAGTAAGTTTCTTACTCCTGCAAGAGCAAGTGGCTACCTTGATTCTCACCCAGGCCACTGCCATTCGAATAGAAGATAATTTTATAATATCTGGAGAATTGAAAAGGGAATCCTCCAAGCCTAAATCTTTAGGCCCTTCGCCCAATACTTCATCTGATCCGGCATTTCAAAAGATGGTGAACGACTTACTTGCATTAAATTAAAGCGATTAGCCCAAGCTTCTCCCGGTTCCTCATACAGGATATCCCACGGAGGAATTTTGCTTCCAACAATGTTCCTCAAAGGCCGCGCTTACCTGCAACTGCTCCATGGCTAGTGCTTGAGGCTCCTCCGGTTAACGCCTTAGCCGAAATTGAAGAAGAGGAACAAGATTACGAAGAACCTTCGTCTCAAGGTGAAGATGATCAAGATGTTGGTGAGCTGACTGGTGACTCTACTATCGGGTATATGGAATTTGAGGAGGAAGAATCTGATGAAGAGGAGGGTACCCAGGGCTATGCAAGCGGACAATCATATGTTGTTTTTACCCACTCACAAGGAAAAGAAGCAGAGGTTGCTGCCCATGTGCAGAAGGAGAAGGCCGTGTCAAACGCACCTCCAACCATTGCTAAAAGAGGTAATCCTCTTCCTACTCAACTCCCTGTTAAGTCTTTTACAAGGAAATCTTTTCCCCCCATTTCTCCTCCAAATCAGCCTTCTTCTATTCCCATAAAGACCAGTAATCCTACCCTACCATCACGAAGTGAGGGACTCATTCCTTCACCAACGCAACCCTTGGCCGCATTTGACATAATTGACCATGCTAAAAAGACCAAGATCCAAATGTCTGAAGCCGAGTATCTTCAGTCAAATCCCGAACAACTTGTAAGATTGACCAAGTATATTCAAATTCAAGCTGTCATAACTAATCAGGTTTCCCCAAAAGGAATCCTTTCCACTCCTCCTGCATCCCGCATAAATGTCACCTCAACATCTGCATCAAGAAAGATAGAACCTTTCTATCTCTCCTCCTGATCAATGGCCACAAGTTAAGTAACTGCATAATTGATTCGGAGCTTCTGATAATGTCATGCCAGCAAAAGTTGCCCATGCTTTGGGCCTCACCCTTACCAAGCCTTTTAGCAGATGTTATTCTTTAGAAACCAAGCGAGTGCCGTTGATTGGTTAAATCAAATACGCATGATTCACATTTACGGCGTTCCTAGAGAAAAGAGTAAAAATGACCGTCCTCGTCGCCGACATTCCAGCATTGAGCCTATGGAATTTTGCTGGGAAGAAGTTTTTGCAGAAAAGTTGGTGGGGAGATTCATATGGATTGGTCTAAGGATAGAATCCCCGTCAAAGGTGTAATGCAGACATTGGAGCCAAAATCACAAAAGAAGTACTTGGTTACTAACTCTGAGGACCCCAAAGCTCAAATTATTTTTGAATCATCAGGGATGGGGAACTATTTCTTGTCTACCGAGTCTGACAAAATGGTTGTTCTCATCCAAGAAGAAGATCTTAACAAGGTCTGGACCTTGCAATTTGATGGCAGTTGCAACCAGTGGATGTGGCGCCGGAGCCATGCTAATATCCCCCGAAGGGGAAGTTATTCCTCTCTCTTTAGAGTTGTAGTTTTTCAACACAAATAATACTGCTAAGTATGAATCTCTGCTGCTTGGCATGCAAGCCGCGAAGGAAAGAGGGATCAAAAATCTGAAAGTGCAAGGTGATGCAGAGCTAGTCGTGAATCAAGTTAAAAGGATATATCAAGTGAAGAATGAGAGGCTCAGGCATTACCGCAATGTGGTGTGGGACAAAGCATCGAGGAATTTGACGCTTTTTCAATAGAATCCATTCCAAGAGCTCAGAATGACATGGCTGATTCATTGGCCGTTTCAGCATCCCTCATGCTCCCTCACCCAGGTTTGAAAACAAACAAATACACCATTGAGGTGGTTTTCCACCCAAGTGTGCCAGACAATTCCCAGCATTGGCAAGTATTCAACGATGATAATCAACTCATTGCCTTTTTGGAGAAGGTGGAAAATTTTAAATAATTGCATTTTGAAGGATCCGCTTCTATGTGCCATGAATCAGTCACCGATCAAGAGGATGAATCCGAAGGGAATGATGGCATATGTCAACTTAAAGGAAATAAAATCTTGAAGGGCCTGGTTTCTCTAGAACGGTTGTTCGACAGGCATGATCGTTTTGTGAAAAAGAAAAGGTGGGATGATGCTAATCGATCCCTAGAAACCAAGCGATAAATTTAGGTTCGGAAGAACATCCGCAATTCGTGAACATTGGAAAATGTTGCATGCCTGAAGAAAAGCGGAAGTTTGTCAAACTGTTGAAGAAATACATGGACGTGTTGGCATGGTCCTATGCCGATCTAAAGTCTTTTAAGCCAAAGGACGTCCAGCATGACATCCCGTTGAAAGAAGACGTCAAAGCCTTTCGCCAGAAGCAGAGGCATTATAATCCTAAGATCTCAGGTACCATCTAGGCTGAAATTCAGAAAATGCTGGATGCGAGAATCATTTTTCCTATCCATCACAGTACTTGGGTGGTGAATATTGTGCCAGTGCACAAGAAGAACGGAGAAATACGCATATGCGTAGATTTTGAAATTTGAATCAGGCTTCCTTGAAAGACAACTACCCGCTTCCTATAATGGATCAAGTTCTGCAAGTAGTAACTAGATCAGAGATGTTGTCCATGCTTGATGGTTTTTCAGGTTACAATCATATTGAAGTTTCACCTGAAGACCAATTTAAAATAGCATTCACTACTCCCCGGGGCACGTTTTGCCTACGAAGAGGATGCCTTTTGGCATAACTAATCTTGGCGCCACTTTTCAAATGGGCCATGGACCTTGCATTCAAAGGTATGATGGGTAAGGTCATTGTCATTTATTTGGATGACTTGATTTGTGTTCTCTAAATGACGAAGTGATCATTGTGATCACCTGGAACAAATATTGGCAGTGCGACAACATGGGATTTCCCGAACCCAAAGAAGTCTGTTTTTGGAGTCACGAAGGAAAGCTGGTAGGGCATGTTGTTAGCAAGGAAGGAATGAAAATAGATATCGAAAGAGTTAAGGCTATTCAGATCCTTACTTTGCCTACTAGCAAGCAAGGCGGCATTCATTCTTTCTTCGGAAAGGTGAACTTTCTCAGGCGTTTTGTTCCCGACTTTGCTGAAAAGACTCGTCATATATTGGACATGATGAAAGGGTCACCAACTTTCTGTTGGAGTGAGGAAGGAAAAAGGTCGTTCAAGGAAATAAAAGCTTCCGTCGCTCACGCTTTTGATTACGGTATGTTCTGATTTCTCCAAATATTTTATCATGTATAGTTATGCATCTAAGCATACTGTGTCTGCCATCTTGATGCAAAAGAATTTGGAGGATGTTGAATCTCCGATTGCATTCATGAGCTCTCCCCTCAAGCCTCACGAACTAAAAATGTCTCAATTGGAAAAACATGCCTTCGCCGTTGTCAAAGCAGTCAAAAACTTCAGGTATTACATTTTAAATTCTCATACAGTAGTGTTGGTCCCTAACACGGTAGTCAAATCAATTCTAACTCAACAGGAGTTAGGAAGCTTGTGAGGAAATTGGATTGCAAAGGTCCAGGAGTACGACCTGGATATAAAACCAACCAAGCTGGTAAGAGGCAAGGGCCTATGTCAGCTTATGGCTGAAAACAAAGATTCAGAAAACCCTGAGGAAAAGGATGATTGTACCAACGAAGCGCAAAGCCAGCTGGAGAAAGCCCATTCTCTACCTCTGGTCCTATTTGTCGCAACCAGCGATGAGTGGTATTCCGATATTGCTTTCTTCCTCACCTACGGCGAATGTCCAGCTCACCTAACTGCAAAGGAGAAGTGCACTATAAAGCTCAGAGCAGCCAAATATGTCATCTGGGATGACAGTTTATACAAACACGGGATAGATGGTGTCTTCTTGCAATGTGTCGACAAGCCACAGCAGGTAAAGTTACTTGAAAGTTTTCATAATTCAGCCTGTGGAGGCCATTTCTCCTCTTCCGTGACAGCACACAAGATCATCTCGGGCCAGGTACTATTGGCCGACGCTTTTCCAAGATACAGCCACCTAGGTAGTAAAGTGTGAACCTTGCCAGTAGTTTGTCGGCAAGCCCAAGTTGGCTACTTTTCCCCTCAGGCCGGTCATTGTCAACGAACCATTCAAGCAGTGGGGAATTGATTTTATTGGTGCACTCAATCCCCAATCAAGTGCCGGACATAGTTATGTCCTAACAGCAACAGATTACTTCACCAAGTGGGTGGAAGCCATACCTGTCAAACATGCCACTTCCGAGGTTGTTTGCAGTTTTATTAAAGAAAATATCATTTTCAGGTTTGGCATTCCCAACAAGATTATTGCTGATAATGCTTCTAACTTTTCTTCATGGGAAGTTATTAGTTTTTGCTATGAATATGGGATAACTTTTGCTCATGCCTCGGATTATTACCCCCAGGGAAACGGTTAGACGGAATCCAGTAACAAAAACTTGGTGACCATCATACGAAAGCTGGTGGATGAGAATCAACGAATGTGGCACAAGTCCTTATACGACACTTTGTGGGCAGATCGCATTACTCCCAAGAGGTCTCTCGGCATGTCACCTTTTCAAGTGTTATATGGCACTGATGCCGAGCTTCCCATTTCTACCAAAATCCCTGCTCTGTACTTGGCACAAGCAATTAAAGATGAGACTTTTCAAAATTCTCTTGAAAAGAAGATCATGTATCTGACAGAGCTTGAAGAAAAGAGAATAAGAGTGGTCAACAAGATCACTAAACATCAGAATCAAGTCAAGAGACTGTTCGATAAAAAAGCTAAGCAAAGAAATTTCCAGGTGGGAGACCTCGTCCTTTTATGGGACAAGCGAAGAGAGCCAAAAGGCATGCACGGAAAGTTTGATTCCCTGTGGAGAGGGCCTTTCAAGATCAAGCAGCTCAACAGAGAGAATAGTTTCTATCTCTCATATCTGGATGGAACCAAACTCCCGCTTCCCTACAGCGGGCAACATCTGAAAATCTTCAGGAAGTAGAGCTTGCTCTCTTCTTTGTACAGTTTTCTTTGGTTGTGTGTTTGTTTTCGTCACGTGTTTGCTTTCTGTTTGTTGTGTGTTACCTTTTGTCACCCTCCGGTCGTCCTTTTTTTTACTCGATACCCAATGGATAGGAACATGAGATCTGGGATTCTCTACCCCTGAGGTTTACTCAGGGATAGTCCCCAGAAAGAGCCAGTTGTTATCCCGTAAAATTGGCAAGGGCAATTTTACAGATAACCCTACCAAAATTTTGTTCCGATCCCTCATTAGGGATTTCTTGCGTTCGGAACGTTGCAAAATCCCTTCCGGGAAATCTAGTTTTCCCAACTTAGCCGTTTTTGGTCTTTTTTGGCCGCGCATATAATCACTATACAACATCAAATGTTCATGCGCCCCCTTTAAAGCCTTTGGCGCATGTTTTCTTGTGTCAACAGGAATTTTGGTGCGCCTCTCTGTGTTGAGTCTTCCCTGCATGCGCTAAGGCGCGTGCGCCTTCCTGTCAACATATCTTTTGTTGCACCCCTTTTTGGTGCGCTAAAGGGCACACATATTCCTCTATTAACACCACCTTCGGTGCGCCAAAGGCACACATATTATCATGTTGGCAAGCTTTTTGGTGTGACAAAGGGCGCATGTTTTCCTCTCGCCGTGAGCTCTTTTGATGCGCCACTTAAAAAGTTGGTGGTGCATTTATTACTACCTTGCCTATATATAGGCACACCTGTAATGTCATTATCACCAGAGCTATCACGTGATTATTTTTAATATTATTCTCTCTCGAGCACTGTCAAAGACACCTGCCCTATCGTTTTGGATCACGTCATGGACCCGTTTTCACGTTTTTTCATTGTTTAAATCCGGGTAAGTGGCCTTCTTTATTTTGTGCATTTTGTATTTGAGGTTTTTGGATGCTATCTCGGTTCGGTTTGGATTAGAAAGATGAGAAATCATGTCTTTTCCCCTTGTTGCTCTCTTTTCCATTCTCCCTCATGTTCTCCTTCCCTCTTTCCAGATCTACCGGGAAGGGGACTCTGTCCTGTAAATGATTACTCAAGAATATTGGTATTAAGCTTCTTCATCACCCAACTAAACCTTACAACAGAGCTTAACCATATGTAATCCCTCACAGAGAGAATCAGACCTTAAAAGGAAAGCGTATTTTTCTTATTCTCCTTTGGTGCATTGGCACACCCTGCAACATGAAAAATAGTTGCGCCAATGGCGCATTTTCTGGATTGCTGCATAATGAGAAGTTGCACCCTCATGACGCACTTCCTCTCTAGTTGCAAATGCTTCTGTGTGCCCTCTTGGTGCACCAAACTTGAGTGCAACATTACAAAAACCTACACCTGTCACGCACCCCACAAGTGTGCAACATAAAAATTATCCATGCTAAATGCAAAGCTTCAAATGACGCAGGTGCATCCATCATTGCAACAACAACATGTCACGCATTCCTTCCATGCACCGCGCCAAGTTCCCTTTAGTGCACAAAAAGCATATGTTACACAAACCTTAGATGCACCTTTGGCACACAAAAGTTCCATGAAACATGAAAGATATATGCGCCATGGGTGCATCCTGTTCCCGTGTAACATAAAGGATCCATGCACCCTTTAAAAAACGCTTCCAAATGGTGCAGGCACACTTGTGCTTACAACAATAAAGAATGCACCCTGCAGTGTTTATGTGCCATGCGCCCTTTGGCACCGATTTACCCCTTGCAACATCCCTTTCCTGTGCACCTTATTATTTAGCCCTGTAGCCTGCAGTATTCATGCGCCATGTGCCCTGAGGCCTTTAAATTTCTAACTCTTTCTTCTGTCAACATTTCGATGGAAAATCAGACAGCTGACATTGATTTCTTGCATTGGGTTTCACTTCTTATTCTTGCAGATCAGAAACTAAGTTTAGAAGAACATATGTCTACATGGAGTAGGAAACCTATCAAATCTAAAGGCAAGGCCAAGCTCACAGAAGAAGAAATGAAGTATAAGTATCAGAGGGTCAGAATGCCCGAGTCCCAAGCAGAGTGTGACCTAGACATCAGAGACTCAGAACTGGGTCATATTGATATGGAAGATTTCTAGGCCAGAACCCAGAGGGTCACAAGAAGTCCATGGATGGACAAGCTGATAGGCAGTGCCCTGCACTTTGCTGGTGGGATCCCAGTTAGTGCCGTAAACAATGAATTTATGATGGTGGTAGCCCGATGCTACAACAAGGACACAAGATGTGTTCATGGTGAGAAGGGTGAGGTTATAATTAACCTCACTGCCCGCCACTTTGAAATGATGCTCGGCATTCCTCATCACCGGCACTTTGTGGCCGTCAGCCAGCAAGATTGCATCAAGGCCTGGGATGACAATGAAGATCAGTGCATGCAGCTGATGAATGAGGTTTATCTCAAGAACAAAAAAGTAGTGACTCGGTGGCCACAAGTCATTCATTGCAGTGACTTTTCAGAGGAACTTAGCGACACCATTACTTTCCTGAGTAGAGTTTTCGGGCTTCCTGACGCCCATTATTTTCACAAGTGGATGTTGCGGTACCTTGAGACAATGAACAAAAATGTGCCCAATCAACGCTTTGAATGGGCAGAAATTATAAGCAGCACAATCTCTGAGCAGCTACAACAACTCAACACAACGGGGAGGTTCTATATGAACTCCTACGTGGTCTATGTTGTGGCTTCAGAAAGGGACTATCCAACTCTGATGCGGTGTGGGGTTTGGCCCCAAGTCAAAATTTATGAATACTATCTAGAGCTGAAGCTGGAAAATAGCATCCCCCGATTCACAAAGATCAACGATGCATTCTTCTACTACATCATCTACCTGTTGAGGTTAAATATGACTCACGGTCGCACGACCAAGAGCATAGTGGCAGCTACTGAGAAGTGGGGGGCCCTATTCACTCAATTCCCCATGTTTACCTATCTAAGGGCAGTCAATTTCTTGGGGGAACCGACTAGACTGCCAAGGTATGCCGGGCCCAAATTGATCCTATTGGAGCTATCGAGGCAGCTTGTTACTTACCATGAAAAGTGCCTAAAGAGAAAGAAGGGTGGAACTCCTTTCCCCCTCACAGTGGGTAGGTATACATGTCTCACTCACCACAAGGCAAAAGAGATGTTTGCAAAACTGGAGCTGCTGAATCTGAAACATGATTTCCTGGCAAGGCCTACCTTCGACCCAAAAAATTGTCTGCTGAGGGCTAAGCTCGATCTGATCCACATCCCTCAGATCGAGGATATCTACATCGACATCTATCATGAGGTTGAGCTTAGGAGGAAGGATCATTCTCGCTTGGCCTTAGTAGAAATCATCCAAGTGGGGTAGCCATCGTCCCCAAAGGCTACCAAACTACTGAGGAGGAAGTGGATCAAGTGTATCTTGACACAGGTGGGGACGATTGGCCTTTTACATTAATTGATAGAACCAAAGCACCTCAGACAATTGAGGAAAGGGTCAAGGAAACTCTACGTAGAATGCGAGCATTGGTGCCGAATGGCGGCTCATCTACCTTGGGGTCAATTTCACAACCTCTCCATTGGGCAACACACCTCCTCGATCAAAAAACAGCTACCAAAAGGTGAATCCGGCTCCACCCAAGAGGAAGCTCCTGAAAGTCCTCCTTCCATTGTACCGAACAAGTTGTAACTCTGGCTTCCCCAGAGAAAGAAACATCAGAGGAAGATATCCCAATAGGCCCTTCTACTCAGGATGTCACCACTGCTACAACAATTGAGGTCCCTTCTGTCCCTTCTTCTTCTCCTCCTTCCCCTCCTCGAGTGACTCAAGCGACCATTCCTTTGGTCGTGTCCTCTCCCCCTTCTTCTACTGTTCCTCCCACTTCTTCGTCCATCTTCTCTTCTCTCGCGGATCTGTCCCCCTCCATTTCTTCCCTCATCTCTGAGCTCCCTTCCCTTCCTATGTCTTCCTCTCCTGCAGTATCTCTTCCTCCCGTGAGCACTTCCTCGGCCTCCCTCTCGATGCCGCCTCCAAGTGTCTCCACGTTTTTCCCTTCTACTACTACAGCTGCCCCCTTCTCTATTTCTGGTCCTTCTCCCATAAGTCCAGCTTGGATCTCCCAGCACCTGAGTCAGCAGAAAAGGAAAGTTCCCATTGCACCGATGGACTTCTCCGTGATCCCGTCAAAAGGGGTAAAGAAGCAGAAGCCCATCACACACTTCTCTCAGAGTGCTTCGGGAGAGAGGGTAATGGAGATCACGTACCCCAATCCTCTGAAGGATAAAAAGGATCTGTCCTCGACAGATTACACAGTGACTCAAGTCACAATGGGTACGTCTTCTGAAAGCCTTTAGGGAGAGGCCCTATCTGATCGACGCCCTCGTAAGAAGCCAAGAAACGAAAGAATAGAAAAGGCTACTTTGAAAGAGAAAAATAGACATCTGCTCCAAGCCTTACGAGAAGATGGGCGGTGCAGCACTCCCACAACTACCGCTAAGACTCCCGAGCCTACGAACCAAGATAAAATTGATGAATATGCAAAGATCGGCGAGTAGGGCATGATAGTTTCCGCTTGGAGGAGCCAAATCCTCAAGGATAGTGAAAAGTGATCACTAAGTTCACCGATTTGTACCTGAACATCAACAAGGTGAACAAAGAACTCCAGGCATTAGCAAGACCCATATCAGAAGAGCTGGACCATGCTAGGCTGCAACGTGAGACATTTCAAAGAATGTTCGACTGTTTCAGTCGAAGATCTAGTCAACTTCGGCGTTTTCGGTCATCCCAGGGCCCTCAATAAAGTCCTTTCCACCCTGGATTACCTGGATGGATCAACTGGAATTCGTCCTTGAAAAGATCGATAAGGTAAAGAAGAAGCCCTAGACGCAATGCACCAAATGGGAAAATCGTTCTCACAATGTCTCCGGGGTTGCTTACTCCTTTCGCCTTAAGGAAAGATGATGAAACCATCCGATCTTCAAGGAGATCGTTTACGAGGGTGGGGCGAGAGGTCACTTTTGACAGAGTCCATCAATAACCTCTTGGCTGTCGGGACTTCATTGGGTTCCTCATAGAAGCAGAGAAAGAATATTCCAAACTCCTAGAGAAGCTCATAGACGAGCGGGAGACTTGCGAAGCAATCAGTGAGCGACACAAGGATCCTTCCCAGGATCAACTAGAGCCCATGATCAGCAAGTTCATGGAATACCGTGCCCAATTCCACATCTCGTCACCCGAGAGCAACAATAGCAGGATATCCCCTTTCAGCCGCGGGACGACGACGATGAATAATTTCTCTCTTCTTCAACTTTCTTTTTGTGAAATGTCTAAAGTATGTTGGCACAAATGATGACATCATCCATGTTGCACCATGGGATGATGTCATCCATCAAGTTGTCAAAAGTCAACATGACTTTGAGATATTTTTGTAAATATTTTTTATATTTTGTAAATAGGTGGTTGGTTCCTTTTTGCCTTCCTTCTTCTCCTTCTTCTATAAATACTCAAATACTTGTTGTATTTGGGGTGTGGATATCTTTCAGATGAAAAATAGAAGTGAGGAGAAAAGACTTTGAGCTTTTTGTAACAGAAAGGAATATTAATACAAATATTTAGACTTTGTGTTGAATACGTGTGTTATTTGCATTTGATCTTTCTTATGTCAGATCTGTGTGTTTATTCTGTTGAATCTACTTCTGTTTTATTGTCATTTATTCATCAGTATTGCTTTGTTCATTTATGCAAGTAGGTTTGGCTCTATTTACTACCAATCCCAAAACATAAACCCTCTGACCTTTCTGCTTTGGAATTCATTTCTTTTCTTCCTTTGGACCTGATCTTTCTTCATCCTCTCTTTCATTCCTTTCTTTCCACAGTCGAAACACCCTATTGGGATGAGATCCCAAACCCCGAAGGTAGAATATTGTGAGACTTACTGCATTCCTATTTGGTAGAATAGCAATAAACTAGTTTCACTTTCTTTGACTCAAAGAGGGCTATGCCCCGCACACCTGCTGCGGCTCGTTTATCCATAAATCTGCCCAACCGACATGATTTTGAAACAACAAGATATCTTTGTAGATCCCTCTAAGATTCGAGGATATCATGGATTGGCCATTGCCCACATCGGTGATTGAGGTGAGGAGCTTCATGGGTTTAGCATGGTATTACCTTGCAGGTTTGTGCGGGACTTTTCTAGGATTTCTCACCCTATTACCTCCCTTCGAGGAGGAAAGGGAAGAAGTTTGGTGGTCGAGAAGTGTGAGCGAGGCCTTCCAGTTGTTTAAGGAAAGGTTAACCACGACACCTATCTTAGCAGTTCCAGACCCGATAGAGGATTTTTGGTTTTTATTGACGCATCACTAGAGGGTTTGGGAGTAGTTCTTATGCAGGAGCATCGGGTTATTACCTTTGAGTCTCGTAAGCTCAAGGACTACGAGCTTAATTACCCTACTCATGACTTGGAGCTTGTAGTAGTTGTTCATGCACTTGTGCATTGGCGACATTTCCTTTTGGGTAGACCTTTCATTTTGAGGACAGATCATCGTAGTTTACAACATATCTTCTCATAACCAAACCTCAACGCTCATCAACAACGTTGGATGGAGTTCCTATGTGAGTATGACATGGAGGTACAATATATCAAAGGAAAGGAAAATTTTGTTGCAGATGCACTTAGTAGATGACGACATGTGCTTACTTCATTGACACTACAGTCAAATTTGAGAGGTAGGATTCTTGAGCATCTTCTAGAGGAGCATTTTATGAGGGTGCTAGGTAGATGTTGGATTCTTAAGGTTCTTTTGAGGGCAGATATTTAGGATGCATGTTAGAGTCGATGGTTTACTTCAGTTCCATAGGCGCATTTATGTGCCTAAGGTAGGCAATCTGCGTAGTTTCATCCTTACTAAGGCTCATTGAGCCCCATACGCAACACATCTAGGAGTGAAGAAGATGCATGCCGATTTGAGAGAGTTATATTATTGGCCTGGTCTTCATCGGGACATAGTAGATTTTGTTGCACATTGCCTTGAGTGTCAGAGGGTCAAGGCAGAGCATTCTCATCCCACAGGACTCTTATACCCTCATGATATTCCCGAGTGGAAATGGGATGTGATCTCCATGGATTTCATAGTAGGACTTCATATGTCCTCTTATCGTCATGATGCCATTATGGTCACTGTGGATAAGTTGACCAAGGTTGTGAATTTATCGCCAACCAAGGTAACCTATAATGTACGAGAGCCATCGCAAAGTGTTTATGGAGGACATTGTTAGATTGCATAGGATTTTGAAGACGATCATTAATGACATAGATACCATCTACACATCAGTTTTTGGACTTCTTTTCAAGATGCTTTGGGTACATGAGAATAATTTCAGTTCGGCATATCATCCAGAGAATGATGGGTAAGCGAGAGAGAGTTAATTAGAATCTTGAGGACATGTTGAGGGTGTATGTGATGGACCAGCAGAATAAGTGGGAAGATTATTTACATTTAGTTGAGTTTTCCTACAACAACAGTTATCATAGTTCCATTGGCATGGCTCCCTATCAGGTGTTGTATGGTCAACCTTGCAGGACACCCTTGAGTTGGGACAGACTGGATGACAGGATTATTCTGGGACCAGCTTATCTTTAGGATTTAGAGTAGCAGGTTGTTATGATTAGACAACATCTTGAGCAGGCTAAAGCATGCCAGAAGGCATATGCAGACACCAAGAGGATTGATCAAAACTTCTTAGTGGGTGACAAATTCTTCTTGAGAGTTCATCTCGCATAAGAGCCCAATCCATTATGGAAAGGGTTCTAAGCTATCACCTCATTTTGTGGGGCCTTTTGATATTCTTGAGGTCATCGGTCTAGTTGCCTATCATCTAGCTTTGCCACCATGCCTTGCACGGGCCCACGATGTTTTTCATGTTTCTGTACTTTATAGATATGTACCAGATGTTTCTCATGTTTTGGATTGGTCAGCATTACAGGTAGAGGATAGAGGGCAGTGGAGACTGGAGCCGTCACGCATCCCGGAGCACCAGAGGTTGGCCCTTTGGGGTCAAGATTTGGACCAAGTTAGAGTGCAGTGGGACTGATATGACGAGACATCAACTACATGGGAGGATGCTACGCCACCGAGGACTAGATATCCATATCTCTTCCAATGACTTACAAGAGGAAGTCTAATTCTAGGAGAGGGGGATGTAGTGCCCACATTTTTATAGCTCCAGGTTATCTGTTGGTTCCTTTATGCATAGACATGTTTGAGTGAGACTCTAATATATATATTTGGACATTATGATATGTTATTTATCCTCATTGATATTATGGTATTTTGGGCGCATAGCGCCAATTGGACTAGACTAGTATATTGATATATTCCTTATGATGTTGATGACACTAACAGAGTTACATGATAGCGAGATTTATTGGTTAGATATTGATTTCTTGTGGTCAATTTGATCAATGATATAGTTTTCTAGATTTCATAATGGTAATCTCATGCTAGCATAAGTGTATGTCATTGATGAGTCGTGGTGAACTATTGTATAATTGTATGCATTGCACTATCAATTGTATAATAATGTTAGGATATTATAGGTTTGATTAATTTTGTGATGAGTAGATGATGTTTATTGTATTGGACGGATGTGGTTAATGTGTCTAATGAGTGTGCGGGTGTGGGTATAAGAGAGCATGAGTTTTAGGAGACTACGCGAGTTATGCACAAGTGGCCACGGGATAAGTCCTAACCATGCTAAATGTTTAAGGCCTTAGAATAGGTGTATTAATTGGGTACCATGGGTGAACCCTTAATTGTAATGTATTTATTTCTTGCAAAATTAATTATGTTAGGGTGTGTTTTATTAAGTAAACTAATTTAAGGATTAATGATCTCATCTTAATTTAAGTGATGGTTTTGGGTAAGTGTGTGTGTTGGTAGAAGGGATTGGGGACACATGTGAACCTTGGGTGGACCCCACACCCTCTACCCTTGTGCCCAAGTATGCCAAACCCGAAATTGGGTTATTTTGGGCATTTTTAGTGACCCCTTTTTAGTTTGAGAGTTCACTTAGCAATGAAAATGGGCCTTGGACCCTACCTAATAGGTAGGGGGGTTTATTTCCAAGGTTTGGAGGGAGTTTCCCTCCCATTTTTCCTCCTTAGTCACCATCCATGTAAGATGGTTGGTTTGTGTGTATTTGTTAAAAGTTGCTCCACTTTGTTTTATTTTTGTTTTTAGTATTTTGGGTGATAAGGGCTAAAATGTGAGTTTACTTTTACTTACTTGGTTTTGGAATCTTTGACTTGTGAGAGGAGAGGGGGTGACACTTGTCACTTTCCTATTGGTGAGGAAACTTTTGGGTTCCTCTTCTTATTCTTCCTCATGTGGAAGGAAGGGGACTTCTTTCCTCATTTTTTTTGGAGAACTTGGAGAATTTTGGGGAGCTTGGAAGTTTTCTTGGACAAAGGGGAAAAGCTTAGAGTCTTGGAAAGAATTGTAGAGGTAGGATGCTTAATCCTTTTATTTCCTTGTTGTTTTTTATCTTGTTAGCTATATCAACGGTCAATAAAATAATGTGTATCAAATGATGTGTTGTAAAGTTGTATGAAGAATGTAGTTTGTTTGTTTTGTTGCTTTGTTGTTTTCTTTTGTTTTACTCTCCACCATCATATGGATTGATGGTTTTGGAGAATGTATGCGAAGAGAGAGGGTTTTCCTTTCAAAGCTCATGGTTGTTGGTCAATCCATGAAGGTTCCTTCTCATCCCCTCTTATGGTTTGAGGTGGGAGAAAGGTTCATATGGCTTGAACCTTTCCCCATTCTTGGTGAGGAAACCCTTTTGGGTTTGAAAATCCTCCCAAGAAGGATTTATTTGACATAAAGGAGGAATAAGGAGGATGTATTATTAGGAGGAATAAGGAGGTTTATAAACATGCTTTTATTGGTGTATCATATGGTTGGACACCTTTTTCTTGGGCATCCTATTTCTTCTCTTCCCCCTTTGTGAGGTTGACCTTGTTCTCCTCATGTTTTTGTTTTACCATTTGAATTTTGTCTAAGTGTTTAAATGGTTCTATGTATTCTTGTTGTGTTTTTTTCCATTTATACTTGTGCACATTGTGGAAGTTAGTTCCTCTCTCCCATGGGCTTGGGGGAGGCTAGCATGACTTTCAACCATGGAAAGGCATGTGATGATGCCTATTGGTTGGGTGGTAAACAAGCCTTGTCTCTTGATTTAGCATTCTTGGAAGAACACTCAAGGTTGGAGATAGTTGGAGCCTCCTTGTCATCTTGGTCCTCTTGGTCATCTTCATTCTTTTGAGGACATTAATTTCATTTTATCTCTACAAATGTGGCTTTGTGAAGCTTTTATCTTCTTGTAAAACACCTATTTGTAATTGATGCTACTTGTAAACTTAAGTCATTTGCTAAAGAATTTTTCCCTTCATTGAATCTTGTAAACAAAAAAAAAGAAAGGAAAGATTACCATATTGAAATCATGAGCTCTTTTAGTTTACATGTCATCTTTTGAAGGTCTTGTTTGTTTATAAATCTGCAAAGTATGGTTATGCATTATATATTAAATCTAAAATATTTAGTTGTGTCTACTTTTCAAAGTTTTATAAAAAAAATGAAATGGCTTATGTATATTTTTTTGAAAATAAATATGCATTTATTTTATGGCATTACAAAATCCACACAACCACCACATCTTTAGCTAACATGGAGATGATAAAGTTTATATTTATTCTCTAGATAACTAGTCTAGACCAAAACAATCTTGTTTTGGGTTCTAAAACCACCAAATTCCAATGCCAATGATGTAATTTTAATATTTATCATCTCAACCACATAGTTATATTAAAATAAAAAATTTATGAAGATTACAAGGTCAAGTTCACTCTACGCACCCTTATTTCACCTTAAATTTTTTTTTACTTGTAACATACCATAAAATGATTAAAATATCCTTCCCAAATGTGTTGAAAGATGTACATACCTTGTCTTCACAAATCCCATTTTGGTGTAGATGTGGGGATGCTGGAAATGGTTTTGGAGTTTGGGTTTATGTTTTTCATTTAAATTTGTAGGAACTTCATGTATCCCTTCCTTCCTCTATGTCGCCCTAAAGGAAAAGATCACGGAAGGAGAAAAGAAAAACCTAAGGAGAAATCTTGTTCCCTAATTCATCCTCACATTAATTTTCTATTATTAATTCATTTTATTATCACATTATTATTTATTATTTTTAACATCTTACCAAAATAATTAAATATACTTTTTTAGCATTTGCATATATTACATATATCATTTTATTTAATTTTAAAACATGTCTTTCTCCATAAATTTATTCCACCATAAGATTTCAAAATTTATGAGATTGCATTCAGTCGAATCGAGATAAATTGGTTTCAAATTTTCTAGAGTAAGGTTAGAAATTAAATATTTAAAATTTGGAACACACACACACACACACACACACACACACACACACACACACACACACACACACACACACACACACACACACACAATTTGCTGACAATCTCCATGCTCCGAGAAATAACACCACCGTGTTTCAAGGAACTCAAGGTCCAAGACTCAAATCACAAGTGAAACCCGTGAAGGAAATTGGTTCATGATGAGGAAATATCATTTCAATTCAATATTTTATGATACAAATGCCACAATGATTTTCTTTGTAATTTTTTTTGCAAATACGTTCGAAAGGAAATATTATAATGAATTGATGACCTCGGGAAAGTTTGACTACTATGTGCACCAGAGTGGGAACTACATCTCCCTCTCCTTATAAGAGCATCATATTCAATGCAACACAATTCACTAATGTTAGAAAAGTGATAGGTGGGCGATAAAAGGTCAACAATGAAAAATTTGTTTAATTACAAGACCTTGTCGCTAATACATAACCAAAAAGTTTTTTTTTTTTTGTTTTTCTTCAATTCTTTAAGTTCTCTAAAAATTGGTAATTATCTCTACCATCATGAATTATAAATAAATTTCATAGTCATATCCAAATTTGTTTGATAGTGTTTTCCCATAAACATATTCAATATTTACAATTTTCTCATAATACAAGTTGGTTGATTTGATGTTTCCTAATAATTTTCCTCATTTAGCACGTAATTTTCATTGTTTTCACAATGCCTCCAACAATACAAGACATCGTGGGGTCACACATGACCTAAAACTATAACACATGCCAACTTCACTTTTTCACATCAATTACATAAAACAAGACCATCAAACCCAATCTGTAGACCAAATCCTAAACATATCATTTCTTAAAAAATTAGATGCAACAATAGAATGTGTCAATCACCAACAAAGTAGGGTATACACTAAGAAATCACATAACCAAGGTATAAGAAAACCCTAACCAACCATGATTCTATGATGAAATAACAAATTTATTTAACACCACATTTCCTCACCAAGAGGACACCCATATACCTATGATGGGATGCAATAGATCACCCAACACAAAATCCCCATAACATAAAATCCATATAAATAGGTAAATTAGAAGGTTTATACAAGACATAGAAGAAAAATTATAACAAAACACCTCTGTATTCAGGTCCCCAAGACCAAAAATAACAATTTTACTATGTATAATATCCAATAAATCCAAGTATAACACCATCTCGCCAACAGATTTTATGGTCATGTATCTCAATCTTTCCTTGAGGAAGCTAAAAAAACCCAACAAAAGTACCAAGTGTCCCATCTCGTATGTTTTTCAATGAATCTTGAATTCCAAAATTACATTATTATCAAGTAATCCAAAATCTAAAGGAGTGAATAATATCAAGCTCAACCATGAAGTCTGAATTGAATATCATATCTATCCCAATGGTGAATAAAATCATCATATGATGCAATGAGAAAAAAAATCACTATCAAATCTACTAAGTATAATACATGTCACAGAGGCCACTCTACCAAGAAGAAATGACTATCATAAAAGTCTCTCAACCATAGAGGACTAAGTATCACATGTCTCTAGACCATAAGAGGAATGAAAATCATAAATGTAACTCCACCATTGGAGGACTAAGTATCAAGTATCCAAGTGAGGCAAGGTCACTCTATGGTCCTAGATTCATAAAGTCCCATAACCTCAAAACCAAGGGCATGTCTTACATCACCAAGCATGCATACATGACACCTTGGGAATACCCCCATATAACTTGTGAACATAATACTCACAAGATAGATCCAACTCATCAAATAAGTAAGAAAATTCACAAAATATTCTTGACGAAATTTATCCCAAGTAGCTCCAAAACCATAAACTTTGAGTTCCAAAAATTAATAAAACCAAAAAATATCAGCAACCAAAGAAAGATGTCTAAGTAGCCACATTCAAACTTCAAAATATTGCAAGAAAGAAAATGAACAAGATCCTCAAATCTTATCAATAAATCAATTAACTAAAATGATGGTTCTAGGAAAATTCCAAATTATAAATAAAATACAAAGAAGTATTCACATCACATTTAGTGTGCAGCCTTTAATGAACACTAGTAGGGGTACCAAACATCAAGTGCACATCATATCATATAATCATGATACTAAACAAATAATGCAACTTCCATAATCTATAGATGAGTGAGATCTCCCACAATATATTTGCATAGCTCGAATAAATACATTTATAACCACCAACATCAACATACCAAAAATACTCTCACCTAACCAATAATAACGGGTTTTATTTCCAATAAGGTTGTCAATTAGAGAGTCACATGATTAGTAAACCCAATAGTCCAATAGTGTTCATTGTGGTTGTTAAGGTGTTAGAATTTTGAAGATCTTATAGGAAAATAGAATTGGTCAATACATCGATATAGGATTGGATAGCATAGAAATTCATGATTTAGTAGAGAGGTCCTGTTAATGAAGTTATTCATCCATCAAATGTTAAGGGAGGAAAATAGATTCATCCATTAAAAATTGGTAACCATGATTATCTTTCAAGTATACATAAGTAGGCACAAGATCTATTATGTTTGCATTAATGATTTCACCATGATGATTCAATAATGTATCCCTAATTTCATATACAATGAGGCGGGGAAGGATAAAAAACCAAGTCAAATGTCCTAAGAAGGAAACCAAATCTCTCAAAATCTAAATATTGCCAAATATCTCATGCTTAAAACTATCAATTACCATATCCAACTGTTTAACCACTACTAAAGAGAGCTCATGAGACACCAAAAAAACACTTGATAACTTCCATATCTATCTCTAATTTTCATCTATAGTGAGACTACCCAAAAATGGCACTAAGGAATCAATAAACAATAATATGAATTTATTTACGGAGTTCTGTCACAATACAAATCTATAAAAGGAATTGGGGACCTACTATATGACATGATTTCTAGGAGCTACATACAAAGTACAAGTACACCAAATAACAACACAATAACTCCACGTAACACACCAACAATACTCAACATGAAATTCATGCTACAAAAAATTCAATAAGAACATAAGACTCATACAAGTTATCCTAGAGGTTCAAGTGTTTGAACCTCTACTCTGATACCAACTGTTGTAGTTCCCATAATTTTACCATCCAAAATGTAATGGAAAACTGATTTTTTTGGTCATATGATGCAACACTTAAAACATTTGAACTTGTCACATGACATTGTAGACAAAAAATCATGCGGTTTGAGTCATTATTTAGTCCGGTCTCATTCTACTATTCATATGGTTCTTAAGTGAAAAGAGTAATAATTAAGCCATATTTTCAACCATTTTTACATTACTTGTTGTCATACTTTCAATATTACACCTACACTTGCCCAATCTGTATTGTCATTATGAATTTTTCCTATTTCTAATTTGGGGTGCCAAGCAAGGACTAGGGCACCCTGATCCTCTTTACACTTTACTCTCACCTTTTGGGCACTTTATATCCATTTGATAATTCTATATTTTTGGTGGTTAGCCTTTTTGAGGTTAACTATGGAATTAAAACAAGAGAACCATATAAATATAAAGTTACGTGACCATAATGAGGGACCAAACACTAAGCATTTACTATCACCATCTAGAGTTGCATCCATCAAAGGCATCTAAAGCTACATTTGTATCCATATAGCTCCATCACAAGACACACAAGGTTGGTTCATCTACATCACACTTCATAAGAGGGGAGTGTATTGTTTCCATACACACATTTACTACATTATACATCTAGTTATTTTCTTTCTCTTTCAAAAAGTGTGACTAACACAAGAGTAACCTAGGGAACGATTTGCACACACACACCCTCATTATTTATTTAGTTATTTTACTACTCCTATAACATTAGATTACACTAGAATATTAATCTTTTAGTTAATCATTTTGGTGAACCCATACTCAATCTTTAAATTTTTTAGGATCCTCATTATTTGCTTATCATCCTAGAGTATAGCCATCATGAGTATTTCAATCAATGATTACTTGCTTGCAAATCTTGATTTAAGGCATAAAGTCCAACATCTTCTTGTTACTACTTACATTCATGCTGATATGCATCCTGACTCAGTATATCAAACTTTCATAGATGCATTTTCTCAACACATAACATTCAAATCTAATCTTCCCACTGATCTTAACACTTTTGAAAATGACCCACCCTTGCATATTATGATTCACATTTACAATGTGGGTATCAAGCACACTTTAATTGATAATGGATATAAAATTAATCTTTGTCCTATGTCATTCCTTGAAAATATTGGTATTTCTGTTGCCAATGTTAGTCCATCATCTCTTTCACTTCGTGCATATGATGGTTTAGTTCACCCATGCATAGGTCACATTGTTCTTCCTATCACTGTAGGGCCAAAAAATCTCAATACAGTCTTCTTTGTCATTGAATTTTTGGTCTCATATAATTACTTACTTGGTAGACCATTGCTACATGCTATACAAGTTGTTTCTTCTACCATACATAATTATGTCAAATTCATACATGAAGGCATTTAATATATTGTAATTTCATGATCGTGATGCATACAAATATTGTGACCAAGATCCTAATACTACTCTTCCTATTCCACACACTGATACTACAAATGATCCTCAACCAATAGATGAACTACCTCATTTTCCACTACTTGAAGGTGTCATTTGTGTGATAGATGCAATTTATTCCTCTCCACCACCTCCACCTGTTACTACTACTGCTATGATTCTTTATTAGGGGCCTTCCCAAAATATGACCACCAATTTATCTTGTACACCTTCACATGCACCTCCTCCATTGGATTTTACACTATTCACATGTACACTTTTCATGAATGATTTTTATTGGGAGCATATTCCATTTTATCCTACTTGTGATGACATTGTATGTACACATGAGGGTTTGACTCATCTAGGTTTTTATTTTGAGGACCTTTCTCCTCCACCACATTCTTCTCATCTTTATCATGGATTTGTTTACATTATTGCCGCATATGGTCTACGTGTCTTTCATCTCCAAGTCTTCCTTGCACGACATTATCTCCCTTCACCACTTACATTAGGACAATCTTGGCTTGATTACATTGGGGGCACACTAGACCCTGATCATACCGATATATCATTTCCCATGCCTTTTGGTCATGTATTCATTTACAAAGCAGTTATTTTCTTCACTATACACATAATCTTACCCACTTTGGTATTCACACGGGTATCCCTTACCACCGTTAATTGATGAATAATATGTTATGGGTATGTATAACCTACGCCTTAATGTCTTATTATGCGACCAACCCAACACTATCGCTTACTGGTCTCAGATGATTGTTCATTTAGTTTTGACCATGACAATGATGACCTCCTAGATGATATTACATGATTGACTTCTACATCTTACATGCTTGGGGGCATAACATCCACACACTCCCCCACCCTAGCATCCACACACCTATCATACCACACATCAACCTTATTACATACGCATTGTCATCTACATTCTAAAATTATCACCACCCGATGATGCACTCTTGTGCTTCGATTCATGCTTGATTTGTTGAGGGTATTCTCTACACATGAACCCCACACACTACACAATAGTCACTACACATTAGGCACTGCATATCATCACACAATCCTACATCATCTACACATTACACACTACATCACAGGCTATAGACATTGCATGTCTTCATACATTCTACATTTTGCATCTTTTCCTACATACATCACCCCATAACTATCACATATTGTGTGTTTTTACACCTCATACATGTAATCTTACATTGTGTCTTACATGTACTCTACATCTACACATCTTGGGCCATATACACATACAAAATTGAATATTGTTCATCCTACCACACAAAGTGTGCATTTTACATAATCTCCTCTACGTGTTGTAATCACTACCCAATGACACACTCTAGTATCATGGTCCATACTGGACTATTGAGGATATACACCAAAAATGTACCACATCACGCTCACATGTTCATCATTCAATATTTTCCTATGAGACACACCTAGATTAAGTGATAAACTCTTTAGGCTATAGGGTCACTTCTTTCTATCATTATCTTATGATCCGCTACATCTTCACATTCACTTACATTGTTTAGTGGTATACACTTTAGGCTAAATCACCACTCCTTTTTACTCATTTTTTCATGATATATGATTTGGATACATATTCACACATATTTCATCCCTATTTTGAATATAATCAATATACACTCATCATAACACGTAGCACACAACACATAGCTCGACCATTTCCCAATGACACACTCTCATTTATGATTCATTCTTTACTACTGAGGGGGCATAATAAATTAACCTCAATGCATACAATCTCATTCACTTGGGGGGCATGCGACACCTATCATCCACACTACATTCCATTCCATCCATCCATAACATACTACATTTTATGGTTGCATTTACTCTTTCTTTCACTTGCTCTTAGACATTCAATTTGCTACACATGTTAAATAGATATCTTGGATGTCATTATATTTACCCTATACACATGTGCATTCATGTATTTTTTTAAGTTGTGATTACAGATATATATCTTCTACATGCAGCACCGATGCTTTATACACTACCTATTGGGGGCATCCACATACGCTACAGGTGATATTGTTTCATTTTTGTTCATAGCACACTACTTTGGTTTATACACACTTTGACATACTTGTTATTTTTTTGACATGCTAATGGGTGCTTCATGTGCAACATTTTTTTATGAAGGGATATTTTCCTCCATACTTGTTTGTTACATTTCATGTTATTTATTTTTATTATTTGCGAGATTTTCCCTTTGTCTTATGTAAACACTTGTTTGTTTACAACCACTACGACCTTTAGTGTCTTGCAACATCATGAGTGGTGTCCCATGTTTACAACCCACTTTGTGTGGCCTACATTGTCTTCTTATGTTATAGTTTACACATTATTTGTTTGGATTACACTTGTTTTCTACATGCATGTTCATACTAACAATTATTTTGTACACATTTGTTTGTATGTGCCTTGGTATTTATCAATTACATTGCCTCCCCTACTACAATACAAAGTTTTAGTTACATGGTTGGTCCTCTTTTGGGGCCGCATTATCCTATCTGTAATGTCGCATGCACCCCCAAAGAGGGGGAATAATTTTGGTTTACACACTATAAAGCACAATATCGCTTATAGTCCAGTTTTCAAATTTTGTCCATGACACAATACAATGAGTGGGTTTAGACTAGTCTACGAACTCCATACACAACAAATTTTATAGGGCATATTTTCCTTAACATTCTAGGGAGAAATTATTGGTTAGAGGAACATTGGACTTTCCTCCTTACACTTCTTCAGCGAGTGGTGTTGGATCTCCCAAAAAACCAAACAAAGTATAAAGATATCTTCATATAATCTCAAGGAAGCGATTACGAGGTTGGAGAATAACACAACTTTCTCCCTACACTTCTTTGGCCATAGTGGCATGAGATCTCCCAAAAAAACTCACACTTCACCGATAATTATAGGATATCCTTTCTACACCCTTTTGTCTCATCATGGATCAGGTGCACATGTTCCTTTTTCATTTTCATTTTTGTAAAAAATTTTATATGTTTCTTTACATATATACATGTGTTTTTACACATATACATGCATATTTGACTACTTGATCATCTTCTCTTTTGTAGGTCCGTCTGTATGGAAAGCAAGCAAAGTAAACAACAACATCATAAACATAGCAGATACATCACACACACATAATACTAACCATGCGGGTACACTAAACACATTGGAATCTACACACACGCTTTTTCCCTAGGTTTACTCTCATCACTTTTTACATATTTTCATCTTTATTCTCCATGATCCATCTTTTTTTCACTCCACGCTCTGTCTAGTCCTTGAGAATGTTTGCTACATCACTCTACATGGATTATTAGGTACGCATCTCTATCTACTTTATGTTACCAAGCTTTCCACTCGCCAACATAATGTGAGGACAAATGTAAACAAAAATCATGCACTTTGATTCATTATTTAGTCCTAGTCTCATGATAATATTTATATGGTTCTTAAGTGAAAAGAGTAATAAATAACCCATGTATTTGGCAATTTTTACATTACTTTTTGTCGTACTTTCGATCATACACCTACACTATTCTAGTATGTATTGTCATTTTACATTTTTCCTATTTCTCGAATGGGTCACCCTAAATGCCCTGGTCCCTCCGGGGTGCCCCGATCCTCTTTGCACTTTACTCTTAACTTTTGGGCACTTTCTAGCCATTTGATATTTCTATTTTTTTACGGTTTTCCTTTTCAAGATTAATTATGAAATTAGAAAAAGAGAACCATATAAATATAAAGTTATGTGACCATAATGAGGGCCAAGCACTAAACATCTACTATCAAAATCTAGAGTTGCATCCATCAAAGGCATTTAAATCTACATTTACATCCATATAGCTCCTTCACAAGACACACAAGGATGGTTCATCTACATCACACTTCATAAGAGGGCGAGTCTATTTTTTTCATGCACACATTTACTACATTCTACATCTAGTTGTGTTCGCTACTTCACAAAGTACAGTGACATAAGAGAAAACTAGGGCACAATTTTGCACACACACACACACACACACCTAGAACTACATTAGGTCTGAGATGTAGTGCAGTGCTTAGTTAGTAAGTCCACCATTGTGGCCGCTGAGGAAAATCCAACCCCTTCATATGCATCTTTCTTTTTTTTAGGGTTTTGATGCTTTTTATGGGGTCTTATAGGTGATTCTTTCATCTCCTATTCACAAAGACATTTGATGCAATTTAGTGATATTAGTTTGAAAAGAAGAAAACAAAGGTGAACATCTAATGACACTCTAGAGGAGGTTTTGTGGCCATTTATGTAGACCAAGGTGCCTAAAACTTAGACCCGGGAGCCCACATGCACCCGTATCCCTTTTCATGTGCCCAGCCAGTCGGATAACTTGGATCTACATTTTCTCATGCTTCCGTGTGGTTGTTTCCTCTTCCTGTCCACTTAGTCTACACTAGAAAATAGTCCTGCGACATCCACGAATCAAGTAAGGCTTTTCTTAACCCTTCTTGCACACTAGGGTTTCACATTTTTCTAGCTTATTTTACTTGGGTATATTTTCTATGTTTTATTGGTCATTTATTCAGCTATTTTACTGGTCCTATAGCATTATATTACACTAACATATTTCTATTTTAGTTAATCGGACATATAACAAGGGCCTACCTAATAAATAATTTTTTTTTGCATCATTCCAGTTAACACAAGGTTAACAATTTACTTTTGAGCGTCTTGGGATTTACTACAAAAGAGGAATTTAATTTTCAAAAACATGTATAATAACTAAATGACACACAATTACACAATGCGGTGAATTCCAAATCATCTTAAGGTTCAATCCAAAGTTATAAGTCTTTATTTTGTTCCCATTACCACTTTATGAACATATAACTTAACTTCATTTCTTAATGAAAAATAGTTTGATCATAGTGTGTGCATATTCGGTGAGACCTAAAGAAAACACTATCAACCACTCATAAAGTTAGGTGTGAATGACTAAGTAGCTTAACCCATAAAATATTTTTCTGGTCACCATAATCCTATGGATTCATGAGAACTCACAGTCCCATTAAAGAAAAGGAGAAGAGAATAACTCGGACACCAATCATGAGTACCCATGTACCCCTTACAAGGTGTATTGTAAAAACATTAAGTATGCTTGAACATTATTTATCCTTCCCTTAATGGTATTACTAAGGTGTTTTGGTTAGTATAAGGGTGTGTCCATGGAAGGACACATCGTTGGTCAAGTTACATCGACCTAAAACCACCCACAACCTAGTTGTTGTCTCAAAAGTATAATTACCCAAAAGGAACCCATGCAAACAATCTACAATACCCTTACGTAATTCTCTCATACATACTTGGGTTGTTAAACGAGATCACTAATGAGACCACTTGGAGTCCTAAGGACATCCTTTCATGGTAAAAACCAAATTTACACAAGTTTCCCTTCATGTATTTCTCTAATTCATTCAGGGACGTATATATGGAATTATGCTCAGGGATTAACATAAAAAGAGAGTTTCATTATTACCATCTTAGGATAATTTTAGGGAAATTATTACCACAAGATACTAATAGGAGATTCTAATATTCTAGGTTAGGACTGTAAAATTTTTCATAATTGTTTCTTGTAGTGATTTCAGTTCATGATAAGCTTGCTACATTATAATATTTATCATGTTTGATTCCTTATAGTAAGGATTGGCATATAAATGACTTAAGAGTTTTACATTCGTCTTCGTGTGATAATGAACACAACTCAACAATCCCTTCCATATCATACCCTTGGGAATATAATTATATAAAAAGGAGTGCCCATTTACACAATAAAATAAAGGTTCCTCATTATTTCGTTGTTACCAAAACCATGAATAATTTTATTACATAATACATTGTTATATACCCTCTTATGTCAAAAATAAATTCCCATCGTTCATTTCTTTATAGTTCACTTTAAAAGTGCATGACCATACTAGTCATTCCACTAAATTTACTCAAAGTACTCAATGTTCACTCCCTATTTATAAAGACCCATGAGGAGAGAATGTTTTGTAGGATTAGTCTAACAATTATTTAAAACTTATAAAAGGGTGTTCAATGATAATGTGACCCACTTAATTAGTTTTATTTTGACTAATAAATTTTCTCCTATTTTCTTTTTCAAAAGAAAGATCCTTTTTACATCTTTAAAAACAACATTTCCCCTATGCGAGATGTAAGCTACTCTCAAAGGTGGTTTAAAACTTAGTATTGAAAGACCACAAGTCATTATAATCATAGAATATTCCTAGGGGTGATTTCTTCATTTGAACAAAAATTCATCTACACACTATACATTCATAACACCATTAATGTTACATGTTAATCCATAAACTTAAAAAAATTATATCAAGGTTTAGTTTCAAGCTTAAAATTTTAATATTTACTATGTAACATTTTCAAATTGACACACACACAGTACAAATGAATTGAAAGGATTAATTGATCACTTAAGTAGTGATATTGACATTTCCCCATTATTCATTGTTATCGTGATTCTCTAACTTGACCATCCTAGCACTTTTTTATTTCCTTTCTAACGGTATATATGTTTCAATTAGGAGAAGTAATCTAGACATACTAAATATCAATCAACTATTTTACCAATACCGTATTATCTTCATTTACTCATAACATGATGGGAAATTCTCACTAGAACTAATGTAATAAATATATTTCTATTATTTATTTCTTAGATAGGTTCCCAAGTTTACCATAGTAACTACTGTTATCCTAAATTAACCCCCCGAGATAATTTTGATAACTTATTTAAAATGGACTTGTCCATTTAAAAATCTGGAATGTTTAAATGGCCATCAAATTCCACCACTCCAAAGAAATGGTCATTGGTATTTTAAAACCCGTGAGAGGATTAACAAATTATATTTAAAAATCCACGGTATGTTCAAAATTCCCATCAATATTAATTACCAAGCGTCAAAGCCGTAGGCCACATGGTAGGATTACGGTCTCTCCTCACGGTTCAAGCATTACACGGACCTCAAGTTCATGAAATTAATTATTTTGGATAGGATTTCAGGTCCATCAAGGAAATTCAAAAGACATGCGACAGGTGGAGGAAATGAAGTATGATGTGATCTACGAATGACCGAAGGTGGACACATATTATAATTTTGACATTGTTTAAAGAAGATGGGTTCCCATAGACATAATTTCCATGGATTGAATCAAATTTCATAAGGGCATTGGAGTGCGGGTGGTCAAGAAGGTCAACAAGGATACCTAGTTGCATTTTATAGAGTCAACAATTTTATGTTTTCTCAAATATAAGTTGTGATGCAAAGGCACAATTAATGAAAGATGTGCATGTGTCATGTGTGGAGTTGTACGAGAGATTTTTGCTTTCCAAATTTAACATAATAAAATGAAATAACAAAAAAATCGACCTCGGAAGAAGGCGAGTTTTCGATACCCATGATGAATAATGCTAATATTGATGAGTGATCGGTGTTGACGGATCGAGCATGCACAAAAATTATTATTTCTAATGGGATCAACTACCAATAATGTCTGAGACACTCAGAAAATGATAGGATTATATATATATATATATAATATAGATATATATATATATATATATATATATATATATATATATATATCTGGAAGTCAATTTACTTCCTTGCAAGGATGTCAATCCGTGTTCAAGAAATCAATCGATAATGATGAGATAAAATGATAAAACAAACAATATAACCAACAATGCAAAGGCAAAGGGACTAACACAGTCTAAGGGTATATGATGGTCTAATGGTGATACCTGATCCAAAGGGACTATATGGATCACAAAATGGCTTAAAGGAGAAATTATGTAAATAGTTTTGCACTCACAAAGGTGAGTGGGATGATAAGATTGATTGAGATAAATGATAGAGTGTTAAAGATGGATCAAAAGAGCTTGATAATACTAGACATACACTTGCAAAGGAAGAGTGGTAATTAAGTTATGTGATCTAAATGTATTAAAAACAAGATGAGGGGTCAGATGATCTAATAGAAAAAGATCATCGACGATTGAGGACAATCGAATATGATTAGAAAAATCACTAGCGATTCTTTGTGGAAATGTGCGAGCTACTAAAATATGAGATAAAGTCAATCAAAGATTGTAAATGATGAGTAAACATGATAATATTATGAAAGGAAAGGCACTTACCTTGTATAAATTGATAAATGAAGACGAGAAGGTGATATTACCCGAGAGAGGGAGATTGTAGATGCAAGAATATTGTTGAGTTGATTCTGGATGTTTGAAGGATGAAGAAGATATTATTGATGTCTTGAATGTTGTTGTGATGATATGTGTCTTTGTGGGGGGCTACAATACAAAGAAAATGTAATGTGATGTCTTACGTAGCGAGCAACATGAAGAAACCTCCAACAATGTCCCAACTAAGTTACAAGATCCAAGCTGAAATGGACACTTGAAAATCATTTATATAGGATCATGGTTATCTTGGGAGAATTAATGGTGATTTGTAGGATCATAGGCGATACGGAGTTTGCATGGAAAAGGTTGAAACTACTTCCCAAATCAAGATTTTTGGTTATTTTGATGAAGGATGGGTGTTGGAAAGAGGTTATACAGGTAAGGGGTTATGAAATGGTTGAGAAATTGTTTATTTTTTTGTTTTTATTTTTATTTTATTTTGATTTCTAAGTGGTTTGGGTGGTTTTAAGAGGAGTAAAATAGGATTTTACATATATAGAATGATATTTACGGGGAGTAAATATAATGAGGAGAAATAAGACTTAGGATAGAGGATTAAAAGTAATAATATTGATGTAATAATGTGGATACTTAAAAAAATGCACATACGGGGATTAGCGGTGCTAATTTTAGGTGTCTATAGGACCCTTACTATTGGCTCATATTTTACAGTGATCAGAAGGGGTATCAAAGGTTTGACATTGTGAGGAGCATGGATCTTTCTCATTGGCTCATGTTTCATAGTTATCAGTACAAGTAAAAGAATAGTCTGACATTGTGAGGAGTGTGGAGATTTCTCATTGGTCTATGCTTCGTGCTCGATAAGGTTGGTACAAATGAATAATGACATTGTGAGAAGCATGGATATTTATCATTGGCTCACATTTCATGGTCGTTAGTTAGGGTAAAAGAACATTTTGACATTGCAAATGTATGTGTAGATTTATTATTGGCTTACACTTGCAGTAATCATACCTAATAAAGAGGTAAAGCCCGACCCCACAACCAACTAGAGGAAAACATGTGGAAAAATCAAAGAAAATAATGAAAAAGGAAGAGACAATCTTGAGGCCAATAAAATGGTGCCACATGTCACTCTCTTGTTTATCTTGACATGTAAAATTCAAATGGGTACAAATTTCACTCAGAATCTCCAAATCACACAAGATCAGTCTCATTGAAAAGGTCTCCTCAAGACCTTCAATTTTGAATAATTAGATTGAGATATTTATAGCGTTTTTGGCATAAAAATAAGAAAATAGTTTGAGCATTAATGTGTAGTTACAAATGGCTTAACCACCTAAATTTATGAAGTATGGGACTCTTACCTTCTCCTGGAAGAAAAAGAACATTAAGGAATGGGTTTGAAAGGGTGCCCATGATGTTTTTAAGAGATTAATGGATGATTTATGGTGGTTGAAGCTTAGAAGTCGTGTATAGAGAAAGGCAAATATTTTCATTAATGAAAAGATCAAATCCAATCTCTTTTCCTCTATTTTCCCTCTTCTCTATCTCTCTCTCTCTCTCTCTCTCTCTCTCTCTCTCTCTCCATTCTTCTATATATTGAAAAATGATGTTTATTCCAAAGGATGGAAATTCTAATTTGCAAAGGAACCATGTAAAAATGGTCTTCTAAGGAGCGATAAGCTGCGAACCTTAATTGTTGCTATGTAGATGTGTTCTTACCTTCTATTTAAGCTATAATGGACCATGCACACTGTTAAGAAATAAAATTTGGTGTTTGTGGTTCTCTTCTTACATATACTTGTGTTTTATCTACATATTTCCTCTCTTTTATTGTTGTGATGTGTTGTGCACATCTCTCTCATTGAAGGCTCCATTTTAAGTGTGTTTCATGTGAAAGTGGCAAGTTAAATGCTATTTTGAGTTTTGGCCCTTTTTATTCCCTCTTTCTACCCATTTTCCCCATTTCCCCTCATATAAGTGTTTATCACCCAATTTTCTAGTGCTATCACCTCTTTTAGCTTAGGATTTCCCTTTCCATGCATCTCCTTCTCACCCTGGTCCCTTGGAATGATAGAGTAGAGTTAGATAGTTGCATTTCAATTCCTAGGAGTAGTTTAGCATTAGGAATAGGTAGAGGAACCACCCTTCTCTAGAGGCGTGTCTTAGTTCGCAAGGTCCCACAACTTGGAGACAACCCCATGTTACCTCAAAATCCTGGGTTGTTTATGACTCAAGGTAGGGTGTAAATTTGAGCTCAACTGTTTTGGGATGCGTGGTGGGACAAAGTTTGAAGAGCTTTATGACTTCATACCAGCATGATTTATGTGTTCTTGATGGTATTTATCCTTGAGTAATTTCTAAGCACATCTAGAAACTCCATTTTTCCAACAAACCCATTATCTCGATTCTGAGACCATCCTTTTCATTTTTTCATCCATTTCCTTCCTTCCATATTTCCATTTTCTTCTTTCATGAAGTTGTGCAATCATGACTTCATTTTCTTCTTGGAACTCTCATTTACAACAACAATACCAGTTACCTCCATCCCCATATTTTCAAAATTTTCCTCTAAACTAGTTTTATGAGTCCCATTATGAAGAATCTACATATAGCCCACCCCCACTTATCCATATGATTATCCTTTTAACCATGATTTTTTTAAGAACAAGGTTATGTAGGTGATGGTGGAAACCCCATGGAAGATGTTGATTTTCATAGGAAGATTCAAGGAATGGATGTGAACATGATTGTAAATAAAGGCTATATGTGTAATGAAGGAATCCAAAATTGGTTTTAGGGTCCCTTGTTCATGGGTTGGCCCTATGCCAAATTAGTTCAACCCTCAACAAAAGTTATCTTTCATGGATGAATTTTTACCTTGAATAGAAATGTGGTGTGAGAAATTGGAGGCTCATGAATCTAGTGTTAAGAAACCCTATCAATGGGGCAACCCTACACTACCATCTTACAGTCCTCCCATTTCTCCTCCCAAACCTACATCATCTCAACCTAATTTTCATGCTCCTAGCTTCTTGGTTACTCCTATTAAGGATTCCCCTTCTCCATATCCTTCCCTTCCCTCTCATCTTAAATTTTTCACCCTCTTCTCTTCGAAATCCCCATCTCCTCCACAAGAAAATCTTATATCTCCTCCATTTTTTAACCCTTGTTAACTAAACCTCTCCCTCACTTTACAAAATTAGTTGAAGTGCCTTCTATTGCAAACAATAATGAAATATATGTTGGAGAATGGACTGATTCTGAGAGCATGGATGGAGATATGGCTCAATCCATTGAAGAACCTCTTGCTATTTTAATTGAGAAATATGAAGAAAAGGAGGTTGAAACTAAAGAGAAAAAGTAGAGGAAGAGAAGCTTACAAGTGGGCAATATTTTTCATTTCAATGTAGTGATCCCCATTATCTTACATGTTTAGAACTTGTTGTAATTTTGGAATATAGTACTGATCCATGAAGAACATATCCATATGTTGTAACTAGCCATGAGGAGCTTCATGTCATGGAGGAGGATAAATTAGATTAAGAGGCTTTGAGTGAAGAAGAGATCATAAAAAGTTCCTTCCTTTCTTTCAATGATGAATCTTGAGATATTTCTTCCCTTTCACCCTTACAAGAATCTGATTTTGTTGATGAGTTTTAGGCTTTATGATTGAAGAGGAGGGGAGCCATGGTCAATCAATTTAAAAATAATAAGTCATCATTGAGGAGGTAGAGTTGTTTGTGGAAGAAGAACAAGGTCCAGATCAGCTTGCAAATAACCACCTTCAAGAAAGTCTATAGGATGACCTCATACATGGGGATGAGCTTCAAAGAAATGGAAAAATCACAAGGATCATCTAGTGCCCAATCAGATATTTGGATAATTTGGAGATAATAACAGAGTTGCAATCGGTCATGCTTGTTTCAAAGTATGAGGAAGAGTTTCAATGTGTTAAATATCAGTCCCAATACCTCCAAAAAATAAGTGCAAATCAGATTGAGGAGGTATTCATTCTCTTCTTAGTTGATACTTTGAAGAAAGAGGTGGAAAAATAGATTTAGGAAAAATTTCACTCTCATTAAAGGCCATGTTCATTGCCAAATTAATTACATGGTCTAAAATTATAAAAAAGGGATGTTATTTCTCCCTACCGTATCATTTGTTTAGCTTATTTTTCCTTTGGTTAGAGTAGGGTAGAGTAGGTTTGATTTCAGTAGAAGAAGTGCATTATGCACATCTACATGTTTTCAATTGGGGCGTGTATGATTTTCATGTTTTGTACATAGTTTTGGTGGCCCTTGTTGTTCTTGCTTCGCACGCTTCAATCTATTTTGGAGCATCTTTTATGGCGAGGATTCAAATAAGTGGGCAATTTACTAGTTTTATTCAGATCCCACGAGATCAACTTCATTTAGACCGATTAAGAGCGGGTTCTATGAGGTAAATTAGATTTTGGGAATCTTTCAAAGTACATTTTTGGTCCCAAGAGATTATATTTAGTTCGAGTTCTTTTTGCCTCTTCCTTGGTAAATTTTTTTCAGTTTTTGGGATAGTTTGTAAAATATATCAAAAAATCTCAAAAAATTAGCTTTAAAAGCACCCTAAGGCAACTTCAGATCGGTTCTAATTCCATTAGAGGCTTCACATGGCTCGAGGGTAAGAATTTTGAAAGATCATATCATTTTTAATGTTTATTGGGATCGAATCCATGCCAATGGGTGCTTCAGGACTCTTGGTCTCTTCATCTAGTAGGAAGATGTCCCTTGGAGTTCGCAAAACTATTATCTCAAATTAACCCCCAGGCTAATTTAGAAAAAATATTTAAAATGGACTTAGCCATTTAAAAGTCCTGGGATGTTTAAATGACCATCAACTTCCACCGCTCCAAAAACGGCCGTTGGAATTTAAAAACCAATGGGAGGCTTAGTTAATCCATTAGTGGATTATATTTAAAAATCCATAGGACGTTTAAAATTATTGTTAAAATTAACCACCAAACATCAAAGTAGAGGGCCACGTGGTAGGATTTTGACACTCTTCATGGTCCAAGCATTCTGCGAACCTCAAGTCCACAAAATTAATTGTGTTGGATAGGCTTTGGTCCGGGCTTGGGCCAAGGAAAGTCAAAGGAAACATGGTGGGTGGAGGCAACAAAATATGGTGCAATATCAATGGATGAAGGTGGAAACGTGTCGGTGTTATGGAACTCTTCAAAGAATATGGGATCCCATGGACATAAAGTCTATGGAATGAGCCGAATTTCATAAGTGTGTCGGGTCCGGGTGCTCGGGCATGTCAATAAGGATACATGGCTGCATTTCTATGGAGCCAACAATTTTAAGTCCGATCGAGATAGAAGCTACGATGTGAAATCACAACTAATTAAATATAAAAATGTGCATTTATGCGTGGAGCCTTCCTATTGGCTCATGTTTTGTAGTGGTTAGAAGGGGGTATCAAATTTTTGAAATTGTGAAGAGCATGGAGCTTTCTCATTGGCTCATGTTTTGGGTCGTCGGACAAGTAAAATAACAGTCTGACATTGTGAGGAGCATGCATATTTCTCATTGGTTTGTGCTTCACACTCTAACAAGGTTTGTATAACTGAATATTGACTTTGTAAGAAGTGTGGAGCTTTCTAATTGGCTCGCATTTCACGGTCGTCGAGTCAAGGTCAAAGAACGATCGACACACTGCGAAGGTACATGGATATTTCTTTTTGGCTTACACTTCACAGTGAACATACCTAATAAAGAGGTAAAGCCTTACCCCAAAACCAACCAGAGATGAACAATGGAAAAGTCAAAAAAAGTAATGCAAAAGGTAGAGGTAATCTCTGAGGCCAATCAAATGCTACCATGTGTCACTCTCTATTCATCCCAACATGACAAATTCAAATGGCCATAAATTTCACTCCAGAGCTCCAAATCACGCAAGATTAGTCTTGATGGAAAGGTCTCCTCAAGACCTTCTTCAATTTGGAATCATAAAATTTAGAGATTGATGGAATTTTGTGGGAGAAAAAGAGGAAAAGTATTTTGGGCATTAATGTGTAGTTACATATGGCTCAACCACCTGAATTGATGAAGTATGGGGCTCTTACCTTCTCCTAGAAGAAAAAGGACATTGGGAATGGGTTTGACAGGGTGCCCATGATGTTTTTTAGAGATTAATGGATGATTGATGGTGGTTGAAGCTTAAAATTTGTGTTGTAGGGAAAGACAAATATTTTCATTAATGACAAGATCAAATCCAATCTCTTTCCTTTTTCCCTCTTCTCTCTCTCTCTCTCTCCATTCTTATATATATTGTAAAGTGATGCTTACTCCAAAGGATGGACATTCTAATATGAAAAGTAACCCTGTCAAAATGGTCTCCCAAATAGATGTGAGCCATGAACGTTCATTTTGGCCTTTGTAGATGTGTTTTTGCCTTATGTTTCAGCTGTAATGGATTGTGGACACTTTTAGGAAATAAAATCCAGTGTTTGTGGCTCTCTTCTGCCCTATACTTGTGTTTTATATGTATATTTCCTCTCTTTTACTATTGTGATGTGTTGTGCATATCTCTCTCATTTTCAGGCTCCATTTTTAATGTGTTTCATGTGAAAGTGGCAAGTTAAATGTTGTTTTGAGTTGTGGAACTTTTGTCTGCCCTCTCTCTGCCCATTTTCCCACATTTTTCCTCATAGAAGTGTTCATCACCCCTTTTCTAGTGCTATCACCTCTTTTAGCTTAGAATATCCCTATCCATGCATCTCCTTCCCACCCTAGTCCCTTAGAATGATAGATTAGAGTTAGATAGTTTCATTTCAATTCATAGGAGTAGTTTAGCATTAGAAATATGTAGAGGAACCATCCTTCTCTCGGAGTTCTGTCTCACTTCACAAGGTATCACAACTTGGATACAATCCCATGTTGCCTCAAAATCTTAGGTTGTCTATGAATCAGGGTAGGGTGTAATTTTGAGCTCCAATAGGTACTCTACATTTCATGATGTACATGTTATTACAAAGACAACATACCAACACTAGGAGAATTATTAATCCTTTTAAAGAGCATGACATCCCACAAAATAGTTATGTTTTCATTTCACAAAGTACAAAATACAACCAAATATGATGTCGAAAAATTTCTTTTCCATTTAAGTAGGAGACAACATTCTAGGAAACCATATATATATTAAACACACAAATTTTGTCAATTATACTATGCCACCATATTACCCGTAGCTGTAAAAACACGGCCGGTGACACACGATGACATGGACACACCCTCCATATAATTTGCTAATAATTTTTGAAGTCAATTCAAAGTTAGAGAGTGAGAGAAAATATACATTTTCCATATTTAAATCAATGCAACCTTTTCAAGTTTTAGAGAGAGGTTAGAGGGAGAAATACACTCATTCCTTTTTAGGCAAGTAAACCAACCATTTTCATAACCAAAGATGGTGAGAGATAACACAAACAATTTCATATTCCTTACATTTAAGTTTCATAATCGTTTTAAGGTAACACCAAGTCCCACGACCTCTAGTAGGTTTCATTTTGTCATTGTCAATATAGGGAACTAGATAAATGTACCATATTTCACGTTTTCAACTTTCCATTTGTAATGTTGTTTAAATGATCCAAATCTTGTATTTCTACTCAACACACATATTTCTACTCAACATACATATTTCCAACCATATCATCAATTTTAAACATACTACAAACATTTTAGATTCAATGCAAGTTTGCATACCATTATTATGATGGTGCGCAAACTAGCCCAAGTGGCCACAATATGTGCTTGCAAAAATAGTGTGGGATCCCAAAGGGATTGTCCAAAATATCTACCCTATTTTCTGCTATACAGAGAATCACTAGAAACTTATGGAATAAAAAAATGATCATTGATGCTCAAATTATAATGACCTTTTAGAGTCAATCGGTTGAAATTAGTTGTTTACTCACCAAAGCAAACTACGCCAAGTGGCCTCTGAGATGGGTGCAAAAAAATGTTTTTGAAGGTAACATGTAAAATGAATTGCACTAAGTTGTTTTCCATATACAAACGAATAGACATTCATGGCTAAATGCTCCTTCTAGGATCTCGTGACACAAAATATGAGATGGTTTTCGAGGGTTCATTCGTAGGCATGCAGTTTCTCCAAAGAAACCATTTATCGAAGTTGTTGCATACCAACTTCCCAAACACAATAGTGAAGTGATTTGGCAATATTTATAGGTTAGAATGGGTCACCATATAACAAAAATATGTTAGGATAGTTCACCGGTGGAAGTGAGATTCATATGAACTTCTTGCATGTTAGTTTTGGGAAACATTAGCACAATTTGAGCATGGTTTAAAAAACTACCAATTTGCATTGTAGACCACATTTTATCATCTAGTTAGACTATTACGTGACATGAGATAATGAATCAATCATACAATATAAGTTTTTGGTCTAGTTTAGGGGTTAATGTTGTTGGCATGCCATCTAAGGTGGTTGTCGAAAAAATTAGTTTTTCTTTATACACAAATATGGTGGAAAGAGATATAGTAAGATAACATACCAAGAATACAAGCTTAAATCCATATTTACAGTTAAACCTTTATAAAGAAAGAGAAATCAAAAGTGAGAGGAAATGGAGGAGTGAATACATTCTTGTAAGTGGTCGAGAACAAGAGTTGAGTTATTTGACAACAAACGTGTTAGATACATTTTCTTGCAAGGTTCCAAGGAATTCTCATCACACCCATTTTGTGTATTTCCCATAACCATTATTTACCATGAAAACATATCTATTTAAGGTGTTCCAATGATTTGTTCCGTGACTCTACATACTCAATGAATGCTCCTCCTGGAAAAATTCATATGAAGTACCATATACCAAGAAAGAATATTCCCAAAGTCACTATAACCACACATTACTCCATTTTTAACTAATCATATATGAAGCTCCAAATCAAAAACATAATTGGTAATAACTTATCATCCCAATGAGAATCATAGATTGACTGACAAGACACAAATTTTAGCATTAAAAGTTTACTCATACAATTCCAAAGCCACATTAACCTACAAATCACACATGCTTTTTTGCCCCAAATTTGATGTGGTCTGCAAGTACTAAGAAAACTGCCACACATCTGCCCCAATCTTTCCTCCTATGCACAAAACGAACACGTCTATACAACTTCCACAAGTTTTATTGACATGAAGAGGACAAAGATTAGAGTTCCCTTAAGATAATAAAGTTTGGCTTTACACTTACCATTGACATTTTCTAAATTGTTTTCAACAGTCCCACTTAGTGCTAGTCCTAAAACCATTGTAGTCTATTGCATTTTATTAAAGAAAATATTATCCAAAATCTACGTGCTTTGTTATATCACCCAGTCAGAAATCCACACAACCTCCATAGGTTTAATTGGCATAGAGATGACAACGTTAAGAGTTTTCTAGATAACTAGTGCAGACCAAAACAATCTTGTTTTGGGATCTAAAACCACCAAATTTCCACGTCAATGATGCATCTTCAATAGTTATCATCTGAACCGCATAGCTCTATATTAAAATAAAACAATGTTGGGTTCACTCCATGCACCCACAAAACTACTCACCATAAATTGACTAAAATATCCTTCCCAAATGTGTTGAAAGACATCCACGCCTTGACTTCACGAAGCCCATTTTGGTGCAGGTGTGAGTTTATGGATATCATTTGCATTTCCAGGAACTTCCTTTACGTCGTCGCCCCAAAGGTAGAGAACATTAGAAGGAGACGAGATAAATATTGTGCCCTAACTCGCCCTCATGTTCTTTTTCTCTTATTAGTTTATTTTATTCAAACATTATTATTTATTATGCTTAACATCTTAACAAAAATCCTAAAAATACTTTTTTAACATTCACACACACATATTGTTTTATTTTATTTAAAAGCATGTCTCTCTCTATAAATTTATTCCACATTAATATTTCAAAATTTCTGAGATCGTATTGTATATGATATTTTAGAACATGCTTAAACTATGTCAATGCTTCTTGTATTAGATTGATTTGACTAGGCATTGCTAGAGAATCCCACATTGTGATTTCAAACTTATCTTTGTCATATACTTTATAATGTTTATAGGTATTGGCGTAGATATTTTGTAGATTATAGGAAGCCCAATATTTCTTCAAAATTTTAATCAAAAGTGGTAGAATTTGGGCTGAAAATTTCTTGTAGGGGTTTTTATTCTTTTATTTTTTTAGTTTTTGGGTCTCAAAAGAGCTCTCTCCCTTATGGTGAGGCACCATTGGGTCTTAATTTGTTTAAACATTTAAGTCCAATATTCTTTTCTTTTCTCGATTTTTGTAATCAAAATGTACTTGGTATTTAATCGGGATTCCTTTATTTTGATTGATTACATAAAAATCATCCTCTTGCCAACAAACCAAGTTATCTTCAATGATTATTATGGGAGGAAGAGGTGACTCTCGACTTTTATTTGGTGTAATAAAGAGCCTTGATCCATCACTGCTTAGCCCAATCTTCCATTGGCATATGTTTTAGATTTATGTGGTAGTGCATAAGGGTAGCAAAATATCATCTCTTCAGCCATGTTATTCTACATTGGGACCATGACACTATTAGGATGGGTGATGTATGAGTATTGCTACAAAACAGTTTATAAGGGGCAATTTTACTTGGTTTTGTATTATATTTTTGAAAGGAAGAATTATAGGATTGATATGGCCCAGAGTTGGCTAGGTTTATTACCTTTTAAGGGTAGTTAGATCCTTAGTTATGTTAATGCTTAAAGTTTGGAGTTCATCTAGTTCATTTAAAGAGGTGAAAGGAATATAATCAAGTGGATGGGGTGTATGAGGGCTTAGTTAAAGAAAATGAAGCATATGATTCCTTAGAACTAAATCCCATGCTTTTATTATCCTATTATCAACTTCAATAGAGATTTTAGATGTATTAGGTAATCTTATACCCTCCATAGATTGGATAGTGACATAAATGTTAGATTTCAAGTCTTTAATGTAAAAAAAGGAAGTATGTGGTGATGGCTTTAATAGAAGTGGGAATCTGTCCCAAGTATTTTGAAATCTTTTGTTGAAATCACACATTACCTCAGTTGATGTTCTTTTGATGGTGGCCAATTTCTCCATCAATGACGATTTATCACCCATTTAAGGGAAATGATGGATTTTTTTTTACAATCACATCCGAATTATGTATGGAATCAAAAATAAACCTATGTACAAATCCATACCTTTTCCTCTTAAGAAGAAGCTAATAGTCTCATAGCCACATCAACTTGAGTGATATGGTGCACTATTATGCCCTTAATCTATATAATTTATAATAGAATTTATGAGATTACCTATGAATTATATATAATTTATATTTATGTCTATTAGTTATTTGATCATTAAGTCTAACCTAATAATAATGAAGAGGTGTGACACTTCATAATCATACCTCTGTGTGTGTGTGTGTGTGTGTGTGTGTGTGTGTGTGTGTGTGTGTGTGTGTGTGTGTGAGAGAGAGAGAGAGAGAGAGAGAGAGAGAGAGAGTCTCTCCCATTATTCCATTTGTGAATTATTGTCTCATTGGAAGATTTTGGAGGTTTTAACCTTGAAGTGGTTTAGTTATATATTATATATTATGATAGATTTCCATTTATATTGAAGTGATTTTATTACAAGTGATATCAAAGCATTGATTATGGAAAAAAATTATACCACTATATATCACAAAAATTGTTGGTGTGAGGTATTTTCCTTTTCATCTTGGGGCATTATCCACCTCACATGGCGAGTCATCTCACTTAGGTGACGTCATAGGTATTTAGGAGTTATATGACATATGATAGGTTCCATTATAGAATATATCATTTTCACATGTATTATTTGCATCATACGGGAGTTACATTTCTTCTTAGGAATTGTAATTCCTTTTCTCCACATGGGAGAATGATTGTCTAGGCATGGGAGTTATACAAAACTCCCATATGTACCCTCTTATTTTAATATATGAGAATGAGTAGACTATTTTTCCATTATGCATGATTCTTGTCGTTCGATTATACTTTTTTTATTATTGGGAACATGTTTGATTCCATTGAAGTGTAACATTATTAATGTGCATGTGCTTCTATTTGATCCTCATAGTCCAATCTCCCATGGTATCAGACTTGTAATTCGACAAACATGTAATCATATTTATTAGTTGTTAAATACTTCTGGTCTCATTTGTATCACTTCTCGTGTAAGTTTATTAATCCTTTTATTGATTGTGTTAATACTGGGATTTACATATCCGTTTGGAGTTATATTGTTTGTGGCTTATTTTGTGAATGTGCAATTTTAGGGGTTTCTCTACTAGATTTGCGAGATAATAACTATCTTTGCGAAATCTTTATTTTGGAAGCATTTTATGGTTTATTGGTTTTTGTTGGAATTGTTTTAAATAATTATCCTTCTTTCATACAAACCAGTCTCCTACAGCTCCCTACCCTACTTAACTCCTAGACCACTAGACTCCTTCCCTAGCTTGAATGAGCTTTATTTTAGATTGGTGGACTACTTACATATCTCCTAGAGCTCTCTTTCCATTTGCATCATGCTCCTTATCGAGCTGCTCTATCTTTCCTATGTGACTAGTTAACGTATCCTTACATTGGACTTGGATCGCTCCACAATTTTTTTACCCTACATGCTCTCCCCTTGGCTCCTCACTAGCTCATTGTGTTGATTTTAGGCCATATTTTATCTTGCAAACTCAACTATGACGTGTGTGTGCAATCTTAACTCAATTGTTACTCGTGCTCTCTGTGAGCTCATCTTTATCAAACCGACCTACCCTATGAGTGTGTTGACCCTTCAAGACTTACATTGCTCCGCATCCCCGTCTTAGCCTCTCATGGCCCTACCACACTCTTTCTACAATGACTCATGTGTGCAACATTGATCGGATTCAAGTTGGCTCTTGTTCGCCATAATTGGTCCTATAAAATCATTCTCGACCCATCCTTTTCCTCCTACCTGAGATGCATTTTTTTGTTTCGGTCACTATCCCCTGTTCAATTTTATTCTCTACCTCTACATTATAACCATAGAACAAGATCCCTCCTTGAGCCACCCACCTCGTCATGTGACACAACATCTCGTCCTCTCCTTTGAAAACCCTTTTAACTCAATTTCCCTCCTCTTTTATTTTTTATTTCCCACATTCATTATTTTATATGCTTTGTTTTTATAAGCTTAGGTTATCATCATAATCCTAGGTTTTTATTAGCTTAGATTAAAATAAATTAAATATAGGGCTTAGTTAATTTATTAAAACGAAAGAAATTTAATTTTAAAGGTAGGTCATTTTAATTAATTAAGAGGCTATATTTTTTTGCCAAATTAAACCCTTTTGATTATTTTTAATAATTAAATTAATTGGGTAAAATATTTGAAAAAAGCAGTGTTATTGGGTGTTTCTAACCGTGTGGTTGTGAAGGGGTCGTTGTTTTTCTTTCCAAAGGATTTTCTTGCATTTCGGGAGGCTCACAGTGTAGACATCCCAAAAGACATACATATTTATAGCATACTTCCATCCATTTAGAATTAATTAAAATAATTATATCCTACTACAATGCATCCCTTTGGAATTATTTAAATTAATTCCATCATTTAAATCACAATCATTTAGAATTATTTAAATCAATTCTAATTACACACTCCTACCCTTTATAATTAATTAAACATTTATTTAAATAAATGGTTGATTATTTCCTCTCACAATTAGAACGAACTAAATTAGTTATTTAATTAATCATATTTATCTACTCAAATTCCACTCTACTTATATAATCCTATAATGGTGGGGGAAATAATATTACATGTACAACAAATTTCCGCATAAAGTCAAGATCATAATTTCCCCAAAAGATGAAACAACATAGACCAAACCTCTTACTATTTAAGGGAATTGTAATTAAGATCCTGGAAATCATTCAAACTATGATCAAATTCTCATGGCCTCACCCTCAACTATAAAATAAAGGCCAATCCTTTGAGAATCCATCCTTGGAAGCTTATGTAAACTCGTAATTAGCCTCTGCTAAATTTTCCACCCACATCCTTGTGTTTTCAAGCTCATAGCATTTGCATCCCACATTTGGAGAAATAATCAAGAGCATCCACAATCATTCAAATATAAATATTCAACAAGTCCAAGATCTCCTACAATCTTCTTTGAGGTTTGTAAGAAGGATGGAGTTGAGGTTTTCTTTGTGTTAATTTACTTCGCTTTTCGTAGTTTTCGTTTCTTACATTTTTCTTATCTATATTTTTCCTTGTCTCCTCCCCGAACTCCTTGCTTTGTTTCCACACCCTATGTCGAGCCCAACTCTCCTCTACCACCGAGCTCCCACCTTTCCACCACCAAAACCACCGTGTCACGTTTGATCCCCTGCTTTGTTTCCTCCCTGTCACCGTGTTATCACTACATCACCACCGGGTCTCCTCCGGGTTATCCACGACCACCGCCGAGATGAGCTCACTAAATTGTTTGACCCCCATTGTCTCCTCCACCACATTGCCACTACATTATCACCATTTCTCCTTTGAGCTTGCACCTCCCATGCCCTCACAAATCTCTATATCAATCTAAGATCTACATAGATCCCGATCCCCTTACAAAGTTGAGCTCGATCTTGATCACATGTACCCATCTCAATCCTCTCCCTCTACAACTCGCCTTTCCACACACCCAAACCAACCCCCATTTCCCACTCCTCTTCATGAATAATAATATTAGGATTTTAGGTTTCTTCTTAGGTTGTTATTATTGTTTTAATATATTTTTTTATTTTTCTTTATTTAATTAATCAATTAGATTTTTAATTAATTAGGTTTATTAAACCCATTAGACCTCATTAGATTTTTTTGATCAATTAGACTATTAGATAATTATTCAATTTTCAAATGCAAGGTTTTTTGGATGTTTCCTTCCATTTATTCATCTTTTAGAGAATATTGTGAACATTTATTTATCCTTATCTCATTTTTGGAGGTCATTGCTATAACATAATTAACGCTTTTTGGGGTTGATTTTGTTTGCATTTTGAACCGTCAATTTTTTTGTGAACTAATCATAATACACTCACGGGTATGCTCTTTTCTTGCACTTGTATGAGTGATATTAAAAATCGAAACACGAGTTTACTTGTTTTTGTGTTTTTCTTGCATGTTTTTACCACAAAAACTTTCTAATCAATTGTTTACAAGACCATCTCTATGGTGGTTGTTAAAAAAATTAAAATTACTAAGCGTAGGTTTCCTTGATCATTGATTCAAGAAAACCCCTTTATCACCTTTTTTAAATTTTAATAAAATTAACTTTATTTAAAAATTTAGAGTTGGGATTATTCCCTTCTTCCGACAAGAATGGTATGCGAAGTGTATGGATAAGGTCCAAAACTCATTATTATGAGTACCACGGGAACCCTAAAGTGGTTGGGACCTTAAGTGAAGCTGGATGATGAAACGGGTACTCCCACCTAACTAACTAGTATGCATTTATGAGAGGATAAAGTCACAAATATACATTGTGATGACCCCATCTTGATCCTTTGAGCGAAGTAAAATCTAGTTTATCGTATTAGGGGGTAAAGTAAAGATGAAAACTAGTAGTATTAGTGCGCTCACTCGGATATACTACTGACACCTAAGGAGAGAATTATTTTAAGAAGCCACGTATTATCAAGACAATCTAAGGTAGATTCCCACCTTCCATAAATAAACATTATTTTCATTTTTATTTTCTTCTTTTCTTGTTATTAAAGTCTGTGTTCCACATTTTTTCATTCCCCACTTTCGTATCTTTTCGATCCATTCCAAGTCTACTTCATTTGGAATCATTCTTGTCTCTTTTCAAATATTTTTGATTTTGATTTTTCGTCTCTCTTTTCGAACCTTTCCAAAATTTCTTCATTTGAATATTTTTCTTTTCAAACTTTATGAATCTCCCTTATTTGGATCGTTTACTTTCTCTTTTCAAACTTTCCAAATATCTCTTATTTGGATTGATCATCATCTCTCTTCACTTCCTCCAAATTTCCTTTATTTGGACCTCTCTTTCATCCTTTTATGAAATCATCCATATATCCCTTATTTGGATCTTTCATCATCTCTTTTCACCCCTTCCAAATATCCTTTATTTGGACCTTTCTTTCATCTCCTTTATTTGGATCTTGCATCCTTTATTTGGAATTTTCGTCCTCTCTTTTGAATCTCTCATACATATTCTATTTGGATTTTTCATCACACCTTATTGAAATTACCAAATTTCTACCTTTGGATTTTTCTCATCTTGAGTTTTCTCTTATCTCATCTTAGTATTAAATTTTTTGATCACTTTTCCAAAGTTTAAGCACTCTCTTTCCCTTTGACATTAAGTCTTGATTTGTGGATATCCACGTCCTTACTCGAGCACTCTCATTCATGACTTACGTCTTGACATCGTCATATCTCTAAGCTATCACGATCAATTGTCCTCCAAATCTTATCTTTTATCAAGATTTTATCCTCCTATCTCTTATTTGGAAATATATATATTTTAGTGTGAAAATATCTAATTATGTGTGTAAATGAGTTGTTAGTAACAACTCATAGAGATCTAGAAGTTAGAATAAGTCTCTTAGAGAGATAAGTGGGATTGTGTGTGAGTTGTACATGATAAGCTTTGACTCCTAATCAATAGGATCAAGCTACTTGTATAAAGGCATATCAAATATTGAATAAAGATGTCTGAATGAAATACAATATTTTTGGTTTTATTATTTTACTGTGCAATGTTTTAATTTTTTATTGATTAAATCATGCATGTTTTCTAGATTTGGTATCAGAGCAGGTTAGACTGCAATGATTTCCTGTAGGAGTTTGTGAGGTATTTTGATATGGAAGTAATTGTCTTCGGTGCCATTGCTAGGAATAAATCTGGTCTGTGTTTGAGTTTCAAAACAAATAGATCATCTAAGTTCGACGAGGTCTCTTTCAGGTGAATCTGCAACTGTTTGGATGTCTGGATGCGTCGGCGTCTCTCTCGGGTGAATCTGCAGCTGTTTGGGCATCTAGATGTGTCGATGTCTTTCTTGGGTGAATCCACATTCATCTAGGAATCTGGTTTCAGCTATAGTACAGATCCGTTTTAATAGAGGTATTCTATCTGTTTATTTCCATTTATGGACATACAAGAAAAACACAAGGAAGAAAAAGAAATTTTCCATTTTTGGAAAGGGTCCAGAAAGAAGTTGAATTTAGAACTTGTAAGCATGATGAATTTCAGCTAGCATTTTTTTTGAAAAAGTGTATTTTTTTCAAGTTTTACGCATTGATCCTATTCTTTTTGCTGTTAGATAAAAAAATTATTTTTCCATTTTTGGCAAATTTAAAAATAAAAATAAAAATTCAAAATTAAAAAAATTGTCTCACTTTTGTTTGGATGCACTTTCACTTGTACGCGACGTCCATAGTGAGGGGGTGCATTATCAGTTGAAACTGACACCCAAGAGAATTGTAATATGAGCCTAAAAGATATATTTGCTAACTAAGTAGCAAACTGATTGGAGGTAGGAGGCAAAGGAGGAGGAGGCTGATCAACATCTCTTGTTAGTCACCAACAAAGAGACTGCTTCAAGTGTATTGGTGACCTCTTTTTTCAGTTGTGTGTTTGCTTTCTGCTGTAATAATGAACAATGGATTATTCTTGTTCACGTTTGTAATAAATTTCCTATATGTAATCTCCTAAAATGGGAATATGATGAGGGCTAAAAATAAACTGTAAACATCATGATCTTCTTGGTTTGTGGTAAACCACTTTGAAAACCACCCTTTTTGGTTTATGGTAAACCACTTTGAAAAACCATTTCATTGGTTGATGATAAACCACTTTGAAAATCATCCAGGTCATGAGTCAGCATCAGGCGACAAGTTACAGTTCAAGATAAGTTTTCCCCATGTTCACACTAAGGGGGTGATTGTTAGGAAAAATATATATTTTAGTGTGAACAATATCTAATTATGTGTGTAAATGAGTTGTTAGTAACAACTCATAGAGATCTAGAAGTTAGAATAAGTCTCTTAGAGAGATAAGTGGGATTGTGTGTGAGTTGTACATGATAAGATTTGACTCCTAATCAATAGGATCAAGCTACTTGTATAAAGGCATATCAAATATTGAATAAAGATGTCCCAAATGAAATACAATATTTTTGGTTTTATTATTTTACCGTGCAATGTTTTAATTTTTTATTGATTAAATCATGCATGTTTTCTAGATCTCTCTCTCTTATGCATTTTTAGTTTGACATCGACATTTTTAAAATTTAAGCATTCTTCCATTTTGCATCCATACATTTAACTATCACTTCATTAAATCTTAGGCATTGTCATCTCCATCACCTCTTTTCTCAATATTCACGTTGTTGATACTTGAGTCTTATATTTTCATCACTAAGCCTCATCTACCTTAAATTTCCCTTTGTTAAGGTTCAAACATGTAAAATATGATTAATATTTCCATCCCCTCCTCCATTATAGAATTCACTTTTCTAGAGGTCAAGTATGTTCAATCAAATCAAACCCATCTTCCATCTTAGCATTCACATTGCTAAGGGTTGAGTTTATCTTTATCTTCATTGTCACTCACTTCTCTATTAGAATTCAAATTATTAAGGGTCGTATTATTAAAATATTCCAAACCCATCTTCCCTCTTAGCATTCACTTTGTTAGAGGTCAAGTATGTTCAATCAAATCTAACCTCTCTTCTATTTTAGCATTCACATTGCTAAGGGTTCAATTTATTCATCATCACTTGTTCTCTCTTAGAATTAACATTACCAAGGGTTGTGTTATTCAAATCTTCGAATCCATATTCCCTCTTGGAATTTATCGTGTTAAGGGTCGAGCAACTTTTAAACTTTATCACTAAAATATATTCCATATTAGCATTTAGTTTGATAAAGGTTGAGTGATCTATCACACCTTTCATTTTTCCCCCTCTTTCAAAAAATGGTCATTGCCTTGGTTAGCGGTGAGTTCAGTAAGTCATTAAATATTTTAAGTTTTCATATACCTAGTCTTCAAGATAAGAGGAGGCATGGTATAAAGGCTCCATATTTGGTTACATTTTTGTACACTTAAAGTCTAAGAGGAAACTAAAAGGTAAGATCCTTCTTCTAGGAGAGATCGGGACCACGCCTACTCCTGCTCCCACAACACATTGTGCCCCATTGTATTATAGATTCTATAAGTCACCTTCGGGAAGGGGATCATAAGATAAGATGGATGATGGTACTTGGTTGTCAAAAATTTGTATAGACATAAAATCTACACAAAATCATTCTTAAATCCCGCTTTTGTTAGTTTTTTATACACATGAGTTTTGAACAATGAAACTAGACCTTAATGGCATTAGTCCTTTTGCTTAATTTCTCTTTGTTACTTGATTTAAATAAACTTTTTCCTATTTTGCATCTTTGATTAAATTTTGATTTTTTCTATAGAGATATTTGGAATTTTAATTTTATTTTAGCTCGGTCCAAGACCGTACAACAAGGTTAGGATTATACATACATTCTTGACCATTGTGTATGGTCTTTTCCCCTTTTGTTTTTCACTTGTCTTCTCTTCATGGGACCATTTGTTACTCTTTTGTCTTCCGAATACAATTTTTGGTTCAAAATTTTCCCAGCATTGATGTTCTAATTTCAAAGTATGAACTCATATATATATATATATATATATATATATATATATATATATATATATATATATATAAAATCCTACCATAATCATTTATAATGGGACAATCACATATCTATGTACCACTTTTTGAGATGAGAAAGCAAGGACTACATCTGCATACCACATACACAACATCGAAGGGAATAATTATGAAGTTTTAATTTACACACACATGTTTCTATTAGGATAAAGTAACATAACACACTATCATTGTTGAGGCACAAGGACCAACCTAGGTCACGGGATAGTTACATGCAGCTTTACACAAAAAATTAGGAGAACTATATTGAGTTTGAAATGTAATACAATGCTCAAGTGATTTATAAATGGATTGAACACCGAGGTTAGTTTTAATCAAGAATTTACATATTTAGTTTTAGAGATAATAATTTCTTGAGTGAATTGTACATAACTAAGGTTTGTTTCATAGGTTTTATATGTGACATCTAAGGTTTCATGCAAAGTTAAAGATATCAAGAGAAAAAATAATGACAAAGAGTGATACTGAAATTTATAACCAAAGTGACTTGAAGGTCCAAAATGTGTTGTTTGGTTAAAAAATACCATTCGTTCATTACCTCTTTGTATGGTTCTACCCCAATAGTTCTATAGCTCTTAAAAGTGATTGTTTTAGACTTCAATTTCTACCCTTTCCCAGATCACTCATCAACACATCCCGAATACTTTTGAACGAGCTAATTACATCTTTCCATTATATTTTTTCTTCTAATTTTATGTTCTCGATTGTAAGGTTGATTACTATGATCTAAAGAATAAATATAAGTGATTTTATTGTAATATCTACAACATAAATTCAAATATAACATAATTAAATCAGCCTAAAATTCAATTAAGGGTAAACAATTTCAACCATGTTCACATCACTCACCATAATTAGAGAGGATTGGCCCTAACTACTCTTAAGGAGGTGGAAATGATACATGGAAGGCCCTTTGGGTTGAACAAAATTATATGTAGTGAATATTTTTGGGGATGTCTATGATTTGTGTGGTGGTATTCAAGGAGATGGTCCTAATATAAGGTTTATGTCTTTTAATTGGTGGGATAATTAATTTTCCTACCTCAAAATATTCTCTTATGAGTGTTTATCATGGGGAATGGTCAAGAGAAATAAGAGTGGCATTGAAGTCAATATCATCCTTATTAATATTATCCAACTATAATTCATACACATCATACAATAACAATAGAGAAAGTTAAGATTTAACAACACAAGCCAAAGGATAAATATGAATAAAAATCAACTGGATATTATTGCTTAAGAAATACACAATCTCTCATAGTCATTGAGAAGGAAGTGAATGCATTGCACAATTCAACACAAGGGTTTGTATAGACTTAGTGCAATAAAAACCAATTGGGAAGATTTTATTTATATTCCAGAGAGGATATTTTCACTTATAAAACTCATTGCATTTATAGAAGGAGAAGAGAGGATAAGGGATCTAAAGATTCCATATGAATGTTTAATCTAATTGAACTTTCCAAACTACCCCAAAACTAGCTCAGAAGGTAATATACTAGTCTCATAATGATCCAACACTTTGGAGGTGCTTTGAATTGCAAGAAAACCTTCATATATTTTCTATGTGGATGAGCTCTAACTTAGATCAATGAATGCCCAAAATATGATTATAGATAGATAAAAAGTGAACTACCAAATGTCTATTTTTGGTCAAAATGGTAGTTTGGACCACTGGTAACAACTCATTTATCTTTAAACAATGTAGACACTAAATCATGTACTTAGGTACATTTCTAGGTCCTAATCATATACCACTATTAATATGATTCTTAAGTGAGAAAAATAGTAATTGAAATATATATTTGGCCTCTTTCTTTAATTTATTTCTTTCTCTATGGTCTTGTACACCCCAATGCCTAGTCTTAATTTTCACTACTTTATCTTTCTTGGATTTGGACACTAGCATCAAGCCGGATGCGTGCCCAGTTCCCTTGTCCCTCTCGTGCCCCCTTAAACTCTATGTATCTTACTTGCCTCTTTGGGGCATCGTGTTTTCTTATGGGTCAGCCTTTTAGTTTTCAATTAAAAAAATCAAACAAGGGAATCATATAAATAAAATTCTATGTGACCATAATAAAGGACCAAGCTCTAAACATATATTACTATCACCTAAGGTTGCATCTCAAGGAATTTCAAGAGCATCATAGCATCCATCTAGCTTCATTCAAGGGATAAGGGAATGCATTTTCTACATACACACATAAGAGGGGAAGTTCATTTTTCCCTACACACATCTATTTACATTACTAAATATAATTATTTCTTGTTATTCCATGCATCTTACACCACAACTTCCTAAGGAATGATTCTACACACACATAAATACATGGAGTCTAAGATGTAGTGTAGTTCTTGGTCATCAATTCACTCTATTGGGTGACTGCTAGGGTCATTTTGACTCCCCATTTACATCTTTTTAATTTTTAGTAGTTGATGTGTTTTGGGGTTTTCCAGGAGGTATTTTGTTTTTTAGGTTACAAGAAATTTTTTTAGAGATAGTAAGACATACATGTGATCAATAGATAAGTTTTTCAAACACCCGTGACACAAAAAAAATAAGTTTCTGAGTATTTTTGTAGTCATAGGTGCCCAAGAGTAGACTTTGGTGCTTAGGCACCTGTGACCAAGTCCAGGCACCCTAGTCCCGACATATCCGACAAATATATGATTTCTAGGTTCGGATGCAATAGTTTGGCCTCATGTTTCATTAGTTTTCCATCTTGACATACCTCATGATTTATTGCAAGATTATCTAAGTACTCTATACCGTCTCTTACACCTAAGGTTTCAATTTTTATTTACTTATTACTTGTGTTAGATCTCGTACTTCATTTCTTTATTACCGTGTTGTGACTCTACAATATCTAGGGTTTGATAATCTCTATTTTTGTTAAATCATTTGGTGAACCCAACTCCTTCAAATGCTCTTGGGTCTTCATTTCATCACTTATTACATCTTATCATCATGGATATCTCCATTCATGATTTCTTGTTAGCTAATCCTGATTATTGAGCTAAAATCATTACTCTCTTGGAAAACACTTGCATTTCTTCTACTACTCATTCAGACATAGTATATCAAACATTTGTAGATGCATTTTCACAAAAAATACTTTTCCATCTGATATAGTTTCCAATATTTATTGTTATGATAATGATCCTCCAGTATATATACTCATATCAATCAATAACATGGGTATCAAGTGCACTTTAGTTGATAATGGATTTGAGCTCAATCTTTTTACTTCATCATTCATTCGAATATAGGATTTTCTTTAGCTAATCTTAATCCAACATCTATTTTTATCTCGAGCATATGATTCTACTACACGTCCATGTATAGGAACTATTGATTTTCCCATCACACTTGGCCCAAAAATGGCCCCTATAATATTCTTTGTTATTGATATCCGATTCAATATAATTACTTACTCAAGAGGCCATGACTCGCACAAAACATAAGAAATGCCTTATAAAGTTCATTGGTGAATTAAATTCTTACATGAGGGCTTTGAATATATAATTTTTGCTGATAGTAACCCATTACACTATTTCCACCTAGACCCAACTACTGCATTACCTATTCCAACTTTTGCTACTATGCATCATCTTGTTCTTTGATACAAGACCCACAGACTATCCGTACAACTTGCCTCCACTCGAAGGAACCATTTGTGTATTAGAAATTGTACCATCCACTTCACCCTCACCCCCTCCTACTAATTCTATGATACTTTATTGGGGTCTCTTCATACATTGGATGTCATATCATCTTCCTCATCTTCTCCTGCACAACTTGCATCTGCAATTTCACCTTTCACATGCACTCTTTGCATGAATAATGCTTATTGGATACAAATTTCATTTGATACCACTCGATCTAATACTATTTTCACACATATTGGCTTGGCTTGGCTAGGATTCATGTTAGATGATATCATCCCTCCATCGCATTATCCTCATATATATTATAGATCTTATCACATTATGCTTCTTATGGCTTTCGAGTATTCCATGTATCAATATTTGTTGCATGCGATCCTCTCCTTTCTTTGCGTATTCTCGGGAATTATTGGCTTGAATTTATTGGTGGAACTTTAGATCCTGATCATATCGACATTTCATTCCCCATGCCCTTCGATCATGTTTTTATTTATAATAATTCATTTCTTGGTTATTCAAAAAATATTACTCGATGGTATGCACATGGATGTCCATTACCACCTTTCACTGATGAAGAATATGCAATGGGCATGTATAATCTATGATCCAATGGCTCCTTACTTGATCTACCACATACTATTTCCTACCAAGTCTCGACACTTCTTGATTTGGTTTGACCATGACAATTATGACCTCTTAAAAATAGTACCGATTCTTCTACACATAATAAACTTGGGGCATCATGCTTACTCTTCCCCTTCTAGCATTAGCAAGTGTCCCATAGTTATACTCTTCTACACTACACTTTGTATCTAGTGTTTTGCACACATCTTACACATCTTGATAAACTTGTATCGTCATTACCCGATGACACACTCTTTTTGCTCTGATTCACACTTTACTATTGAGGGAATACTACATTCATGAACCTCACACACTTGACGCATTTAAGACACATATTTCTAGCATCACATCATCATACATCACACTTCCCTATGACTCACTCTATTTCCACGGTTAATACTCAACTACAGAGAGGTCTAAATATAAATTCAACCTCACCACATTCACACTACTTACGCTATATCATTCATTGATCAATTTTTCTAGCACATATGCTTAAACCATTTCCCAATGATGCATTCTTGTTGCATGGTTCATTATTGACTACCGAGGGTCATTTATAAATTCACCTCACCTCATACACATTCATACACATCTTCTTGGGGGAATTCTACTCATATCACAGTCACATTGCTTACCATTCCATTTTTACCTAGCATACTACATATCTTGGTGCACATTGTTCTTGTTTACTTATAATCACATGTTAAAATTCAATTACTATGTTAGATGGATTCATCATATGTCATTATCTTTTCTATATACACATGGAATTCACTTGCCTTATAGATGTGAATGTAGAATTTACACATATCATTACACATAACATGGATTCTTAGCACTGTACCTCTTACCAGCCCCATAGTGGCTCCTGAGGGCATCTACTTACGTACACACTACATGTGTTATTGTTTTATCTTATACAACTTCATATTCTTACTAGCACACTACTATATTGGATCATACATGCTTTAACATAATTTTTATCTTTCTAACATGCTAACGGGTGATTCATGTGTAGCATTTTCTTTGTAGAAACTATTTTCCACCATGGTTGTTTGATACTTTGCTTGTCTATATTTTATATTGTTTTCCATTTTATGTCATTATTTGTGGGCTGCTTATATGATTTTAACCACTTCGGCCCTAATTGTCTTGTGACATTTGTAACGATGTCCCATGTTTGAAACCTACTTTTTTTGGTCTACATTGTATTCTTTCTTTCTTGATTACTCCTTGCCTTCTATATGCATATTTGTCTTGTTTTCACTAACACATGTTTCCAGCCACTTTGTTCTCATGTGCCTTGGTTTCTACCATGCACATTCCTCCCCTATAGAGCATCAAATTCAGATCAACATGTGGTCCTCTCCTTTAGGACGCATAATCCTTGTGACATTGCATGTACCCCAAATGAGGGGGAATATCTCGGTGAATCATTCACCCCATACATCCTGAAGACATACAGTCATAGTTCAAGCCTAAACTTTACAAGAACAAACCATCATTATAGTCATAGAAAATACCATATTTTGACTTGGGTCTTTAGCACAACACAAATTCCAAAGCACCCAAATACATGAGATATGAAACTATTGACCTTTCCTAATTGTTTATGACTAGGGGCGATTCATGTGATTTTCTTAGATTGACACAGCTTTACAAAAGTTTACACAACGGTTGTATAGAATAGGTACAATCCTACAACAATCATAATACATTTTGTCTCCTTTTTATATTTACATTGGATCAAACTTGATCGAAATAGAATGAATTGAAACAAATCAGGATAACACCATCTACAGTGGTGTATAAATTTTGGGAAGTAGTCAGGTATGGAGAATAACACTAGACCTTTCTCCTCAACACTTCTTCTATCATGGCATGAGATCACCCAAAAACTCGCACTTAACATGAGATCACCCAAAAAAATCATTATTGGCGTGATATCGCCCAAAAAAATCATTCTTCTAAAACATTTTAAGAATATTTTCTATCCTTTTCACTTGTCACAAATTAGGTGCACATGTTCATTTTACTACTTTTTCATATTTTTACATACTTAGATTGATTTTTTCACATATACACGACTTTGACTACTCTTTTACTCTTCTTTTACAGGTCTGTCCTTATGGGAAGCAATAGTCACATCATCAAACACATCAAGTGACAATAATAATAGGTACAACGTGACATAACACATACACTTTCACCCCTAGGGTCACTTCCTCTTCTTTAGCTTCCATGCTTCATTTTATCACTCCACACTTTTTTTTGTCTCCTTGGCACGTTTTCGCCATTGATCTACATGGTTATCTAGTATACATATCTTATCTACTTTATGTTATTAAGTATTCACTTAACAACATAAAGTGGGGGAAAATGTAGACACTAAATCACACACTTGGGTACATTTATAGGTAATATGTAAATACTACTATTCATATGATTCCTAAGTAAGAAAACTAGTAATCAACATCTATCTTTGGCCTCTTTCTTTACTTTCTTGATTTCTCTATGGTCTTTCACCCCCACGCCCAATATAAATTTTCACTACTTTATATTTCTTGGCTCTGGACACCATTTCCTAGCCATGATGCCAGCACCTAGGTGCCCTCGTCCCCTTTAGGTGCCCTAAACCTCTTTGATTCTTACTCGCCTCTTTTGGGCCTATTTTATCTTTTGAACATCTTGTTTTCTTATTGGTTTCCATTTTAGTTTTTAATTACGAAATTAAAACAATGGATTCATATAAAAACAAATCTATATTACCATAATAATGTACCAAGCTCTAAGCATCTATTACTATCACCTAAGGTTGCTTCTAAACCCATTTCAAGAGCATCAAAACATCCATATAGCTTCATTCAAGGGACAAGGGACTACATTTTCTGCATACACACATAAAAGGGGAAGTTCATTTTTCCATACAAATATCTATTTACATTGCTACATCTAGATATTGATCGCGATTTGGTGCATCTTACGCAAGAGATTCCTAGGGCACAATTCTACACACACGCACAAAAAACTACATGACTAATGAGATATAGTGCAACAATCAATCATAAGTTCACTCTGTTGGGTGACCATCAGGGTCAGTGTGTCTCCCCATTTACATCTTTTTTATTTATAGGATTTAATGTGTTTTGGGGTTTTGTAGGAGATCTTTTATTTTCCAAGTTATAGGAGAATTATGTGGACATAGTGTGACATATAGGTGATCAACAGTGAAGGTTTGTGAACACCTTAAGACATAATAAAAATTAGTTTCGAGTATTTTCATAGTCGGAGGTGGCGGAGTAGACTCGATGGCTAGGCATCACCGATCCATCCAGTGCCCTAGTCCCGAAATATCTAACAGTTATGTGATTTTATGGGTTCGGTTGTGATAATTTTCCAAGTTGTTTCATTATATTTCCATCTTGGCATACCTCAATATTTATTACGAAACCAACGAATTACTCTATACTCTCTCTTGCACATAGGATTTATTTTTTTATTTACTATTGCTTACATTAGAACTATACTTCCTTACTTTATCATTGCCTTGTCACTCTATAATTAGGGTTTAGCATATTTTATTTATTGTTAACTAAAACAGGCCATTCAAATCATTTTCTTCAAAATTTATGGGTGTATGGGGAGAATATGTACCATCCAACAAGCATTACAAGACAAAATAATCAACCAAAATCTTTTGTAACTGAATTGGGCATTAATTGATTGAGATAACAACATAAAACAACCCAAAAATATGTCACTAAAAACTCCTAAATATCTCCACTATTTCCTCTAAAATATATCTTTGATTGAAATCCTCTAAAAAATTCTGGCAATGGGACTGGTCTCATGTCAAGAACATTTCTAGATAAAAATATATGAGAAAAACACTAGTCTTATGTTTAAGTCACAAAATTAGATCCAAAAATGGATGTGGGCCCTCAATTCGGTTATTTGATTACAAAATGAGCATGATCATGACCCAAAATCACTTCTAATTTGTCTTTTTCCCAATATATTTCAACGAGACTAATTTCTCTCAATTTTGTGGCCCCTAGCAAAATTTATGGCCATTTGAAGATTCCCGAGACATTTTAACACAGTTCATGGCCACATGGCCACCAAATTTAACATCAAAGAATCTTTCCGGTGTTGTTGTAGCCTACAGAGTTATTTGTATTTTTAGTGTTGTGTATCCTACCGGTGTTGCATGACTTTTCGGTGTTGCTTGACTTACCTTCCCAAGATTAAAAAAAAGAAAAAAATGGATAAGTCCCTTTGATTTTATTGGAAGAGATAAAAAAATAACCAAGTTTGGAAGAAATTGAGGCCACTTAAGTCTAAAATTGAATCATGTCCAAACAAAGCATGCGTGTGTGGATTGGATCTCCACTAACCATAAAAACCTTCCATAAGTGTAGAAATATATCTCCTAGAAGACCGTGGAGGGAACAAACTTCATCTCGATGGATCAAATGTCACCCCAGGATCATGTTGTAGTTGGTTTCCTAATCAATGACATATAAATCCATAAGAATTGTTTTGGAACCAATGGTTATGTGGAAAATTTTGGTTCTAGTTGATGTGGCTTTAGGGATGTCATATTTGTGTAGTGTATTATAAGTCAAAGACAAATTGTTTTCACCATATCCAAGGATTTAATAAGGAGAAAGGGAAAATATTAACTATTTCATAGTTTTATACCATATTTCACTTTGATAGGTTGTTATAGACCAAAACTTATAAGTGAGAGTGGGATCTCCTCTTATAACAACTTCTACATTTACGGGAAGTGGTATAAGTCAAAGAAATAACTTGCATCCCTCATTATGGCATATGGTGAGAAAATTTCCATGTCAATATGGTTAACCTATGCCTCGTGTTGAGGTGTGTTGTAGGATAAGTTCCAAGTCCCATGGCATCTAACAATTCATTTTAATGTGTTAGGGAATTTTTAAAGAGGTCTAAGAATGATATATGTAAAAATATCTTGGAAAGGTACGTAATTATGGAATAATTTCTCAATTGTTTAGGAATTTTATTATTCTATGTTTGTAAAGGAGCATTGGGAGCCTGTTATTGCTAAAATTTTAATACCCCCATTTTTTCAAAATAACCATAAATATTCATGTTCCTACTTTCTTTTCATTGCATTCATAGAGAGTCCAACAAGGGGTGCTAGGTATTTAATTCATTATTTTATTTATATGACACTAAGTGGTTTTGTGGAATTCTTTGATTTTGTTGGCTATAGTTTGAAAATTTGATATATATATATATATATACTTTTCATCTTTTTTCCATATTGATGGTAAATGATTAGCATGGAGACCAATTTTATTTTTCTAATATCACTATTTGGATTTCAATCTCGCATTTTGATATTTTTAATCTTTCCATTCTAGAAATGATCAATGAATGAGTAATGGTTGAAATTTATGTTTTTGATCTTGTTGGTATATCATCTTTGTTACATGCCCCCATTCGAATATCTTGTCTATACATGATGAAAATTTCAGGAATGTAAGTTGGGTTTCATCATTTCTAATGTCATATCTTATGACCTTGTTTAGCTTATTGTCATCATATATATGTTGGACCATATAAGGTTTGTGTGGGATTGAATGGCATAAGGGAGATAGTATAAAGTTTTGGCATTTAAATAAATCAAATGGTTTTTTTTTCAAACTATAGTCGAGCCTCCATATGTGAATACCAATTTTCAAGGCATGAGTTGGAAAGAGTGTAGTGGGAGGAGTAATGGTGGTGAGTTAATGACATTCAATGCACTCGTATGAACATTGAACAAGGTGATGGTGTTGGATTTTGGTGTCATTTTTGGTTTTGCATTGGAATATTTTGAATCTAGGATTTTTTAAGTTCTCGTGAAAATGTGGTCTCAAGCTTGATCTTTTAGCTTATCATACATGTCAACTATTAACAAGTATGAACTATTTTTACTTTGAAATTTGTTGTGTTCAGTTGAGTTGGCTTATGGGTAAATAAATTTGAAGTGGTATTTGTAGAAGCTTACCGAGTATTCTTCTTCTAAATTTTTCGATCTTACCCAAGTGAATACTTCACATACCTAGTTTGTCTTTTCAAAATCTCATGCAAAGTGAAGTAAATATCATATGCATATTGAAAAATAACATTTCATTTGAGTTCTCATTGATATTGTGAAGCATGTATATGAATATATTATATATTCACTATATAAATGGTAAAATTTGTTCATTTTTCTCGAGTTACGTAGCTCTTATTAAATGGCATTTTAATTTGGGTATTGATTTTATCAAAATAGTTGTTCAAAATGAAATGGATATCATTGTTTCAGTTCTGGGTAAGAATGAATTTATTTATTCAATCAAAAATATTCATTTGTAGTTATCTTGTTGATTGCAATACTTAGTGGTCATTTTTATGAGAAAATATTGATAAAATATAAGTCTCGAAAGCTCTGTAGTTTCATTTGAGTGATTTGATAAAGCTTTTCAAAATATTTATAGTCCATGACGAATATTCTTATGCATGCATTCATTTTAATCAAAGTGGTGATATAAGTTTATTGGCTATATTTTGTATATGGTGCTTCGATGGCAATTATGAGGTGGAAATAATATAACATTTGGATCCAATCAGATTTATCACATGTAAATGTGTATTTTGAGTGTTTTGAAATTTCATATTGAAAGAACTTCAAATGACATGGTTATTCGTTTGGTTTCAGGTAGAAACGATATTTTGATTTTTTATTTTGACTGTTTGATAAATTTTATGGAAACAGATACCAATGGTTAGAATAAAATGGTTCTACAAAATATATATAAGCATGATTTTCCTTTAGAAATTTGAAATGATATTTTTTTAGTGATTGTCACTTGTGGTTTTTGATTGGTGAACTCTGTTTTGGGAAGTTAAATGATCTTACATGCTAATATTTGGTGCTTACCTCTCCTTTTCAACACTTCATCATGTTTGGATGGGATGGTTGGGGTTATAGAAGGTTTGGGTCACATCACTCTTGGGGGCATAATAGTTTTTGTTGTAAATCACAATAGCATAAGTGTTCACCTAGGGGTGGCCAAAGGGAACTAGTATGCTTTGAGGAGGTAGACCTTTTTAGACATGGCCCTACACATGTGTTTGTCCATTTCGATGCTAATGAACCTTGTCTTCATGAAGTACTAAAAGTAATTGAATCTTATCTCGTGCAACCAACCTTCCCACAACATTAATAATCATCCTTAATATAATCTTCAAGCACGCACTTGTTGATAATAACCTAACCTCTTTTAATAGGTTTGTTTAATCTACTCCTTCTCATGTACCTCCACATCATGTCTTACATGTTATTACTTCACCACTCTTACTTGGATGAGAACCAACCCGTTTCTTCTCGTGACTCCTCAAAAACCTCTAAGCATGCTAGGTCCTCTTCGCACAGTGCCTAAGGTGACAAGTGTGGTGAAAAGAGTTAAATTGGAAGTGGAGGAAGAATATGAAACCATCACTCACACTATACTTCCTATAGAGTTGTATGAATATGCCAAGATGATAACCGAGGCAGTGCACAACATTGTTGGATTTGATAGGGATGACTAATTATGTTATTCAGATTTGATAAACTTAAATCACCACGTTGGAAATATTAATCACTTTTCATGTACTTCATATTTTGGATATCATACTTTTATATTTTGAGATGGGTTTGATGAACTAATGGTGATAATATTATATATTTATATATATAAATGAATGGTTGTTGATATTTAATTTTTGTTTCATGATGGTGATGTGTTAGCCTTTGAAAGGATGAATGCTTTAAATGGTTTTTTTCATTTATTTAATGTGTGTAATACTTAGTGGGCCCCTGTTTAGATGACTCATGCCTCATTCAAATGCCTAAGTAAAATGTTTAAAAGTGACCCGAGTCCTTGGTTATAATTATATTTTATTATAAAGTTTCACTTAAGTCATAAGTGAAAACTTATTATAAAGTTATAAATCATTTATTTAAAATTATTTAAATGGTTCAATCAGTTATAACTAATTCTATTTAAGAGGATGTTATAAAAGGACTTGGAGGATTCAATTATATTAGATGAGAAATTAGGTATTTCAGCTATTTGAAAGTTATTTCATTCTAAATAATTTTCTTGTAATGTTTTTCTAAGGCAAGTGATCTTACATGCATTATGATGACATTGTTTCTAGGTTTGAGTATGAATTTTGAATGCGGCGGGTATATCTAGATTTAAATTTATTTCTCGATTGATTATTATGAATTTTATCTAACTAATTACAATGTTTTTCTATCATATCCAGAGCAAGCCTTGATGATATCTTCATTTCGATCTTAAAATATATGCAAATTGTAGCCATGTTGGATTTGATTTTGAATCATGACTTTGTTAAGACGTTGTTTTAGCGATCATTGTACTATCTCTCATTAATGCAAAATCTATTTCTCTTCATCATGTCTACTTTATTTTTCATCTTATCAGTTATTTAAATATGTTCATATTCTTATACTTTCAATTTTCTTTCTTGTGAGTGTGTTATTGTGTTTATATCTTCAAGATCATAATATCATTTGATAAATCATTACAAAGAAAAGATTATAATATATCACTCAAGGTTTTCACCTTTTCAAGAGGATACCTAATTAATAGGTTTCACTGTCAGATAAAGGTTGATAACATATATTCGATACAAAAAATCAGTTTGATATATGAGTGATTATTTACATCTAATTCCATTAATTTTAAAGGGAATTTATTTATTAATATAATTAATATTTGGGTGGCCTGATTCTTCGTGTTTTTATGTGTTTTTTTGTCTTGTTGTTGTGTGTATATTCCCTTTTCTTCCAACAATAGAAAATTCCTAGATCTTAGGTTGAATTATTATTGAACCTATTTTAAACTACCCAAACTTAAGCTGATTATTAAGTACACCTACAATTAAAATGGTCTGATTATTTCTTAAAATTTTTAATTAGGATAAAGGGCTAATTGGTTTTCAGTCTAATTTTCATCGAAAAAAAATTTGGTGATTTTGTTGGGATCATTTCTATTTCTTATTTCTAAGTGGATTTTTGTTAACTATCCACTTCTTTTTTTTTTCTAATTCTGATTATAGATTAGATTTCTTCTAACTATATAATTTTGAATTTCATCAATGACCATTGTAGGTGTTTTATCTCTTGATTAAGTTGGTTTACTCATTGGAAATACTCAATTAGATGTTAATTTTGATATTAGAACTGTTGTTTGGGATTTTGTAACCACAATTACATAGCTTACACAAGCTAGTGAGGTCCTTAACAATGAAGAGGATAGAGCCCTTGAAATTTAAAGGCTTGCAAGGTCTAATATCCAAACCCAACGTGACATTGTAAAGAAAAATAAACAAATTAAAGACGAGAGAGGAAACTTTAAAATATAAAATAAGTCTAAAGTTTTACCTTTGGATATTGTGAATGATAAGAAGCTTCTAAAACATTTTTGTTAGATTGAATTTTGAATTGTATTTGTTTGATTCTAATTTATTTACAATGGTTGATGAAGTTAATAGAGAATGAAGAAAAAATGGAGAAGAAAGAGAAAGGATTCCTAGTCCTAACCGTAACCGAGATAGGATTCCCGGGTTTGAACAAAATAGGGACAATGTCACTGATGATGAAGCATCAGATCATGAAGAAGATAACCTCAGCCCATGGCTTAAGGGAAATCCAATTGATATTGGAAGAAACCCTCCTAAATTACCATCTTTAAAAGGCATTCAATTACCCAAGTTTTCTAGTGAGTATGGCTCATCTTGGGAAGATCACCTTGATTCATTCAAACTGATATGTGCAGCCATAGGGGTAACTAATGAAAGGGATTATTTAAGAATTTTCTCACAAAATATTGAGGGTAGAGCCTATAAATCCTTTATTACTTTTCCTTAAAAGTCCCTTACTAGATGATTAAACATAGAAGACTATTTGGGAAAAGACAAAGATGAGTTTGAACTTGTGAATGAACTTTCAAACATGACTATGGATCCTGGTGAGACTATATATCATTTTACCATCCATTTCACCAAGTTATGAAAAAAGATACCTTCTAATGTAAGACCTTCAAAGAATCTAGCAAGGCTATATTATTATAATGATTTACCATCAAAATGTATGCTTATGTTAGAAGATAAATAAATTTATGAATTTGAAGAAACTCTTACTTTTTGTTTACAGTATGAAAAGAAATTGAAGAGAATTGGTTTCAAAGATAGATCATCATCTAACTCTTATGCTGAAAATATAGAAAATTTGAATGCTATTCAGAATTTAGGAAATTTGTTGGTCACTGTTAAAAGATAATTAAATGATCATACCTCATCCTCGAAAAACATACCTACGAGGTCAAGCAAAGTAAATAATGAACCTGGAAAAGTCAAAACTGAACCTAAAGAGATGTATTGTGGAGTTTGTGAGTTAGACCATGACTTTGACACGTGTAAATCTACTGAGAAAGTTAGGAAGTTCATCAAAGGAAAAATGTTTCAGAAATGTGTAGTTTTGTTGACTTTGATGTAAATGCAGTGTAAACTCGGTCAAAATACTATGCTAAGAATGATGGTAAAAAAGGTAAAACAACTGATGATGCTAAAGGGAAACATAAATCTGATCACCCTGACAAAGTAAAGTCACATGATAAACCAACCAAACCTATTTCAGATGATGTTCCATCTAGTTTAAATAATGCTCAATATCAACCCTATAAAGGTAAAACATTTACAAAATATTCTATATTTACTTCTGGGTATGATATTGTAGCTGATATGAAGAACTCTAGGAGAAATCTGAATATGTTTGAGAGCCTTGGATTACCTAGCCAATTTGAAAAATTGGAAGTTTCTCACAAAAATAGATCTGAACCTAAATCATTAGTGGTTGTTTAATAAAACGAATTTGATAGGGAACAGATAATGATGAATATCAGGTAATGATTCAATCCAATTATGTACCTGATTACATCATTCCTTTTTATGTGACAATTAAAATTCAGAATAAAATCATTCATAACTGCATATTAGATATAGGTGCATCAAATAACATTATGCCTAAGTCTATTTCTAATCAATTAGGTGTTCCATATGAACATGATAATAGAAAACTGACTAGTTTTGATTCTCGTCAAACCAAATGCTATGGTAAATTCAAGGACATAGTCATTAAGATAACACAAGATGAAAGAGTTATATTTATTGGAAATGTGCATATCTTAGACATACCTGCTAACTATGTTATGTTTCTTAGAAGAGATTGGTCTCAAGCCATAGGGGATTTTTTTGGGAAAGATCTTACTTGGGAACTAGTTGGAAATGTCATAACTTTCATTCACAGAGAAGAATGGTTAGGTACACCAATTGAAGGAATTTCATCATCTGTTTCTTTTGTAGAAACTAGTATGGGAACTTATGGATTAAATTCATTAGATATCAATGCTTTTGATGATGAAGATTATCAACATGCTAGATTATTACCTTCTGATGACATTTGGAAAATGTGCTTTGATGGAGCTAGTTCTCAATTTGGAAATGGTGCTGATGTAGTCATCAAATCACCCATAGGAAGACAATTCAATTATGATTTTCAATTGAAATTTGAAACAAAAAATAATACAATCGAATTTGAAGCCTTATGTTTATACCTGCAATAAGCCTTAAGTCTGAACATTAAGAAGTTAGTTATTTTTGGAGACTCAAAAATTGTTATCATAAAAGTTAATAATATCTACAAAACCAATCAGACTCGTCTCCATTGTTACACTCAAAAGGTTTGGTATTTTATTGAGAAATTTGAAGCCTTTAACATCAATCACATATTTTGAGAATTCAATTCCAAGGATGATAAAATTGTTGTTTTTTATTCTTGTCCCAATTTTATTGATCAGATTGACTACATTTTCAAAGAATTTTATAGACCTATGATACTTAATTTAGAGACTAATTGGACTATTTTATCCTATGATGAGCATATTGATACATTTTTGAAAGGAAATTATTTTGATTCAGATGATTATGTGTTGAATTGTGGTGATTATTTGCAACTCTCAAGCAATAAACTTGTCTTGTTGGTTTGGTAAGTTTGGAATCTATGTTTTCTCCTCATGACCAACCCAAAATATTTTCTTCTTTTGAACCTTCTAGAAGGATCATAGGTGAAACTATTTTTGTCAATCTAGGTATTGAGGAAGAACCAAAATATGTCTATCTTGGTGTTTGCTTCACTCCTAAACAAAAAGAGGCCTTCATTAAATATTTGCAAGAATTCATTGATGTTTTATCTTGTTCATACAAATATTTTAAATTTTATGTACTAGGATCATCAAACATGATATTCCTATTAAACCTAGAATCAAACTGTTCGTCAGAATCCTAGAAGTGTTATCCCTTATTAGAAGAAACCATCAATAAGGAGCTTGAAAAGATGTTAGAAAGTGGTATCATTTACCTGTAAGATATTCTGAATGGGTTACTAACTTTCAGTTCCAGTACGAAAGAAAAATGGGGACATCCACCTTTGTGTTGACTTTAGAGATTTAAATCATGCAAGCACTAAGGATAACTTCCCTTTGCCAAACATTGATCAAATCTTATAGTAGGTCACTGGATTGGAAATGATGTCTCTCTTAGATGGATTTTCAGGTTATAATCAGATTTTTGTAAATCTAGAAGATAGACATAAAACTATTTTTACTACATAGAAAGGTACCTTTGCCTTCAATCGTATGCATTTTTGCTTAATAAATATAAGTTCCATGTTTCAAAGAGAAATGCATGTGGCTTTTGATGATTTAATTGGAGTAATAATTCAGGTCTATTTGGATGATCTAACTGTGTATTCTAGGAAAAGGAAAAAACATTTGGATCATTTGTGAGAAATCTTCATTCGCTACCACAAATATGGTATATCCTTAAATCCAAAAAAATCTATTTTTGACATTACATTGCGAGGGTAAATTGTTGGGTCATATCATCAAACACATTGGTATTTCTATTGGACCATAAATATTTATGGATATTCAAGAATTGTAGCCTCCTAAAAATGAATCTGGTTTATGTGCCTTTTTTCGGGAAAATCAATTTTGTGCATAAATTCATATCTGATTTTTTTGATAAAGCTGCCCCATTGCATATTTTATTGAAAAAGAATCATGGTTTTCATGGGAATCGATGTTGATTCTAGTTTTTATGTTAAAAATGCTATTACTTTTGCACCTATCCTACCTAAACCTGACTTATCAAAACCTTTTGTCTTGTATTTAAATGCTACTGATAAAGCTATGGGTGCTATCATAACTCAATATTTTGAGTCAAATAATGAGAAACCCATTGCTTATTTCAGTCAAACTTTAAAAGACGTTGAATTCAGGTATCCTTTGATTGAAAAATTTGTTTTCACATTAGTTTCAGTCTTAGGAAAATACAAGTATTTCTTTGATGGGAAATAAAATCATTATTCATTCTAACATTCCAATTTTAGCCTATTTTCTTAAGCAATCAATGATTGATGGAAGGTTGACTAAGTGGATTTTCAAAACCCAATAATTTGACTTAGAGTTGGAAACATGTAAAACCATCAAAGGTAATGAGATCGCTAAACATCTGGCTGAAAATGCTGATTCAAACATTAATGTGGTCATCTTAGCAATTGATGATGTCTTGCATGTTGTACCTCATTTTCAAACCATGACAGGTAATGAGTTATCATCCAAATTTAATATAGGTTTCAGCATGCATGAATGGGATTGTTTATTATCTCAAGATGATTGGTATCATGACCTTATTTATTACTTTAAAAACCAATCATTTCCTAAAAACTTAGATAAAAGACAACGTAGAGCACTTCATTTTCAATCTCTTAAGTTTGTGCTTTTAGAAAATCTATTGTTTTTCAAAAATCGTGATGGTATACTTTTGAGATGCTTGACACATGAAAAAATTGAATGTGTGCTAAGGAGTTATCGTGAAGGTGTTTGTAGTGGACATTTTACGCCAAAAATTGCTCATAAAATCCTACATCCTGGTTATTATTGGCCCACCTTCTACAAAGATGAATACATATGGGTAAGTTCTTGTGCTCCCTATCAAAGTTTGTTTGGTCGTGAAGCGTTCATCGCCATGCCTTTGAATCCGAGTAATTTTGGAAAGACATTTTTCAAAGTGAGGAATTAATTTCATCTCAGATATTCATCCCCTTATTCTTACGGTCATAGATACATTCTAACAACCACTTATTATTTTACAAAATAGGTTGAAGCAGTTTCTCTAAAAAAATATTCATAGCTAGTAAGTCATCAATTTTTTTGAAAATAATTTTTTTCATGTCTTGAGTACCTCAGAAATTATATTTGATAATGGTCCACAATTTATTTCTAAGGAATATTTAAATTTTATTAGTAAATACTCCATTATTTTGAGCCATGCATCAAAATATTACCCACATGGTAATGGTCAAGCTGAATCTACAAACAAAAATTTGATCAACATCATGAAGAAGTTGGTTAATGATAGTAAAAGAAATTGGCATCTTAAAATTTTTGAAGCCTTATCGACTGGGAGAACCACTATTAAGTTAGGTATGGGATGATTACCCTTCATGCTTGCTTATGGTTTTGAAGCCACTATGCCTATTGAACTACAAATATCTTCAGCACGTACTGCTTTAAATTTTGGCATAGATGACTTAAATGACTTGCAGCTATGTTTAGATGAACTGTTGGCTTTAGATCAAATGATAGTTTATGCTTTACGAAATTGGAGAAAGGTAAGGAGAAATTCAAAAATTTGTTTGAAAAAAGGTAACTAATTTTTTTTTAAGGTTGGAGACTTGGTCTTATGTTGGGATAAAGCAAGAGAAAATCCTAAGAAACATCACAAGTTTGATTCATTATGGTTGGGTCCTTACCAAATTGCTTCAGTTTTGGGAAATAACACTTTTCATTTGAGAGAAATTGATGGTGATTGGAAAAGATGTATGTTAAATTGCCATCATCTGAAACATTTTTACAATTGAATCCTTGGTTGTATTTTTTTTTTTTTTTTGGTTTCGCTTTTCTTTTGGTTTGATTTTCTTTGCTTTGTTGTTTTTTTGTTTTTCGTGTCTTAATAAGTTGTCATGATCATTTGAAACTCTAATATGTTACATTTGTAAGGATTTTGATGGAGATGAAGGTGTTTATCATACTTCTCGGATGGTAATATTTTTTGAAGTTTTTCATCTAGATAATGTATGGAATATGTTTATCATATTTTTAGAAAATTATATTTTTTGATATATTTGTTATAGAAAAAGGCATAATTATTTTTCAAAACAATAAAGGCTGAATCTTTATTTTGATGTATTCCATCCCTAAATTCTTAATCTATTGTATTCCCTTCTTTTCTCATGATCCCCCGAATTACATACCTTTGATCTAAAATAATTACGGGGTCCGCGTAGATCGACTCAAGAAACAATGAACCTGTGTTGTACTCTTGAGCATGTTAAAATTTAATCATTTTAATGCAACCTAGTCTCTTGTCACAAGAAACCATCCAACATGGTCATTAATGTTATTGATAAAATTTTAACACCCCCTTTTTCAAAATAACCATAAATATTTTTGTTTATACTTGATTGCCATAACATTCATAGAGACTCAAGAAGGGGCCACTGGGTGTTTAATACATTATTTTAATTTTATGAAACTAAGTGGTTTCGTGGAATTCTCTAATTTTCACCTATCATTTAAAATTATATATATATATATATATATATAGACACATATACATATATACACTTGTCATTTGTTTGTCCATATTGATGGTGAATGGTTAACATGGAGATCAAATTTTGTTTTGTAATATAATTATTTGGATTTCAGAATCACATTTTGATATTTTTAATATTTCTATTATAGAAAATGATCAATGAATGAGTAATGGTTGAAATTTATGTTTTTGAGAATGACTGGTATATCGTCTTCGTTGCATGTTCCCATTCTAAATATCTTATCTATATATGATGAAAATTTCAGGAATGTAATTTGGGTTTGATAATTTATAATGTGATATCTTATGACCTTATTTAGCTTATTTTCATCATATATATGTTAGAGCATATAAGGTTGTGTGGGATCGAATGACATAAGGGAGATATTATACGATTTTGGGCATTTAAAAAATAAAATGGTTTTTATTGTTTTTCAAACTATAGTCGAGCCTCCATATATGAATACCAATTTTCAAGGCATGAGTTGGGATGAGTGTAGTGGAAGGAGTAATGATGGCGAGTTAATGAAATTCAATGCACTCGTATAAACATAAAACAAGGTGATGATGTTGGATTTTGGGGTCATTTTTGTTTTTACATTGGAATATTTTGAAGCTAGGAGTTTTTTGGTTCTATGTAAGTGTGGTCTCAAGCTCGAGCTTTCAGTTTATCATAAGTGTCGACTATCAACAAGTATGAACTATTTTTTCTTCCAAATTATTTTTGCTTATTTGATTTGGCCTATGGGTAAATAAATTTGAAGTGGTATTTTTAGAATCTTACTTGGTATTCTTCCTGTAAATGTTTCGAGCTTACCCAAGTGAATACTTTGCATACCCAGTTTGTCTTTTCAAAATCTCATGTAGTGAAGTAAATATCATCTGCATATTGGAAAATAACATTTCATTCGAGTTCTTGTTGATATTTTGAATCAAGCATGTGAATATTTTAGGTATTCGTTGTATAAATGGTGAAATTTGTTCATTTTTTGAGTTATAGTAGCTCATATTAAATGACCTTTCAATTTGGGAATTGATTTTATCAAAAAAGATGTTCAAAATTAAATGGGTATCATTGTTTCATTTTGGGTAAGAATAAATTTCTCTATTCGATCAAAAAGATTTAGTTGTGGTTATCTTTTTTATTGCAATACTCATTAGTCATTTTTATGACAAAATATAAGTCTTGAAAAATCGGAGTTTCATTTCAAGTGATTTGATAAAGATTATTGAAATAATTGTAGTCTGTGACAAAGATTCTTGGTGCATGAATTCGTTTTAATCAAAATGGTGATAAGGTTTTGGTGATATGAGTTTATTGGATATATTTTATATGGTGCTTGATGTTATCTATGGGGTGGAAATAATATAACATTTGGAGCCAGGTCATATTTATCACATATAGATGTATATTTTGAGGGTTTTACTTGTTTCAAAATTTCATATTGAAAGAACTTGAAATGACATGGTTATTCATTTGGTTTCAGGAAGAGATAGTATTTTGATTTTTTATTTTGACTATTTCATAAATGTTGTTGAAAACAAATAGAAATGGTTAGAATAAAATGGTTCTGTAGATTATATAGAAACATGGTTTTCCTTCAGAAAGTTGAAATTATATTTTTTAGTGATTGTCACTTGTGGTTTTTAATCATGACCTTGTTTTGGGAATTTATATGATCTTACATGCTAATATTTGGTTCTTACCTCTCCTTTTCATCACTTCATCATGTATAGATGGGATGGTTTGGGTTCTATAAGGTATGGGTCACATCACTCTTGGGGAAAAATAGTTTCGATGTCAATCACAATGGCAAAGGGGTTCACCTAGGGGTGGCTGAAGGGGAATTAGTATGCTTCAAAGAGGTAGACCTTTTGTTATACATGGCCCTACACAAATTACTACAAGTAATTGAATATTTTCCACTCAACCAACCTTCCCGCAGCATTAATAATCCTCCTTTGCACAATCTTGAGCATGCACTTGCGATAATAACCCAACCTCTTCTAATATGTCTTCAATCTACTCCTTCTCATGTACCTCCACATCATGTCTTACCTATTACTAATTCACCGCTCTTACTTGGACATAACCAATTTGTGCCTTCTCGTGACTCCCGTAGACCTCTAAGTGTGCTAGGTCCTCTTCTCATTGTGCCTAAGGTGAAAAGTGTAGTGAAAAGAGTTAAATTGGAAGTGGAGGAAGATGGTATTGTCACTCGAAATATACTTCTGTATATCCATATAAATATGTCATTATGATCACCGAGGTGAGTACAACATTGTTGGATTTGACATGGGATGACTATTTATGCTATTTGATTTGATAAAATTAAATCACCACATTGGACATATTAATCACTTTGCATATACTTCATATTTTGGATATCATACTTTAATATTTTGAGACAGGTTTGATGAAATAATGGTGATAATATTATATATTTATATATATAAATGAATGACTCTTGATATTTAATTTGATGTTTCATGATGGTGATGTGTTAGCCTTTGAAAGGATGAATTATTTAAATGGTTGTGCTTACATTTATTTAATGTGTGTAATACTTATTGGGCACCTGTTTAAGATGAATCATGCCTCATTCGAATGCCTGAGTAAAAAGTTTAAAAATTGACTTGAGTCCTTTTTATAATTATATAATTTTTCACTTAAGTTATTAGTGAAAACATATTATAAAGTTATAAATATTTTAATTAAAAATATTTAAATCGGTTCAATTGGTTATAACTGTTTCTATTTAAGAGGATGTTATAAAAAGACTTGGATAATTCAATTATAGGGGATGAGATATCAAGTATTTCAGCTATTTGGAAGTTATTTCATTCTAAATAATTTATGTCCAATGTTTTTATAAGGCAAGTGATCTTACAGGTGTTGTGATGACATTGTTTTGAGGTTTGAGTATGAATTTTGAATGCATCGGTATATCCATATTTAATATTATTTCTTTGATTATCTGATTGATTATTCTACATTTTATCTAACTGATTACAAATTTTTTTTGTCATATCTAGAGAAATCCTTGATGATATCTTCATTTCGATCTTGAAATATATGCAAATTGTAGCCATGTTGGCTTTGATTTTGAATCATGACCTTGTTAAGACGTTGTTTTAGAATTCACTCGTATTATATCTCATTAATGGAAAATGTATTTCTCTTCATCATGTCTAATTTATTTTTCATCTTATCAGTTATGTAAATATGTTCATATGCTTATAATTTTGATTTTCTTTCTTGTGAGTGTTTTGTTATGTTTATATCTTCATGATCATAATATCATTTGATAAATCATTACAAAGAAAATATTATAATATATCACTCAAGGATTTCAAAATTTTAAGAGGATACCTAATTAATAGGTATCACTCTGTCATATAAAGTTTGATAACATATATTCAACACAAAAACTAGTGTGATATATGAGTGATTATTTGCATATAAATCCATTAAATAAAAAGGAAATTTCTTTATTAATATAATTAATATTTGGGTGGTATTTTTGTCTCTTTTGATGTCTTTTGTTTGTATTTTTGTTGTTGTGTGTATATTCCCTTTGCTGCTAGAAATACAAGCTTCCCAAATCTTAGGTTGAAATATTGTTGAACCTATGTAAAAATAGTAACCCATGTTTAAGCCAATTCTTAAGTACAACTATGATTAAATTGGTTTAATTTCATCTTGGACTTTTGCGTTAGGTGAAAGGGTTGATTGGTTATCGGTATAATTTTAATCAACAAAAAAGCCTTGTATTATGTTGTTTAGGTAATTAAATTTACATCTTCATCATTTTATAGTTTAGTAAAACCATTCATACGAGTTTACCCATGTAAACCCAAATGTGGGGCTTTATTAGGATTAGTCGTATTAGAAACTTTGAAGCTTTAGTGTCATGAATATCAAATGGAGTAATTTGTTTTTTTTTGTGGTTGTTATTTTTGATGTGAGTTATTTACTAATGCACCTTGGGTGTTATTTTTTTAGGGGTTAAGAAATTGGTTCTAGAAGATGACCAAATTGGATTTTGGGGTGCCACTAGACCTAAAGGAGTTGTTGGCTGGTTATTAAGGTTTTCCATCCCTAGGAAATGTTTACTAAATATATGCCTTTGGTTTTTATGTAAGTGTTGGAATTATGTCCATGTATCTTATGGAGAAAATAGAAGAGGTTGGGGTCATAATCCCGTGGATGATGAGTTTTGGGTCATTGAATTATTTAGAAGTGTAGTTATTTGAGTAACCACTATTTGGACTAAAATTATGGTTGTGATATGGGCTATCATGGTTCTTATTCTAATTGTGTTGTTATTGTTAGATTTAGTTTTTGTTTGGTGTTGAGTTAAATTTGTTTGCATTTACAAAGAGGTGTTTTTGTTAACACGGACATTCCCATTGTTGTTATTACTATTATTATTTGGTTAGATAACCACATTGTTGATGAACGTGGTATAATCATTAGGTTCATGTTTGATGTTAATAAATTCCCTAATATCATCCTTCATGAGCTTGTTCAAATTAAAATCTTTAATAAATTAAATTATGAGTTGACAAAATGAATTGACACGAGGTTTCAAGTAGGTGGTAATACTTGTAAAATTATATGCCCTAAAGGATATTAGGAAATATTTTGGTGACTACAAGCATCCCATGGGAGTATTTCATGAACCATGGTAGTATATTCCTTTATGTGGGCATTGGGTCTCCTTTTCCCTTGTATTTTGGTAGTTCAGGGAGGGGAAATGGAGAACAACCATATGGATATTGAAATATAGAGGTTAATTTAGATACTTATCATATGTTCCCAATGTACCAAGTAAATGGTAGATGTATTTGCAAGACCTAACAATGTTGGTGGGGTTAGATAGCCACCGGTAAAAGGAACTCACAAAGTGAAAGTATAATTTGAAATGGGTTGTGAATTGTAGGTGGAAAATAAGTCATCAAGATGAGTATACTTTTAGTACATATACATGTAGAATGAAACATGTCCTATAGAAGAGGATTAGATGAATTTTTCAAAGTGAGATGGATATCTGATTGAGTAGGTTAAACATAATCCATTGTAAATTGGTCATAAGCCCGTGAAGGTCCCCATGGTGTAAACCTGGTTGTGTAAAATAATGTGCTTGAGATTCCATGTTAAGTGGTATGGAGTATGAGGATTATTAGTATCATGTGTGTATGTTGGAAAGGTGTAGCATGAAGTCCCACCCAAACCTAATGTGTCACTTCCTATGATGAGGTTTCCCAGTGGTTTGGCTATATTGTGTAATGGTGTGTGGGGTTTGTTGCAGAGGTTGTTTCATTGGTTGAATGTAACCATGGTTATTTTTAATTTGGTTTATGTCTCAACCGATCTACTCGTGTTTTGAGAAGGTAGGCCATTTTCTAATTCCTAAGTGAATTTGACTAGGGTGGAGACCGTACACACCAATAATTGTAGGTGGATTTTGAGTGTACTTGAATCCTCATGGGTCAATCCAAGGTAGTCAATATAGGAGATCATAGAATGATGATATTTTAATATCACAAAAAAATGAGGATGGCGTGAATCTAAAGGGTATGGAAGGCTAAAGATATAGTAAAGGAAGAAGGAGGGTTATCTCTATCGATATTCTTGAGAGAGAAAGAAATGATTGTGAGGGTAGTGAGGTTCCTGCATGACCTACTCATCATAGGAGGTAGGATCAAGAATAATTCTGATGCATAGATCTTGGTTTATGTCATGGTTAGTGAATGATGGGATATTAGGTTGTGTAATATATATGAAACAATTTTTGGATGATGGTTGACCTTGATTTTGTAAGATCGTGTGGAAAATGAAGAGGGGGAGATAATATGATAGAATACACTCAAATGTTTAGTGGGGGTAGCTATCTCATGAGAAGGTGAATATGATTATCCCGTGGGGAATTTCACCATTAAGGATGATGATTTGTGAAACAATAAGTGTGGGAAAAGGTGTAGAACAAAATATTTCTCATATGAGTTTAGAAAATATATATTTTTGATTATTTTATGGCTTGAGAGGAGAGGCAATGTGAGGGAAACATTTAAATCTACCTAGGAATACTTATTTATCTAGAGTCATTCATGATATAGGAGGGGTGATGTATATGTGGCGGTAGATATAATAGGGAGCATAGAATAGATATGTCTTAAACCTCGGGGATGTGTAGTTCATATAGCTTAAACAAGAGTTATTAGATGGTTTGAATCTTGAATGTGATTCATGAAGATGTTTTGGTTAAATATTTCATGAAGTAGCAACCTATTGTCCTATAGATCAAAAAGTGTCCTTTCATAGTTCAAAATGTTTTGGAAATTGAAATGCTATGGCCATATTTTTGGGATGTTGTAGATTGTTGTTGGAGTGTTCTCTAGCTTTTTTTGGAACTAAAAGTTGTGTGATTACTTGTATGGAATTAATATTTTGGGACTACTACCCATGTTTGTTTTACCTACTTGATTTGTACTTATTTTAGTGGGATGAAATTAAATACAACTGAATTGATTACTTGCTAGAAAGAGAAATTATTAGATGTTAATTACTTGATTGAAAATGATGGAAATCAATATATCAAGAATTATTTTCACTACTCTATTTGATAATGTGTGGGTAATGTTATGCCTTTTTTGTTCTTTGGGAGATTGAATGATAATGAAATGTGAAGTGATGAAAATATTTTTATAGTGCAGAAGAAAATATAAGTTTTAAAAGACAAAAATAAAAATATACAAAAAAATCAATCCTTTACATGTAATTAGAGTTTTCATATTTAACCCTTACGTCTTATGAGATGCAATTTTTCTAATCTAAATGCTCTTTTTATTAAAAAATTATAAACAAGATGAGATCTACAACCTAAATTATAAGGAATCTATCCTATAATATTAGGGATATGACCAAAACCTAATGTACGATAAGATTGATACTTTGTTTGTTATAATCTACCTTTTTGAAACAAATATAAGGTAAAGCCTATTTTTGTATTTTTTTGGTTTATGGGTACAACTTATATAATTGAAATAATCTAAAACTTAAACACGAAGGATTAAAATTCATAAGGTACAAAGGTAAATTTAAAAATATATTCTAATATATCTTATTTTTACTTTTTATTTTAAATATTTTTTTGAAAAATATCTAAATAAAGAGATGTATGATAAGATAATCTATCTAAATAAACAATTGAATACAAATAAAACCTCTTTCTATAGGTAGATGAGAGTTGAATTTGAACCTTATTTATCTATACCCTTAGTAAAATACTCCAATTGATTCTCAACATGATTGATATGATGGTAGTGATGTAATAACAAGTGATCATAAACTAGATATATTATATAATCGAATAGACAACGGATCTATGGATTTTCAAGGGAGTCAATAGACTAGTCTAGAAATCATTATATTTTCTTCATGGATGACATCAATAAATAAGATCCTTGGGGGTGATTTATCTAGGAATTAGTCTCCCTTAGATTTGGAATTTATCTCTTTGAATTGAAAAGGTAGTAGTATTGTTCTATGGAAAAAGATTCAAAATTTTAGTGAGGCCAACAAATAAGTGCTTAATTTACCTTAATAGAAAAGCCTCTAAGAGATAAAAATCCTAACTCTATATCAAAAATTATATATGGTTGAGATTGGATTACTAGGTGGTGAAATCAAGTGTAATTGGGAAGGGAAAGTGAAATAAGGGTTGAAAAACAAGCAAAAATGCATACATGGCCTAAATTCAAGACAAAAATCACACATGTAAATAAATGGAAAATATAGTTTTTTCAAAGACTAAACCATTGGTTCTAGTATGAGGTAGTTATGTAACCATCTCAAAGGGAGGAAAAATTACTAATAGAAAAATCACAACCATGGATGGAATCAAAACCATTGTGACATTGTAAAAAACCACCATGGACATAAATGGAACCACCATGTCATTGGATGATACTATTTTAGTGGTAGCATATTGAACATGCAATGGGGTTCAAAAAGAAAGGAAAAGGAATTCAAGGCATTCCAAAATGATTTGGAAGGGGATGAAGAAGAGAAAAGGAAGTAGAATGGTAAATGGTAGAATGTGTAAGTGGTATGAGCATTTTGAAACATCTTGTCATGTTTTTGGAGATCCTCATAATCATCATTGGGTATTTCAAATATTAACTGTATACCATGGAAAATATAATAAAGAGGAAACTTAAACACAAATAAAAGAGCAAAAAACCTTCCTTTAAAAATACCAAGATAACTTCAAATTAGATCTGTCTTTAAGGAATGGGGTTTGGTAGTGTTCTTTGTTGAACCCATTTGAGTTATGAGATATGGTTAATTTGTGGATGCTCCAAGTATTCCAAATGAAATAATAACTAGTCAAAAAGCATGAATGTATGAACTTGATGTAGTTTAGGCATCATAAAGGTATTTGAAATTGATTTTGACTCACCAAAATATTACACAAATGGGCAACCTGAACTCACAAAAGACTCAATGGATGATTTTCAAAGGAAGAATCATTGATTTATAGTTAGGAAAAGTGAATCCTCTAGATAATTTGTAATTGATTTTATTTGGAGATAACTAAACATGATTAATATTTTTTATTCGATATTACAAATTTGATCGAGAGTTAGACTATTTTTCTTGATTTTCAAGAGTGATTCAAGGTTGAGTGGCAAGGTGGTGTACATGTTTTTGAGTATAAATTTCATATTTGCTATTTATTCACCCAAAAGTGTCTCAAATAGTTGGATTGTGGAATAATTTGGATTGATTTGAATTGTCATGACTTGGAAGATAGCTCGGTCATCTCAAATGCTGGTTTGAGTCAATTTCAACACATCGGTGTGATTAAAATATTATTTTTACTCTAGTCAGACTTAAGTCAACTTTAGAAAAGGAGGTGAATATGATTTAAGAATTATTTAATTAATTTAAATATGGATGTAGATTTATTTATTTAATTTGATATTATAGTATCTAAGGGGAGTGAGAAGTTGTAAATAGAATTAATTAAATTAATTCTAGGTAAGAACATGGTGTATAATGATAGTTTGAATGATTACGATGTATATAAGTAATTTTGGGGCATACATTTTATTCTTCTTTAAAGTGTTATTACAAAGTAATAACACTTTAAAGATATTATACATATGTAAAATGGTAGTTGAAAGATAACAAAGTTGTAGGGATTGCCTGATTTTCCTTGGTGAAGCATTTGGATGCCCTAACGAGTCCAAATTAGTTTATCGATGTTTGGTTTGACCTAATTATGCATTTGGAGGACCAAAAGAGTATGGATTATGTTAATGTATTTCCCCCTCAAGAATATGGGTGATGTGGGAAAGCAAAGAGATAGTCTGATTGATATGAAGAATAAGAATACTTATTTTTCAAGGGGATTAGAATGATATGATTTCGAGTGAATGATAATATCAAGAAACCGATGAGATCTATGACATGAATTTTTTTATGTTATGAATAAGATGTACATATGAATGTAATGGTGAGACGATCAATCATTTCTCTTAGTTTATCTTCCATTACGAGATGTAATTTAAAAAGAAACATATTTTTTTACCGCACATGTAGAGTTAGCACCATGATTATTGAAAAACCATGATGAGCAACCCATATGCACGTAGAAAACACGAACATAGAGAAAAAGATAAAATGAGTCCAATATATACAATAAGATGATGTATACTATATATTAACATTTAAGAGAACATTAAAAATAGAGAACAATATGACAATGAATATTAGGGTAAATTCTCACAATGATGCCAAAACTAAATAGCAAAAGAAAATTTGATATTCTGTAATTTTCGCCAATATAGAAAAAGTTTCAATCTTGGCCCGTCACACAAAAAATCAAAGTGAAATCCATATATCAAATCAAATATTTCTTATTAAGTGTTCATAATCAACACGCATTTGAAAATGTTTTCCTAATTGTAATCTTATCCAGTCTCCACAATTGTCAAGACACAAAAAGTACTTGGGTTAATGATTCCTCATATTATTTGGAATATACTAAGGAATATCTAGAATAATGATTTTCCACCTCTCCACTACATGATAACTATAAAATTAAATGACTATACTAATGAAAGTACAATGCAATGATAGATTTCTTGGATTCAAACAATTTTTTTTTGGAATCAACATTAATGTCATAACAGAGACATACATTTAAGCTTCCTTTATTGAACACACAAACACAAAAAGAAATTGGAAAAAAACAATAAATAAACACACAAAAGGAAAGGGAAACACTAAACCTAAAATCACCTATGGTACAAGTGGGGGACAACCCACTTTTTTTTGAAGCATTTTTCCTCTTTTATAACATGTTATTGTGCATGAAATGCAATTTCTCAATGAACCCATTCACAAGTTCCTCAAAGTATGAACCCTTCCTTACTTGTTTCAAATTTTTTTGGCTACAAGAGATGTAGTCATTTTATACCCTTAGACCAATAGTCTAATCATATACACATCGACCTATCACCCAAGAGACACCGGGCACTCACCCAAGGCACACGTGAGCATTGATCCTCTCCTTTATGTGATTCTTGTGAGAATGCATCATCATATAATAGATATTCAAAAGGAAATGGATAAAAAGAACCATGCAAAATTTTAAGAACCTAGAAGGAGTTGTCACCCCATTGCATTATGAAAAGAGAAATAGAAAATAGTGTATGAAAATGGTTCATACATAAAGGAAATGCATAAGGATTGTACTCATGAACACATATATGATTCAGAACAGAGCCTTATATTCATATTAATATGTTTAATAACCACATTACATCCCTAAAATTCATAATAGACCTTCATATAACAATGCAGAGCTAAGTCATGCATCAGAACTACACTATGTTCATCACATTACAAAGAAGAATGTAGACCCATCCCTCTAAATGTGCCATGATTCCTATATTTTCCTAATCCCAACCCATAGAATCCTCCATGGTATTTTTGCAGGCTTCACCTCTTTCCCCATACCTCTACTCTCCCAGGATGACTCTATGTCTCTCTATGCTCTCTCTCTACATGTCCTTCTTACTACCCACATACCTCAATAAATAGCTTTCCTGCCTTCACCGCCATGCCTTATGAGGTAACAAATCGATCACCAAGTGTCCAAGTGGTCCTCCAATGGAGCATGCCTCCTTTGATCCGAGCTCTCCACTATGTGTAATGATGTTCTTCTGGAACCTTCCATCGCATACATGGAATATTCCCTTTTGATCCTACAGTCGCTAGGCTGGAACCTTATCCATAAGGGTTACACTTTCCTCATGTGTTGCCTAGAAGATGAATATAGCTAAGTCCAAAACCTATCTTGCCTTGTGGGTGCGCCGTGTGTCCTGCAAAACCCTACTAGAACCCTTCCCTGTGTGCCTTCAATCCCGTACACCCTTCTTTAACTAGGTCATGCGTGCCTACATGCCTTCTCATCCTTAGCTAATTAATTCAGAGGTCCAACATCACCCCACACTACGCCTGTTCTCCATCCTCAAAAACACTTTCTTCAATGAATAAAGAATGAATGGGCTTTGAAAATTTGAATAAAGAATAGAGTGAAGAATTGGGGGAAAGAATGAAATAATGGGGGTGGAATCACGATCAATGTTGAAGGAGGAGAGGGAAATCCTTCCTCAAATATGGCTCCAAATTATCCCAGGAATCAATCTTGTTATTTTCTTATTGACAAAGGTCACCTACTAGGGCACTTACCTCCTCAAAGATTAACACTTCTCTCTTGGCATTCATTATCTCTACGATCTCATCCAATTATTTTTGCCAAATCCTCAAGTGCGTCCATCTTCTAAGTGATTTGGGGGTACAATTCTTTTAGCCGGTTCTTGATTGAGCCCCGCAAGGTCTCAATGGCCTCTGATTTCTTTTCCACTTCAACTAGGATTTTGTCTCACTCAGCCCTTTTCCCCTTTTTCTTTTCTTGGAAATCCTTGAGTTCTATTCCATGGGTGGCAACCAAGGTACTTTCCACTCTATCCCTATCCATGCAATTATTATAGGAAACCTCAACAAATTTCTTGGCAGATTTTACATCGGCGAGGATCTTGTTGTATTAAGAAACAATTTCTACAAACTTCATCTTATCCTCTTTTTCTTAGAATTCCAACATCTCTTCTATGGATTCTAAGGTAAGTGGATGCCTCTCCATAGTGAGTATGCAAGTCAAGTCTTCTAGGCACTATAAGGTTGATCCATATTTTTGCGTGGGTAGTGTTAAGTCTGGATGCTTCAAGATAATGGCATCCGTGATCATATCTATTTTCTTGTATACCTCGCACACCCTTGCCTTCTTGTCTTTTAACTCATGCCTTAACTGAGAACTGATTAGCTCCTCATGCTTCAGTTCCATGCTTTTCTTAAGGATATCCTCCTCCTTTTTCTTCAGCCTCGACTCTAGGAACTTTACCCTATCATTTCTTCTAAAGAGTCTAGCTTCAACCTCAACTGAAAATTTGTTGAGCATGTTACTGATTTTCTCATCTGATAATTGTTGAGCATTCACCAAGGGACTTATTTATTTTGTTTCTGGAACCTTCATCAATGGTCCTTGGCTTATTTCAAATTTGGGCTCATCAATGTGGGACTCGAATTCCCATGATAGTATTTTCCTTGTCCGAGGGTATGCATCTTCCTCATCAAATGAAGCCATGGTCAAGAGTTGTTTCATTGGTATGGTACTCTGAAAGTGCGCACACAACACATTGTTCAGATCATCAATGTAGCCCATTCCTTGGATTTGTGTTGCTTTTGTGCTCTTCCTCCTAGTGCATATAGCCCTTGGAAAGCTTACAACAAAAATGGGATCTCCCCATGCTGCCATATTCTTTTCCTATGTTTTCCTCCTCAACTTCCTTTAGAACCTCATCCGTGTTACATTCTACTTCTTGTTCCACTAGGTCCTTGATGATTCCTACCACTTCTCTCTCTATGGCCTCTTCTACATGTTCCTTCGTGAGGCTTGGGGTCCTTTGATCCTTTTATTTATTTCTCCGCTCACCCCCTTGCCTTGATCCTTTGCTTATTTTTTGCCATTCTTCTCCTCATCCCCTTTGTTATACTCCTCATCTCCTTCTTCCTCAGAATCATGCACCTCATAGAATGGATGGTCTTCACATCCTTCTGGATCATCCTCATCATCCTTTTCACTAATGTAGGCATCTAGAATCTCCATCTCTTCTCGAGTTAGCCTCATCTGACACCTTCTCGCTTCTTTCTTATTGGGGATTCCAAGACAAGAGATTCTTCTTTTCTTTCTCCTTGATAGGAGATATCTTCATTGGTGATTCTCATGGGTGAGGTGCTCTTCATTCTTTGACACCTCTTCTTCTATGGTCTTTGTCTTGACAGGATACTTCTTTCTCCATGCGTAAGAACTAGGCTTATTGCTTGCTTCTGGTGCACCCATCGATTGTGTGGTTTGAACACTTGGTGCCTTCTTATCCCGTATCTCTTCTCTTTCTCTCTTCCTTGGTGAAACCTTATTCCTTAATGTAGGGTCTTCAGGAATGGAGACATCATTCTCCAAGTAAGCACCCTTTTCAAAAAAATTCCTTATGCATAGATACACCCTTGTTGTGGTCCTCCCTGCAATCGGTAGTGTTAAAGGATTCATCATTTGTACTTCGTGGGAGACATATTTCTCCATGTATGCGCACTTCTTTGGGTAGAAGATCTTCCAACGTAGCTCGCGGTGGTCTATATATACCTCACTAAGGTCTAACCTTAGTCTCTTGGCCTCATTGAACTGATTGAATTAGGATTGGAAGTATTACATGGTGAAGGAGAAGGGTAGCTTGCACCATGGACTCATAGTCCCATCTATCAATATAAATCTACCAATACATAAATGTTGATACACTACAAACTCTACCTCTCCATCCAAAAATGCTGGTAACTTCTCCGGGATTCTCCGTTATTATCTAAATGTGTTGCGCATTTGCTTATACCACTTTTCCAAGGGCGCCTTGTGAGCGGCCGTCATGGTTTCACAAGTTCACTTCGAAAACCTTTTTACAGATGAGGGATCCTCTTCTAGATACTCCCAAAAAAACTTTTTTGGCTCATCGGGTACTCTAATGTCTGAGAAGACAATGGTGAGGAGGACGCTATCAAGAGTATCTTTTTCTCCCTCTTGTGCGCTACTTATGATATCATCCATGATGAAAGCAGACAAGTTATAGATTATTCCCTTTGATATCTTCCAGCATACATTTATCCACACCTTGATCACTTGTGTCCATCATTCTTGATCATTGAGCTTGGTCACCAAGTGCACATCCATCCTCATAACAGGTCTAGAATCTCAAAGAATGTAAAAGTATCGTGACCCCTTCTTGTAGTCATACGTGGCTATAGTATCCTTGATAGTCTCCTTGTTGCTTAGATCATCATTTATGCTATCTCCTTCACAATTGATTCCTATGAACATGGATATTAGTTGTGGTGTTATGCACATCTTACGCCCCAAAAAATAAAAGTGATCCTCATGCACGCACGACATCAACCATTGATAAAAGCACTTAGGCTTGCCAAATTAAGGTAGCTCATATAGTTATAATAAGCATGCCTTCTCCAATTTAACCTTCACCTCGTCACTGTATATGGGAGTCCCATCTAGTGTCCTTTTATTAGCTGGGTGAACCAATTCTAGTGCCATTTCCTTCTCGCTTATGCTTTTGCAATGGTTATAATTACTCATGGTTATTTTCCTTAGATGTGATACCCATTCCTTCCCCAAAAATACTCCATATGGGTATTTCATTTCTATGTACCATTCTTTGTTGGTGCTCGCAACGGTAGTGGTTTTCTTTCCCTTGTCCTTGACCTTTTTTTCCTTCAGTGAAACGGTTGGTTTCTTGGGTGCCATATTTTTTTGTGGGTAACTACGAATGCACTCGCTCTACTACTCGATACACTCTAATTTCAACTCCAAAGCTCAAATCTTGGAATAAACCCTTCTATCTTCATGCCCAGTGTTGCAAACCCAAACTAGGAAAACCTTCCACAAGATGATGCTCTTCACATAACCTTTCCTCATGCCGTGTACTCCTTCCTTCTAGTTCGCAGATCTACTCTAGTCGCACACTCAAATTTCTCGATTATTCTTCCTTCACAAAAATATCTCTTTGGATGCCCTAGTTTGCAAGAGCACTTCAACTCTGTAAATACAAGATAAAAAATGACTTTCCCAACCTTGTATTTATAGTTTTTTCTTCCCTCTAGAAATAAATGTTATGCCACCTACCAACGTACCTTAACATTTCATGTGGATTTTTACACGAAGCCGACTTTAAGCACCCTTACCCACATGCCACATCCTCTGTCACGAAAAATCCTTTACAACCCTCTGGCATGCAAAAATCCAATCCGATCAAGACTCTTACGTGCATGCCTACAAACAGCCAAAGGAACTTCTTATGTCCTTTACCTAATTTTTTCCCTTGCCTACCTCATGTTGTTCCTATGCTCTTCATCCTTTGTACATGGTCTTTGTTATAGCCTTCTTGACACCATAATTCATCATCCACCATTTCCTTACGCACTTTCTCAACCTTATGCGCTTCCTTTTACTAGGATAGACTTGAATTGTAGGCCTATTCTTTGCATTACTCCACCCCACACTAAAAATATATACGGTTCCCTGTGCATACACAACCTTGAAAAAATAATGTGGTTACCAGCGCATAAGGTGCAAAATGAAACAAAAAGAAAGGAAAAACAATGAGAAAAGGAAACACAAGAAAAGAAAAAGCATAAAGGGAAATTCTAAGCTAATTGGAAACATTGCCTTATTAAAAACACCAAGAAGACTTATTTATAATAGGGCTTTATCCTACTCCCATTGAAATGACCTGGTAATCTCGTCCCATCCAACACTTGTAACTAACAAGTTCTTGAATCAATAATGTACGAGATGATGTAGGGTCCCAACCAATGGACTTTCAACTTCCTAGGATGGTGTAGATACTTAGAATCATACAACAACACCATCTTCCCAACCTCAAATTGCTTGTTCTTGATATGATGATCATATCATGCCTTTTATATGGCTTTTTTTTTTTCTTCCGACTCCATTTAGCAAGTGATCACCTTCGTCTAACTGCATCAACTTATCAATCCTTTCTTCTAGTTCTTTCTCATCAGCCTAATCCTCCTACAAACATTATACACAAGTGATGGTAACATGAATTCAACTGGTAAAATAGCCTCCACACCAAAAACCAATTGAAATAGTGTGGCCTTGTTTAACCTCTTATAGGCTTCCCCGTATGCCCATAGAATGAATGATACTTTGTCATCCCAATATTTTCTTCCAACGTCATGCAGACTTCAGTCAACGGGTGACTTAGTATTTTCTTAAATTTCTCAGCAGTTCCATTTTCTTGAGGGTGATAAGGGGTAGTCTTGTGATGGGCCACCATAAATTCTACTAATATAATCCCTATCGTTCATTGAGAAAGTGTGTACCTCTATCACTTGTTAAAATTAAAGGAAAACCATACCTACTGATTATGTTCTCCCATAAAAATATAGCAGTTGGTGTTGGTGCAATCCTTCATAGGAATTGCCTCTATCTAGTGTGTTAAGTAATCAGTGAAAGTAATGATATACCGCAAACTAGTCCTTCACATGGCTGGAAAAATTGGCCCTATAAAGTCGATTTCCCATTTTTCAAATGGTTCAACACTGGCTATTGGTCGCAAGGGAATTTCATCCCTCTTTCTAGGTTTTCCAAGGCACTGGAATTGGTCACAGGCCTTGTAAAACTCGATACAATCCTGGTAGATAGTTTCCCACCAAAGCCCTACTAATAAAATCTTCCGCACGGTAGCATTTCCTGCATAGCATCCTCTTGTAATCCAACCATGCACTTCCTCTATATTTTCCATGTGTTCATGCTCCAATACGCATTGGCATATAACCTCATCATGACCTAACTTATACAGATCTCCACTAATCAACATATAGGGTGTGACACATATTGCTAACTGCTTTCTCTCCAGATCCTTCATCCCTTCTGGTGCCACACCTATTTTTAAGAAAAATGCGATATCTTCCAAGTCTGAGGGCATGTGCCATAACCTAAATAGTTTCATGTCCAACATGGAATCCTCAATACTTTGTGCATCCTCCCCTTAGTTAATCCTTGATAAGTGGTTAGGTCCTAAATTGCTCTTTCCTAGTTTTACTACCACTGTGAACTCAAACTCTTGAAATAATAGGACCCATCGACATATGTACCCTTGCAAAATGAGCTTGTTGACTAAGTACTTAAATTTCATATGGTCTGTGTAGAATATAAATGGTGTTGCCAACAGATACTACCTAAACTTGTGTAGCGTGTAGATCATGGACAATAATTTACGCTTAATAGTTGTGTAATCTGCTTTTTACGGTGTCAACTTTCTACTTGCAAAGCACAAGGGATGATCAATAATTCCCTTACCAAGTTGTGTAAGTACCACTCCCATAGTTGTCCCTAAGGCATCAACATGTACATGTAAAGGGTTATCCCAAGAGGGGAAATGTAGTATGGATGTTTTAACAAGCCTATCCTTCAAGTGTCAAATGACTTCTGTTGTGCCTCTCCCCAATGAATGGAAGGCACTCTTGTGTTTTAACAATTCCTCCAAGGGCGTGGTGATCTTGGCATAACCCTTGATGAATATTCTGTAATACCCCATATACCAAAGGAATCCATGCACTACGCTTTGACTAGTAGGCTACCCTAATCCCACAATAATCGTAACTTTGGTAGGATCTACTAATAAGCCTTATTTGTATATAATATGTCCTGACAAAGTGTTCCAAATGGGGTAGCAAAGACACATTTCTTAATTTTGAGGGATATCCTTAATTTCTAAAATCTCTTAAACATGAAATTTAAATTTTCACAATGGTATTTCACTAATCAATACACATCCAGTCATCTAGGTAAAATTGAAGAAATTTATGGATGAAGTCCTGAAATGCTTGTACCATGATGTGTGAGAACACAATAGGCACATTCTTCTACCCAAAAGGTATAAGCTGTAGAAAAAAATTCCCCACTAAGTGGTGAAAGTTATCTTTCTTTGGTATTCCTTTGCAATCCTAACTTGGTGATACCCTGAGAACCCATCCGTGAAAGAGTAGACTTCATGCCCGGCTACTCCTTCAAAAATTTATTTAGTAAAGGGGTTGGAAAAGGATCAATGACACATACTACATTCAGATACTTGTAGTCAACATGGATTATTATCCTACCATCCTTCTTGATACTAATAACCATTGGGCTTATCCATTCTGATTCGTCCATTGCCTCAATGATACCAGATGCTATCATATTTTCTATTTCTTCCTTGACCCATACGCACAAATTTGGATTCATCTGATAAGGCCTCTTCTGAATTGGGCGTACACCTTCCTTTAAATTTATTTTCATCTCCCCCAAGGAATGGTAGATGCCTTTGAGTTCATGATACCCACAAGGGAATAAATCTTGGAACTCATGCAATGATCAATGACCTTTTAAACTTCTTTTTATGAGTAAAAATCCCCGATGATAGCTTCCTTAGGTTCATTTTCGTCCCAATGTTAACATTATTTATTCTTAAGGGATCATGGTAGGTATGTTATTTCTCATCAAAACTATCTATGACTTCATGTGTACCTTCATAATGTATAACATCCAAATTTTCCATTTCTTCTCCGTGTACTATATAGACCATTTTTCCTTTTTCTTTTTCTATGCACGCACACTCAAGTTGTACTTCCTCTGATTCCTCTTCATTGAGGTGCATCCCTAAATAAGGCTCACCTAGTAACTCCAATAGCCTATCCTCTGCCATAACACTATCTCCCATCATAAGGCACTTGATCACTTGCAACACCCTATCTACTGATGGCTTGGTACTCCTATACTCAAAGGCTTGAATGAGATAAGCTGCCAACTCCTGCCAATTACCTATTTGATGACGCATCTCTCGAATGAATATACCATGTGCGCACACAATCTTGTAAGGTGGAATACAACTTATGCACCCATAACGAAGGCGGTAACACTTCTGTGCTTCCCATCTAGGCCTTCTCACATCTTTGGATATGAAATGAGGTAATCTCTTTACCATGGTAGTCTTGTATGACCATTGGTGCATTTCTTCTTGAGAACCTCGGAGAAAATGCAATTATTCCCTCGTGCCACTCTAGGAGGTTCTCCCAACATGTAGCCCACCTGGAATGTTGTAGTTACGAGTACGTTATAATTGAGCATTCCCCTCCTCTCGTCCTCATTTTTCCACTGAGCTTTTATTTCTCATAAGAAAATTTCAGGATATGCTCCTCTAGTGTAACTTGGTACCTTATTTCCTCCTAGGTGATTGACTAAGAACACCTTTATCACCCTTGTTATAGATTCTCTCAACTGTCTCCCAATCAACTCATAAGTCCATGTGCCCAATTGTCGCCATACTAGAGGTATCACTCAAGGATTGAACATCTTCAAACTAGATGACTCCCTCTATGGGATGAATTATCTCACGATCTTTGATGGATCAGACATAGATTCTGTTAAGGACTTATTCTCCTAAGGTCTTAGTATAAGGTGTTGACTTCCCATCGATCAAAGGAATGATAACCCTTTCTTCCTTGTTCTCAAAGCTGATATACCCTTTGTTAAACCATAGGTCAGCATTATTTTTGTAACACCATGGATGCCCAAGTAATGCTGGAAAGTTGTTTTCCTCAGCGAGTGCCAAGACTTTGATGTCTCCAATGAACTTGGCCCCTTGAATGGTAATAAATGCATCCTTCAGACTCTAATGGGAATTGCCTTAGTCTTTTTTTTCCATATACAACACATTCAAAGATGGTTGTAATGTGGGACTTCCCATTTGATGCCAGACATATAAGGTAAGAACATTGACCTTTGCTCCCATGTCAATGAGGATGTTACTCAGAATCCATCCATCAACAACCGCATTCAAAGTAATCTCCTTATCATAGTCAAGGTTGTGAGGAGGAATATTTTCATGCAAAACCTTCCTTTCATTCTCTGCTTTGACATGTGGCACCTTCTCTCTCAACCATTATCCTAGCAAGGGAGTAATAATCTCTTTCCTTAACATCCTACATACTTCCTTTACCTCATCCAAGTCATCCTTTGGAGCCTTAGAATTTTTACTTTGCTCCACTATTTTAATTTCTCCTTTAGACATGGATCTCCCTTGCAAACTTTGAATCATGTCCATAGTTTCTTAATATGCCTCCTTCTAATGAGTAGGGTTTAGATACTTTCCATGTACCATTTCCTCTCTTGAAACTAGTGTCCTTTGTCTTGGTATCTCCTAGCATGCATGACCTCTCGCTCGTGTCATCACCAAGATAGGTTCTAGCCCCGACTCACGCACCACCCTTTGCATCCACTATGAATCGACCTTCTTGATGTTTACCATCCCAAAGTGCCTTTTCCTTCTAGTGTCTGCTAGTTCATATGCTCATAGAGCTATGGACATTCTTCATATTTATGTTTCTTTCCACACCATGAGCATTGTAACATATCAGGATACTCACGTTTTTAATGGTTTGTAGATCCATATTTATACAGTGGTCCTCACGGGAACTCAATTCATCCTCCCTGCAGCGATTATCGCGACCACAAAATCCTCCTCAATAACCTCTTCCACACACTCCTCCATCTACACACCCTTCATAATTATGGTCATCATCCTTGGAATTTCTTACAAGGCTAGTCTGGTGCACACCCATATCGATAGCATCATGGATCTAATCAACTAGTTTGCAATCCTTGGTATCATCGGTCATAGAGGTACACATATTACAATATCAAGAAACATTCTTGTGAATTGTGCATGTGTAGTAGAGGGAATATACTTGTATCATGATCCCCATGGAAAATCTCACAGTCTACCACCATAGCGCGTACCGAATTCCGAGGGAAACTATCCTTTGCATGTCCCTCCACTTCACAGTCTGTACACCAAAGCCCACTATGAACCTCTCGCTTGAGTTTACTGAGACAAATTCTCCAACTTCTTGGCCATTACAGTAATTTGAGCCGCCAGAAAAGGACTAACACCAGTATCAATGCTCCCAATAGCTTCGGCACATAGGGAAGATTCCATTCCTCACACGGGTATATGAAAGTCTTGTGTGATAGAGCCCTTATAAATGGTGTTATCGATCCTCGAAAAACCATTGATCATATTGAGAAGGATGTATTTCTTAGGATAGTTTAGATAAGAGAGTCTTGAAACACCCGACATACTCCTACAAACTCTCTCGCCATTCCCTACCTGGATCTCCTTGAGTGTTGATGCTCTTCTACTCAAACTCAAGGATATGGAACTCTGCTAGGAAGGTGTTCTTCAATGCGGTGTAGTCTACCACTATCTGATGGGGTCATACTTCTATACCAACTATGTGTGCACCCTTGCAATGTTATTACAAAATGACTTTCCTTCTACTCCGAGGTAGTGATCCCTTTTGCACACCATAGTAATTCACACTTGTGCACATGCTCTGTAGCATCTTCAATACCCCTATAGTCTGGTAAGTGCAAAGACATCTCAAAAACACTTGGGAGGTGGCTAGGTCCTTATCCTCCTAATACAGATCCTTGGTTCCCTCCAGTGTTTCCTCCTCCACCAGATCCACTAGATCCACCAAGTCATGTTCCTCTTGACCCACCAGATCCACCTCTTGCAGTCGGAAAAGGGCTTGAAGTGGTCACGCCTAGTGTTCCCAACATTCCACTAAATGTGCCGATGGTTTGTGATATTATCCCACTACCAGTTATATGTCCCGTGTAACTCCTAGATGTGATACACAAACCTTGCGTACTTGTACCTTGTCTAAAAATTCCTCCAAATACAAGAATGGATTGCACATCCGTGGATGTCCCAAATGATAAATTATATCTCCTAGGTGCAAATCAATTACTCACACCGATACCAACTGGGTTAACAATACTTCTCCCTTGATCTAGAAAACCAAGCACCGGGGTTGGTTGTGTGTGGGTTCATATACACACCGAAGAATATCCTTTCTCCATGTGAGGAACTCTCATAAGAAGCTGAAGGGGATTATCTACCACGCTTTCCAAGATGGGGTAACACATACTGCTCAAGTTCCACGTCCTCTGTGTGAACCTCAACTCCTTCTTGTAACGTCTGCCTCCATATATTAATCACACTTGCAACCTCATGTTGTCTAGTCATCTCCTTTTCACAAGCTTCACTATACTTGAGTCATCTCTCCTCCCTTTCCTTTTCATCTGTAATGTCCTCCATCTTCCTCTACCTTATCTTCCTCTCCCAAAGTTGCTCAGAGAAGCTTAGTTGGCTAAGGGAAATGCCTCCAAACTCAAGGTAATGACCACGATCGTCATAGCCAAAGGGATAACACTTAAAAATGATCCTCTAATATCCCTTAAAAACTTGAAATCAACAACGTCCTGGGTAAGAATACATAGAAATGGTGTATTATAAAGTATAATTGGTCAACACTATCTTCCACTAGTGATAAACAACATGCGTTCAAGTCAGATCTACATCCTCCAGATCTGATAGTCATCTTGGGTCCACACGCACGGTCTATAGTACTAGCTTGATCTAGATGCATATGCTAAAATCCATTCATATAGTTCTACTAGAAAACAACAGAAGAATGTCTCATACAACTCATGGTATAGGTTCTCTTCTACCCATCTACGTGCATCGAACTCAGGTCCAGTGTTGAATCTTTGAGAAAACTCATCCTTTGTGCTCTTGAACCATGTTTAAACATTTTCCATAGTTATACATTCTATCATCACGTGTCATAGGGAAAATATGCATGTAATTTCTCACAACAAATTCAAAAAGAGGTCTCGGCAATGGAACTAAGATGTAGTCATTTTTATACCCTTAGAACAATAGTAGAGTCCCATGTGCATTGGCCTATGACATAGTGGGCGCCGAGTGATCACCGAAGTATGCGCGGGTGTCGCCTTTCCTTTATGTGATTCTTGTGAGAATGCATCATCTTATGACATATATTCAAATGGAAATGAATAGAAAATAACCATGCAACATTCTAAGAACCTAGAACAAGTTGTCACCCCATTGCATTTAGAAAAGAGAAATAACAAATAGCATATGAAAATGGTTCATACATAAAGGAAATGCATAAGGATTGTACTCATGAACACATATATGATTCAGAACAGAGCCTTATATTCATATTAATATGTTCAATAACCACATTACATCCCTCAAAGTCATAACAAACCTTCATATAACAATGCAGAGCTAAGTCATGCATCATAACTACACTATGTTCATCACATTACAAAGAAGAATACGGACCCATTTGTTGAGCCCTTAATATTGGCTAAGGATGAGAAGACGTGTGGGAGTGTGGGACCTAGTTAAAGAAGGGTGCATGGGTTGAGGGTGCATAGGAAGGATTCTAGCAATAGCTTGCAAAACATACGGTTCGCGCACGTAAGGAAAGACAAATTTTTTACTTAGCCGTATTCGACATCCTAGGTAGCATATGAGAAAAGCATGACCCTTTTCGATAAGGTGCTAGCCTGGTGACCGTGGGATCAAAAGGGAATATTATAGGCATGTGATGGAAGGTTCCAAAAGACATCATTGCAAAGAGTGGAGATCTTGGATCTGAGAAGGCATGCTCCATTGGAGGACCACTTGGACACTTGGAAACTGATCTCAGAACTTCGAAAGGCATGACAAGTGGTTACTAAGGTTATAAATAAAAGCACTCAATAGAAGAGAAAGTGGGTTAGAGAGAAATAGAAGACAAGCGAAGATATGCAAAAATATATGGAAGGTTCTCGAGGGTTAGGGATTAGGAAGATATAGGAATAATGGCATATTTAAATAGATGGGTTTGTATTCATGCTTGTAATGTGATGAACACAAAGTGTAGTTCGATGCATGACTTGACTCTAAATTATTATATGAGGGTCTAATTTGATCTCAAAGGATGTAATGTGGATTACTAGATCTGTTAAGATGAATATAAGGCTCTGTTATAAATCACATATGTGTTCAGGAGTATAATACTTATACATTTCCGTTTTGTATGAACCATTTCCATATGTTGCTTATTATTTCTATTTTCTAGATGCAATGAGTTAACAACCTGTCCTAGGTTCTTAGGATGCTTTATGGTTATTTTATATTCTTCTCGCATTTTATTATCTATCATAAGATGGTTCATTCTCAAAAGACTCATATAAAGGAGAGACTCGGTGCTTGCATGTGCCTTGGGTGAGCACCCAACGCCCACTGGGTGATAGGATGATGTGCATGGGATTAGACTATTGGTATAAGGGTATAAAATATGAATACACTATCCCTTTAAATGTTCCATGATTCCTATATTTTCCTAATCCCAACCCATATAATCCTCCATGGTATTTATGTAGGGCTTTGCCTCTTTCCCCATACCTCTACTCTCCCAGGATGACTTTATGTTTCTCTATGCTCTCCCTCTACATGTCCTTCTTACTACCCATGTACCTTAATAAATAGATTTCCTACCTTCACCACCACGCCTTCTAAGGTAACAGATCGGTCGCCAAGTGTCCAAGTGGTCCTCCAATGGAGCATGCCTCCTTTGATCTCGAGCTCTCCACTCTGTGTAATGATGTTATTCTGGAACCTTCCATCGCATGCATAGAATATTCCCTTTTTGATCCTACATTCGCCAGGCTATCACCTTATCCACAAGGGTCATGATTTTCTCGTGTGCTTCCTGGGATGCTTAATATGGATGATTCCAAAACTCCTGTCTTGCCTTGCACGCGCATGTCATATGTCCTACAAAACCCCGCTGGAACCCTTCCCTACACACCTTCAACCCCACATGCCATTCTTCAACTAGGTCCTACGTTCCTACGTGCCTTCTCATCCTTAGCTAATTAATTCAGAGGTCCAACAAGAGAACTCTGGATATCATATGAATATGTGGTGACATTTCTCCTCTTAGAGAGGCCAAAATGATCATCTATGTAGTCAAATATTAAATCGAATAATAAAAAGAAAAGTTGAAAAGGTGTAAAATAAGCCCAATATACACAATAAGATGAATATACACACACCATGGATATGAATAAACCAAGATGATAACATAATACACACAAGTAGTCCAAAATGAAGATAAACAAAGAAAGAAAACCATATACACGGTGATTGATATACATCATGATTATAAAGAAGTCCAGATTGCTTACATAAATACTTATAATAGGTCCAAAAGCGAAGAATATTTTTGAAAATAAGCCCAAAATACAAAGTAAAATGAGTCAAGATAACAACAAAATACTAACAATTGATCAAAAATGAATATGAGGAATCAAACACAAACCCAACATACAAGGAAAAATGAATACACCAAAGATAAAAATGAGCCATTATGGTATCAAGATACCTATAATTGGTAAAAAAATATGAAAATGCAAAAACCGTACACATATAATAATACAAACACGCCAAGGTTATATATAACTCAAAATGCTAACAACATACTTGTTATATGTCAACAAATAGTAACAATGTTAGGAAAGTTGAAATAATGACATCTAACTATGCCCCTAATGTGTTTCATAGTGAAGAATAAGCATATGTGAATTCATCCAAGAAAGGGAATTTTATTGGACTAAGGAGTGGAGATAAGAAACTCCTCACGACACTCTTATTGGATCCTGTTAAAGTTTGATATTAAATTAATTGGGTCAATTTCCCAAGCATGGATACATGTGAGGAATAACATGAGATCCAAGATGCCCCAAGTGAGGATATACACAAGATTTTGATTAATTATCTTTCCCCAAGCACAAATACATTCCAAGGGTAATAAAAGTAATAATCATGAGATTGTATCGAATGATAACTAGGATTTTAGTCAAAAGTGTAATATTGTGAATCGTGTTAACAATTGCTGAGAGTTGTTTGAAACATTTTTGGAATGTTTTTGGTTTGTTGATTAATTTGATTTTTTTGAGATTTTGAACTTTTATTATTTTTTATTTTGAATGTGTTTTGATTTTTGATTTTGAATGTTTTGATTTGTTTTGGATTTTGTACTCAAGAAAGGTGTAGTGTTTGAACATATGTTCAAATAATTGTAAACATCTCATTCCATTAGAAAATGAAATAAAGAAAAACAATATAGAGGAAAATGAATCAAAAATAAAATAACAAGAAACCTTCCTTTACAACTCCCAAAACAACCTCGATTGGTTCTGCTAAAAGAATGGGGTTGAGTGACATTCTTTATTAGACCCATTTGAGTTGTAAGATATGGTTGATTTATGAATGCTCCAAGTATTCCAAATGAAATAATATCTAAGAAAAAGCATGAATGTATGATCTCGATGTGATTTGGGTAGTATTGATGCAGAGATAGATACAAACTAGTAAAACAACAATTCTAATTAGATCAAATTCTAAAAATAATACTCTTCTAGTCAAGTAATTCACTTTGTTAGGCTTAGGATTCCTCTTTTTCAATCAACCTAGCCCCAAAAATCAACATTTATGCTTATAACCTCTCCGACTCTATTTATGGACTTCAACCAATGCTTATTCAACCTTCTAATGGATTCAATGCAAAAAAATCAACCAATAAACTCAATTTTGCCAAAAATATCTTAAAGAACTTCTCAAGCAAGGCCAATGCTAAGTTCATGGTGGGGAATTGGGGCATATCCTAAAAAAATGAAACTATTCCTAAGTACCCTTTTTTATTTTCAAGATGTGGATAAAATTTTAGGTCTAAATTCCTTGATCAAGCACCCTTTCATTTATCTCTCTCCCTTCCTTTATGGAGCTTCTAGTAGCCATGTATGGATTGATTTTCAAGCATAACTTTAGTTTCAAGAATCCATTTTTCAAACCATTAATCAATATGGACACCCATTTACCTCTTACTCCTCTGCCTAAGTTGTCATGCACCCTTTTTTGGAGAAAAACAACTCAAACTCTACTATATCAGTCCCTAATTAGGTCATAAGGTCTCTTGACAATTTTAGTGGTACTGTCACACATTTCTTGGGCTTGGAGGATAGTTATGATATGAAATTTCTTGATTATTTATATTACCCTCATTGGGATGGTAAGTATGTATTATTAAGACTTGACTCCTTTTAGATATTGTCCATAATTTAAACCCTTTTCAATTAAGCGTGTAATAATGTAGGTCACAATTTTCCTACCAAGACTATCAAAGAAATATTCATTGTAACTAAAATATTCAATCCCATTACTTCTCCATAACTTATAGGACCTTGAGGTAGATATTTATACCAAGTTTCATAGGTTTTTGTTGGTTCATTTCTAAGAAACCCCAATTTATCTCCTCAAACCCTAGTTATGAAACCCTCCTACAGGCCTATTGGTAAATTGTCCTCAAGAAGTGATTTTTGGATGGATTTTAAATCCCAATGCTTTCCAAACATGCTTTCACAAATTTTATAGGCGATGTATACCAACCGTCAAGTTTTGAATTTCCTCTAGTCTTTAAACAATCAAAATCTTCCTCTATGCCTATGTGGGTTTCTCATAGAGAACCGAGAGAAGCATATTTCTTTCACAAAGGAATGTATGCTTTATTACAAGGATTCTAATCATTCTTAAAAGGTATAAAATCATGTATTCAAGCTTATAAAATAGACAATAAGACTAATTTATCTCCTATAAATGATTTCTTCAACTCAAAATTTGGTGCTCTCGCCTCTTAGAGTAGAGTATAACCAATATTAAGGGTTTTCAACAAATTAATGGCATAGTCTACTTCATGTAGGGATTATTGATAGGTGTATGCATTATTTATAATTACTTCAAGCCTTTATTCTTCTTCTCAAGTTAATATCTCCTTTCAATGGTTTCTTATTGCATGGGCATTACTATTACACAATTTTCTTCCCCAAACACTTCACTATCACTTCACGAGTCTCATCAAAAACAAGAGCATATTACTAATTCTTAAACCATGGATGTAAGTAGTTACAAGTGAAAGTAATTTATTCCTCATATGAATACAAAAGGATTAATTTTTGTCCAAGATCATATATAATTTTCATGCAATTACACACCCAAAGTTATCAAAACCTGTAACAACAAGATTAATCTTTCCAAATTCCTTAGAGCTCTAATTCTCTCTTTTGTGACCATTCGAATGATGTTAAATAAGTTACATGGAAGTGTTTTTATACCCCAAGAGGTGGTTACCAACAAAATGGAACTTTCAAGCCACTTGGTCACATGGCTAGTGATGATGGATATAGCATTAGATTCTTAACTAAACACACACACACACACACACACACACACACACACACACACACACACACACACACACACACACACACACACACACACACACACACACACACACACACACACACACACACGATTCATAGACCTCTATAGGACAATTTACATGTATGATAATCATGGATAACCCCTAGAAAACATTATAAATCCTGGACAAAACCAAAATGGATTCATAATTCAACTTTTCATATTTTGGAGGGAAATGCTAAGTTTGAAATTGTGAAGGACTAACTACAACCTAGCATTCCTAAATAACTTAAATAACTCTTCAAACCAAAATTTAGTGACTACAATCCAAAATTTCATGTTGCTAGTCTTATGTACATGTTGGGAGTAGATGCCCCTGGATTAAGCATAATAGTATTCAAACTTTTTGACTCACAAAATATTACAAAAATGCATAACATAAACTCTCAAAATATTTGGTGAATGAATTTTAAAGGAATGATCATTGATTTATAGCCACAGAAAGTGAATCCTCAAGCTAAGTTGTGATTGATTTGATTTGGAGATAAAAAAACATAAATGAACTTATTTAATTGAGTTTCTATATGTGCTTAGAGAGTTAAACATTTGTTCTTGATTGCAAGATTGAGTAAAGGCTGGATTAGCAAGGTGTTACACCTATTTTTGATTTTAAATTCCATATATGCTATTTATTCACCCAAAAAGTGTTGTGAATAGTTGGCTTATGGAAGAGGTTTGATTGATTTTGAATTTTCATGAACTGGAAGATAGCTCAATTTAACTCAAATGTTGATTTGAGTCAATTTAAACACATCCTTTTAATTAAAATAATGATTTATGACTCTAGTCTTGACTTTAGTCAACTTGAGTTAAGGAGGTGGATATGAATAAAGGATTATTTAATTAATCTAAATATTGATGTGGACATATGGATTTATTTATTCAATTTTTATATTATATTAGATGCTAAAGGGGGTGATAGAGGTGTAAATATAATTAATTAAATTAATTCTATGTAGGAACAAGGGGTGTAATGATATTTTGGACAATTACAATGTATAGCGGTAATTTGGGGGTGTCTACATTTTCCCTATTTAAAGTTTTACTACAGAGTAATAGTACTTTAAATATAGTAGATATGTGTACAATTATGGACAAATGACAATGAAGTGGTAGGGATTGTTGTATTTTCCTAGTGAAACATTTGGATGCCCCATCGAGTATGGATGCTTGGTGGAGCATTTGGATGCCCCAACAAGTATGGATTATGTTAAGTGATTTTACCCTCAAGTAGTTGGTGATACAGGAAAGCGATGGACAATATATTGATAGGAAGAATAAGAATACTTATTTTTCAAGAGGGATTAGAAACAATATGATATCAATTGAATGATAATTTTAGGAAAATGATGAGAATTCTGATATGACTTTTTTATGTGTTGTGAATGAGATAAAAAAATTAATGTAATGGTGAGACGGGAAATCATTGCTCATAGCTTAGCTTCCATTCAGAGATGTAATTTAGAGAAACCTATTTTATTATTGCACATGTAGAGTTAACACCATGATTATTGAAAAACCATGATGAACAACCCATATGTGCATAGAAAACACACACACAGAGAGAAAAAGATAAAAATAGACCACTATAAATAGTAAGAGGATGTACAACATGGATATAAATAAACCAAGATTCTTACAAAGTACTTGTAATTATTTAAAAATAAAATTTAAACAAGTGTAAAACAAACCCAATATACACAGTAAGATGAATATACACCATGGCTATGAATAAACCAGGATGATAACATAATAGTTGCAAGTGGTGAAAAATGAAGATGAAAAAAAAAAAAAAACATATACATGGTAGTTGATAGATACCTTGATTATAAAGAAGTCAATATTGCTTAGAAAAATAACTGTAATAGGTATAAAAATGAAGGCAAAATTAAAAACAAGCCCAAAAACAAAGCACAATTAGCCAAGATAACAACATAATACTAACAATTGATCAAAAATGAAAATGAGGAATGAAACATAAACCCAATATAAAAGGAAAAATATATACACCAAAGCTAACAATGAGCCCAAATGGTAGAAAGATGCCTATAATTGGTAAAAACAAATATAAAAATGTAAAACAAACCCTACTCATATAGTAATACAGACACACCAAGGTTATATACAAACCAAAATGCTAGCAACATTACTTGCAATAGGTCAAAAACAACAAAGATGTTACACAACTTGAAATAATGACATCTAACTATGCCCCTAATGTGTTCCACAGTGAAGAATAAGTAGATATGAATTCCCCAAGAAATTATATATGCAAGGGGATTAAATTAGACTAAAAAATGGAGTTAAGAAATTCCTCATGAAACACTTACTAGATCATGTTGAAGTTTGATCTGAAATTGATTGGGTAAATTTTCTAAGAAAGGATACATGCAAGGAATAATGTGAGAGATGACATTCCCCAAGCGAGGATACACATGAGGGTTTGATTAATTTTCTTTCCCCAAGCACGTATACATGCCAAGGGTAAGAAAATTTATAATCATGGGATGGTATGGAACAATCACTAGGATTATATTCAAAAGCATGATATTATCAACTATGTTGACATTTGTTGAGATTTGTTTGAATTTTTTTTTTTGAATGTTTTTGGTATTTTGATCTCTTTGATATTTTGCAATGTTTTTTATTTTTTTATATTTTTAATGTGTTTTGGATTTTTGATTTTAAATGTTTTTATTTTTTTGGATTTTGTACTAAGTAAAGGGTGCACTATTTTAACATATGTTAAAAAATTGTAAACATTTCATTTCATTGGTAGGATGTAGATGGTGTAGTGATAGGATGTAGGACTCCACTCTTGACTCCACACAACTAGTAAGATGTGATGGATCAACACCAAGAGCCAAGAAAGATGTAATACATGAGATAGTGATGTGAAATTGAAGATGATAAATGCAAAGACACGAGGATAATAATGGTATATTTGGGAAAATATGACTCATATCAAATCAATATTATCTATATGATTCCAAGATGATTTAATTTATAGGTGTGACTAGACTTTGATCCATTGATGACCTATTGATTGGTAAAATCAGGTTGAAGGACTTGTTGTCTCTCTTAATATGAGAAACTAAATTGAATCTTTGGATTTTGTATGATTAAGGACTTTTGATTTAAAAGGATTTATTTTGTAGATTTGTTTTTGAAATTACCCCTACATTCTTCCTCATACCACCAATAAGAGGCAAGGGTTAAAACTGAAGACAAGATGCAGGCAAGTAAGGGTACCTTTATCTTTTCCTAGTTTCACACTACTAGTAAGAAGCAAGGGCTCAAAACTAAAGATTGTGAAGGAATAAAGGTGTAGCGATTATAAATATTTTTTTGTACTTTGATTGAGTTTTCCTTGTTGTGATTTTACTTTTAGGAAAGAAAAATTTCCCCAAATCTCATCCCCATACGAATAGTAGGATGCAAGGGCTCATCACCTTAGATTGAGATGGGTGGATAAAAGAATCGATAAAGAATTTTAGTACTTTTTTCTAAGGAGAGATATTCTTGAAATAAGGTTTTTCATCAGTAAGCTTCTAGAAAATATGGTACATAAAAACATCTAGAATTAAAGAATCTAGACTAGGGATGAGATGCAAAATCCATCATAGGAACAAGATTAACCCGCATCTTATAGGTGAAGAATGTGAAAATATGATAATGAAATGATAGAGATATCTTCTAATGGATGAAATGATTAAAATTGTTTATACAAATGACTTCCCCCAGTGTGGAGAGTACTTGTGAATAAGATTTTTTTTTCTTTTCCATTTTCAATTTTTAAATAATGCTTGAATGAGTGGTTTGATTTGGATCTTATTTCACTTTTTTCGCATTCTAATTTTTTTATTTTTCATGGACTAGGGTTTGGAATGGACTCATCATGGAAGAGGTCCATGTTTATGAAAGTTGAATGGTCTTGATTTATGAGGCTTGGATGGATCAGATCCAATTCAATGGGGTGGATCAAAATATTTTCAACAAATAGGTGATTTGATGTGTCCTTATTACAAGACTTGGATGGATAATATCCAAGGAAATGGGAAGGTGATTTGATTGGTCTTGACTTAGGAGACTTGGTAAGAAGTGGTTCAAGTCAATCATGTTATCCACTTGGTTATAAATTATGAGACTTCGGTGCATGGGATCCAAGTCAATGGGTATATGATTGGAATTTTTTTGATGAGATGATGCTAGGTCCTGATATACGAGACTTTGGTGGACAAATTCCATGTCAATGGGTATAATATTGGAAAAGTTTTTGATGAGATCAAAAACTATGTGAGGATAGAGGTAATTTGTTGATGTGGAGAATATGTTAAAATTCATATTCACCCATGAGTGGAATGATGTGAGGAGCAAAGGATTGATCCCTAGATGAGCATCTAAGGCACCTCTTAGGATTTATAGAGAAAATGTTTGATTTTTCTTAGTTATCTATAAATGTTATTTTGATTGTATGATTATTGATGAACGCTTCAATGTGTAGGAATTTGATGTTAATGATATCAATAGTCAAAAGGTATCTTATACCAAATGATAGGAATATATTATTTGATCATATTTTCTATTATAGCTCAAAATGTTTATGTATTGACACCCCTAAGAATAAAAACACCTGTGGAATTCATGAACAATAGTGTCTTGAAATGGAGATGAGATTAAATTCAAATCCATGGAAGAGATTTGTTTAAATGACGTCTTTGACTATTGGATAATATCATATGAATCGAAAGATAGTTTACATTAGATGGATGGTGCAAAACATTAATAATTTCAAGATTAATCATTTGAGTGACTATGGACGTGGAAGGTTGTGTTTTCGCAAGTCCCCAAGCTTGTTATTGGTGTGTCTCTACAATAAGACTAGGGATGTTAGGCGTAGGATCTAACATTATAAGGATATAATCAAGCTCAACAACCCTTGATGATTGACCATTTTCTTTAGATTTTTCATTAGTATCATGTGTTAGAAAGGGATCATGAAAATATTTCAAGTTTTCATTTGACGTTTGTTGCTCTTTGAGAATTAGATAGTGAGCGCAATTCCAACTTCACGCCACTCCAACAAGTTTTCACTATACACGGCCCACCACCTTGCTATTGTGTCTATCAAAACATAACTCAGCATACCTCGTCACTCGTTCTCCCCCTAGTGAGCTTCCATTTCCCTCAAAAATACCTCAGGGTATACATCCCCAGAATACTTGGTTATTACCTTTCCTCCTGTGCACCGAACTATACGCACCATGGTTACTTTGGTCACTGATCCTTTCAGATATCACCCAATCATTTCATAAGTCCCATGTGCCCAATTATCGCATGCTATCTTTGGTAGTATCACTGATGATTGAGCATCATCAAACCTGGATGACTCCTTTTGTAGGGTGGATGGTCTCGGATCTCGTATAGAGCACACATATATTCTCGTCAAGGACCTCCTCTCCAAGGGGTTCAATATAGGGTGCAAAATTTCTATCGCCAAGTGGTATAATCACCCTCTCTTCCTTGTTTTCAAAGCTTATGTACCCCTTGTTAAACTGGAGATCTGCATTATTCTTATAGCACCATGGGCAACCAAGTAAAGCGGGAAATTATCTACCTTGACAAGTGCCAAGAATTCAAAATCCTTAGTAAACCTAGTCCCTCGAATGGTAATGTCCGCATCCTTCAAGACACTTATGGACATTGCCTTTGTCTTATTTGCCATATACATAACATTTGAAGATGGCTGTAATGTAGGTCTTCACATTGGATACCGGACATCCAGAGCGAGAACATTAACCTCCGCACCTATGTCAATGAGAATGTTGCTAAGCAGTCATCCATCCACTACTACGTTCAAGGTGATCTCCTTGTCATAATCAAGGCTGTGAGGTGGGAGGTTTGCATGCAAGATCTGCCTTTTGTGTTGTTCACCGACACATGACGCGCTTTTCTCTCAACCATGCTTCTAGCGAGGGGAATAACATTCTCTGCCTCAGCAGTTACACACCTCCTTAACCTCATCCAAGTCATCCTTTGGTGCTTCTACCGGTCTTCTTTGCTCATCTTTTCTAGTTTTCACTTTTAAGCCTTGGATCTCTCCTTGTAAACTTCTAATTACATCATTTCTGGTAGACTTATTTCTATTGAGCTAGATTTGGATAATTCCCATGTACTACTTCTTCCCTCAAAACCAGAGGTCTCTGCCTAGGTGCTTCCCTTATGCATGTGGACTCGCCCTTGTTGTTACCATAACAGGCTCTAGTTCTGATTCATGTATTACTCGCAGGAGCCATTGCATGTCAGCCTTCTTAATACTCACCATGGCAGCGCCCTTATCCTTCCGGTACTACTAACTCATATGTTCATATAACTCTGGGAACTCTTCGTACTTATGTTTTTTTCCACACCATGAGCATTGTAGAAGATCTAGACATTCGCGCTTATAATGGTCTGTGGCTCCACAATTAAAGCACGTCCCACACGGGAACTCACTTCTTCCTCCACGGTTACCATGACCACAAAATCCTCCATGAGACCATGTTCCACGTGTACCTCGATCTCTCGTGCTATTCATACCGATGTTCATCTCCTTTGGAACCGCTGGCAATGTCGGGATTTGGCACACACCAAGATCGATTGCCTTGTGAATCGGGTCAATCAATCTACAATCCTTGGTGTCATGTGTGGTTGAGGTACATATCTTATAATAACAAGATACATTTTTGTGGATTGTGCACTATAAAATGGGGCACCTAGTTGCATCATGGTCCTATGACATATTTCATAGTTTATATTGCTATGGTGCGTCATCGCCTTCCGAGAACATATCCCACCATTATCCTTTGTGTTCCCTTATACGTTTACAATCCATGCACCATATCCCACTATGAATCTATAGAGATGTGTTGGAAGATAATTTATCCAATTGCTTAGCCATGGCAGTGATCGAGCGTTGAGAAATGGGCTAACACCCGTTTCAACACTACTAATCGCCTCAACATGCAAAAGGCTTCCAATGCTTCGCGCTGGTCCATGAATGTTTTATGAGACAAAGCCCTCCTAAAGGGTGTGATCAACCCTCTAAAAACCATTGAGCATGCTATGAAGGGTGGATATCATAAGACAGTTTAGACAATAGAGTTTTAAAACGTGCATCATACTCCCGCACACTCTCTGCCATTCCCTGCTAGATTTCTTTGAGAGAGATGATGCTCTTATGTTCAAACTCAGGTATGTGGAATTCCACCAAGAATGCATTTCTTAGTGTAGTATAATCCACAATAGTCTAATGAGGATCATACTTTCTATACCAACTATGCACACGTCCTTGCAAGGTCATCACAAATTGACTGGCCTTTTGATCCTAGGTCGTGATCCCCTTCACGTGCCATAGCAACTCACACTTATGCACATGCTCTGTGGCATCTTCTATCCCACTGTAATTTGGTAAGTGTAGAGACATCTCAAAAAATACTTGAGGAGGTGGCTGAGGTCCTTATCCTCCCAATCTAGTCCCTTGGTTTCCTCTGGTGTTTCCTCCTCCGCCGGATCCACTAGATCCTGAGCCACCAACTCCACCACTTCCACCTCTAGATCCTCCTATGTTAAGTACATGATCTCGTGTTCATCGTGCTAAATGCTTCCATTGTCCCACTAAATTACACATTGACAGTTTGTGAACTAGTGCCACTCCCAGTTGTATTTCCTCCACCACTTCCTAACGCGCTTCCAAAACCAGCTGGGTATGTGCCTTGTCCAAACATTCCACCAAATACTAGAATAGTGTGTGAAGCCATAGAAGTCCCAAACGAGAAGTTGTACCTTTTGGGTGCCGATCAGTTGCTTCCACCGATATCAAATGGATCAACTGTACTTTTCCCTTGTTCAAATAAACCAAGTGCCAAAGTTTGGTCGCTAGGTGGGGTCAGATGCGCGTGAACAACTCTTCTTTCTCTATGCAACAGACTCTCATCAGAAGCCACAAGGGTTTCTCTCTCACGCTTACCAAGATGGGGTATCACAAACTGTTCAGATTCCACATCCTCCGCGTGAACCTCAACTCCTTTCCACCATGTCTAGCTCCATAACCCACTTGTAATCCCATGTTGTCTATCGATCTCCCTTTCACACGCTTCATTATACTTGAGTTGTCTCTCCTCCCTTTCCTTCTCGGTCATTATATCGACATCTATCCCAAATTTATCTTCCTCGCTTAAGCACTTAGAGTGGTTTATCTGGACATAGGAAATGCCTCTAAACCCATGGTTACCATCAAGATTTTGATTTCGGGGAATAACATGTAGAAATGACCCTCCGGGTTCTTGCAAGAACTCAAACTTAGTAACTTCTGGACATGTATATGTGGAAATGGCGTATTCCAGAGTGGAGCTAGTTAATACTCCCTTCCACCAATGATCTATAGCACGGGTCCATGTTAGATCAACATCTTGCAAGTTTTGATATGTTTCTTGGGTCCAAGGGTGTGACTTATAATACCTCTATGATCTAGATGTATAAGCTGAGAGCCATTCAAATAACTCTACTGGGACACATCGAAAAAGGTTTCATACAACTTATGATAAAGAGTGTCCTCCACCCATCTTTGTGTGTTAAACCTAGGTCCAATATTGAATCTCTGAGTGAATTCATCCTCTGTGCTTTTAAACCAATCTTCAACACCTTTAAGTGTTAAGTGCTTTGCCATCAATTTTTACATGGATCATGATGTATGCCACGTTTCACTACAACTTTGAAAAAAGTCCCGGCAATGAACCAATATGTAGTCATTTTTACACCCCACTAAGAACAAGGGAACCTCATGCGTGCATTGGCCTATCACCTAGTGGTCGCTGGGCGCTCACCCGAGGCGTGCGAGAGGGAGCTGAGTCTCTCTTTTATGTGATTTTAGTGGAAGGCATAATTCATGATCTTGACTTAGTGATTTAACAGACATGAAAAGCTATAGATATCAGAACGGCTTCTACACCCCTTCAGTCATAACAGAAACAAAGCGTGCAATAGAATTAACTAGAACCAGGAAGTTGTAAATCCATAATAGACTAACATTCAAGTAAGGTTCATGATTATACAAGATCAAAAGCATAGTGGAAACATGCAGATAATACAGGAAGGAGATCTTAACATAAACATAGTGGTAACCTTATCACATTCATTCATAGTATTACTCCAAAACATCACAGAGAGGTGGACCACAATCATGTACCATATCTAGATCCATACATGTATGCTTACAAAATAAAATTTGCATTCCCCATTTCCCCATTACATCCTTCCTAGAATCATCTACCCAATTATCCCATAGTTCTCGCGGTAATTTTGTAGAGCTTCGCTACCTTACTTGTGTCTCTGTTCTTTGCCAAGGGCACGCGTATAAATAGGCATCTGAGCTCTAACAAACTCTTTTGCAATCTCAGATCTGCCCCCAAGTGTCAAGGTGTGGGTCTCAGGTGCATGCCTCTCCGTGTCATGATTAGCTTTTTGGATCTTCCTATCGCAAGGTATATTCCTTCCAGGACACCCTGTCGCTAGGCTGGAACCTTATCCAAACGGAACATGTTCTTCATGTGTTCTGTCCAAAAGGCCAAAAATAGCTAAGTCTTGAATTGTTCTTCGCATGGCGTGCGTGTCCTTGGTTATCCAAGAAGCCTTTTCAATTCTCGCCTTACATGCCTTCACTTGCGCTTCCTCTCGGCCGTATGTGCCTACGTGCCCTTAAGATTTGGTAGCTACATTAGGGGCCCAACAACATTTTAAGATAATTGTTCAAAATTATTTCAATTTATGACTGAACTAACAAAAGAATATTTAGAGAAGAAGTTAATTGGTTTTGACTATTAGAACTATAATATTAAGTGCATCATAATATATAGTTTATATTTAAATAATATAGAATAAACTATATTCATATTATTTAAATATAAACTTTATATTAGGGGTTGGTTAAATTATTTAATCAACTAATTAAATCAGGGGAGGTGTGCCCTGTCACTTAATATGGTTATAACCCTTCGGGTTATTTAAATATGGCTATAGGTCATATTGAAACAATCACATGAATCAATGGATTCCAGGTAAATACATGGAGTATAAGTGAGGAAGGAGTTATTAGACTGGTGTTGTAAAAGTTTCTCTATAGTGGATTATTCTTCCGTGGTTTTTACCCATTTACGGGTTTTCCATGTTAAATTCCATGTCACTGTGTTATAATGTTATTTACTTTATTTTATTTATTTCATGTTTATAAAGTTGTTTATAATGTATGTGTAAACATTAATTGTTATATTTATTTAATATCTCGGTGACATGGCACCAAAGTGAGATTATTAAATTTAATTAACCTATAAAATCAAAGGTGTAATCATTGGGAAGTTGGGTAGTTAAAATGTTTGAAATATTATTTAACCCCTCTCCCTTCCCTCTTTGAGAGGTTACATTGGACATTGGTTGCACAGGTGGAAGTTACTTGGATTCTCTACAACGAGTAAAAACTCATATTCAAGAATTATGAGGCTCTCAAAATTAAGGTAAGGGTTATTAAATATTTTTGAAATATTTTGTATACTTTTATATGGTATGCAGGAATTCAAGAAATCAAAGTAAAAAATTCCAAGTGAAAATCAAGTGCACAAGAGACAAGATTCGAGAAAATAGGCCCTTTAATTTTTTTCATTGGTCGAGTAAAAGCCCTTGTCTCCTGGTAATATTGTTTTTACATTTTGAAATGTGAAACCCTACTTTATATCCTGAAATGGTTTCCGTAAATATTTTATACAAAATATTTGTATAGTTTTATAAAAAATTGTGTTTTATATATATATATATATATATAAATCTATATATATTTTTGTCGTGGTTTATATAATTATATTTAAAAAACCTAAGTCTAATCCTATAAACCTATACCACAAACTATATTTTTAAAAAATCATATATTAAAAGGTTTTTATATAAAAAACATATATTCCTTTGGGGCGGTCCCCTTTATACCACCCTCATCCTAAGAAGGCATTGTGCCCAGTGGCACTCACTACTCACGTAGTGAGCCCTCCTCCTCACACACCCTGCCATGGTCTCACGGGTCCCTCCAACCCCGAAGACCCAAAACCCCCCCTTTACCTACGTCATGGGTTTAGTCCCACATAGGAACAACATAGAAGTAGGGAAGGCTTTAAAATCCTTCCCATGGTGGTAAGGTGGTGTGACTTATGTCACACCTCCCCTTTTTTTTTATCCCCTTCGTGGTCGTTATGGATGGTTTGTATAAAAGCAGCTCGACCATGGGTATTGTGCACAATGGTTAGCATTAACATTGGCATTTGGCATTGAAATTTTCATTTGGTAATATGGTTTGATTTAATATGGCTTGATTACTATTAAGGATATAAATGGCTCATGGAGTTAATAATATGGCTCGATTGAGTATATTTGTGGTATAATATGGCTCATCATATCAAGTTGATTTTATAAGAAGCAAGAGCTTCACTTTATATATATATATATATATATATATATATATATATATATATATAGAAATTACACTTAAAACAATTTGTTTATTTATTTTATAAAAAAAATATATATAGTAAAATTATCATTTTTTTGATATATACTCATACGACAACATTTTTTCGTCGTAATTTTGTTACAAAACTAAAAAAATCACTCACATTTCAATTTTTTGATATCATTCTAACCTTTTTTCATGTATAGACTATTTAATTAATAGGACCTCCCTTTGTGGCGTAAAATTGATCGTGATCAATTATGAGGATTAAAATACGACAGGGGGAATTTCTATAAAACTCTTATTTTAATCCTTGTTTGTTAATCATTTTCTTTATCTATATTTTATGCAAAAATGGGGTCTAATAAATTTTCAATTGATAAATCTTAGATGTTGAATGGAAATAGCTACAAAATTAAAAGTAGAATTCATGGCTCACAAATTGTGAGAAATTGTGAATGGAAAGAGAGAGCTCTACCAGGAAGACATGCAACTTCTAATAATAATGTCGCCACGTATCAACAAAAATTATAAGAGACAATGTATCTATTATCTTGTGAAGCATACAAGATGATTTTCTACTTCATATTAGAAATCTAGAGAGTCCTAGTGAAGCTTGGACACAATTAGAGTCGATGCACAAAAGTACGTGTTTATCAAAAATTATTAAATTGATTTTAGAACTTACAACTTTCATGAAGGGAGATGAAAAAGTGATTAATTATTTAGCAAAAATCAAAAATATTAAGTCATGATTAGATGAATGTGGCAGTAATTTGATTAATAATAAATTGTTCTATTTTATTATCTAATTAAATATTCATGAAAAATTTAGAAATTTTATTTCAATTTTGAATTCTAAATATCAAACGAGAAAAAGACATTCTCAGATTTGCAAACCCTTAGTTCTCTCTTATACAGAAGAACAAGTAATGCCAAATTTTGATTCTAAGGAGAATGCCCTCATGACACTTCTCACTCGAAGTCAAAAGGTAAAACCTTTATATTTAACAAAAAAACAAATAAAACCTTTAAACCTCATAGCAAGGATAAGAAATCTAGAAATATAAGAGTTAGATTTGATGCAAAATGTCACAATTATGGTAATTTTGGACATAAGAAAGAGGATTGCAAATTTAAAAATAAAACAAATCCTAAATTTCAAAAGGGTAACAAATTTGTTCAAGACCAAAATCAAAATCAAAATCAAAATCAGAAAAATAACCAAAAATCAAATGTAATTGCTTTGTATGCCACTTTTGTCACTACAAAAGAAAATGAATGGCTATTAGAAAATGGTAATTTTAAGCATATTACTTTTAGATCTAATATCCTATCTAAACTTAGTGAATGTAATGAATAGATCTACTTGGGTGATCATTCCATTCTTGATGTTTAGGGTCAGGGAAAAGTAAAAGTAGCAAATGGTTTTATTAACAATGTGTTGTTAGTACCTAATCTAAAAATGAATTTTCTTTCTTGTTCTCAGTTAACTCAAAATAACTATAGTGTTACATTGTTAAAGGATAAATGGTTTATTAAAAATGAACATGATGTTACTATAGTTGAAGGCATTCAAAGAGATGGTATGTATATATTTGTTGGTTTTCCTTCCGCTTCTTGTTTGAAAATGCAAATAAGTGACTTGGATTTGTGGCATGAGAGGCTAGGTCATGTAAATTTCAAGTGCATCTACAACATGTCTCAACTAAAGCTAGTAACTAGTCTGCCACCTATTTCCCAAAATCATGAAACTTGTGAAGGTTTCTTACGTGGTAAGAAATCTACTAATACTTTTCACAATCATGATGATGATAATTCTTTTGAACCTTTAGAGCTTGTCCATAGTGATGTTAGAGGACCCCTAGAAGTTCCTTCTCTTAATGGTTCTCTGTATGTTATCACTTTCATTGATGATTTATGTCATATGATTTGGTTGTATTTCATTAAAAATAAATTAGATGTCTTGTCAAAATTTAAAGAATTTAAATTCTTAGTTGAGAACTCTTCTAAGTATAAAATTAAGAGGCTTAAAAATGACAATGAGGGAGAATATGTGAGTCGATAATTTGACTCATTTTGTATTGAATGTGGCATTCAAAGGGAATTAAGTATTCCCTATTCCCTCGAGTAGAATGAGATTATAGAAAGGAAGAAAACACACTATTCTAGAAATGGATAGGACCATGATACATTCTACTCAAGTTCCTAAGTTCCTTTGGGTAGAAGATATTAATATTGTTGTTCATATCTTGAACAAAGTTCCCACTAAAGCCTTGGTAAATTCAACTCCTTTGGAAAAGTGGTCAAACTAAAAACCTAGTGTATCTCATTTGAGAATCTTTGGTAGCCTAGCTTCTCTCTTTATTACAAAATCAAAATGGAAGAAGCTTGATCAGACCTCCTTTCCGTGTATCTTTGTAGGATATAGTATAAAAACTAAAGGTCTTAGGATATTTGATCCGTCTAAAAGAGAAGTTATAGAAAATAGGAATGTTAAAATCTTGGAAAAACCTTTTTGTTCTTCTTCTTCATCTTCTATTACTTATGATGTTTTAAATGAAAATGAAAATGAATTTAAAAATTGTGAAAGTGATGTATGTAATGAAGAAACTAGTGTAGAACCTATAGTTGGAAATGAGATTGTTCCTAGTACTTTTGTAACTAAAAGACCTAGATGGGATGAGTCTATTATTCAAGACTCTAATTCAGGAAACATTCGAGAAAATGAAAATGAGCCATCATACATATCATTCTTTAATAACCTTGTATGAACCTGAACCCCAATATTTTGAAGAAGCTTCTTTTGACGAAAGATGGATAGATGCTTTATGAAATCTAAGTATGCTAATTTTATTAAAAATTAAACATGGGAATTAGTCCTCCTCCTTAAAAACGTAGTATAATTGGATCTAGATGGCTATACAAGATCAAATATAAAGCAGATGGTAGTATAGATAAGTTTAAATCCCAAATTGTATCTCGAGGGTTTGTTCAAAAACACAAGTATCGACTACGTTGAAACATTTTCACCGATTGTAAAAAGATCAAGTAAGTATTTTGATTGCCATAGATGCTCAATATGGTTACGAAATCCATCAAATGGATGTAAAGAATTATTTTTTGATTGGTGATTTACAAGAAGAATTTATACAACCCAACATAAAGACTTTGAAGAACCAAGAAGAGAAATGTATGTTTGTAAATGGAAAAAATATCTCGTATGGTTTAAAACAATCTCCTAGAGCCTTGTATTCTAAAATTAAGCTTTTTGAATGAAATTGGTTATTCTAATTGTGCATCGATAATGATTTATTTGTTAAAATTGAATGAAACGTTATTATTCTCATTATATTATATGTTGATGATTTACTTATCACTAGTAATTCTAATGCTTTAATTATGAAAACTAAAGGAAAGTTAAAGCAATATTTTGAGATGATAGATTTAGGATTATTGCATCATTTTTAGGCATGGCTATATTTCAAGATAAAAATTCTATTGTAGTATCTCAATCAAAATATGCAACTAATTTGCTTAAAATATTTAATATGTTTAATTATAAACCAGTTTGTATTTCTATAGAAGTAGGATATAAATTTTATCCTAAACCTGCATGTGAAAAATCTAATCCTACTTTATACAAGAAACTTGTAGGTAGTTTGATTTATCTAACTATTACTAGACCTGATATTGCTTATGTAGTAGGGATTTATTCATGGTAAATGCAATAACCTTATCGGGATCACCAAAAGTTAATAAAAAGGATTTTGTGTTATATAAAAAGGGCACTATGAATTATGGTTTACATTATATTTCATATAACAATCATATTTACATATATATTATGATTCTCGACCATCTTTGGTGATGTGATGATAGATCGTAGATCTATAAGCTGGATATATATTCAAGTTTGTTGTAGGTGCCATTACTTAGAGCAATGCAAAGTAACTAACAATTTCCATTTCTTCTCATGAGGCAGAATAAAGAAGTGCAATGGAAGCAAAAAAAGAAGCCATGTGGCTCTGTTGTCACCCTCAAATTTCCCTTTAATTTCTAAGTCTAAAATTGCAAAAATTTTGAGTCGGTGCCCTTAAAGTATGCTTGAAAGAGGTATTTTGAAAATTGGAATTTTCTAAAGAATTTCAAACTAATGAAAATCATTACATCAGATGGGAAATTTCTTCCCCTTTCCAAAAAGGTAAAGAAGTCCTCCTAACTCTTTATACTTTTAAAGTTATGGCTCATCGGGGCTAAGTGGTTAGATTTTCCTTTGGCGGTATCGACAGAGTGTGGGTGTATTTCTACACATTACTCTATTGACAAAAAAGCTAAGTTGGTAAGATTTGGCTCACGAGCCTCGGGGAGAATTGAAACAAAATCTCCTAAGGACCCGTAGTGAATCAAAGGCTGCCACGTGCCCAAAGGGAGGATCGGATCGACGGAGCCATGGAAGAATTCAAGGTTTTGAAACTTTTGCCAAAAGGTTAAAAAGTGTTAAGGTAAGTCATTTTCCTCATAACCCGCATCGAATCTAAGGGTGCCACGTGTCCAAAGAGCAAAAGTGGAGTAGCAGGCCGGTGGGATAAAATAAGTTTTGTGCCTCTTTTTCCAAAAAGGTAAAAATGATGCAATGAGGGCCACACACCCATTTCCAACCAGATTACACCACGTGTCCACGCTGAATCGAAGTTGTGGGCTAGTGGAGGTAAATGAGATTTTGTGTTTATTTACAAAATAGGTCAAAATGTTTAGAATTGCACTGCGACCCCATTTCCAATCACATCCCGCCACGTGTCCAAGTCAAAAAAGCAGAGCGGGGGTGTGGGGCGATTTATTCCAAAGTGCCAAAACACAAAAAAATCATGAAAATGAAAGGGGCTTTCCCCACGCCCGCTCCAATCTTCTCCTTCCATGTGGATGGTCCGATTTGAACATTTTAACAACAAATAAATGGTTCATATTGAAACTGGAAAATAAAATGAAATGTCTGTGTATTTGCACAAATTGGTTTTTCGCCATGGTTTTTCTTCATGATTGGATGATTTTTGAAGGGCGTGAAGGATGAAATCCATTTGTAAACCATTTTTCTCACCTGGAGGAAGTTATAAAAACTTTTCACAAGCTATTTGATGGGTTCTGGAAGCCATTTTTGGGGTTAGAAATTCGATATGTGAGACTGTAATTTTGAACCGAAAAATCAATACAAGAGCTTTTTTTTTTTTTTTTTTTTCCTCTGTTTCCCTCTCTCCCTCTACTTTGTTTTGTGAATAATTTTATCAAATAGAAGCTAAGAAACTTTGTGTTCTTCAAATTGAAATTTTGAGAACTTTGTGTCGTGTAATTGCACACAGTAAAAACGTGAATGATTCTTCTCTCGTAATTCATTTATTCAATGCAATTAGGGGTTCTCTCTGTAATCTTTTTTCCCCAAAAGTATTTCCTTCTTCTGCCTTCTCTTTCCCCCTTTATTCTACCATTCTCTTGTGTTGGTGTTTTTCCTTAAAGAAAATGCACTCTCATATGTCATAAGACCACATTTTATGAAAGTTGTAGATTTGTAAATAATCTTGTTTCGGCTTTCAATAAGGGAACCTCTCCCATCAAAGAGGAGGGACTTGTTTATCCCCTGAATGTGGTTTCACCTAAAGTGCAAATTTTAAATGAAATAGTTTTTGGAGACTCTGCTTTGGGAATGATTTCAATAGATACCTTTCTAAGAAGAACAACAATTTTATCATTCCATTGATCCGGTGACTCTGAGATACACACATGGTAGAAGAGCTCTTGGAGTTGAAGATTCTCAATTTCAACTTCTAGATTAGTAGGTTTTTCCTCTTCCTTCAATAAGGAGAAATAGAAGAGATCATTTTAAAAGCACACCCCTATTGAAGACAGAACCCTTGGGAGTGGAATCTCTTAAGAGTAACTCAACCCTAATCTTTGTGCTTTGATTCATGCTTTGGTGTTTTAGTTCCTCTTCAAGCGTTTTTGCAAGGATGAAAATTCCATTACATTGGGGCCACCAAGTTGGTCCCTTGGCTCTTCCACAACCTTTACATGAGTTACCTCGAGGTAACAGAAAGAATTTTCCCAAATTCAAGGGTGATGGGAAAGTGCACCTTGATGAACACATTGCAGCCTTCATTATTGCATGTGGAGTCCTCAATGTGGAACATGAAGATTTCTCTGTTAGGATATTTGTGGAGAATTTACAAGACAATGTAGCAGATTGGTTTTACCATCTTCCTGCTAGAGAAATTACCAATTGGACCACGATGAGACTAAGATTTGAGAACCATTTCAAACCTACAGAAGATGTGCATACTCTGCTTGCCGAAATTTCTCAAATCAAAAAGGAACCACAAGAGCCCATGAGATAATTTGTGGCTAAGCTTAATAAGCTTATTAACAAGATCCCACAAGAAACCCATCACATTGATCATATCCAAAAATGTTTCTTTTTGAATGAACAACTACTTGAAGTAAGCTATGCTCTGAGGAGAGCCCATCTAGCAACTTTGGATGAGGATCGGAGGCTGGAAATCATCATGGAAGATGACTTGATCTGTCGGACAAACTAAAAATAGAACCAAAAATCCAAGACATCATCTTCTCCCTCTTCTCCTAGAGGTAATTCAGATCAGTTGGTACAAAATGTGGCCAATGACCTCATCGTAATAAAAAAATAATTGGCTCAAAGATACTCCATACTAGGATGTTCCAAGGAAGAATTTTCAGCCTAGCAACAAAGCTTTTGCCTTCTTCTCATACAAATTTGGCAATTGAAGGTCCACCTCTCAAAGTGCCTCGTCAACACAACATGTGATGTCCTTGAACTGATGGTGAAGAAGAGAATGAATTATATGATGATCAAGAAGAAGATCTTTGATAAAGAGTTGGAGCAGCTTTGATGGTTCTAGAGTCAACTTCCTCACCACCTTTGAAGGTGTTGATAATGAGGATTATTATAATGATATAGTGGTGACATGAAAAATGAGTCATATGTTTTCATGACTCGAGAAAAACCAAAAAAAAGGAGAAAGTTGTGTAGCCTGCAAAGAAATCAAAGGAGCCTTCCAATACCATTCCGGTGCTTTCAAAGAGAGGTTCTCCTATCTACACCACCTCCACACAAAAGGTAAGCTCTGCTGGTTTTTCTCCCTCCAATTTTGCTTCTAAATCTTCTTCGTGTCAAATGATAAAGCTAATAGGTCTAAGGTCTCTTCTATTCCTTATAATGATACCCCATCCACATCGGGATCCTTTGATATTATTGATCACATAAAGTGAAATAAGGTTCGATTTGAGCACGAGTTTTATCAAATCCATCCTAAAGCCTTTTCCAAAATGGTTGATTTTGTCCATTCCAAATCTAAAATCTCATCCTAGGTTTCCAAAGGTATTTTGTCAACTCCTTCTTCCCCTTCCCAACCAAATATTGTAGCTGTTGTCACATCACCTAATGAGAAAATCATACCTTTCTATGTGACTCTCCTTATAGCAGGACACAAGCTTAGTAATTGTGTTATTGATTCCGGAGCATCGACAATGCAATGCATGCTAAATTAGCTCATGCCTTGGGCCTCACTCTTACCCACACATATGGTTCTTGTTATTCTATGGAGAATAGGGAAGTTCCTTTAGTTGGGAGAATCAAGGATGCACAAGTAGCTTTCATTTGCTTGGCCAGAGAAAAAGGTTTTGGCAACCATCTTAGTTGCTAACATTCCTCCTTCCTACGACATGCTATTGAGTAGGAAATTTTGCAAGGATGTTGGAGGGGAAATAAAAATGGATTGGTCACATGAAATCATCCCGATTAATGGAAAGATGAAGAAGCTGATGCACGAGAAGCAAGTTGAATATATTGTGCAAAAATTAATGATCCAAAAGCACAGATTTTGTATGAAGACATTGGGCATGGGACTATATGATTATGTCACTAGATGAAGCAAGTCCATCAAAAGGATTATTTTTTGATCCTAATGATGTCTGGACATTGGAGTTTGATGGTAGTTGTTCCTTAGCAGCTCTCGGAGCTAATATAGTGTCGATCTCTCCCGAGGGTAAGATTCACCCTATTGCTTTCAAGTTTTAGTTTAGGAATATCAATAATATCTTGCTAAATATGAAACCCTCATTCTTGGGTTGAATATGGAAAAGGAGATGGGAGTGAAGAACCATTTTTCTTGTGGTGATGTCAAGCTTATTGTAAAGTAGGTGCGAGACATTTATCAAGTAAAAATAGAAGATTGAAGCACTATAAGAGTCTGGTCTAGGATTCTATTGAATTTCTTGATGCTTTCTCCATTGCAGTAGTACCAAGAGGAGAAAATACTAGGGCTGATTCCCTAGTAGTCTCGGGATCTCTGTTAATTCCTCATCCTGACTTCTCTCAGGAAAATTTCTCCTTGAAATGATTTATGTGAGGCCTAGCGTCCTTGATAATGTAAACAATTGGCAGGTCTTCAATGTTGACCAACATCTACTCTCTTTCTTGGAGTTGAGAGATAACTTTGATTAGTTGTATTTTGAAGGAAGTGATAACTTGCCCTAGAGAATGTGTGTCTTCAAATGAAGAAAGTGTCAAAGAAGAGATGGATCGGGATGGATGTATCGATCGAAAGGCAACAAAATTCCTAAGGGTTTGGTGAGTTTGGAGGATCTTTTCGATAAACATGATAGGTATGTCAAATCTAAAGTTTCCCTAGGAAATCAGCAATCTGTGAAAACTGAAAAAATAAATATAGGAAGTATAGATAAACCTAAAATGGTGAACATCAGGGAAATGCTACACTTAAGAAGAAAGAGAGAAGGTGATAAATATTTTGAAGAGGTATGTTGATGTGCTTGCTTACTCATATGAAGATCTCAAAGATTTTAAACCAAAAGAAATGCAACATTCCATCCCTCTTAAGCCCGACATCAATCCTTTCAAACAAAAGCAAAGGTAGTATAATCCATATATTTCGACACTATCTTTCAAGAAATACAAAAGCTTTTAAAGGTTTGGATCATATTTCCCATCCATCATTCCACTGGATTGTTAACATAGTTCTGTCGAGAAAGAAAAATGGGGAGATTAGAATCTGTGTTGATCTCGAGAAATCTAAATCAAGCTTCCTTGAAAGATAATTATCCTCTTCCCATGATGGACCAAGTCCTACAATATTTCACAGGATTGGAGATGTTATCAATGTTGGATGGATTCTCGTGGTACAACCAATTAGAGGTAAACACGTAGATCAACATAAGACCACCTTTACCACTCCTTGGGGCACTTTTTCCTACAAGAGGATGCCATTTGGACTCATTAACGCTGGTGCTACTTTTCAGAGAGATATGGATCTGGCTTTTGGTAGTTTGAAAGGGAAATGCATCATGGTATACTGGATGATTTGACTGTCTTTTCAAAAATTAGAGCAAATCATGTTCAACACCTTAAAAAAGACCTACAAAAATGTAGAGAGCATGGAGTTTCTTTGAATCCTAAGAAGTCCATGTTTTGTGTAACCAAAGGTAATTTTTAGGACACACTTGTCTCAAAATATGGAATCAAAATTGATCCAAAAGAATTCGGGCCATATAGTAGATTCCTCTTCCCACGAGTAAGAAAGGCGTTCATTCCTTCTTTAGTAAGATTAATTTCTTGAGGATATTCATACCCGATTTTGCCGAACTTACTATGAGCATTACTCACATGATGAAAGGGAAGAATAATTTTGGCTGGTCCTCGAAGGAAAGCTTGCTTTTGAAGATATCAAAAATCCATTACAAATACTCTAACTTTGGGATGTCCAGGACTTTGTAAATTTTATTATATATTGTTATGCCACCGAAAACCGTTTGGTCGTTGTTTTAACTCAAAAGAATGTTGAAGATCATGAATTTCCCATAGAATTCATGAGCTACATTTTGAAAGGCCATGAACTGAAATACGCCATGATGGAGAAACACGCTTTTGTTGTTGTAAAAGCTGTTAAACAATTTAGATTTTATATTCTAAATTCTCATCGTTGTTGTGTTTGTGCCTGATACAAGTGTCAAATCGATTCTCACAAAAAAATAATTTGGAATTAAGAGAGGTAATTGGGTGGAAAAAGTACAATAATATGATTTAGATATCAAGCCAACCAAGCTTGTTTTTGTTAAGGGCCTATGTGAGCTCATTGTTGAAGGTGTTGATGAAACATTGTCCAAAGATGAAGAGGATCGATTGTGGTTTTGTTTCTCGGCTCAACGAGATGTATGGTACGCTGATATTGCTCATTTTCTAACCTATGGTGAATTCCCATCTCACTTGACTACAAAAAAAAAAAGATCCATCACACTTAGATGTGCACAATATGTTCTTTGGGAAAATATTCTTTTCAAACAAGGTGTAGATGAGGAAGATTTTTAAAATGTGATAGATAAAGAGCAACAAAAGAAATTATTTTCTAATTTTCATGATCAAGCTTGTGGGGGGCATTTCTCCTCTTCTATAATAACTCACAAAATCCTTTGTGTTGGCTATCATTGTCCCACTCTATTCCAAGATGCATCAATGTGGGTGAGTAAATGTGAAGCATGCCAAACATTTGTTGAAAGACCAAGGTTGATCGCTGCTTTGCCTCTCAAGCCGGTGGTGATCGAGGAGCCCTTTCAACAATAGGGTTTGGATTTCATTAGAACTCTCAATCCATATTCAAGTGCTGGACATAATCATGTGTTGACTACCGCAAATTATTTCACCAAGTGGGTGGAAGCCATCCCAGTCAAAAGTACTACGTCTAAAGTAGTATGTAACTTCATACAGGAAAATATATTGATAAGATTTGGAATTCCAAACAAAGTTGTGAGTGATAATGCTTCTAGCTTCTCTCTGTTGAGATAATGGATTTTTTTTTATGGATATGAAATATATCTTTCTCACTCTTTTGATTATTATCCTCAAGGAATGGACAAGCTGAATCAACGAATAATAATTTGGTGACCATTGTCAAGAAACTTATGAATGATTCTCAAAGAAATTGGCATAAGAAATTATATCATGAACTTTGGACTGATAGGATTACACCTAATAGAGCCATTGGAATGTCTCCTTTCCAAGTAGTGTATGGTTTGGAAGCTCAACTGACAATGATGGTGGAGTTTCCAACCTTACATTTGATGAAAACTATTGAAGATTCAAGCTTCAAAGCAAAGGCGCTAGACAAGAGAATCATGTACCTTTAGAAGTTGAATGAAGATAGATTGCAGGTGGTTGATATAATAACAACCCATCAGTTGAAAGTGAAGGCTTTGTTTGATAAGAAATCCAAATCCGAGTTTTCCAGGTGGGGGACATAGTGTTGCTTTATGGGATAAGAGACATGAGCCTCGAGGAAGCCATGGTAAGTTTGAATCACTTTGGCTTGGACCCTTTAGAATAAGAAATTTTGCTGGTGAGAACTCTTTTTATTTGAGTTACATGGATGGATCTTCTCTCCCACTCCCTTATAGTGGGCAGTACTTAAATTTGTTCAGTCCTAGGTGATTAGGTATTCCCTTTGTACATTGTGTATTTTCTTTGTTTTTGGCTTGTTTGTTTCCTTTTTCTTCCTTGTTGTGTGGGGTGTTTGTTTTGAGCCCTCCTTTTTGGTTTGTTTCTTTTCATTCCTTGTGTGTTGTCTTGTATTGGTTTTGCCTCTTGACCCTATCACCTAATGGATAAGGCACTAGTCTTCATTTCCCAGATTTGGTCTATTGTTCTTGATCTTGCCTTGTGCCTTTGTTTCAAGCCAAGTCATACCCAGAAAGAGCAAGTTGTCACCCTCAAATTTTCCTTTAATTTCTAAGTCTAAAATTACAAAAAAAATTGAGTTGGTGCCCTTAAAGTATACTTGAAATAGGTAAATTTTTAAAATTGGAACTTTCCAGGACTTTTAGACTCATGAAAATCATTGCATCGGATGGAAAATTTATTTCCCTTTCAAAAAGGTAAATAAGTCCTCCTAAATATTTGCACTTTTTAAGTTATGGCTCGGTGGGGCTAAGTGGTCAGATTTTCCCTTTGGTGGACTCTGGAAGAGCTATGGGGTTATTTGTGCACATTGCTCTTTTGACAAAAAAATCTAAGTTGGTAATATTTTTCCTATGAGCCCATAGGGAGAATTGAAACAAAAGCTCCTAAGGACCCTTGATGAATCAAAGGTGCCACGTGCCCAAAGGGAGGATAAGATCGGTAGAGCCATGGAAGAATTTAAGGTTTTGAACATTTTACCCAAAGGTTAAAAAGTGTTAAGGTAAGTCATTCTCCTCATAACCCACAGTGAATCTAAGGGCACCACATGTCAAAAGAGCCAAAGTGGCAGCAATGGTGGTGGGATAAAATAGATTTTTGTGCCTCTTTTTCTAGAAAGGTGAAAATGATGCAATGAGGGCCACGCACCTGTTTCCCACCAAATTGTGCCACATGTCCATGTTGAATCGGAGCTGCGGGCCAGTGGAGGTAAATGATATTTTGTGACTTTTTACAAAATAGGTCAAAATTTTCAGAATTGCACCGAGACCCCATTTCCAATCACATCCCGCCACATGTCCAAGTCAAAAAAGCAAAGTGGGGTTGGGAAGTTTTTTCCGAAGTGCGAACACAAAAAATTCATGAAAATGAAATGGGTTTTCCCCATGACCACTCCAATATTCTCCTTCCATGTGGACAATCTGATTTGAACGTTTTAACAACAAATCAATGGTTCATATTGAAACTGGAAAATAAAATAAAATGTTTGTGTATTTGCACAAATTGGTTTTCTGCCATTGTTTTTTTCATGATTGGATGATTTTTGAAGGGCATGAAGGATGAAATCTATGGGAAATTCGTGATCTTTAGCATTATTTTGAGTTAAAACAGTGGCCAAAGTGTTTTCGGTGGCATAGTAATATATAATAAAATCTCTCTTTGAAGTCTGGACACACCAAAGTGGGAGTATTTGCAATGTATTTTTGATATCTTCAAAAGCAAGCTTTCCTTTAGAGGACTAGATAAAAGTCTACTTCCCTTTCATCATGTGAGCAATTCTCATAGTAAGTTTGGAAAAATCAAGTACGAATCTCCTCAAGAAATTAATCTTACCAAAGAAGGAATGAACACCTTTCTTACTCGTGGGAAGAGGAATCTGCTATATGGCTTGAATTATTTCGGATCAATTTTGATTCCATATTTTGAGACAATGTGTCCCAACAACTTACCTTCGGTTACACAAAACACGGACTTCTTAGGATTCAAAGAAACTCCGTGCTCTCTACATTTTTGTAGGAATTTTTCAAGGTGTTGAACATGATCTGCTCTAATTTTTGAAAAGACAGTCAAATCATCTAGGTATACCACGATGCATTTCCCTTTCAAACTACCAAAATCCAGATCCATAGCTCTCTGAAAAGTAGCACCAACACCTTTGATGAGTCCAAAAGACATTATCTTGTAGGAAAAATTTCCCCAAGGAGTGGTAAAGGTGGTCTTATGTTGATCTGCAGTGTTTACCTCTACTTGGTTGTACCTGAAATCTGTAGTGCCCACTTCACTTTGGCACTCTTAGATCCCGATCTTGATCTTGTTGATCTTATTATGGACACTATTATGTTTTGTTTTAGTATGATGGATAGATGTTAGATCATGGATTACTATTGATATGGGTTCAATTATTAAGAAAGATTATTACTATAGACATTATATGTGTGTGTGTGTGTGTGTGTGTGTGTGTGTGTGTGGATGATGATATATTGTTTGACATAGACATATTATAGATGTTGATTTGGACATGTGACATTGGATATTTTGAGTAGACCTAGTATGGAAGATTATTGATGATGATATAGTTGATTAATTAATTTAAAATGATAATGTTGAATTCTTGATGTTGTTGTGATTCATGTGTTTAGATGATCTTGAGATGTTGTTTATATCATTTTGGATGTTCTGATATGGCCACGAGGCCGAAGGAGGTATTTTCATTTTACAAGTTAAATATCACAACAATGTTGGGGGACTGGAGACTAACCATATTGAAATTCTGGGTGAATTCAACAAGGTCACCATGGCAACTTTTGTGTGTGTGTGTTGTATTTTGCTAGGGATTTCCATGGGGGAGGACCATTATATGTGACCATGGGTTGTGTATTATCAATGTGGTTTCTTTATTAATGTTGCATGTGTTTATTTTGTGAGGTGTTACCTTTTTCTTTAGCATTAGATGTTGTGTTAATGTTGTGGATAATCATGTGTAAAAAAAATAAAAATAAATCAATATGTCATAAGAATGTAATTAATGAAGTTATTGATCTTAAATGTAATGTTATAAGAGTGTGTAAGAAATTTTGTAAGAAATGTGTAATAAGGTGTAAGAGATATGTAAGAGAATGTAAGATAGATTTTAGAGTGAAAGACACTTCATCCTCTTAGGAATTTGAATTTGTCCTTAGAGGTTATATTTGAAGGCTTGTGGGACAAGTTAAACTTGTCCCACACCTCTTAAAATTATTCACCAACCATACCTATGGTTTGGAGGTTAAATTTAGACCTTTTAAATGCATTTTGAAATAACTATTTGTAAGTTTTTATTTCACTTCTCTTACATATTTTAAATTTAGTCCTTTAGAGTATGGGTTATTTTGGAGTGTGTAAGTGAATTTGTCATTTTTATTTATTGTGTTTTGGTGAATGATGTTGACTTTCCTCTTGGGGTTGAAGAAGAATGATGTGGCATCCCACATGGATCCACATCATCCTCTTCTCTTCCCTCTCCTTTAAATTTGAATTCCTTGCTTGTTTGTGGTTGTTGAATTTTTTTTTATTCCTCCTTGGGGGCGCATTTTTTTGCTTCTTGTTTTGGGAGCTAGTTGTGGAAGGAGTTGGAGCCTTTTTGCATGCTTGGACAGTACTAATTTTATACTATATTTAGCTTTTGGGAAGCTTGTGAGCTTGTAAAAAAATCTAGTATGGAGAGGTAGGAAATTGAGCATTGTTAGAATGTTTTCTTTCTCTTGCATGCATGTATGAAATGGTGAATGTGTTATGTGTTCTTGGCTGGTTGGGTACAATGCTTAGGACATGGTGTAGGAGAAGGCTATGAGGATTTCAAATGGGGGCATAAGGGAATGCCAAGGGCATCAATTTTATTATGGAGGGATTTTAGATTGGGATCCACCTTGGAAATGAAATAGCTTGCATTTCTTACACTTGGGAGGGCATAAGGGAGAAAATTTGGGGGCATAAGGAGGGGTTGGGAGACATAAGGTTTATGGAATTTGATATGTTATATTGGCGGTATGATTTTAGGTGGATGCCCAATTCCAAATAGGGAGGCATACGTAGTTTCCCCATAGTTCTTTGCTCTTGTTGGATTGTTTGATCAAGCCTAAGTTTTGTGTGAATGTTATCAAATGCAGTTGTGAACTATTTTTTTGCTTGAACTATGTTTCTTATTGAATTATGCATGTGAAAGAATGCTACTTGTTTGTTGTGGAAGCCATTGTTGCCATGTGTTGATTCTCATCTCTTATTTCAATATGGTTGGGACTCAGGGGCCAATGAGGAAGGATGGCTTCACCCTTCTCATTGGATGTCTTGGTTGGGTGGAGAGCGTTGCCTTTCCCCCTTCTTTGTTGTGAACAAATGAAAAGATGAAGAAACTAGCATGTTGTTGTTTTATAACAAGAAGAATGTACAGTCTGACAGTCCCATCAAAAACAAGCTTTCCTTTAAAGGACCAGCCAAAAGTCTGCTTCCCTTTCATCATGTGAGCAATGCTCATAGTAAGTTTGGAAAAATCAAGTATGAGTCTCCTCAAGAAATTAATCTTACCAAAGAAGGAATGAACGCCTTTTTTACTCGTGGGAAGAGGAATCTATTGTATGGCTTTGAATTCTTTCTAGATCAATTTTGATTCCATATTTTGAGATAATGTGTCCCAACAACTTACCTTCGGTTACACAAAAAATAGACTTCTTAGGATTCAAAAAGAAACTACGTGCTCTTTACATTTTTGTAGGAATTTTTCAAGGTGTTGAACATGATATGCTCTAATTTTTTAAAATATAGTCAAATCATCCAGGTATACCACGATGCATTTCCCTTTCAAACTACCAAAATCTAGATCCATAGCTCTCTAAAAATTAGCACCAACGTTGATGAGTCCAAAAGACATAATCTTGTAGGAAAAAGTGCCCCAAGGAGTGGTAAAGGTGGTCTTATGTTGATCTGTAGTGTTTACCTCTACTTGGTTGTACCCTGAGAATCTGTAGTGCCCACTTCCTTTGGCACTCTTAGATACTGATCCTGATAATATTGATCTTATTATGGACACTATTATGTTTTGTTTTAGTATGATGGATAGCTGTTAGATCATGGATTATTATTGATATGGATTCATTTATTAAGAATGATGATTACTAGAGACATTGTGTGTGTGTGTGTGTGTGTGTGTGTGGATGATGATATATTGTTTGAAATAGACATATTATAGATTTTGATTTGGACATGTGACATTGGATATTTTGAGTAGACCTAGTATGGAAGATTATTGATGATGATATAGTTGATTAATTAATTTAAAATGATAATGTTGAATTCTTGATGTTGTTGTGATTCATGTGTTTAGATGATCTTGAGATGTTGTTTATATCATTTTGGATTTTCGATATGGCCACGAGGCCAAGGATGTATTTTCATTTTACAAGTTAAATATCACAACCATGTTGGGGGACTAGAGACTAACCATATTGAAATTAGTGGTTGAATTCAACAAGGTCACCATGGCAATGTTATTGTGTGTGTGTGTTGTTTTTGCTAGGGATTTCCATGGGGGAGTTCCATTATATGTGACCATGGGTTGTGTATTATTAATGTGGTTTCTTTATTAATGTTGCATGTGTTTATTTTGTGAGGTGTTACCTTTTTCTTTAGCATTATATGTTGTGTTAATGTTGTGGATAATCATGTGTAAAAAAAATTAAAAAAATCAATATGTCATAAGAATGTAATTAATGAAGTTATTGATCTTAAATGTAATGTTGTAAGAGTGTGTAAGAAATGTGTAAGAAGGTGTAAAAGATATGTAAGATAGATTTTGGAGTTATATTTTGAGGCTTATGGGACAAGTTAAACTTGTCCCACACCTCTTAAAATTATTCACCAACAATACCTATGGTTTGGAGGTTAAATTTAGGCCTTTTAAATGCATTTTGAAATGACTATTTGTAAGTTTTATTGCATTTCTCTTACATATTTTAAATTCAATCCTTTGGAGTATGGGTTATTTTGGAGTGTGTAAGTGAATTTGTCATTTTTATTTATTGTGTTTTGGTGAATGATGTTGAATTTCCTCTTGGGGTTGAGGAAGAATGATGTGGCATCCCACATGGATCCACATCATCCTCTTCTCTTCCATCTCCTTTAAATTTGAATTCCTTGCTTGTTTGTGGTTGTTGAAACTTTGTTTTATTCCTCCTTGGGGTGCATTTTTTTTTGCTTGTTGTTTTGGGAGCTAGTTGTGGAAGGAGTTGGAGCCTTTTTGCATGCTTGGACATTACTAATTTTATATTGTATTTAACTTTTGGGAAGATTGTGAGCTTGGAACAAGCTCCGGTATGGAGAGGTAGGAAATTGAGCCTTGTTAGAATGTTTTCTTTCTCTTGCATGCATGTATGAAATGGTGAATGTGTTATGTGTTCTTGGCTGGTTGGGTAAAGCGCTTATGACATGGTGTAGGAGAAGGCTATGAGGATTTCAAATGCAGGGGGCATAAGGGAATGCCAAGGGCATCAGTTTTATTATGGAGGAGTTTAGATTGGGATCCACCTTGGAAATGAAATAACTTGCATTTCTTACACTTGGGAGGGCATAAGGGAGAAAATTTGGGGGCATAAGGAGGGGTTGGGAGACATAAGTTTTATGCCATTTGATATGTTATATTGGCGGTATGAGTTTAGGTGGATGCCCAATTCCAAATAGGAGGCATAAGTAGTTTCCCCATAGTTCCTTGCTCTTGTTGGCTTGCTTGATCAAGCCTAAGTTTTGTGTGAATGTTATCAAATGTAGTAATGAACTATTGTTTTTGCTTGAAGCTGTGTTTCTTATTTAATTATGCATGTGAAAGAATGCTACTTGTTTGTTGTGGAAGCCATTGTTACCATGTGTTGATTCTCATCTCTTATTTCAATATGGTTGGGACTCGGGGGCCAATGAGGAAGGATGGCTTCACCCTTCTCATTGGATGTCTTGGTTGGGTGGAGAGTGTTGCCTTTCCCCCTTCTTTGTTGTGATCAAATGAAAAGATGAAGAAACTAGCATGTTGCTGTTTTGGAGCAAGAAGAATGTATAGTCTGACAGTCCCATCCTTTGAGCAAGTTTATTGTAATCCTTCCCCACCTTGAAGTGGATGAGTTGTATAATATTTGTAATGTGAAGATATGTGTATTGAGAATGGAAGATTGAAATTGGAATGTGAAATGTAGAGGAGATTTATTTTACTCTCTGTTTTGGTAAAGAAATGTAAAAGATGTTACATGCATTGTATTTGGCATGTTAGAAAACCAATGGAAAAAGAAAATTGTAAAGTTGTATTGGAATATGAATAAAGGATTGCATTAGTTTTCAAAATTGTATTGTGTATTGGATTTGAATTGCTGTCAAAGAATGAGATTTTTGTTTGTAAAGGAAGAATGCGTGTGAAGAAAAGACAATGTTGTATTCCTTTTAAAATGTATATTAGAATTGAAATCAGAACTGCACCTTAACTTAGAATTGAATGGTTGATTTAACAAGCAAATGTATTGGACTAATTTAGAAGCTATACACACATTTAAATGACAAAATTGATATACAAATTTAAAAGAAATAGTTCACTGTTATAAACTTCATTCTGGAAATTCTTTTCTTTAATAAAAATGAGTAGTTCAAACTTACACAAACAATAAGATATGAAACATTGAAATTTAGACTTAGTAAGTCCCAAAGAACTCAAATTGACCCTAACATTTAAGAATGAACCTTCAAAACTTTATAGAATCCAACTTGAAACTTGCACAGTCATTTTTATGTCTATTGTCGGAGAAATAAAATTTGAAATCAATTGGATAAATCAACTCTCTAAAAACACTCTAAACCCTCCCTAGACCAATCCTCCATGTCTGTTTGACATGTTGAGTGAAGGAGGAGATCTAATTTAACCAAGTTGAGAATTTAGAAATTTCCCATTTGAAAGGAGGCCTAAATTAGATATCCTCCTTCACTCAACATGTCAAACAGACATGGAGGATTGGTCTAGGGAGGGTTTAGAGTGTTTTTGGAGAGTTGATTTATCCAATTGATTTCAAATTTTATTTCTCGACAATAGACAGAAAAATGACTATGCAAGTTTCAAGTTGGATTCTATAAAGTTTTGAAGGTTCATTCTTAAATGTTAGGGTCAATTTGAGTTCTTTGGGACTTACTAAGTCTAAATTTCAATGTTTCATATCTTATTGTTTGGTGTAAGTTTGAACTGCTCATTTTTATTAAAGAAAATAATTTCTAGAATGAAGTTTATAACAGTGAACTATTTCTTTTAAATTTGTATATCAATTTTGTCATTTAAATGTGTGTATAGCTTCTAAATTAGTCCAATAAATTTTCTTGTTAAATCAACCATTAAATTCTAAGTTAAGGTATAGTTTTGATTTCAATTCTAATATACATTTTAAAAGGAATACAACATTGTCTTTTCTTCACACGCATTCTTCCTTTACAAACAAAAATATCATTCTTTGACAGCAATTCAAATCCAATACACAATACAATTTTGAAAACTAATGCAATCCTTTATTCATATTCCAATACAACTTTACAATTTTCTTTTTCCATTGGTTTTCTAACATGCCAAATACAATGCATGTAACATTTTTTACATTTCTTTACCAAAACAGAGAGTAAAATAAATCTCCTCTACATTTCACATTCCAATTTAAATCTTCCATTCTCAATACACATATCTTCACATTACAAATATTATACAACTCATCCACTTCAAGGTGGGGAAGGATTATAATAAACTTGCTCAAAGGATGGGACTGTCAAACTATACATTCTTCTTGTTATAAAACAACAACATGCTAGTTTATTCATCCTTTCATTTGATCACAACAAAGAAGGGGGAAAGGCAACACTCTCCACCCAACCAAGACATCCAATGAGAAGGGTGAAGCCATCCTTCCTCATCATCGCCCCCGAGTCCCAACCATATTGAAATAAGAGATGAGAATCAACACATGGTAACAATGGCTTCCACAACAAACAAGTAAGCATTCTTTCACATGCATAATTAAATAAGAAACACGATTCAAGCAAAAACAATAGTTCATTACTACATTTGATAACATTCACACAAAACTTAGGCTTGATCAAGCAAGCCAACAAGAGCAAGGAACTATGGGGAAACTACTTATGCCTCCCTATTTGGAATTGGGCATCCACCTAAACTCATACCGCCAATATAACATATCAAATGGCATAAAACTTATGTCTCCCAACCCCTCCTTATGCCCCCAAATTTTCTCCCTTATGCCCTCCCAAGTGTAAGAAATGCAAGTTATTTCATTTCCAAGGTGGATCCCAATCTAAACTCCTCCATAATAAAACTGATGCCCTTGGCATTCCCTTATGCCCCTGCATTTGAAATCCTCATAGCCTTCTCCTACACCATGTCATAAGCAGTTTACCCAACCAGCCAAGAACACATAACACATTCACCATTTCATACATGCATGCAAGAGAAAGAAAACATTCTAACAAGGCTCAATTTCCTACCTCTCCATACTGGAGCTTGTTCCAAGCTCACAATCTTCCCAAAAGTTAAATACAATATAAAATTAGTAATGTCCAAGCATGCAAAAAGGCTCCAACTCCTTCCACAACTAGCTCCCAAAACAACAAGCAAAAAAAATGCACCCCCAAGGAGGAATAAAACAAAGTTTCAACAACCACAAACAAGCAAGGAATTCAAATTTAAAGGAGAGGGAAGAGAAGAGGATGATGTGGATCCATGTGGGATGCCACATCATTCTTCCTCAACCCCAAGAGGAAATTCAACATCATTCACCAAAACACAATAAATAAAAATGACAAATTCACTTACACACTCCAAAATAACCCATACTCCAAAGGATTGAATTTAAAATATGTAAGAGAAATGCAATAAAAACTTACAAATAGTCATTTCAAAATGCATTTAAAAGGCCTAAATTTAACCTCCAAACCATAGGTATGGTTGGTGAATAATTTTAAGAGGTGTGGGACAAGTTTAACTTGTCCCATAAGCCTCAAAATATAACTCCAAAATCTATCTTACATATCTTTTACACCTTCTTACACATTTCTTACACACTCTTACAACATTACATTTAAGATCAATAACTTCATTAATTACATTCTTATGACATATTGATTTTTTTTTTTTTTACACATGATTATCCACAACATTAACACAACATATAATGCTAAAGAAAAAGGTAACACCTCACAAAATAAACACATGCAACATTAATAAAGAAACCACATTAATAAATGCACAACCCATGGTCACATATAATGGAACTCCCCCATGGAAATCCCTAACAAAATACAACACACACACAACAATTGCCATGGTGACCTTGTTGAATTCAACCAGAATTTCAATATGGTTAGTCTCTAGTCCCCCAACATGGTTGTGATATTTAACTTGTAAAATGAAAATACATCCCTTGGCCTCGTGGCCATATCAGAAAATCCAAAATGATATAAACAACATCTCAAGATCATCTAAACACATGAATCACAACAACATCAAGAATTCAACATTATCATTTTAAATTAATTAATCAACTATATCATCATCAATAATCTTCCATACTAGGTCTACTCAAAATATCCAATGTCACATGTCCAAATCAAAATCTATAATATGTCTATTTCAAACAATATATCATCATCACACACACACACACACACACACAATGTCTCTAGTAATCATCATTCTTAATAAATGAATCCATATCAATAATAATCCATGATCTAACACTATCCATCATACTAAAACAAAACATAATAGTGTCCATAATAAGATCAATATTATCAGATCGATATCTAAGAGTGCCAAAGGGAAGTGGGCACTCTGATTCTCAGTGGTACAACCAAGTAGAGGTAAACACTACTGATCAACATAAGACCACCTTTACCACTCCTTGGGGCACTTTTTCCTACAAGATTATGTCTTTGGACTCATCAACGTTGGTGCTAATTTTTAGAGAGCTATGGATCTAGATTTTGGTAGTTTGAAAGGGAAATGCATCGTGGTATACCCGGATGATTTGACTATATTTTAAAAAATTAGAGCATATCATGTTCAACACCTTGAAAAATTCCTACAAAAATGTAAAGAGCACATAGTTTCTTTGAATCCTAAGAAGTCTATGTTTTGTGTAACCGAAGGTAAGTTGTTGGGACACATTATCTCAAAATATGGAATCAAAATTGATCTAGAAAGAATTCAGGCCATACAATAGATTCCTCTTCCCACGAGTAAAAAAGGCGTTCATTCCTTCTTTGGTAAGATTAATTTCTTGAGGAGACTCATACTTGATTTTTCCAAACTTACTATGAGCATTGCTCACATGATGAAAGGGGGAAGGACTTTGGCTGGTCCTTTAAAGGAAAGCTTGTTTTTGAAGACATCAAAAATACATTGCAAATACTCCCACTTTGGTGTGTCTAGAATTCAACAGATATTTTATTATATATTTCTATGCCACTGAAAACACTTTGGCCGCTGTTTTAACTCAAAAGAATGCTAAAGATCATGAATTTCCCATAGCATTTAGATTTTATATTCTAAATTCTCATGTTTTTGTGTTTGTGCTTGATATAAGTGTCAAATCGATTCTCACACAACAAGAATTTGGAACTAGGAGAGGTAATTGGGTGGAAAAAGTGCAAGAATATGATTTTGATATCAAGCCCACCAAGCTAGTTCATGGTAAGGGCACTGTGTGAGATAATTACTTAAGGTGTTGATGAAATGTTGTCCAAAGATGAAGAGGATCGACTTGTGGTTTTGTTTCTCGGCTTGACATATGTATGGTACACGATATTGCTCATTTTCTCGACCTATGGTGAATGCCCATCTCCCCGACTACAAAAGAAAAAAGAGCCATCACACTTAGATATGCATAATATGTTCTTTGGGAAAATTCTCTTTTCAAACAAGGTGTAGATGGAAGGTTTTTAAAATGTGTAGATAAAGAGCAGAAAAAGAAATTATTTTCTACTTTTCATGATCAAGCTTGTGGGGGGCATTTCTCCTCTTCTGTAATAACTCACAAAATACTTTGTGTTGGCTATCATTGTCCCACTCTATTCCAAGATGCATCAAAGTGGGTGAGTAAATGTGAAGCATGCCAAACGTTTGTTAAAAGACCAAGGTTGGTTGCTTTTCCTCTCAAGCAGTGGTGATCGAGGGGCCGACCCTTTCAATAATGGGGTTTGGATTTCATCGGAACTCTCAGTCCATCTTCAAGTGCTAGACATACTCATGTGTTGACTACCACAGATGATTTTACCAAGTGGGTGGAAGCTATCCCGGTCAAAATTACTACTACTGAAGTAGAATGCAACTTCATAAAGGAAAATATATTGATAAGATTTGGAATTACAAACAAAGTTGTGGTGATAATGCTTCTAACTTCTCCTCTCTTGAGATAATGGATTTTTGTTATGGATATGGAATATCTCTTCCTCACTCTTCGATTATTATCCTCAATGGAATGGACAAGCCGAATCAATAAACAAGAATTTGGTGACCATTGTCGGGGAAAATTGTGAATGATTCTCAAAGAAATTGGCATAAGAAATTATCGATGCACTTTGGGTTGATAGGATTACACCTAAGAGAGCCATTGGAATGTATCCTTTCCAAGTAGTGTATGGTGTGGAAGCTCAATTATCGGTGATGGTGGAGTTTCCAGCATTGCATTTGATGAAAACTATTGAAGATTAAAGATTCAATAGTGCTCTGAACAAGATTATCATGTACCTTGAAGTTGAATGAAGATAGATTGTAGGTGGTTGATAGAATAACAGCCCATCGGTTGAAAGTGAAGGATTTTTTTGACAAGAAAGCCAAATCCGAGTTTTCTAGGTGGGGGACACAAGTGTTGCTATGGGATAAGAGACATGAGCCTCGAGGATGCCATGGTAAGTTTGACTCACTTTGGCTTGGCCCCTTTAAAATCCGACATTTTTCTAGTGAGAACTCTTTTTATTTGACTTACATGGATGGACCTTCTCTCCCACTCCCTTATAGTGGTAAGTACTTAAAGTTGTTTAGGTCCTAGGTGATTAGGGAGTCCCTTTGTACATTGTGTATTTTATTTGTTTTTGGCTTGTTTGTTTCCTTTTTCTTCCTTGTTTTGTGGGGTGTTTGTTTTGGGCCCTCCTTTTGGTTTGTTTCTTTTCATTCCTTGTGTGTTGTCTTGTTTTGGTTTTTCCTCTTGACTCTATCACCCAATGGATAAGGCACTAGTCTTCATTTCCCAAAGTTGGACTGTTGTTCTTGATCTTGCCTTGTGCCTTTTTTTCAAGCCAAGTCATCCCAGAAAGAGCTAGCTGTTGTCACCCTCAAATTTCCCTTTAATTTCTGGTTTTAAAATTTCAAAATTTTTGAGTTAGTGCCCTTAAAGTATGATTGAAAGAGGTATTTTGAAAATTTGAACTTTCTAAGTACTTTTAGACTCATGAAAATCATTGCATCAGATGGGAAATTTATTCCCCTTTCCAAAAAGGTAAAGAAGTCCTAACTCTTTGTACTTTTTAAGTTATGGCTCGGTGGGGCTAAGTGGTCAGATTTTCCCTTTGGCGGGATAACAGAGCTGTGGGGGTATTTGTGCACATTGCTCTTTTGAAAAAAAAGCTAAGTGGGTAATATTTAGCTTGTGATCTTGCGGGGAGAGTTGAAACAAAATCTCCTAAGGACCCGCAGAATCAAAGGCTGCCACGTGCCCAAAGGGAGGATCAGATCGATGGAGCCATGGAAGAATTCAAGGTTTTGAACCTTTTTCCAAAAGGTTAAAAAGTGTTAAGGTAAGTCATTCTCCTCATAAACCATATCAAATCTAAGGGTGCCACATGTCCAAAGATCCAAAGCAGAGCGCGAGCCAACGAGATAAAATAAGTTTTTTTCCTCTTTTTCCAAAAAGGTAAAAATGATGCAACAAGGGCCACAAACCCATTTCCAACCAGATTATGCCATGTGTCCACACTGAATTGAAGCTATGGGCTGGTGGAGGTAAATGATATTTTGCATTTTTTTACAAAATAGGTCAAAATGTTTAGAATTGCACCGCGACCCCATTTCCAATCACATCCCGCCACGTGTCCAAGTCAAAAAAGTAGAGCGGAGTGTGGGCAAATTTGTTCCAAAGTACCAAAACACAAAAATTCATGAAAATTAAAGTGGTTTTCCCCATGCCCACTCCAATCTTCTCCTTCCACGTGCACTGATCGATTTGAACATTTTAACGGTGAATCAATGGTTCATATTGAAACTAGCAAATAAAATAAAATGTATACATGTATTTACGCAAATTGGTTTTCTGCCATGGTTTTTCTTCATGATTGGATGATTTTTGAAGGGTGAAAAGGATGAAATCCATTTGCAAACTGTTTTACTCACTTGGAGGAAGTTATAACCACTTTTCGTGAGCTATTTGATGGGTTCTGGAAGCCATTGTTGGGGTTGGAAATTCTGATATGTCGAGACTATAATTTTGAACCAAAAAATCAATATAAGAGCTTATTTTTATTTTTCCTCTATTTCCCTCTCTCCCTCTACTCTGTTTTGTGAATCATTTGATCAAATAGAAGCTAAGAAACTTTGTGTTCTTCAAAATAAAATTATGAGAACTTTGTGTCTATGTAATTGCACCTGGTAAAAACGTGAATGATTCTTCGCTATAATTCATTTATCCAATGCAATTAGGGGTTATCTCTGTAATCTCTTTTCCTCAAAAGTATTGCCTTCTTCTACCTTCTCTTTCCCTTTAATTCTTCCATTCTCTTATGCTGGTGTTTTTCCTTAAAGAAAACACATTCTCATATGTCAGGAGACCACATTTGATGAAAGTTGTAGATTTGTAAATAATCTTGTGTTTAGCTTTCAATAAAGGAACCTCTCCCATCAAAGAGGAGGGACTTGTTTGTCCCCCGACTTTGGTTTCACCTAAAGTGCAAATTTGAAACCTAACAGGCTGAAAAGGCTGTTGGAAGAGATACACATGGAAGTTAAAGGAAGTACTCCTCTTCGTGTGATATCCAAAGTTATATTTCTCTCGTAAAGAATCTAGTTCAGCATCAAAGAATGAAGCATATCAAGATGCATATGCACTTTATTCATGAGAAGGTTCTCAATGATGACATAGATCTCGAGTATTTCTGATTGAATATTAGGTTGTAGACTTGTTTACAAATCCATTATGTGTTACGAAGTTCTACAAGTTCCATGCAATGCTTGAATTTTCAGAGTTTCCATTGAGGGGAGTGTGCATGAAAATTCCTTCTCCTAACGGTTATCCGGTTGATTGATTCCTTATCCTCTCTACTTCTACTCGGTTAAAAGCATTGTAAAATATCTTGTATGATCTAAAGTAAACTCGATAGATTTTACATGTAAAATGATAGATTTTATGGAAAAAATACAATCCAGTGTGCATCTATTTGTAAAGGAAAACATTGTGTTATAAAAGGCTCCTAAATATGTGGTATAAGAATATTTCCACAAGAAACAGTGAGTTGTAGTCTCAAAAACATGCTTATCCTAAATCATATGTCTAATTAATGGATTCCAAATCCTTTTGTATCAAAATGTAATTTGATCATGATGAAGGTGTTATAATTCCTTAAAAATACATGTGTTAGGCTAAACCTTTAGGATTTATGGATTTGTAAATATTGTTGTACAAAGGTAATGTTTTTAAAGATAGTGTAATGATTTTGACCCGAGCTTAGAACCAAAGGGTTCTTGGGTCCCCTCCCTTAACAACATCCTTATATAAGATATTAAAATTAATCCATCATAAATTGTGACCACTGAGCCCATACCGACGATGTAATTTTTCTGCCACTACTGTTTTTAGAGCCACCCGTTGTTGTGAACACCAATGTCAATGATGCAAAGTCTACCACCACCGAGAATAACTGCTAGCCATAATCACCAGTGATGTAACACCCACCACCATCGGTAAACCACCCTGAGGGGATCATTCCCAACGGGATTTGAACCTGGGTGGATTCAGACACAATTGTTTGTCTTAACTAATCCACCCAAACCCAATTGGCAACAAATAGGTAATGTTGGAATATGGATCCCACTTAATATTAAGGGGGAGTGTTAGAACTATAATATTAAGTTCATCATAATATATAATTTATATTTAAATAATATAGAGTAAACTATATTCATATTATTTAAATATAAACTTTATATTAGGGGTTGGTTAAATTATTTATTCAACTAATTAAATTGAGGAGGTGTTCCTCGTCACTTAATATGGTTATAACCATTTGGGTTATTTAAATATGGATATAGGTCATAATCAAAATAGTCATGTGAATCAATGGATTCGGGTAAATACATGGAGTAGAAGTGAGGAAGGATTTCTTTGGATTGGTGTTGTAAAATATTTCTCTATAGTGGATTATTCTTTCTTGATTTTTTATTCATTTATGGGTTTTCCACATTAAATTCCACATCACTTTGTGTTATAATTTTATTTTACTTTATTTTATTTATTTCATGCTTATAAATTTGATTATAATGTATGTGTTAACATTAATTGTTATTTTAGTTTAATATCTCAATACGACATTGAATTGTAGATCGTTGTCCCTTGTCATCTTGATTTTTGGAGTTGTATCATTTAAAGGGTTTCAAAAACATTTAACTCATCATTAGTAGTTGAGGTAGTTGAAGTGTGTTTTATTTTGATGACTCTTTCATCAATTAAGTCTTGAACATAATGGTGAATTATTAAACAATGATTTGTAGAGTGGCCTTCAATGCGGTTGATATCACGATATTATAATTCTTAATACCACTTGGGCTTGGGTTCCCCTTCATAGAAGTGTATTGTGATTAGAAATATTATCATATTAGCCTTCACTAATTGAAGAAAGACATTAGAGACAATTTCTTCAATGGGTGTAAACCAACATTTTATTTTACGTAAAGTAGTGTCATCGCTAGCTTGTATAATTGGATTTTTGGTTGATTTCTCACTAAGTTGGGAAGCTATATGAGATATTTTTTTGACATATTATGAATTTCTTTGAATAACTCTTTGTTTGATGTTTTTTGTGAACCCACCATTGTAGTAAAGGTAAATACCTAACGTGAAGGGGTGGTTCATGAATTGGTTAGAGAATGTATTAAAATTTGATTGAGCTTAAAGTTTGACAAAGTGAAAATCAGATTATAAGATGTAGATGCTAAAATTTATTTTTATTAAACATTGACAAAGTGAATGTCAAATTATAAAGCTTGGATATAAATTGATGTTGAAAATGATGGTTCATAAACTTTGACGAAGGTAATGTCGATGTATAAGACTTAAATATACGAAGGATAGATCTTAAACTTTAACAAAGTGAACGCAAGGTATAAGATGTGGGAATTTATTGAGCATAATAAGATGAGTATCAAAAGATAATAAGGAAATTATCTGGATTAAAAATTTGGGAGAAGTGAATGTCAAAGTAGAAGGCTTAGGATGGAAAGATATTGTTTGAATTTCAACAAAGTGAATGTTAAAACATAAGAATTTAGGATGAAAGGGAGTTGCTTAAATTTTAACAAAGGTAGTTCTAAAATATAAGACTTAGAAATGAAGGAGGATGTCTCAAATTTCAACAAATTATGTTAAAATAAGAGACATAGGGAATGAAAATGGATTTCTCAAATTTCAACAAAGTGAATGCTAAAATAGGAGACTTAGGGATGAAAGAGATTGCTCAAATTTCAACAAAGTGAATGTTGAAATATGAGACTTTGAAAAATACAGGAATTCTTATATTTTATCAAAGTGAATGCTAAAATATAAGATAGAGAAAGAGAACATATTTTCTTAAACTTTGACATGGTAAATGTTAAATATAATACTTAAGGATGGAATGGATTTGTTTATATTTTTACAAAATGAATGCTAAAATATAATACTTAAGGAGATGAAAAATATTGTTGATTAGTGATTGAATTATGATTGTGCTTAACCTTGATAAAGTGAATATCAAAGGACAAGACTTGGATTGAAATGGATGGTATTAAAGTAGGATATGGGTATCTACAACTTAAGACTTAGCCTCTGATTTGAATGTAATGACATGCTAAAACTTTGGTAATTGAATATAACGAAGTGAGGCTTAAGCGTGATAAAATCAATTCATAATAGGTATCCAAAAGATGAGAATTTGGAAAGTTTGAGAAGATATGTTAATGGTCATGATAGATAAGGATATGGAACAAAAACTAAATGAATTGTAACTTGGATAAAATTAATGGTGGTAGGAATTTATTTCAAGTAAATTAGATTGTTCAAGTCAAGATTCCTATGAATTTGATCTCTCCCTAAGTACCAAGTATTATACGAACAAGTGCGGTACACTATTTCTAGTCACTTTGGATTTAATTTACCACCTTGATTAAGTAATCAATATTTTACTCCACTCAAATAAACAAACCAGGGATGTCACTAAGGATAACATCATCTCTAAATCTCATTGGTGTACTAGTTCGGTAGGTAGGGGTACCTATTTTTTGACCACTTCCCTCAAGGTGAAAAATAATTTGGGGTTCTGTGGTACTTCTCAAAATGAGTTTCTAGCCCTTGGCCATTCACTTACCATAGTGAAAGTGGATGACGAATAAACCCTTCTCTAAATATTTCAATTAAAAAGTGTTTTATAGACTTTAAAAAAGATACAGAAAATTTTGGTTAATTTTCACAATCAAGGAAACTTGCAGTTAGTAGTTTGATTTGAATGTTCAAGTAAATATTCATAAGAGGTGGTTGTACAATCTATACATTAGTAGTTTTCCTGCAATGAAAACATGATATAAAGTAAAATTCCTTGTTTCTAATTCTCAAGATCACTTAGCGGGGAAAATTTTAGCGGCGAGTAATTGTAATTATTTGAATAGTAGAAATTTTGGAATTTGAATTTGGTGATTTTTACAACCATGGAAGTTCTCAAGTTTCTCCACGAAAATTCCACAAACAATAATTTGTCCCATATGAATAACCAACAAATCTATAATCCCAATGAATAATTTTTCATTGAATCACCGCATGATTGACATCTTTGGGATTTTAAAACATTCTTGGATTACCTTATTGGTCCTTTGGGCTCATTCGATGACATGTATTAGAGGTTTTTAGGAATTTTATTAAATTTTCCATATATATATATATATATATATATATATATATATATATATATATATATTATAAATGTATAATCATTATATACACATATTTATATTATAAATGTATAATCATTAAGCATTGGGCAAAGTTAAAAGGTTTGTTTAATCTTTTCCAATTTGAGAATTTTGAAGTAGTAAAAAAGGATTCAATGAATCAACGTATTACAATTTTCTTACAAAAAAAAATCAAATAAATCAAGGTATTTTTGGCTATTGTGTTTAAGTTTACATCCTACAAGAAATTACTACAGGTAAGCCTATTTAAACCAATTTTATTTCATGTTGCATTACTTTATTTTCTTTTATAAGCTATTAATGTCATTTTTTGATTTTACGGTATCTGAATGTCATGAAACTGCAATTACTTAGTTGATTTTCATCCCATACTCTTCTAAATAAAAAATTTTCCTTATAGGATTCAAGAAAAATGGCAACCTGAAAAGGAAGCTCGGGAAAAATTCAATTCCAACCCCTCATGGTAGTAGTACTAGAATTTGAAAACTAGCATCTTATTTTGAGAAACCATCTAAGGAATCTCATCCTTCTCTAGTAGGACCAACACAATCAAGGGATAATGATTGCATTCAAAATGAAACTCAAAATGAGTTATTTATTTGATGATTGATGTTGTCAATGAAGATGATAATGAAATTCCTCCCCTTGAAGACATTCCATTGAATGAAGTTGACACTACATCACTTGCTCCATTGAATGAAGTTGACACTACATCACCTTCCCAATTGAATGTTAGAGGTGAAACTTCGGTAGTCAATGAAATTTAAATTCCACCATGGAAAATACTTAGGGGACACCTATTTCTAGAAGAAAGAGAAAGGAAAAAAATGGGACTTGGGAAGGAGTTTCAGGTTAGAGTGGGTTTCTAAGTATCCATTTATTGAACCTGTTGAAAATAAGAATAAAGTTGAACCTCTCAAAGAATGAAAATGTACAATCTGTAGCTAGAAATTGGGTAGGGACAAGACAATGAAAATTAAGTTGGTTACTATTCGAAGCATGTAGGAAAGATATATGAAAAGAAAATTGTAGATGACATTGTGAAGAATATTACTAGATGGAAAACTATGGAGGAATGTTTGCATATTAGGTATGAAAAATTATTTTAAGAGAAAATAAAATTGAAAGAATAGTTGTAGTGAATGGAGGGACAATTAACTCTCAATCCAACAAGGTCATTCAAAAAAATCTTTTAGGTAAAACAATTCAGCTAATTACTGCATATAAAGCAAGAGCATAATGAGTTTGTAGCCCACTTTATTCAAAGGTGGTGATAAGTTCTCTATTTCTCTGCAATAACTCCAAATATGGATCAAACAGAGCTTTGTGATTTTTTCCTCCACTCTCTCAATAGGGAGACAAAGGAAGAGGTTAAAAATTTCCCACTAAGGATCTATGAAGAGGTGTTGGAGGGTGCTCTTTGAATTGACCAAGTAACCATTGACAATGGTCGTAAGAATTATAGAGCTAATAGAAGTTTATTCACCCCTAATCAAAATAACCCTAGTTACTCCAACAACATGAATAAAAACCAAGGATCAAAAATCCTTAATAATAATTATTGAGTCATGACGCATGGAGTGATGGACCAACCTAAGAAGCCTAAAATTTTCAATACTCTCAATATTTTTGCTTCAAACAACCACAATAAAAATGGCAACAATCAAAAGAAAAATTGTTTCCCTAAAGTCAATGTTGTAGATTTTAACTACCAAAAACAATAACAACAACCCCAGCAAGCAAGAAAAAAATAGACCCAAGGCCCTAACAAATTCCCAAGCGGGTATCTGAACCAATTTCAAGGCCAATGGAAAGGGTTCCCAATTTTTAACCATAACAATCAATAGTTGAACAATAATTGTAATTTTGGACCACAACAAGGTGCAAACCAAAGGCCTCAAGATTACGATCCTGATTTATATTTCAGTTTCCATAGGGTTCATGGGAATGACGCAAGAACATGCCGCGATTATAACAAGTTTTTACAGTGTTTGCTAGAGGATCAAAGACAGTTATTTGTTGACATGTTTCTAGAAAACCCAACGGCTCCCACTCAAAACACCTACATGGGACCGGTATCTCCATAGAACACACCACTGGGAATATTTAATGATCCTCTCCCCACGCATCCAAAAGATGGTAGATTAGATCCCAATGGTTAGAAAAAGGTATTGTAATAGGGACCCATGATTGTGAAGCCTCGACTTTGTAAAACCCACAAGTGGAACCTCTTTTGGATGCTTATCAAAGCAAATGAAAATTGTGGGGTTGGTAGAGTTGGACATTGAACCACAAATTAACACTTCCACTAGAACTAGGGATTATTCTTTACAGCCTATGTTGATCTACCCGACCACATCAGATGACATTCGTGATATGCTAAGCAAGCCAGTAGGAGCTTATGATTTGATCAGCAACTTAACTAAGATGTTATCACATATTTCCTTCTTGGATATGTTAAATAATTCCCCTGCTCATAGGGCCGCTCTACTAGAAGCATTGGGTCTTGGTCAATTGGCTAATGTCACCCCTCCTCTAGAAGCAAAAATAAATCATGTGGAATTTTTTTATATCCTCCAAAGAAGCCCTGAAAGAGAATTTGAATTTATGTTCGATATCAATAAGATGCCCACAGATGCTAAAATAGTTCGCGTTGGTTTTACAAGTCTAGATTTACAACAACTATGTAAAGCGTGAGATGATTGATGCCGGGAAACAATCAACATATTCCCCTTATCTTTACTCCAAAAAATAGGGTATGGAGAGACCAATTTATCTTCGACACAAAATACGCCGAGGGGCTACGATGACCTTAAAGAAATGTCAATCGAAACTATAGTGTTTTGGTCACCCTTGGACCTAAGATGATGCTAACCTAATTTTATATTATAGATCAGGAAACCAACTATAATATGATCCTTGTCCATCCTTGGATTCATTGCATGAAGGTGATTCCCTCCACTCTATTTCAGGAAGTTAGGTTCCTACATTTAGGGAAGGTTTTTGTGGTGCAGGGTGATCCAAAACCCTTTGACATACACCTAGCCAATTTGAAAAAAAAGCTCGGGGTCCACTCTGAGTTTGAGATTCCTAAAAATCATTTAAATAAACCTACAAGCTCAAAGTACTAGAGGAAAAGATGGTTCCTACAATGAAATTAGAGGTCACGGGTTTGATTAAAGGAATTCGATAGTCGAGAGGTGAAACCATCATAGTAGAGACAATATCGTCAGAACTACAACAAATATTGTCAAGCTATTGGAAAATGATTTACCGATTTTCCTTCCTTTTGATTTTATGGGCATGAGACATACCCTATGACTTGTTTCTCTACTAGAAAATGAGGTTCGTATGGTCGAGGTAACTAAAGTAAAGGAGAAAGATTCAAAATATCATCCAACGTCCATTTTTCCAAGTAACTGTTGGACTCTCAATTTTGATGGAGCCAAGTGTCATTTTGGCACTAGGGCAGGTGTGATTCTTACCTCTCCTAAGGGGAGGATTCTACATTTTCCTTCAAGTTAAACTTTGAGTGCATAAATAATGGGGATGAATACGAAGCCCTTCTACGTGGTCTCATTGTAGCCAAAAGAATGGGTGCTCTTAATATCAGGGTGTTGGGTGATTCACAACTAGTTGCAAACCAAGTATCCGAAGTGTATGGGACTAGAGTGAGTATTTATAAATTTACAAAGCGGCAGTGATGAATTTAACAAAGAGGTTTGAATTCATATCAATCAAGGCAATTCCACGAGACCAAAATCTCCTTACAGAATCAATCGCAACATCCGCTTCTCACTTTACTCCAAGCGGTGAGTTGGAATATTTAAGCTTCACAGTCTCGGTTCATGTAGAACCTTTGGTCCATAAGACACCGGTAACTCCAATGTTGACATATGTAGAGACTGAGAGTGATTCTGTCATTGCTAGATCATGTTGACATTGACAAAACAACTCTAGAATATCTAAACACTCTCACAGAGCTACATCTTACACATCACGAGGTTAATCTTTCTCTAATTCCACACTCTTCTTCCTATTTTGGAAATCCCATGATAGAGTCTTCCCCTGGGAAGGAAATTGAAATTTTGAGGTGGCAGAAGAGGGGGTTTAGAGTTACCTCTGGCCCCGCTTGAGTTTTAGGAAGGAAAACCTCCTTAATTAAGGGAACAATTGATATAAATATCGGACCGAGGAAGAACCAAATATTTTGAAGCTAGGGTCCTCTTTAACTCCAGAGGAGGTTGAAATACATACCCGCATTCTCAAGGAGCATCAGAAAGCATTCACATTTAATTACAAGGAAATGATGGGGATTACATCACACATTGCAGTGCACAACCTCGTCACCAAACTAGATGCAAAGCCGATTAAGCAAAAGTTGAGGCCCATGAAGCCAAAAGTGGCCCTCATGGTGAAATAAGAAGTGATGAAACTCCTCCGGTGGGATTCATCAAGCCAATTGATTACTCTCAATGGGTATCTAACATAGTCCCCATTCTCAAGAAAATGGAAAGATTCACATTTGCATAGATTTTTAGGATATAAATAAGGCTTGTCCCAAGGATGATTTCCCATTACCGTCCATCGATGTTATCATTGACACAACATCTGGTCTCAAGTTTCTATCTCTTATGGATGGATTATCCGGGTATAATTAGATTAGAATATTTGAAGAGGATGGGACGAAACCAAGTTTATAACTCATTAAGGAACTTCTGTACCGTTATGTTGTCATGTCGTTCGGGATTAAGAATGTTGGAGCTACATACCAACGAGATAAAACTAATATATTCCATTATCTTATACATAAGATTATGGAATCCTACATGGATGACCTACTAGCTAAGGCTAGAAATAATTGCGATCACCTAGAGGTGCTTTGTATCATCCTTTCACGATGAATCGAATACAACGTCACATTAAATCTAGAAAAGTACGTATTCGACATAACATGAGGAAAATTTTGGGGGTACATCATATTTTCACGAGGAATTGATATAGACCCAACCAAAATTTGAGTTGTGTTAGAAATGATTCCACCAAAGGATGATTATGGCATCAGATCTTTTCTTGGGAAACTCGGGGCAATTCGAAGATTTATCCACGACTTGACGTTTTTGTTCACCCAATCAAAAATTCGTTGAAAAGGATTATAGCATTGATTGTACAAAAGAATGCAGCAAGGCCTTTGAGGTAGTTAAAATGATTCTTATTGTACCCTCCCACGCTAATGCCACCTAGATCAAATTGCCCGTTGATATTGTATTCACGAGCTATGGATGTTTTGCTACCCCGCATGTTGGCTCAAGAGGATGATGATAAACAAGAGTGTGAAATATTTTTATTAGTTGAGAGTTGCTTTATTATGAAACACGTTACACCCGGAAGAGAAAGAATGATTTTCCATAGTCTTTGTAACCAAATGCTTAAGACAATATATGTTGAATCAAGAAACAAGGCTTATTGTTGAGTCATATCACTTACGCACATTCCTCATGCAAGGATCCTTATCTAAGAAGGTTGGGCGCTTTGTAACTCTGATGAGTGAGTTTGAGTTAACGTTTGTTAATTAAAAATCCATCAAATGAAAAATAATTGTGGATTGGTTAGCTAATAATCCATTAGATGGAGGTGATCTGGTAGATCTAGACTTCCCCGATGAGTGTGTGTACTTCATTGACACTAGGCCCCCATTCGTGTGTCAATGGTACACCGACATCATTAACTTATAGTGGACCATATGTATCCGAAGAGGAAACACATCAACAAAGAAGGTGGTTACGTGTCATTATCGCTAAGTACATTATTGTAGAGCAGGTGCTCTATCATAGGGTCTTCGATGGAATGTTGTTAAGGTGTGTTGATGCTAAAGAATCTGAAAATATTGTTTATGAAACACATAACAGGGTATGTGGAGGTCACTTGTGGCCACGCCACTACTCGAAGATACATCAGATGGGTTGTTTCGGCCCACTCTAGAACACGACGCAATAGAGTTTGTGCGTAGATACCAAAAATGCCAAGAGTTCTCACACGATATCCACATACGGCACAAAATTTGAAACCAATTACAACCCCATGGCCCTTTTCCATGTGGGGCATGGATTTAATAGGGAAATTGTCTCCCTCATCAATAGATGGCCATAATTTTATAATCACGGCCACAGAGTACTTTACCAAGTGGGTAGAATCCATGCCTCTTACCACTGTGCCAGTGTCCGTGATCACTAAGTTCACCTTAAACAAGATCATTTGTAATTACGGTGTCCCACAAGTCATTATCTCGAGATAATGGTACGTCTTTCAAAAATGACGAGGGCATGAATTGTGTGCTCATTTCAAGATAAGTCATCACATGACTTCTCTTTATTATCCTCAAGCCAATGGAAAGATCGAGGCTAAGAATAAAAAATTAAATTCCATCATCAAGACCGTTAAGGAGAATAAACGAGATTGAAATTTAAAACTTTTTTCGGCATTGTGGGCCTATCGGATGTTAGTAAAACAACAATAAGGGAAACCCCCTTTTCTTTGGTATTTGGTGTGGAAGAATTTTTACCTCTCAAGGTCGAAATCTTTGAGTCTTTGTATTTCACTACATAGAATATTGGGAGAATAAGGCTATCGAGAAGCACGACTCTATCGGTGAGAAAGTCTTGACGAGGTTAGACTCAACATTGAAAAATGACACAACATTTACACCGACTAGATGGCTTGGTAATAAAATAAGAAGGTTTAGGAGAATGAAATATATGAGGGATATTTGGTCTTAAGACTTGACATCCAGATAGACAAAAAACTGGTGAGGGAAGGAAATTCAGACCTAGGTGGTTGGGTCCATATCGAGTAGTAGAAGACTACAAAAATGGGGCATTTTACTTGTGTACACTAGAGGGTGAGGATTTTAACGAATCTGTAAACTCTCTTCACCTAAAGAGGTATTACGCATGATCCATTAGCATTTCCATATGTATATTACTACATCTACATTGCATTTTCATTCGCCAACTCACCGTAAAATTTGTAATCAAGGGATTTATTCTTATAAGCAACTCCTAAATTTTTTTGAAAAACATTGACAAAACATTCAAATCATGTCACTCCAAGTTTTCATGGTATCATCAGTTTTTTTCAAATCATTTCATCATTTCAAGTAGGATAATACAAAGTTTTGGTGAAATCATACCAAGGACTGCATACTTAGTTCTTCTTATAGTCTCTTTCTAGATTAGGTGTCTATACACACCCAAAATTGCATGTGCTACATTATCGTAAAATGGTTACAAAATTCCCCAATGATGATTCATGTCCTTTCAGAAGGTGTTCAAGCTCCAAAACCCATTTGCAATGTATATTTGTAGCCTATACATCCTTAATTAGTTTTCCATGCTTTCTTCCATCTTCCGCTTCATTCTATGCATGTTTTGGCCTTTAGTGTCAGGACCACCTCCAAGGCTTGGGCGGCGGTCTGGGGACTACCTCCAAGGCTTGGGTGGCGGTCCTAGGACTACCTCCTTGCACGGGGTAGTGGTCCTTAACAATTTTTCCAAAACTCTTTATGCATTTTTTTGACACGCGACACTTCACTTAACTTTTATGATGCGTTTGTGAACCAAATTGCCTAAAAATAGTCTTGATGGCTTAGTTTTCCTTCAATCTTCTATTTTTAAATATATTTAATTAGTTTTAACTGCCTCTTCTTTCCTTATGCATAAAGGAACATTCCAACCCAAATATTATATATTCCATGCTTGTATTCAACAAAACAAATTTGAGAAATTTTATGTATCTTGCATTGTATTTCTGCCACAATCTTGCTAGGAATTGCATAGCCAAGCTTAGATCTATTGTGTTATCTCTTTGCTACTTTCATTGCATCCATACTGCCTTCAAGCTGCCATTGCTCAAGTGCCTTTTCCTGCATCGCTTTGCCTTTGTATTCCCAATTCCTTGGACTCATATGGACACACAGAGAAAGAAAGGAAAAACCGAGGGGGAAAACTACTACACAATTGGATTTACCTCATTCTATGAATTCTAGGCTGGATTTGTCGTTTGACTTCCTTTATTCTTACAATTTATCATTGTTATGTCATATCAAATAGAGTAGAAATCAATTTCTTTTCATTTGTAAGTAATTAGTTAATTTCCAAGAGGGTTTGAATCTTTCATAGAAACCCCCAGTGATGGATCCCCTTCTTCTTATCCATGTGGATTTGAAGGAGAGAATATCTGTAGGAGGTTGTCTACATATCATAGACAATTTGGAAAAGTTATTGTTTTAAATTAGTTTAGTTTCCATACACTCAACACAGGTGAATAACCACACCGGGTTATCTTGCTTGTTTAGTTTTAGTGTAGAAATATTTTAATTATTTAGAATAGAAGAAAATTGTTGTTTGTAATTGCAATATTTTAGTTTTTGTGATTTGTTTATATTAGTTTCCTTTTAGCAGTAGCATAGATTGTTATTTTAAGTTTAGTTAATTTGGACACTTCAAAATAGATCAACATTTAGATCCAAGTTATGTAAACAAACCATAGGGAATTTACACTACCTATTCATAGCCTCTAAATCTCCCCTTTGTCAACTCAGATACCAGGATATCACACTACAAGATCTTAGTCATTGATCTTCCTATAGTTAGCTACACACATTCAAAATCGATTACTCTGACACAACCTAGGGGGGTCGAGTGCGGTTGAAGGTTGCATGTCAATTTTCATCCGTATAAATTTGGTGTCCCCCAGATTTCATCCTGAAATCTGCGACTACCCTATCCAAAAAAAGTTTGTACTTTTAAAATAATGGGTCGCTTTTGTGTTTTTATTGCTCGAAAGTTCTGTATTGCGTCAAGATATTCCCAAAGAGCCATATTATCCTTTTTCACCAAATACCTAGATGCCCAAAATTGTTTTATTCGTCATTTCGGGATTTGTCTCATGCGGAAAATTTGTATTTAATTATTTTGAGCCCTGTGTATGAGGCTATTTGCGCTTTGTTTTAACTCTATTATGAGTGAATATGTTATTATTCCTATGTGCCAGAAGGGTTTTAACTTATTTTAAGTTTTGGGCTTTATTTGTAACTTTTGGCAATTTTTCGTGTTTTTGTGTTGTCCCGTTTCGTTTTCTGTGAAATTTCTCTAGAACAATTCCTTTGTCGGGTAAGCCCAATTTTTGGCCTGGAGCAGCTGGAAAACATATACGCACATTATGCCCGGAGGAAGTCACCATCGGAGGTCTGGATCACTGGGAAAAAGTGAAGTCGTGCACAGAAAAGCCCCTGCGGGGATGGGCGCATTTTTGGAAAACAAAGGATTTAAGCTGCAATGGGAAAAATAGAAGCCGCAGGCATGATGGGAATTTTATACCTGCCTAGCAGGGTACTTTTTCCCGTGTTATAAAATTCACTTAAGCTGCAGTGGGAAAAATAGAAGCAGCAGGCAGGTGGGATTTTATTGCCTGCCTTGCAGGGTACGTTTTCCCGTGATAGAAAATTCACTTAAGCTACAGTGGGAAAAATAGAAGCAGCAGGCAGGTGGGAATTTTGTACCTGCTTAGCAGGGTACTTTTTCCCGTGATATAAAATTCACTTAAGCTGCAGTGGGAAAGTTAGAGGCTGCAGGCAGGCGGGAATTTATTGCCTGCCTTGCAGGGTAAAAATTCCCATGGTGAAATAAAAGAAAAGTGACTTAAGTGAAATCACGAGATTTTATTGCCTGCCTTGCAAGGTAAATAATCCCATTGTCAAAGTCAAATCACTTAAGTGGATCATGGGATTTCCGGGGCTGCCTTGCAGGGTAAAAAATCTCATTGTCAGAAATTCTTAAAAATAGAATTCTATTATGCAAAAAAGTGCGACCCACCTTGGGTGAATAATAATGCATTAAATAAATATTTGTTAATATTTATTCACCCAATTTTGGCACCCCAAGCTTGTGGAAAAGTCAACAAAAGAAAAGGGAATAAATCAATTGGAAATAGAATTCTAAAATTAAATAAATTTAATTTATTTAATACAACCCTTTTGAGAAGGAATTAATACTTTTAAAGTATTAAATGATTATATTAATTCCTATTTTTAGTGGCTATGGTCAAAGCACACTGTGAAGCTTGAGTGAAGTGATGTGTGAAGGATTAAATTGGATTATTTTAATTTATTGGATGGCTATCCTTAAACATGCTATTTTTAAAAGAGAAGAGCATGAGTTTTAATTAATTAATTGCCTTTAATTGTTAGGGCAATTATTAATTATAGAATTGTGAAGGTTATATAAGCATGGGCAGCCATATGGATGAATTATTCAAATCACAGGTCAAGAATTGCAGCCAAGTGGAAAAGTGTGCCCCCATTAGAGGAAGGATTTTGCTCAGGCAAGGTGGAAACAAGGCTAAAAGCTTCCAAATTTGGCGCATGCTTTGAAAGAGGTTGATCTTTGTCTGCATAATTGTTTACACAGGTGTTACAGGAGCTCAGGTGTTGTTGAAAGGATTCATGCTCTCTTTATGTGCAAATTAAACACCATGTTTTGGGGCAGCAAGCTTGAAAAGTGCAGATTTTTACAATTAAAATTCACTATTCATGCTCCGGTGGCCATTTTTGTCTGAATAAATTGCAGGAATTCATTACAGGTGCTTTACAAAGGAAAAAGAGCTTTTATCAATGTCCACTACATTGCATATATCCTCCGAATCTGAAGAATTGTCCAGATCTGCACCAGTATTGAAGAAATATGGCCAAGTAAGAAGAAACATAATTATTCAGACAAAGATAGACAAAGCTATGGCAAAGAAAGATGAAAAAGAAAGCACAACGGATTCATACATCACTTCTAAATTTGCAGATATTGGAGACACGGATCTAGGCTCAAAACCTCTTTTCGAATTGATAGATAGATCCAGAGTAGGAAAGACTTCACTCATGTGTGTAGGAGAAACTTCAATCATGCGTGCAGATTAAAAGCAGTGGAATTATTCGAGTTGCAGCTTTTCCATCCATAGCCTTGTTGCCAAAGTTTGCTATGCAGGTGTAGATCCATATCCAGATGCGAGATGCGAGATGCAGATGTAAATCCATATGTAGATCCAGATCCAGATCTCATAGTTGCAAAAGCTTCCAGCACAAAGGCTTCATCCTCTTGTTTCGAATGCAGCCCGTAGAGAAGACAATGCGAAGGCAAAATTCCAGCTTGCTTCCAATTCCAGCTGCTTGCAATTCCATCTTATTTCAAGATCCATCTGCTTCCAGATCCAGTTTGAATCAACTGCATGCAGACATGAAAAAGGATAAAGTCAGCTTTCCTCTTCCTTCTTCTTTCTTCCGACAAAGTCAGCTTTCCTCTTCCTTCTTCTTTCCTCCGACAAAGTAATTGAGCGATCAATTAAATTATACAACTTAAGTGATTGGTTTAAAAGCCATTACTTGAAGAAGTCAATTACTTGGAGATAGGTGTGGGCATACAAAATAGAAGGTTCTATTGCAAATCATACATGTCATGCAAAGAGGAATTCCAAGAGGAAGATTGCCAGTTGTTTCTTTCCGACTTCCACATGTGCCAGTTCAACTAAAGCTTCCAACTTGTAATTGCCCCTCTACATTCTATAAGTAGAGGAAGAACCTTCGGGTTAAAAATTGATCATAATTTGTAAGCAACAATCCCGAGTTCTAGAATTTGTCTTTGAACTCCTAAGAGCAACTTGGAGCAAAGGAATACAAAGGAGTAGGTTTCGGAGAACTTTGTGTCATAGTGTCTTGTGTTTCTTGCTTTGAATCTTAGATCTCTTGATAAACTTTACGTTATTTTAGATCTAGATCTAGAGCTGCCTTTGTTTTATAATTCATCGTGTGTTCATACCTATTAAGTTTCTTCTATGTGCATGTAATTAGCTCTGCTATCTACTAATTGGGATGCACATCTTCCCCATTTCTTCTTTGTATTTCCTTTACTTATTTCTTCTATAACTTTCCTTTCTTAAACAGCTGCTTACTTGCTGCAGAACTTCTTAGTTATGGTTCATGAACTAAGTGGTTAAAGTAAAACCCCTGAAAGATAATAACACATTTTTATTGACAAATCTGACACGGGAGCCTCACCAGTTAAATGAGGGAGATTTATCTCATGACTGCCTAGGTTTGATGCTATGTAGAAAATCTAGCCAACAAAATTAGTGAACCAGACGTGAAGGATTAATTCCTTCTTATTTCCTTTCTTTCATTTATATTACCTCATCTTTCCATTTCTTCCCCTATTTTGGTAAGTATTTAATACCTTTTAAAAATATGTCTGGAAGAGAGTTTGGTGGGCCATTTGGCTGCGACAAATATTACCCCAACGTGCAACCACAACAATCCCCTTCTCTTTCAAGGTGGGGTGACAATTACACAAGCAATATCCAAACATCCCCTAGTTACACTTCAAACCCCATTAGCTATGTAAGGATGGAGGAGGTTGATCAAAAGTTAGACATACAATATGGTCAACCCAATGAAAACCACATTATTTTCACAAATGGAACAGGTTCTTACCATAGGGTCTTGCCAAGACCTCACATTTCCATGCAATCAACAAAGGATGATTTATTTTCACGAATAGTTAATCCTCTTCGTCAGATAGATGATTCTTTGGATATAATGAAGGCTTCAGCCTTTGAGATTTCAAATACCTATCCTAAGATTCTTACTTTTGAGGAAGAAAATAATTATAACACTGAAAAATTCATGACAGGGTATCGTGAGCCTACTCAATCAAACCCTACACCACAGGCACCCCAACAAGGGACTCAATTCTCTCACAATGATCTCATTTCTAATTTATTAGGTAGGATTAGAGAACTAGAAAGTTCCTAGACTTCACAACCAACACATACAGTAGGGCATAACATGGGGTATCCAGTTGATAACAAAGGATACATCCCTTCAAATGAGCAACCAACACAATATCATGTTCAACAAGGTTATCTGGCTCATTCAAATCCATGTGATATTCTCACAAGGTAAAACACACTAGGGATGGGTCCTCATCCTTCTCAAGCTTATCCTACACAAGGGATTGCTGAAAGTGCGTTCTTGAATGCCAACATAATAGGTAATGTGACGTTCCTAGTTTTACACCCGCTAGTCCATATTTTGGTCCTATCCCACCTTACATGCACATGTATTCAAAAACTCCCCAGATGGACCCATATACCATTCCTACTCCCTACATGCCATATCAAGGGACAACATAGATTCCTATAAATGCTTATAATGCATCTTATCCAAGTCCTCCTCCTCCACTACCTCATCAAGGATCTTAAATGGTGGAATATTATGCAATGGGTACTTAAATGGTAGAGTTTCGGAATACGGTACTTAACTCATTAAGAAACTCTAAGGAATCACACCGGATTGGTATTACCGTATTCCGAAGCTTCTATACATTTATTTAAACAAGTTGTTTATGAGTTCATGAAAGCATTTGACATGAACAAGTTGTTGCGTATAAGGATTAGGGAGTTCCTGTATATTAGACAGGAGAAAAATGAATTTTCCACCCATTTCATCTAGAGATGGTGCCAAGTTCTCTATTCCTTTGCAAGTGTGCCCAACATGGACCAAATGGAACTTTGTGATATTTTCCTTCACTCACTCAATAGAGAGACTAAGGAAGAGGTCTAAAAGTTTCCTTTTCGTAGTTATGAGAAATTATTGGAAGGAGCGCTTCGGATTAACCAAGCCTCTATAGACAATGGGTGTAAGACCTATGGTCCCAATGGGAAATTGGTATCCCCAAATCAAAATAATGCAAATTATCAAAACAATAGTGCCAACAACCAAGGACCTAAGGGTGTGAATCGCAATCATGGTGCTACCACGAATGGTGCTACTGATCAAGCCAAGAACGTTGATTTTCCAAACAACGACAACACTAAAAATAACAAAAAATTGGGAAATCAAAGAATCCCTAGCATTGTGTCTATTGTCAACATGGTCGATGTAAATTATCCACAGTAAAAACAAAATCAAACCGAAGGTCCAAACTAGTATCAAAACTCTGGCCAAGGGGAAATGAATCATGGTTATAACAATAAATTTCAAAATTACAACTAAGGTTATAATCAACAACAACAAGATTCTTATCAAAGGCTAAGATATTACGACCCTAACTTGTATTATGGTTTCCATAAGGTTCAAGGTCATGACGATAGGAATTTCCATGATTGCAACAAGTTTCTGCAAAGACTTCCCAAAAACCAAAGGAAACTCTTTATAGACACATTCCTAGCGAATCCTGAAACAAACTCACAATCTTACTATACATGACTTGTAGCTCCTAAAAATGCTAATGTGAGCATATTTCAAGATCCGCTCCCTACACATCCTAAAAATTTCAAGGTGAATCCACAAAACAAAATAAAATAAATTCCTATAGGAAACTATGACCATGAATCCTCAACTTCCAATAACTCTTGGGTCGCTCCTAACCTTGGTTCAAATGATAACACAAAAGTCTTGGGGTTAGTCGAGCTAGAGGTTGAGCATGAAATTAATGCAACAACTCGAGACGAAGGAGTATGTTTCACAACCCCTTCCCGCTCTTTCCTTCCCATAGGATGATGTTCCTACAATCACAAAAATAGTAGGAGCCTATGATTTAATATCATATTTGAATAAGACCTTTTCTCACATTTCGTTTCTAGATTTACCGAATAATTCACCTGCACATCGTTATGCGTTCTTCAGTTCACTAGGTCTTGGTCATCTAATCCATGTTACGCCACCTCCTAGTGCTCAAATAAATCATATTGAATTTGACATACATCCTCCAGGATAGAATGATATGGATATTAGGTTTGTTTTTTATATAGACAAGATGCCACCTGATGCTAAAATTGCCTGAAGAGGTGATCCTACCTTATTTTTATAAGTCTAGGTTTATAATAATTGCATTAAGAGGGCCATGACTAATGACAGAGCTGCTGTAAATGTGGTTCCTTTCTCTTTCTTGCAGAAGTTGGGATATGGAGAGATAAATTATTCCTCTATAAGAAACACGTTATGGGGTTATGATAGTCTTAAAGAAACCTCGATTGGAACCATAGTTCTTCCAGCCACACTTGGTCCTAAAACCATCTTGACGGAGTTTTACATTATCAACAAGGAAACAAGTTATAACATGATCCTTGGGAGACCCTGGATTCATCGAATGAAGGATATCCCTTCTACCCTATTCCAAGAGATTAGATTCCTCCATTTGGGGAAGGTCTTCATTGCTCAAGGGGATCCTAAGTGTAACATCCCCATTTTAAGATACCAGAACAAGGGAATTTTTTTTTTTTTTTTTGATAACGTTCTCTGTTATGAATTACAAAATTCAAACACACGTTCAAGTTTTAATAATTGTTCTCTACCCAAACAACACAGTTTGGATCACACAATTTCTTTTTAAAAAGAATGTTCCCTGTTCGCATATTTACAATATGGAACACACATTCAATGCCATTCAATCTTATAATGATTCTATATGCTGCTGTAAATGACTCGAGGAACTGCCGATCTTCCATTTTCATGGCTCGGAGTTTCAACGATCCTTCATTTCATGACTCGGCAACAACCGATCCTTCATGTTCATTTATGCATAGTATATTATATATACTGTTCTCATAACCGCTTTTCGGTTATCAAAGTGATCCATTTAAGAAGCCTATCGAATATCTCATATCGATATTCATCTCGACATCCTGCATCTTAAATTAAGTGATAAGGACAACGCAACCAGCAATTGCGATACTTTGGCCAAAGATTTTCACATGCTTTGCATGATCATATTCCTGGATGTTATACACATCAACGGAATACGTCCTTCACTTCACTTCACCTGTTATCTAGAATGGTCTTTCCTGGTTCCTACCAGTCCTCTTCGTTTAAGGTCAGTTTTAAACTTCCAGTTTTTCAACTAGTAATATGAACGAATATAAGAAGGCACTCCTGGTAACTAAAGATACGCAGACATACGGTGTCATTACCCCATGACTCCATGTGTCTAGTTATCCTTAGTATTCCGGAGTCACTCCGTATATCTGATCATATCCTATCCCCCGCTAAGAGTTACACATTCAACCTATGTATTCTAGATGTTTTGATTCGGGAGGGCATTGCTATATGTCAGCTGCAACATTGTGTCGTCATGAAGACCCCGTCTTCATGGAGACACCTTGCTGTAGCTGGCGTATGCCAATGTCCTGCAGAATCCACCCATCGAGAACACACATCCTGCTCAAGTGACTTAGCCACGAATTAATAATTAAAATCAACTTTCAGCATTCGTGCCGATCCCTTGATCCTCGTTTCCGTTGCAGTTGCATATAGCTAAGAGGGACTAAACCGTCCATTAGCTTGCTATGCATCTTCTCCTTCGTATCAAAGGGCTACATTTCCCTACTTGGTTCACTTCTTAATCATTGGATTAAGCAGCAGTCCGTACCGACGGACATGATAAGTTTAACCTATTAAACTTAGCCAAGATTTTCCAACTGCAACTAAATTCAGAATTCTAACTTATTAAACGTCATTTAAATGAGGTCTAATTCCCAAGAAAAGTATTCATATGTTCTCCTTAACATTATATGGTTAAGGTCCATTAGTTATGGATATACTTATCCTATATCCTTTATTCTGAATTTAACACACGAGATCATTAATGGAGCTCGAAAGCGAAGTTCGATTACTCGAAGTTTAATTGGTATTCCTTAGCTCCTAAGCTAATCCCGAATACCTTCCAATTATGGAATCATATTATTCCTAATCCTTATAATATCAATTAAAAATTCATCTTTACCCAAGTATGAATTAATTGCATTTTTTTCAACTTAAAAGTTGCATTTAGGTAAGAATAGATATCGTTTCCATTTAACATCCATCTAAGGACAATTAAACAAATCCAATCAAGAAATAACATTATATTTCCAATTTAGACTACAATTCAAACTAATATAAACATTAAAATATCACACATGTAATTGTATTCAATATTTCATGTCATAATCCGTACATTTGCCAATCCAGCTGATTGGGCATGGTTTACATAAATTATCCATACAACTCATAGATAGAAGAATGTACTTTCTTCTTTTCACAATTCCTCGAAGAGGAATAAAAGCGACAATTACAATACATCATCAACAAATCAAGAAGCATCAGAAAATAGCCAAGTCTTCATTCTAATCAAATTCCATCTGCAAAATGAATTGCACGGGTCAGTTCAATGAACTGAGCATATTAAGCACTTATCCTTAAAATAAGGTGCTTCAACTAACTGTCTCAATAAAAGAACCCTACTTTTATGAAACGCGTTAAACATCAATCCCAAAAGAGGCACAAAAGAAAGATCAAGCAAAACAATCGAACTATCAAAATATCATCACAATCACCAAAGAACGCTGTCCCATTTTCCACATAATCGTATAAGTCTCAATTTACAATATTTGTAAAGTTAGGAATACAAGTAGCTTACTGCTGATATAACATACAGTTATCCTTTCCATGCCTTTCATTAATAATAAATGCAAAGGATGAAACTAACTGAAATGTAAATCCAAGTAATCAAGTACAGACAAGAAAGCGAACAACAATGCATATAGTTGCTCCCATCTAAGCACTATAAAATTCATTATTCACGAATTACAGATTTCCAACTGAATGAAAGTAGAAAAGATTATTTTTCCCAAGTCATTCATTCATATCTCTATTTCTTTCCAATTGGCTGTTCTGAAAGTGGAATCCAAACGAGACACAATCAAAATAACAGTTCAGAGTGAAACTTACAAAATCCATTCGGAATTCACTTTCCGGCAGCAAGAATAATTTCATTTATAATCCACTTTAAATGAAAATAGGGAAGAATTCATCATCCCTATCCATACTTTATTTGAATCAGGCTCATATGAAAATCCAAAACAGGTTAGTACCTCATTATGATCATCCAGGATCAAACAGTACAAGGATGCAAACCATATTTTTACCATACTAAAAGAAACCATATTTCTTTCACTGTATGCTAAACAGACAAACAACATTTCAATCATGCAGTCAATTAATCACATGATTTCCTAATCCTATGAACGTATCCCATTCAAAATAACATTTTATTCATTGTTGTTACCTACAGCAATCCAATATTCACATGACTATGAATTTCAACAAGTTAGAACAGCAGACAGAAGATGAATTCATATGCACAGTAAAGCTCCGATGTTATTTTCAGAGTCCAAATAGCAAAAAAAGAGAAAAATCCATTTCCCTATAATTTCATTAATGAAACAATCATTTTGTTCAGAATGAAATCAAACATCCAAATCGTGTTTATCTTAGCATGACAGTTCAACTTATAAAGATAACAGAACATTCGTTCTTATTGAAAAGCAACTCACATAGCCTGTACAGTTTCAATCCAATATGCCTCAACAATGAATATCCAATTCGAGTTCTATCTCGATCAACCGTTAGCTCCAAAACAACATTCTCCATTTACTTAATGAGGTACAGAACTCAAAATATAACATTCATATATCAATACCTCTATAAAGACAAACCCGCATAGGGTGTTAATTGCGTAAGCTTGGTACAGTCAAAGACTCAGAAAACAAGCTAATTCCCACATTTTCCATTTATTTGTATAGAAATCCAAGTCAAGTTCACATTCACAATAGTTCAGTTCAGAAGGTCAAACCACAACTACAAGATGCAATGGAATCAACTTTCCATCATAGCAAGAAGAAAATATAATCTTTCATTGCACAGAATACAGAACCAATTTGTAACCGTGTCTACAGTCCGAACAGGAAGACCGAACAACATAAAAAAAAAAACACAATAAAACCATCTTATCCTAACAGCAAGGGAAACACAATCCATCAATAACCTCAGAAGGAAAAATAGTTAACTTTTTCCTATTTTCACGGATACCAAAGCGTATTCGCTCATTTCCTAAACAAGAAAAGGCACAACAATGGAAATATTGCTATTACTTCATTCAATCGAGTTCAATTACTCATAGAAAACCCGAATGCCACTTCCATCAAAATCCAAAATAGTAGAAGGAAGAGAATCTGTTTCCTTAAAAAAAAATTTCAATAAGAAACAACTTCAAACAACTATCGTTTCCCTCATTCCAGTTCTTCAACAAAAGAACGATAGTTTCAGTAGTGAGAAGAACTAGAATAACATGTACAGACCCATGATACACAAGACAAATTTCCCATTTCTGTCAAACAACCAGCACGATATGGAGGTGTTACCACTCCATTAAAATGCAAGGACAGTTCCAAACACAGCAGCAAGGAGACGATTACACAGAAGGAGAACATCGCACAAGGCCTGTTCCAATTCATACAGCATGTACAGAGAAAGAAAATGTCTATTTCATTCCACAATACTGTCAACAACCACTACAGTAATTCATATTCCAACTCGATTCGAGCAAAAACACATCAAGGCCAAGCAACCAGAAGCAATTCTTCTTATCATTTCCCAAAGAAAAGAAAGCAAGAACCAACAAAATCCAATTCAAATCGACTCGACAGCAATCGCACAATCCAAACCCAAGAGCAGGGTTGTTTTAATGAAACACTTAATCAAAGCAAAGATTTTTAAAGAGAAGGGCTTAACATGCCTGAAATCTCTTTTCCAGAGCTCAAAGAAAGCTTCGTTTGCCACGTTATTTCTTCCACAGGGACAGCAAAAACTTCCCAAGACTCCTTTCTTCTTCAGGCTTAGCAACAGCCTTAAAAATCTCCAAGCACAGTGTCAAATTCCAAGAGCTGGTTCGACTGAACCAGACCAGAAAAACCAAATGCAGAGCAACTTTGCAAAAGCCAAATCGAAACAATGAAAAATCAAATTCCCTCATACACTTTCCAAGGCGAACTGGTCGCGAGGACCAAGAATAATCAATGCAATTAAGGCTCTGCCTTTTCCTAACTCCCACGCCACCGCCACTTGAGTTGGCGAACTCTAAATTTCAAATTTCCCATACAAAATTGAATTTGGCTCTATCTCCAAATAGATGCCTCTATTTCCTACCTGCCCCGCCAAAACTGGCGCTGTCCACGTATGGACTGTTTATTAAATGCCAATGAATGCCCTTCATCCTTATCCTTTCCCTCCAAGGGTCTACGCGCCCTTTTAGATTAGGATTAGTTTAGGTTGCATAAAGTGTTCAACCTAGGTCTTAGTTTAGCCTTAGGTTTTATTTTCCCCCTTTTTTTTTGTAATTTAAAAATCCACTTAGGATAGTAGTGTAGGATGCATGTTAGGACTTAGGATTAGTTTAGGGTTTTTAATTCATACTAACCACTAACACTAATCAACTCCTAACCCAACCTCCATTCTGCCTTCCTACAGACATTCACGTTAATGCAGAGCAGGACGTTCCGTCCTCTGGATCACGTATCAAAGCCACCCGTGTCCAGGCATTTCTTGCCTCACGAGGTTCCAAGTTCGACAGTACAGGGCTCAAGAGTAAATCAATACTGAAATCACCAGAAGCCCTCAGCACACTTGGATCAATGAAATTGATTCAAGGTGTGCTGTCAATCAGCCACGAGAGTTTAGCAAGTATACGACAATTTGTCGTCATATCAGCAAACACACAAGTACAATAAATGTTGTCCTAACCATAAATCACAGCATGCAAGAATCCAAGTTAGCAACACATTCTCTTAAGATCAGAACATATCTTAACATGTTTGCCTTCATTTCAGAAGTTATAACAGCATGTAAAACATTCATCAAGATAATTTGCAAAATCAGAGTGTTACACTAAGCCCTTCGATATACACTTAGAAAACCTCAAGAAGAATAAAGGAGTCCATACAAAGTATGAACTTCCTGCGAATCAATTGAGAAAACCACATCCAATAAAAGAGTTAGTATCGGTCACCTCGGATGTTCCAAAGGTGAGGTCATTGACCTAAAAACATTTGAGGTGGAAAAAATAGATAAGGGTAAATCAATATCTGTGGAAATAGTGTCCACTAAAACCACAACATGAATTATGAAACTCAAAGAGAGTGACAATCTGATATTCCTCCTATTTGAACCATAGGAAGGGGTAGTATTCTTGGTTTAGCATCTCTTCCCTCTAATGACCTAGGTACATGTGTAAACATGATAGAATTAACAAACAAAGAAGGGAAATTTGAGATTGAAACGATGCCCATAAAAACCATCTATGGGGGCTATTCTATTCTAAAACTTGGTTTTAACTTGTGTGCGTCTGAAACTAAGTTTTCCATATCCATGGGGCAAGGCCTCATCATTCAGTAAGAGTTACAAGAGAACACAATGCTCTACTTAGGAGATGAGGCCAAGCAACATAGTCATGCTCACCGACACACCATGTCTCAAGAATGTGACAAAGAGGTGCACGAACACCTCTTTTAGACAAATGATTGTAATGATTGGACATATAAACTTCTAGGAAAGGGTTGTAAGTTTAAAACCATAATGGTAGGACCTTTTCAAGAGAACACTTTTTTTGAGGATAATGGTTCTTCATTGTGTACTTTTAGGGGTGAAGAATTTTATATTCATCAAATTTTTCACCTTACACATCATGCCATGTAGTTTCAAATGCATTCCCATATGTACATTATCGCATCGTATTGCATTTTCATATTCCATTTCATTTTGTAAAATTTGTGATCAAGGGACTTATTCTTATAACATTTCCTAAAAAACTTTTTAAAATAATGGAAAAACATTCAAATCATGTCTCTTCAAATCTTCACGGTATCATCAATTGTTTCTAAATCATTTCTTCAATCCAAACAAGGTAAGACAAAGTTTTGACAAGAACCATACCAAGGCTTGTATACCAAGGCTCTACTTATAGTCTCTTTCTAGGTTAGATGTCTTTTCCTATAGTCTGTTCTAGAAGATTCATGGTGTCACATCTATCTCATAAACATATCTTCGAAATAAGAACATTCTAGAATTTTTTTCTAGATAAATAAGTCAAATGCAAATCCACATAAAAAAATTATTTTACACATTTCTTTTCCCTACCAACCTCCGGTGTTGATTTTATGTCTCTTACTAGTGATGTAGGGTTGAGAAAGGAGAGAAATGCCCTTACTTGCCTATTCCTTACCCATGGTGATGAGCCCATGCTTCCTACCGATAGCATGGGGCAAGGTGTAGGGGGTCTCTAACAAAATTTAAAGTTAGAAGTAGTTCATTCAAATCTTTGTGAAATCATAAGTCAAAAGAAAAGTGTGTTAGATGTTCAAAAGTCCAAAAGAGTTTAAAACCCCAAAACCAGATTTTCTCAACCAAGTGGCCATCTACGGATCTAATTCTAGATAAAGCTGGAAAGAAATTCACATTCTAAACTATGAAGTAACTTGAGTAGAGTAAGGTTATAGTGTCTTAATTTGCTTCTTCCAAACCTTTATCTTTCTCTCATCACTACCATTTAACAATTTTTCATAACTTGTGCCCTTTTTGACTCTTGGTGTTGAGTCCTCACATATTTGGTTGCATAGAGTTAGGAGTGGGAAAAGTAAATTTAATTATCATATCATTATATCACCATGTTGTGTCAAGACAATATGATGTACCAAAGATTGCTAGAAGAATCTAAAGTTTAGCGTCACATTGTGTTTGCATCATCACATATTAGCATCATAAAAAAAAGAAATCATTATGTTAGCATTCATGTCCACTGCATGCATTTTGAAAAGCATATGAAAATCAGAAATTATAAACATCTAAGAGTACACACATGAATCAAATCATCAATGTAAGCCAACTCTATGCAAGGAAAAACTAAGCCAAAAAAGAAAAAGAAAATATATATGTACATATCATGGTGTGTCATAGTTTTGTACGATGTCATCGCACACTAGGTGCGGTCAAAACACTCACAATGAGCATGAAATACCAAAACATCATATATGCCTCACAAAATGGAGACTAAGCAATAAAGGAACTCGCTACCCGCCTCTTTGAGGCCCCTTATGACTAACCTAGTTACGAGTTACTTAGGAGTTCTTCTCAAAAGCATTCAAATAATAAAGGGGAAAGCCTAATGCAACATACCATTCCCAAATCCATTCCAATTCAACCATGCTCAAAAGAGAAAAGCAGTCAACGTGTGCCCAGATCTACAAAATCACCAAGTCGATATATGCAAATGAATTGAAAAAATTAGTTTGTTTTGATATATATATGTTGTTTTGACCTCGTTTTGATTGCATTTTTCACGAAATTTGGAGCGTTGGCATAGGTATATCTCTATATCCCCACACAAATGGTAAGTCCTCTTGTTGTTTTAATTTAGTGTTTATTTTTCAATATTTTATCTATTTACACTTGAGTCTTCTTTTTCTCTTGCAGGTAGTGGGATTTTGGGTGGCGACATTTCGACACATGGGTGTGTCAGGTATAACTTCTAACTCCCCATTTTGGGAATGCCATACTCGGACTCTACATTTTATGCCTTTTCATAGCTATTATGCTTCTTAGAGGGGGAAATATGTATGTACCCAAAATTACATGTGCTACATTGTCGGAAAACGGTTAAACAATTCCCCAATGATGATTCATGTCCTTTCAGAAGGTATTCGAGCCCCAAAACCTATTCACAGTGTATATTTGTATCCTATACATCCTTAGTTTTCCATGCTTTCTTCCAGCTTCCCACTTCATTCTGTGCATGTTTTGGCCTTTAGTGTCAGGACCACCTCCTAGGTAGGGTGGTGGTCTTGGACCGCCTCCCAGGAGCTTGGGCGGTGGTCCCGGGATCGCTCCAAGGCTTGGGAGGTGGTCCTAGGACCGCCTCCCTATGTAGGGTGGTGGTCTTGAATGCTTTTTCGATAACTCTTCATGCGTGTTTTTGACATGTGATGCTTCACTTAACTCAAATTTTAGGATGCGTTTGTGAACCAAATTGCCTAAAAATAGTCTTGATGGCTTAGTTTTCCTTCCCTCTTCTATTTTTAAATAGATTTAATTAGTTTTAACTGCCTCTTCTTGCCTTGTGCATGAAGGAACCTCCCAAACCAAATCTTATATATTTTATGCTTGTATTCAAGAAAAAGAGCCTGAGAACATTTGTGTATCTTGCATTGTATTACTTCCACAATCTTGCAAGGAATTGCATATCCAAGCACAGATCTCTTGTGCTATCCCTCTTCTACTTTCATTACATCTAAAATACCTTCAAGTTGCCATTACTCACGTGCATTTTCTGTTGTTGCCTTTGCATTCCCAATTCCTTGGACTCATATGGACACACAGAGAAAGAAAGGAAAAACTGAGGGGGAAAACTACTACATAGCTAGATTTACCTCTGTTATGTGAATTCCATGTTGGATTTTTTGTTTGACTTGGTTTATTTTTACAATTTATCATTGTTACATCATATCAAATAGAGTAGAAATCAATTTCTTTTCATTTGCAAGTAATTATTTAATTTCAAGAGGGTTTGAATCTTTCATAGTAACCCCGGTGATGGATACCCTTCTTCCTATCCCTATGGATCTAAGGAGAAAATATCTATAGGAGGTTGTCTACATATCATAGATCATTTGGAAAAGTTATTGTTTTAAATTAGTTTAGTTTCCATACACTCAGGGCAGGTGAATAACCACACCGGGTTATCTCGCTTGTTTAGTTTTATTGTAGAAATATTTTAATTATTTAGAATATAAGAAATTTTTGTTTGTAATTGCAATATTTCAGTTTTTGTGATTTTTTAGATTAGTTTCCTTTCAGCACTAGCATTCATGTTATTTTTAGCATAGTTAATTTGGAAACTTCAAACTAGATCAACATTTAGATCCAAGTTATGAAAACAAACCATAGGTAATTTACGCTACCCATTCATAGCCTCTAAATCTCCCCTTTTTCAACTCATCTACCAGGAGATCACACTACCAGATCTTAGTCACTGATCCTCCTATAGTTAGCTACACATAATCAACATTTGCTGCTCCAACACGACATCAGGGGGTTGAGTGCGGTTGAAGGTTGCATGTCAATTTTCATTCATACGGTGTCTTTGCCTATTGTTTGTTCTAGCTGACTTCATGGTGTCACATCTATCCCATAAAAACCTCTTTGGAAAGAAGAACATACTAATTTTTTTCCTAGATGAGTAATTCAAATGCAAATCAATAGAAAATTTTATTTTACACATTTCTTTTCCCTACCAACCTTATTTGTTGAACCTCTATATCTCTTCTCTTTGGGGATGTAGGGTTTGGAAAGGAGGGAAATTCCCTTACTCGCCTATTTTGTATCCATGGTGATAAGAACATGCTTCTTATTGGTAGAATGGGGCAAGACGAAGGGGGTCTATTTGATAAACTTGAGCGTCAAAAATAATTTGTTGAAATGTTATGAAATCATAAGTCGAAACAAAGTGAGTTAGATATTGAAAATTCCAAAAGAGTTTAAAACCTCAAAACCTGATTTTGTCAACCAAGTATCCATCTATAGATCTAAGTCTAGATAAACTTGAAAGTAAATCACATTCTAAGCTATGAGGTAACTTGAGTAGGGTGAGGTTGTAGTGTCTCAATTTGGTCATGTCAAACCATTGTCTTTCCCTCATCATCACCATTTAAAAAAAATCGTAACTTGTGCCCTTTATGGCTCTTGGTGTTGAGCCCTCGCATCCTATTGGTTACATGGGGTTAGGAGTGGGGAAATTACATCTTCTTCTCATATCGTTGTATCACCACGTTTTTCCAAGACAATATGAAGTATCAAATATTTCTTAGAGAAACTAAAGCTCAAACATCACATTGTGTTCTCATTATCATATATCAGCATTATAAAATGCAAAAATAAATCACTCTGTTATCATTTCACATCCATTGCATACATTCTGAAACGCATAGAAAATTACAAATTGTAAACATCTAGAGTACACATGAGAAATAAACTAAAAGAGAGTCAACTCAAATAAAATGGATAACCAAACCAAAAATAAGAGTATGCATATATCATAATGGATCAAGCTTTTGTACAATGCCATCACGTGCTAAGGCGTGGTCAAAACACTCACAATGAACCCAAAATACAAAAAAAAACTATATTGTTCCTTACAAAATGGAAACAAAGCAATAAATGGTCCAATAGCCTATCAATCCTTGTGGGATCCCTCAGATGGTGCATGACCATGTCCGGGACTCCTAATTTGGCTACGATGATACTGGGAGTGAACCAAATGGTGTGAACGCTCATGGTAGTGGCTGTTGGCTATGGTCTCACTGCGGGAATGGTTCTACCTCATCGAAACTCAGGGGGCTCATATCCAACCACCGTAGAATGAAGGGATGTCACCACCTCGTTATCCTCAAAAGGGAGCAAACACGTTAGTGTGTCTGCACGGTAGGCTGGTGGATGACCCGAATCATCAGTCATCTCGGCTCGGGTAAAAGAGAATATCAAAACTAAGGTTTTAAATTAATAAAGGCAAGAAAAGAGTGTCAAACATACTCGGATCTCTCGGCATCTAAGTAGGGTCGGTGATTGCTACTTTCAATGCTATTGGTAGCTATGGATTGGTAGCTGTGGGGCCTCCCCAAAGCTAGAGGACAAGAACTATATGATCACAGACTCATCATCCCTCTCCCCACCTAGAGGAAATGACTCCTCTAAGACTAAGGTATCTCTGTCTACATTGGCCTCCTCGCATGTGGCTCTCAACATCTCCTAAGTTTCATGCCACTCAGGATCACTCTCCTCCTCTTCTGTATGCGCTACCTCGCTAGTCTCGGTATCCCCCTCATCCCCCTTAGTCTCCTCTTTGACTAACTCCTCCTCCATATTGTCCCTTATGTGCTCCTCAGAATCGGAGTCTACACTAATGGGCTCATCCTCCTCTCCGATATGGGAAGGAGCGGCTTTAATATAGAGTAAAGACTCTCTAGGGGAACCAACTACCTATCGAGTATGATCTACGTGCCTAACTAAAATATGCACACCTAGAGTAACTACTGTCCATTGGGATCTCCTTTAAGGGACCTTTGGTCCTCTGAATGGTCCTATAAACTGGTACCACTGGGGGAGGTACGTCAGCGTATGGTAGGAAAAAATACTGAGGAACCCAATCAAATGGGTGAATCTCAACTCTCCTAGCTCTATCAACTAGCTGGCCTATAGTAGAACAAGCTACCACTATGGTCACCTCCTATCCCGATAACCCTGCCATGTCCTGGTAGGGAGTAGCAACTATGTCTGCTATGGTAAGAGAAGCCACTATTTGATGGAGTTTCCTAAGAACTGACATAGCTATCCACCTCACTACTCGGATGGCCATTGGGTCCAATACCTATACTCCCCTTCCATAAGGGGTGATACGCTCATATACCCAACTCATGACAAGAGTGGGGTGGCTCAGTGACTTCCCTTGTAATCAGAATACCCTATACAAGTCATGGTAGGTAGTCCCTAAGATGTCCACTCCCCATGCGTACTATGGCCATGTGCCTCAATATGTTCGATAATGGGAGCCCAAAGTAGTAGAGAAAAGTATCGTCTCCGTTGTCCCCAATAAATTGTGAGGACAAGATACCCATAATGGCCCTCTGGATGATCGAAATAGGAGCAGTAGCAATCAACTAGACCTTCATCCCCTTCTTCAAACTAGATGAGACAACGACGTCTCCCATATATGTGGCCCATTGTGTCATCACGGCCCTAGATCTTGTTGTCTCTAAGGTTAGTCTCCTCCCAAGAATCGGGAGCCCAAGGATGTGGTATACATCCTCCGAGTAATGGTCCACTCACCCCTAACACCTGGAAACCAGAAGGTGTTCCGATCTACATCCTAGTAGGAGAACAAGTCACACAATATGTGACTTGCAGGGAAACGTGTGGTACTCAAGAAATCCTATAGATACCTACCATCTGTAGAGTGTCCCTCTCAGCCTAAGTCAACTGATCCAAAATCCCAAGGAGCCAATCACACTCTCTCTCTACTCCAACAGATGTATTCCTCCTTCTACATTCACCAAAACATGAGAAAAGAGAAAGTTAGTAACGTATACAAGAAGACAAGCTCATCAAAAACATGATAAAAATGAAAAATCCAAAAAAATCCAAGTTAGTGAACATTTTGGTCATTCTATTCAGAACTGCCACCCAGTGCAAGGCGGCGGTTCCAGGACCTACTTTGGGTAGAGGTCCTGAACAAATTTTCCAAACGTTCCCTTAACCCTAAAAAATGTTCAAAAGTGCAAAAAGGAACATTTTTGAAAAAATAAAAGCATGCCCTATGGGCACCCCTAGAGACTTATTTAAGACATTTAAAAAAAAAATAATCCCACCTAGGTGAACTTTTCAACATTTTTACATTTAGGGTATAAAAATAAAAAAGTGAAAATAACCAACCTTTGACCGCATTGGTCGATCTCCCGCATGTGGAGGCATGATCAATTTTTGCAACATACATTTTGGTTTGTACTCTCAACAAAAACAGTCACCATAAATCCAGAGCTTTGAATTTTCCAAATCAAAAATACACAAATGAATTGAAAAGTGAGTTTATTTTATATATATATATATATATATATATGTTATTTTAACCTCATTTTGAGTGTATGTGTTCACAGGGATTGAGCGTTGGCGTAGGTATATTTCTATATCCTCGCACAAATGGTAAGTCCTCTTGTCATTTTGATTTAGTGTTTATTTTTCAATATTTTATCTATATGCACTTGAGTCTTCTTTTCTCTCGGTTGGTAGTGGGAGTTTGTGCGGAAACATTTCGGCACATGAGCATGTCGGTATAACTTCCAACTAACCTTTTCGGGAATGCCATACTCGGACTCTCTATGTTTTGCACATTTTCATGGCTAAGACGCTTCTCGAGGGGGCAATATGTATGCACCCAAAATTGTGTGTGCTACATTGTCAGAAAAGCGGTTACAAAAGTCCCTAATGATGATTCAAGTCCTTTCAAGAAGGTGTTCAAGCTCCAAATTCCATTTGTAGTGTATATTTGTTGCCTAGACATCCTTACTTAGCCTTCCCATGCTTTTTCCAGCTTCTTGCCTCTTTCTATGCATGTTTTGGCCTTTAGTGCTAGGGCCATTTGCTCTAATTAGGTGGCGGTTGAAACCACCGCCCAAAACAAGGTGGTGGTCCTGAAACCACCACCTTGCACAGGGCGGCGGTCCTACCCACTTTTTCTAGATTCTCTCACGCATGTTTTAACATGTGACGGTTCACTTAATTTCACTTTTTACATGCATCCATGAGCCAAATTGTCTAAAATTAGCTTTGATTGCTTGGTTCTCCTTCCTCCTATTTTTAAATAGATTTAATTAGTTAGAACTACTCCTTCTTTCCTTGAGCTTGAAGGCACCTCCCATCCTCCATTCCTATATATTCCATGCTTGTATTCAAGCAAAAATCCTGAGAATTTTGTGTATCTTACATTGTATTGCTACTACGATCTTGCTAGGAATTACATAGCCAAGCTCTAATCTCTTTGTTATCTCTCTTATACTAACATTTCATCCATAAAGCCATCAACCTGCCATTACTCAAGCACCATCCTCTGCTGCTGCAGTTCTTGCATTCCCAATCCCTTGAACTCACGTGAACACTTGGAGAAAGAAAGGAACATACTGAGGTGACAAATACGAGACACAACCATATTTGCCAAAGCTCTTTCTCATCTAGGTTGGAATTGTGTGTTTTTTTTCCTTATTTGTTGAATTGTTAATTTTGAATCACTTGGTTTTAATCACATATCAAATAGAGTAGAAAATCATTCATTTCAATAAATTAGGAAATCACAAGTAGATCAAACATTAGTAAGCTTTCCTCTTTAACATTACCAGGGAAGTTGTGGGGAACAATAGCCCCTTTTAGGGTCATTATTTGTTCTTCACCTCTGAGGTAGGGTTTGAAGGGTTTTTTATTGGATTAGGTTATTTGTTTTAGATTAGATTCATACATTCACACAAGTAACCAGCTACATCCAACTGATTGCTTGTCTTTAGTTTATTTATTAGATTAGAATGCATTTCTTAAAAATTAGAAAAGAACAAAAATATTTCCTTTGGTAGATTAGTTTTCTTCTATTGCTTTTATCTCGAAATATTGTGAAAACACAAACAACATAGATTAGATTTCCTTGATAATTAGTTTGCTTATCAAAAATCATTTTATTTCATTATGTATGACCATCAACGGTCCACAATAGGAAAAGACATACAATTGTGATCCCTTGGTCCCACAACCCAATGGGCCAGAATTGATAACTGACATTGATACTAGCTTATATTTGATAGTCTTACACACACTGTAAATTTTCTTTGAGAAGATAGAACAACTCAATATGCTAAATATCACTGCTAATCAATCCTACAACTATTGGACTACTCTTGGCAACATGGTTTGATTATGTGCATGACCATACAAGGGCCACAACCTCCATGAGTCTTTGGTTTTGATCCTCAGGTCCCATAACCCAATGGGCCTGCTAATCAATTAGACATTGACACTAGTTTGTGTACATTAGTATTCAGATCTTCACCACTTCCGCTAGATATTATTGCACAACTTTCTTTCCTTGAACATAGCAGCCCGATCGAGCTAAGAATTTCTGGACCAGACTTAAAAAATTGCCCATAAATACATGTGGCTCCATCACGCCTCTCATTCTTACTTTCATGACCTTATCTAGAAAACTATACAAGGCACCCGCATGTCATTTTTCAGTTATTCAACAAACAAAAATAGAATATTAGAAGAGAGTGACATTGATTGGAATCTTCGAGTGGCCATTATCTTAGAACGATTCATCACACTACTTCAAGTTAGGAGAGCATTCTTTTCTTTAGACTCACAGATCCTGATATTGCGTGTTGAAAATATAAGATTTCCCAATTATTTTGATCTTCGTCACCACACTCACATTCACAATCATTCTACACTTTGTCTCTCTCGGCCACGACCTTAAGAGGTCGGGTGCGAAGAAGGTCACGTGTTGATTTTTTCTGTCTGAGACACAATGCCCAATGATAAAGCATTGTGCACAACAAAACAATCTTGGGCAATTTGTATGTGCCAAAATAGTACAAAAGAAACAAATAAGCTAGCTTTATGGATGGGAGGTAGATCCGGATGATCCACGATTCATTTCGATGGAAACAAATGAAAACATCAGCTAAATATAATAAGAATACCATGGATGAGGAAAGAATTTCATTTGTGTATAAGTTTTTTTCCATTTTTTTTGACTTTTGTGATTTTTGACGATTTTTTTTAAATTGGATAATTTTATAATTTTAAGGAAAATTTTATAATTTTATCGGGAAAATTTTGATTTTTGAAATTTTAGATTTCTTTGGTTGGTGAGAAGAATTTACAAAGTGGAATATTACTTAATCATATGAAAATACCCCGGGATGACGAAATGAGCGTTGGGTTGCGAAAACATGCCTCGACGAGAAGAAAATGGGTCAAAATGATAATTTAATAAAAATAATCATCGCGACGGGTAATAGAGGAAGTTAAAATGATCACGATGGTGAAATGATGCATTTCAGCCATCACAAAGCAGGAGAGAGGGCATTGCGGTGGGTTAAAATGGCCAAAAATACCCCCTCGGGGTGTAAATCACTGTGATAATTTTATTTGTTACTAGAGCTTTGTCAATTTTTACCATGAGTGATTTTTGAGCTATGAGAGAGATGGCATGAGTCAATAGGCACACAAGGCGAGATGAAATCATTTGGGAGTATGGATGAGACAAGGACAACGTACCATTTATGAGTACCTAACCCTTCCTCGTTAATTTTTTCACTTTAATAACATTTATAATGGTTTCCACCAATTTCTTATAGGAAATAAACTTCTCATCCTAGACCTTGTATTCATCATTGACCTATGTGATAATTAGCTGTGAATCACCAATGACTAGTAACTGTATGATATTCCATCAGATGACCAATTTCAACCCAACAATGAGCACCTCATATTCCATAATTTTATTTGTGTAGGGAATCCCATACGTAAGACAAAGAAAACAATATGATTGTGGAATTATCTCTCTAGTAGGGGTGATGAGTTTTTGTCACAATATGATTTTGAAATAAGTTACATTAAAGGAAAAGAAAACAAAGTGGCAGATGCACTAAGTCGTAGGAAACATATTTCTACACTTATAACTTTGAGAAATCACTTTAAGGATGAGGTAAAAAGTATCATGGAATTTGATTTTTACTTTCAATAGGTAAAAACAACACTTACTACAAATCCAAATGACATAAGATATAAAGGTTTTCACTTCGATAACAAAGGAATCTTGAGATTTGATAAGTGGGTGTATGTTCCTTTGGGAAATGAGTTAAGGAAAAAGTTGATGATGGAATTTCATAATTCACCTTACTCGGGACATCTCGATATTACAAATATGCTTAGTGATGTAAAACAACAATACTTTTAGAAAGGGATAAAGAAAGACATAACCAATTTTGTGACACATTGCTTGGAATGTCAGCATGTTAAGGTTGAGCACATGTACCCATCTGGTTTATTGTATCCTCATAGCATACCAAAATATAAGTGGAAGGTAATTAGCATGGATTTTGTTAAGGGGCTGCCTATGTCAGGAAATAAACATGATGTTATTTTAGTTTTTGTGGATAAACTGAAAAAATTAACACATTTTATCGTTGGTAATCTTAAGGGTGATTCACCTATTTTAGTAAAGAGATTTATGCATGAAATTTTCAGATTACATGGAGTACCTAAATTGATTATATATGATAGATACCCTAGAATGACATCTTGGTTTTGGTAAACACTTAATGCAGCCTTAGGAACAACACAAAATTTTATTTCCGCATACCATCTGGAAACAGATGGTCAAACTAAGAGAGTTGATCAAGTTTTGGATGAAATGTTATGAATGTACTGCATGGATCAACAGTATAAATGGGAAGAATACCTTCCTTTATTTGAATTTTCTTACAAGGAATTTTTTTATCTTACACAATGTTCTTTGTTCTAAATTAATCTTAATTTAGAACACACATTCTAATGACAATTTATCTCATGAGAAAACCATGTGCAGTACAGTAAATGACTCGGTGGAACACCAATCTCTCATTTCATGACCCGTTATTAAACCGATCTCTCATGTTAAATCAATAATGTGTATACTATGTATACTTGATTTCTTTACCTTTTAGGGAACCCAAGTATTACATCTAAGAGGTCTACGAATATATGTTACCAATATTCATCCGAAATCCCGCATCTTAGACTAGGTGACATAGGACAATGTAACCAACAACTTGTGATAATTTTTCAAAATATTTTAAACATTTTTATCATGTTTACATTCCTAGAGCGACATACTCGTTAAAGGGAATAAGTCCCTCACCACACTTGTTTTGTTATCTAGAGTGGTCTTTCCTAACTTCAGGTCGGTCAAATCTGATTTCAAGGTTTCACACTAGACAAGGTTAGCAACATGCACTAGTGTAGAAGACTATTCATGGTGACTAATGGTACATAAATATTCTCAATCGAATTACATCGATTGGGTGTGTCTAGTTATCCTAAGTCAACATGAGTTGACCTCAACACTAGGTCATGTTCCTATCCCTATATAGGGTAGAACCATGATCCATTCTTACACTTATGTCAATAAAGTCAAACAAACTAAGTGGGGTGTTAAGACATAGCAACTGCATCCTATTATCCTTGTAATGACTCCTGTCATTACAAAGGTACTATGCTACAATTGATGTGTACCAACATCCAACTAAGTTTCCTCAACTGGACTCACATACTTAAGATTACAAGTTTAATATCCCATTTAATCATTTTCTAAAATATTAATGATAAAAACTCTTTATATTCAACTAGCATTATTTAACCTATAAGGCTACAAGTTGAAATTTCACATGTGGTAGGTTTGTAAATAGAATATTCTTCCTAACCATTCAATTACATGTTTAAGTTTCTCTTAAATGAAGAAGATTAAATATTACATCGATAAGGTTGACCTTAATGTTATGAAAGTGTGTTCATTATATCCTTTCTTATTTCATCTGTAACTTAAATGAGTTTATTATAAACCTTTATTTTAGACTTCATGAAGATGAAGATTTCCTTTTAATTCCTTTCAAGTGCATTCCATATTTTGATTAAATAAATCTACTTAAGAAGGAACACAATCGACCATTCTTTTATCATATTCATAACACTTTAGCAATATCTTCAATTAAGTTTCTATGATTGGTTTCAAGGAAAGTTTCTAAGACTAAATTAATAAACATTAGCCTAAGGACCTAAGTTAGTTCCTAAACTAATGTTTGAACCTAACCTAAATTTGGGCTAACCTAAAGGGGATGGATGGGATGACATGCTAAGGTAGGTTGGTGGCACTAACCTCAATGCATTTATGATGATTTAGTGGGCATTAAAACTTATGTTTAAGAAAAATTTGGTGAATGCAAGAAAAGAAATAAAAGGTGTAGTTGGCCCACCTCTGCCAAAGTGTTAGTTGCATGGAAATTTAAATTTAGTTATGGCCAAATAAAATTTGGTGATGGTGGGAGTTATGGAAGGACTCTCAGTCCTATTTGACATTTAATGTTTTTGGTAATGGCGAAAAAACCACCTAGGAAGAAAGGAAGTTGGAAGAAATAATGGTTTTGGTTTTCACATTACTCATTTGGTTTTTGTGAGCTTTAGCTTTGCATGCGGTTTTCTCTTAAAACCCTTAGTTTGAATCCTTGCATATTTTTTCACCTTTCACGGTGGTGATAGCGATGAAAATACCAATGTGAAGCTATAAGAGGAAGGATAAGAAGGTTATGAGTAGTTTTGTTAGTGTTTTTGTGGAAAGGATTAGCTATCAAAGCTCTGTTTAAATATTTTCAATGAGAAAATGAATACATGAGCTCTATCAGGCATGATAGGCCCTATCCATTAAGCCTATTACTTTTATTTAAATACTTCATAAAAACAAATCTGCTCTATTTTTGAAACCTTATTATTTTATGTTTTATTATTCTTGCTTCAATGGTGTTTATTTTGTTTTTATGAATGAAAATTGGCTCTTCATTGTTATGTGGAAAAATGAAATATGGAAATAATGATTTTTTATTTTTATACTAACTTGTATTCGGACCTGCGGGGCATTGGAATGGATCTATGAATATTCTCTGATTGAATGAATACCTAGTTGAAGGTTGTTTAAGCCTTAATAGTTTCTTGGTTATATGGAAATCTATAAATTTTATCTTTCATTCTCTCATTACAGTTGTTGTTTGAAAACTACCTTGGAAGGAGTCTTCATTTTGTATTACTCAACACTATGGAGTTTTCTTGTGTTTGATGTTTTTACTGTTGCTTGATGATGGAAGTAGGAAACCATTATTTATATTCACTTCTTTTGAGACTGTATTTTATCATGGGTATACAATCATATAGATATGGGGTTTACTTGTGATTTGGTTCTTTCCCCAAATAGGAACTGTTGGAATCTCTGTGTTCTTTCTTAAAACTTTTTGCAATTACCATTCGGGTTAGGAGTAAATGGATGCCCACCTTGAGCTTGAAGGTACAATATATTTTATCCTTTATCAATTTTTGTATGAATGGAAGTTGTTGAAAATTAAAGTAAAATACAAAAAATGATGGTGTACATGGTTAACTTCTATTTAGTTACTTTTAGTTCTTATTTTGTTCAACCCACTCTAGGTTTTGGGTTTCTCATCGAGATCTTTTGATCTAGGAAAGTTTTCATGTTTGGTTGATAATTGTGTACTCTTGTTATTGGGAGGTTTCTCAAGGGATCTATCTTCTTGTTGAAGGTTGTTAGATCCTTGGGAAACCATCTTTAACTTAGTCTAAGATACTCTCTTTATTTTTCACCTTGAGCTTACTTGGAGCTGAATCGGATCTTTGTTTTAATGGTGGCTATTCAACGTATGAAATGAGAAATGGTTATGGATTCCTCCTTGATGCATCTTAATGTCTTATTGGTTTATATAGAAGGAGGTATTGTCAATTTATTAATTCTCTTTCGAGTTATTTCTAACCCACGAAATTGGGGAAAACCTATATCTTCATAGTGTAGATATGCATTCCTTTTTTTGTAACAGATTTATCACCTTGAATCTTTAAGTTATTATGATGAATTTAAGACTGTGGTAATCTGAAGAGTCTCTTGAGAATGTTCCTTATTGGTTGGAGTATTTTGCAGTTCTGAATTGTTGTTTCATTCATTTTATAATCTTTCCTTTGGATGATCTCAAACTTAATACAAAACTGGGAATGATATTGTGTTAGTATGGATCTGAAATTTTATTTCCCTCTTCCTTTACTTGAAGTAGGAATGATTGATTGAGTTGTGAAATATCCAAAATATAGATCGTGCTTCTTTTTTGTGAAATAATGAACCTTCATTAGCGAGATGTCTTAAGGATTACATGATGATATTATAATTGTTACGTTGAGTTAGGAATTGGATAGGAATGTAGGACTGTGTGAACATGAACCGTGAGTCACATTGGTTATTTCTATTGACTAAGTTTCCCTTACCTTTTTGTAAAAGACTTACTCATGTTCAATGTACTTCTTAGACACTAGGATGAGTTTGAGATAGTATGATTTTTAGATGGAATGTAATTCTGATTTGTTTGTACAAAACAATATACTTATTCTGAAAGGTAGTTTTATATGTCTTGAATTACTTCTTGAAAAGTTGGAAAAGGATAAAGGGAGGAACTTAATTTGGAACTTGGATGTGAAGGTAAAGTTAAGATGAAGTATGAATTTCCCCTTTCTTTAATTCTGTTGTTTGATTTCCAGCATGTGGAAAAGTTTTTATGATGAAAAGTTAGGATTAACTATGGTGATTAATTAGTCCTTACTTATACATTACTTATAGAAACTTTAATCTTTTCTCTCCTTCCTTGTTGTAATATTTTAGGGAAAAGTATTTTTGTTTATCTTGTTTGTGTTTTTAGAACTATTTCATAAACAACATGGTTCTTTTTATGAAGTAGCTAGGTAAAATCACAATGTTTTAATGTTATAGTGCTTATCATGCTCAGTTCATTAAACTGACTCGTGCTAAAAATTTTGCAGATGGATTTTGTAAAAGATAAAAGGAAAAGACATATAGAAAGTTACATCTATTTTACTAAAATAAATTGTCTCTTTATGATGATGATTATGTGGCATTATTACCTGAGATGTGATTTTTTCGGAAAAGGAAGATGTAATAAAACTATTTTTATATTGTTGTTATGACACTTTATAATCTTTGAAATACTTTTGTAATCGGTGGATGATCAATCCTTTTTATGAATAAATGGTTTTATGATTGTTTAATATTACTTTATTGTATTACCTTCTTTGGCATAAATTGGGATGTATTATGAGTAAAGTAAAACCTAAATGTAGGAGGGCAGTTTATATACTTAAGTGTTATGGGATTTGGTTTGAGGATCTGAAATATTAGTTGGTTTATTTTCACATAAAAGAGATGCAACTAATAAGTTGACACTCTTAAATAGATCCTTAAAACAATAGAAAGGAATTATGATTGAATTATCTATATATGTGTATGAATTTATGGCTAAATTAAAACATATGTGATCTATTTACATAATTAAAAATTAGTCCTTGGTATAGGAAAAAGGATATTTCCTTTAAACCAATCATAGAAACTTAACTAAATATCTTTCTAAAGTTTTATGAATATTTTTAGAGATAGGGTAAAAAGAAGGGATGGGCTCCTAGAGGCCAAATACAAAAATATTAATCATGAAAGTGCACTTGCTTTAAAAAGAGGAATATGATTGAGAGTTAAACACTATGAAATCCTAAAAGAAAGTTTTTAATAAAGGAGGTAAGAAACAACTAAAGAAAGACTTAAACCATTAAACAAAAAGAAACAAAGAAATTTCCTAAAATTTAAGTTGTTTCAGGAGAAGTTCCTTAAACATTATTGGACTATGGTTAGGGTTTAACCTCCCCTGATCTCATCTTTCATGCTAGGTTTAGTATTGTAACTTCTTAGGAATTCAAATCATCTTTGAATCCTAAAGTCTCTTCATCCTCCTCTTCCTTTTCAAGGTGGCCCACATGATTTTGGGTTCTCTTTTTATTAAGCTTGTTAGTCAAGCACCCAAATCCCAAACTAGAGTATCCAACTACTTGATATCCCCTCTAATGTTCTTCTGGGACAAGCATATTTGTTTGGTGGCTTCAATGCTATCAATCATGCCCTTCCTCACCATTGAGTTAGTCTCTTCCATGACCTGAACCACCATCTCCAAATACTTTGCACTTTTTTCTTCCACATATCGAGACAATGCTCTCCTTCTAGAGGCACTTTATCCTTACCCTTCAATGGACTAACTTCCTAATTTTCCATCCCTTCCATGTTCTTCCCCTCTCCCATCTACTTAGTACCCAGATTACCCTCCCTCATCTTGGAAAGACACTCAGCCAGGGTAATATCCTCCTCATCCTCAATTTGGGGCATAGGTTTATCTTGGGTTAGTTTCCCATTTGAAACAAGAGAAGAATGAGTCCCTCATGGATGGGGGACTCCACCTTACTCTGTTGGAAATCCTTCACTGAGGTGGTCAGAGACATAAATAAAAAGAAGGGAATACTAAGCATTTTATTGTGTCTGAACATATTCAGAAAGGACAAGTGGTGAGTATATATCTTGCGATATTTACCTTTCGGGTAAGATACTTCATAATGTGCAGACATACCTCCCTCCACACCCCAGGAATGCAGGAACGAGAAATGCCATCAGTGAAGTAATGGATGGTTTCCTTACCCATAAATAAAGTTTTGATTTTGTACTCCCTTTGATTATTATCCTTAAATATTTTCATACCTCTCATGTCCATGGATTATATGGGAAATGACCTCCTGTTTCTAAGCGTCTCAATTTCCATACCCCAAATAACCTCCTCCCCCTCTTTCTACGCCAATGTGAAAAATATAGTTAGCGATGGATCATGCCCTTGGAGTTTGGTAATAAAGTTCCTGAAACCCCCAATCCTAAACAGGTGCCACATAGACTTATCATCCATAATACTCCCATGACTGAATGACTCAAATCTAGTTCTATCTCCACCCATGATGGATGAAATTTTAGGTAATGAGGAGGCTCAAATTATGTTGAAATTTTGATATTATACTTTCCTTTCCAAAAATAGATAAAATCTAATTTTCATACTCGTTTTTGTAATTTTGGAAAATGATCCCTTTATTCTCCCTCACGTGGCTTAAGGTGAAGTCCTTATAATTTTCATGATTAATAATATCATTAATAGGCACAGGGATGACATCACCTTTTTGCCACACTTTGAAATCATTAATTTGAACTCCCTCATTCACAAATCTGTCCACACAAGTATTACGTATCAAATATTTTAAGATGCTCTTTAATATCATGAGTAATATTACCCAAAGCCCAATTATGGGAACTAGTCTTGTTGATGGAATTTAAAATGAGAAGAGAGTCCCCCTCAATAAGAATGTGTTTAATTCCTTTTTCCTTAGCAATAACTTGAATTAAAGTGTTATGAATATGATAAGAGATTGGTTATTTGTGTTCCTCCTTAGGTAGATTATTAAATTAAAATATGGAATGCACTAAAAGGAATTAAAGGAATTTAGTCTACTTCATCTTCATGAAGTCTAAAATAAAGGTTTATAATAAACTTGTTTAAGTTAAGGCTGAAATAAGAAAGGATCTAATGAACACACTTTCATAACATTAAGATCAACCTTATTGTTATAAGATATAAGATTTTTCATTTAAGACAAACTTAAACATGTAATTGAATGGTTAGGAAGCATATTTTATCTGCATACCTACCTCACATGTAATTTCAACTTGTAACCTTATAGGTTAAAATTCTAGTTTAATCTTTAAGCGTTGTTATCATTAATCTTTAAGACAATGATTAAATGGGTTAATAAACTTGTAATCTTAAGTATGTTAGTCCAGTTGAGGAAAACTCAGTTGGATGTTGGTACACATCAACTGCAACATAGTACCTTTGTAATGATAGGAGTCATTACGAGGATACTAGGATAGTTTCTATGTCTCAACACCCCACTTAGTTTGTTTAACTTGATTGACATAAGTGTAAGACTGGATCATGGTTCTACCCTATACTGAGGATAGGAACATGATCTAGTGTCGAGGTCAACTCATGTTGACTTAGGATAACTAGACACACCCAATCAATGTAAGTTCAATTGAGTATGTCTATGTACCCTTAGTCACCATGAGTAGTCTTCCACACTAGTGCATGTTGCTAACCTTTTCTAGTGTGAAACCTTGAATCAGATTGGACTGAAAGAAGTTAGGAAAGACCACTCTAGATAATAGAACAAGTGTGGTGAGGACTTATTCCATTTTGATGAGTATGTCATCTAGGAATGTAAACATGATAAACATGTTTAAAAACTTTGGCCAAAGTATCACAAGTTGTTGGTTGTTGTCCTATGTCACCTAGTCTAAGATGTAGGATTTTAGATGAATATCGATAACATATATTTAGATAGGCCTCTTAGACAAAACACTTGGGTGCCCCTAAAAGGTAAAAGAAACCAAGTATACATAGTATACACATTATTGAGTTAACATGAGAGATCGGTTTAATACTGAGTCATGAAATGAGAGATCGGTGTTCACCGAGTCATTTATAACTGCATATGGTTTTTTGTTATGAGATGGATTGGCATTGGAATGTGTGTTCTAAATTATGTTAATTTAGAATAGAGAACATTATGTAAGATAATTTTTTCCCTTGTTTCTAAAGTCTTAAAATGGGAATGTTACATCTTGGTATCAGAGTTGAAGGTTATAGCTCTTGGACCTATTGAGTCCATATCTGATAAAAAATTAATTTTCTTGTTAACAGAAAATGGTTAGAACAAGGGGAGGTGCTACAAATAACCCACCTCTAGGTGGAGAGGCAAGCTACCACACAAAAACTTGATGAGATTCTTGCTCCCTGTTGGACACAAGAGATCATCTGGTTGTACTTGAACAAAAAGTTATGGGTAATGAGGAGGAGGAAGAAGATGATGATAATAAAATCAGCCACCTCCTTGGAACAATGCCAATATTGGAAATTTGGGCATTGATAATAAATAATAATGCAAATGCAAATGTAAATGTACCCAATCAACCTGAAAATAAAAAGGCAAGATTAGCAGTTGAACTCACAAATGATATAAAAAGGATAAGTCCACCTAAGTTTGATGGCACTACACTAGGGGATGGAGCTGAGAACTGGCTCAATGAAATGGAGAAGTACTTTTCTATAAGAAACTTCTCAGAGGAAACTAAAGTAGTATGGGGAGCTTATCATCAACTTTCCCATGAGGCATCCTCCTGGTGGGACAACCGTAAGGATGAACTAAACATTGATGAATCAAGCATCACTTGGGATCAATTTAAGAGTTATTTTAGGCAAAATGTTGGCTTCCAAAACTCTATTATGATAAGAAGATGACTAAATTTCAGAACTTAATTCAGGGAAAGTTAACTATAACAAAGTATTGGGAGAGGTTTACTAAACTTCTTAAGTACGTGCCTCAGTATCAAACTGATGAGAAGTTTAGGATACAAAATTTTATTATGGGATTAAACCCTATCATAGGGGGTGAGGTAGATGTTTCACAAGCCCAACCACCATGGAAGGGGTTGTAGAAAAATCCATTGGTAGAACAAAAATTAAAAGCAATTTCTACCCATAAGGAAGAGAATAGAAAGAAAATTCCTAATTCTTCTTCATCTCTTGCACCCAAAAAGGGGGCATGGAAAAATTTTGGTACTAAAAATAAATTTTTTTTTGATAACAATAAGAAAAAAACAACAAATAAACCTACTGCAAATGTTCAAAACAACTTCGTTAAGAACAATAATAATGGACATAAGTCCTATGGAGGACAAAACAACAATTTCAAGGATGGAAATAAATTGAACCTAAAAGAGGACTGTAGGGGCTGTTACAACTATGGAAAAGGATCATTATGCAAATAGTGTCCCTCTAAGGAAGGATGACAACAATCAACAACATAAGATACATGTTGCAATAGTTGATAAACAAGCTGAAAAACAAGTTACGCCTATAGAAGTGTCAGGTAAATTATTTGGTATACTGTTACTATAATTTTTGATATTGGAGCTACTGAATGCTTTATTTCTAGTAAATTAGCTACAAAACTAAAAATAAAATATGGAATAATGGAAAAATATTGGATTGTTCATTATGGAAATAATGTTGTCCATATTATTAGTAAATGTCTTTTTGGAAGTTCCTAGAATTACCTAGTTTTTCCATTGAAGTTGATCTTTATGTTGCTCCTTTGGGGTCTTATGATGTCATAATAGGTGTTAACTGGCTTGTTGAACATAAATAAAAAAAGTTGATTGTTTTGAAAAACACATTAGTTGTCTTGATGATCTGCAGAAAACAACAAGACATCCAAGGGGTAAAATGAGAAATTTTAGTTAGAAAATTATCAGCTATGCAACTTAAAAAGGCCAAAAACAAAGGTTACACTTTGTATGTAGTAAAAATTTTTTGAAACAATGAAGGGGATAGTGATTTCTTGGAAAAATTTCCATTGTTAAGAGATTTTCAATGATGTGTTTCTAGAAGAACTACCCGGTCTTCCACCCAAATGAGAGTTTGACTTCATGATTGAAATCAAACTAGGAACTGAGCCTATTTCAAGGCACCTTATCGAATGAATACCATTGAACTGGTAGAGCTTAAGGCACAATTACAAGAACTATTTTCTAAAGGTTTGATAAGACCGAGTGTCTCACCTTGGGGAGCACACGGTAATTTTTGTGAAAAAGAAAGATGGAACACTTAGACTTTGTATTGATTATAGGATGTTAAACAAAAGAAACAATAAAAAATAGATATCCACTTCCTAGAATTGATGATCTATTTGATCAGATGCATGGTGCATCAGTATATTCTAAGATAGATCTTCATTTTGGGTATCACCAATTAAGAATCAAAGATGAAGACATTCATAAAACAACCTTTAGAACAAGGTATGGACATTATGAATTTATAGTTTTACCTTTTGGTTTGACAAATGCACCTACAAATTTTATGAATTTAATGAATAATATCTTTCAAGAATACCTGGACAAGTTTGTACTTGTATTCTTGGATGATATTCTTATCTATTCTAAAAGCATTGATGAGCATCATGAGCATTTGAAAATAGTACTTGAAATCTTAAGAAAGAGAAGGTTGTATGGTAAGTTGTCCAAATGTTCTTTTTATGAAACAAAAGTGCACTATTTAGGACATGTCATAAGTAAGGATGGAATAATAGTTGATCCATCAAATATTGTTTCCATAACTGAGTGGCCTACACCTAAGAATGTACATGAAGTCAGAAGCTTCATGGGGCTTGTTAGTTACTATAGAAAGTTTGTTAAGGACTTTTCAAAAGTTCATTGCACCGATAACTTCATTACAAAAGAAAGATAAGAAATTTTGTGTGGAGTGATAAATGTGAATCAACATTTAAAACTCTTAAGGATCAATTAACATCTACACCTATTTTGGTTGTACCTGATCCAAATGGAAACTTCACGGTAGTTACAGATGCTTTTGGAGAAGGACTCGGAAGGTATTCTGTTACAAAATGAACATGTTATAGCATATGAGAGAAAAAACTCAAGTTACATGAGTTGAATTATGCTCCCCATGACCTAGAGCTTGCTGCCATAGTTCATGCACTTCAAGTATGGAGACATTATCTTTTAGGAAGACCTTTTGAATTAAAGATTGATCATCTTGGGCTGAAGTATATTTTCACTCAGCCAAATCTAAATGCAAGACAACGAAGATGGTTAGATTTTTTGTCACAATATGATTTTGACATAAGTTACATAAAAGGAAAAGAAAATAGAGTGGTAGATGCACTAAGTCATAGGAAACATATTTCTGCACTTATAACTTTGAGAACTAGTTTAAGGATGAGGTAAAAAGTATCATGGAATCTGATTTTTACTTTTCAACAGGTAAAAACAACACTTGTTGCAGATCCAAATGATGTAAGATATAAAGGTTTTCACTTGATAATGAAGGAATTTTGAGATATGAAAATGGGTGTATGTACCTTTGGGAAATGAGTTAAGGAAAAATTTAATGATGGAATTTCATAATTCACCTTACTCAGACATCCGGTATTACAAAAATGCTTGTTGATGTAAAACAACAATATTTTTGGAAAGGGATGAAGAAAGACATAACTGATTTTGTTTCACACTTGCTTGGAATGTCAACATGTTAAGGTTGAGCATATGCACCATTTGGTTTATTATATCCTCATAGCATACCACAATATAAGTGGTAGGTAATTAGCATGGATTTTTTTAGGGGCTTGCCTATGTCAAGAAATAAACATGATGTTATTTTAGTTGTTGTTGATAAACTGACAAAAGTAGCACATTTTATTGTTGGTAATCTTAAGGATGATTCACCTATTTTTAGCAAAAATATTTGTGCATGAAATTTTTAGATTACATGGAGTACCTGAATTGATTATATCTGATAGAGACCCTAGAATGACATCTCGATTTTGGAAAATGCTTAATGTAGCCTTAGGAACAAAACTAAATTTTAGTTCCGCATACCATCAGAAACAGATGGTCAAACTGAGAGAGTTAATCAGGTTTTGGAAGATATGTTATGAATGTACTACATGGATCAACAATACAAATGGGAAGAATACCTTCCTTTAGTTGAATTTTCTTACAATAATACATATCATGCCTCTTTGAAAATGGCACCTTTGAAGCATTATATGGAAGGAAATGTAGAACTCTAGTTAGTTGGGATAACATTGAAGACAGAGAGGTAATTGGACCTGAAATCCTTACTAAAATGGAACAACAAGTTAAAATGATTCGTGAACATTTAAAAGAAGTTATGAGATAGGTAAAAAAAGTTTATAAGATCTGAAAAGGGTTGATAAGAAATTTGAACTTGGTGAAAAGGTATTTTTACGTGTTAAGCCTAAAAAGAGTTCTATAACCTTTGGCAAGGTAGCCAAACTATCACCTCATTATGTGGGACCTTTGAGATTGTTGAAGTAATCAATCTTGTAGCTTATCATTTAGCATTACCCCCTACTTTGTCATGAATGCATGATGTTTTCCATATTTCTTTGCTTAAGAAATACGTTTCAGATTTATCACATGTGTTAAATTGGGATTCCTTGCAGGTCCAAGACCCAGGAATAATCATGGTTGAACCCATAAGAGTGTTGAAACTCACCAGTTGCACTTACAAAATCATGAAATTAGTCAATGCAAGGTTCAAGTGGGACCAGTTTAATGAAGAAAGTGCAACATGGGAAAACCTTGAGGACATGAAAATTGCTTTTCCTCATTTATTTGAACAGAATTAATTTTAATGATTGATAAAAATTAAAGACTTTTTTTTTAAATTATCAATAATTCTTCCAGTTTTGGGTAGGTACTATATTCATTAGTATTGAACAACTATTTTAATGTTGTAATAAATTATGAAAATTTGAATTTCTCAAATCTGGTTTTGTTTGTGAACTTATGGATGAAAGAACTATAATTATGATTATTTTTCTTGTTTGAGAATGTGGACTAAGTTAATCATTGGGATGATGATGATTTTTAGGAGGGAGGTATGTAACACCTCTAACATGGTTGATATCTATGAGGGCTTTTGTATTGGAAGTTACAAATGTTGACATGTGATTCTTGTCTAAAGACGGTGTACTCTTGTGAACTAAGAAATCATGTTTGTTGTAGATAATATGTTATCTTCTATGAAATAGATACCATTCTACCATGTTTATGTTGAATTAAAAATGAAGTAATTCATTCTTCTTATGTTGAATAATTCACTGCATGTGGAAATAAGAAATTGATTCATTTTAAACTAGTTCATAGTTTTGTTGCACTTGAACTTGTGCTTTAGTTTTCATAACCTCTGGTAGGATAGCTATACCTTGGATCAATTTCAGTGATCCAAGGCATGCTTTCAATTTCATGACATTGTGGTCATCTTGACTGAGCTGGAATAGATTATGGGATCTCTGAACTCTAGTTGTCTTGGAGTCTCGGGTGATCTCTTTGTTGCTCCATGCTTCGTATGTGATCTTTGGATGGTATCATTGATTCTTCTTCTTTTTGGTAAGTTTTGTAATTACAATTTTTTAACTATTTGCTAAAGGAACCTAATTAATCTATGTTCCTAAGATGGTAATCTATCCTAAGTTGTAATCTATCCTAAGTTACTAAGTTCTTTTATTAATATGGGTTGTTTATTAAAAAGGAAAAAAACCTAAGACTAAACCTTAGACTTTAACCTAAGGACCTAAGTTAGTTCTAAACTAATGTATGAACCTAACCTAAATTTGGGCTAACCTAAAGGGGATGGATGGGATGACATGCAAAAGGAAAGGTTGGTGGCACCAACCTCAAGGTATTTATGAGGATTTAGTGGGCATTAAAACTTCTGTTTAAGCCAAATTTGGTGAATGCATGAAAAGGAAATAAGAGGTCTAGTTGGCACCTCTTGCCAAAGTGTTAGTTGCATGAAATTTTAAATTTAGTTATGGCCAAATACAAGTTGGTGGTGGTAGGAGAAGTGGAAGGACTATCAGTCTTGTTTGACATTTAATGTTTTTGGTAATGGCAAAAAAACCACCTAGGAAGAAGGGAAGTTGGAAGAAAGAATGGTTTTTGGTTTTCACATCATCATTTTTTTTTGTGAGCTTTAGCTCTGCATGTGGTTTTTCTCTTTGAACCCTTAGTTTGAATCCTTGCATGTTTTTTTTCCTTGCATGGTGGTGATAGTGATGAAAATATCATTGTGAAGCTATAAGAGGAAGGAGAAGAAGGTTTTGAGGAGTTTGTTGGCATTTTTCATGGAAAGGAATAGCTATCAAAGCTCTTCTTGAATATTTTACAAGAGAAAGTGAAGACATGAGCTCTATCAGGCATGATAGGCCCTATCCATTAAGTCTTCTACTTTTATTTAAATGCTTCATAAAAAAAACTCTCTCTTTTTGAAACCCTTTTTGATTTTTTGTTTTTTTATTCTTTCTTCAATGGTGTTTTTTTTTTTTTTGGATGCAAAATGATTTTTTTGATTGTGTGATGAAAATGAAATCTGGAAGTGTTGATTTTTTTGTTATATAACTTTTTTTTTATTTGAACCTTTTGGACATTGAAATGGATCTATGTTGTTCTATGAATGAATGATTTACCTAGTTGAAGAGGTTGTTATATGCATTAATAATATTTGTTTTTTTGTATGGAAATCCATAGATTTTAGCTTGAATGTTCTCATTATTATTTTATTTTTTGAAAACTAGCTTTGAAGGGTCTTCATTTTTTTATTATGCAACATTTTGGGATTTTAATTATGTTCATTTTTTTTTTTTGCTTGATGATGAAGTAGAACCCATTATTTTGATTCAATTTTTTTGATGACTATATTTTATTATGGGTATCTATTTTTTAGATTGAATTTACTTATTTGATTTTTTTGGTTTTTCATTTCAAATGGGAACTTATTTGGAATCTTTATATTTCTAAAAGGAAAATGTTTGAGAAATTATTACCATTTTTATTTTTTAGTATTTGAAAACCCACTTGAGATTTGAAAGTTTAATATATTTTTTGATTTGGAAATTTTTGAATGAATGGAAGTTTTTTGAAAATGAAATGAAAAGGAATTGAAAATATGATTTGAATTCCTTCTTAAATTTTTTTTCGATATTTACTTTTTTGAGACTATTTTTTTTTTTTTTTACTTTTTTATTTTTCTTTTTTTTTTTTTGGTTTTTGATCTTTTGATATTTTGATCTTCTAAATTTTTTTGATATTAATTGAATCTTTTGATATTTTAATTTTTGGAATTTTGGAATGATTTTTTTGGGATTTTTTTTTTGTTTGAAATATTATTTATTTTTTTCTTTTTTTTGATCTTTTTTTTTGAATTCTGAATTTTTTTTAATCTTTTTGATATTCATTGAGATTTTTGGGATTATTTCATGAAAGTTGATTGACTACATTGAAGTTGTTTTTTTTTGAGGGATTTTTTTTTTTTTTTTTTTTCCATTTTGCATGGAGTGGTTGATTTCATTATGAATGGGAAATGTTTTGGCTTCCTCCTTGATTCATTTTAACCATCTTATTAGTTTTATAGAGGGAAGTTTGATCATTTAATTGATTTTTTTTGAGTTTTTTTTTCAACTGGAGTTTGGGAAAAATTGGATCTACATGGAATGTATATATATGTATTTCTTTTTATGTAAATATATTATTTATCTTAAATCTTTAAGTTTTATGATGAATTTAAGACTTTTGTACTCTTAAGAGTCTCTTTTGAGATGATGTTCCTTGTTGGTTGGAGTTTTTTTTCAATTTTGAATTTTTATTTCATTTTTTTTTTAATTATTTCCTTTTTTGATGATCATCAAATTTTTAAGATAAGATAATTAGGAATGATATTGTGTTAGTATGGATTTGAAATTTTAGTTTTAATGTTTAATATTTTTTATTTGATTATTTAGGAATGAGTGATTGAGTTTTTTGAATTATCCAAAATATTATCTTTCTTTCTTTATGAAATGAAATGAACCTTGATTAATTTTGTTATTTAATGATGATTTATGATCCCATATTTAATTGTGAGTTGAGTTTGGAATTTGATATGAATGTAGGATTTTTAATTTTGAACTTGTGAACATGAACCTTCCTTATTTGGTTGTTTTATTGATTATTTTCTTTTCTTACTTATTTAACTTATCTTATTGATTAATTTACTTCTTTGACATTATATAGGAATAATTAGATTTTGAGATATATAATTTTTTTTTAATTTTTTGGATGTATTATTATTGAATTTTAACTTGAAATATCAAAATAATATACTTATTAAAAAAGGTAGTTTTATATCTTGTATTACTTCTTGAAAAGTTAGAAAAGGATAAATGGAGGAACTTAATTTGGAAACTTGAATGAGAAGGTAAAGTTAGGATGAAATATGAATTTTCCTTTCTTTAATTATTATTTTTTGATTTCTAGCATGTTGAAAATAGTTTTTATGATGAAAAGTTAGGATTAACTATGTTGATTAATTAGTCCTTACTTATACATTACTTATATAGAAACTTTTAATCTTTCTCTCTCTTCTTGGTTGTAATATTTTAGGAAAAGTCTTTTTTTATCTTTTTGTGTTTTTGGAACTATTTCATAAACAACAAGGTTCTTTTTATGAAATAGTTAGATAAAAGCACAATGTTTTAATGTTATAGTGCTTATCATGCTTAGTTCAAATGAACTGACTCATGCTAACAATTTTGTAGATGGATTTCGTAAAAGATGAAAGGAGAAAGACATATAGAAAGTTACATTTGTTTTACTAAAAGAAATTGTCTCTTTATTATGATGATTATGTGGCATCATTACTTGAGATGTACTTTTGTTGGAAAAGGAAGATGTAATAAAACTAGTTTTATATTGTTGTTATGACACTTTGTAATCTGAAATACTTTTGTAATCAGTGAATGGATCACTCCTTTTTTGATGAATAAATGGTTTGATGATTGTTGAATACTACTTTATTGTATACCTTCTTTGGCATAAATTGGGATGTATTATTAAGTAATATCCTAAATGAGGAGGGAAGTTTATATATTTAAGTGTTATGGGATTTGGTTTGAGGATTTAAAACTATGGTTTTGGATTATGAAATATTAGTTGGTTTATTTTCACATAAAAGAGATGCAACTAATAAGTTGACACTCTTAAATAGATCCTTAAAAATGGAAAGGAAATGATATGAATTATGATTATATATATATATATGTGTATGAATTCTTGATTGTATTAAAACATATGTAATCTATTTTCATAATTGGACATTAGTCCTTGATATAGGAAAAAGGATATTTTCCTTGAAATCAATCATAGAGACTTAACTAAAGATCTTGTTAAAGTGTTATGAATATAATAAGAGAATGGTTGAATGTGTTCTTCCTTAGGAAGATTTATTTAATCAAAATATGGAATGCTTAAAAAGGAATTAAATGGGATTTAGACTTCATCTTCATGAAGTCTAAAATAAAGGTTTTATAATAAACTTGTTTAAGCTAAGGCTGAAATAAGAAAGGATCTAATGAACACACTTTCATAACATTAAGATCAATCATGTATATTTATATGATACAAGTTGTTTCATTTAAAGACAAACTTAAACATGTAATTGAATGGTTAGAAGAATATATTTTACCTACATACCTACCTCACATGTAATTTCAACTTGTAACCTTATAGGTTAAATGATGCTAGTTGAATCTTTAAGTGTTGTTATCATTAATATTTAAGACAATGATTAAATGGGTAATAAACTTGTAATCTTAAGTATGTTAGTCTAGTTGAGGAAACTCAGTTGGATGTTGGTACACATCAACTACAACATAGTACCTTCATAATGACAAGAGTCATTATGAGGATACTAGGATGCAATTGATATGTCTCAACACCCCACTTAGTTTGTTTAACTTGATTGACATAAAGTGTAAGATTGGATCATGGTTCTACCCTATACAGGATATAGAACATGATCTAGTGTTGAGGTCAACTCATGTTGACTTAGGATAACTAGACACACCCAATCAATTGACGTAAGTTGATTGAGTATGTCTATGTACCCTTAGTCACCATGAGTAGTCTTCCACACTAGTGCATGTTGTTAACCTTGTCTAGTGTGAAACCTTGAATCAGATTGGATTGACAAGAAGTAGGAAAGACCACTCTAGATAATAGAACAAGTGTGGTGAGGGACTTATTCCATTTGATGAGTATGTCATCTAGGAATGTAAACATGATAAACATGTTTAAAAACTTTGGCCAAAGTATCGCAAGTTGTTGGTTGTGTTGTCCTATGTCACCTAGTCTAAGATGCAGGATTTTAGATGAATATCGGTAATAGATATTTAGATAGGCCTCTTAGACATAAAATGGGAAACACTTGGGTGCCCCTAAAAAGGTAAAGAAACCAATATATATGTATATACACATTATTGAGGGCTACTCAATAGTGAACAAAAAATAGAAGATGGAGGGATAATTAGAGGAGACCCACTCATAAGAGATGGTGAGATATTTAGTGGAGACCCACACATAGAAGATGGAGGGATACTAGGTGGTGGCCCAAGGATAACAGAAGATGATGGATGACTAGGACGTTTCCTAAGAATGGAAGATAAAGGGATACATGGAGTGGATTCACTAATAGATGACAGAGGGCTACTAAGATGTGGCCCAAGAGAAGATGAGGATGGGCTACCAAGAGTAGACCCAAGGTGAGATTGTGATTGAGGAATTGTGATAGATAAAGAATGATTGGATAATGAGAATATAGGCCATGGATCAATGCTAGACCCCAACATCTCATCATGCTCAGAGGAAGGTGAAGATGGAAAAATAATAGAAGAATCAAGTTCCATGACCTTAGGCTCTTCCTCTACGTTCTGATAAAAGGAATCAAATTCTTCCTCCCCATACATGAGTGTATCAAGTTCTAGAAAGAACCTTTATTTTTAATCCTCTAGAGGGATATATTCGTGTAGTCTAATTGTTCCTTAATTCGAGAGAAATCAATTAGTAGAGGTTGTTGTTCTTCGACCATAGGAGGTTGACTAGAAGAAATGGGTCCAACATGCATGGAAGTTTTAGAAGATGTGTGATGATGTAGATGAGGGGAAGGATTGACCCTATTGTGTCCACAAAAGAATTGGATAGTGCATCAAAAAGATATCTTGACACATTGTTTCTTGTGAATTTTTCATTGTGGACATCAACATCGGTCTTTAGAAGATTGATAAGGATATGTTAAGACATGGTTGAAAGGGCTCAATGAAAAAGAGGGATTGGATTCTGATTGAGAGAGGAAGATGACTCGGGAGACGAAGTAGACATGGATCTATATGTCTCATGAGTAGAAGAACATGAAATGGGCTTACCTATATGATGATATAGTGTCGGTAAACTAGTATGACTAAGTTTAAAGTCCACAGATTGTGACATAGGAGTCAACTTGGAAGATTGTATAGAATAAATTTGAGTTAGATTAATCTTTAAAGGAGGAAGAATTCATTGAGGTGAATTATGAAGGAGGTCTGTGAAGAAAGGGAGGACCGTGACTTAGGATGCATATTAGATGATTTTTTTGAAGAATTAAGAGTTGCATGAATTATAAAAGGAAGAAGAAGCCATTGAGGTGATTGATAAATGAGGTCCTGTGAAGGAAGGGAGGAACATGACTTAGGATTTGATTTAGAGGAGTCTGAATAGTAGTTTGGATCAAATTCATTGGAAGATGGAGAGGATTTTGAAGAATAGTTTAGATCTGAATCGGAAGAAGGGTGGGGAAATCAAAATAATAATTTGGATTAAAATTATCCAAACCATACCACCGACTATGAGATGAATGTGGGTAACATGGTACTCGAATGAGTTTTCCAACATGAAGAACCAAATGAGGTTTAGTCGTAATAGGAACAATTTGATGTGAATTCCTAAACCTAAGATCTGTATTGTTGTAAGTGTGAGGAACCACACAATAGTCAGTCATTATTGGCATCATTTAGGTACAAATGCCTATACCTAAATTGTGTGATGGAACCGCTGTTTTAAAGGGAAGGAAGTAACATTTCAATTCAGGGAAGCATAATGACATCCAAATAGAGATTTGGTAGATATGGGGATTTTGGTGTGATTCTCCAAAGAAGATATAGGGAAAAGATACATTGTAATGACAATATTTTGATAATCCAACAAGATTTTGAAGAATAAGTCTATGATTTTGTTAACATGTAAGGAAAAATCATGCAATTCTATGAGTAAACCGATCAACTAATTTAATATTTACAACTTTTGTTTCTTAGTGGTAGTTCGACACTAGATAATCAACTCAATGTTAATATTTATGTCAAGTTAAATATAAACGAGGTGTAACTATTATCAAAGGGGTAGACGTGACTCCCAATCAAAGGATACCACAACATTTTAGAAACCAACAAGGCCTAAACGTTAAATGGAAAGGATTACAAATGTAAGCTATGTAAGCACACCAATTGGAAACATTAATCAAGATTCGTGAAGAAGTAAGATATTAGTTCCAAAGTGGTATCGAAATAAGGTAGAAAAAGTAAGAAACACTCTTCAAAAATTTGGACAATGTTTGAAGTCAAAGTATGCTAAGGATGTGCTAAAATTTGGGCAATGTAACGCATACAATGCGAACACTTATATTATGTTTACGAGAAACACAATGTAAGTATATTAATTGTTTTGAGGAAATGTGAACAAGGTAACATGTCTAAGGGGATAAAATGATGAATTAATCCTAGCTACGATGATGATCTTGAAATCAAGATCAAGTGGCTATCAAGATGTAAAAAACATACCCACACACTTTAAACATTTAACAACTCAGTCATAAATATGGATGAGCATAAATAGATAGAAAAGAGGTGAAAAAATATATTGATAACACTTGTAAAACATTCCTTCTCTTGTCCCAAATGGGAAATAAGAATGCAAAGGAATATACCAAGTGATGGTGAAACAAGCTAGTATAACTTTGGTAGAGTTTCGCCTTGCCTTAGGGAAAGTGAAGAACTAAGAAAAAGTGATACGTTGCGAGCTTCGTGATGAATATCACTAGACCATAATTTCGAGGGAATATTCCCTTGTTTGTTAGGAAAGGTTTTGAATCCAAGGAATTTAGTGTCTCTTTATGGATCTTGACTCGATGTTTTGTACTAGCATAAGTTGACCTCTTGAAGAAATTGATTTCCTATTAGATCTCTCAACTAGGCGCTACCAACAAATAATGCAAGCTTGATTTTCCAAGGAGTTACCCTTGGAGTATCTCAGATTTAATTTACCCCCTTCGAATACTATAAGTGTAAATGCATTCTTTTATATCCTCACCAGGGTCAAAATATCTTGTATGTTTTAGCTCTAACTCACAAAATTATTTATAGTGAAGTGGGTAAAGTGAGGTGCTTCTGCTTCATCCATGAGGTTACTCAATAGTGGACTAATTTGGGGTTCCTAGAACCACACCCATTGTTGTATCTTAATGTGTTATGCCAAAGGGGTTACATTCTAGTTGAGTGGATAGGGATGTACCCTTTTCTGAACCTGTAGATACAATGTGTTGAATGTCATGTGTTTTTAATCTTTTTTAGACTTAGTGTGGTTTTTGTCACACACCGTTTGACAACCTACATCAAACACATTAGTATTGTTTTGATTCTAATTCTTTGACATGCAATATGTACCTATACATAGTGAATAGTAATTTCTTCAAAATGATTAAAGAATCATATAAAGGAGATAGAATTTCATTTTTATTTCCCAGATCATCCTAAGACGCAAGGAAAGAGCATACACAACAAACTATCTCACTAACTTGTGAAAATGGAAAACACTTGACCAAAATGTGATAAATAAGTTTGTTTTAACCAACTTTGAAGTTAATTGCTTTTAGAAAACCTTAGTGAATTTTTTTGTGAAAGCGTAAAAGAAGGTATTTTGAAGCATTTTTATTCCCAAGATCACCTAGAAGGTGCGAGGGAAGAGCATACACATTTCAAAAGCTTATTAATAATCAATGTAACATTAACTCAAATTATTAACCAAGAAAAGTTCATAAAAAATTATGATATTTATCAAAGCAACCTATTAAAACCACCAATTAGCCATAAAACCCTGAAAAAGTGTTTGACATTTCAATAAAACCAACCCCTGCAAGTGTTAGAATAATCAAGAAAACAAACTTTGCAACTTTAATACATGTTAGAAAATGACTAAATTTATAATAAAGTAAATCATAATTTTTTCATAAGTCAAAATCCTAATTTTATGTTTCCATTGCGTAGTTCACTTCAATACCTTTCCAATGCAAAAAAAAAAAATGGAGTCATTTTGAGGTCGAGAGCAAACATTATGGCATCCGGAAGATAGGTTATGTACTGATTTAAACGTGTGTGCACCCTTTTAAGCAAGTGTGTGCCCCTATGTAAAACAAACATAGTAAGAGTTATGCATGTGTGCCTAGAATGACGTATGCATGACTAGAATGATGTATGTGTGACTTTTTAAGCATGTGTATGCCCTTTTAAGTGTGTGCATGCCTGAATGATGTGTGCACATGAGTTTCAACATGTGAGCATCGTTTTAGAACACCTACACGTGGGCCCGAAAAACCACAAAAGATCACAAAAAAATTCTAAAACTTTAAACATGTTAGAATTGAGCCTTTTAATGCACTTTTACTATAAACCCAATAAACTAGCATGCAAAAGGAAGGTTTACTACCTATAATTTTTAATGTGCTTGAAGCAAAACTAGTTAACCCTCAAAATGCATGAAAATGGTTAGGAATTGAAATAAAAATCTTGAAAAACCTCCATTAATGGAGTATGGAATAATATACCCACCGGATGTACAAAATGTATTCATGTGTAAGTTGGTGTAGATATGGGATGAAGCCTAGGACACTAAACAAAGCTTCAAATATTTCCAAACTTTAACAATGAACCATCAGATTAGAGATAAACATGAAACTACCTCTTTACATGCATATATAAACCTGAAATAAACATTCAAATCCTAATATTTCTAGATGTTTCTCTACTCCATGAAAGCTATGAAAGTTGAACCTATTAAAGACCCTAGAAGCAATCAGCTATGATTATTTGATCCTTCGAAGATTGAGAGTAGAGTCTCCCCAGTAATGGATACAAGGCTAATGGTTCTCTCTATTTACCCAATAATTTGAGTGAAAGATGCAATAGTAAATAAAATATCTCAAATAACAATGAAAACCACAAAAATGTAGAAATGACCTAAGCTAGTCTAAAAATGGAGGAGTGTTCTTAACAAAAAGGGGGAGGGGTATGCTTATATTTATAAGTTTCTATTTCAAAGAATGGAATGATTTGGGTGCATGTGGGAAAAAGGGTAAGTCCAGAAAGTACTTTTAACAAGTCAAAGTGATATTTGAATAGTTTGATAGACTAATTAATCTCTTAGGATTAATTAGGGTCCCAAATAGGCTTAGGGAGCTTTCGGGAGAATCGGGAGGGGGTTTGAATAGATTTTGGAAGTCTTGGAAGTGAGATTTAGCTAATGATATCCATTAATCAAATGCAATATAAGAAGGCTTAATCAACGTGTATTGATTGATTAAGAGGTTTTGAAGGGGAAAGAAGTCTAATTGATGAAGTGTCGTCAATTTGTAGGGAACAAAATAAATAGTGAAATGTTAAGAATAATATTTCTTTGATCAAACTATGGGTGTCTATAGGTTCAGCCATGGTAAATAATAATTTTTGGTTCGATTGAAGATGTAAGAATTTTCAGTGCCTTAGCCTTTATAAAGTCAAAATTGTGAAATAAGCTTGACAAAAATTTAGAAAATTGTTTGAGAATTTACACATCATGGTACAAAGTGGATAATTTACCTATGACATGGATTTTTCATTATGTAAGTAGACTAATGAAAGGATAGGGGCTGAAAACAATGCTATAAATACAACAGATGACCCTATTGCAGAGAAGTTGATTGTCAATGAAGTGAGAGTCAGAGAACTAGTCAAGAAAATGATAGAGATGATCCACCATCAAATTGGAAGCTTCCATTTGTGGATATCACATGATATAGATGTTCATATAATATATTCAAATATTTAGTACATTGTTTTTATACTTTATTTTTCCTTATTTGTATTTTTTTTAAAACAATGTTGATTTGTAGTCTTTGGAATGAAACTTGAAATATATTCACATTGCATTGATATGTAGTCTTGAGAATATAAATAAATTGTTTAAAAAAAATTAAGAGGTGGATATCACATGATATGTATGTTCATATAATATATTCAAATATTTAATACATTGTTCTGATAATATATTTTTCTTTATTTGTATTTTTATTAAACACAAAGGTGTCGATTTGTAGTCTTTGGAATGAAACTTAAAATACATTGCATTGATTTGTAGTCTTCAAAATAGAAATAAATTGTTTAAAAACACTTATGTTTCTCATACACCTAAAAGCATTAACATAAAAGGTTTGTCAGATTTTGTGAAACACTATGTATTAAAATGAAAAATAACACTATTCGTCATTCAACTAGTTTGAAACAAGCCTTGTATCATTGTATGAAAAAAATTTAAATTGCAAAAAATGGAATAATTTTCAAAATTAAATTAATCTTAATTATCTCATATTATGTAACATGTTCCACTCTTCATCTGTTGGAATTAAAATTTCTTGTAAATTAGAGTGAGTGACATGTAACTTTATTAGCAATTCATAACTAAGAGTGGAACTTTCCTTTATTATTGTATGCAAACTCGTTGACAAGGTTATCACTTTGGTTTAATGAAGCCAAAAAAATTTGTCTCGTCTACCTTCTCAAGAATTTGGTTCTTCTCTTGCATAATTTTTTCTTTCATGTTCTTCCAAAATGCATCTTTCTTAATGAATTAGTGTGGTTTTTCATAAGGAATTAGAAAACCAAGCATTCTCGAAATCTTGTACCTTTCCATGCAGCTCTTATATCATACTTTAACACTTATTCAACAATACATGTGATTCACATAACATCACATACTTATGAATGATAGATGATATCTTTATTGAGACATCAATCTAGTCTTGAATTCCTCACGGATGCTAGTATTATGTCACTTAATTTGTAGATAGCTTCCAAAATTTTCCTTGTTGTATCCTATCTTGAAGCCATCACTTTTCTACTACTAGTTACGTATTTGTGAAGCTTATCATATATTTCCTATACATTAGCCATGAATTCAAACAATCTAATCAAATCATTAATTTTTTGGATTATTTTTCCCCAAACATTATCCATCATATTAATCATTACCTTTTTATAAAATTCGAGATAGTTGGGTGTTTGAAGACCTGTATTTCCTTTTGTGCATTCACTAGCTCCTATTACAACATTTCATTTTTATCTCTTCCTTCTACAATATGAACTTGAATTTTCTCTCTTCCTTTAGGGTATGTTCCTATTTTTGTCCTTTTCTTTCTCTTCCTTCAGAACCTCTTGTAATTCTCCCAATGTTTGTTCTAATCTATTATTTTTAATTTCTGTTTCTAGTAATTTTTTCTTCACTTCTTCCTGTTCCACCTATTTTTGTTCATTTGCGGTGACTGCAGTCATAGAGGTAGATGATTTTATCCTTTTCGCTAACTCACTAGTCTTATTAACTCGCCACTTTTCTCGTTTGCTTTCTCATTTGCCGAGTTTTCATCTAGATTTTGAGTTTTATTATTCAACTTATTGTTCTCTCTATCTAACTTTAGAACTATTTTGTATACCACATCATTGTTCCTTTTTAATAAATTTATTTTGTCACAAGGTTTCATTATGGGAAAATCCATTTGAAAAGTGGTTACATCGTAGTCACTTTGAAACCATTTTATTCTTTGGTTGTACAACTTTGGGCACAATATACATGTATTTCATGGTATCTGTGTTTGGTTTATATGTAGGAAATACCCTCATTGTGGTAGTATTTGAAGTTACAATAACATGTAGCATTTTTTTCTTAATTATTTTATCTCTTTTTTCTTTATGGGCAAACTCAACTTGGTAATCAAAACTTGAGGTGTTTGGAGGAATGCAATTCTTGAATGGAGGAGTAATTTAAGTTTAGGGGAATTTCCTTGTGGATTAGAAATTTTTTGAGGGTGGCACCACCTTATGTAATTAATTACCTTGAGGCAATGCTACCATGTGCAAGAGTAACTGTATCTATGTCTATCTTTTGCCTCTTCTTGGGTCCTTATTAGACAGTAAGAACTTCAACTATATGTATTGGCCTCTTTAGAATAATATGGTTGTGGTACTTTTTGACCACTACTACCACCATCACTAGAACCACCAATAATAACAACACTAACAAATTCATTTCCAACTTCTCCTCTTAAATTTTCAACCTATGGTTGAAACGTTTGCTAAGGATTTGACTCGAAGAAAAATGCATTGGATTACCACTTATAGTTATTGTATATAGTGGTCATTTCTCTTAAGGAAAAGTTCCAAGGCCTAGCCTATCGAACCTATTATAACATGTGCCTCTATTAGAAGCCAAATGCCTTGTCATGTTGAACCTAAACCACCACCACTAAAACCCATCTTTTCAGCTATAAATGCCCATGTAGTATATGTTTATTTGATACTTTCATTCAAAATTATTTTATATGAGTTATCCCCCAGCAGGGGGAGTGTGTAATTCATCCTCAGAGTCACACTGATCATCACTACATACCTCTATGGGATACACTTAATTCCATAATATGTTAAAAATTACATCTTCGGAATAGAATCATACTCTGAAACAACTTTTAGATTTCCTAGGTCCCGCCTTATAGAAAAAAGGAAGTTATTTTTGACCTTATTCAATTTTTATCTCATAAAACAACCTCTATATTCTTTGGCATGTTTTTAGAAGAATTTTTTCATCTTTTACATTAAAATTATCATATTGAAATGCCTCTACCTCTTTTTATGGATGTAATCCCATATTGTTTGTTGACAACTCTTGAAAACTAAATAATTTCTCAATAAAAATTTCATCTATAACTTTTTTTTACTTCATCCCAAGATTTCTTGTTTTTCAATTTTTCTAGTAGGGGTTTACTTTCATGTTGAATTTTAGTGGCGAGTTCTTGTTCTCCCACGCCCTTTCTTTAATTACCTCACATGGGTCATACAACCAGTGAGGTTCAACATCAAAATTAAAAATTTGTAAAGTTTCACGTGCCAAATTTAATGGTTTTCTCTCAAATATGAACCCTCCACATGAAAATTTGAAGGAAGGAAATATGCTCCTCTTTTGCTGAGTAACAAAATACAGTTTATCTATACTTTCCATCTACAGTAAATATTCCAATTAAAAAACCCTCTTTGTCACATGTATTGAAAATTTGTAAGAGTGTACTCCTAATCCATAAAAACTTATCACAATATAGTCCTCCATGAAGTATTAATCAACTAACTGTATTTATAACCCCATTTGAATGAAATCTCTACATGTCATAAGCAATCTAGGCATTGTACTTTTTTAAATTGCTTGATAAATTGGAGTCCAAAAGTATTCCAAAATATTGATTTTAGTCCCTTCAATTATCAACATCCTTATCTTGGGGGTCTACTCAATTAATAGAAGAAACACTTTTAGTTGGCCCTCAACATCATTGTAGGATTAAATTAAAAGCTTGTTTCTTATAAAATATTCAATAAACCACTATATAAATAAATAACACAAGTAGGTAGTGAACCTAAAGGTCTTAGTGTAGAGCCTTCTTTTATTTCTAAGAAATATTTATGCATAGATTTTGTAATGTTCTCAACAAATCTGTATGCACAAGGTGAATAAATGAAATGGATATTGTATACCATTTTGAGGAGGGTTACATCTACTTGTTCATCGCTATCAAACCTAAGGAAAAATGATAGCATGTAAATGTTATCCATGACCCATGGTTTAAACATCACAACTATATACAAATGCTTCCCTCTTGGTACCGTTCCATGAATTGTTATTTTTAGCAAAAAATTATCTTTGGTATTTTGAGTGGTGGCATGATAATCATTAGTAATTGTTTCTAGGTTTATGCTAACAATGGTTAATTATTTACTTTCAAACCCCAACACATGTCTAATACTTACCTCCGTAATGGATAGCATTTCTTCTCCATTTCCATTTGCAACATTTTTTCCCATTGTAAATCTTGGCACAAAGAATGAAAAATTTGGGGTAGGGTACAACCTTGTGGAGCATCATTAATCCCAATCAAACCCCCATATTATCCAACCTAATGTATTTGAATGCTTATTTTAAATTTCCTTATTCTCATACGAGTATCTAAGTTGTGAGGTTCTTTTTCAATTACATGACCACAAATATCATGATATTCATTAGTTAAACCAGGGGTTTTAAGTAGTTTGGTGTATGGGATTGGGGTTTTATTTTGAGCTCCTATGGAAATAGACATGATTGGAATTTTTTTCTAAAAAATCTCAACCCTAATTTTTAAACCCTTATATTGAAATATTTCAAAGTAAAGGCTTATACAGTGATACTTATACAAATATAATATTTAAAGAATCAAATGTAGGATGACACTTATTCAAAATAATGAATATTTTGAGTATTACATGATCCACAACTTATATGAATATATTCATCCTTGGTTGCATTATGCCTTCAGAATGCAATGGATGTTAAATATCACCTCACAAGCATTAGAACATCATTATAGAGGATAATAGATATTGATTATGTCTTTCACTTGTAAATGTCAAATTTAGTCTCTTTTCAAATTCCATTCAGTAGATGACATTTGTCACTTATCTAGGCCTATTTTAGGCACTTCCATTTGAAATATGAGTGTTTCAAAGGTCCTTCTCCTAGAATGTATCCTACGATTTTGATATTAATATATAAAAAATTATAATCATACATATCTTAGTATCTATATGTGGTAATGTCACATGTGGAAGAATTGTGACGTTGCAAAAGATTCAAGGACATGATTATCCCAATTTTTTAATCAACCCCTATATTAATTTGAAATCTGGATAACTTATTTATAATGGACCTAGGAATGACTTGTTTAAAACCCCATGGAACAAATCCATATTTGGAAGCCGCTAAAATACTCTGCTAAACCTTTTGATAAGACACACCAAATAAGAATTGAAAAAGTTGTTATAAGCACAAGAGATTGATAGGGGGTGAATCAATCTATTAAAACTTTATTCCATTTACATTCATCATTCATTACCATTCATTCAACCATCCAATCAAACATTAACCATATGTGTGTTTAATTAAACATTGAATCAACCATACATAAGAGCAAGAGAAAGAGAGTACACAAGAACACCAAATATAAGTGGGAAACCCTAAAAGGGAAGAAAAACCATTAAAAATATTCTTATATTACACAAATAAAATATATTTAGTGAAGCACAAACTTCACAAGGAGAACCAACCCGTAGTTTAGTAGAGCACAACCCTATAAGGAGCACCAAACCCTAATTTAGTAAAACACCCACTCCACAAGGAGGATACAACCCCCTAAGATGATCAAGCACCAACTCAACCATATAAAGATGAAGATATCTAAAATTTTTACTTCCATAACCAATTGAGATCATTGATTCAGCTCACACGCCTTTAACCCTTATTCAAACCCTCACTTCTTCAACTTGTTATTACTCACTCTTTCATGGAATTATTTTGCTTCAAAATATTTCACACAAAATATAAAATTAATCATAATTTTTCACACTCTCTTATATATGAAACAATTCCTTCATACATATTATACACTTACACTTTGGTTGCACTTTTTCCCTCTCTCACAACTAGTGCAAATTTGAATTCAAACATGAACTTTATACCCTTCTAAACTCCAAAAAATGAAATAATTAAGTATACATATTTTAGTTCAACCAATAAATCTTTAAAAATACCAAACAATTCATTAAACATTCATAATGGACCCATGTAGGTCGGTCATTCCCAAATGCACTAAACAAGCACAAAATCAACTCAAAAAACCCATCACTTGGATGGCTAAAACTCATAAACACCATCACCATGATTATTAAAGCTCCAAAATTTCTCACACATGTCAAATATGACATAATAACATCATCCATGGTCATTAATTATCTTGCATCACTCAAAATTATCATAACTTACTCAAGAAGGTTCATTTACTTTACCAAACAATTGTTTCTAGGAATCAGTATTCACCATTGGGCCTCAAGAACACCCAAGAACATATTAAATATGGCATGTAGCAACTAATTGGAGTCATTTGGACCTTTATATAACATTCATTTTTTCTAGAACTCATGAAACATCCATACATGAAAACCAGACCAGTTTTCCTCTTCACCAAACTAAGCTTCCCAGAAAGTAGTTTTAAAAAAAAATTGGTTTATACCATTAATGTGATTTTTAATAACTCAAAATTCCTTCACTAATAACACAACTAATCCCTCTTCACTCTTCAATTGATAGAAAATATGAAATAATTCATCTCATGCATCATCTACCTCAATCTTTCACCAAAAGTAATCTTGTTGTGAGAAACAAAAATCTTCTTCTTCACAAAATGAGCTAATTGACCTATAAAATATAATCATAATAAGAATAAACTTATACAATTGGAAATACATATGAATCATATTTCCATAACATCTTACTTTTCCTTCCAACTCCAAGTGGAAGGCCTTTAACTAGGTCAATCTTGAAACCGCCCCAAAACTAGTATTTATAAATAGGGCACACTTTTCCTTTTTCATCTCAACCATGATCTGAAAATATCATGGAAATGTATAAAAATAAAAGGCTAAAAATAATGTCAATTTATTTCTCACCTTATTTGGACAACTTTTCCTTAAACTAAATTTATTCATAAACTTACATTTTCATGTGGGGCCCACATACAGTCACATTAACTAATATACATTTATGGAAATATGGAGGAGTATTATACAACATCAAATCATAAATTTTTAAAAATCAATCAAATTAGTCTTAGTATACTTCATTTTCTCCAAGTCACTTTTAGCTAGGGATTTAAAGAAACATATCTTCTTAACGATCATTCATTAAAAAGTGATGATCAAATGACCTTATTATTTTACATAAACCTTATTATTTTCATGAAGAAACATCCCCAAAATATCTATGTACCATGAAAATCACATAATTCATAGCAAGCATTAGAAGGTCAACTTTTAGCACAAATATTCACTCTAGAAAACCCGGTTTTGCCAAAATTGTTGTATCTTTAAAAATATTCTCTAGAATGACATTAAACATGTTATGAATCATCATGAAAACATGTTACAACTTTCCATGCTTGCCATATATCCAAAATAGATCTGAAACTCTCTATCCATTAAGACTTACCTATGTCAACTTGTATGTTCTTCACCTACTTACTTCCCAAGGACCATGAAACACCACCTAACCTCTCGAACTAGCCTAAAAATCATCATCCGCCTAATATGAATTTCCACCATTCTTCTACCATGCTTGGATAGGAATGATTACCTTCAAATCTCATACCTCCATACCATTTTTCATGCTCTATGGCTAGGAATAATCTTGGAATGACCCGATTCAACCACGAAACCTCATAAACTGACCATTTTTACCTCATGAAGACTCTTAAAAACCTATAACACACCTTTAGGAACATGTATGGCCTTATTAAAACCTTCACTCAACTTGGTAGAACTCATATTGTGACCATACACAATAAAACATGCTTCATAACCTCATAGAACTTCACTAAACTCAGTCACTACCAATCAACCTTCATACTTGACCTTGATTTAAACTTCATGGAGACACATGTGATCTCATGAAACCCTTTTACATTAATGGACTTGACATAAATGACACCACTAACATACAATGGTCAAAATTCTCCCCCTTTTTCATTGATGGTAACCAACAAGACCAACACACCTACTAGACCTAATTTCCATGTTTTTGATGCTTATCTCCCCCTTTCACATCTATGAAAAAGGATAATATGATGACATAACATGAGAAATGACAAAAATAATGAAAACAATGCACAAAAAAAGTTACTTGCTTGATAGATCTTCGAGGTGATTCTCTCCTTTTGGTTTCATTAGCAATAATAAATGATCTAATGGACTTGTAAAGAGCCTTCACAAATGGATCCAACTGAATGTGTACTCTCCATACTTTGAATTCATTCATGTTTAACCATACGCTTAGCCCATTTAAGGATAAAAATAACAATTCTACCTGTAATGCTTGTAAAAATCCATTAGGGACATTGTCCCTAAACTATATCTTTGAGCACCTTGGTCAAACGTCTCAAGGTAATAAAATCAACTCAAGCAAGAAAAATATCCTCCATATTCTTCTCCTAGTCTTATTCCATCAAAATATAATTGATCAAGAAAAACCTAGAGCTCATACCTTTTTAAATTCCATGTAGATGGTTCAACTATATTACCTTTATCCTAAGACATTTTCTCAAGTACTTTTGTAGTCTCACTTACCCCTATCATCTAATATTTCTTTTAATCCCAAGAGTGTCAGTCTATCACCCAAGTGTTGCACGCTCACACGAGGTGAACAGGCATTGAACCCCTCCTTTATGTGATCCTTGTGAGAATGATCTATAATTAATGGGGGAAAGGTTTGCAGAATAAGAACACATGCATTTAATCTAATATAGAGGTAGTAGATCTAGTTCTAATCAAAAATACTCCATGAAATAAACACAAGCATCACAACATCATAATGGAAATAGATATGAACTATGAATAAAATGAAAATACACTAGGGTCTAGTCCATAGACACCAATCTACAAAACAGAGCTCCATATATTGATTAAATCCATTTATAATAGCCATAGTACATCAAACGGGGTCATCTCAAACCATAAGCATCATGAAATCACATTCCAACCTTACAGAACTAATCTAAACATAGATCCTAGCTATGATTTCCCATTATAACCTTTGTTCGGACGATCGCATACATATATGCCTAGTCATAACATTCTTGTAAAGTACTTCATTTCCTTTCTCTTTCTTACTCTCTCCTTATTTCAGACCCAAGAAATCCTTTAAATAGAATCTAGATTCACCGCCATAGTTTCACCCATGAGAAGATCATATAACAAGTGGAAATGTGGTCCTCCATGATCGATCGACTACTTATGCCATCTTGTAAAAGCCTCCACTAACTGTAATGATCCTCCTAGGAATATTCCCTAAATGGAATATTCTTTTCTTGACCTCAAGGCTCCATGATGGCACCTTATCCATTTATCATGCCTACTCGGGCCCTCACGTGTTTTTCTTGTGATACCACCTTCAAAATGCAGCTAAGTCCCCAAACCCTCTTTTGCTTCCACATGCCAACCTCTTCTCCTACACGCCTTTCCTTAAGAGCCTTCTTACTTTATTTCCTTGTGCGTACACATTCCTTCTCTTGCTTGGGACTTAGTCAATTCAGGGCCCAACATTACCCCACACTACGCATGTTATCCATCCCCAAAACACTCTTCTCTTTCACCAAAGAATAAAGAATGGGAGAGATGAAATAATCTGCAATTGAATAAATAATGGAAGAATAGAAGGATCATGCTACTGCTGCATGAGGAGTGGGAATTATTTCTTCACGGATGCTTCAATTTTATCCCAAGCATCTACCTCACCTGTGCATGTTGAAGTAAATCACCCACCAACACGCTAAATTCATCAAAACTTAGCTCATATCCCTTAGCCTTTAGCATATTTGTGATGTTTTCCATCTGCTTGCTAAGGTCACCCAACGCGTCCATCTTGCGAGTGACTTGGGGGTACAATTCCTTCAGTTTATTTTTAATCAAAACCCTCAAGGTTTTAATCACCTATGAATTCTTATGGACCTCTATGAAGATTTTATCTCACTTCGACCTATTGCCCTTGTTTTTCTCTTGAAACTCCTTTAGATCCATCTCGTGGGTAGAAAAAAACATGCTTGCTACTCTATCTTTATCACCATAGTTTTCATACACAACTCCGACCATTTATTTTGTGGTCATCACTTAGGCAAGGAGCTTGGAGTGCGAGTTATTTCCTCCCAATTTTCAACTTTTTTTTTGTTATAGCATGCCATCACCTCTTCTACTGAATCTAATGTAAGTGGTTGCCTCTCCATGGTGAGTATGCACATTAATTAATCCAAGCGGTGCATGGTTAATTCATACTTTTCTCAGAGAAGACTATTTTGGGTGCTTTAAGATAATGACATTTTAAATAACCTTTAACTTTTTGTAGACCTCATGCACCTTCCCCTTTTATACCTCGGTTCACACCTTAATTTATCATTGATGAATTACTTTTGTTTTAACTCCCTATCCCTCTCGATGATCTCCTCATTCTTTTTCCCAAGCTCATCATCCAAGAATATTATTCTATCATTTCTACCAAAAATCCTTGCTTCCACTTCCACTAACACTTTGTTGAGTGCATTACAAAATTTCTCATCCAACATTCATTGGGCATTTACAAGAGGGTTTATTCCCTTGGCATTTAGTGTCTTCATCAATGCATCACTATTAACCTCAAACTCGAGCTCATCAACATGAGACTCAAAATCCCAAGATAGAATTTTCCTTGTGCACGGTTATAAACCCTATTCATCAAAACAAGACCAAGTGAGGAGTTGTTCTATGGGCATTGTGCTTTGGAAACACATGCAAAATACCCTACTTGGATCATTGATGTAAGTCATGGTGTGCTCCTGCGCCACTCCTACATCCTTTACACGTGTGTGCTACCTTTAAGAATTTTATTACTTAGTTGGGGTCTCCACCCATGCTTCCATACTCCTTTCCCACACTCACGCTCTCCTTTGTTTCTTTTTATCACTTCGTTGGCGCTGCTCTCTACCTCGTGCTCCACTAACTGTTGTATAGTACCCACAACCTAATTTTCTAGTGTGTCATCTATATGTTCTTAGGTCAAGGTTGGGGTCTTCTTAGCATGCATGTCTACTTCCTCACTTCCTCCTATATTGTGAGCACCTTCTTCATAGTCATTCTTCTCTTCATCAGACTCATGTACATCATGAATAGGGGGACTCTTACCTTCATCATTCTCTTCATCCTTCTCCTTAGAGTCATCACCCTTTATTCTCCTTGTATCCTCAGTCGAGTTTTGTACCACCTTTTTATTCTTCTTCACCGATGACTCTAACACAAGGGACTCTTCTTTATGTGGTAACTATTCCTTCTCGGGAAATTCCTTCACCATGGAATTCTTCCTATGAGTGTAAGTGCTTGTGCCAACACCAGATTCATGTGCCCCCATAGTTTGAATTGTATGCACACTCAACACCTCTTCTTCCAAATTTGTTAGGAAATAAGGGATAAAATATGTGGAATAATCCCTCACGAGAATCACAATATAAACTAATATGCAAAAATATTACAGATCTCAAATAAAATTGCAGAATAAAATAACACAACACAAAAAGACATTATTTAACATGGTTCACCCAATTTGGGCCACGTCCACCAAGAATCACTTGCTCAGATTTTATTACAAGCCACCGCTCTCTCAATACAATACCCAAATCTATTTGGAGCTATGCTCAACAAACTCTATAGAATTCACACCCGAATTCAAAACACATCTGCAATGTTTTATATTACCTACCATATATACAAAACCATATAAATTGACAACTACTTAAGTAGTTTTACAAAACTACGGGTATCAAAACCATGTGCCAAAACCATCCTACAAACCTATGGGTGAAATCCCACCCATATGATAAAAGCATGTTTCCCAAGTATATCGGGTACGTTTAAGGCCAAAATCTAATGTGGAAAGCGTATAGTCTTCAACACTTTCTCACATGAGAGAAGGCTCCACAACCTAACAAAAGTCTCCTCTTGTTCCCTCTTCGTTATTACCACTTGCTCCCATTGGGGTCTTACAGGATAGATACGTCATCCTTAACATAAGAAAACTTTTATAAGTTAGGCCTTAGACATGCATACACCCTTTCTTTTATTCTCTTTGCAATAGGAAATGTCATCAGTTTCAACATATGTATGTCATAAGAGACATACTTCAACATAAGTGCAATTCATGGGATACACCAACATTTAGTTTAGCTCATGTAATATTGATCAACTAAACTTAGATCAAATCTAAATTTCTTTGCCTCCTTAAACCAATTGACCGTGCTCTGAAAGTATTTCATTGTGAAAGAGAAGGGAAGCTTACACCAAGGGCTCTTGGTGTCATCAATCAAAGTAAACCTGCCAATACAAAAGTGCTGATACACAAAAACTTAGCCTCTCCATCCACCAATGCTAGAAATTATTAGAATTATACACTCTGCCCCAAATGCATTGCACATTCATTTGTACCACTTCTCTAAGTGTGCCTTATGAGAAACCATCATCATTTCATAAGTGTAGGATTCAAATATTTTAGCAGGGGAGGGGTCCTCATCTCAGGTACTCCCAAACATATTTATCCGGCCCATCGGGCACTCCAATTTTGAAAAAATAATGGTGAGAAGGATGTTACCATACATAATATTTTCTCTATTACGTGGGAGACATCTATGATTTCCTCTCGTGATAAATTCGAAAGGTTGTAGATTGTTCCCACCGAGATCTTTTTGAAAACGTTCAACCAACTCTTGTTTACATGTGTCCACCTCTCTTTCCCATTCAAATTTGTGACCAAGTACACAGCCATCCTCATGATAGGGTTGGTGATCATGGAGATATCAAAATAACACAAACCCTTCTTATACTCATATGCCACAATTGTCTTCTTGATGGCCTCCTTATTGCATAAGTCATCATCTAGCAGCTCTCCTTCATAGATAATGCCAGTGTACTTGGAAATCAACTAAGGAGTTATGCACATTCTCCATCCTACAAAATAAAATTTATCCTCATGCACATGTAACATCATCCATTGGTATAACCTTTTGGGCTTTCTGAAATAGGGAAACTTGTAGGAGCTGTAAGAGTTCCAGCCTTCTCCAACTTAGTTTGCACCTCGTCGTCATACATAAGTTTTCCATCATGTTTCCTCCTTCCGTGGGGTGAACCAACTCCAATGTCATTTCTTTTTCAGTGGTGTTTTTTTGATGGTTGTAGTCACTCACATCCATCTTGTGTATGTGAGATACCCATTCCTTCCTAATAGCATGCCATATGGGTACTGCATCTCCGCGTACCACTCTTTATTAAAAATGGTCAAAACAGTTGGTTTTACTTTTCCTTTCCTTTTCCCTTATTCGGTGAAACATTATATCCCTTTCTTGGTGCCATTTCTTCTCATTTGGTCCTTGTAAGCTCTTCCTTCCTTATTTTCCCAACTTTGTTCTTTCTTGTTTCTTTACTTCTTTGTGAAAAATCTAAATCACGTGCCCTACCTCTACAAACCCTAACCTAGAAAGCATTCCTTCCATAAGATGGCGTAACACCCATGGGAATCCTCCAAACACATTTATCCACTCATTCATGTGTACTCCCTTTCCACTCTGGTTCATAAACCTGTTGAATCTTGTGTTATGCATGTAAATCTCCATAAATTTTTCTTCGCAAGGATGCCTTAGTTTGCAAGAGTTTTTTAACACAAACGCATGGTAGAAGAATAAATCACCTTAGACCTTCTATTTATATATTTTAATTTTTCCCACATAAAATCAAATGTCACCTACCATTGTACGAATGCAATAAAGTTATATTTTTCCAATGACATCCCTTCGTGACGTTTTGTCCTATGCTTTCCTCTCGCTCACAAACTCACGTAAAATTTTCCGCAACTTTTTGGCGTGCAAGACCACATTAATCAAACCTAGTCCTTGTCACCACCTACCTCATGTTTCACTGTGCTTGCATCCTTGTACATGGTTTCCTCAAAGCATTTTGACACTAATCCTCTCAAGATCACCTCTTCTATGCGTGATTTTCGAACCCATGCGCTTTTGATTTACTCACTTGGGCTTCCTATGCACATCACTCCCAACAATCCTCCTTACCATATTTTTCACAACAACTCATCTTTGACATCTTCCACCCCACATTAAAATAGATGTGTGGTCCTCTGTGCATAAAAAACCTTTCAAAAATGTATAAGCTACCAACGTGTAAATAAGCTCAAAATGGAGAGACAAATCAAAGTGAAAAAAGGAAACACAAAGAAAGAAAATTGCATTAAGGGAAATCCTAAGCTAAATGGAAATACTGCCTTATTTACAAACACCCCAAAGAATTATTTATAGTAGGGATTTAGCCTACTCCCATTGAAATACCCTAACAAGCATGTTCCATCTAGCACTTGTAATCGGCAAGCATCTCGAATCTATTATATAGGTTATAATATATGGCCCCAACCAATGGAATTTGAGCTTCCTAGGATGGCACAAAAACTTAGAATCATATAAAAGGACCATCTTCCTAACATCAAATTTTTTATTCTTGATGTGTCTATCATGCCATGCCTTCTGCCTAGATTTTTCCATTTTCTGGCTTCATCGTGCTATTTTATGTCTTTCATCCAAATGCATTAACTTGTCAATCCTTTCCTTAAGCGCTTGTTCATCAGATAAACCTCATGCATGTGAAATACATAATGATGGTAATATGAATTCAATAGATAACATAGCCTCCATGCCAAACACAAATTGAAAAGGTGTGGCCTTGTTTAGTCTTTTATAGGTAGTCGATATGACCATAACATGGAAGAAACTTTATCATCCCAATCCTTTCTCCCAACATCACAAATCTTGGTCAACATGTGACTCAAAATTTTGTTAAAAGCTTCCACTATCCCATTAGCTTGTGGGTGATAAGGGGTAGTCTTGTGATGGGCCACCATGAACTCAGCCAACAAGATTCTAACTATCTCATTTAGAAAATGAGTACCCCTATCACTCATTAAACTCAGTGGGCATCCATACCTTGATTATATTCTCCCACAAGAATATGGTTGTTGTTTCCATCATCCAATCCCTTGTAGGCACTACTTCTACCTACCGTGTAAGATAGTATGTGCATGTAATGATATAACATGAACCTATCCTTTGTACGACTAGGGTAATAGGGCATAGGAAGTCAATTTCCCATTTCTTGAATGGATCTCGCACTATCGATAGGCCTTGATGTAATTTTATATCTTTTCCTTGGCTTACAAGGCACTGGAAAATTTCATAAGCCTTGCAATACTCGATACAATCCTTATAAATAGTTTCCCACCAAAGGCTAGATAAAAGGATATTATGCACAATTCCATTCCCTTCACAGTGTCCTCCTATAATTCCACCATAAGCCTCTTCCATAATTGTGGCACGCTCATTCTCTAGCATGCACTGGCACAAAATCTCATAATGTCCTAACTTGTATAATTCTACACCAATTAACATATAGGGCACAATGTGTATGGCTAACTTCTTCCTTTCTAATGCCTTCATCCCTTTTGACACCCCACCTATTCATAAGAATAAGGCAATATATTCCAAGTCGAGGGTGCACACTAAATATTAAATAATCTGTGCATCTGACATCATATCCTCAATGCTCTACATGTCCTCACCCAAATTAATTATTGAAAAATGATCAGGTCCCAAATTACTCTTCCCTAGTTTCACCACAACCGTAAACTCAAACTCCTGGAACAATAGTATCCATGGCATATGCGCCCTTGTAAAATGGGCTTGTTCACTAAGTATTTTAATGCCATGTGGTTTGTGTAGAAAATAAAAGGATTTACTAGTAAATACTACCTAAATTTTGCAACACATAGATCATTGATAATGCCTCACGCTCCGTGGTGGTATAATTTTGTTCTGCATTGGAGTAAGCTTCCTACTAGCAAAACACAAGGGATGATCAATAATCCCCTCTCCAGGTTGTGCTAAGACTTCTCTAATCACCACACCGGATGCATCAACATGCACATGAAATGGCTTATCCCAAGAGGGAAAGCACAAAATGGGCATAGTGGTAAGCTTTTCCATTAACGTGTCAAATGCCACCTATTGTGCCTCTCCCCAATAGAACTTACTTTTATGTTTTAATAGCTCTTCTAGGGGCATGGAAATATGAGCATATCCCTTGATGAATTTCCCATAGTACCCTATGTGTCCTAAGAACACACACACCGTGATTTAACTAGTAGGATCCTCTAATACCACTATAACATCAACTTTTGTGGGGTCTACTAGTAAGCCTTCTTTGTAAATAATATTTCCCAAAAATGTGCCAAAAGGAGTGGCAAAGACACATGTATTAATATTCAGGGATATTCTCAACTTCATGCATATCTCAAACATCAATCATATATTTTCAAAACTGTATTTTACTAATCTGTAAAACCATCTAGTCATCCAGATAGACTTGAAGAAATTTGTGAATGAAGTCCTGAGATGCTTGAAACATTATACATGAAAACACAACAGTGTGTGTTCTTCAGTCCAAAAGGCATTACCGTATAGGAAAAAATTCCCCATCCAATGGTGAAAGTTTTCTTATCTTGATCTTCCTTTGCAATTTGAACTTGGTGATATCCCAAAAACCCATTTGTAAATGAATAGATCTCACATATGTCTACTCCTTCCAATATCTCCTCAATGAACGGGGATAGAAATGGATCAATTACACATATTGCACTCAAATCCCTATAGTCAACAAAAATCCTTATTCACCCACCCTTTTTGATACTAATGACCATAGGGCTTACCCATTCAGATTCTTCAATGGCTTCTACGATCCTAGATGCTATTATCTTATCAATCTCCTCCTTAACTTTGACGTGTGGATTCGATTCATCTTGTAAGGTCTCTTCTGAATCATGCATGCACCATCCTTTAACTTGATTCTCATTTCTCCTAGCGAGGGGTGAAATCCTTTAATTTCATGGTACCCGTGTAAAAAAATCCTAAAAATCACGCAGAAGCTCAATAATCTTTGAGACCTCTTGGTCTATCTAGTAGTCCCCAATAATAGCTTCCTTTGGTTCCACCTCCATACCAATGTTAACCTTATTTGTCTTCAATGGCTTGTGGTAAACACATGCTTTCTCATCAATGCTATCTAACACTTCACATGTACCTTCTGTATGGATAACATCCAAGTTCTCCACCTCTTCATCATCTATCAAGTAGACCAACTTTCCTTTCTAGTTCTCCAGGTAGGCACACTCAAGTTGTACTTCCTCTTATTCTTCCTCCACAAAGCACGCCCTAACTCTGGTTCACCTAATAGCTCTAGAATCTTGTCCTCTACCATGACATTGTCTCCCAAGGTAAGGTGCTTGACTACCTACAACACCTCATTCACTAATGGCTTAGTAATATGATATTCAAATGTTTGAACAAGATCCATCGTTAAATCCTGTCAATTCCTTATCCGGATTCTACAACTCGAATGAGTATACGATACACGTGCACAACCTTGTAAGGTGGAATAAAACTTATGCACCCATAGGGAAGGAGGTAAATCTTCCGTACCTCCCATCCAAGTCTTCTCACACTCCTAAACATGGCATGAGGTGGATCCCTTCCCATCATAGTACAAAATTTAAGATGGTGCATTACTTCGAGAGAAATCTAATAGAGAGTGTGATTCTCACTTCACGCCACTCTAGAAGATTATCTCGATGTGTCTCCCACTAATGTGTTGTTTTCCTACACAAAGTATAGGTAAGAATATTTCTTCTCTCCACTTGACACTTCCACTAGGTCTCCATTTCATGTAAAAATACATCAAGGTTGGCTTCCCTAGTGTATCGTGGCAATTGCCTTCCTCCCAAGTGCCTAACCGAGCACAATCTGAAAACTCGAGTCTCATTATTATTCTAATGCCTTCCAACCAACACATATGTCCCATGCACCTAGTTGTCACAAGAAATTCTAGTTGTATCACTTATGGATTGTGCATCATCCCATTAAATGACCCCTTCCTTGAATGGTTGAATGAACTCTGGGTCCTTGATTGTGTGTAGATATATCTTGTTTAATTATTATTAACCCAATGGCTCCACATATGGTGCATAATTCCCATAATTTAATGGAATGATCATGCACTCTTCCTTTTTCTCAAAAATTATGTAGCCATTTTAGAAATGCAAATAAACATTGTTTTCATAGCACTAAGGACACCCAAGTAATGCTAGGAAACTATCGCCTTCAACAAGCTCTAGAACTTGAAATTCCCAGTAAACTTTTCCCCTTGAATAGTAATGGATGCACCTTTCAACACTCCTAATGGCATGGTATTTGTCCTGTTAGCCATGTACAACACATTCTAAGTGGCTATAATGAGGGCCTCCCCATTTGATTCCATGCATATAGAGTAATGAAATTGACCATCACACTTGTGTCAATTAATATATTACTCAAGATCCATCCATCAACAACTTCATTTAGTGTGATCTCTTTTTCATAATCACTATTGTGGGGAGGTAGGTTAGCATGTAATACTTGTCTCTCATTCCCTCCTCCACTTATGGTACCTTTCCCTCATCCATTCTACCAACATTTTAACAATGTTCTCCCTTGTAACATTTGGAACACTTCCCTAACCTCATCCATATCTTTCCGAGGAACCTCAACACTCTTCTTCTACTCCAATTGGCATGATTGCTCCTTCATACACTGAATTTATCCTTAAAAACTCCTAATCACCTCCATGGTTTCTTGGTACACTTCCTTATAGTAGGTAGGATCAAGATATTTCCCATGTAACACCTCTTCTCTTGTGATAAGGGGCTCTCGATTTGGTTCATCCTAGGAGCATGCAACCTCAGTGCGTGTAGTGACCAAAACAGGCTCTAGCTCGAAGTTAAGCACTACCCTTGGCATCCATTGTGGGCCGGTCCTCTTTACACTCATCATCCTCACACCTTTTTCCTTATTCTATTTATTTCTCATGTGGTCATACAACTCTGGGCACTCTTCATACGTGTTCTTCTTTCCACACCATGAGCATTGTAACAAGTCAAGGTACTCGTGCTTGTAGTGTTCAGTCGATCCATAATTGTAACAGGTCCCATAGGGAAATTCACCTCTTCCTCTGTGACCATTACAGCCTCTGAAACCTCCATGAAAACCTCTTCCTTGACCTCCTCCATCTATATGTCCTTCATACTGACAATCCTTAACCTTAGAACTACTCCCAATGCTCATCGGGTGTATACCGAGATCATTAACATCTTGAATTTTTTCTATCAATCGACACTCCTTTGTATCATGAGTGGTCGATGTGTAAATATTACAATAGAAAGACACATTCTTATGGATTATATATTGCAAAAATGGGCATATACTTGCACCATGATCCTTGTGAAAATTTTCATAATCTATTGACACACAGTGCACACTGAATTTTGTGAGAAAATTTCCTTTTTGTCTCCCTCTACTTCATAATTTGTGCACCATAAACCATTGAAAGTCTCATGAATTGATTTTGTAGACAATTTTTCTAGCTTCTTTGTCAAGGTAGTAATTTGGGATTCTATAAATGGGATAACTTTGGTATCAATTCTTCCCACTACCTCAATGTGCAAGGCAACCTCCAAGGCCTCACACAAATCTATGAAGGTCATATGTGAAAGTGCCATCCAGAACAGGGTGATCATTCCTCTGAAGAACCAATGAGCATGTTGTGACAGATGGATATCATATGATAACTTTCACATGTGATTTTTAAAACACACATCATACTCCAGCAAGCTCTCCATCATAATTTTTTGGATTTCCTTCAACACACTGATTCTCTTATGTTTGAACTCAGGAATGTGAAACTCTACCAATAAGTCATTGACAATGTGGTAAAATCCACCACCTTTTGATGGGGTTCATACTTCTAGTATGAGCTATGTCCACACCCTTGAAATGTAGTTGCAAAATAATGTTCCTTCCTCTCTAGGAAATGATTCCCTTTACATACCATACAAAATTACATTTATGAAAATTCTCTACAACATCTTCCACACCATTGTAATTGGGTAAGTGGAGCTTCAACACACCGATTCTCTTATGTTTGAACTCAGGAATGTGAAACTCTACCAAGAAGTCATCATGAAATGTGGTAAAATCCACCACCTTTTGATGCGGGTCATACTTCTAGTATGAGCTATGTGCACACCCTTGAAATGTAGTTACAAAATAATGTTCCTTCCTCTCTAGGGTACTGATTCCCTTTACATACCATAAAAATTACATTTATGCAAATTCTCTATAACATCTTCCACACCCTTGTAATTGGGTAAGTGGAGTGACATCTCATAAAACACCTACGATGGTGTTGTGCGCCTTTCCCACTAGATCCAAAACCTTGATTCCCTCATGTGTTGCCTCCACTATAATATCCACTAGATCTGCTAGCTCATATCCCTCTGGGTCCTCTAGATCCTCCTCTTGTCATAGGTAAGGGGGCTAAATAAATTTCACTCTACATTCCCACCGTCGCATGCTAAACTATGCGATGAGTTTGTTTGAACTTAGGAATGTGAAACTCTACCAAGAAGTCATCGCGAAATGTGGTAAAATCCACCACCTTTTGATGGGGGTCATACTTCCGGTATGAGCTATGTGCACACCCTTGAAATGTAGTTGCAAAATAATGTTCCTCTCTAGGGTACTCATTTCCTTTACATACCATAAAAATTTCATTTATGCAAATTCTCTGCAATATCTTCCACACCCTTGTAATTGGGTAAGTGGAGTGACATCTCGTAAAACACCTACTAATGGTGTTGTGGGCCTTTCCCACTAGATCCAAAACCTTCATTCCCTCATGTGTTTCCTCCACCATAATATCCACTAGATCTATTAGCTCATATCCCTCTGGATCCTCTAGATCCTCCTCTTGTAGTAGGTAAGGGGGATATAGAAATTACACTCTTCATTCCCACCGTCGTGCTAAACTATGCGCCGACAGTTTGTGATATCAAACCACTATTAGATGTGTTTCCCATGTCACTTCTAGATGCGATACCCAAACTTTCTAAACCCAAAACTTGGCAAAATGATGTGCCGAGACAAAATTCCTCCAAACACTAAAAATATCTCGTATGCGGCCATAGATGGGTGTAATGTAAAACAATATCTACCTAAATCTATCTACTCACCAACACCAAATAAAATAGAAATACATGTCTCAGATACTAGAAAACTTAACGAAAGGTTTAGTCACTAGGTGCACTAAGATGCACACCTATTGCTATCCTTTCTCCATAGGATGAGCTCTCACCAGAAGCTAAGGGGGTTTCTCTCCCACACTTTCCAAGATGGGGTAGCATAGACTTCTCAAGTCCCGCCCTCCGCGCTAACCTCAAATCCTTCTTACGACATCTTCCTCCATAAGTCCATCATACCAAAAATTTGCATTGTCTTGCCAACTCCCTCTCTTAAGCTTCATTATACTTGATTCGCCTCTCTTCTCTCGTACCTTTTCCGCAAGGTCCACCATCTCCACCACACTAGCTTCCACACCCTGCGCCAAGCGAGATTTTAACTAGCCATAGGAAATGCTTCCAAACTTAAATTAATAATCTTGAACTTGATTGCTAATGACAAAGTACACAAGAAATATCCTCTAGGTTCTCACATGAACTCAAACTCAGCAACCACGGGACAAGAATACTTGAGATTACATACTCTAATGTGTAATTGGTCAACACACCTCTCCACTAGTGATCAACAACATGAGTCCAAGTCAGATCAACATCTTACAACTCTGATATTCCTCATGGGTCCAACAACAAGGTCTATAGTACCAACTTGTCCTTGATGCATATGCCGAGAGCCATTCATACAAATTTACTAGGAAATAATAGGATAATGTCTCATAGACCTCGTGATACATGTTTTTCTCCAACCATTTTCATGCATCAAACTTAGATCCAGACTAAAATTTTGAGAAAACTCATCCTCTGTGATTTTAAGCCAGGTCTTAACACTGTCGAAGGTCGACACTCCATCAACACCCATCATTCTCACAAAATCTTCAAAATATGTCCTAAAAATGGAAACAAAATGTAGTCTCACTTACCCCTATCCTCTAATCTTTCTTTTAACCCCAAGCATGCCATCCTATCACCCAAGTGTTGGGCACTCACCCAAGGCACACAAGGTGGTGAGCCCCTCCTTTATGTGAGCATTATGATAATGATATGCCATTAATGGGGGAAAGGTTTATAGAATGATAACACATGCATTTAATCTAATAGAAAGGTAGTAGATCTAGTTCTAAGCATAAAAACTCCATGAGATAAACATAAACATAAAAAAACATAATGGAAACATATCTCGAACCATGAAGAACATTTAAATACACTAGGATTTAGTCCATAGACACCAACATACAAAACAGAGGTCCATATATTGATTAAATTTGTTTATATATCCATATTACATCAAACATGGTCATCTTAGACCATAAGCATAATGAAATAACATTCTAACCTTATAGAACTTCTTTGAACAGAGATCCTAGCTATGCTTTCCCATTACAACCTTTGTTCGGACTCCGAGCGCATATATATATGCCTAGTAACAAAATTATTGTAGCACTTCGTTACCTCTCTCATTCTTACTCTCTCCTTATTTTGGACCCAAGAAATCCTTTAAATATAATATGGATTCACTACCATAGTTTCACCCATGAGAAGATCACATGCCAAGTGGAAATGCGGTCCTCCAGGATTTATTGAGTACTTATGCTAGTTGGTAAAGGCCTCCACTAATTGTAATGATCCTCTTGGGAATATTACCTTTGTGAAATATTATTTTATTGACCTCCAAGGCTCCAGGATGGCACCTTATCCATTTATCATGCCTACTCGGGCCCTCTCATTTTTTTCCTACGATACCACCTTTGAAATTTTGTTAAGTCCCTAAAACCTCTTTTGCTTCCACGTGCCAACCTATTATCCCGCTCGCCTTTCCTTGAGTGCCTTCTTACTTGTTTTCCTTGCCCACACATGCTATTTATTCCTTGGTACTTATTCAATTCAGCACCCAACAACTTTCTATCTTTTCTTATGCAATTTTGACCTTCTTGAGTCAAGAATTCACTTACCTCTATAAGAATTCACAACCTTGTCTTCTTAACACCACCATCACTTGATTAAGAGTCAAACATAGACCTATAGCTTCATATTCCTTCCTTTGTAACACCTTCATGATCTCAAAACTCAGTTATATCTTCAATAAGTGACATATAATATATACATTGGATGGTTATGACTATGCACCTTGTTAATTTGTTCCTTCATTGAGATGTCAAACTTCAAGCAAGCATGTCCCTCAAGCTTCTTTGATAACCATGAATACTTTGTTTCAAATGTTATTTGACATGATACTACCTTGAAGAATGTCAATTTCCTTATCATCATACTATACATCTTAATTTCGAGAGACTCTTCATATCTTATACCTTTGTTAACATTTTGATTTTTCATTCTTCCAAAAACTAATACCAACTTCATACCTTGCTTGAGGCATATAGTCATACCTCTTGACATTTTTACCTTGGATATCTTCAAAACTAATTATACACTATTTCAATCAACCTTTATAGATATCAGATATTTAATAATTCAAGGATTATGACAGTCATCAACGTCATTGGGAACAAGAAATTTAACCATCAATTCATTTTTCCATTGTTTCACATTCAATAGACTTCTAAAGATCATGGAAAAATCAAAAAATTATATAACTTCTACCCTGAGTTAATTCAATTAACCATAACCCTTAATTTATGATCTCAATCCAATGAATATACCAATACTAATTTTATTCCACAAGGATCAAAACACCAATTTACTCATATCTTTCTCAAAACTGTCTAATTAAGCTCTTAAGGGCGAGGTCTTGATGATTTCATGAATTGGAAAATATGTGTACACCCAAAACAAAATGAATATATTATCAAATAAAATTTTTCCTTGTGATAGTGATAGGTAAATCCTAAACTCTAACATTTTTGCTAAATATTTTTTTCACCTTAGCTTCCTCTTTTAATGTTGTAGCTCTTACTAGCCCTTAGGGGTTTTCAATATTTGTATTTTGATTACCTCACTCATTTTCCTAGGAAAATAAATTTCCACATACTCATTAGGGGTTTCCTTCTCTGAATTTTTTTAAGAATAGAATCCTTCGAAAAGTGTGCTTCAAATTCACAAATCTAGGTCATAAATTAGGTCTTCAAATAATAGTCTACATGCGGACTGTAATGTTAACATTTTCGACTTAGTAGTGCTTCTCAATCTCTAAAACCCCTCAGATTAGTTTACCCAAACCCGTTAGATGATATTTTAAAAGTTTCAATTCTTAACTACAATGAAAAACGCCTAAAATACTTGTTCTTTGTAAAAACCCTAAGGAGGGTTACCAAACACCTAAGAGGGTAAATTATTCAATAACATAGCTAGTTTATGCTTTCAAGGCACCATTTTGAGATTATAGATTAGTGATAGACTTACCTTTGAGATAATATTGACATTAGGCCATTTGGATCATTTAAAATCACTAATTTCATACATACCCGCCTCTAGGTGACTAAACCAAACTACAAAATTTAAACTTTCTTCACATAGTTTCTTATATACTTAAATTCTTTGTACTTTATCCTTATTCCACTCAACTCGATGAATTAATATTTTGAAAAAATTCTCCTCTTTTCTTAAAATTGATTTAATGACATGTAACAATCCATTCTAGTGTTCTAAGAATATCAAAACTTTATCAACTTGTGTACCTACCCTGTGACACCTTCTAGTTTCTTCAAAAACCTTAAATCCTCATTTTAGGTTAAAGAGGCATTTCAAACACATTATTATCTCATCTACCTATTATAGAGTGATATCTACTTAAAAATCATGAAACCAATTATACAATCCTTGCATCATACAAAAATTTGTTATATGGATCATGAAAGGCATCATTCCTCAAGCCATCCTAATGAAAGATTGTCCTTCTCTTTCATGAATCATCAATGACCTTGTCACTCCTTAATCTCGATCTTATTGATTCCCCTTCAATTCCCTTGAAAAAAATTTTCATCATTGATTACATTTAAGACTCATAATAAAATCTAAGACAAGTAGTATGATTAAAATTTTGATGATACCAAACCACTCTTGAAAATTATAGAAATCCAAGACATATGCCATGCTGATAGAGATTTTTTTATCTCATAAATACTTAACAAAATTCAAAGACATATTATAATACATAACCATATATGTGACAACCATTTTGTACATATATTGACAAAATATTTCCTTCTCACACTCACAAAGTAGACCCTTAGGTCATAAACCCGAGTCGATCTTTGTAACATGATTATATAGACCATGACTCACAATAATTTGAAAAAAATTATCAAGACCAAATATCATCATGACCAATAATATCTATCATTAGTAAAAACTCACAAATAATAGACACAAAATTTTATTACATAGACTACTATAGAGACTTGACCTAAAAACTGAGAATCACTCCCTTTGATGATTAATATTGAACCGAGAATGAGAAACAACTTTGGAAAAAATATTGGTGATTGACCTTAAGGATCTTTTCAGGAATGTAACATACATAATTACATGAATCTTTATAGGACTTCTCACAACCTAACAACCTTTAACACCTTTTGATAGAGGCTAAAAACTTATGAGAATAATAATTTGATGAATAAAACATAGACATACCTTAGAGAAATGAAACATCCTTTAAGGGACACATAACCATGATTAATTCATCGATGAATGTAAACTAGAAGATTAGAGAAGACACACAAAGATCATTACATCACTAAAATAGTATGTAAGCATCAAATGACCTCAAAGATTACATCTTCTCCCTTTCTGACTTTGAGATCTTGGATGGTCATTTTGGAATAGTAATTAAATCTTTAAATCCTTCATATTATAATTGAAGATCAATTGGGTACTTATTGATCTCTTAATGCACTTGTTCTTTCTAAATTAGGGATAATAATACTTCATGGCTTGAAATAGGCTTGAAAAACCTGATTTTTTCCTTCTTGATCATGTCAACATAACTTGATAACTTGAAATTCCTCAACTCTTCCCTAGTTTTCATTTTCTCTTTTGCCTTCACATCCTCTACCTTTTTTTCCTTATCATCCTTAGGAAAATCTCCTCAACTAATAGATGAACCTATATTCTCCATCACAACACTTTGATCCTTATTCTCCTTGATGTCCTTGATATATTTAAAGTATTCTTTCTTTCCCTCAAGCTTAGAAACATCCTTCTTGACCTTAGATTCATCCATATGATTATTTTTCCTTTTGAAAATTCTTCCATTTTTCCCATTAGGAGCTTGAAACCTGTTATAGGCTCTTGGATATTTACCTTGGTTACAAGATCTAGCAACATGTCCTTGTTTGTGACACTTGTAGCACACAACACTCTTCCATATTATAGGCTCATATATACTAAGATTCCAACCACAATCAACTACCTTATGGCCATACTCATAACATGAATAACATTGACCCTTAAAAGATCTACCACCATTCCATGAGTACTCATTCTTAGAGGGATTCTTTTTACAATCCCTAGCTCTGTGACCAAAACCATTATAGGCAGAACAATAACCATTAAATGAAGAACCATACCTCATAGCATTAGGTTGTCTAACAGAGTTATACCTTCTTGGATCAACCTTCTTAATCACCTTCATGTTTTCTTGAGAGCTTGGAAAATTTTTATCATCTTTCTTCACATGTTCACCTGTGAATCCTAGGCATATTATTTCACTCTTCTCTAGCTTCCCATACATTTTCAACCTATTAGAGGCATATTCAAGATCAAATTATAAAACCTCCAATTTATCTCTATACTTGAGACAAGTATCTTATTTGTTCTTTAGTGCTTAAGAAATGATTTCAACTTGATATTATATCTTTTAATTGATTGACCATGATCACTATCCATACAACTAATTTTATCTTGCAACTTTTGGATCAGAGACTCAACAATTTCCTACTTCTTCCTTAGGGTTATTTCAACATCGACGACTTTCCCATTGCTTATGCTTCAAGGATATCCTTCATGTGATTAAAATTTCTTCTCAATTACTGATACTAATTGTTGGAAGCACAAGAGATTGAGAGAGGGGTGAATCAATATATTAAAACTTTATTTCATTATATTCATCATTCATTCAACCATCCAATTAAGCATTAGCCATATGTGTGCTTAATTAAACATTGAATCAAACATACATAAGAGAAAGATCAAAATAGTACACTAGAACACAAAATATAAGTGGGAAACCCTCAAGGGAAGAAAAACCACTTAAAATATGATTACATTACACAAATCAAAGAGATTTAGTGAAACACAAACTTCACAAGGAGCACCCACCTCTAATTTAGTAAAGCACCCACTCCACTAGAAGGCTACAACCCCGAAGATGATAAAAAACCAACACAAAAATATGAAGATGAAGATATTTGATTTTTTTTCTACCACAACTAATGGAGATCATTGATTCAACTCACACACCTTCAAACCCTCACTTCTTCAACACGTTATAACTCACTCTTTCATGGAAATATTTTTCTTCAAACCCTTGTAAAAACACTCTCAAACATTCCTATTACTTTTTCAAACTCTCTCATATTTAAAAAAATATTCATACTTGTTAGACACTTACACTTAGGTCGCACTTTTTTTCTCTCTCACACAACTAGTGTAAATTTGAATTCAAACATGTACTTGTATACCCTTCTCAACTAAAAATCATGAAATAAGTTCGTATACCTCCTTAATTTATACCAATACATATTAAAAAACAACCAAACACATTCATAATCAATCCATGTAGGTAGGACATTCCCAAATGCACCAAACAGGGACAAAATCTACTCAAAACCCCATCACCCGGATGGCTAAAATTCACAAACATCATCACCATGATTAGTAAAACTACCAAATTTCTCACACATGTAAAATATGACATAAAAAATAATTCATGGTCATTAATTATCTTGCATCAATCAAATTTAGTGTAACTTACTCAAGAAGGCTCATTTCCTCCACCAAACATCTATTTCCAGAAGTAGTCTTCACCATTTGGCCTCAATACCACCAAGAACATCTTAACTATGGAATGTAACTAGTCATTAGAATATAATATACCTTTCGATCATATACATGCTTTCTATAACTCATGAAACATTTATACATGCAAACAACACAACTTTTCCTCTTCACCAAACTAGCATGCCCATAAAGTAATTTTAGAAACAAAACTGGTTTGTACCTTTGTTGTCACTTTCAAGACCTCTAAACTCCATCAATAGGAAAAAAATAATCCATCTTAAATATCAAATTGATAAAAAAACCATCAAATAATCCATCACATGCCTCATATACCTCAACATTTCAATAAAAGAAATCTTGTCCTGAGAAAAAAGAAACCTTCTTCTTCACAAACTGAGCTAGATGACCTATCAAATATCATCATCATGAGAAAAAAATTATACCATTGAGAATCCCTATCAATCCTATTTCCATAAAATCTTACATTTCATTCCAAATATAAGTGAAATTCCTTCAACCAGTCAATCTCTAAAACTACTCCATAACTTCCCCAAAACTAGTCTTCATAAATAGGGCACACTTTACCCATTTTCTCCTTAACCATGATTTGAAACTATCATGAACATGTAGTAAAACTAAAAGGATAAAAAAATCAATTTATTTCCCACCTTCTTTGGACAACGTTTCCTTAAAGCGACATTATTTAGAAACTTTCATCTTTCAAGTAAAGCCCACATACAATCACATGATATAATATACCATTTTGGAAAGATGGATGAGTCCTCTACAACAAAAATCATCACATTTTCATAAAGAATCAAAACAGGCTCATTATACTTCATTTTACGTAAGTCACTTTTAGCAAGGGTTTAACCAAGGTATCAAAAAAAAAAATGTACTTAACTATCATTCATAAAAGTGACGATAAACCTTCTTTGTTCCATGGAAAAAAATCTCCCAAAATATTTAGGTCCCATACAAAGCACACAATTCATAGTGAGCATCGAGAAGGTCAACTTTTAACACAAATCTTCACTTTAGAAAGCCTGGTTTTGAAAAAATGATGTATCTTTCAAAATATTATTCAAAATGACTTGAAACTTGTCATGAAGTATCATGAAAAATCCTACAACTTTCCATAGTAACTATCTATCCCAAATAGGTTGTAAAATCTATCTCCATTAAGACTTACCTATGATAACTTACCTATTCTTCACTGCTTACTTCCCAAGGACTATGAAACACCACCAAACCTCGAGAAATGACCTAAAACTCATCATACACCTCATATGCACTACCAACATGATGCTACCATGTTTGGATGGATTGATAATATTCAAATCTCATACCTCCATACCATTTTGCATACTTAAGGGCTAGGAATAAACCCGTAATGACTTGACTCAACCATGACACCTCATGAAATGACAATATTGACCTCAAGAAGACTCTTAGACACCTATAAAACACCTTTAGGACTATGTATGACCTCATGAACACCCTCACTCAACTTGGGAGAGATCATACTATGACCATACACACTTAAACATGCTCTAAATATTCATAGAACTTCACCAAACTCAATTGCTACATATAAAATTTCATACTTTAACTTGATTTACACTTCATGGAGACATGCGTGACCTCATGAAACCCTTTTCCATCAATGAAATTGACATAAATGACAACACTAACACACAATGGTTAACACAAGTGTCACCCATTATGGGCACCTAAACGTAAAGGTATGCAAAAGAAGCCCCGATGTGCGGAATTAAATATCAAATGAACATGTGACGGGATTCTGGATATCATCAAGGAAAAGGCATTATGTGGACTCTAACCCCATAGAATGAATCAATTCAATAAAGTTTCAAGTCTGCGGTGCAAATGAGGTGAGGTAGAGTGGTAGTCAGGGGCATATATGGAAAATGTAATCTCAATGATCAATCCAAATCTGCCATGTGTCATTCTCCTATCTATAAAATTTCAAATGACTAATACCATAACTTTTTCTCTACTACTTGAAATTTAGAAAAAATCCATATTTGGAAATTGGAAGTAGCTAAAATAGTCCACTAAATTTTTGATAAGCCACATTGAATAAGGAGTGGCCAAGTGTTATCCATTTTGGGAACCTGAGTGTAAAGGTATGCAAAATAATCCCTGACACCCAAAATTGAATATCAAATAAATACGTGGCAAGATTCTAGACCTCCTTAAGGAAAAGGCATTTCACAGACCCCAATCCTACGAAATGAACTGATTTTTAAAAAAATGTGTCTATGATGCTGGTGATGTGAGGAAGAATGGAAGTCAATGGAACATATAGAAAATGAAAAATCAATGACTAATCGTAAGCTACCACATGACATTCTCTTGTTCCTCCCGATTTGTAAAATTTCAAATGACCATAACTTTCGCTCTACTACTCCAAATCTTACAAAATTGGTCTTTGTCTTCATTTTTTCTCTTCTTTTCCTCTTGTAATCTCAACTACAATATAAAGTCAGGTTTGTGTTGGCCTTCATATTCCCATGGTTTCTTCCAAACTAATTCAACTTGGTCTTCATATTCTTTGACTTCTTCTTCACCATTTAGGATCTTCACAAGCTATTTTTCTACTTGTCTATAGTTTTCTTCATCTTCAAATAAGTTTGATTTTTCTAATTTAGGATTCCATCATAATTTATTTCCAAATAAATGCTTCATATGTTTTATTATGTACACTATCCATATTCTTCATCTTTTCTTTTATATTTAGGCTTCTTTTATTTTATGTCTTCTTTCATGACAATATTGTGAAATTGATTGATATTTGCACTGATTCCACAACCCCACTTGAGAAAAAGACACATCATTTAAACTTTCTTCTTGCATAGGAATCACTTCCCTTTGGTCTATGTCAAATTTTCCTAATAGTGATCCTATGGTTTCTCTGTGCCTCTTAAACCTATAATATGCTTCTTGACTATCTTCTTGTTCAATAGAGGCTCGGGAATCAATATATTTTCTTGTCTTTGTTTTGTTTCCTCTAATGCATGATATTCATAGAATAAGTCACTATAGAGTGGTAGTAGAAGGAAAAAATCTCAAAAGAAATATAAGTGACCAATCGGATGGTGCCATGTGTCATTTTCATCTTCCTCCCAATATGTAAAATTGTAAATAACCATAACTTTTTATATGCTACTCTAATTCTTGCAAAATTGGTCTCATTGGAGAGGTCTCCTCAAGCCCTTTAATTTTACATCATCATATTTAGAAATTAATGAGGTTATGTGGGAAAAGAGGAAAGAAAAACATAAATTAATGAGACTTAGATATGAAAAGACAATAAATATCTATGGGAATACGTGGAGAATAAGGAAAAGTGACGTATTAAATCTACATCAGTTGTAAAATCCATGAGTACTAGTAGGAAGTATCTCAAAATCAAGTCATATAATGATTATAATTTATGATTTATGAGTGGCCCATGGGTTAATAAATAGAATATGGTGTCACACATTTGTCATTAATGTAGTTTCCCACGAATATAATTAATATTGGCTCAAATATAAATGTTTTATGATTACACTTTTTAATTGTGTTACTGATTCACATGATTCAACGTTGAATAGTGACGTGTTGATTAAATTCCCTTTATAAACAATTCATCCTATGTAATTTTATTAAGCCATTGAGATTATGTCCTTTTATTTCCTTGTTATACCATTGAACATTATCATCATAACCTAAACTTATTGAAATGAATATTAATTAATATAGTTATGGCTAGTTATTTTTATTTTGTGGTATTTTGAGTATGCATTTATTATTATGGTTGAAATAAGTTGTTTAAATGATGATTTATGTGATTCCACTCTTGTTTTCAAGTAGATTTTTATATGCAGCAACATGTATATAGTAAAGGACCCATCCACAATAACTCGTGCATAGCAAAGGGACTCACCTACAGCTAAAGGACCTATCTACAACAACCCATCCATAGCTACAGAAGATCACCTACAACAAAGGAGACATGATTATGAAGATATCTGGGAACATGAAGGATGACACTCTAAGCCTATACGTGTCATGGAAGAGGCGGTTACAAACTAGAACATGAGAATTGAAGATAACTCAACAATAGATCTGACTACTTATTACAACTCACTGAAGAACTGATTGATCAATTAAATACATGATTTTAGGAACTTAATGATTACTTGAGTTATGTATTTGATATCTAGAAAACTATTAGTTAGTTTCATTACATGTGTTTAAACTCTTGTTGTTCTATTTAAGATCTTCCACTTGTTTCATTGAAGATCTTTTACTTAGTTTTTGAACTCCTAGTTGAACTCTTCTTCTCACATTTCACTGTAATTGAGGAATATAAAAGAGAAGGATTAATGTTGGGAATGTATGGGATGCAAATCTAGATAGAGAATTAGAGAATAGAAGGATACGCAGATAAGAAAGTTGTTTTGATCCTAAATGTAATCTTCATGCTAATTCAATAAAGAATTTGAGTTATGTTCAATAGATTTTAGTTACAAGCCTTAGGAGGGATTAAAACCCAAGGAAGGGCTCACTTGTGGTCTACAAAACCACTCCATAGTTTGTTTCTCTATTTCATTGCATGAGTAGGTTAGCAAGAAATTTATCTTCTTCTCTACATTCGAATTTTCAATATTTGATTTAGACATAGTGTTAGAATCCATTTACTTTCAGTTATGAGTTTTGTTTCAAAAATTATACTTTCAAGCTTTGTTATTTTAAGTATAGTAGTGACAACTATTTTCTTTCCATACCTCCCAAATTCTTTGAATGTGAATACAATATCGACATTATTAAAAATTTATGTACCTTGGTTTGATGATTAAATAAATGTAAATTAGTGAACTACATATTAATTGCTGCAAGTTAATTTTCACCACCATTTTTGGCATTGTTGTTAGGGATACTACCAAGTTATAAGGTTTTGAGAGGTTTTTCATTTCCTAGGAACAATTTATGTTTTAGGAAATTTCACCTCTAACCAATCCCCCATAATTTTTCATTGATTGAGTTGAGTTAGTTGATGCATACACCATCTAAGAGATGTCCAAGGTAGATTCTTACACAATCCTAAAGTAGCACAAATTTCTATATTTGATTCTAAAGAAGATATACTTTACTTTGTACAAGGGTTGTTGTTGTTAGGTTAATTATTCATAATATAATTATTTAATTAATATTATTAATTAAATAATAATGGTTATAATATAAACCATATTTTTGTTATGTATTGTTATATGGTTTTAAACCATATTTGTCTTTTTAGTTTCACAGGGATAATTGTTATAACAATTTATATGCTTCCCGGGATAATATTTGGAAGCTAATGTATTTTTAATTTTCTTTGTTGCATTGTTGCAACTTCTCCTTATTTGTATCCCGACTGTACAATACACATATATATATTGTAGCCTGCTTCTATGTATGAGGTTGATTCTGATTAATATAAAATTTAGGCTTCAGTCCCTGTTTACTTTTGGTACCAGAGCAAGAATCTGGACCTATGAAGGAGTGGAAGAGAGAGCAAGCTGAGATAGAGGAGTTTTGGAGAAGCATTTGTAGCATCGAGAGCCTATGTAGCCTCCTACAACCTCCCAGCCCCATCCCTACCTCCTCACATCCTCCTGTTTGTTCTAGGTGTTTGGAACACAATTTTTTTGCACTAGTGCACCCAACACTAGGCAAAAATTGCTACAGGTTTTGAAAATTAAAGAAATTAATATATATTTTTTTCCCCATTAGGGGTTTTGTCACTAAAAGTTAGTGACCCTGATAGTCATAGCTAACAGTGGCGAAACACTATATTTGGAGAATTTTGTGCTATTTTAGCAGAGCTTAGCATCCATTTCAGTGAATCGAGCTCATACAGAGAGCTGTGCATTGTTTTGAAGAGCCAAAGGGTGAGCTACGGGAAGATTCAAGCCTGCATTTCAAAGTTCGGTATTTCCTATAGCAAAGGCCATAACCATGTAGATCTGTGGCATTTCCTATAGAAAAGACCAAAATTGTGTCTTGTAGCAAAGGCCAAATGTGGTACCTGTATCAATAAAAAAGGGGTGGCAAGGTGAGCCTTGCCCGCAACACCGCACTCCACCTATAACTGTATATTTCCACGCAGGTCCACAACGACGACCTGCATCCATCATGTCCTTAGCCACCTGCAATAAATATCCACACACCTACAACCACAAGAAAAAAATGGTGAAGAAATATCATATAAAAAGCAACGGCAATGAGAAAGAATAAATGATAGAGACAATAAACAAACAACAAAGGAAAAGAGAAAAAGGACTCGAGATCCGGTTTCTCAAAGCACTTGCGAGAAACCCTAACCACTCTTCTTTCCGCATCATGTGATCTCTCCTCCGACCATGCAGGTTTACAACTCAGCCACATTTGCATTCAAAAAGGTTAGTCATGTTTTTAAAATTTAAATATAACGTGCTCCATTTCATATGCTAAGCGCATGAGGTGCTTAGGTGGTTAGAGTGAAAGCCTTAGGAGTGAAAGGTGCATGGTTCAAATCACATTGAACAACATTAAGTTTTTAATTTTGAAATCTGGTAGAAAATTTAGAGAAATCATCAAACTTGGAGGAATTTTTAGCGGAAAATCACCTCTAAATCAGCTAGTCACAGCTAAACAGGCTACCAAAATTTAGTGAGAAAAACCCTAAATTTAGGGTAATTTTTTTTTCCTCCACTAGGCTTGTTTTTTCATTTTAGGAATTTTTATAAAAGGAAGACCATCCAAAAACTTCATCTTGGGCCTTTTTTAACGATTTCTGGCATTTTGCGTTATTTTGGACTCTAGAGGTCGCTAGGGCCCACAAAACAATTTTTTTAACCTGCCATTCAATTTTTCCATATTTTTAAATGTAATTTGTATGCTGCATTATATTGTACTAATTTACAGGTTGCCATAGTCAACTATAAACTTTGTAGCTTGCTTTCGAAAGCGGCAGAATTGTAATACAAAATAGCTAAAAATTGGTTTTGTAACACTAATGAGATCCTAGATCTCATTCGCAGTGTTCGGTATATACGGTGCCTCTAGGAAGCACTTACGGGTAAAGTTGTCACGACTACTACTACACTTAATGCCTAATATAGCTACAACAACATCATCTAGGCATTGACCCTTTAAATTGATGGGAATTAATAAGGTCACAGTGCACACACTATGAGCCATCCCATCCATCTTGTGAATGATTGCATGACATAAATCAGGTGAGAAATTATCCATGTATATAGCGAACTTACGCATGCGTATGAGGATATTTCTTTGGGCCGGTGTCAATAATTTCACAGACCCCATCGATCTTGTCTTGGTACCACGTATTGAATTATTTCACATACATTAACACCTCTTTCACATACCGCCGGGTATATAGAAAGGGCGAGCTTCTTCCACATACCACCGGGTATATCGGAAGGGCACATATATAGAAAGGTTCAATATATCAAACTGATGGTATATAGATTGGGAGACCTTATACCTGGAGTGATAAGAGACAAACCCTGTCAGTGATCTCTGCAAAATGGGCACCAATGCCCCCAAAATTTTTCTTCCATATTCACAATTACTCAGAGGAAACAACTATGCTTTGCATGGAAGACAAAAATTTAGACACAAATTGAGTTGAAGAGATCTTGCCTACTTTGTGAATGGTACTCTAACCAGATCAACTACTGATACAACACAACAGTGGTAGTTTGTAAAATAAGATTAGAAGGCCAAACTCATCATCTTGTTTGGAGTGTCGATGATGTGTAACCCCACATTTGAGATGCCAAAATAGCCAAAGAAGCGTGGGATAAATTGAGCACAATATACGAGGCTAAGAACAAGAATGTTATATTGAATTTGTAGAGTCAGCTACACACATTAAAGTTCAAGCAGAATGAAAAAATAGAAGCTTTCCTAAGAAGAGTTATAGAATTGAGGGATTCACTTCTAGCCCTGGGAGAACCGGTCACAGATGATGCTCTCATTCCCATTGTTTTGAGAGCACTCCCCTCTTCTTACCACATTTTTGTCACAACACTAAACATGTCGAGATACGACAAATGGTTTTGAAAAAATGGTAAACCTATTGCTAAAAGAGGAAGCAATGCACAATAAGGATGATGAAGAGGATCGAGCACTTTGTCTTCATGTCAAAAATGGAAAGGAAAAGGTAAAGGAAAACCTAATTCCTATCAAAAATCCCAAAATCAAAATTAGTATCAAGGGGATAGACAATAAAAGAAGTAATGTCCAATCTACAAAAGAGGACATAACCTACAAGATTGTTGGTATAATACTTACAAGAAAGGTTCATCAAGAAACTCTAGACCTCCACAACAATCTAACAAGGGACATTCTAACTACAATCAAGGGAAGAAAAAGGGGAACTGGAAAATAATACCCCACCAGCAAGGTAATATTGTTGAGCAATAAGAACAATCAGACAATGAAGACTTCTTGTTCACTGCTCGATCAAGTGAACCATCCACGTCATCTAGTGATGTTTGGTATGTTGATTTGGGGGCCACTCGACACATGACCAGCCATAGAGACTGGTTTATTTCAATGAGGGACACACCATCGAAAAATCATGTTTCATTGGGAGATGATTCTTCATATACAATTTAGGGGATTGGGAACATTTCTCTACCCCTTGGTTCATGCAAATACAAACTATCAAATGTCCTATATGTCCTTGGGGTGACTAAGAATCTTCTTTCAGTCAGTCAACTCATAGATCACAACCTAAAAATTGAATTTAATAGTCAATCCAGAAGAAAACGTGTTTGATTTGAGACAAATCAATAGGCTAAAAAATAATTGCAAAAGCCTCCAATGTGGGACACATGTTCCAACTTGATTTTGTTCACAAAGATGATCAAGCACTTGTGGCTAAGAACTCCACCTTAGCATAGTTGTGGCATTAAATATTTGGTCATGTAAGTTTTAAATATCTCGAAACACTTCGTCGGTGTAATATGGTACATGGGCTACCATCTCTTCAGAAGGATACAGACAAGTGTCCTCACTTGCCTAGCAGGAAAACAACATAGAGCTTCGTTCCAAAGGAGTACATTTCAAGCTCATGGTAAACTTGACCTGGTTCATACCGATCTTTACGGTCCGATGCAGCCAAGTCATTCTGGGTTCCAGTATTTCATGCTTTGTGTTGACGATTATTCGATAAAAATGTGGAATTTCAGTCTTCGTAAGAAAAGTGAAGCGTTTGAAATCTTCAAAAAGTTCAAAGTAGTAGTTGAGAAAGAAACATGTCGTCACATCGAGAACTCTCCACTTAGATCGAGGGGGAATTCACCGGTGAAGAGTTCAAGACTACCAACAAACTCATGAGATTCATCGAAAAATTCCTCCTCCACACACACCGCAACAAAATGGTGTTGTTGAGAGAATAAATTGTACTATCATGGAAGTGTGATGCATGACTGATGATTCCAGATTTACAAAGACATTCTGGGTAGAAGCAGTAAAGACAGCAAGTGTATTTGTTGAGCAGAGTGCCTTTGTTCCTCTTGATGGAGTAACACAACAAGAAGCATGGTCAAAATGGAAACCATCTATTGCACACCTCGAGTATTTAGGGGTGTAAAGAAAGCATGCACATACCCAAGAAGAATAGAAAGAAATTGGACATAAAGTCACAAAAACTCATCTTCATTGGGTATAGTGAAGAGACTCTTGGGTATAGATTGATGGATCCTAAGAACAAAAAAATTCTACACTAGCAGAGATGTTGAGTTTTTTGAGAAGAAGGAAGTAGAGACTCCTCCTCCAGACTCACAAGAAGTATATTTTTCACCAGTTGTAAAAATTGAAGTTGATGTTCCCTTAGAAGATGAAAGTGATGATGGGGATGATGGTTTTGAACAAATAGAACCACAACCCATGGGAACAATTTAGCATATGCCTAAATGGTGTACACGTACATTACAAGATGCAAGAATGGATGCTCCACCAGATACATCCACACCTGAACCACGGACTCGCAGTAAAGCAAGAGAAGAAGTTAACTTTTCCTTGATGAGTAGAGTTATTGAATCAGATGAGCCCTCAATAGTTTAGGAATCCGTATAGTCAAAATCTTTGAAACATGCCATGGATTCTAAATATCAATCAATGATGAAGAATAACACTTGGAAACTTGTTGATCTTCCACCAAGGAAGAAACCCATTGGATGTAGATGGATATTTAAAACAAAGTACAAAGTAGATGGGACAGTGGAAAAGTATAAAGTGAGACTTGTAGAAAAGGGTTATGCACAAAAAGAAGGAATTGACTATGAGGAGACATTTTCTCCCACAACTAAGATCAAAATGATCAGGATGATATTTTCTCTAGCTGCATAGTTTGGATGGAAAGTCCACCAAATGGACATAAAAAGTTCCTTCCTAAATGGATATTTACAAGAAGAAGTCTACATGACTTAACCTAAGGGATATGTAGTACTTAATCAAGAAAAAAAGGTATGTAGACTCACAAAATATCTCTGTATGGCCTCAAACAGACACCCCGGGCATGGTACTTCAAGATTGATGAGCATCTCGTACAACATTGATTTGTTAGAAATCCATATGATCCCAATCTCTACCTCAAAAAGCAAGGGGGAGATGGTGATTGTTGTTGTCTATGTTGACGATCTAGTCATCATTGGCAGTTCAGTGAGGATGATCGATGCAACGAAGAAAGATCTTAATTGATCATTCGACATGAGTGATCTCAAGCTAATGCAATACTATCTTTGATTGGAAGTATGGCAGAAAGAGAATCACATTTTTGTTTCTCAAATGAAATATACCAAGATAACACTCGAGAAATTCAAGATGATGGATTGCACACCTATTGCTACACCTATGGAGAATAGATTACAATTATCTCATTTAGATCCACCTCCTGAGGTAAGTGCCACTCTCTATAGGTAGTTGATTGGGAGTCTCATTTACGACCTACACTAAACTACATATCAGCTTTGCGAGTGAGCTATCTATCCGATTCATGTAGGAACCCAAAATTTTTCATTGGAAATTAGTAAGGTTCATTTTGAGATATCCTAAAGGATCAGTGGATCTTGGTCTAGAATACAATAAGAATGACAACTTCTTCTTGACTAGATATTCAAATTCAAATCATGTAGGTAACATTGATGATAGAAAATCCACTTCTGGATTTGTATTATTTATGGGATCTGGACCAATATCATGGGGAAGAAAGAAACAACACTTCGTTTCTCACTCTTCCACAGAAGCCGAGTATCATTCTATAGGAGAAGCTATCTGTGAAGTGATTTGGCTACGTCGCATACTAGAAGGACTTGGAATACCACAGGACAAACTGACCACCATGTATGTTGACAATGAAGGTGTTCTCAAACTTGTTCACAATCTAGTTTTTCATGAAAGAACAAAGCACATTGAGGTATAGGTACATTTCATATGTGAACATGTGTTGAAGCACAACATCCAGCTTTAATTTTGTCCAATGCTAAACAACGAGCATATATCTTCACAAAGTCACTTGCACGTGACAAGTTCGAGTTGTTCAGAGAGTTCCTCTCCTCATCCCTTGAGACAATGCACAATTAAGGGGGGGAATGTTAGGTTAATTATGCATAGTATAATTATTTAATTAATTTTATTAATTAAATAATAATGGTTATAATATAAACCATTTTTTGTTATGTATTGTTATATGGTTTTTAAACCATATTTGTCTTTTTAGTTTCACAGGGATAATTGTTATAACAATTTATATGCTTCTCGGATAATATTTAGAAGCTAATGTATTTTTAATTTTGTTGTTGCATTGTTGCAACTTCTCCTTGTTTGTATCCCGGTTGTACAATACATATATATATTACAACCTACTTCTATGTATGAGATTGATTTTGATTAATATAAACTTCAGGCTTCCATCCCTGTTTATAGTTGTTAGAAGATCCCTTTCTAAGTGAAAGTTATGAAGCTGCTCTGATCAACCGCAGACATGGTAGAAGAATTAAACCAAAATTTTTAAGACAACGTAACTACGTTTGATTTTCCCATTTCTAACAATGATGATCCTACTACTATGAAGAATATTTCTCCATCAGCCCTTCCAAACTTCCATGGATCCATAATTGAAGACCCAGACACATTTTTGTTTGAGATCGATGTATTATGTAGAAGATATGATTATACCAGACGATGTACATAAATTGAATTTGTTTCGTACTACAATCCAGGATGCAATATTGAGATGTTTCATGGGTTTAGGAAGATATGCCATTACCACATGGGCATAAATGAAGGATAAATTTCTCACAAAGTACCAAGAATACTACGAGAACAAGTAGTAGAGGAGGTGATGAAATATTCAAGATAACACGAGAATGAGGATGAGCCACTAGAAGACTATCTAGAAAGATTCTTATTCTGATTTTATAAGACAAGGCACATAAGACTACCTCCCAAATATCTCAAATTACTCCTTTTTAAGGGACTAAGTGAGGAGGAAATATATGCTCTAGATCGATAGGAGCTAGAGACATTTCAAAAGCTACCTTTTATGATATTTTTGAATCCTTGAGAAATTAATCTAGATCCACTACAAAGAGAATAAGAAATGTAAGATCAAGGGGTGGATCATTCTACTTCACAATGAAAAAACAATTGGGGAAATATCTAGGTTAGAGATTGTCATATTATTCAAGAACATGAAGCAAGATATTTGCAATGACATGGACACTCAACTAGATGCTCTGTATGCTAAGAATAAAAAGAAGATGCAGATGCAAAACTTATAGATTTCTACCATGCATAACGAAGAAAGAAATCATATTGTAGATGGAGAGGATTGGCTAGAATTACACAAGAAAGGGGATTCACCTGAATTCAAGATGTTGGAGACAGAGGATGGGAAAATATTCTATGTTTCTTAAAGGAACCTATGGACACAAAGACAAGGAGGTATGTCACAAGACCATATGCCACCATTTCATAATTGGGATAGTAGTCCATATATGTAACCCCCACTATTGGGGTGTGTAGCCTATTTTTGGTCTTCTTGAATCGGTGTTGAAGTTTTGGAGCTCAAGCAGATTAAGTTTGGAGACTTTAGGAGCATTTTGTAGTCATTTGTTGTGACGTTGTTGTGCTATCACTATGTTGTTGATGTTAATATGCTATTAACATGTTGTTAATTGGATGTTAATGTCGTGACTATTTTTTGCAGCTGTGGGAAGTTGAAATATCACAACTTTCAAACTTCTAGGGTCGGCTTTAGGTCTTCTTAAAAGGATTGTAATCCTATAAATAGAGGTGTTTGGGTATCTTGAAGATATCTTGAGTGTTCAAGAGGTCTTGAGTCTTAATGATCAAGAGGTGATCAAGAGTGATCAAGGTTGTGTAATTGGGTGTCAATTGTGGTTTAGCATCTTTGGAATTCTGTTGTGAGTTCATAATTGAGAGAATACTGTGAGAGTTGTTTTACTCTTGTTCATAATAAAATATAAGTAAGTTCTTGGTGGATGTAGCCCATATTGGGTGAACCACGTTAAATCTTGTCTTGTCTTCTTTTGTGTATTATTCATTTATGCTGTTATATTTCTGCAAGTATAATTCTATTATATAGTTTCCTACTACTGTGGTTTGAGGAATTGTTAACACATATTTGTTCTCGATTCTTAACAATTAGTATCGAGCTTTGGTTTTTTTTTAAGTTGTAAATCAAAGGAAATTTTGTATTGAGTGGGAGCTATGGCAGATGAGGGAAAGATCAAGGGTTGAGAATTTTAATGGGAAGAACTTTGGTTTGTGGAAGATGCAAAGAAGGATTACTTATATCGAAGGACCTCCTTGGTCCTTTGGCTGGAAAAGTAAAGAAACCTACAACCATGTCGGATGAGGATTGAGAGTTGCTTTGGATAGAAAGGCACTCAAGGCAATTCATTTATGCCTTGCATCTTCGGTTGCTTTCAACATATCACAGGAGAAGACCACAGAAGGTCTCATGAGTGCGTTGGGGAAGTTATATGAAAAACCCTCTGCCTCTAATAAAATATTTTTGATGAAAAAGTTATTTAATATGAAGATGTCTGAGAATGGTTCTATTTCGATCATTTGAATGAATTTAATATGGTTGTGAGTATGTTAAACTTGGTAAAAATTGACTTTGATGATGAGGTTAGGGCTTTATTGATTTTGTGCTCCTTACCAAATAGCTGGGACAACTTGGTTATGGTTGTAAGTAATTCAGTCTCTAATAACTCAAAGCTGAAGTTTGAGGATGTAATAGGTATGATCCTAAGCAAGGAAATGTGAAGGAAGAGCACTGGAGATTCTTCTACTTCTAGAAATGCTTTGATGGTGGAGAGCAGAGGGAGACAAAAGAACAAAGGGAAAGGTAACCGTGGGAAGTCAAATGATCATGAAAGGTCAAAGTCCAAGAGTAAGTTAGAATGTTGGCATTGTGGGAAGGTTGGTCATGCTAAGAAAGATTGTTGGGCTCTTCGGGATAAGAAGAACAAGGAGGAAACTAAAGAGGTAAATTTGGCAGCAGGTGATGTTTGTCAAGATGCCTTAATTCTTTCTTTAGATAATATTGTTGAATCTTGGGTGTTAGATTTAGGGGCTTCTTTCCATGCCACCCCACATATACATTAATTTACTGATTTTATTTAAGGTGATTTTGGACATGTATATCTTGGTGATGATGAACCATGCAGCATAGTAGGGAAAGGTTGTGTTCGGGTGAAAATGTAGAATGGGAACACATGGCTACTTAAGGATGTCAGGCATGTGCCTAAGTTGAGGTAGAACTTGATATCAATGGGAAAACTGGGTAGTGATGGCTGTATGGTTAGTTTTATAGTGGATTCTTGGAAGGTTACCAAGGGAGCTCTTATGGTTGCAAGAGGTAAGAAAACTGGTACTTTGTATTTAACTAGTGGTGCTGATTATTGCAATTTAGTTGCTGCTAGATGGAGATGTAACTTTGTGGCACCAGAGACTCAATCATATGAGTCATAAGGGCATGCAGATTATAAAGGATAGGTTGCCTAGATTAAAGGAGTTAGATTTTCACTTCTGTGAGGACTGTGTTTATGGGAAATAGAAGCAGGTGAGATTCCTCAAGGTTGGACCTACTAGGAAGGAGGGTAAGTTGGAGTTAGTGCATAGAAATGTATGGGGGCTAGCTAAGGTAAAATCTATTGGTGGTTCATGTTATTACGTCACTTTCATTGATGATGCAACTATAAAATTTTGGGTATATTGCATTAGAAAGAAATCGATGTGTTTGAAACTTTCAAAAGATGGAAAGCCTTGGTTGAGAATGAAACAAGTCTCAAGTTGAAATGTCTCAGGTCGGATAATGGAGGGGAATATTATAGCAATGAATTTATTGATTACTATTTGGTAAATGGGATCCATAGGAAAAGAATGGTTCCAAATACTCCACAGGAAAATGGAGTGTCAGAGAGAATGAATAGGACAATCATGGAGCGTGCTAGGTGTATGAGGTTACATGCGGGGCTGCCACTCATGTTTTGGGTGGAAGCAGTAAGCACAACTATTTATTTGATTAACAGAGGACCCTCTATGGCCTTGGATGGAGGTATACCTAAGGAGGCTTGGTCTGGTAAGAAAATTGATTACTCATTTCTTAGATTATTTGGATGTGAGGTATTTTTTCACATTGATAAATATGATAGGACCAAGTTAGAGGCTAAGTCTGAGAATTACACCTTTGTTGGATATGGTGAAGATGACTTTGGTTTTTGTGTTTGGAGTCTTCAAGACAAGAAAATATTTTAGTTTAGAGATATTGGTTTTAATGAAAAAGTCATGTATAAAGATCAGTTGCAGGAATAGAAAGAGGAATCAAAGAAAGAATACATAGTGTTAGAGGACATTGCGGACAACAAGGTTTCTAATGGGCCATTTCAGGTACAACATGTTCTGGCACAGTTAGTTCATGTACCTACTCATTAGGAACCCCAAACTCCTAAGGTGAGAAGGTATTCTAGGGTAAGAAGGGAACCTGAATGATTTACTCCATCTTTGAATTACTTATTACTCACCGACTAGATGCAAATGGATGAAGTGGGAGTAGGCCATGGATGAAGAGCATAGATCTCTTATGGAAAACTAGACTTTGGATCTGGTGGAGCTACTCGAGGGAAAGAGAGAATTGCAGAACAAGTGGGTGTATAGAATCAAAGAGGAAGATGGAGGAAGGAAATGATACAAGGCCCTGTTGGTGGTCAAGGGATTTGCACAAAAGAAAGGTATAGAATTTGATGATATTTTTTTCTCCAGTTGTTAAAATGACTTCTATTAGGATTGTTCTTGGTTTAGTTGCAATAGAAGACCTACACTTTAACACAGTTGGATGTGAAGAGTACATTCCTTCATGGTGAGTTGGAGGAGGAACTGTACACGCAACAACCATAAGGTTATGAGGTCAAATGGAAGGAGAGGTTAGTGTGCAAATTGAAGAAGATATTATATGGCTTGAAACAAGCTCCATGGCGATGGTACATGAAGTTTGTGCAGTTTCATGTAGTAGCGAGGGTTACTCGGTGTCACTCAGACCATTGTGTGTACATTAAGAAGTTTCTTGATTGTAGTTATATTATTTTGTGCCTGTATGTAGATGATATGCTTGTTTCAGGGAAGAACATGTAGGAAATAAAGGTACTCAAGAAGCATCTAGGTGACTCCTTTGCTATGAAGGATTTGGGGCTGCAAAACAAATCCTTGGTATGAGAATAACTCAGAATAAGAAGGAGAGGAAGCTGATATTATCTCAAGAAGTACATAAAGAAGGTCTTGGAGAGGTTTAGTATGCAAGATGCTAAACTGGTTAGTACTCCTTTGGCAGGTCACTTTAAATTATCAAAGGAACAAAGTCCTAAGATTGAGGAGGATAGAATATAGATGTCTAGGGTACCGTACTCATCAATAGTTGGTAGCTTGATGTATGTTATGGTATGCACTAGGCCTGACATTGCCCATGCAGTGGGAGTAGTGAGTAGGTTTATGAGTGATCTAGGTAGAGAGCACTGGCAGACAATAAAGTGGATCCTTTGGTATTTGAGAGGGACCATGGGAGCAACATTGTGTTTCAGTGGATCAGACACTACATTACGTGGCTATGTAGATTTGGACATGGTAGGAGATTTGGACAGTAGGAGGAGCATGACAGGTTATGTATTTATGGTTGGTGATACAATGGTGAGTTGGATTTCATGGTTACAAAAGGTTGTGGCTTTGTCAACCACAGAGGCTAAGTATGTTGCTGCCACAGAGGCAAGCAAGGAGATGATTTGGATACAACATTTGCTTGATGAGTTGGGTCATAAGTAGGAAGTTGGGAGACTACACAGTGATAGTCAAAGCATTATTCATTTGGTGAAGAAATCCTCTTTCCACTCTAGGACGAAGCACATTCAATGAGATATCATTTCATCAGGGCAGCTTTGGAAGAAGATAAGTTAAAGCTGGAAAAGATTCATACCAGTCATAATCCTATAGATATGATGACCAAGGCGGTCACAAGGGAGAAGTTGAAGTTGTGTTCAAATTTTATTGGCCTTCATAGTTAATAATGAAGGGTTAAGGACTTTTCTCGGTGGAAATAGTCTCCAAGTGGGAGATTGTTGGGGTGTGGAGCCTATTTTTTTAGTCTTCTTGAATAAATGTTGTAGTCTTTGGAGCTCAAACGGTTAAGTTTGGATACTTCAAGAGAATTCTGCAATTGTTTGCTATGAAGTTGCTCTGTGTAAATCGTTGTGCCATTGATGTTGATATGCTATTAACATGCTATTAATTAATTTGTTAACATCGTGATTGTTTTTCCAGCTATGGGAAGTTGAAAGATCGTGACTTTCAAACTTCTAGGGTCGACTTTAGGGATTCTTAAAAGGATTTTAATCCTATAAATAGAGGTGTTAGGGTATCTTGAAGATATCTTGAGTGTTCAAGAGGTTTTGAGTCTTAATGATCAAGAGGTGATCAAGAGTGATCAAGGTTATGCAATTGGGTGTCAATTGTGGTTTAGATGTGGTTTAGCATCTTTGGAATTCTGTTGTGAGTTCATAACTAAGAGACGAGTGTGAGATTTGTTTTACTCTTGTTGATAATAAAATCTAAGAAATTTCTTGGTGGATGTATCCCACATTGGGTGAACCACGTTAAATCTTGTCTTGTCTTCTTTTGTGCATTATTCATTTATCTTTGTTATATTTCTGCAAGTATAATTCTGCTATATAGTTTCCTCTTGATGTGGTTTGATGAATTGTTTTCACATATTTGTTCTCTAATTCCTAATAGCCATCTAGGGCTAATTTGTAGAAAGGTTGGGCTCCATACCCTAGCCAATATCAACAATAATGACAACATCAATTTTTAGTAAAAAAATAATGGAAACAACCCCCTCAATCATGGTACCATCCTTGGGGAGGAGGGAATAAATGGAATAACCCACCTCCTAATTACCAACAATCTTACCAAGTAACCTCCTTATCTATAGCGAGTAAGCTCGATGCCAAACCCTTACCTAGTTCTTAACAAAAATAAACCAAATACCAACTCAACCAATGCCTAACCCTAATAATAAAGCTACTCAGCCAACCTATTCCACTAAACCATCTCAATACCCTACTTATTTTGTTGATGTTAATAACATCCATCTCCACTTAGGAAGAGCACTTCCTCCACCAAGTGGACCCACCATTAAAGAGATTGCAGATGAAAAATAGTTGCTGTGAGACTAGTCCGAGAAAAGTGAAAACATGTTGCAAGATGATCCGTAACAACTTTGAATAGATTTCAAATTGTTGGTACAAAAATCGGTTCTCCCTTTGAAGCCGAGAAACATCAATAGGAAGGGAAGGATGCTTAGAGACAAATATATCAGAATTTGAGTTGTTTTGTAGCCGGGGATGGATTTAACTAACTCTTTATCACTCCAGGTGTGGAGAAGTTGGATAGCACCATGTTGAGGGTATGACCTACCCTCCTACTTTAGGTTGTGGGTGAGAGGACCCATTTTGTAACCTGCATTTGTAATGGATCAACAATATTTGACTCTCCTTCTATGATTTTGAAGGAAAACCTTGAGAAGACATGGTCAATGCAACATAATATAACTCTCACAAGTTGTCACGCTAGAGAATGAAGATGTCTCCTAAACAAGGTTCAGGTTACTAAAGACAACAATAAAACCTAATTTCTCCTGCATGTTTTGAGTAAGGGATGGGTAATGTAGTGCCCACATTTATATAGCTCCAGTTATCTATTGGTTCCCTTATGAATAGACATGTTTTGACTAAGACTACGATATATTTTAGACATTATCCTATGTTTTTATCCTAATAGACATTATGGTATTTTAGGTGTGTAGCGCCAATTGGACTAGATTAGTATATTGATATATTCCTTATGATGTTGATGACACTAACAGAGTTACATGATAGTGAGATTTATTGGTTATATGTTGATTTCTTGTAGTTGATTTAATCAATGATATACTCTCCTGGATTTAATAATGGTAACTCATGCTAGCATGGGTGTATGTCATTGTAATTATATTTGTGGATGATTTATGGTGAAATATGTGTATAATTGTATGCGTTACACTATCAATTGTATAATGATGTTAGGATATTATAGGTTTGATTAATTTTGTGATGAGTAGATGATGTTTATTGTATTGGATAGATGTAGTTAATGTGTGCAATGAGTGTGTAGGTGACAGGTTATAGTAGAACATGGGTTTCAGGGTGGCTATGTAATTGTGCATAAGCGGCCCATGGGTTGAGTCCTAACCATGCTAAATTTTTGAGGCATTTGAGTAGGTGTATTAATTGGGCACCATGAGTGAACTCTCAATTGTAATGTAATTGTCTTGTAAAATTAATTATGTTTAGGGTGTGTTTTATTTAGGTAAACTAGTTTAGGGGTTTAATGATCTCATTTTAATTTAAGTGATGGTTTTGGGTATGTGTGTGTGTGTGTGTGTGTGTGTGTGTTGGTAGAAGGGATTGGGGCCACATGTGAACCTTGGGTGGACCCCACACCCTCTACCCTTGTGCCCAAGTGTGCCAAACCCGAAATTGGGCTATTTTGGGCATTTTTAGTGACCCCTTTTTAGTTTGGGAGTTCACTTAGCATGAAAATGGGCCCTTGGACCCTACCTAATAGGTAGGGGGCTTATTTCCAAGGTTTGGAGGGAGTTTCCCTCCCATTTTTCCTTCCTTTGGTCACATCCATGTAAGGTGGTTGGTTTGTGTGTATTTGTTAAAAGTTGCTCCACTTTGTTTTATTTTCATTTTTAGTATTTTGGGTAACAAGGGCTAAAAGGTGAGTTTACTTTTACTTATTGGGTTTTGGAATCTTTGACTTGTGGGAGGAGAGGGGGTGACACATGTCACTTTCCTATTGGTGAGGAAACTTTTGGGTTCCTCTTGATATTCTTCCTCATGGTGAAGGAAGGGGACTTTTTCTTCATTTTTTTTTGACTTGGAGAATTTTTGGGGAGCTTGAGGTTTGCTTGGACAAAGGGAAAAAATTAGAGTCTTGGAAAGCATTGTAGAGGTAGGATTCTTAATCCTTTTCTATCCTTGTTGTTGCTTATATTATTAGCTATGCAATGGTCAATAAAATAATGTGTGTGAAATGATGTGTTGTAAAGTTGTATGAAGAATGTAGTTTTGTTTGTTTTGTTGCTTTTGTTGTTTTTTGTTTTACTCTCCACCATCATATGGCTTGATGGTTTTTGGAGAATGTAGGGGAAGAGAGAGGGATTTCCCTCTCAAACCTCATGGCTTGTTGGTCAAGCCATGAAGGTTCCTACTCACCCCCTCATATGGTTTGAGGTGGGAGAAAGGTTCATATGGCTTGAACCTTTCCCCATTCTTGGAGAGGAAACCCTTTTGGGTTTGAAAATCCTCCCAAGAAGGATTTCTTTGACATAAAGGAGGAATAAGGAGGATGAATGTTTAGGAGGAATAAGGAGGTTATTAAACATGCTTTTGTTGGTGTATCCTATGGTTGGACACCTTTGTTTTTGGGCATCCTATTTCTTCTCTTCCCCCTTTTTGTGAGGGTGACCTTGTTTCTCCTCATGTTGTTGTCTTACCATGTGTAGTTTGTCTAAGTGTTTAAATGTTTCTATGTATTCTTGTTGTGTTTATCCCCATTATACTTGTGCACATTGTGGATGCTAGTTCCTCTCTCCCATGGGCTTGGGGGAGGCTAGCATTTTTCCAACCATGGAAAGGCATGTGATGATGCCTATTGGTTGGGTGGTAAACAAGCCATGTCTCTTGTTGCAGCATTCTTAGGAGAACACTCAAGGTTGGAGACTCAAGGATGAAGTTTTGTTGAAGTGGTGACTTGTTCTTTTATCCTCAAAAATTCATTGTAAATATTACACCTCCTTGTATCTATGTGTTATATGGCTGATTGTGGATAGCCTCATCTTGTAAACTTATCTTTTTTTTTTTGGTGATTTGGGAAAACTTGTGTTTTATGGATCTTTGTTATGTAACTTTTGTTCAACCTTGCAAAGAGGACTTGATTTATTGGACTTGAATGTGTTGAATGTCTTAAAAGCCATTTTGGAAATTTGTAAACTAAACTATGTTGAAGAAAGAAATATGGTATTAAAGGATCCCTTCTTATTTTATGTTTTAATGGGATTGGAAACAAAAATATTTTGCTAAAAAAATAAATGAATCTATGAAATGACATGTGTATATTTTCTAAAAATAAATTTGAAATTATAAGTTAAGCATTCTTTTAAATCTGCATTTTTTATGGCATTACATTTGGTATCAGAGCCGTGGTTCAAACACACGGACTCTTTGGGTAATTTCACTGTTTGATTGTTTTATTTTTTTTTTTGTTTTTTAAAAAAAAAGTAATAATATGTGTAGAAATGCAAAGCCATATTAATTATTAAAATTTTCATTAAAAAAACTAGTTATGTTAGAATCTTTTGCATTTTGAAGGGATGGAAATAAAAAAAAAAGACATTTGAATACAATATATATATATATATATATATATGTATTTATTCAAAAACCTTCCCTTTGGTAATTTTTTCAAAAATACCATACATTTTAATTTTGTTTCAATATATATATATATATATGTGTTTTTCTTCAATTTGCCCGTTGGTATTGATTTAATACCTTATATTGTAAAGATTTCATTTTTTCTAAAAAAATATATATATGCGAAAAAAAAAAAAGAGAATAAATTTTTTTGAATGGGTGGAGGGTGAACCCCCACCCGCGGCTTCCAACCCTACGCGCCCTCTCTGTTTGGCTGCTCCACATATCCCCAGCCACCCGGTCTTTACCTTCCACCCACATGGCACCCTCGTGACCCCATCCGTGCCTCACAGTGCCACCGCCGGTGCTCCCCCTCCGCAGTCCCACCACCACCCGCCGGCTCCCACATACCCCACAACACCTGCTCCACTACCGCCATGCCTCCACCCCACTCCATTTTTTTTCCCGACATGGCCATCTCCCTCCACTAAGCACTACCCACTCTATGCGGCCTTTTACGCCTTCACGGCCTCTTCACCGTGTCACACCCTCCTCCTCGGCACCGCTGCGGTCCCGGATGCGGAAACTACCCCAAAGCACTTCTATGCCACACAACACCCCGCGTCGACCCACACGGACCCTCCGTAGTCCTCACGGCTGCCCCGACCCCAAACCCGCCGATGTCACCGCTCCCTCACTACGCCACTACACAAACCCGGTGGCCACCTCTCTGTCCCTCTGCAAACCATGTGGTCTACACCGCCGCTGACCCATGGCACCGCGCCACCGACAGCAGCGGTAACCACCCTGTAACCATTGTCCTTTGTGCAGCCCCACGGTCTGCCTGCCGCCGACCCAGACCGCTTTGGGTGCTACCTCGCCACGTAGCACCTAGCTTGCGAGCCTCTAAATCTCTTTGCCTTCACTGCGCATGCAAAAAAAAAAGAAATAACAAATTGAACAAAGGGTGAAGGGATAGGGTTAGGATTAGGGCACAATTTTTTGTTTGGGAAGGAAAACATAAGAAATTTTAGGGTTTTCTTAGGGCAAGTTGATCAAGGGCTGAGATGCTTTTGATCCAAGGGACACAACTAAATCTTTCAAACCTTAGGTCTTTTAAAAAAGGGAAATAATTTTATGAGGGGTGTGTGTGTGACAAAACGAAATAAAAAAGGGTAGAATTGGTTTATATATATATATAAATAAAATAAAACAAATAATAATATTAATAAATAAGAGTGACCAAAAATTTAATATATACTTGGGTATTAAAATTGGAACATTACATTGTGTGTTGAAATGAGACCATTACATGGGGTAATTAATTAAATTACTTAATTAATAATATTTTAGCAATAAAATTAACGAAAAATAATTAAAATGCTTTCCGCAACTATTAAAAAATTTTATAAATTATTTTTTTACCTCAGTACTGAGGATGACACCCAAGAGGGTACGATCGGTAGAGGCTTGGAATATAGTGCAACTACGTCGGAGCAGCTTGATGCCCGAATTTGGACCTCGAGATTTTAGAGGACCTTCGGTAGTTATAGGTGTCATGCGAAATGCCTTCCACCACCGCGGGAGGCCGAGAGAGGAGGGCATTCGGTTGGGAGACAGCGATTAATTGGTGAGGACGCACATTTAGAGCCACCTAAGCACGATACCCCAAGATGACGAGAGGTCATGTAGCCCTTCCATTCTTGGCGATAGGATGGCCTCGTTCCATCGCAACCAATCACGATTTAATGGACCTTTTGGAGATAGGCAACCCCTTTCACCTATTAGACCACATCACGAGGATTGAGACACGGGTAGTGTGATTCGAGATGTCCTTTACTTTCAGCCACATGCTTATCTTGGTTTGAAAGATGGCTTCGGGGTAGAGTCCTAGCTCCTTAGCTGGATAGCTGCTTTGGCTTGCACTCTCATGAGAGGAATGTCAAAGCCGGAGTTTTCCATACACTGCTCCGAGACACAACAGGCGTTTGGTGGAGGAATGAGGAGCGGAAGCTCCATTTGACTCAAGAGACAGTGACACGGGAGTTATTAGAGAAGCGATTTAGGGCTCGCTACATGTCGAGCATTTTGTATAGAAGAGGATTGACAAATTTCATGACTTACGATAAGGCTCTGGCATAGTGGCATAGTATGAGAGCAGGTTCCTAGATCTGCTGTAGTATGTGGATTACCTGCAGGATGAAAAATTACAGGTAAACAGGTTTATTCAGGGCCTAAATGTAGATATAACAGGAGAAGTTAGGATGCTATCTCCTCCATGCTTGAGAAGGCCATTGAGAAGGACTACTTAGCTAAGGAGAATAGGACCAGAGCACAGGAGCAATGAGATAGGAACAAGAGCAAGTTCCAAGATAGGATTCAGGAATTTTAGAGTCAGAGGACATGGGGTACAACACCACCCCCTAGAGGAGGATTATGGTCTCCTCTAGCAGCATTGAGAGCTCCACCGCACCCACCGAAGTAGACACAACATCGGGGACACTAGCATCGAGAGGGGGTATGCAGGACTCGAAGATTTCAGCAAGGTAGATCTAGAGGTGGTTTTGGTGGATCTAGGGATAGGAGGTGGGTAATCATCACTCCATGCCCAGCCCGCTCATGAAGCCTACTAGGGTTGGACCGGCAGTTCGAGTTTTCTAAAGTGCGGGAGGGACCCCATCTTAGAGGGGTACATGAGGATGTTTTATTTGTGGGGCTCCAGACCATTATGTGTGTATGTGTCCGCATAATCCAATTACTACGGATATGTAGAGAGCTCCTAAATAAAGCAGAAAGTGGGTGACATGGGACACACCCATCGTGTATGCAAAGTGGTTGACAACCGCCTGAGTTGAGCATCGAGTCACAGTCATGTGTGACAATAGGTACTATCAGGGGTATTTTTGTCTCAATACTTTTCGATTCAGGTGCTTCAAATTCTTTTGTATCTCCTTCTATAGTGGACCAGTGTGGGCTAGTGGTGGCTAGGTAACCAGATAGTTGGCAAGTTGAGTTGGCCTTTGGGGCCAAACTCATTGTGGACTCGTATGTGGAGAGTTGTGTTAGGAGTCTTCTTCACTACACTTGACCTCTGTGTTATTCCTTTAGGATCCTATCAAGTAGTTTTGGGTATGGATTGGCTCGAGGCTCATTAAGCCAAAGTGGATTCTAGAAATAAGGTCATTGAGTGTCAGGATGATCTTGGGAGTGCAGTTGTGATATCAAGGATGAAGAGACCTATCTCCTTGCACATGATCTCAGCTAAGAAACTCAAGCGGAGCATGCATAGGGGTTTTTAGATGTTTTCTATCACCATCAGTGATTTTTCAAACAATACTCTAGAGCATTCACCCCTTGATGATCATGTAGTTTTAAGGAGTATGCTGATGTGTTTCTGGTGAGCTTTGGGCTAGCACCCCGTAGAGAGGTGGATTTCACCATCGATTTAGTTCCTGGATCTACACCACTTTGTAGGGCACCCTATCAGGTGACAACTTCAGAGCTTCATGAGCTCAAGATTTAGTTAGAGGAGTTGTTAGAGAAGGGTCTCATTCACTCTAGTGTATCTCCTTGGGGAGCGTCAGTCATATTTGTGAAGAAGAAGGATGGTTCTCTCAGGCTTTGTGTAGACTTCAAATAGCTCAACAAAGTCACAATAAAGAACTATTATCCACTCCCTAGGATTGATGACTTGTTTGATCAGATGCAGGGAGCGAGAGTGTTCTCCAAAATTGATCTCCAGTCAAGCTACCATCGATTGCACATATCGAGATGCGAGATATTCATAAGACATCATTTCACACACGTTATGGGCATTATGAGTTCACAGTTGTCCCATTTGGTTTGACTAATGTCTCAACTATCTTCATGAGCCTCATGAATGGAGTATTCGAGGACCTTTTCGAACCGCTTTGTCTTAGGGTTCCTTGATGATATTTTGATATATTATCATTCCAAGGAGGAACATGAGGAGCATTTGTGACAGGTGCTTCAAATTTTGAGAGAGTTGAAGTTGTTTGGGAAGTTGGAAAAATGCAGCTTCTTTCAGACAGAGATTCAAGTACTTGGGGCATATTATTTTAGGAGAGTGTATCTCGGTAGATCCCTCTAAGATTCAAGCTATCATGGATTTTCCAATGCCCACATTAGTGACTGAGGTGAGGAGTTCCATGGGTTTAGTAGGTTATTACCATACGTTTGTGCAAAACTTTTCTAGGATTTCTCACCCTCTTACTTCCCTTCGGAGGAAAGGGAAGAAGTTTGACTAGTTAGAGAAGTGTGAGCAAGCCTTCCAGAGTTACTTAAGGAAAGGTTAACCATGTCACCTATCTTAGTAGTTCTGATGTGACAGAGGATTTTGTTTTTTGCACCGATGCATCACTTGAGGGTTTGGGAGTAGTTCTTATGTAGGAGCATCGAGTTATTACCTTTGAGTCACGTAAGCTCAAATATTATGAGTTTAACTATTCTACTTATGACTTAGAGCTTGTAGTAGTGGTTCACACTCTTGTGCGTTGGTGACATTTCCTTTTAGGCAGACCCTTCATTTTGAGGAAAGATCATCATAACTTGTAACATATCTTTGTTAGTGCAAAATCACAACACCCCTAGATGCTGATCAGGTTTCTAAGTTGATGTTCAGGCATCTAGTGTGATTGCACAACATTGAATCTTTTCTCCAAGTGTGGGACTGGCAAAAATGAGAAAGGAATCTCCAGAGAAGGCTGGTTCCTGTTCCTTTGTTCAGATGCACATGAAAATGCAGAGGGTTTACTCAAAACCTAATCTAACTTGCCAAGGAGACAGGGTAAGAAGATGCATAAAAATAAACCTACGCTAATAGAGGTGATGCACCGAGGAATGAAGAACACCTATCTTTCCAGTAAACACAGACCATTCAAATGTGATGCAAGATCATGCACAGATAACAAAATTTGCAGTGAAAGACCAGGAGGATGCAAATGAACACAGAGAGGGTTGAGAATCATCCACAGACATGCATTACTTGCTCCAAAGATTGATACAATACACTACAAAATGCCAAGAGGTAGAGTCACATTACAGTTTCAAATGGGAGGTTTGAACTCCACAAATTCACCTGATAAAGAGAAGAAGGGAGGAGCAAAACAGAATGTTCGACCTTTAGAAAGAAGCCCCTCCTTACAATATATAGGAAGAATGAGAGAGGGAAGAGAGAGGAAATCCAGATCTACCCCAACCACTTCTAGGTTGTATTTAACTCATCTCATTATGGTAGAAGTGGTGAATCCTAGAAAAATGGTGACTGTCTAGCAGAAACGGCGAACTGTCTGTTGTATTAAAGCTGGTTGTTGAAACGTCACTTCTGTCTATTATTACGTGCCAGAGGAATTTCTTAATTTTCTCTCTCAAACTGAACCAAAATTCAAGATTGACCTCAGAATCATGTAGAGAATTTTCCAGCTTTCCATTGATATAAATAACATGAAAATCCGAGCTTTGGATCAAAAGATATGATCGTTTGAAGATTTAGGGCAAAAAATGGACCAAAAACAGATATTTGAATTTTTTCCCGCACTCTGCCACTTGGATGACACGTGTCGGACTCTGATTCATCCATGGGTTCATTCTCTAAAAATTCCTTTCAAGCCTTTAAACTTGGACACATGGCACTATTTTATTGGCTCGGGCCTGAGGGGCGCACTTAGCAACTTTTCAACCTTCTGACACGTGGCATGTTCTAATTCGTTGGTGGCTCTTTCGGCTTTTCGCGTCCTGCCGCGTGCCACTTTTGGCCCAGATGTCCCAAACCATCCTGGGGACAAATTTCTCTAATCTTCCTGATTCGGGCTTCCCTGTCCCTCTCTACGTTGAAGACACGTGGCAAGATTTGATTGGCTCTCGGCTCCTTCGGCTCTTTGCATCCCACGCGTCCCTTTGGCCCGAATGTCCAAAACAAAAGTCCTCTTTCGCCAAACCGTCCGGTTCGTGTCCTCCGCGTACTTTTGGCCCAGATGTCCCAAACTGTTTGGGAAAAAATTCTCTGAACCACCTGAAATGGACTGACTTGCACCAAACCGGCTGATCCGCGTCTTCACGTACTTTTGGCCCGGATGTCCCAGACTCTGCGAAGCAAGACTTAGGCAATTTTCTTCCCTCTTTCGGCCGATTCACCTTTTTGCGCCCACACGTCCCGACGGCCCAGATGTCCCAATTGCTGCATGGACCGCCTGGAGGCTTTTCGGCCGATTCACGCCCGACGTCCCAACTGTCCCAAGGACCGCCTGGACTAGGACTTAGCCAATTTTTGCAATTTCTTCGGCCCCAAGCTTTGTTTTGCATGTTGTCAAATTTACCACGGGGTGAATTTTGGATAACAATTTGGTGACTCAGCGGGGTCACCTGCCTGCTAGGTAGAAGATCAGTGGCCTGAAGCAATCCATTGGGCATGGAGTCATAAGCAATAACCTGAAACCAACCTGATATCTGATCCCGAGCCTGATACCGCAACTCCTTCTCCGAGAGCACGCTGAACTGTAGAAATCCAACCTAGGAGCAACAAAACCTGTGCCAAAGCACTTAGGGAAATAGAAACCTAACTACAACAAGACAATGTGCATACGCACTTAGAGGAATTGAAATCTAGGCTAATATTTACAAGGGTAAACCTTTTATTTTCAGTAGCAATGTTTAAGATAGATTCTGTTAACCGGAATCGGGAGTTCTTCTCCATCCAATGTAGACAATTGGAAGGCATTACTATCCTTACATCCCGTGACCATGTATGGGCCACTCCAAATGGCATCAAATTTTGAATGCCTTCCCGGCTTTGCTCTATCCACATCCCATTTCAACACTAGATCTCCAACTCGGAAGGATCTATCCTTGGCCTTCCTATCAAAGGTCTTCTTGATCAAAGCTTGATCCTTTTCCATTGCTTGGGATGCCTGATTTCTGATCTCTTGCAGCTCCATCAACTCTACATACCTGGCCTCCATTGGTTCGAACTCAGCCAACTCCAACTACTTCATGAACTCCAATGCAGGCAGTTCTAATGATATAGGCAATACTGCCTCTTTTCCATAGACCAACTTGTAAGGGGAATTACCTGTAGACCTCTTTGGTGTTATTCTGTCAGCCCATAATGCTGATTTTAGCTTGGTATGCCATGTTCTTTGATTTTCATCTAGAGTCCTCCTGATGATTCTTAGCAAATTTTTGTTCGTGGACTCTGCCTATCCATTACCCTGTGGGTAATAATTTGAAGAGGTGCTCAAATAGATTCCATTCTTGACAGCCCATTCTGTAATCTTGGAACCTATGAATGCCAATGCATTATCAGAGATTATTGTAGCAGGTATACCAAATCTGGTTGTTATCCCCTCATAAAAGTCTAAGATGCTAGACTCAGTTGCCTCTTTGAGTGCTACTGCTTCTGTCCATTTGGTGAAATAGTCCGTGGCTGTCAAAATCCATTTGTGCCCTTGGCTTGAATTGGGATTAATGACTCCAATGAAGTCCAAACCCCATTGCATGAATGGTTGGTCAACCAAAATTGGGTGCAATGGAAGCGCTGCTAGTCTTTCTTTTCCCGTGAAGAGTGCACATTTCTTGCACTTTTTATCCATGTATAATGATCATCTTTGAACATTGTGGGCCAATAATACCTGCCTTCATTATCTTGAGAGACTCATTTACTCGTGGGGCGAAATGTCCTCAGAATCTCCATCGTGAAAATCTCGTAACACCCTCTCAATTTGACCTGTCCCAATGCACCTCAGTAGAACTCCATTGATGTCTTTCTTAAACAAAACACCATCAACAAGCACATATGGAATGGCTTGTAATCTAAAGTACCTCCTCTTTGCTTTGCTCATTTTTGGAGGGCATAGGCCTGTCTGTAGGAAGTGTATCATATTTTGAGTCCAACAGGGAGTGGGCACATCATCATTTTCTGTTCTTGACCATCTTGTAGTACCAAGACAACCTCTTTTCCATTACCTGCTTCAACTTGCTGACTCAAGGCTAGTTGTTCGCATAGTCCCTTCCCACGTACTAGTTTGGTGACCTTAATCTCAATGTCATATTCCATGACATGGGTTATCCATCCTGCACGTTTCTCATTCAGATCCTTGTTTAGAAGGAAGTCCTTGACTCCCGCATGAGAGACCAATAATTGGATCTTGTTGTTTGAGACTAGGTGCTTGAATTTATTTAAACTCCTGATCACTGCAAGTACATGCTTTTCAATGAAAGAGTACCTAGTTTCGTATTCCTCTAAGCCTTGACTGAAGAAAGCAACTGGTTGTTCTAATCCTTCTTTGTTTTGTTGTGCCAGGATTGTAGAAATTGTGTCTCCACCACCAAAGGTGTATAGCATGAAACCCTTGGAGAAGTCTGGATTGATGAGAGTGGGGGCTTGAGATATGGCCTCTTTTATTGCCTCAAAACTTACCTTGCCTTTAGATGTCCACTTAAATGCCATGCTCTTTTTTAACATCAACGTTATTGGCTTTACGAGAGCTGCAAAGTTTGGAACAAACATGCGAACAAAATTGATCCTTCCCAAGAAGCTTTGAAGAGCCTTCTTGTGACTTGGTAATGGCAACGCTTGAATTACTTCAACTCTTTCTGGGTCAATCGTCAATCCCTCTTTTGAAACAATATGGCCTAGAAGTTTTCCCTCATGAGCCAGGAATATGCATTTTTTGGGATTCAATGATACCCCAAATCTTCTACACCTCTGAAATACCTACCTCAGATGAAAGAGGTGGTCTGCTGCATTTTTGGAAAAAACGGTGATATCATCAAGGTAAATCAGCACCACATTGTTAATCAAACCTTTGAATGCCATGTCCATTGCCCTTTGGAAGGTGGCTCCAGCATTTGATAGGCCAAATGGCATCTTCTTGTATGCAAAAGTTCCCCATTTGGTTGTGAAGGCTGTCTTGAACTGGTCTTCTTCCTTCACCATAATCTGATTGTAGCCTGAGTAGCCATCAAGTAGTGAAAACCTCTCGGAGCCAGCCACAACTTGCAAGATTTTCTCCATGGAAGGGAGTGGGTAATGGTCCTTGAGAGAGGCTCTATTCAAGTCTCTGAAGTCAACACACAATCTGATCTCTCCACTCTTCTTTCTGACTGGAACTAAGTTGGCAACCCAACTAGAATGCTTGATTGGGAATATGATCCTTGACTCAATCAACTTGTCCAATTCCTTCCTCATGAGAGGCTCCATGTGTGGATTGACTGGTCTTTGTTTCTGCCTAATAAGCTTAGTATTTGGATCCAATTCGATGGTATGCTGAGCTAAGTTGGGATTGAAACCTTTCAAGTCTTCATAGCTCCAAGCAAACATGTCAAGGAACTCTTGACACAGTTGTATGAACTCATACCTTTCTTGTTCAGTTGTCATCCTTCCAATTTGCAATGGTTTGTTCTCTTCTACCAAGATGGATACTGAATCCTCTCTCTTGACTTGAATGTTTGCTTTCTCCTTTCTAAACTGATCATTGGGATTAAAAATGGACTCCAAAGTGATAAGTCCCTTGGGTAGCTTGTTAGTTCTCAGTTGTACCACTTGGTCACCATACTGTTGTTCCAATTTTTCTTGATTCTTGGCTAAGAACTCAGCTTCTTCTTGCAAGAAATGGATGATTTGTTGGTCATTCTCAAACACTTGCCAACTGACATTGTTATCTGGCATTGAAGGCCTTAAAATCATGTGGATGTTTGGCTGTACCTTGTCTTGTTGAATACTTTCCACAATGTCAAAGGCTGCCTCTACTACTGCAAGCTTGTCAAGCAGCTTGATTCTCTTTCCTAGGAATGGATTTGATGCCAAAACCCTCAAAATCTTCCATGAGGTCCCACACCCTGTTCTTGTAGCACTTGAGTAGATCATTCTTGGCAGCATGTTGTCCCTTGACCTGATTTACAATCAATTCACTGTCCCCAAAGACTTGCAAGTTCTTTATTTTCTTCTTGATTGCCCAATGCATCCCTTGCAGCAAGGCTTCATATTCGGCAGTGTTATTGGAGCATGCAAACTGAAATCTTAAAGCTGAATAGTAATTTATTCCTTGAGGTGAAATAAGCATAGCTCCACCTCCTGCACCTTGTCTACTCCTTGATCCATCAAAAAATAGCTGCCATACCTCATTGTCATCTTTGTGGTTTGGCTTGGTGATGCTAGGAATAGGCTGATTTTCTTCATGTATGCAATAGACCCCTAGCTCAGATTCTTCCACTTCTTGATAAGGATCAAATGCATGTATCTTGTTTTCCCATTCATCAAGAGTTAGATCCAGGATACTTCTAAACTTGGTGTCGGCCTCATCAGTGCTTGGGTGGTCTTCTTGATCAAATGCTGAACAATTGGCATTAATCTGACTTGGAGTGTAAGGCTCAATATGGAAGTTTGCAATAGGTTTAGACCTGATTGTAGCCTTAGTTCCATACCTCATTCTGAACAAAGCATGTGTGACCAATCAGTAGAAAAATATCCCCAATCTTGGCTGTGAAGTCCCTTGACAAGCATAGGGCAAAGAGTGGTGGAAGGTCTATGACTGATACATCTTGTAAAACAACAACGTTTGGACATGCATGCAAGGTAAGACTCAAGTTTTTAATCACTCCAACTGTTGCTACTGCTGTCCCATCTAGCTGCACTACCCCTTTGGATATTGTTTCATACTAGAGCCCTAGCTGATCAGCTATTTGTTTAGGCATTACTGAGCTACTTGCCCGGAGTCTATCATGCAATTGTGCACTAGCTGATTTCCAATGATCAATGAAACATAGAAAGGAGGGGGTTTCAACATTTTACCTTGTTGTCCTCCATGATTTCCCTCAGGCTGTGTAGCATTTGTAAGTACCTTCTCTTGCCTTTGGACCTGTTGATTTGAAGTTGACCAGTCCTTCATGGCAGCTTGTAGCAGATCTCTTTGGCCTGGGATAGATAGGGATTCCCACATTGATATATTAACATTTGTCTTCTTCATCTGATCAATGATGTTGAATGGGGATGAAGTATCTTTTTCTTTCCCTTTGCTTGTACATTCACTCCTTGCACGTGGGTAGCAATAACTGGTATTTGAGTTGGTCTAGGAGCTATTCTTGGCTGCCCTTGTGCATTTGAAATTAGATTTTTCTTGCCAATCATTTGTGGAGCCATGGAAGGTTGTGGATTAGTTGGGGCTAATGGTTGTTCTTCACCTAAATTCCTCCTTTTTGACCTTGTGTTGGCTACAACACCTTGAGACACTGCCTGGTTCATGCCACAAAAATCCTCTACTTGCCAATTTACCAATGTGGTGTCATTTGGGGCTGATTGCTGTTGGAATGTTTCTTATTGTTGGTTGTTTTCTTGACTGCTCTCACCCTCCACACCAGTAGTTGTCACCATTAATGCTTGAGTCAAAGCACCATTGAAGCACATGGATTGATTATGAGGCTCATTACATGGAAAACACCAATCATACTCCTGGGTAATGTTGTTTTGTGTTGGCACCAATGATTTAGAGGTAGATATGACATTTGGATTATAGGGCTGAAATGGTCTATTGGCAGGAGGCCTTGTTTGATTCATATTTGCAGCTGGATTAGGTGGCCTTTGTGGTTGGTATGGCTACCTTTTAGGCTGAGCTTGGGGTTGATAAGAAGGTCTAAAACCTTGGGCCTGCTACCTTTTGAGAGTAACCAGCTCATTGCCTAGGTTTTGTAATTGCTTCATGACTTCTTGAAGCTCATTTGGGGCACTTGGAGATGAAGTGGAAGCTTCATTTGAACTCTGATTTCTAGGAGTGGGAGAAGGAGCCAAATTAGGTGCTTGATTGGTGTTTGGACTCTCTAAACTTGGAAACAGTGGCATGGGAGGTCTAGGGGCAAGTTTTCCAGCTTGGATCAAACAATTTTCAGCCCTAATGGCAATGCTATAAGCCATAGGGATAGTTATGCCTCCCATGGACTGAATCAACATAGAAATATCAGAATTTAGAGCTTTGAGATAGTAGAGAAAAGCAGCACCTTACATTGTTGGCTTTTGACCGCCTGGAATTCTCTCCCAAGTTTTTGAAATCTGAAGTTGAAATCGGTCAGCTACTCATTGGGAGCTCTCTTGATGATTGTCAGCTGCTCCAAAAGAGATAAGTTATCTCCCTTTTCTCCAAATTGCTCATGAAGTGCTATACAAAGCTGATTCCAATTTGTGATAGAACCAACTCTAAGGCTCCTAAACCATTGCAATGCTTTACCCTTGAATGAAGATGCCAGAACTTGACACCACTTGCATCTCATTGATTTCATGGATTACACAAAGGTTGGCAATGTCTTTAACATGATCACCTGGGGTAGTCTAATTTTCTCTAGTGAAGTACGAAATGTTCTTCAAGGCTACAATAGGAATTGGATGTTGTGCATTGAGGGCAAGTGGGCTGCTGCCTGTGAAGTTGACATAGGGGTTGTTTTGTGCCATTCTAATTGGTCTTAAAACCCTTGTTGACTGAATGAAAGGCCTATCAGGTGGAGGAGTTGAGAGAGTTTTATTTGGTGGAGATGGAGACCTTTGAATCCTTCTTCCTCTTTGCCTTCTTCTTGGAGATAATTGCAGGTATTCAAACAACACTTCTTCTTCTCCAACTCTTGACCTTGTGGTGACTCTTCTCATGAGTTTTCAGGCCTGCACTGCTGAAACCAGTTGATTCTTCCCCTTGGAGTCGCAGATATGCAAATAATAGCTCTTTTCAAGCAAGAAAATTGCAGAAAATGCACATCAACTTTTCTACAATAAAAATGAGACCTCTGGTCCCACCGGGTGTGCCAAAACTGTTAGTGCAAAATCACAGCACCCTTGGATGTTGATCAGGTTTCTAAGTTGATGTTCAGGAATCCAGTGTGATTGCACAACATTGAATCCTTTCTCCAAGTGTAGGACTTGCAAAAATGAGAAAGGAATCTCCAGAGAAGGCTGGTTCCTATTCCTTTGTTCAGATGCACACGAAAAATGCAGAGGGTTTACTCAAAACCTAATCTAACTTTCCAAGGAGACAGGGTAAGAAGATGCATAAAAATAAACCTACGCTAACAGAGGTGATGCACCGAGGAATGAAGAACACCTATCTTGCCAATAAACATAGACCATTCAAATGTGATGCAAGATCATGCACAGATAACAAAATTTGCAGTGAAAGACCAGGAGGATGCAAATGAACACAAAGAGGGTTGAGAATCATCCACAGACATGCATTACTTGCTCCAAAGATTGATACAATACACTAAAAATGCCAAGAGGTAGAGTCGCATTACAGTTTCAAATGGGAGGTTCGAACTCCACAAATTCACCTGATAAAGAGAAGAAGGGAGGAGCAAAACAGAATGTTCGACCTTTAGAAAGAAGCCCCTCCTTACAATATATAGGAAGAATGAGAGAGGGAAGAGAGAGGAAATCCAGATCTACCCCAACCACTTCTAGGTTGCATTTAACTCATCTCATTATGGCAGAAGTGGCGAATCCTGGCAAAACGGTGGACTGTCTAGCAGAAATGGCGAACTGTCTGTTGTATTAAAGCTGGTTGTTGAAACGTCACTTCTGTCTATTATTATGTGCCAGAGGCATTTCTCAATTTTCTCTCTCCAAACTGAACCAAAATTCAAGATTGACCTCAGAATCATGTAGAGAATTTTTCCATCTTTCCATTGATATAAAGAACATGAAAATCGAGCTCTGGATCAAAAGATATGATCGTTTGAAGATTTAGGGCAAAAAATGGCCCAAAAACGGATATTTGAATTTTTTTCCCGCTCTGCCACTTGGATGACACGTGTCGGACTCTGATTCATCCACGGGTTCATTCTCTGAAAATTCCTTTCAGGCCTTTAAACTTGGACATGTGGCACTATTTTATTGGTTCGGGCCTGAGGGGCGCACTTAGCAACTTTTCAACCTTCTGACACGTGGGACACGTGGCACGATTCGATTGGCGGCTCTTTTGGCTTTTTCGTGTCCCGCGCATACTTTTGGCCTGGATGTCCCAAACCATCTGGGACAAATTTCTCCAATCCGACTGATTCGGGATTCCCTGTCCCTCTTTGCGTTGAAGACATGTGGTAAGATTTGATTGGCTCTCGGCTCCTTCGGCTCTTCGTGTCCCACGTGTCCCTTTAGTCCAAATGTCCCAAACGAAAGTCCTCTATTTCATTTGAATCGGCCGGCGGTTCGCGTCCTCCACGTACTTTTGCTGGATGTCCCAAACCGTCCGGGAAAAATTTCTCCGAACCGCCCGAAATGGACTGACTTGCACCAAACCGGCCGATCCACGTCTTCCACATACTTTTGGCCCGGATGTCCCAGACTCTGTGAAGCAAGACTTAGGCAATTTTCTTCCCTCTTTCGACCAATTCACCTTTTCACGCCCTGCGCGTCCTGACGGCCCAGATGTCCCAATTGCTGCATGGAATTCCTGGAGGCTTTTCGGCTGGTTCATGCCCCGATGCCCCAACTATCCCAAGGACTGCCTGGACTAGGACTTAGCCAATTTTTGTAATTTCTTTGACCCCAAGCTTTGTTTTGCATGTTGTCAAATTTACCCTGGGGGTGAATTTTGGATAACAATCTTCTCACAGCCAAACCTCAATGCTCGTCAACGGCGTTGGATGGAGTTCTTATGTGAGTATGACATGGAATTGTAGTATATCAAAGGAAAGGAAAATGTTGTTGCAGATGCACTTAGTAGATGATGACATGTGCTTGCTTCATTGACACTTTAGTCAGATTTGAGAGGTAGGATTATTGAGCATCTTCCAGAGGACATGTTTTATGAGGGTGCTAGACGGATGTTGGATTCTCAAGGTTATTTTGAGGGCGTACACTCGGGATGCATGTTAGAGTCATATGGTTTACTTTAGTACCATAGGTGCATTTATGTACATAAGGTAGGTGATCTGCATAGTTTCATCCTTACTAAGGCTCATCGAGCCCCATATGCAGCACATCCATGAGTGAAGAAAATGCACACCAATTTAAGAGAGTTATATTTTTGGTCGGGTCTTTGTCGGGATATAGGAGATTTTGTTACATGTTACCTTGAGTGTCAGAGGGTCAAAGCCGAGCATTCTCATCCCGCAGGACTCTTATACCCTCATAATATTCCCAAGTGGAAATGGGATTTGATCTCCATGGATTTCATAGTAGGACTTCCTATGTCCTCTTATCGTCATGATACCATTATAGTCACTTTGTGGATAAGTTGACTAAGGTTACACATTTCTCGCTAACCAAGGTCACCTAAAATGCTGAGAACATCGCCAAAGTGTTTATGGAGGACATTGTTAGATTGCATGGGATCCCAAAGACGATCATCAATGATAGAGATACCATCTACACATAAGCTTTCTAGACTTCTTTTCAGGATGCTTTGGGTACATCAGATTAATTTCAGTTCGGCATATCATCCAGAGACAGATGGGAAGATAGAGAGAGTTAATCAGGTTCTTGAGGACATGTTGAGGATGTATGTGATGGACCAGCAGAAGAAGTGGGAAGATTATTTGCATTTAGTTGAGTTTTCTTACAACAAAAGTTATCATAGTTCCATTGGTATGGATCCCTATCAAGCTTTGTATGGTTGACCTTGTAGGACACCTTTGAGTTGGGACAAACTAGATGACAAGATTATTCTAGGACCAACTTATCTTCAGGATTTAGAGCAGCAGGTTGTTCTAATTAGACAACGACTTGAGTAGGCTAGAGCATGCCAAAAGGTGTATGCAGACACCAAGAGGATTGATCGTCACTTCTCAGTGGGTGAAAAAGTCTTCTTGAGGGTTCATCCTCATAAGAGTTCGATCCGTTATGGAAAGGGTTCTAAGCTATCACCTCATTTTGTGGGGCCTTTTTATATCCTTGAGGTCATCTGTCTAGTTTCCTATCGCTTAGCTTTGCCCACGACACCTTGCACGGGCCCATGATTTATTTCATGTTTTTGTACTTCGTAGATATGTAGCAGATGTTTCTCATGTTTTGGATTGGTTGGTGTTATAGGTAGAGGATGGAGGACGGTGGAGACTGGATCCCCACGCACGCATTGGAGCACCATAGGTTAGCCCTTCAGGGTCAAGATTTGGAACAGTTAGAGTGTAGTGGGATAGATATGATGAGACATCAGCTACCGGGAGGATGCTTTACACCACTCGGGGCTAGATATACCTATCTCTTCCAATGAATTCCGGAGGAAGTCTAATTCTACGAGAGTGAGATGTAGTGCCCACATTTTTATAGCTACGAGTTATCTATTGGTTCCCTTATGCATAGACATGTTTTGACTGAGACTCTGATATATTTTAGACATTATGCTATGTTATTTATCCTCATAGACATTATGGTATTTTGGGCGCATAGTGCCAATTGGACTAGATTAGTATATTGATATATTCCTTATGATGTTGATGACACTAACAGAGTTACATGATAGTGAGATTTATTGGTTAGATGTTGATTTCTTGTAGTCGATTTAATCAATGATATAGTCTTTTGGATTTAATAATGGTAACTCATGCTAGCATAGGTGTATGTCGTTTTAATTATATCTTTGGATGATTAATGGTGAACTATGTGTATAATTTTATGTGTTGCACTATCAATTGTATAATGATGTTAGGATTTTATAGGTTTGATTAATTTTTTGATGAGTAGATGATGTTTATTGTATTCGAGAGATGCGGTTAATGTGTGCAATGAGTGTGCAGGTGACAGGTTATAGCAGAATGTGGGTTTCAGGGCAGCTACACAATTGTCAACAAGCGGCCCATGGGCTGAGTCCTAACCATGCTAAATGTTTGAGGCCTTAGAGTAGGTGTATTAATTAGGCACCATGAGTGAACCCTCAATTGTAATGTAATTATGTCTTGTAAAATTAATTATGTTTAGGGTGTGTTTTATTTAAGTAAACTAGTTTAGGGGTTTAATGATCTCATTTTAATTTAAGTGATGATTTTGGGTAAGTGTGTGTGTGTTGGTAGAAGGGATTGGGGCCACATGTGAACCTTGGGTGGACCCCACACCCTCTACCCTTGTGCCCAAGATTGCCAAACCCGAAATTGGGCTATTTTGGGCATTTTTAGTGACCCCTTTTTAGTTTGGGAGTTCACTTAGCATGAAAATGGGCCCTTGGACCCTACCTAATAGGTAGGGGCTTATTTCAAGGTTTGGAGGGATTTTCCCTCCCATTTTTCCTTCCTTTGGTCACATCCATGTAAGGTGGTTGGTTTGTGTGTATTTGTTAAAAGTTGCTCCACTTTGTTTTATTTTCATTTTTAGTATTTTGGGTGATAAGGGCTAAAAGGTGAGTTTACTTTTACTTATTGGGTTTTGGAATCTTTGACTTGTGGGAGGAGAGGGGGTGACACATGTCACTTTCCTATTGGTGAGGAAACTTTTGGGTTCCTCTTGATATTCTTCCTCATGGTGAAGGAAGGGGACTTTTTCCTCATTTTTTTTTGGACTTGGAGAATTTTTGGGGAGCTTGAGGTTTGCTTGGACAAAGGGGAAAAACTTAGAGTCTTGGAAAGCATTGTAGAGGTAGGATTCTTAATCCTTTTCTTTCCTTGTTGTTGCTTATATTGTTAGCTATGCAATGGTCAATAAAATAATGTGTGTGAAATGATGTGTTGTAAAGTTGTATGAAGAATGTAGTTTTGTTTGTTTTGTTACTTTTGTTGTTTTTTGTTTTACTCTCCACCATCATATGGCTTGATGGTTTTTGGAGAATGTAGGGGAAGAGAGAGGGATTTCCCTCTCAAACCTCATGGCTTGTTGGTCAAGCCATGAAGGTTCCTACTCACCCCCTCATATAGTTTGAGGTGGGAGAAAGGTTCATATGGCTTGAACCTTTCCCTATTCTTTGAGAGGAAACCCTTTCAGGTTTGAAAATCCTCCCAAAAAGGTTTTCTTGGACATAAATTAGGAATAAGGAGGATAAATGTTTAGGAGGAATAAGGAGGTTATTAAACATGCTTTTGTTGGTGTATCCTATGGTTGGACACCTTTGTTTTTGGGAATCGTATTTCTTCTCTTCCCCCTTTTTGTGAGGGTGACCTTGTTTCTCCTCATGTTGTTGTCTTACCATGTGTAGTTTGTCTAAGTGTTTAAATGTTTCTATGTATTCTTGTTGTGTTTATCCCCTTTATACTTGTGCACATTGTGGATGCTAGTTCCTCTCTCCCGTTGGCTTGGGGGAGGCTACCATGTTTTCCAACCATGGAAAGGCATGTGATGATGCCTATTGGTTGGGTGGTAAACAAGCCATGTCTCTTGTTACAACATTCTTAGGAGAACACTCAAGGTTGGAGACTCAAGGATGAAGTTTTGTTGAAATGGAGACTTGTTATTTTATCCTCAAAAATCATTGTAAATATTACACCTCCTTGTATCTATGTGTGATTGTGGATAGCCTCATCTTGTAAACTTATCTTTTTTTTTGGTGATTTGGGAAAACTTGTGTTTTATGGATCTTTGTTATGTAACTTTTGTTCAACCTTGCAAAGAGGACTTGATTTATTGGACTTGAATGTGTTGAATGTCTTAAAAGCCATTTTGGAAATTTGTAAACTAAACTATGTTGAAGAAAGAAATCTGGTATTAAAGGATCCCTTCTTATTTTATGTTTTAATGGGATTGGAAAAGAAAATGTTTTGTTAAAAAAAAATCTATGAAATGGCATATGTATATTTTTTGAAAATAAATTTAAAATTTATAAGTTAAGCATTCTTTTAAATCTGCATTTTTTTATGGCATTACACGTAAATTCAACAAATCTCCCTAGCGTTTATGAAATAATAGTACAAGAAGGGGTAAGTCTTGTAGGATTTATCATTTATAGATGGATTTTGTTGGGGAGTTAAGAAGAATACAGTTTACTATACCAAATTCTTGGGAACTTTTAACAAATGTTAGAAATTCCCAAGCAAGATGATAACAACACTTCAAATAATTAACAATGAACCTTCACCAGAAGGTGTGCACCCATGGAAGCCCAAAGATGTACGATTTCACATATTCTTTGAGAATTTAACATAAACAATCATGTCAAAGACTCAACTAAACATTAGAAATCCCTGGTCCATCATGCCTAAGATACACTCATAAGCTAACAAATAATCTGTATCAACAAAATGGAAGTAAAGTGAATTTAAATTGTTTACTACATAGTAAAATGAAAGATCTTCTCACAACACAATTAAAAATTCCACAATACTACCAAAAGGACAAGATCTTGTGTGATTCATAGGAATTCCTAACATAAGATTGTGACAAGAACATGAATAACTATTTGAACATCTTTAAATTGAAAGAAGAAACAACAATGCTCACAATTAATGCAATTAACTCAGGGCCCATCAAATTCATTAGCAAGGGAAAGTTTCATTTACAATCTCAATGCTTTTCAATGGTTGTACACTTTTTGTCTTCTCAAAATTTCCCCTCTTTCTAAAGTCAAAATTGAAAATTTTTGAGTTAACACCTTTCTATGATATTCTAGTGAAGAGGAAAGTTGAGAAGTTAGAAAATTTCACATTTTTTCTACTCATTTGAGTGATTTGCAGTCTATCAGACATTTTTGTCCCATGTGTCCCAAGTGCTTTCAGGCTCTCTGTTCCCCGATCAGCTATTTTCTCTAAAATCTGTTAACTTTCAGGTCTGTTAGAACTTTTTGTTCCAAATGTTCTAAGTTCACTAGGGCTCTCTGTTCCGATCGCTGCATCGGCCACATCGGGCCCTTCACGTACTTTGGTCCTACTTGTCCTAGAAGCATTTTTGAATTTTGTCCCTGCATTGGCCACATCACACTTTCATGTCCCTCATGTCCTAAATGTACCAAAGGCCATCCGAGCTAATTTTTTCCACTCTTCCAGTGCTTTCTTTTGAGTCGATGCATATGAATTTAATGCACATTTATAACCTTCTCTCTCCTAAAATAGCTATTTAATGAGACTCCCCTCTACGCATTTTTCTCACTACTTGCTACCACTCTCTCATACCCTTGCAATTAACACTTTCTACTCGCGTCCCCATTTCCCCTGCATTTTTATTGCGGATTCAAGCTATAAGGTTATTTTTCTAAATACAGTCGGTATGAAGATAAAGTTTTAAGGTTAGGAACATGTTTCACCACTCAAGTCTTATGTTATGATATCGGGGATAGTGAAGTTTGACACCTGGATTTCGGTGATTTGAACCAGGTTGACTAACCCAAATCCCTCTCCCATGGCACAAATGATCAATGACAGTGGCCTTGCATTTGCTGCGGGTTTCCCAATCTCAAGTATAATGCGTCGACATGTTCTCTCATGCAGAGCTCATTTCAACCTCAACACAAGCAAATTGACCAATGTGTATGGGGAGTTAATCATCAAACTGGATGCTGCTGCCATTATCACTGCCCTATAGATCCCCGAAATGGAAAACTCGTAGTAATCTCTCAAACTCAAGCAAAAACTCTCTTCAAGTAAGACAATGAGAAATACAAGGAAAGGGTAGAAAATTCATGGTTGAAGAACCCTAAGAAAGGGGCATCTCAACTTTCCAAAGCTCTATTTAGGGATGATTTCAATGAAGAGCTATTTGACTTCATCATCCTATTGGCTCGTGTCATGGGCTTACCCTCTACCAGTGAGTTTCACTTTTGGATGTGCCCACTCATCAACATCATCTGTGAAGGTACCCAGAACATCAATTGGGCAGAGATCATTTATATGAATTTGATAGAGTAGTTTTCCAATGTACAACAAACTAAGAAGTTCTACATGACTTCTTATCTTATGTATACCTAGTAGCATCTAGATAATGGTTTGGTTTCACATACATTGAGGCTCAAAAGGGTGATCCCATCTATGCTTACTTGCCCTTAGTTCACCCTTGACACCAGCAATCACAACTTCAAGAGGGTGAATGATGCTTTCACCATGTACATTGTGAGGCTTCTGGAAAGTGATACTACTAGGAGATTTTCTAATGAAGCCATCAACCTGATAACAAAGTATGGTGCTTACTTCATTCAATTTAGAAGGTTTTCATATATCAGATTAGTCGGTTACGAGAGCACTACTCTCAAGATCCCTATATTTTGTAATGATAAGATGGCTCTGATTGAGGTATGCAGACAATTAGATAAGTTACATAGGACCTGCAGGGACAAGAAAATATCTAGGCTACATTTCCCCATATCTTTGGGTAACTATACATGTAAAACAACTTTAGATGCCCAGAACATAGAAAGAGCCCTTGCCCCATCACTATCCACTTCTTTAGGCCCATAACCTGTTTTGATTTGAAGAAATTCATTGAGCTGAATCTCAGAATCAACTATCATCATAGAGCAGATACTGAGGACTACTGGGCTGATTACACAGATGAATTTGAGGCAAGACGGAGGCATTATGGTAGATTCTCCCTCCAGCTAATACAGGAGCTCAACCTATATCATATTCTTGAAGGGCTTCAAGATGACAATACAGACCTATTGTCATATGAATATGATACTGTGATCAAGCATACTCCCTTAGAGGATCTAGACTGGTTCAAAAGGGAGAAAGATGATTTAGCTAAGATCCTAGCCCATGTCCTGGTAAGAACCAAGGTATGCAGACAATTAGATAATTTACATAGGACCTGTAGGGACAAGAAAATATCTGGGCTACATTTCCCCATATCTTTGGGTAACTATACATGTAAAACAACTTTAGATGCCCAGAACATAGAAAGAGCCCTTGCCCCCATCATTGTCCACTTCTTCAGGCCCAGAACCTATTTTGATTTGAAGAAATTCATTGAGCTGAATCTCAGAATCAACTATCATCATAGAGCAGATACCGAGGACTACTGGGCTGATTTCACAGATGACTTTGAGGCAAGACAGAAGGCATTTTGGAAGATTCTCCCTCCATCTAATACAGGAGCTCAACCTATATTAGATTCCTAAAGGGCTTCAAGATGACAATACAGACCTATTGTCATATGAATATGATACTGTGATCAAGCATACTCCCTTAGAGGATCTAGACTGGTTCAAAAGGGAGAAAGATGATTTAGCTGAGATCCTAGCCCCTGTCCTGGTAAGAACCAAGGTTTGGTTTGACAGAAGGGTTTGAGAGCTAAGGAAGAATTCAAGAGAGTCTTCCTCAAAGACACTTCAACACCGAGGAAGGAGTCACATACACCTAGCTCGGAGGTACCTGCATGAACTCCTCCTCCTTCATCAAGTAAAGAACCTGAATCCTCCACCCCTTCCTCATCCACTCAGGTATATCAGAAGAAGGTGAAGGAAGTCAAAAAGGAGCCTATTGAGGAAGATCCCCTACTAAAACATTCAGAATTACCTTCGGGGCTAGAGAACATCATTGTTCTCAGTGAAAGTGAGGATAGTGAAGTGTCAATCCTTGCAAGAGCATAAGAGGCCACAATGGATAAAGAAAAGAAAACTCATGACATCGAGTCTCCAAGTACCATTGATTCCTCTGTCTAAGAAGCCTCATCTACTCCACTCACATCTCTACTAGAGGTAACAGTGGTAAATACTTTAAGTGCCATGATTTCTCTTACTCTTGGTTCTCTTGCTCCCCCTTCTTCTTCTTCCTCCACTTTTTCATGGGTGCAACCTTTTGTTGATAGTAGGAAGAGGAAGTCCTCTTCTCGATTGACAGGACTAATTTTTATGTTGTGAGCTGCCTTGTTGGGCACTACTCCTTCTGCTCCTATAAAGAGAGCTAAAACAAATTCAAGGATAGTGACAGATGCCCGAGGCCAAAAATTTCTTGAGGTAGCAAAGCCTAAAGCTGATAAGGCGAGAACATGATTTGCTAGCCTCTGATTTGGAACTTTCAAGGATCTCAATGGGATAATCTACCCCACGAAAGTGAAATACATAACCTTCAAGAAATATCAACCAAGTTTATTGGGAGAGTAGAAAAAGGCAAGCAGACTATAGAGTAGCTGGAGGAGCAAGCTCAAGTGCTTTCTGGTTTCATCAAGTCATTGTTGTCTAAGGACAAGGTTCTGGATCCTACCCCACTAGCTTCCCTTCCACCACCTGTGATCCTTAGTCAAGATGAAGTCCAGAGCATTAAATACATACACAGGTATTCCATCTATGGAAGAGCTATGGAAGCCATGGTAGATGATATGGTCATTGCAGGTTTGAATTTCATTGGAGAAGCCTTCAAACTCAATGAGAAGGTAACTAATCTGCAACAAAAGCTCTCCTCTACAATTGGAAATATAGATAAAGAACTTAAACTTTAGAGGAGCTGCATAGTAGATCTGCACCTGATGGGACAAACTGATGAAATTTTTTTGATGGCAAGTAAAGTTTTTGATGATGCTAAGGATAATTTGTCAAGGTCATGGGTTTTTAGCGTGGAGTGGAAAATAAAAGTTTTGGAGGAGGCTCTAGGAGAATTGAGGAACAGTTGGTAGAAGGGAGAAGCCTTCAAAGCATGTGTTGTATCCACTTTCAAGGATATCCATTGTCACCTTCATGATGAAACTTCAGGTGTTCCTTTCTCCCTTTAGGAAATTAAAACTCAATTCAGGGCATTTGTTAAGGAAAACTGTTCAAGGAGGACTCAATGACCAAAGAGAAGATAAAGGAAATTTTCTCTCTCCAATCTACCATTGAGGAAGCTAATAAAGAATATCATACGCACACCGAGTTTGATAAGGAGATGGAGAAATGTCTGGGATCTTGGACCCAAGCTACTGCCAACACATCAGTCCCATGAGGCCGAGACATAGCAGAAGCATTGAAAAAGTTTAGACAATGGATCCTCAAGTCGGTGGGCCCTCCCAATCATAAACATTTGTTTTCTCTCCTAGCTTCTCCTTTCCTTCTTTTTCTCAATTCAAGATTATTGTAATTAGTTGAGGGATTTGTGTCAAGCATCCCCTTAACTAAACATTTTAGTTAAAAGAAGTAGTTACCAATTGTAACTAATTTGTAAAGTTATATAATGGGCTCTCTATGCCATTTTGAGGGGCTGGAACTTGGTTTATTTTTGAAAGTGTAAGGAGTAACAAAGCAATCAATACAAAAGATATTTCTTTCCATGTCTATCTGGTCTCATTCTTTCATTACTATCCATTGAATACTTTTTGAATCATTTGTCTGTATTATTTTAAGAAGCTTTGTATTCTTGTAGATGTTATTTCTGGAACTTTGTGTCTTTGTAATAGCATCTTATTGATTCAAATGCAAATGGTTTTGTTCCAAATAATTTTATTCTGGCATGCATAAGGAATTATTTTATTATCTATAATTCTTGAGAATGCCTTTCTTCTCATTTCCACTACTTCATTCCTCTGTACTTTTGTATTGATGATCCATTTTATTTTAAAACACTTTCATGATATCCAAGTTCCACATTAAAACTATGCACTATACATATGTAAATAAGCTTGGTCTTTAAATAAGGGAACCTCTCCCATTAAAGAGGAGGGAATTTCTATCCCCTGACTGTTGTTCTCTTTGAAGTCCTTTTTGATGACCAATAGTTTTTGGTGACTCCGTTGGGGAATTCATTTTTCTTAACGTATTCCAATTCTATAAACATTTCTTGATCATCCTTTGATCTGGCGACTCTACATTTTACTCGTGGAAGGAGGGCCCTTGGTATTGAAGATTCTCAGTTTCAGCTTTTGGAGCAGCAAGGTTTTCCTTTTCCTTCAACAGGAAGAAATAGAAGAGCTCATTCAACAAGCACTCCTCCTGTTGAAGATAGAACCCCTATAGGTGGTATTCCCCTAGAGAAACTCAACCCTAATCTCCATGCTTTGATTCTTGTTGGTGTTTCAGTTCCCCTTCAAGCCGTCTTTCCAAGGATGGCAACACCATTACCTTGGGGCCATCATGTTGGGCCTCTCACCCTTCCTCATCCTTTACATGAGTTACCCAGAGGTAACAGGAAGAACTTCCCCAAGTTTAGAGGTGATGGCAAGGTACATCCTGATGAACATATCGTAGCCTTCATAGTTGCATGTGGAGTTCTCGGAGTTGAACATGAAGATGTCTTGGTAAGGATTTTTATAGAGACTTTACAAGATAATGCAACAGATTGGTTATATCACCTTCCAACTGGGGCCATTACCAGTTGGACCACGATGAGAACAAGATTTGAGAACTGTTTCAAACCTGTAGAGGATGTACATGCTTTGCTGGCCCAAATTTCTCAAATAAAGAAGGAATCACAAGAACCCATGAGGGAATTTGTGGCTAGATTCAACAAGTTGATTAACAAAATCCCACCAGACACTCAACTGTAGATCAAATTCAAAAATGTTTCTTCCTAAATGCTCAATTACCTGAAGTTAGCTACGCATTGAGAAGAGCCAATCTCGCAACATTGGCCGAGGATCAAACTCTTGCTGTTAGTGTCAAAGATGATTTGATTATGTCTGGGAAGTTGAAAAGAGACCCTTCTAAATCTAGGTCTTCTTCTTCCTCCTCTTCCACTCCCGGGCCTAATACTGATCCATTAGTACAAAATCTTGCAAATGACCTCATTGCCATCAAGAAACAATTGGCTCAGCACGCCCCCTATGCAGATGTTCCAAGGAGGAATTTTTAGCCTAGAAATCATTTGCCTACTTCTCAGACAAGGCTAGCACTTGAGGGGCCACCCATCAAGGTTCTGTTAATGCAACCTGTGAGGTTGAGGAACCTGAGGATGAAGAGGTTAATGAAGATTGTGAAGAACTTGAAGAAGAAGTTGATGGAGAGATGGAGGAACTTGAGGGATCTCAAGTTAATTTCTTCACTACTGAAGGTGTTGATGAAGAAGATGATTATGATGAAGTGGTAGCAGATATGAATAGCGAATCATACGTTGTCATGACTCGAGAGTAGAAAAATAAAAGGGAGAAAGTGATGTAGCCCACTAAAATATCCAAGGAGCATCCCACGACTATCCCTATTATTGCAAAAAGAGGATCTCCTATCCCCACTACGTCCACACAGAAGGTGAGTTCTGCCAATTCTGATTTTCCTAATTCTACTGCTAAATTTTTTTCTACAACTCCTAAATCTGACAAACCTAAGATTCCTAGTGATGATATCCTGTCCACCTCTAGATCTTTCGATATCATTGATCACCTAAAAAGACAAAGGTTCAAATTTCAGAGGCTGAGTATTATCAAACCCATCCTAAAGATTTTGCCAAAATGGTTCACTTTGTCAATTCTCAATCCAAAACTTCCTCTAAAGGCCTTTTACCTACTCCATCCTCCACACCCCAACCCAATCTGGTAGCTGCCATCACCTCACCTAATGAGAAGATCAAACCATTTTATGTGACCCTTCTTATAGTAGGCCATAAACTCAGCAATTGTGTCATAGATTTAGGAGCATCAGATAACGTGATGCCTACCAAAGTAGCCCATGCTTTGGTTACTGTCATCACCAATCCAGCACTATGATAATTCTTCACTGGGAACTCCTCGTGCTATGATTATTTACTAATGCACTGACCTTTAGCTTGGTGGATGTAATCTGGAAACAAAACAACAACATAACACAAGAATACCATCAACTATGATAAGACAGAATGATGACAAATCTGAAATATCAAAATAAATTATAATATTAACATGAAAGCATTATAATCTCACCCATGAGGTACTTCAAGTGTTATTGACTTCACTTGCCTTTCACCAAGACTATGGGAGAAACTTTACAATTACACCTCTTAATGGCTTCTTCAACACACCTTTAAATTGATGGCTTCCTTCGCGCACTTCCTACAATATTTTCCACTACTTCCTTCTATGCTAAATGAGGGGGTGGCTCTCTATTTATAGAACTTCTAGGCTTATCCATCTTATCTCTAAGATAGGATAAGAAATCCCTCTGACGAATCATATTCCATACCTTAACTCTTATCTCTGTACATGTAAGCTTATCTTCTAAGATAAGATAAACCTTATCATTTTACATGGGTTCCACATTTTTAGACTTTTTACAAATAAAATACACAAAATATTTATGACCTCACTCCTTGTCCTTATTACCAATATAATATTTCTAATTCCTAATCACGTAGACCGTATTTCTCTAATTACCCAAACTTTGACATTTTAACATTCTTTGGACCACTTACGACAAATATTTACTTTTTACAACATTCCTATTGTACTTTGATTTGTTACCATACTCCACATTATTGGTGGCACCATACTGACGGCACCGTTATCTTCTATTAGACGCTACTACAACATCATATTCCTAATACATACATTAATGAAATAGAAATTACGGAGGAAAATTTTAGTGTCGACATCTTCCCCCTTCATAGCTTCTACTCCGTCCTCGGAGTAGACTATTCTGGTGCTTGGAAAATCTTCAACTTGTCGTGGTTAACCCATTTCGTAATGGGAGTGCCATCCAATTCCTCCGGTCAGACGTACCATTTTCATGCATAATCGCTTTATTTTGTAGGGCCCCATCCATTTTGGAAGAAATTTTTCTGTCTTCTTTTTGTATCGGAATCATATACTAGAACCAAGTCATTCACATGAAATGGAGACCACCGGATCTTTTGATCAAAGTATTCCTTCGCTTCATTTTCTTCTTATGGCTTGTATCCTTTGCTATTTCTCTCATTTCCTCCAAAGCAAATGAAGATGTACCAACCTTTCTTTTCTTGAATCACTTTCATCCATCCTTTCATTTTTCATAACTCTCACAAAGTGGGAATATCAAACTCAATAGGAAGAAGCTGGATCAATGCCATAGGCCAATTTGAAATGGGGAGTATCCCTGTTCGACTTTGATGTTGCCCTATATGCCCACAATGCTGCATGAATCCTTTTATCCCATTTATGTACCTGCAAGGCTACATATTTTGCTAGAATTTGACACAACACAAAATTTGTTCATTCCACCTATCCATTTGTGCTTGGCTTGTATGTTGTTGCCTTCCTGTGCTTAATAGAAAACTTATTGACTAGGGCTTCTACCACCTCATTAATGAAGTGGCTTCCTTGATCTGTTACAATTTCTAATGGGCAACCAAATTTGGTGACAATGCGTTCATATATGAACCTTGCCACTTCATCCATGGAAGCTGTTTTTAATGGCCTAGCTTCAACCCACTTGGTTAAATAATCTGTGGCAACTACAATATACTTATTTTGGCGTGATGTAGTTGGAAGTGGACCTAAAATGTCTATTCCCCACTTTTCAAAGGGACCAAGGGGAAGAATAGGGCATAATGGAGCTAATGAAGTCTTACGGTTACCATGCGTTTAACAAATATCACATGTCTTACAATAATTATAACAATCTTTAAAAAGAGTGGGCAGTGATAACCTATTCTTTTAGCTCTTGAAGTCTTACGGTTACCATGCGTTTAAAAATATCACATGTCTTACAATAATTATAACAATCTTTAAAAAGAGTGGGCGGTGATAACCTATTCTTTTAGTTGTAAGTTGTCTAGAGAAGTGCCCTCCACATGTACCATTGTGGAATTCTTCTAGTAGTTCCTTCCCTTGATCACATCCAACTACCCTCTTGTACTGTCCATTAGGTCCTATTCGAAATAATACTCCATGCAGAATAGAATATGGATGACTGGCTTGAGTAATCTTTCTCTTAGTCTTTGCATTGGCACCATCAGGAAACTTGAATTCATTCAGATAATTCCAAATATCTATGTATTCACTAGGGATTGTGTCAAGGGATAACAATGCTACATCGGGGAAATCATCATCATCACAAGATGATCCTAAACCATCATAGGCTCGAGAGAGTGCATCTGCATTGACATGCTTCTTTCCTGGCCTATCTATAATATCAAATTCAAACTCTTGTAGAAAAATTATCCATCTTGCTATCCTCCCTGATGGGTTAGGCTTATTTACAATATATTTTAGAGCCTGATGATCTGTTACAACTAGAAATTTTTGCCCTAGCAAGTAATTTCTAAACTTCTTTACAACAAAAATGATAGCCAGAGCCTCTTTTTCAGTTACAGTATAATTTACCTTAGCACTACTCATTTGTCTGCTCCCAAAGTAAATTGGATGTTCATTCCCATTTTCATCCTTTTGGCTCAAAGTACTTCCTAGTGCTGCATCTGAGGCATCAGTGTACACAATGAATGGCTTGCTCCAATCTGGATTCTTCAAAACAGGTGAAGACACCAGGGCTTCCTTCAATTTTCCAAAAGCTTCATGCACCTTATTTCCTGGTTCATAAGTAACATCCTTCTTCAAGAACTGGGTTAATGGTTGTGCAATCTTTGAGAAATTCTTGATGAACCTTCTATAGTAACCCACATGGCCTAAAAATGATCTCAACTTACTTCTATTAAGAAGAAATGGTAAATCTTTGATTTTTGAAACTTTATCGAGGATCACCCCAATACCATCTTTGGATACAACATGCCCTAACAAAACACCTTTAGAACATCTAAAGACACACTTTTTAGGGTTTAGTGAGGCTTGTGCTTCATCTAACCTTTGAAATGTTGTCTCCATTTGGTGCAGGTGGTCCAACTTGCTCCCATAGATGCAAAAATCATCCGTAAATACTCGATGAAGGTCCCAATGTAGGGTTCGAACACCCTATTCATCAAACGCTGGAATGTTCTTTGGAGCATTACACAACCCAAAAGGCATACCTCTATAAGAAAACGTTCCCCAAGGAGTGGTGAACGTGGTCTTGATGATCTTTTCTGCTATACGAACTTAGTTGTAGCCGCTATATCCATCAAGAAACTATAGCACTCTGGCCAGCTACTTCGTCCAAGATCTGATCTGAAAATGGAAGAGGGTAATGATCCTTCTTTGTTGGCTTATTGTGCTTCCTGTAATCAATACAAATGTGTAGCTTCCCATTTTTTTATTGAGATCACAATGGGAGAAACCCATTCTGAATTCTCCACAACAAATATGAATCCTGCATCAAGCAACTTATCTATTTCTTCTTTTATAGTCTTGGAAAAATTAGGATTCATTCTATATGGCATTTGCTTTATGGGCTTAGCACCATCTACCAGCTCAATACAATGTTCTACCCAACTTACTTGTGAGTTCCTTGTAATCAAAAGTGAATAGGTATATGTACCTTGAAAGAGTGAAGGTAGGATTCCTTCTCACTCTCCATCACAACATCACCAATCTTTATTTGTTGGAGACGATCATCAACTTCTTCTTCAGATAATTTTATGGGGTCATGAGTTGGTGTGACTAGAAGGATATCCATGACTAAAACATCCACCTCACTTTTTTCATCTTCAGTGTCCACTTCATTGGTACTAGAGTAATCAGAGGATGTCCAATCATCAGTTTCATCACTTGAATCCTGAGTTCTACCTTATGATGTTGAGGATCACATTTATCTTCACCCTCTCTCTACCACGTCCAAGTGTCATGAAACCTTCATTCCAGTAGTTTCTTGCATGAACTCTCCTTAGCCATGGTCTTCCCAGTAGCATTGGGTACGCAACAGTACCATTTTTCATCACCTGAAAGTCTACCACACATACCACACCCATAACAGATATTGCCACATTTGAAACTACACCTTCTGGTTTAGTTTTTCCTTTATTTAATGACCTTAACATAAGTGTTGAAGGGCGATCAATTTTTAAACCCAACATATTCATTACAGACTCGGTCATTACATTAATTGCAGCACCTCCATCAACTAAGACATCATGAATTGAAATACCATTACATAATACCTCAGCTTGTGGAGCATAGGGATCTGCCTCTGCCTCCAAAACAGGGACCTCAACCTCCTTCCTTCTTCAAGCATTGAGTCCACCTCACAACTCCCGCCTCTTCTCAGAAGACATAGCCAAGAGTTTACCATATGTAATATTTGCAGGCCTTTGGACAGATCTTCCAAGATGGAGTATGGTCCTTGCCCTATGAAATCGGGGAAAATCCTCGCACGCCCAACTTTCTTCTCCTATGTTTCTTACTAGTTTCTTCTTTCATCTTCTTAGGATCATTTCCATCTTGATTATATTTTTCTTTCTTTCTTTTTGTTACAAACACATCTACTTCATTATTTCTGCTCTTATCTACTACATCAAAAGAATTCATAGGTGCTTTTCCTTTATCATTATCTCCTTTGAGATGTAGAAGCTCTATCCGGAAAATTATACTTATAATGACCCTTTTATAACAACCATAGCAAACAACTTCAGAAATATTTCTTTTTGGACCTCTATCTCCTCCCCGAGAACTAAATTCCTTTCCTGAAGAAGATTAATAGTTAATCGACCCATCTTTTGAGCAGATCTTCATACTCGGTAGATGTACTAGGAGAAATATTTGTGCTCACCGGCGAGTGGTTGTGGATTTTGGACCAAAGGTGCTAGTGTAGGCTCTACTTTAGCAACAATTTCTTTGGGCTCCTCTTCCATGATTTCTTCTTGCCTTCTTGCAATCTCCTTTGCTTGTTCAATGGTAGCTGGGTGGTCATACTTCACTCGTTATCTGATCTCTAACTTCATCCCAAGAATGAAGTTCTTACTGAGGATATTATCCATGCCATTCATCAACCCATCCGCTAGTCCTTCCTTCCAGATCTGGGCATCGAGCTTCCTCCTTAGCTCTAGAACACGAGCATGATAATCCCTTATCTTCTCCTTCTCTCCTTGGGATAGCTTTGTGATATTGATCATGAGATTTACATATTTTTCGTTGTTCACCAAATTCTTCAAGAAAACTTTCGTTAATAAATCCCATGAATTTTTCACATTATCACCTAGTGTTTCAAACCACCTAAGTCTTTGAACCATCCAAAAAGGTAGGAAAAATTCAGTCCATTGTTCCCTTCTTATAAGGCCATTACAAATACAAGATCGCTTAAACTCTTGAATGAAAGAAGAAGCATCTTCATTAGATTGAGCTGAAAAAACAGAATCTTTCCCATTTTCAAAAGTAACCACGTGTGAAATACCAACTCACAAGTACAATCAACAAGACTTATGTGTACAAATAATTGGAATCACTATACTAGAAAGTGACTTTACACCTTTCTACAAGTAAAATAGAAATGACCACGATAAACTATGGTAAAACTTGACTTACTTTGCGGTAAAAACCGAATTTACCAAAATGTCATCACCAATCCAAGACTATGATAATTCTTCACCGGGAACTCCTCGTGCTATGATTATTTACTAATGCACAGACCTTTAGCTTGGTGGATGTAATCTGAAACAAAACAACAACATAACACAAGAATACCATCGACTATGATAAGACGAATGATGATAAATCTGAAATATCAAAATAAATTATAATATTAACATGAAATCATTATAATCTCACCCATGAGGTACTTCAAGTGTTATTGACTTCACTTTCCTTTCACCAAGACTATGGGAGAAACTTTACAATTACACCTCTTAATGGCTTCTTCAACACACCTTTAAACCGATGGCTTCCTTCGCACACTTCCTACAATATTTTCCACTACTTCCTTCTATGCTAAATGAGGGGGTGACCTCTCTATTTATAGAACTTCAGGTGCTTATCCATCTTATCTCTAAGATAGGATAAGAAATCCACTCTAACGAATCATATTCCATACCTTAACTCTTATCTCGTACATGTAAGCATATCTTCTAAGATAAGATAAACCTTATCATTTTACATGGTTTCCACATTTTTAGACTTTTTACAAATAAAATACACAAAATATTTATGACCTCACTCCTTGTCCTTATTACCAATATAATATTTCTAATTCCTAATCACATAGACCTTACTTCTCTAATTACCCAAACTTTGACATTTTAACATTACCGGACCACTTACAACAAATATTTACTTTTTACAACATTCCTATTGTACTTTGATTGTTACCGTACTCCACATTATTGGCGGCATCGATCGACGTGGCGCCGTTATCTTCTATCGACGCTACTACAACATCATATTCCTAATACATACATTAATGAAATAGAAATTATGGAGGAAAATTTTAGTGTCGACAGTTCTAACTCTCACACGCACTTATGGGTCTTGTTATTCCATGGAGAGTAAGGAAGTGCCCCTAGTTGGAAGAATTAAAGATGCACAAGTAGCTTTTGCTACTTTACCTAAGAAAAAGGTCTTGGCTACTATCCTAGTAGTGGATATCCCTCCTTCATATGGTATGTTGTTAAGCAGGAACTTCGTAAGGATGTAGGAGGAGAAATTCAAATGGATTGGTCACATGCCCTCATACCAGTTAATGGAAAAATGAAGAAGCTATTTCGAAAAGAAATCTGAGTATATTGTACAAAAGATGGATGATCCCAAAGCACAAATACTTTATGAGGATATTGGGCATGGTAATTATATGATTATGTCTCCAGAGGAAACTCAGCTTCCCAAAGGAGTACTTCATGATCCTAATGGGGTTTGGAATTTAGAATTTGATGGAAGTTGTTCCTCGGCTGGTTCTGGAGCTGGCATAGTATTGATGTCTCCTGAGGGAAAATTTCATCCTTTCTCATTCAAACTACAATTTGAAAATACCAATAATACAACAAAGTATGAAGCTCTCATTCTTGGGCTTAATATGGCAAAAGAAAAAGGTGTGAAGAATCTTCTAGCTCATGAGATGCAGAACTAGTTGTCAAAATGTCAAAACCTTTTTAAGTAAAAATAGAAGGTTGAAACATTACAGGAATCATGTTTGGGATTCTATTGAATTTCTTGATGCTTTTTCCATTGAAGTAGTTCATAGGGAAAAGAACACCAGGATAATTCACTAGTTTGTCTCGGATCATGCTTAATACCTCACCGTGACTTCACTCAAGATAGGTTTACCATTAAGATGATCCATAGGCCCAGTGTACCTGATAACACAAGTAACTGGAAAGTTTTCAAAGATTATTAGCATTTTCTTTCTTTCTTAGAGCTTAGGGATAAATTTGAAGAATTGTACTTCGAAGGAAGTGACAATTTGCCTCGTGAGAGTGTATCTCCCCACGAAGAGGATGCAAAAGAGGAAATAGATCAAGATGGGTGTATCAAACTTAAAGGTAACAAGATTCCAAAAGGGCAAGTGAGTTTAGAAGAATTGTTTTATAAAAACGATAGATATGTTAAGTCTAAAGCTTCCACGGATCACAACAATCTACTGAGTATGAAAAAACTAATATTAGGAGTTCTTGTTGACCCCAAGTTTGTGAACATTGGAAAATGTTGTACACCAGAAGAAAAGAAGAGGGTAATCAACCTTTTAAAGAAGTATAAGGATGTTCTGGCATATTCATATGAGGATCTAAAATCCTTCCAACCAAAGGAGATGCAGCATTTCATCCCTCTCAAACCTGGGATTAAACCTTTCAAGAAAAAGAAAAGGCAATACAATCCTAAGATATCGACACTATTTTTCAAGAAATAAAAAAGTTGTTGAAAGCCAAAATCATTTTTCCCATTCACCATTCAACATGGATTGCCAACATTGTGCTGTCAAGAAGAAAAATGGTGAGATTTGTATCTGTGTTGACTTCAGAAATCTGAATCAAGCTTCTTTGAAGGAAACTATCCTCTACCCATGATGGATCAAGTCTTGCAAGCTATTACATGGGTCTGAAATGTTGTCCATGCTTGATGGCTTCTCAGGGTATAATCAAGTAGAAGTCAATACCATAGATCAGCACAAGATGGCCTTCACCACCCCTTGGGGTACTTTTTCCTACAAGAGGATGCCTTTTGGACTCATTAATGTCGGTGCCACTTTTCAAAGGGCTATGGATTTGGATTTTGGAAGTTTGAAAGGGAAATGTATTGTTGTATATCTAGATGACCTAACTATGTTTTCCAAAACTAGAGCAGATCATTTTCAGCATCTAGAAATAGTTCTCTTGAAGTGCAAAGAACATGGGATCTCTTTGAATCCTAAGAAATCTGTCTTTTGTGTTATAGAGGGAAAATTGTTAGGGCATGTTGTCTCTAAAGATGGCATCAAAATTGATCCTAAACGAGTTCAAGCCATTCAGCAGATTCCTCTTCCAACTAAAGCAAGAAGGGAGTGCATTCTTTTTCTTGGTAAGATCAAATTTCTGAGAAGATTCATCCCTGATTTTGCAGAGCTAACCTTGAATATCTCCCAAATGATGAAAGGAAAACAAACATTTGGCTAGTCTTCTGAAGGAAAAGAAGCCTTTGAAGGTATTAAAAAGGCTATTGCTAGAACTCCTATCCTAGCATGTCCAGATTTTAGCAAATATTTTATTATCTATTGTTATGCCACAGATAACACCTTGGCTGTTGTTTTGACTCAGAAAGATTCTAATGATCATGAACTCTTGATTGCATTCATGAGCTAAATTCTTAAAAATCATGAGTTGAAATACACAATGATGGAGAAACATGCTTTTGCAGTGGTTAAAGTTGTCAAGTAGTTTCATTTTTATATTCTTAACTCTCACTCCACAGTACTTGTGCCTGACATAACTATCAAGTCTATTCTCACGCAGCAAGAGTTTGGATCCAAGAGAGGGAACATGGGTGGAAAAGGTTCAAGAATATGATATTGACATCAGACCAACTAAAATAATCATGGAAAAGGCTTGTGTGAACTCATCAGCTGAAGGAGCTGGCCATGAGTTACCTAAGGATGAAGTTGATATTCCTACTATTCTATTTCTTAGCTCAATTGATGAATGGTATGCTGATATCACACATTTTCTCACCTATGGAGAATGTTCCTCTCATTTGACTGCCAAGGAGAAAAGAGCTATTAAGTTAAGATCAACCCAGTATGTATTATGGGAGAATGTGTTGTTCAAGCATGGGATGGATGGAAGATTTCTGAAATGCGTGGATAAGGAACAATAGAAGAAGCTTCTTTCAGCTTTCCATGATCAAGCGTGTGGAGGCCATTACTCATCTACTGTCACTACTCACAAGATTCTTCATGCAGGATACTATTGGCCTACCTTGTTCAAAGATGCATCAAAGTGGATTGAGAAATGTGAAGCTTGTCAAACCTTTATGGGTAGACCCAAGTTGGTTGCCTTGCCGCTTAAACCAGTTGTGATTGAAGAACCCTTTCAACAATGGGGTTTAGATTTTATTGGAACACTTAATCCATATTCAAGTGTTGGACATACTCATGTGTTGACTACCACGATTATTTTACTAAGTGGGTAGAATCCATCCCAGTAAAGAGTACTACTTCTGAAGTAGTATGTAATTTTATCAAAGAGAACATCTTGGTAAGGTTTGGTGTGCCAAACAAGATTGTGACTGATAATGCTTCAAATTTTTCTTCTGCTGAAATGATGGATTTTTGTTATGGATATGGCATTTCCCTAGCTCACTCTTTTGATTATTATCCCCAAGGGAATGGACAGGTAGAGTCAACAAACAAAAATCTGGTGGCTATAGTGAGAAAACTGGTTAATGAGTCTCAGAGGAACTGGCACAAGAAACTCTATGATGCTCTTTAGGTGGGACGAGATTACACCTAAAAGGGCTATTGGGATGTCCCCTTTTCAGGTGGTGTATGGCATGGAAGCTCAATTACCAGTAATAGTGGAGCTACCAGCCTTGTATTTAATGAAAGCTATTGAAGACACCAACTTCAATGATTCTTTAGATAAAAGGATCATGTATCTTCATAAGTTGAATGAAGACAGATTGCAGGTTGCTGATAGAATATCGATCACCAATAGAAAGTAAAATATTTGTTTGATAAGAAGGCTAAGTCCAGGGATTTCAAATTCGGAGACATTGTTTTGCTGTGGGATAAAAGACATGAACCTCGTGGCAGCCATGGCAAGTTTGATTCTCTTTGGCTCGGACCTTTCAAAATTAGGCACTTTGCTGGTGAGAATTCTTTCTACCTTGATTACATGGATGGTTCTTCTCTCCCACTTCCTTATAGTGGGCTACCTGAAATTTTTTAAGTCCTAGGTGGATGGGAGGTCTTTTGTATATTGTGTATAGTGTGTGTTTTCCTTCCCTTGCTTTTGGTGTGTTTTCTTTCTTTGTTTGGGGTGTTGTTTTCTGTATTGGTTTTTCTTTTGACTCCGTGGCCCAATGGATAAGGCACTGGTCTTCTTCCCCTAGTTTTCAGAGAGTTCTTACCTTGTCTCATTCTTTGAATCTAGCCAAGTCATCCCTAGAAAGAGCCAGTTGTTGTCCTCTCAAAATTTCCCCTCTTTCGAAAGTCAAAAATTGAAAATTTGAGTTAACACCTTTCTATGATATTCTAGTGAAGAGGAAAGTTGAGAAGTTAAAAATTTCACATTTTTTGAGTCATTTGAGTGATTTGTTGGCCTATCAGAAATTTTTGTCCCATGTTTCCCAAGTGCTTTGGGCTCTCTGTTCCCGATCAACCATTTTCTCTTAAATTTGTTAACTTTCGGGTCTATCGGAACTTTTTGTTCCAAATGTTCTAAGTTCACTAGGGATCTCTCTGTTCCCCGCATCAGCTGAATTGGGCCCTTCACATACTTTGGTCCTACTTTTCCCAGAAGCATTGTGCATTTTGTCCCCACATCGCCCACATCGGCCGCATCGCGCTTTCGCGTCCCTCATGTCCCAAATGTACCAAAGGCCATCCGGGCTAATTTTTTCCACTCTTCCCGATGCTTGCTTTTTGAGTCGGTGCATATGAATTTAATGTGCATTTATAACCTTCTCTCTCCTAAAATGGCTATTTAATGGGACTCCCCTCTACGCATTTTCACACTACTTACTCGCCATTCGCTCATACCCTTGCAATTAAAACCGTCTGCTCGCATCCCCATTTCCCTGCATTTTTATTCATGGATTCAAGCTATAAGGTTATTTTTCTAAATACTATCAGTATGAAGATCAAGTTTTAGGTCAAGAACATGTTTTTCCACTCGAGTCTTCTGTTCCTAATATCGGGGATAGTGAAGTTTGACACCTAGATTTCGGTGATTTTTGGACCAGGTTGACTGACCCAAATCCCTCACCCATTACACAAATGATCAATAACAAAGCCCTTGTGTTTACTACGGGTTTCCCAATCTTGGTACAATGTGCCGATACTGTGCTCACCTATGGAGCTCATTTCAACCCCGACACAAGTGAATTGACCAATGTGCATGGGGAGTTAATTGCTAAACTAGATGTTGCTGCCATTTCCACTGCCCTACGGATCCCCAAAATGGACAACTCCATGGTAATCTCTCAAACTCAAGCACAAACTCTCTTCGAGTCAAGAACAGTGAGAAATACAAAGGCAAGGGTAGAAAATTCATGGTTGAAGAACCCTAAGAAAGGGGCATCTCGACTTTCCAAAGCTCTGTTTAGGGCTGATTTCAACGAAGAGCTATCTGACTTCATCATTGTTGGCTCGTGTCATGGGCTTACCCTCTACCAGTGAGTTTCACTTTTGGATGTTCCCACTCATCAACATTGTCTGTGAAGGTACCTAGAACATCAATTGGGTAGAGATCATTTGTATGAATTTGACAGAGCAGTTGTCCAATGTACAACAAACTAAGAAGTTCTACATGACTTCTTATCTTATGTATACCCTAGCAGCATCTAGACAATGGTTTGGTTTCACATACATTGAGGCTCAGAAGGGTGATCCCATCTATGCTTACTACCCTCAGTTCACCCTTGACACCAGCAATCACAACTTTAGGAGGGTGAATGATGCTTTCACCATGTACATTGTGAGGCTTCTGGAAAATAATATTGCTAGGAGATTTTCTGATGAAGCCATGAACATGATAACAAAGTATGGAGCTTACTTCATTCAATTCAGAAGGTTTTCATATATCAGGTTAGCTGGTTATGAGAGCACTCCTCTCAAGCTCCCTATATTTTGTAATGATAAGATGGCTTTGATTGAGGTATGTAGACAATTGGATAAGTTACATAGGACCTGCAGGGACAAGAAAATCTCTGGGCTGCATTTCCCCATATCTTTGGGTAACTATACATGCAAAATAACTTTGGATGCCCAGAACATAGAAAGATCCCTTGCCCCCATCACTATCCACTTCTTTAGGCCCAGAACCTATTTTGATTTGAAGAAATTCATTGAGTTGAATCTCAGAATCAACTATCATCACAGAGAAGATACTGAGGACTACTGGGCTGATTGCACAGATGACTTTGAGGCAAGACAAAGGCATTATGGCAGATTCTCCCTCCAGCTAATACAAGAGCTCAACCTATATTAGATTCCTAAAGGGCTTCAAGATGACAATACATACCTATTGTCATATGAATATGATATTGTGATCAAGAATACTCCCTTAGAGGATCTATACTGGTTCAAAAGGGAGAAAGATGATTTAGCTGAGATCTTAGCCCCTATCCTGGTAAGAACCAAGTCTGGTTTGACAGAAGGGTTCAAGAGCTGAGGAAGAATTTAGGAGAGTCTTCCTCCAAAGACACTTCAACACCGAGGAAGGAGTCACATACACCTAGCTCGGAGGTACCTGCATGAACTCCTCCTCCTTCATCAAGTAAAGAACTTGAATCCTCCACCCCTTCCTCATCCACTCAGGTATATCAAAAGAAGGTGAAGGAAGTCAAAAAGGAGCCTATTGAGGAAGATCCCCTGCTAAAACATTCAGAATTACCTTCGGGGCTAGAGAACATCATTGTTCTCAGTGAAAGTGAGGATAGTGAAGTGTCAGTCCCTGCAGGAGCATCAGAGGCCACAATGGATAAAGAAAAGGAAATTCATGACACTGAGCCTCCAAGTACCATTGATTCCTCTGTCTAAGAAGCCTCATCTACTCCACTCACATCTCTACTAGAGGCAACAGTGGTAAATACTTTAAGTGCCATGAGTTCTCTTACTCTTGGTTCTCTTGCTCCCCTTCTTCTTCTTCCTCCACTTTTGCATGGGTGTAACCTTTTGTTGATAGTAGGAAGAGGAAGTCTCTTCTCGATTGTGAGGACTAATTTTTATGTATGTTGTGATTTGCCTTGTTGGGCACTACTCCTTCTACTCCTACAAAGAGAGCTAAAACAACTTCAAGGATAGTGACAGATGCCCAAGGCCAGCAATTTCTTGAGGTAGCAAAGCCTAAGGTTGATAAGGCAGAACAGGATTTACTAGCCTCTGATTTGGAACTTTCTAGGATCTCAATGGGAGAATCTACCCCTGAAAGTGAAATACATAACCTTCAAGAAATAGTAACCAGGGTTATTGGGAGAGTAGAAAAAGGCAAGCAGACTATAGAGTAGCTGGAGGAGCAAGCTCAAGTGCTTTCTGGTTTCATCAAGTCATTGTTGTCTAAGGACAAGGTTCTGGATCCTACCCCACTGGCTTCCCTTCCACCACCTATGATCCTTAGTCAAGATGAAGTCAGAGCATTAAAGACATACACAGGTATTCCATCTATGGGAGAGCTATGGAAGCCATGGTAGATGATATGGTCATTGCAGGTTTGAATTTCATTGGAGAAGCCTTCAAACTCAATGAGAAGGTAACTAATCTGCAACAAAAGCTCTCCTCTACAATTGGAAATATAGATAAAGAACTTAAACTTTGGAGCAGCTGCATAGTAGACCTGCACCTGATGGGACAAACTGATGAAAATTTATTGATGGCAAGTAAAGTTTTTGATGATGCCAAGGATAATTTGTCAAGGTCATGGGTTTTCAGCGTGGAATGGAAAATAAAAGTGCTGGAGGAGGCTCTAGGAGAATTGAGGAACAATTGGTAGAAGGGAGAAGCCTTCAAAGCATGTGTTGTATCCACTTTCAAGGATATCCATTGTCACCTTCATGATGAAACTTCAGGTGTTCCTTTCTCCCTTTAGGAAATTAAAACTCAATTCAGGGCATTTGTTAAGGAAAACCTGTTCAAGGAGGACTCAATGACCAAAGAGAAGATAAAGGAAATTTTCTCTCTCAATCTACCATTGAGGAAGCTAATAAAGAATATCATACGCACACCGAGTTTGATAAGGAGATGGAGAAATGTCTGGGATCTTGGACCCAAGCTACTGCCAACACATCGGTCCCATGGAGGCGAGACATAGCAGAAGCATTGAAAAAGTTTAGACAACGGATCCTCAAGTCGGTGGGCCCTCCCAATCATAAACATTTGTTTTCTCAACTAGCTTCTCCTTTTCTTTTTTCTCAATTTAGGCTTATTGTAATTAGTTGAGGGACTTTGTGTCAAGCATCCCCTTAACTAAACATTTTAGTTAAAATAAGTAGTTACCAATTGTAACTAATTTGTAAAGTTATATAATGGGCTCTCTACGCCATTTTGAGGGGCTGGAACTTGGTTTATTTTTTTAAAGTGTAAGGAGTAACAAAGCAATCAATACAAAAGATATTTCTTTCCATGTCTATCTGGTCTTGTTATTTCATTACTATCCATTTAATACTTTTGAATCATTTTTCTGTATTATTTCAAGAAGCTTTGTATTCTTGTAGATGTTATTTCTGGAACTTTGTGTCTTTGCAATAACATCTTATTGATTCAAATGCAAATGGTTTTGTTCCAAATAATTTTATTCTAGCATGCATAAGGAATTATTTTGTTATCTATAATTCTTGAGAATTCCTTTCTGCTCATTTCCACTACTTCTTTCCTCTGTGCTTTTGTATTGAATATCCGTTCTATTTTAAAACACTTTTATGATATCAAGTTCACATTAAAACTATGCACTGTACATATGTAAATAAGCTTGGTCTTTAAATAAGGGAACCTCTCCCATTAAAGAGGAGGGACTTTCTATCCCCTGATTGTTATTGTCTTTGAAGTCCTTTTTGATGATCAACACACTTGCAACCATCTTGACATGATTTATTTTGAAGGCTCAAGAAATTAATAGGTTTCTCAGACAAGTCTTTTGGAAAAATGGCTTTTCTCAGTCTCTTCTCTCTTTTCTCTTTTCAATTTCTCAGAAATCTTAACCCCCTTTGCAAGAGTATTCTCATCACCTTTATACAATTCCATCCCCATTTTCCTTTCAATTTCCCCCAAAAATGTGGATATTTCACAAGTATATTCTTCTTTCACAAAATTCCTAAAGTGTAAAGAGTACGGGCCTTCTTCATTTTACTCTTATCATATATGATTAGAATACCATGTCATTGCTTGTGATTAATGTTTTCATGATTCCCTCCACCTAGTGATTGGATAGTTTCTTGATATCCTTTGAGAACTCTGAGGTGACTTGAAGTGATAAATTTTTTTATCTACTATCCGAAGATACATCTTGGGTGCTGTGCATTCCTTCTCACATCTACTTGGTTTAACTATCCCATGCGGTTCTTGTGAAATCTATTAAATTCATTGACCATGATTGTTTGGATTCACTTTAACCTTTAAATTTTCCACGTGTGATCTAAGCAAGATTTTCCTTTATCAGGCACAAATGATTTCTTTCAATTCAATCAATTTGTGCCACTTCTACTATAAAACCCAACTTTATCCCATCACCAGGATGCATTAATTTTCTTATCCTATAAGTGAGGAAATTTTTCACAACCTTCTACCAGTGACATGGTGAGAGTACCTATGGAAAATAGTTTGAAGGAAATTTCATCAGAATATTTGAATCAAATCTTCGACTTGTGTGGTCTGATGAGGCTTTTGTTAGGGCCTTGTTTGACATAGAATGTGCAAGAGACACTAGAGGACCCTTGACTTATCAGCAAGTCCAGATCACACTTCTCACAAGGCTAATTAGGATCAATCCTATCTTTGTAGCCTTTTAATTCATGTATTTTCATCTCTTTCGATGGGAACATCTGAAAGATCCCAAAGACTTGAAGAAATTATGGATTGAAAGGAGGCCCCAAGTGTCTAGGAAAATTGAATTTCAAAGTGTCCATTCCTATGTGACAAATATTTTTTATTAAAGGATATTCCTAAAGAATATTATGTGTTATACAAAAATATTCCATTGACACTCGTGTGCTGCCATCTCTCACAAGGTGGATGAATTGGAGCGAGAGGATTACCTTTTTGGAGAAGGAGAAGATGGGATCGAACCCTTACAACCAAGTTCAATACCAACACCATCCTTGGGGAAAGATAAAGGGCAAATCAAGCTCTCATCCCCCAATCATTATCTCATATGGAGAAGAGGAGCTATCCATATTTGCTCATTGTTCAAGAGAAGCAATATCCTCTACTCGGGACAATAGGGGTAGGTTTATAGTTCAGTTATCTAATCACTTAGGGTGTTATGTTCCTTTATCAAGGAATGGCTTCTCAAGTCCTCAGCCAATCCCTTCCCCAAGAGAGATCATTTTCTTTACAAGGAGATGGAAAGCTGAATCTAGCTCAAAAATTCTCTCATTCCTCATGGCCCCCATGATGTAGTCCTTGGTATTTCAACCACTCCAGTCATTCCTTCTTAGTCTATTCTCAATAATTCTACCCTTCACAAGGGGAAGGGGAAGATGACATTCCTCACAGGTGGCCTAGATCTTCTAGACTGGGTGTCTTCCTACTAAAATAAGATTGAGTTAGAGAAGATCATGCATGAACCCAGAATGACTCTTGAGTCATTAATGGATATGGGGATGTCACGATATTTATTAGGGTCCATCATGTTTATCCAGATAACATAGGGCTCTGATGAATTCATGCTAAGGAAGAATAAGCTTCTGAACAAACTACCTCTATTGGGAGGGTGGGCTTATGAAGGAGTGAAGGGTCTTTGAGTATTATGTTTGTCTTTTATGCATTTTTTTAATTATGTAAACGGACCCTTTTACCATGGGATGGGGCCCCTATAGAATCCTCATTTTGAATTACATATGATAATTCTTTCAAATGATGTCACATAAATTTTCACCTCTTGACATGTAATTATTTTTGTTCTGCATTACAAACTCTTTAGCTTAGTACTAGCACCAGTAATGAAAAGAAACTACTACTGTGCTTTCAATGGTTCAAAATCATGTGCTTTGCCTCAACCTCTTAGTGTATTGCATCACTTCAAACCCAGTATAACTCATCTGGAAAAGATGACCTATCTCATGGTGATTTCACAATCCCCCTTGCACTATCTTCTTAGTTTGCAACACTACCTTTGAGTCACATGGCTACAAACATTACTTCTCGGGATATATTTCTCACGTTGTCGAGGATTTTATTCCCTGCCCGTGCCCTTCCTTTTTCCAAATTACACCTAGGTGACACATGCAACATCCACATCCTCCCCTTTCTTTGAATTTTCATCTTACTGGGACTTCCCTTCCGTGCATAAGCCACGTGGTGAATGCTCACACTTGGGGGTCTGACGACCTTAAGCCTTTTCAAAGATGTTTCAGGGAAACATGTGGACACTCTTCTTATCTTCCATGGGGGATTTTCTTTTAGTGGTTTCTGAATTTTGTCTCTAACCCTCTACCAAGTTATGGGAATTTTCTGTAGCCTTTAGGATCTTCAACCATAAGAGGGGATTTTCACAAAATAGAGACCTGGGTCCCACATAATTTGAGTCATGAATTTTCCCTTCAACATATACACATTTTAAAATAGATCAACTGGGAATGAGGAATTTGAAGGCATTACTCAAGGAAAAGGGGTGAGATTATTTGAGCTCCAACACTGGCTCCGAATCGGGGATGGGTACCCCTTGCGGGTGCCATAAGAACTATTCAATGTAGACCAAGTGCCAAAAATCCATTGGGATATGGATTCAAATATCATACGTACTAGGTCAAGTGATAATAACCCATTCTCCCAAAAACAACCAAGAAACCAAAGCAACTGGTCACAGAAGACTAGGGAAAGAAAAAGGAAAAAAAAACACACACAAGAATGCAAAAACAAAGCAAGAAAACTATACATTATACATTGGTTCATACCTTGCTCTGAAAGCTAATCAATAAAATGCTTTAGGTGCCTACCATTAATAGAAACTCAAGAAACTCTCCATCCAGGTATTTCAAGAAGAAATTATGTTCACCAATCCTGATATCGATGGAATAAGGGCCCATCCATAATGCATCAAACTTTTTGTGTTTTCCCTTATCCTCATGTCTACTATCCCATAACAATACAAGATCCCCAATGTTGAAGATTCTGGGAGTCACCTTTTTGTCAAATATTTTTTTGAGCTTTTCCCTAAACTTTAAATGCCTTTGGTGGGATTCTCGTCTTTCCTCATCCAACTTAATGATTTGGTTTATTCTCGCATTATAAGGGCTAACTTCCTCATCTTCAAGTTGTTGGATGAACTGATAAGAAGACAATTGCAAGTGTAAAGGAAGGAGATATTGGAATCCATAAACTAGCTTGAATGGAATTTTCCTAGTGGCTCTCTTAGTAGTAATTCTATCTTCCCAAACAAAAAACTTCAACTTCTCCCCCACTTTCTTTTGTTGATTGCTAATGTCCTTTTAATTATCTTAGTTAAAATTTTGTTTCTTGATTCAACTTGTCCATTGACCTTGTGGGTTATAATTAGATACATATTTTAATTTTATACCATATTATTCACACATGGAAACTAATGGTTTGGCTCGAAAACTCATGAAGTTATCAACAACTATCTTTATAAGTACACCAAAACCAAATTATATGATTCAAGATGAAATCAACAACAACTTGATGAGTCTCCTTCTTGGTGGGGATAGCTTCAACCCATTTGGTGAAATAATCTAGTAGCCACCAATATCCATTTGTGTCATGCATTGGAAGGTTTTGATAGTTCCCCTACAAAATCCATGCCCCACTTTTTGAAACAAGACTTAATCGATACTGGTTACGTAGAGGGAAAGCACTAGATGCCTTCATTTTCCTTGAAAATATCTGACAAATTTCACATTTTCTTACCAAAAATCCATATCCTTGAAGAGTGTGGGCCACCAATAGCCTACCCTCAGTATCTTATGGGCAGTTACTCTTCCAGGAAAAATTCCCCCACACACTCCTCCATGAAAGTCTGAAATTAACCTGGGGCTTCATCCTCCATTATACATCTGAGAAGAACCCCTTCAATATTTTTCCAAGACAACCCATAATCAGTGATGATATATTTTTGGGAATCCAAATTGAGTGTCCTTCTTTGATTTTTATCTAAATGCCTTGGACATTCCAAGTTTCTTAAGTAGAATATGATATCTTTGTACCATATGGAATTGATCAACTTCTCATGTATCTCTACATCTCTTCCTTCTACCTCATTTACTTCCATCACTTGTAAGTTGATTTCAGCCATTATATTTGCCAAGCCCATACCTCTAACCAATTTAGTAGTTTGAATATCCATGTCATACTCTTGTAGTTTGTTCACCCACTGACATATTTTGTTGGAAACCTCCACCTCTGATAAAATGTCTTTGACCATTGTATGAGGAACATAAGCTATGATCTTTGAGCTTAGAATATATGGCGGAAATATTTTGTTTCTCTAACCAAGGAAAAAGCCTATTTTTCCATAATGGTGTACTTCAACTCAGCTCCCTGCAATGCTTTAATGAAAAAAATCAATTGGCCTTTCATTCCCCCTCATTATTTTGCAATAACACAGATGCGATGGTATTTTTAGATGCAAAAGAGAAAATTAAAAAATATTCTTATAATCAAGGACCACTAAAACAAGGGCATTTTAATGCCTCTTTTATCCCAGTGAAAGATTGGATAGATTCATCCTCCCATTTAATAATTTGATCCTTCCTCAACATCTTCGTGATAGGAATATTCATTTCATAAAATTGGAAATGAATCTTCTTATGAAATTGATTTGGCAAAAAAAAATTGAATACCTTTCTTGTTATTTGGGACAGAACTTTCCCAATGGCTTCCACTCTCTTAGGGTCAATCATGACCCCTTCCTTTGACATGATATGCCCCAACAACTTGGCTTTCTAAACCCCAAAATGACATTTTTAGGATTCAAGTGAGATATTGTATTCCCTCGCATTCTCGTAACATATTTTCCAAATACTACAAATGATCATCCCTTTTTCTTGAAAATACCATCACATCATCCTGGTATACATCTATAAATCAATTATATATCCAGTGAATGCCACATACATAGCTCTTTGAAAAGTGGAACTAATGTTCAAAAAACCAAATGGCATTTTTACGTACACATAACTACCCCAGGGAGTGGTGAAGGTAGTTTTGATTCATTTTGATTGCTTCACAACCACCTAGTTATATCCCGAGAATCCATCTAACATAGACAATAACTCTGACCTAGTGATTAATTGAAACATATTATCCATGTTAGGAAATGGATAATTATATTTTATTGAGGCCTTATTCATATTTCTAAAATCTACATAGAGTCTTATATCCCCATTCTTCTTTCTAACTGGTACTAAATTTTCCACCCAAGAAGAATATCTCGTAGGTTGTATAATACCTCCATCCCTGAGTTTCTAGAGTTATTCTTGCATTTTCAAAGATAAGAGCGGATTAATTGGCCTCTATTTTTTCCTGAATGGCTTGGCATTGGGTTCCAAAGGTATTTCATGTTGGAAAATATCCTCCCTATATGCCTTCAATTCTAAATATGACCATGCCAAGAAATCCTAGTACCTTTTTAACAACTAGACATATGACTACTTCTCTTCTTTACTCAAGTTACTACCCAACCATATTTTCCTAGGTTTATCATTAGTCCCAAGTTGTTGTTCTTCTACATCTCTTGAAACATGGACATGTCTGTGAACAACCCTATCAACATTGTCAAAATTTGATTCCAAAGAAACTAACCCTCTTGGAATTGTATTTATTTTTAGTTGAATAACCTCTTGGACGAAAAGAGTCTCCTTACCATCACACATAGAAATCATCGGTTCCCAATCCATATTCTGATTTGTAAATTCTCCTTATTTTGTAGAAATCTTTGAACCTAGGCATCATCTTCAAAAACTTGCCAATGTTTGACATTATTAGGGATAGATGGTCTTGTCAACACTTCTATATCATACTCACAGTAAGGAGACATTGTACAATTTTCAAATATGGATCCCAATACTGCTAACCTATCTGCAGTAGTATTCTGCTTTCTATCATGGTAAATTATGTTGAAAGAATCAAACATTTCAACAAAATCCCAAACTACATGCTTATATTGTTTCATTCTTGATTCTTAGTTACATAGAGCTTCCTAACTTGTTTAACCACCAACTCTGAATCTCCTTAACAATAATGTCCCTAATACCATACCTCCAAGCAATCCTCAAACCCAAGAGTAGTGCTTCATATTCTGCAATATTGTTAGTGCATTCAAATATGAGTTTAAAAGAAAAACTGAAAAACCTCATGATTTGGAGATATTAGGACAACACCAGCACCATTCCCAAATTTAGAACAAGCTCCATCAAACATCAAAATCCAAGGGGTGCCCAGTTTCAAGAAACTTACATTTGTCAATGCTATGCTCTTTAAAATCTGCATAACCCACAAAATTATCAACATCCACATCAGTATACAACACCTCATAGGATGTATTCTTAGGGTCCTCAATCAAATGCAACATTATTTTTCTCCACATAGTTTAACAAGGCTTCCATCTATTGGTATAGTCGCATATGAAAAATCCATCTACACACTTCCTCCAACACTAGTATCCCATTTCCTTGACAACAACATTCCCCATTTAGCAAGACAATCCACAATGACTATATTCATGGTTAAACATTTTCCCGGATAAGCTGCCAATTGCACTACTAATCCTTTAACATACCCGATCACTGGTACTTCTCTTGAATCCATAGCGGTGCACTTTCCAAAAGTTGTTGTTACTTTGATATTCAATTCATTCATCACCTCAAGGGCATCACATTGCAATATGCCCCTGGGTCAAACATGCATTGGTGCACTAACCTATATTGTATGATCAAAGTAGTGTAAAAAGGGTCAACATCTAGTTGGGATTAAATAAGAGAAGTGCCCAAATATACCTTAGGTAGTTCTCCCAAATCCTCTAATACTTGAGGTACTTCAAATTATGCAATGACAGGGGGAGTGTTTACATGATTAACATTTTTATATGAGGGTGGTGCATCCTATTTAAATCCCAAGTACTCAAATGCTCTTTTTCTATGTTCAGGGATTCAAATTAATTCAACAATAGGAATTGTGACCTTTATTTGACTCAAAATATGGGTAATATCACATGGGACATATTTTGGTAAGGTCATGTTAGGAGGAAGAGTAATAATTCCTTCTGGTGGTATAAGACTCTTTACATTTTGGGCATGAACTGGGGCACAAGCTCTATTTGGGATAATCAGACCCTTAGTTGGTGTATCCTTCTTAGGAGACTCATTTGGGATATTGGTAAGAAGTGGGGTCTTGGGTTTGGGCTGTAGTCCTCCTCCTTTAATAACTCGACTTCTGAGATTGTATTCCTTTTCTTGAGCTACTGTTGTATTCATCAAAATTTTCCTATCTTCCTTAAAAGGAATTCCCCCATCATATTTCTTAATCATTAAAGCCCTCAGATATTCAAAATCATGATTAGGTAAATCAAACACTTGCACCATATCAACTTTGATATCATCATCAAGAGGAAGAGGTAATACCTAGTGAATGCAATCCTAGAAACTTTCTATAGTCTTGACACTTATCAGCTCAGTTGAAGTGGCTCCTTGTTGTGGATTTTTAGGGCTTTCCATCATACATACATCACCATAAGTCTCATCATCATTTTCTCTTCAATTTCCTCAATAGATCCACAAGGGGAATGTGGAAAAAACACTTATCACACCATTCAATAACATGATTTTATTCCACCATGGCAACCCTAGAGTCAAAGGATCAGGGATCTATTTATTTTCTCTAGGTTGTTGTTGTTTATTTCCTAATCCTATGGGTCCCTTTCCTTTTCATCTATTATGTGATCACTCCTAAGATGATTTCCAAATATATCTTGGCCTTGTGGTTTGTGTTGACCTTGAGAAATTTTTCATATTCCTTTTTCTACTCTGGCAAGCTTATAAGATATTTCTTTAACTGCTCCGGCCAAAGTCTTCACAACCTCCTCCAGATCCACTACCTTGTTTGAATGAGGTCTATCAGGATTAATCAGTTTGACACCCTCCCTCTTAGGTGGTTTTCTAGCTACCTTAATATTATTTTCAATCTACAAGGCCATTGTAAAGGCCTGCCTTAAATTTCTAGGGTTCTTATCTCTCAAATAATAAGTGGCCTTTTTGTCAAAAGCATCAGAGTACTTAATCAAGCAAGACTCATTACTAGGCCTCAAAATTATGGGTAATATATTTAAAGTCTTATTGAATATGGTATTGAAGTCCTAGACAAACTCATTGGGGTTCTTCTTTATATTCTCAAACTCAGATAGGAGGAACCTTGGGTCTGTCTTATCCCCATATTGTAATCTGAAAGCATTCTTCATCTCAGTCCATGAATCTATTGAGTTATCTGGAAAATATTTATACCAATCACATGCATCTTCTTCGAGAGTATGGATGAATAGATTTACATATATATCTTCATGTTCTATTTCAAAATCCTCCATCATATTAAAAAAAAGTCTCAAATGTTGATCACTAGTGATGGCATTATTTCCCTGGAATTTAGGCAACTTATTTCTTACATCTTGTGGTACAACATTAGGATACCCAACCATGCCTCTAAAATTTATTGGTCCAAATGTGTTGACAATAAAAGGAGGTCTAGGTGGAGGCTGAGCCATGTTATTTTGAGGAGGTGATCCTATAGGAGGATTAAGACAGTGTGGGACCAAGGGTCTTTGGGATACATGCGTATGATTTTAAAATTGAAAAATTCTAGTGACTTATTTTCACAGAAAGCCCTATCAGTCTTGAGTGATAAAGGAAAGGAATGAGGGACACCTATTCTAGATATAAATGATGACCCCTCACCAATTAGAGTATTTAGATCCATCGAGGATTGTTTGATTCTGAACTATTTGAAGATGTAAGATAATCCTCAACTATAGGTAGATCAACCTCTATGACTAGTATTGCCTTCTCTCTTGATTCTTGATCCCCAATGCTTTCAGACTTGTCTCCATTTTGGATTTGTTTTCCCAAGCTCTAGAAACAATTTTCTAGCGGGGTCCTTGTTAAAGAAGGATCTTATTCCTTCCATATTTGTAAATATTAACAATAGTTCTTAATTGATGAAGGTTAAGACACTAGTATTCACCAAAAATTTCAAATCAAAATGAGTTGCCACCAAGGATTTATACCTTAGATGTGCCAAAGCACTGTATGTAACTTTTCAAGTGCCTATCAATACTCAATTTTTACAAATATTGATAGATATGATCATCCTTCATCAATATTTATCACTAGCAATACAAATCTAGTGCAACATTCACTTAAACCAGAAAATATTACACAATGAACCTCTGATATTGCTCAATCTTTACAATACTTAACAAAGGATGACATTTAAAAATGTATTTGCATCTAAAACATGTAGGAAACATTAAAAATATCGGTATGCGTATGTATTTGCACAAATAATCCCTGACAATGGCCCCAGATCGGTGTTAGTGCCCAAATGTGTTCTACCTTTGAAGCCGAGCAGCATCAACAGCAGGGATAGGATGTTTAGAGATAGATATATCATAATTCTAGTCATTTTATATTTGGGGACAAATTTAACTAGCTCTTTGTCACTCAAGCATGGAGAAGTTGGATAACACAATGCCGAGGTATGACTCTAATGCCTGTTAAAAAAACCCACTTGAGACCCAAGAATAACCTAGGATTAGTTAGGAAAAAAATTATGGAATAATTTTTTTGTGTTGTTTAAAAGTGTCTACAACCAGGTTACAAGACAACAGTTGTCGCAAGAAAGTTACAAATCCAATATACTATTAATAGCTTATAGCTTCATTAATATGACAATCACAAGGTATAAACTTAGGGTTAGATTAATCAAGTAGGTTAAGAGGGTAATTTCTCACTATACCACTCTCTAACAGGATTAAAATATTCAACCTGATATTCTCAAAATTAACACACTCAAAACTTCCCAAAAAAATTTCCATTAGATAGGAAATTTCCTCACCTTTTTGGTGATATAAAGAAGTCCTCCTAACTCCTCATATTTCTCAAGTTATGGGCCAATGGGCCTTGGGGAAAATTTTCCCAAGAGCGGGTCTGTGGGCCTAAGGGAGAAAATTTTCCATGTGTGTGCCTACGGGCTATGGGAAGGAAATTTTCCCATGAGCGGGCCTGCAGGCCATGGGAAGAAATTTTTCCCGTGCATGGGCCTGTGGGCTACAGGAAGAAAATTTTTCCTGTGCGCAAACTCGTAGGATGTGGGAAGAAATTTTTCTCATGCACGGGCCTGTGGGCCTCAGAAGACAAATTTCCCTAAAGGCGTTCGGGTCGGCGGAGTGGGGAGGAAAGTTGGATTCTTGGTGCTTTGGCACGAAAAGCGTACTTTAACCCCATGTGCTCGTGCATCTACGGTAGGACTCGCACTCGAAAATGATCTTATACCCTAGGCTACTGGGAAACATGACACATCCTAAGCCAATGCGGGGAAGTGAGTTAGTGGGGATAAATAGGAATTTTTGCCTTAAGGTTTAAAAAGGTGCATGGGATTAAAATCCACCCACGCCTCCGTCGGTGCCTCACGACGCCACGTGTTAGATGTTCATTAGGCGTGGATCGGGCGGGCAAGTGGGGAGGTTTGGGAAAAGTTGAATTTTGAAGTGTAAAGATTTGGGACACTCCATGCCTCTACCGACGTGTCACGGGGACACGTGTCATCCATTCATTGGCTACGGGTCGGTGGGCCTGTGGGAGAAGTTAGGAAAATTTACAAAAAAATTCTTTTGAAGTACTAAGGTAAAAAAGGGATCTGTACCTCTTCCAATGCCTCTCTAAGCCACGTGTTAGTCAATGATTGGCTGCAGCTAGTGGGGATAAGGGGAAAAATTATAAATTTTTCCCAAAATTTTCTATTGATTAACTTTAACAGTTAGAAAAATTTTGAAGCCAAAATAAAGTGAAAACTTTAGAAGGCCATAAATTTTGATTAGAAACTCAATTTTTGGAAAACGAGGAGTTTTCATAAAGATATTGACGTCCTCTATATATAGGAATCATTAATATTTAATTTTGATAATGTTTAAGGGGTCAATTTCATGAAAACAATCTACAAGCTTTAAAAAGGCAAACTGGTAAATTTTAACTTATGAAATTTTAATCAATTGATCTTCTTCCTCTCTCAACATGTCAATTAGCCATGGGGAAATTGTTCTTAGATGGATTTAGGATGGATTTGGAAGGTAAGTTTGTTTTATTGACTCCCAATAAAAAAAATACAACTTTGATAGCAAAAATGATAGCAAATGGTTTGAGCCCAATTTTGCTAAGTATTCTTAACTATTTTTGTCAATAGAATTCATTTAGGGCATACTACTTCAATTTAATTGTTTAATTTGTTACTTCCTTGTTGCAAGTTCGAACTGTGCATTTTTGGATAAAGTATTTACCAGTTTGAAAATATAAAACAGAGATCAAATTTTAAAGGATCTATTTGCCATTTTCATCTTCCAAGTATTAGAATTTATTCTAATTCTACTCTAATACATTTAGTTGATTCAAATCAAACTATTCAAAACCAAAATGCAATTCTGATTTCCAATTTTACACTTTTCAAAAGACAGAGTTTTGTATTTTCCTCACACGCATTTCTTCCTTTCAAACAGATATTTCAAATACATTTCAAACTCATATTTTAAACAGCAATAGTTCCTATTGTGGAAAGGAATGCAAATTTTATTCAAAAGACAAGGTTTCCTTCTTTTACAACTTCTCTTTTCTATTGATTTTCACAATACAATATACAAAATACATCTCTTTCTTTCAAAACAAAAACAAAGTATATATCTCTCCTTTACATTTCAAACTTACAACTTTCATATTCAATACAACATATTTCCATTACAAAACATATACGAGTTCATCCACTTCAAGTGGGAAAGGTTACAATAAGATTTCTTTTCAACAAGGGATTGTCAAACTATTTTTTTCCTTTTCTCCAAAACAGCAACATGTAGTTTTATCATTCTTCCAATTATGATCACAACAAGAGTAGGGAAAGGAAACACTCTCCACCCAACCAAGACATCCAATGATAAGGAGAATCCATCCTTCTTCATTGGCCCTTGAGCCCCAACCACAAAGAAATAAAAGATGTGTTTCAACTCATGGAAACAATAGGATTCCACAAACACACATGCAAATCTCACATTTAAAACATAGTCCAAAACAGAATACAGATTATAACCACATTAAAACATAGCAAACAAAACTTAGGATTCATCATGCAAGCCAAATGAGAAAGAAACTATGGGGGATGCTACTTATGCCTCTTAACAGGGAAATGGGTATCACCATCTGGTTTCAAACTTCCAAAATATAGTATATCAAAGCCCTGACATGCCCTTATGCCTCCCCCAAGTACCCCTTATTCCTCACATTTCCTTATGCATCCCCAACCTCTTATGGCACCCCATAATGAGTAAAGAAATGCAAGCTATTTCTTTGTAAGGTGGAACCCAAATCCCAACTCCCTCCATACTTATACCTCCCCAAAACACTTGTGCCTCCCACAAAATAAACCCCATAGTCTTATCCTACACCATTCCTTGGACATCTACCCAACACCCCACAAACATGCCAAAACATTCACAACAAAACAATTTCATAAATAAAAGGAAACATTTCAAGAGCCAAGTTCCTACCTCTCCATTATGGAAATGTTCCAAGTTACAAAACAATAAGATTTATCTCAATGCAAGCAATCCAAATCAGCCAAGCACAAGCATGCAACTATCTTCCCAAAAACTTCTCCAAAGCAAAGAGCTCTAGAACAACAAAAGAATTTACCCCAAAAGGAGTTTCCCAAAAGTGAAGCAACCCAAAACAAGGCAAGAAATTTGAATTTTATAGAAGAGGGAAGAGAAGAGGATGAGGTGGATCCATGTAGGATGCCACATCACACATCCTCAACCTTAGCCCAAAAGTCAACTTCATTCTCCAATGCATAATAAATAGGTGGGTGAATAATATGATAGTTTACTTACATACTCAAATCCAACCCACACCTCAAAGGACTAAAATTAAACCATGTAAGAAAAGTGCAATTAAAACTTACAATTTTTCCTCTCAAAAAGCATTATAAAAGTCTAATTTTAACCCCCAAACCATAGGTATGGTTGGTAAGTAAATTTAAGAGGTATGGGACAAGTTTAACTTGTCCCACAAGCCTCCAAAATCAGCCTCCAAGGACAATTTTGAATTTCCAAGAAGGTGGAGTGTTTCACACTCAAAAGTTAACTTACACATCACTTACATATTACTTACACATTCTTACAAAACTTTAAATCATAACCAACAACAATATTAATTACATTCTCATGATATCTTTTAATTAATTAACTTAACAACATGATTACTCACAATATCAAAAGAACCAAATAAATAAATACACATAACCCCTTCGTCACATTTAAAGTTGATCCCCCAATGGGAATCCCTAACAAAACAACCACACACAAACAATACAAGTTGCCATGGTGACCTTGTTGAATTCATATAGAATTCCAATGTGGTTGGTATCCAATCCCCGATGTTTGTTGTGATATTTTAACCTACAAAACAAAAATATCTCCTTCGGCCTCGTGGCCATATCAGAACATCCATAATAATATAAATAAAATTCCAAAATCATCTAGATATATGAATCACAACAACATCCAACCAACCAACAAGATCATTTGCAATTTTACTCAACAACTATATCATCATCAAATAATTTTCCATTTTTAGGTCTACTCATAATATCTAAATATCACATGTCCGAACAACATCCATAATATAACCATCTCAATTAGTATATCAACATCAATATCCAAAATATCTCTAATAATCATTATGTATCATAACTAAATCAAGGTCAACAATAATCCATGATCTAACATCTAACATCACACTATGATATGGTCCATAATCATGTCCATAATATAATCAACGATATCATGATCGTATCAAAAGGTGTCAAAGGGAAGTGGGCACTACAATGATATCCTCATAGCATGCCACAATTAACCTTTTAGAGGACATTTTTATGTAAAAAGAACAGTGTAGAAAGTGTTAACAACTAGTTATTATTGGCCAACATTGCATAAAGATGCAACACTATACACCAAGAGATATGATAAGTGTTAAAGAATGGGTAAACCTACCAGATCTGAGGAAATGCCACTATAGCCTCAGTTGGTCTTACAACCTTTTGACAAATCGGGTCTTGACTTCAATAGCCCATCTATCCTAAATCTCAGCAGGAGTACATCTTTGTATACACAGATTATCTAACTAAGTGGATAGAGGTGAATGAATTACCAAGTTAGAAAAGTGAGAAAGTAACCAAGTTGCTCTATGATCATAGCTTCACCCGATATGGAGTTCAAGGGGTATTGTCATTGATCAAGGTGCAAACTTTACTACCGATGTAATTTATAATCTAGCTAAGAATATGAAATCAGGCATAAGAAGTAAACACCATACCATCCCTAATCTAATTGTTATCACCAAATCACTACACCCTTTGAATGACTAAAATGTGAACAAGATGTTCAGTGTGATTGGAAAACATGGGATCACCTCTCAAGTTGTGGGAATTGGGATCAAGATGAACCTCCAAATAAGGTCAACTTCCTCTTCCTAAACTAAGTGATGTACTATTCCTAGTGTAATAAAATGGTTATCTAGACCTATGCTAACATTTTCATGGGTTTTAGGGAAAAATATTTGCAAGAAATGAAACTATACTAGGGAGGGTGATGTACCAAATAAAGGGTGTTTCTAGACTCAGGAAGGGTTAATTTGAAGAGGGTGTGTGCACCACAAGTCAACTTCACCTAATGCAACTTGGAGAGGATACAAGTACCACAGAATAGGAAGCATGTGTTCCCTTTGTCAAACTCAATTTACACATAACAGATAGAACAAATTCAATTGAAAACAAAACCAATCACCAAGATGATATAAAATGGTGCATGTCAAACATCTATTCCACTTATGACAGTTAATGATAATACATATTTTATAACAGAAGGAAAATAATCTCTCCACAACTTGATATTCAACAATTATATCACTTTCCCACAGAATGAAATAAGATATTCTAAAATAAAGGCAAGTTAACCACTTATACTAAGGAATTGTACATCCACAAAGCATACATTAATCAACCATTAACACAATAAATTAGATTCTTCATGGAAACATATCACTCTGAATGTAATTGAAAGGTTTTAAAATATTTAAAGCACTCTTCCAAGCTTGAAGAGTAGCTTCACCAAAAATCTATATCTCTCTCAATCTCCCACACTTAACTATTTATAAGTTCCTTAGGCTAAGCCATTATAGCTAGGCCTTAACCAAAAAATTACTAAAAATAGAAATTTCATTAAGTTTAAGGGAACATGCTCCCATAAAAATAAAAAAGTTTGTTACAAGGGTTTGACTCGGTCAACCCTGCAATCTTGACCAATCTAAAGAGCTGGATCCATCCTCCCATGGCTGCTTAGCTTTGGCTTAGCTCTGCAACATCTTCTCCAGCTCCAGTTTTCTCTTGTTCCTTCTCCCAAGCAGCCATCTGATGCTTTTATTTGATGAAACACTTAATAATCCCTAAAATTCTCCATCCTCTGGCCCACATGCATAGTGATTAACCACATCTTCCATCTCGATCTCCCTTGCTACTTTGGTTGGAACTCTTTTGAGTTTACTTACTACCTTCTTCAATTAACCAGTGAAATTTTGGCATGAAACCAACCTGTCAATGGAGTCATTGCGCAGTATAAGGTTTTAGTCACTTTGTCGTCCTTTTTACCAAATCCTTGAAATTCAACTTGATCTAATCTTTAGGAAGAGCATCGATGTTCTCATTGAAGAACTTGTAATTGATATTATCAAACTCCTTTGAGATGTCATTTAGAGCATCCATTATCTCTACGCGCTTTTAATCCAATTTCTTAATTAGATTTTTAAAACTTGGGACCAAATTCCATATATTTTTGATATTCAAACAATTTAGAGGCATCATCTATTACATCTTCTTGGAGAAGAAAATCTATGGATCCTCTTCTCTGATCTCACTCCACGTAGTCAAATTCAAGTTCAAATTATTATTATCTTTAGAGAAGCTTCATCCATTCTATGAATTGAGGCTCTATCAACTAAAGATCATTATATATGTTAATTACTTATTTTATCAAAGGATTGGATTCTTGCAATATAAAATCCATCCATCCATTTAATGATCTTCCCTTTTGTTTGATCTTCTCAATCTCATGATAGGAAATATCATCCAAAGTGGAAGAAACCATTAAAGAAGTGGTGTTTGAAACCTCGGTAGATGGAGAAGGTTGTGTTACCTTTCTCAACAATGCAATGAGTTACTCAACCTTTTTTTAGTTCATCCTTATAAGCCTTATCCTTTTCATATTTCTCTAATAGATTCCAAGAGATAAATTTGCACATCTTTTTTGGCCCCTTCATGTGTTTCTTTTTCTAGAAAAAAATATAGAAATTCGGTAGTCAGCTGTTGTAATGGTTTCCTTGGTTTTTCCCTAAATGGGAGAAGCAACCTCTACGAACCTCTCTCCAGATTGATTCACTGATAAGCTGGAGACAATATTTGGTCACTTGGCCTATCTTTTAGGAGTGGGTTCCAACACACTCAGATCTATAACATCCACTAGAGGCACCTTCTTCTTATGTTTCAGAGTTTGATGAAATAGCCATTCTAGAATGGTAGATGCTGATGGGAGTGAAACAAATAACTCGATACTAAAGAAAATATAAAATCACTAGTAACATTAGTTGGCACTAGAACAGAGGTGGAAATAATTGATGGGGTGGATGTGAGGACAACCATAAGAGTGGATACAATTGGATTAGAAGATGAGATCGAAGGAAATGAAATTGTTAGAGGGAATAAAGTAGAAATAAGTGACCTAATCATTTCCCCTACCGAGAAAACTAGGAGAGATGAGGACACCTAGGAAATAGAAGGATATGGAAAAGAAGAAATTATTATGTAAGTGGAAGGAAATTATGTAGGAAGTGATAATGAAAGAGAAATAGGAGATGACAGGTCTTGTGAGACACTTGGAGAATTATAACTTCAACTATTTCTGACATTGGCATTGCTAGAGACATGGCCTTGGAAGTAGGAGCCTTGGAGAGAGAGGAGTTGCCAAAAACAAATGAAATATTTTTAGGGACTATATGGGCCCTTTAGATGGACCTTTTTCCTTTTGTAGGTGTTGGTAGATTCATGGTTGGTTGGGATTTCTATACTTGTAGGTTGATCTAACCCTTGGGTGAGATTCCCAAGGTAACCAACCAATTATAAGTTTCTTTTAAAATGGGCCCCGCCCTCTCCTTGGTATTGCAACATTATTCTACATACCAATCAATCCATGACAATGGTTGATTGGAAACATTATTATTTTTATATGTTGCATCCAAAACTTCCTCTTCATCTTGCATTTCCTTTGGAATCTCTGTGATACCAAATTTTGAACCTCATCCAGAGTTAGCCTCTCATAATATATTTTTGGATGATGAACTCATCCTGAAAATGAATCCAAATATCTTCCAACTGGGGCACATGGGAACTAGAAAACTGTTTCACTAAATTTACCCCAGTAGTCAAAACTGGTTTGAGGATGGAAATGCAAAGTTACTTCGACATTTCTACATCTACATTCTTCACCTTATGAATATTTTCACAAGTGTATCTACCAATTGAAATGGGGAATTGAACTCCCACCTTGTGTCATTTATTCTGAATCTTATGATAGTCTAAATTTCCAAACCAACTCTAGCAAAACCCACTTGTTGGTGGGGCATCTTGGAAGCTTACTAGGAGCCCCTAAAAACTAGGAATTAAAATGTATGTAAATGTATGGAATTATAGGTAAATATCTCCCCACTCACGTACTTCCTTGAAGGATTCATTAGAAATCCTTCAATTATATAAATCTTTATCAAAAACGATATAGAATGATAGCAAAGAAGCATCATTAATCCCTGTGAAGTGTTTGATTTCCTCATCTAGTGTGAGCTGAGGATAAAAATCATAGCTTTTGAAGCACTTCAAATACCCTTGGTGTTCAAACCAAGTGAAATCTCCCATAGTGGATGCAGCATAGACCAAGAAAGAGGTCATGTAGAAACTCTTAGAGGACAACACCTTGCTTAACTGAAAGAAGATGGAACTATTGATATGCTCCCCCATATGATAAATTCCTTGTCTTTCTTGATGGTAGCAATATACAAGAACATCCATTCCTAAAATTCCTTTTGGAGGCAAGGCCCAAAACTCTACTTAGTAACACAATAATGTCATTGACTTCTTGGATGAAGTCTGATCGATACATGGTCTTGGGAAATTTGGTGACACTCTTGGCTAGATAGATCTTTAACATAACTTTTGTACATAATTTAGTCTCCTTGTCCTAATGCTCTACCACCAATTCTAGTGAAATTGTTTGCATAATATTTGAAGTCTAGAGTTTGAAAAATCCTCAAAGAAATATGGGTCCAAACGAATTACAATTTCCATCAACATCCTTTATTGTCTTGGATTCTTCATCAAAGTGATTTCTTGCATCTAAGACAAACTTAGGAAATGCATGCCATGCGGGAAAGCCAACAACAAGAACAAGTTTGTTGTCATATATGGCTTGCATCCAAGATTTCTTGTTTGGGGCTTTCACCCTTGCCTAGAAGTCTGGAAGAAAATCAATCTTCTTGAGATTAGTGTCTCCTATATTTCCCAAGTCTGAGGATAGACAAGAGTGAGGAGAAACTCCAAGGAAAGTATACTTCATCTTTTCCTTGCCTTTGGTTGTAAATTTGACATTAATTTTTTGATTTTGAATCTGAAGGCCTTCAAAAATCTGAAAGTCTGAAAATAATTTAGCTCTTAAGTTTTTGAAACTTTCGAAAGGAAAAGTTTCCAAAACTGAATAAGAAATTGAAACACAAAAGTTTTGAAACCCCAAAACTAAAAACTCCAAAATTTTGAAATGAAAAGTATGAAATCCTAAAAGTTTGAAACTCCAAAAATCTAAAAAGTTAAAATTTGAACTAAAAAAACTCGAAATTACAAAATGAAAATTTCCAAAAATACCGACTTCATCAAAGGCATGGAGATCCAATCAAATATTTTGGGAGGATCTTGAGAATTATGATGAAGTCTATAATGGATGCCTATAAGAAATTGAATTTTGCAACCGTTGAGGTCAGAAGCACCTTTAGAGAAAGCATGGTGAGCAATGAGGGTTTCATCTCCAAAATAGACAAAGGAAGAACAAAAATAAAATGAACAAAGAAAAACAAACAAAGAAGATCTTAAACCAAAAAGAAATAACCTAGATAAAATACCTTGAAAATGATGTCATGAAAGTACAAGATACAATAAAAATTAGATTTTAGAGAAAAATGTTAGGTAAAAATGACAGGTAAAATCATGAGTTTAAATAGAAAAAACCTGACATTAATGCCTAGAATTTGACATGTATATGGAAGTTGGTGAGAATTAAATGCATGAAGAACTCTAAAATTCTAAAACCTAAAAGTCTAAAATTTTGAAATTTCAGAATTTAGAGTTTCAGACTTCATAAATTAGGAGGTGAAAATCGTGAAAAGGTGACAAAAAACTCCGACACCTGAAATTACAAAGTTTTGAAATTTCGAAACTTTTGAATTTCAAACTTCGAAAGTCCAAAAGTGAAAATTCAAAAAATGGCTGAGAAAGTCCAAATTTTGAAAGTCCAAAGTTCCAAAAATTTTTTGGATTTTGGACTTCATAACTCCAAAGAATATTTTTCAAATAATGAGACCTAGGATTTTGAAACCTAAAATCTGAAGTTCCAAAATTTTGGAACTTCAGATTTTTAGACTTCAGAACTCGAAGTTAGCAAATTTCAAAACACCAAAGGAGATCTCTGAATTCTAAAATTTTGAAATTTTAGACTTTTAGGTTTTTGGATTTTGGAACTCCGAAATCATAATTTCAATTCTTTTCCATTTAATCTCTGAAAGGGAAATCCTGAAATCAAGTCCAAATTTTTGGATTTTGACTTTGAGAATTTAGAGAATTTTATTAAAAAACATTTTAAGGTAGATTTAAAAGTTAACATTTTTGGCGACCTCTAGGGAATGCTTTCCTACTAAGATTTTGGGCTAGTAGCCTTATACAAACCATTGGGAAAAGGAGTCTTGAAGAAAAACTACATTCAAAGCACACACAAAACAAAAAAAAGAAAAAATGAAAACAAAACAATGTGCAAAAGCACTTAGAGGAAAGACAAAAATATCATTATACAAGGGTGAAACAATCTCAAAAGTAAGCTTTGAGATGTATCCCATTCATGTGAATGGGAAATTATTCTCCATTGATTATGGATAGACAAAATGAATTCACCTCTTTACAACTTGTGATGATATATGGTCTGCTCCAGAGAGCATCAAACTTGGCATGCCTACATAGTTTGGCTCTGTCTTCATCCCATTTGAGAACCAAATCTCCTCTCAAAAATTCCTATTAGAATATTTCTTGTCAAAGGATTTCTTAACCTAAGCCCGATGTTTTCCTAAAGTTTTCATGGTCGTGTTTTGCACTTCTTCCAACTCCATGAGTTTAGAAAACCTCACCATCAAGGAGTCATTTTCCATAACTTCAAGCTGATGAGCCAACTCCAAAGAAGGTAATTCCAAGGAGAGTGGGAGCTTTTCCTCCCTTCCATATACAAGCATGAAAGGTGAATTTATGATGGATCTTTTAGGTGTAATTTGATCTTCCCATAAGGTAGTCTTAAGTTGTGTATATGTCATAGGTTCTTTTGTTAGCCTCCATCATGTGTTTGATAATTCTTATGAGATTCTTGTTGCTAGAATCAGCCAATCCATTTCCTTATGGATAGTAATTGGATGAAGTCTTGAGGTATACCCCATTCTTTACTACCCATTCACTCAACTTCAAACCGAGAAAATCCATTGCATTGTCAGTAATGACTGTAAATGGGACACTGAATCTTGTCATTATATTTTCCAAGAAATTGAGGACTACTTTCTTGTTACTTTCTTTCAATGCCACTACCTCCATCCATCACGTGAAGTAGTCATTGTAGTAAGAACCCATTTATGTTCATCATTGGATGGAGGATTGATCATCTCGATGAAATCTAACCCCATTGAATGAAAGGATGATCCACCTAAATTGGATGAAGGGAAGAGCTGTCAGCTTCTGTTTTCCTATGAAAAGGGCACATTCCTTACATTTCCTCACCCAAAAATGAGCATCTTTGAACAAATCTATCATAATAGTAACCATCTTGCATAATTTTGGTGGTATTGTTCACAAAGTAATGCCCCGGATAGACCATTGTGGAATTCTTCTAATATTTTATCCACCTATTCTGATTTGATCCAGTGAAGTTTTCAAATATTTTTGGAAAATAATATTACCCACTAAGAGATATGGAATAGACTAGAGATGGAAAGTACATCTTTGGAATTTATCCATATTTTAAGGATAAGCCCTCGAGAGAAGGAAATTTTGCATTCTAGACAACCAATCAAATTGATCACCACCTTTCATCGTATTCAAGAGCGTAACCTCCTCATTATCGCTGATCTCCATGTCTACAGCCTATTGCTAACATAAGCCCTTACCTCTAACAAGTTTAGTAAATTTTATTCATACATCATACTCCATCACCTTTTTGATCCATTCAACATGCTTCTCATTCATCTCTTTATTCAACAAAAAAGTCTTGACACCTAGGATGAGAGACCATCAGGTGAATTTTTTTGTTGGACAACATGTGTTTGAATTTATTTAGAGCTCAAATAACTGCAAAGACTTATTTTTCAACAAAGGAATATTTGAGCTCATATTCTTTGAGGGATTGGCTGAAGAAGGTAATTGGTTGCTCCATCAGATCATCATTTTTTGGGTGAGAATCCCTAAAATACTTCCTTGACCTGGGAAAGCATAAAGAATAAAATATTTATCGAACATGGGATTTACCAGTGTGGGAGCTTGGGAAATGGCCATCTTAATAGCTTCAAATCTCCATCCCTTCCTTTTCCATGAGAATGGAATGTTCTTCTTCAACATGGTTGTTAGTGGTTTAGCCAATGTTACGAATTGAGGAATGAATCATCGTACAAAATTTATGGTTCCCAAGAAACTCTGGAGACCTTTCTTGTGACTTGGGAGAGATAAGGACATAATTGAATGAATCTGGCTGGATCGATAGATATTCCTTCCATTGAAACAACATGTCCCAAAAATTTCCTTCTTATACTACAAAAATACACTTCTTGGGGTTAAGTGAAACCCCAAATTCTCTACATCTTCCAAAAACCTTTCTTAGATGGGTGATGTGATCTTGACATGCTTAGAATATATAGTTATATCATCAAGGTAAACCAAGATGATATCATTGATTAGTCCTCTAAATTCCATGTCCATGGCTCTTTGGAAAGTAGCCCCGACATTGGACAATCCAAATGGCATTTTTTTGTAAGCATACGTGCCCCCACTTAGTAGTGAAATCTATTTTGAATTGGTCAGATTCTTGGACTAGAATTGGTTGTAACCCGAATATCCATCGAGCAATGAGAATATTTGAGCTCCTGCCACCATTTGAAGGATTTTCTCCATTGATGGAAGAGGATAATGGTCTTTCAATGAGGCACGGTTTAAATCCCTGAAATCCACACATAACCGGATCTCTCCATTCTTCTTCCTTACAGGCACCAAATTGGCTACCCATGAGGAATGCTTGATTGGGAAAATTATACAAGCCTCGATGAGTTTGGTTAACTCTTTTCTCATCAGCGGCTCAATTTTGGGATTAATTGGCCTTTGTTTCTAGTGAACTGGCTTAGAATTTGGATCCAGTTCAATGGTATATTGTGCTAGACCTGGATCAAAACCACATAAGTATTTATAGCTCCATGAAAAAATGTCATGATATTCTTGACACAATTTGATGAAATATTTCTTCTCCAGAGTACATACCTTCCCAATCTTTAAAAGTTTTTCACTTGCCACCTCAACCTCTTCAAAATATTCTTCTTTGACCACCATGTTTGTGTTTTGTCATTTGGCTTGATCATCTAAATTGAAGATGGATTCAAGAGTAACTAAACCTTTTGGTAGCTTTTTCCTTCAAATTGTATAATTTGATCACCATATGAGTTTTTACAGTTTATCTTGGTGTTTGGTAGAAAATTCCGCCTCTTCTTGTAGGAAAAGAATAATTTTTTTGTCACTATCAAACACTTTCCAACTACTTAAATTATCTGGCACTATGGGATGGACCACCATTTTAACCATTTTTTCCCTTCCTTCATGATATCTATAGGTATGTCATACTGTGAGCCAATTGTAGAAAGCCTATCAACATCCTGATTTTGCTTTCTAGAACTACATGAATTCCAAAATCTTTGAAATCTTCTATCAAGTCCCAAACTCGATTCTTATATGATCTTAAGAGATCATTTTTGATGCATTATGGGATGTCACTTGATGCACAACCAACTCATTGTTCCCGAAGACAGTAAGATCCTTGATTCCTCTCTTCTGAGCTAGTTGAATCCCTTGTATGAGGGCCTCATATTTGGTGACATTATTGGTGTAACTAAATTGCAACAAAAAGATGAGAAGTATTTATCTCCTTCTGGAGAAATTAACATAACTCCTGCACCAGATCCATTTCTACTTCTCAAACCATCGAAGAAAATTTCCATAGTCCCTCAAAATTTTCGATGTTTTAACCAATTGAGGTATGATTGTACCTTCTTCATGGATGCAAGTATGTACCCAATCTAGTTTCCTCTAAAAATAGTAGTCAGATTCTTCATCCACCAATAAATCAGCGTAGGGATCATATTGATGATCTATACTTACCTCATCAAGCATTGTATCTAGGACTCTTCTATGAGAGTAGTTGGTTCATGATCAACATCCTCCTCTTCTGGGTCACAAATAGCATAATTCCCATTTATGGAATTAGTAGTGTATGGCTCCACATGATTATGGAAAATCAGATCTCTACTCTTATAGTCACTTTTGTCCCATAACGAGTTCTAAGAATCATATGTGACCAATCTGATGACAAGTAACCACCCATCTTGGTAGTGAAAATCTGTGATAGGAAAATGGTGAAGAGAGGAGGAAGATCAATAATGGATATGTCATGTGTAAATGAAAGATGGGACATGCATGGATGGTAATCTGGAGTCCCTTAATAACTCAAATAATCTTAATGGTTGTGCCATCTAGCTAAACAAATCCTTTTGACAAATGAGCATGTATTGTATGCCTAGTACATCTACAATCTAGTTAGGCATAACTAGAACTACATCGGCTCTAGAATCGATCATACAATTATGCACCAAATGATCACCAATGATTAGGGAAATATAGAATGGTGGTGGTTTGTTGGCCTTAGGAGTGCTTTTCCCTTCTGTTTGACATAAACTTGTTATTGCTACTTTATGACCCGATGATCCATCAGTTGTACCAAAACTTTTCAAAGCCTCCCACAAAAAATTCCGTTGAGAAGGAATTGAGAGTGCATCCCACATCGTGATGCTCAGGTTGGTCTTCTTCATTTGTTCCACTATGCTAAAGGGAATTGCTCCTACTTTTCTAACACTTCTTTGGGCATTGGGATCCTCCTTTGGAAAATGTTTTTGGGTATCGTGATGCCTGAATAACCTTCTCACCTCAAACTTGGCTAACAAGTGTTTCTAGTGGTTTCTTTCTCACATCTTTATCAACTACCACTTCTTTTGAGGTTGTGAAGTGGATGCTTGATCAGATTTGGAAGATTGAGATTCCATTTCTCTCTTCTTGGAATGAGTTTTTGCCACCACTGATGAGGAATTTGTATTCAACCCGCAAAAATCTTCATCTTTCCAGTTTAGCAAAGTGACTTCTTCAGGTGCCTGTGGTTGATCTACTATTTCTTGCGTAGATGAATTTTTGTTAAATCTGAAGGGGGAAGATATGATTTTGAACCATAAGGTCCTGACTAAGAACTCCATTGGGACAAATATTTTGATTGTGGGGTTGAGAATAAGGATAACACCATTCATAATCTTGAACTAGATTATTTTGACAAGTACTATGGCTCTAGATGAGCTAGCAACAAGAGGGTTCTGAAAGTTCAAAGGCCTGACATTTGTATCTTGACCTGTAGTTTGATTTTGAGGCTGATTGTTCCCTTGAAAAGGAGGATGGTTAGCCTGATACTACTGATTTTGTGGCTGATATGGATGATTATATTGAAATTGTTACCTCTTGAGTGCAATGAGATCATTCCCAAAATTTTGCAGCAATGACTTAACTTCAAATAGATCATTTGAAGAGGCAGGGGTAGATTGTTGGTTGATTAGAGGCTTCTAGAATAGGAGCAATGATAGGCTAATTATTCATAAGATCTGGAGACAATGGCATCGGCGGTCATGGATCTATCTTTCCAGCATGAATCAAATAATTTTCACTCTTATGGAAACTTTGTAACATGGGTAATGTAGTCCCTCCCATGGACTAGATCATAACTACTACATCATTATTCAAGGCTCACAAATAGTACAATAATGCATTATTTGGAGAAGGCTTTATGAGTGTTAGAATCCTATTCCAGGTCCTTATGGAATTGAAATTTGAAATCACTCATGTATTCTTGGGGAGCTCTTTTCATGGTAGTGAGTTTTCCAAAAGTGATAGGTGATCACTCTTGTCTTCAAAATATTTACAGAGATTTTCTCCTAACTTGTCCCAAGTGGTTATAGTGCCAACACTTAACCCTCGAAACCATTAAAGTGATTTTCCCTTGAAAGAGGTAGCAAGAAGTCTAACCACAACGTTGTCCTCCGTGATATTATGTACTAAAATGTTAATACATCAAGAATATGTTCCACTAGGAGTAACATTGAGTTTCCCTATGTAAAAGGGTAAAATTTTGAGTGTCAGCAAAGGTATAGGGTCATGTTGAGCCAACAAAAGAGGACTACTTGCATTGAAAGGGGGAAAAATTGGTTTCATGCCATAACAACAAGAGGTTGATTGTTCCTTGGTGGAGGAAACCTTCCGTATGGAGGAGTTGAATGACCCTATGAGGTAAAGCTATGCAACTAGTGATGTTGAAACACCTCTTCTTCTTCTCTTTGGAGGAGACAAGGAAAGTTTGATATGTTGATAATTTCCTTGCTTTGAAGAAGCTCTTGTCTGAATTCTTTTGCATAAGTTAACACACTGATATTTGAAGTCCAGAGCTATAGATTCATCAGGTACTTTGACTTGTGTAAGTGAGAAGAGAAGTACCAACTCATCCCACCTGGGCATGCCAAAAACTATTGTCACCAAATCATTGCACCCTCCGAATGGCCAAATGTGAATAGGATATTCGGTGTGATTGGGAAACATGGGATCACCTCTCAAGCTGTGGGACTTGGACTCGAGGTGAACCTCCAAAGAAGGTCAAATTCCTCTTCCTAAACTAAGTGTGATGTACTATTTCCTAGTGTAATAAAATGGTTATTTAGACCTATTCTAACATTTCATGGGTTTTAGGGAAAGAGATTTGTAAGAAATGAAACTATACTAGGGATGGTGATGCACCAAATAAAGGGTTTTCAAAATTAGGAAGGGTTAATTTGAAGAGGGTGTGTCTACCACAAGTCACCTTCACCTATTGTAACTTAGAGAGGATACAAAGTACCACATACTAGGAAGCATGTGTTCCCTTTGTTAAACTCAAATTACACATAACAGATAGACCAAATTCAATTGAAAACAAAATCAATCACCATGATGATATAAAATAGGCACATGTCAAACATCTATTCCACTTATGACAGTTAATGATAATATGATTTTATAACAGAAGGAAAAATAACCTTTCCACAACTGATATTCAAAACAATTATATCACTTTCCCACATAATGAAATAAGATATTCTAAAATAAAGGTAATTTAACCACTTATACTAAGGAATTATACATCCACAAAGCATACATTAATCAACCATTAACACAATAAATCATATTCTTCATGAAACATATCACTTGAATGTAATTGAAAGGTTTTAAAATATTCAAAGCACTCTTCCAAGCTTGAAGAGCAAGCTTCACCAAAAAAATCTATCTCTAAATCTCCCGCACTTAACTATTTATAAGTTCCTTAGGCTGAGCCATTACAAAGTTGGGCCTTAACCAACAAATTACTAAAAATAGAAATGTCATTAAGTTTAGGGAACATGCTCCCATAAAAATAGCAAAGTTTTTTTGCAAGGTTTGACTTGGTCAACCCTACAATCTTGACCGATCCAGAGCTTGGATCCATCCTCCCATGGCTGCTTAGCTTTGGCTTGGCTCTGCAACATCTTCTCAGCTCCAGTTTTCTCTTGTTCCTTCTCCCAAGCATACCATCTGATGCTTGTATTTGATGAAACACTTAATAATTCCTTGAAATTCTCCATCCTCTAGCCCACACGCATAGTGATTAACCACATCTTCCGTCTTGATCTCTCTTGCTACTTTGGCTGGAACTCTTTTGATTTTACTTACTACCTTATTTAATCAACCATTGAAATTTTGGCATGAAACCAACCTATCGATGGAGTCACTGCAGAAGGTTCTAGTCACTTCATCATCCCTTTTACCAAATCCTTGAAATTCAGCTTGATCTGATCTTCAAGAAGAGCATCGATGTTCTCATTGAAGAACTTGCAATTGATATTATCAAACTCCTCTGAGATGTCATTTAGACCATCCATTATCTCTACGTGATTGTCATCAAATTTCTTAATTAGATCCTACAAAACCTGGGACCTGAAACTCTATAGATTTTTGATATTCAAACAATTTAGAGGCATCATCTATTACATCTTCTTGAGAGAAAAATATGGATCCTCTTCTCTGATCTCACTCCATGTAGTCAAATTCAAGTTCAAATTATTATTATCTTCAGAGAAGGCTTCATCCATTCTACGAATTGAGGCTCTATCAGTGTGAAGATCATTGTATATATTAACTGCTTATTTTATCAAAGGATTGTCTTCTTGCAGTATATGATCCATCCATCCATTTACCGATCTTCCCTTTTGTCCGATCTTCTCAATCTCATGATAAGAAATATCATCTAGAGTGGAAGAAACCATCAAAAAGTGGTGGTTGAAACCTCAATAGATGGAGAAGGTTGTGTTACCTTTCTCAATAATGCAGTGAGCTACTCAACCTTTACTTTTAGTTCATCCTTAGAAGCCTTATCCTTATCATATTTCTCCAACAGATTCCCAAGAGTAGTCTGCACATCTTGTTTGGCCCCTTCATGTGTTGCTTTTCCTAGTGAAAATCTAGAAATTGGTAGTCATTGTTGTAATGGTTTCCTTGGTTTTCCCTTAATGGGAGTAGAAAATTATATGACCCTCTCTCCAAATTGATTCACTGATAAGATGGAGACAATCTTTGGTTTCTTGTCCTATCTTTTAGGAGTGGGTTCTAACACACTTAGATCTATAACATCCACCAGAGGCACCTTCTTCTTATGTTTCAGAGTCTGGTGAAACAACCATTTTGGAATGGAAGATGTTGATGGGAGTGAAACAACTGATTTGATACCTAAAGAAAATACAAGAGCACTAGTAATATTAGTTGGCACTGGAATGGAGGTGGAAATAATGGATGGGGTGGATGTGAGGACAGCCATAGGAGTGGATACAATGGGATTAGAAGATGAGATGGAAGGAAATGAAAGTGTTAGAGGGAGTGAAGTAGAAATGGGTGACCCAATCATTTCCCCTACTGAGAGAACTAGGAGAGATGAGAACACCTAGGCCATATAAGGAGATGGAAAAGAAGAAATGATTGTGGAAGTGGAAGGAAATGATGTAGGAAGTGAAAATGGAAGAGAAAGAGGAGATGACAGGTCTTGTGAGACACTTGGAGAATTAGTAACTTCAACTATTTCTAACATTGGCATTACTAGAGACATGGCCTTGGAAGTAGGATATCTTGGAGAGAGAGGAGCTACCAAAAACAAATGAAATCTTTTTAGGGACTATATGGGCCCTTTGGATGGACCTTTTTCCTTTTGTAGGTGTTGGTAGATTCATGGTTGGTTGGGATTCTATACTTGTAGGTTGATCTAACCCTTGGGTGAGATTCCCAAGTTAACCAACCAATTATAAGTTCTTTGCAGAATGGGCCCTACCCTCTCCTTGGTATTGCAACATTCTTCTATATACCAATCAATCCATGGAAATGGTTGATTGACAACATTATTATTTTTATATGTTGCATCCAAAACTTCTTCTTCATCATTCATCTCCTTTGGAATCTCTACGATACCAAATTTTGAACCTCATCTAGGGTTAGCCTCTCATAATCTCTTTTTCGGATGATGAACTCATCCCAAAAATGAATCCAAATATCTTCCAAACTGGGGCACATGGGAACTAGACAGACCTGTTTCACTAAATTTACCCCAATAGTTAAAATTGGTATGAGGATGGAAAGTCTGCAAAGTTACTTCTAACATTTCTGCATCTACGTTCTTCACCTTATGAATATTTGCACAAGTGTATCTACCAATTGAAATGGGGAATTGAACTCCCACCTTGTGTCATTTATTTTGAATCTTATGATAGTCCAACAATTTTTGAACCAACTCTAGCAAAACCCACTTGTCGGTGGGGCATCTTGGCAGCTTACTAGGAGCACCTACAAAACTAGGAATCAAATGTATGTAAATGTAGGGAATTATAGGTAAATATCTCCCCACTCACATACTTCCTTGAAGGATTCATCAAAAATCCTTTGATTATATAAATATTTATCAAAATGATAAATGAATGACAACAAAGAAGGCATCATTAATCCCTGTGGAAGTGTCTGCTTCCCTCATCCAGTGTGAGATGAGGATAAAAATCATAGATTTGTGAATCACTTGAATACCCTTGGTGTTAAAACCTAGTGAAATCTCCCATATTGGATTGCATCATAGACCAAGAAAGAGGTCATGTAGAAACTCTTAGAGGACAACACCTTTTTAACTAAAAGCAAATGGAACTACTGATATGCTCCCCCATCTGATAAATTCCTTGTCTTTCTTGATGGTAGAAATATACATGAACATCCATTCCTGAAATTCCTTTACAGAGGAAAGGCCCAAAACTCTACTCAATAACACAATAATTTCATTGACTTCTTGGATGAAGTTTGATCGATACATGGTCTTGGGTGATTTGGTGACACTCTTGGATAAATAGCTCTTTAACATAACTTTTGTATATAATTCAGTCTTCTTATCCCAATGATTTACCACCAACTCTAGTGAAAATTTTGCATAATCTTTGATGTATGGGAGTTTGAAAAATCCTCAAAGAAATCTAGGTCCAAACGAATTACAATCTTTCCATCAACATCCTTTACTATCCTGGATTCTTCATCAAAGTGAGTTGTTGTAGCTAAGATGAACTCAGGGAAATGCATGGATGTGAGAAAGCCAAAAACAAGAACAATTCCACTATCATATATGGCTTGCATCCAGGATTTCTTGTTTGGGGCTTTCACCCTTGCCCAAAATTCTAGAAGATCAATCTTTCTGAGATCAGTGTCTCCTATATTTCCAATTTCGAGGACAAACAAGAGTGAGGAGAAACTCGAGGAATGTATACTTCATCTTTTCCTTGCCTTTGGATGTAGAAGTTGACATTAATTTTTGATTTCGGAATCTGAAGGCCTTCAAAAAAAAAATATGAAAGTCCAAAAATAATTTAGCTCCCGAGTTCCAAAACTCGAAAGGAAAAGTTCCAAATCCAAACAAAAAAAAACACAAAAGTTCTAAAACCCTGAAACCAAAAACTCCAAAATTATGAAATGAAAAAGTCCCGAAATCCCAAAAAGTTATGAAACTTGAACACCCATGAGCTATAAAACTGCCAAACTCTAAACTAAAAAAATCCAAAATTCTGAAATAAAAAGTTTTGAAAATACCGACTTTTCCAAAGGCATAGAGATCCGATCAAATTTTTGGGAGGATCTTGAAAATTATGATGAATTCTACAATGGATGCCTTTGTAAAAATTGAATTTTTCAACCATTGAGGTCAAAAGCACATTCAAAGACAAAGCATGGTGAGAAATGAGGGTTTCATCTCCAAAATAAACAAAGGAGAAAAAAAAAGAAAATGAACAAAGAAAAACAAACAAGGAAGATCTTAAACCAACAAGAAATAACCCATATAAAATACCTTGAAAATGATGCCACGAATGTACAAAATATAGTAAAAATCATATCGTCAGAGGAAAATGTCAGGTAAAATTGTGAGTTTAAATAGAAGAAACCTAACATTAATGCCCATAATTTGACACGTATGAAATTTGGTGAGATTTAAATGCACAAAGAACTCCAAAATTCTGAAACCTGAAAGTCTAAAATTCTAAAATTTTAGAATTTCAGAGTTTCAAACTTTGGAAATTAGGAGGTGAAAATCATGAAAAGGTGACGAAAAAATCTGAAACTTAAAATTTCCAAGTTCTGAAATTTCAGAACTTCAGACTTTCAGACTTCGGAAGTCTGAAATTGAAATTTTGAAAAATGGCTGAGAAAGTTCTAAAACCTAAAAGTCTGAAGTTCTAAAATTTTAGAACTTTAGAGTTTCAGACTTTGAAAATCGAAGAATATTTTCAAATAATAAGACACAGGATTCGAAACTCAAAACTCGAAGTTCCAAAAATTTTGAACTTCAAAGTTTCATACTTGAACTCCAAGTTAGCAAATTTCAAAACACCAAAGGAGATCTCTCGAATTCTCCGAAAGTTTCAAATTTCAGGTTTTGGATTTCTGAATTCTGAAATCATAATTTTGATTCTTTTCCATTTAATCTCTGAAGGGAAAATCCCTAAAATCTAAAGTCTAAATTTTTAGATTTTTCAGACTTTCATAATTTAGATAATTTTATCAAAAGAAATTTCAAGGTAGATTTAAAAGTTAACACTAATGGCTAGGAGAGGTGAAAAAAGAGAGATAAAAATTATCTTGACAAAGACCATTACAATGCATAGAAAGGATTGGGAAGACATATTTCCAGAGTTAATATGGGAATTCAACACAATGTCGAAAACAAAAACTAGCTTCAAATTATTGGTGAATGGTAAGAGGCCAATATTGTACAAGAAAACAATTGACAAAAATACATTCATGTAATAGTTCATAGGAGGTCCAAGTAGAATGAAAGTAAGGACATTTTAATTGAAATCAGAAGTTGATCGTAATGATTCATCTTCTAAGATTATGGAGGATTGAGAAAATTCAGTGGCCTTGGTATATTTAGCTTTCTAAATATCCCAAGGAAAAATAAAAGTGTTGTGATCAGCCCTTTTGGTGATCAACAACACTCAGCCTAAAAAGTTTCATTTCTTTGAGTTTTTGTCTTGTAGGATTTTGATGTTAGATGGTTACAAGAGTGCATGATCTCCATCACAAGGAGAGCATGCAATTACTAAAGACCCACTTACAACAACATGCAATAAACCCCTGTTTTGTATTCATGTATGACATAGCTCATGATTGCATGAAGAAGATAAAAATATATGAACGTATGGAAGATGAAAGAAGAGACAAATTCCACCCTAATTGATAGGAATTCACTCTCCAAGAGTTACATGATTGTAGTAAGGAGAAGCCAATATGAATCCAACACATGTATGTAACATTATAGTGATGTTCCCATCATAATAACAAGATTACATGTAGCAATGGTGAAAATTCAATAAATCATGCACAATCATCATTCTAAACATGCATCAAGATAAGTGCACTTGACTACTACTTTATTAAAGTATAATTAGAATAATTATTATTAATTTGTATTTATGCCAAGTCATCAAGTATTCAATGCATTTAAAATACCTCTCGCCCTTTATGCTATGAGGTTTCATTACATGTCATCCCATACTATCATATCACTTTACCTCACACGCTTCATGTAGTCACATAAATTAATTACCTCTCCGTAACCATGTTGCATGTGCTTCAGTCTCAAAGTTCAAAAATACTCAAAACAATCCCACACAACTCAATTTTGCATTATTTCTTCAAAAAAATTGTGTGATTACGTGTTGAGATTAGAGCAAGCATCAAGTTCACAATGGGAGGAGACTTTATTTTCCATGAACCCACAGAGCACTCTCAACTTCTTAGCAACCCTCAAATTTCACAGTATTTTTGAGATAACGGGTGGTTAGATTACATAAACCGATTCCAGGGTTTCAATGAATCAATGGTGGAATATTTTTTTAATACATTTAGATATGGATAAACAAAGATAAAGTTTTTTTAAATGAGAATTAGTGATGATATCTTGGCAGAGGTAACTGGACTTCCTACAGGGTGAACCATTTCCTGAGAAAGAAAATCTAGAGGCATCTAGAAGGGAATTTTCCAATGAAGATGATGTATTTATCAATGATATATAAGGTACACACAAAAATTCTCTCAAACCTTTTTGTTTGAATTTTTAAATTATGTTATCAAGTATTTTACTTGTGAGGGAAGATACTCTAGGCTAAATACAGTTCACTTTAAATTTCTCAATCATCTGAAGAATAATAGACAAGTGAATGTGCCTAATTTATTACATGAGATATTGAAAAAAATGAGTAGGGAGGCATAGAAGGGTCGGTCTACACTCTCACACCACTTCCTCATAACCATGATAATAAAGCATACCCTACAAAGGGATCATCTAGAGATAAGATGGGAGGATTTTTCAAGGTCAAAAGATATAAAATATTTGTTGGGAAAGAGGAGAAAGAAGAGAAAGAGTACTAAGAGTACCTCTAAACCCATCACAAAGAATGTACCATTAACCTCCCAACCCAATGAACACCCTACCTCGAAAATTTACCACCTTCTGAAGAAAATCTTATTCCTGTCTCCCCTAAAAGAATTTTCATTGTTGAAACCCTCCTTGAATTTTCTACTCTTGAATCATCCACCTCAAAGGGTAAAAGGAAACCTTCCAAGTCCACTCCTACACCACCAAGGTGCTCTCATAGACTAAAAACTAAATGGCCAAAAACCTCCAAGCCAAAAAAATCCCAAACCATATCACTTGATAGTGATGTGGAAGTTGCAGAAGGAGAACATTGAGCCCACACCAATGGAAACAATGCAGGGAGGTATTGATGCTACATTTTGTGAACAAAATTCCTGAAGAGCACATAGAGGGACAAGAAGACCAATCCTAGAATGTGGAGACAGTGTGTGTGAAGGAGAGTCATGTAGAGAAAGAGGAAGAAGAGGTTAGAGGAGAAATTATATAAGAGTACCCTGAGGAGTGCATACGGGAGCATGTAATAGTAATTCACAATGATAATATAGTTTATGAAATAGAAGGATCTGAAGAGTAAATGGGAGAAGAAATTGGCAAGAAAGCTGACCAAACAGTTCATGTATCAGAAGGTACCAAGGAAGACAAAGAAGGATGAATTGGTGAACCAATTAAACTTGAACATGTGCCCCAAACTATTGAGGAGGTCATTGAGCACTTGGTCCATGGTATTAAGGAAGATCAGATGTCTTCGAGGATTCAAAAAGTACCAGAAAATACCCTTTTAGTTGTGTTTAATGTAATTGAACAAGGTATACCACCATTTTTACCACATGTTAGCATGCAACATGTAAAGTTCACCCCATTTCAACCACAAATTTTCATCAAAGAAGTTATAAGAGAGACTGTCAAGCCAATTTGTAGGGATATGGAAACACAAAAACACTACTAGATTATTGGGTGATTCAATTAGAAACCTATATTAATAGGTTAAAAGGAAGTTATGAAAGATAAAAATCAGAACTTGTCTTCCAAAGTACAAGCAAGAAATTGAGGAAAAAGATAAAGAAATTGAAAGGCTAAAGAAAATCAAGAAGAGACACATAAGGTGGCTCATGAGATATTAAAATATAGGCCTCCTTCTAATATCTATGTTGTTTTCTAAACAAAAAGATGTTTTAGCTCAAAATTACTTGTATCAACTCTCGACATGCCATTTGACATCAATGGAGAAAGGAAATTCTTTAGGTTATATCTAAATAGCCCTCATGAAATTCAACTTCTACTTTGTTATCTCTACATGTATAACTATTCTCTTGAGTATGATAGGGATTAGATTCTAGTCGTATGCATTAGAGATGTTCTAGTTAAAGCACTTTGTTCTTATTATTAGAATGATTTGTATAGAGAAAGACAAATAGAGGACTACATGCATTTGGATAAAGCACAACAACGGATGGTCGGTGGTTGAAGCTAATAACATTTCAGAAATTTTAGAGCAATATGGAATGTATATGGAAAATAAGGAAATTAGAAGAAGGGTGTGGTAGATGAGGAAAACAACTCATGAGGAGGTCAGAGATATGATTAAAGATCATGGAATTCAGATAGTTCAAGCCTGTAAAATGTGCTTTGGAATGAAATTTCTCTGAATTGAAATATAAGGAAATACATTCATACCCTAACATAATACCAACTCTAAGAAGAGTGAATACATACATTGAAATTTCCACTAGATGTGTAGCAACATGGTTCCCAATTTTCTATCATCCCCAAATCTTGCACTTTCTAATACTAGCATAGACAAATAATCAACCATTAAATGAAATAATTCAGGATAGAATCATGAATAGGCTTAGGATAAATGGAGGTCATTTCTTCTACAAACTAGAAGGGATAGATACTCCATTGGACTTTAGACAAGTATACAACACCATTTAGGTAGAACCTAAGGAGCTTGAATGAGGAAATTCAAGAAAGTAAGCTCTGGGGGTGTGATGAGTTGATTAAATTCTCTTTATAAAAAACTCATCCTATTTACTTTTGTTAAGCCATTGAGACTATATCCTTGTATTTCCCTGTTAAACTATTGACCATTATCATCATAACCTTAACTTATTGGCATGAATATTAATTAATATAGATATGGATAGTTATCTTTATTTTGTGGCATTTTGAGTGTGCATTTATTATTAAGGTTGCAGTAATATGTTTTTGAATGATGCTTTGTGTGATGCCACTCTTGTTTATGAGTAACTTGTTATATGTAGAAACCTATATGCAACAAATGACCCATCCACATCAACTCATCCACAGCCAAAGGGAATCACCTACAGCCAAAGGACCTATCCACAACAACCCATCCATAGCCAAATAAGATCACCTATAACAAAGGATATATGATTATGAATATCTCTGGGAACATGAAGGATAACACTCCAAGCCTGTACATGTCATGGAAGAGGCAGTTACAAAATGGAACATGAGAACTAAAGATAACTCAACAATATATCTAACTACTTATTACAACTCACTGAAGAACTGATTGATCAGTTAAATATGTGATTTTAGGAACTTAATGGTTACTTGAGTTATGTATTTGATATTTGGAAAAATATTAGTTAGTTCCATTACATGTGTTTAAAATCTTGTTGTTCTATTTAAGATCTTCCACTTGTTTCATTGAATATATTTTACTTAGTCTATTTGAACTCCTAGTTGAACTCTTCTTCTCATGTTTTGTTGTAATTGAGGAATATAAAAGAGAAGGATTAATGTTAGAAATGTATGGGATGTAGATCTAGATAGAAAATTATATAATAGAAGGATACACAAATAAGAAAGTTGTTTTTCTCCTAAATGTAATCTTCATGCCAATTCAATAAATAATTTGAGTTCTATTTAGTAGCTTTTAGTTACAAGCCTTAGGAGGGATTAACACCCAAGGAAGGGCCCACTTGTGGTCTGCTAAACCCCTCCATAGTTTTTCTTTGTTTTACTGCATGAGTAGGTTAGCAAGTAATTTATCTTCTTATCTGCATTCTAAATTTTCAAGATTTGATTTAGACATAGTGTTAGAAGCTATTTGCTTTCAGTTCTGAGTTTTGTTTCAAGCATTGTACTTTCAAGATCTGTTATTTTAAGTATAGTAGTGATAATTATTTCTTTCCATACCTTCTAAACAGTTTGTAACTGTGCATACAATGCTAGCATTATTGAAATTTATGTCCCTTGGTTTGATGATTGAATGAGTGTGAATTAGTGAACAACATATTAATTGTTGTAAGTTAATTTGCACCACCAAATACACTTTTCTATTTTATCACAGTTGAAATTTCACACCAATTTTAATTAAATTAATTAGTTTTTTTATCTTGTATCCATGGTGATTTGTATATAAGGACAAGTTAGAACTATTATAATTCAAAACATGAATAATTGTGCCAATTTGAGCTCTCTCTCTCTATCTCTCTATCTCTCTCTTTTCTCATCATGTGTTGCTTAAGCGTTAGATTTTCCCATTAAAATATATAATTTATGCTTACCCAGTCACCAATGACTCACTATGGCTTACATTTCAAGGATCTTATTCAAAAATATTTTATGCTAGTGATTCTGAATTAGACTTTGTCAATCATGTCTTAGCCTTTCCTAATCTCATGGAGTCAGTGGAGGATTTTTCTTCTGTTGGCAGTGTCCATTTTGGTTTTCTTTTTAGGCTAGCTAGTATTACCCCTATCTTTCAAATGTATCAATTCCTCATTCAAAATATTTTCTCAAAGGATATTCATATTTTACTTTTGAGGATGACCTTGGCCTAAATCCTATCTGGAAATAATTCCACCCTAAGGTTATGGGGGTAGGATGTGTACGCTTATGACATAGATTCTCTTACAAAATATGTTTCCAAATTGTTGAAGAAAGTAGAAATATTGGAGTGAAAAGCATGCAAGATCTTAAAATGGAGGACTCTTAGAGTGGCATTACACTTGAGGGATAACTCTAACTCATGATTTTTGGGGAAGGGGAAGATAACCCTTACCATGGTGGAAAAATGATGCAAGACTAGTTGGCCACGCCTAAAGGGAAGGCTAAGATTCTAAAGGTTTTAACTGGCCCTCCTCCATCCCAGAGGAGTTTGATTGAAAAGGGGATGTATGCATCCTGCATCAGTCAAATTTTATACATATTTTGGGCCATGGAAAATTACAAAGAATTTCATGAAAGGAAGGAGATACTACTCTCTGGATCTACACTAGTCTCAAGTTCTCTTGCTTGTATGGAACTGTGAGCAAGAATAATCTTGTATAGCCACATAACGTATATCTATTTTGTTGATTTGTAAGTTTTTATGTCAAGATTGTTGTTTCCTCCTACATGATATCTTTTTTAACTCAGTGTAGTACAGTTATATGGATTTAATTTGTACTTTGATGTTATATATATAATGTTCAAAGGTGATGGCCCCAATAGATCACCCCTCTATTATAAAAAACAAAGTTCTAACATGTTAAACACTGAAACAATAACTTGGTTCATAGCTCGGTCTCTATTAGGGACTTTCTTGTTATTCTTATTTAGTTTTGTAACTATCGTAATATTTTATTACTAATAGAGGAATTTTCATTTTTTTAAAACAATGAAACTAATCTTTTTTCTTATTAGTATTTGGAAAAGATAATTTATAAATTTATAACTTTCACTTTGGTGAGTGGAGAGAAAATTCGATAGAGGATATTAACCAAACTAGTTTTAGGAGATTTTTCATTCGATTTGCAACTATTTTTATATTTTTACCATTTTCACCAAAATAACGAAATTGGTTATAGGGACATTTAGCATAATTATGAAACTCGTTACATGGACATTCGCCATGATTTCTATAAGTTTTTAGGGGTATTCCTTAAAAATTTCTCTCTGCAACCAAGAGGGTGAGGGAGAAGAGCATATGTGATTGGTTTGATCTATACACAAATAAATAAAAATTTACCGAATACTTCAAATCCAAGCACTATTTATAGCAATTTGTCTTTGGAAAGAAAATATGGAAACCTATGCACAATATTTAGTAATTTAGAAAAAATGAATCTAACATGCAAATAAAATGACAAGTGTTAGGAGAAAGGAAAACATGAATTTTATATAAGGTTAAATCCAAAACTTATGTGTTCAATACATAGTCATCTTAAGACCTTTCCATTGTAAAAAATGGATTCATATTGAGTTCAGGATCAAAAGTTATGGCCTCTAAAAGATATGTTTTTGGTAGTGCACATACTAATACACTAGAGCGTGTAATGTAAAGTGTGATGACATTATTCCACATTTTTCTTGATCATTTCTATCACTCACACATGGTCTTGAATTATTAAATATTCATCTTTGTGGACCCTTTTACATTCATATCCCTTTCCTAGGATTAATCAATTAATACTACTACTCTTATTATTCATCCCCTATCCCTTTATTTAATTTTGTTAGATACTTTGATATCAAACTAATTAAGTAAATCCTAAATTATGCATTTACACCTCACTCCTTATCCACTTTTAATTCAATAATTAACATCTCAAGTTAACTAGATCAAATCATTAAATATATACAAATGGAAAAATTTAGATTAAATAAAATCATGCATTTTAGTTAACTAAATATATCTCCAAAAAGGCATGGTGTTATAAAATTAAAGAAAATATCTCCAAAATATAAAATTCAAGTCACTTTTTTGGGTGAATAAAATAAAATACATGAATTTAATATTTCATTGCAAAAGTTAAAAGTATAAAAATCATGTGCAAACGTTGCCAACTCAAAAATAACTCATCCATATAAGCTCAAAACAACATTTCAACTCCTCAATCAGATTGGAAACTCAATTAAACAATTCAATCATCCTTCATTTAACTTTGTATCATACAATTATAATAACCCATCACTCATATTTAAATAATCACTCAGTCTTCTCCAATTATAATCTTTGGAAGCTTTGAGAATTACATTATCATTGTGTTTAATTATCATTGAATTTTACAAGCCTTTACGATATCCAATTGATCACAAATCCACAATCAAATCAATTTATTTTCTCACAGAAAATCTATTTCCATTGGAACACCTTTTTAAGCACCTAAAATCAAATTTAATCAAGAGATTCAATAAGCTCGGTGCTTCATTCCAAGCTTCACTAGTTCCATCGATGTTATAAAGAGATACGGATAAGGATATGGTTTTATTTTATTATATTTGTTTATTTCATTTTTAGTATTTATTTTTATACATTGGTGGGATAAACCCATATATTTTGTATTTCTTCATCGTTTTCTTTGAAATTAAGCTTGTTTTGTGTTTTTATTGTTATTACGGAATCATTGAATTTTTTTAGGGATTTTATGGAGTAAGCTATGAGAATTTTCACAAAAATAGTCAAATTAGCCATGTTTAATTTTTTTATACAACTATATGTGATCTACTCTACTTTGACATAATTTGTGTTAGCATAACACACAATATACGCTAGCATCACTATATGGGTGCTACCGTCAACTTACATACGCTAGCGTCACATATGTGCAATACCATTGAATTTAGCTATGATATCATCAAATTTAGTTTCACTACTATCATTGACATATGCTACTATTATTATACATACACTACCTTTATCTTTCTAGCGCTACCATTCTAATACTTGTGCTACCATTCTCCCGGTTATGCTAATGTTGTTAAAAGTGCACTAGCGTCATAGTAGGTGCACTAGTGTTTTGTGGTAATTTTCACTTCATTTTTCAAAATTTTATAGCTTTTTTATTCCCTTACTATTTTCTATGCATTTATAAAACTGATCTAGACCCTAACTCATTAAACATAATTGACTTTTATTATATCTATATTTATTTATTTCTAATTTTTTATCGTAACTTTATCTCAACTTTTTGACCTTTTTATGATCTTTTTAGGTATCAAACAACCCTAAATTTTTTTATGTCCCCTTCACATGATATATCTTATTCTAAAATTTCCATTGATTTAAAGAAGGCCTCAAATAGAGCAACGAGAAATTTTTATGCCTTATGCAAGTAACCCTTGTCAAAACTGGAAATTTAAAGTATTTCATTTCACTTCATTTTTAGTTTCTAATATAACTATTTTATTAATAAATTTTCTAATCAATTTTCCTTATTTCCCATGTCTTTCCTTCATTTCTAACATTTATTTCAATCAAAATCCACGTATGATCTTATCTTGCGCTCTTGAGTGATATTGAGAATTAGAAATGACAATGATATTTTGTTACTCTTTTCTTCTAACATTGTGTTTGCAAGAGAACTACTAATCTTTCTTATACATGACTGATTCACTTGAGAGTATCTTCATCTTCTCAAAATCAAGCAATAAACAACTAACAACTTATATGTAGGTTTCCTTGGTCAAAGAAAATCAAACTTTGTTAAATAAAACATACAAAACATTTTCATTACATGTTCGGATAAGGGTAAATACACATCCACATAACTATGAGAAGTACTTGGGAATTAATACTAAAACTCATTATGAAGAATACCACAAGAACCCCAAATAACTAAAATGTTGAGAAGACAAGCCAACAAAATGGGTAGTACCCCCATCTTGATTGAGTAATATAACCTATGAGGAAAAAAAAATGTTGTTTGTGTTAACAACCATATTCTTAATTGATTAGGGTAGAGTCTATAGTCATATCATCTGAATTCAATCAAATTTGAAAACCAATTATAAAAAAATTCATGTCCTTTCCAAATTTTTTTTTTTTTTTGGTCCAAATACAATCAAAGATTGATCAATCAACATCATCCTACTAAATTTAGAAAACCCATCAAAGTTTGTTCAATCAAAATCATCCTATCATAGTCTTATATTTTCGATACCCAAATCCAAGTTTAAGCATATCAAATTAATCCTATCAAATCAAAAGTATTATCATTTGGATATTCACTTTATCCAAATATAAGCACATTAACATCCAAATCATTCTAATCAGACTCTAAAATCAATCTTATCCAATCAATAAAAGCCTTATACTTTGAATATTCACTTTATTCAAAGCTGAGAAAATCCCAATCAGTCCTAATAAACTCTCAAATCAATCCTACCAAATAAAATTCTTATACTTTTGGATATTCACTTTATCTAAGTTTAAGAAAATCAATCAAAATCTAAATTCAAATCAAGAAAAATCACATTCAATTTTATCAAAATCAAATCAAACCACGATTTAAGCCTTTTACATTAGATATTCACTTTATCAAAGTTTAAGCACATACAATTTTATCACACCTTATACATTGAATATTCACTTTATTCACATATTAAGTAAATCAAAACCAAATCAACACCTTATATGTTGAATATTCACTTTATTCACATATTAAGTAAACCAAATCAAATCAAACTAAATCAGGAGTCTTATACTTTGATATTCACTTTATCCAAGTTTAAGCATATCAAATCACACCCAATTCAAGTCTTATATTTTGTTTCTTCAATTTATCCAAATTTAAGGAAATATTTTATTGAATTAGTCCTAACAAACTTTAAAATCAATCCCACATCAAATCAAAATAAATAAATAAATATATTTGATCAAAAACATAGTATTAACCTTCAATCAAATCAAACAATAGTTTCACTAAACGCATTTACGATTCCTTGAAGGGTGTAAGATCATGTTGTAAAATTAAGTGATTTGATAATGATAATAATATAATGAAAATGATTTAGAATTCAAGAGGGATGAGAGAGATCTTTCTCTACATTATAGTGGCCCAAGCTAGGGTTGTGGCAAGCTCAAAGTCCTCAGGAAATAGTCAAACCAAAATTATTCCACCAATTTGTATTTCTTCGTATATGATCTCAAGTTGATCTCTTGATGTCTTTATTTTAGTGTGAGTGTAATGGCACACCGCGAGATCATGTGAGATATCAAACTGTTCCCACATGAAAGGATGTTGGGATGATCGAAAGATGTATATGCTTGTGATGGGGTGTGATGGACTAGAATAATCATCTAAAAAATACATCTTTAAGAGAAAAATAAATTAGGCCAAAACAAATTGATAAAAATATGATAAATGCTAAAAATGACTAAATTGACAGATGATCGAAGATCGAACGGTGATCGGGATGAAAGAAAAAGGCTTATTTTAAAAAATGATAAAACAATTGTAATTGATGCAAATGAATTTTGACAATGCTAAGAAAGACTAGGGGATTCTATAAATAGATAAGATTTAAAAAAAGATTGTAATGTATTTGAAGGGATAATAAAAGGAAAAGGTGATTAGGACACCGATCGATGATGATGATCGGGAATCAACGATGATCATTGTTAAAATTAAGATATTCTAAAATTTGATCAAATGATTAAATGAGGGACTTGAATGTAAAGTGGTATGGAGGATGATGTATGAATGATTTATTATAAAATATAATTAATGTCAAATATAACTAAAAATGATGAATGAGAAACATACTAACCTTGTTGAATATTTCTGAGGGTGTTAAAGCTCTAAAAGGAAGTTGATTGATGATTTGATGAGATTTCTCCAAGGACTAAAAACATAGTGTTGATATTTCCTAGCATAGTGATGTCATATAGAGGTTGCAAATTTCATTCCCAAATCCAATATATGACTAATGAGGAAATGAGAGGAAGAAAATGGCTAAATAGAATGATTTAAGTATGATAATGAATACCATGACCATGATCACAGATCCATCAATTTTTTTAGAGATGTTAAAAATCAAGTAATGAAAAGATGGAAAATGGTTAAAACCACTTGCCATCGAGGATTAAGGTTGTTTCATGAATGGTGGGAGGTTAGGAATTCAGGTAGGAAGAGGTTAGGGGGTTAGGATGGGTAGGATAAATTAGGATAGGTTTGTTTTAGGTGGTTAGGGGAGGGTAAATAAATTTTACGATGGTAAATGAGATTTTATGATGGTAAATTGATTATAAATTATGATGGAATTAGGATATAGTGATATGATAATGTGATAATAATGATAATGTAATTAATGTGTGTGGGTCACCTAGGGGTGAAAAAGTGGTGTCTACATTTTCCCTTTTTGTTGAGTTTATATGTAGGCATAGGTTACGAGAAAAAACTAGCATGAGATGCCCCAGTTTTTATGATAAGGATATTGTTCCCCCTCAAGCCAATGACCAAATTTTGTTGGTCATTGGATTGAAAAGAGTTAGATTGATTGGATATTTTCTTAAAAAGATGCTCAGGGATTTGATTGTAGTCTTGAAATGACCATGTTGGAGGAGTTTATAAGATGGTAGTAATCTTGGAAACACTTGGTAGGGGACATTATGGCCTCTGGAGGGTGACGCTAATGTGGACATCCTACAGACACATGCTTTGGGAAGACCACTACATGGAGAGGATCCAATGGGAGTGCTCTTGTGAGGATGTGTGAATCCATGGGACCAAAGGGTCAAAGGAAAACATCCATAATGTGTGAAAAAATTTGATGTATGGTCAAAAAAAAAGTTTTGACAAAGTTTGGGCATCAAAGAAAAAATACATATAAGCTCTTGATGGTGGTGTAGTGTGTTTAAAAAAGGTCTAGTGTGAAAAATTTGATAAGGTGTGAAAAAAGGGTTGGATCGGAATGATGATTACGGATTAGATCGTTAGGTTGGTTAGGGTAGTGATCGGATGATGATTTATGATCGCTTTGCGATGATCATAAAAAAAAAATTATAAAATCCAAGTTAGGCATGTAAATGGCTCATTTGTGATGTGTTGTTTTGTGATTTGAGAGATTTGATTTATTGATTTTAAGTGTTTTTGAGAGATGGAGGTGAGAAAAGTGAAGTGGAAAGAAGAGTGAGATGAGGAGAGGGGTAAGTAGATTTAATTTTTGTAGTTTTTTTTGATTTTTTATTTTTTTTTTTTTTGTTTTTGGAAAGATTTTATAGGTGGGAAACCCAATAATCGTGATGATGATGATGATATGATGGATGGATGATTGGTGGATCATGTGATATGTATAAAAAAATCATTTGATTAAGGGATTGATGGTGATGATTAGTTTTTTTGATAAAAAAAATGCTAAGTGATGTGTTTTTTGTTTTTTTATAGGGTGAGAGACACCATATACCTCCCATGTGATAGGATCCCCTAGAGATGCTTGAGATATTAGGAGGAGATGTGAAAATGTTGAGTGGGATCATGTGATGTTGTTGGTTTGGGAGGATTCCACCATTACTAGTGGATTCTAGAGATGTAGGTTGATGGTTGCATTATTTGATTAGATAGATGGGAGCCGAGTACATAGGGACATTTTGGTTTTCTCGTAGATGAGATGACTATTACTTTGGAGGATGTACTAGATTTTTAGATTACCTATCTAGGGGGAGTAGATAGTTCCTATTACCAAAGAGGCCCATCTAGATACTATGAGACAATTTATATGGAGATGATGCCCCCGATATATATACATAGTAGGGGTTTCACATTGAGAGTTATTATGATGCATAGAGGTGTGGGGAACAGCTAAGATGATGTAGTGATTCATGTTGGAAATTTCTTGTTATGCATCACTTGACTTCGGGGGGTATATTTCCATGGACACTTATGGAAGTGTCTTAGCTGAGATTATGGAGCACTAGAAAATATATGCCTGGGGATGTGCTTTGCTAGCTTAGGTGTACCATGAGCTATGGATGTTTGTGATGGGTAAGAGGTTTGGATTGGATGTGGGGTTTTTATTACATTATTGGGCATATGAGCATATAGTTTTAGTGAGGCCACCAGGCCTACCTTGGAGAGTGGAGACCCATCAGAGTATGTGGTGGGTTTTATGAGATGGAGATTTGACTGGATGAGAGATGATGATGGGGTGGAGAGGGATCAAACATATTATATTAATCATCTACATGGTTTATCTATGGATGATGTAGTCTGGAGGCCATATGTGAGATTTCTTGTGCATGGTGGGTATGGATGTGGAGTTGGTAGGGTTGAGGTGGGTGTGGTGGATTCGAGGTAGGAGAGAAGAGATGATTGAGGTTGTGTAGTTTCCTAGGGTGTGGAGGTAGTTTGGACTCCACAAATAGATACTGGTGAGCTGATTATATATCGGTGAGATGATTAGAGAGAGGGACCTTATACTACATTGGTGGTAGATGAGGTGGAGATGAGGAAGAGAGGAGGAGGAGGGGAGCTAGAGGGCATAGATGTTGATGATGTTGGAGTTAGAGGTTTTTAGTGAGTGGTGGACAAACAATGGTGGGCATCCAGGGGAGATAGGTAGGGGTAGAGATAGAGGGGTGGGGGAGGAGGAGGAGGGTGATGGTGGTGAGGAGTTGGTGAGATTATATGAATATTTTGATGCATTATAGAGAGAGAGGATAGGTTGATAGTGGAGTGGGACACCACTCATTAGAGAGAGATACTCATTTGTACAAAGTAGAGATGAGATCAGCATGCTTAGAGTGTGATACATTTTATAGTAGAGGGACATGTATATCACAAAGGAGGGAGGCATTTAGGTGAAGTATGAGAGAGGGGGAAATGGCTTTGGAGGCCTAGGGAGTGTAGGCATGGGAGCAAGGGCTGAGTGGGGTAGGTAGTAGTACTATGGGAGGAGTGCTAAAGTAGGAGGAGGACAGATGGGACCTCCATGTTTTGTGACTATAGAGTAGTATCATGTAATAGGAGAGGAGATGTGATACTATGAGTGACTTGATGATGGAGCGCCTCCTAGTGTATACCTCACTATGCATGAGCATAGAGTGAGTGAGCATAGATCAGGTTGAAGGCTACCTCGATGAGCACTGGGAGTGTCACACAACCTCGAGAGAGATATGGGACATGATGGAGGAGGAGGGGGAGGTAGGTGGAGATAGAGTATTGATTTTGATTTTACCACATAGATGGATTTTTATGGATTTTGTATATGATTCATATTATAGGATTTTTTATATGAGCCCTTTTGAGGAATTTTGTATAAATATTATTGATGATATATAGATATATGATTATGATTTATGGATCATTATTGATTTGATATATGATATATATTTGTGATTTTTGATATTGAGTTATTGATGAGATTTTAGATGTTGGATAGATTAGATATATTGATATGATGTTAGATGTGTAGATGTTGATATGATGTTTGATGATTTTGATGTTGATGTGATGTGACTCAAATGTAGTGATCTTGATGTATGTTTCAAAATGTATTTTATCATGGTTAAGAATAAATGTGAAATGTTTTTTTTTGAACTTGGATTTGATATATATGATCTGATGGTAAATTTAATATGTATGAAAATGCACTTGAGGCCTTGTAACAAATGTTAACATATAACTAATAATAATTAGTCACATGTAGGATCATGGATATATATGGAAATGAGCTTATATACCTTTTTACAACATGGGAAGGGTTCATATGTAGTTTGTATGGGGAGTAGGTTCTCCTTTTGATGGCTTTATAGAGGCTTATGCCCCAACTATATTTTTTGTGCAAAATCAATGGGTTTTTTTTTTTTGATGGGAAATTTGATCGATGGGAAGCTTTCTAGGATGATTTTGATTATTTTGACTTTGATATGAAGGTTGATCGATGTGGGAAGCCTTTTTGTAATGATTATGGGTAGCCATCCTTTGAGGGAGTGGTCTAAATTTTTTTGATTTTGATTTTAGATAGTCATCCTTTTGGGATCGATCTATATTTTGATTGATAACATTTGTCCTTGAGGGATCAGTCTATATTTTGATAGTATGATTGATTAATAGTTATTCCTTGAGGGATCAATCTATATTTTTGATAGTGTGCATCCATATGTATATTTTTAATTTTATTTGAGCTGAGGGTAGGCCTAGTAGACCATTTGGGGAGGGAAAAAGATGTGTGTACAAACTACACATGTGTACCCCTAACATGTTTTTAGTTGGTAGATAAGGGGAAGATGGAAGTAATGATTATGGGGTTCTACTTATGAAGAGGAACTTATCCATGTGGAAAATATGAATGAAGAGATCATGGTGCTCATCTTTAAGGTTGTAAATATAGGATATATGATGATGGAAGACCACATAATTCCAAATCATTATGATAGTGAATGATAATGATAGGTGGTGTGGAATGAATGAGATTTGATGTGACTAATGTCATGAAAGTAGATGTGTTAACAATAGAAAGGCCACAAGTGCAAAGGAATTTAAGAGGTTCCTTTTCAGGTTTACCATCGAGGGAGGCTAAGTGATAGGATCTCGACCCATATTTATGAGTGATGACATATGGACCAATCTAGTTAGGGGGAAAACTTTCCATGTTTACTCCTTTCCAAAGTAGTGACATTTTGATTCTCTTTAAGGAAAGATCACCAATGTTGAAGTCATTCTTTGACATGTTTATTATATGCTCTTTTGATGCATTCTTGATAGACATGATGATGTTTGAGGGATGTTAGGTGGTGTTCATCTAACAATTCAAGTTGTGTTAAGTGTTCTTGATGATAATCCTCATCAGAGATAAAATATTGAGGGACACATGAGAGAGGGATGGAATTTGAAATTCAAGGGGTAGAACCACCTTGAATCCATAGACTAAAGAAAGGGTGTAGCACCTATAGGAGTATGGATGCTAGTTTGATAGGCCTAGAGAAAAACAAAATTTGGAGATGCCAATTTCTGCCTACTTGATCAATGGTTTTTCATGAGGATTTTGTTGATTGTTTTTTGTTAGAAGCTTTTACTTGACCATTTTCTTATGGATAGTAAGGAGATGAAAATCTAAGCTTGATGTTATAGGTGTCACAAATTTTTTGAATCTTTTTTTTTTTTTGAAATATTTTCCATTATTTGTGATAATTTTGTGAGGAATGCCAAAGTGACAGATAATGTGATGGTGGATGAAGTTGATGATCTTATCATAGCTTTAGTAGAGATGAGGGGAATATATTCCACCCATTTTGTAAAGTATTTAGTAGTAGTGATGATAGAGTGATGTCATTGTGATGAATGAGGGTTGATGAGGCCAATGAGGTCAAGTCCCCATTGTGAAAAAGGCCATAAATCTTGAGCGGGTTGTAGGGCTTGACTTGGAATGAATGTGAGTGAGTTGGAGTGTTGTTGACATTTAACACATTTCTTGACATACAAAAAATATTGATTAAGGGTAGGCTAATAATATCCCATGATAGGACACATTTAACAACAACCAAACCATAAAGTGTCCACCACATATATGCCATCGTGGACTTCTTGGATAACTTTAGTGGATTCATGAGATTTGAGGCATGAAGTAAGAGGCCATCAAACCCACATTTTAAAGGACCACCTATGATGACATATTATTAGCACATTTATAAAAAATATATTTTAGCATTCTTAGATAGATTGGAGGAATTTTAGATTGAGAAGATAGTCATAGAATTGAGTGTACCAAAGTATGATTGATTGTTTTTGATAAGGTTAATAGAGGGAGTTTGTTGGTATGAGATGGTTGATCGAGTCTATGCACAACAATGAACAACTTGGAATCTTTAGTTGATAAGGGGATAAGTGATAAGAGAATCCATAGTGTCTGTGAATTTTTTGGATGATGAGGAACTATTTGGATCATATATTGATTGAAGGATTTTAAGAGGAATTCAAAAATGTTTTTATATTTTTGTAAAATTTCATTTTTACATTGATAAGTTCCTTTGATTTGATTGATGATAAGTTGAGAGTCTCCATAGATGTCAAGGATTTGAACACCAAGCATGACGGTGGTTTGAGACCCATGATGAGGGCTTCATACTTGCCATGTTATTAGTGCATTCAAAATTTAGTTTTAAAGGATAGAGGGATAGGAGTCCCCAAGGAGGTATGATGATGATACGATACACACCCCCCCCTTCGACATTTAGAACCATCGAAGAAGAGTGTCATTTTGAGGGGAGTGTATTCTTGATCGATGGTGTTGATGGATTTTTGGGAAATTGTTCATGAGGTAGTTGATTATTAGGAAGGGGAGCTTTTGTGAGTTGGTAAATGATGAATTTCCCCTTGATAGATTTTTGTGACATGAATTCTAGGTCAAATTCAGTCATAAAATGATGAGCCATCGAGTGATACGATCATTATGGTATGGTTTGGAATGCATAGATTTGAGAGGATTGAAACTAGTGGTGATGACATAAGTCTTATGATTAAGGATATAGTGATGAAGTTTAGAAGTTGTGAAGTATAAGGAACAACATAACTTTTTCTTCTTTGGTGTAATGAGTTTCATAGTCATGAAGAGTGCAACTTACATAATAGATGACATCTCTCTACCTTTCATCTCGATGTGCTAGCATAACACCCAAGGCATGGTCGGTGATAGATATATATATAGATAAAATGGCTCCCCCCTCATGTGGAGTGTGAGCAGGTGGTGATAGGAGATATTTTTGAGGTCTTCAAAGGCCTTTTGATAGTTGTGATCCCATTTGAAATGGACATCCTTTCAAGGAGGAGATGATGAAAAGGTTGACAACAATCTAAAAGCTGAGAAATGAAGTAGTGGATTGATTGGAGTCTACCTTGAGACTAAAATTTTTTTGATATTGGAAGGAGGGGCATCTTGATGATGGATTTGATTTTGGTAGGGTCTACTTTAATACCCCTGATAGAAATGATAAACCCTAAAATTTTCTAGTGAGAACATCAAATACACATTTGGTTGAGTTAAGGCATAGAAAGTATTGAATAAGATGGGAAAATATGACATCAAGGATGATGAGATGGTCTCTTTGGTGCTTAGATTTACCTAAAGAGATCATCAACGTAGTCTTCCATAGTTTTATGGATGAGATCATGGAAGATATAAGTCATAACATGTTGATAAGTGGCCCCTACATTCTTGATTCCGAAGGGCATGACATGATAGAAAAATGTCCCCTAAGGGGTAATGAAAGATGTCTTATGTTGGTCATCAGTTGTGATAAGGATTTTATTATAGCTAGAAAAACCATCCATGAGAGAACATTTCATGGCTTGTTGAGGTCAACAAGATGATCGATGTTAAGAAGAGGGAAGTCATCTTTAGGACAAACAAGATTGAGATCTCGAAGTTTGTGTAGATGTGTAATTTTTGAGAGGATTTGGTTATGGGTACAATATTAGAAACCCATTATGGATAGTCAATGGGTAGTATGAAATTATAGAGAGAAGACATTGTAACTCTTATTTTATGAGTAGGGCTATGTGAGGGTGCATTCTATACATTTTTTTTTGATGGGTTTGGAGTTAGGGATTATGATAATGTTATGGATGATGATGTTAGGTCAATACCTAACATGTCACTATATGACCATGCAAAGGCCTGAATATGTTTGGAAAAGAAGGTGGTGAAATCTTTAATTCTTTTAAATCTAAAGATTGGCCAACCTTGACTATGTGAGGTTCTTGTGAAGTCCCTATGTTGATGTCAATAGTGGATTCATTAAGGAGTTTCGATGTTTCAAGTGGTAACATATTTTGAATATATTGTTCCTTTTCCCCCATGTATGATAGGATGGATTCATCATCATGGCATTGAAGAATGTCGATGGTAGGGAGTCATTCCTCTACCATTTTAGGTAATACAAGTGGAAGGGTCTTAATACCATCATTAGTATGATAAGTGAGTGGTCCTAAGGTGATTATGTTAATTAAAAAATTAGGAGGGATGGAAATGGTGTCATTTGTGTCGATAGATTTATCATGTGATGGATAAAGATGATGGCTTTATTCCTATTACGGATTCATCTGTGGTTATCATAGAGGTTTCTAAGAAGGTTTGTCAAAACCTAGTCCGAATTTCTCATGAGTTTTGCAAGACTAGTCAAAGATTAAGTCATGTATACCTTGTTTTTAACATCTAAATCAAAACCTTTCCAAGAAAAATGATGAATACATTTGTGTGAAGGATTGGTTGTATAAGAATGAGAAATTAGATATAAAGGGTTTGGCATGATGTTGATTTTTGTAGTGTGAGGAAGGATGATCAATCCCTCATGGGAGAGGTTAGTTTTAAGATGGGGAGGGCCAAATGATATAATTTCTCCAACATTCAATTCATACATAGGTTTTTTTAAGGTCTCCCATATGTTTTTATGTGTGGGGAGTGAGTTAAGGGCTAGAAGGTGGTACTCCCCAGTGAGAGACGTTGCATAAAAATTTGAAGGAGTTTCATCGGTAGATTAGATGTAGATGGAGATGAAAGAGACCGTAGAAGCTTTATAGAGGATCTCAATTTTTTCTTAGGAATGATCATGTCATTAGGTTGGTAGGTCATGTGACATGCCTTTAATGGATTTGGGTCAATGAGCGTATTAAAGGTTTTACCTTCATGTTCATATTTTAGACAGTGGTTTAATGTTAATGGGATACAATACATAACGTGTATCTATGGCCAACCTAACAACATGTTTTACTAAAACTCTCTTTCCATGAGATAGAAGAGCTCGTGAAGGATTTTCATGCCTAACTTGATCTATAATACAATTGTTCCTAATGTAGGGGAAGTGATGTTGTTAAAGGCACCCAACATGACAGTGTGACTAGGAGATGATGGTGTCCAAGAATGAATTTTTTGAAGGAATGGGAAAATATGATGTTGATACTAGAAGTATAGTCAATCATAACTCTTTTGATGAGTATTTTGGTCTATTTGGGAAGTGATAAAGAGTGGAAGGTCATGATCTTGGGGTTGTAAGGATGGGATTTTAAAATGTCAAAACTAATATTAGTATACATTTTAAGGGTTTCAAAAAGGTTGGCAAATGGTTGAGGTCATATAATGGCATTGAGATAGACTAGAGAGCAATCAATTAGTGTTTGTTAGTGCTCTAGAGAGGTTTGAACAAGCTCTTACATGGACATTTTCACAGGAGCTTGATGAATTTGTTTGATGATGGTGTTTTTATGGAGGTGGTGGATTGAGTGTGTGGGGTGGAGAGGATGGACACCTTAGCCTTAGAAGTTGATGGAGTAGGTGATATAGAAGAAAGAGAGATATAGACTTTGGGCTGTTTTGATCGAGGCCTTGGGGTATTACATGCATGCTCTTGTAGTTATGTGAACAACCATATTTTATGGAGTAGGGTCTTACTAAGAAGCCTCACTCTTTTTGGATATGAGATGGGATGTTAGATAATGTTTTAGAAGGGGTGGTTTTAGGGATGTGAAGGGTTGATTTGATTTGATTAAGATGTTTTGGATCTATGGGTAGAATCCCTTTATTATTAAGGCTTTAAATTGTAGTATGGAGGGATTTACAGTCCTCAATGGAATGTTGTGGTGTTTGATGGTATGCAAAAATGCTTCATAATTGTACCAAGAGTGTTTCCAAGCTCGGGAGTTAGATATCCTAATAGGAGGTAATGTTTTAATAGATGATTATATGATATTTTGAGGGTGCTATTATAGTATAATGTCATAGTTTTCTAGGATGAGGATGAAGGAATTTTCATCGTTTAGTGGTTTAGGGGTTAGATATGATGAGGGTCATGTTCTATGTGACACACATTATAGGTTTTGGTCAAGGAATTACCCTAGATTTCTGTAATAGTGACTGAATTTAGATGAGGGATGAGGGCCTAAGATATAAGGAAAGGGTTGTTTTTTTGTGATAGTGTTGTTAGATGATTTTGTGGTACAATTTCTATCTTTTTGGATGAATGGTTTGTTGATGGTATAGTGGACTTATCGAGATTATGAATGTGATGTCAAGTGACACGATATTCAAAAGAGATTTTTGTAGTTTATATTATAGGTTTTTTTTTAGGAATTTTGAAGAGGAAATAGGTGGGTCTGAGAAAGATGTGATAAGGAATGAAGGTTTTTGGTCTTATCACTAAGAATACTGGAGGAGTCGGGTGATTTAGTGGTGTTTCGTGGCATGAACAATAGATGTTAAATGTGTAAGTGAGAGATTTTTGATGGTGTTAATAACATGATGATAATTAATAACTTTGGATTGGGGTTGAATAGTAGATGAGGCATGATTCGAGAATTTTTTTAAAGGCATCCAAGTTTTGATTTAAAGGCACGTTGGATTGTCAAATTTAGCAAAGTCACCTCTTGAATATGACCCTTAAGGATGTTTCTAAATGATCAACACTTTTCAATGTTGTGGCCTTAGACTTGATGGTATTTGTAATAGTAGTGTTCTTGATACCAGGAGGTTTTAGAAATACATGTGTTGATAGGACGGATAGGAGGAACCATAATCATGCAAGCAACTAGAATTTTATCAAAGAGCATGCTATAAGATTCCCGATAGGTGTATAGTTATGTTGGTTTCTGGTTTGTTTGGAGTGTGAATGACATTTTGACATGGATTCTACATCAATGCATTTTCCAATCCTTTGGATTTATCATTACTAGAAGAAGGTTTAAATTGAGACTTAGGTTTGGGTTTTTTGGATATGAGTTTGACCCTACCATATTGAAGGGATCGAAGTTATAATTTGTGGGCTAGGGTAAAGGATTTTTTGAATGTTTGGAAGAACTAGATTTGAAAAATTAATGATATATGCTTAGTACAAGATCGAGAAAACAAATTATAAAATCAGTTTATGGGAGGGATACAAATATTTTATTGATAATCTCCCACCGTCTAGTGATGAAATATGCAACAAAATTGTCCTCAATTTTCTAATGGCGTAGAGATTGGTGATGGAGAAATGTTCTAAGAACATCTATGTGAGTCATGTGAAAGAAAATAGAGAATATTTTGGGATGTTGTTATACCACTCAAGGGCATGTTCTACCAAAAACATGGGAAATTTCCCAAAATGAGATCTTGATCATGAAAAATGAGATAATATGCATGTGCGAAAGATCGATGTGTTGTTGAGGGTCATCCTTACTATAAAATTTTATAAATTTCAAGATTTTTGAGTGTGGGTGATAAGCTTTAAAAGGTACTTATGGGTGGATGGGCTTGTTACATATCTTCTTGTATGACAGGGAGCTTTTAGGACCCATGATGAAAGCTTTAAGAATCATAATCCTAATCATGATTGCTTGTAAGGGGTCATTTAGAGGTTCTTGAATATTTAAAGATGATGAGCTAGGTTGATTTTATATATATATATGATTTTTATTGTTGGTGTAACTGATATGGTAACAATACATTATGATGAAAAGGGTTCTTTATGGGAATTTTTTGGGGATGTTGAAGGGTTAAGGGTCATGAGGCTTGAATTTATTAATAAGGGATATGAATGGAAGTATGGTATAGAGGTTGGGATGGTTGTGGTATGTCTTGAGAAGGGATGATGATGTATTTTGAGGCAAGGACAATGGATGCTTGTTGTGAAAATGGGTGAGTGTTAGTGATGGAACTTATATTAATGAGGGGTGTATATGTAGGGATAGACATGAATAGATTCTAGATTAAAGACATATATTGTTGTGATGGGATATGTTGATATGCTAGAAGAGGGGTCATAATAAAGGGAATAGTGAATGCAATTACTAGAGGTGGAGGAGAAGCATTAGAGGATGTGGGACTAAATATAGAAGGAGATGTGTTAGTGTTGGTTATTGTGAATGAATGACGAGATGGATGAAGGATATAATGACGGTGATTTATTTTGGTTGGATGTGTCTTGTGAGGAGGAAATGTTAAGGTCAAAACTAATTATAGGAACAGATGAAGTGGGGACTGATGTTCATGATTCACCATCAAAGTGGAGTAGGGATGAATTTGTTAGATAACAAGCTCATGATTGGGTTCGATGAGTCAGGAATGATCAAATGTGACAGAGTAATGGGAGGTGGATTTATAGGTTTTGATTATTAGAGGAATACACCCAGGAAATAAGGTAAGAATTAAGGTCCAGCATGTTGGAATCCATAACTTCAGTAAATATTGGATCGCCGCTATTGAAAAATTGTGGGCTAAGTGGATCTAGGATCTTTGATGTGGTGGCTCACCACAATAAAATAATAAAACTCATATATATATATATATATATATATATATATATATCTACCATATCTGTTTTAATATATAACCTGAAATCACACAATTAATGAAGAAAAAGAGAAATAATTATTTACAAACAGCTAAAAACAACACACATAAATAATTTTATTATCTTGATTAATTTTAAAGAAGGTGTTAAATAGAAAAAATGACCTGAAAGGGCCCTAGGAAAACATCTTTTATGGTTGGTTTCATGCGATATTAAGGCCGATTCCTCAATATACTTAAAGGTGCATGAAGCCGATATTGGTATTGGAGTCATAATGAGGTGTGTTATGGGGTCTACCCCCTCACTTCATGGTCCCACATCGATAAGGGTGTCGGGTGCTTAGTCGATATACCACCCACTAGATTGTTTATACTCATCTAAAACACCGAGTCAATTTATCCTCTTAGTGATGAAATCCAAATAGGTCCACTTGGGAAGGAATTTTTAAATGTAAATTTGATATGATATGTGGTTTGGTTGTGTTTTAAGGGATTATTGTGAATGAAATTGATTTAAATCCCAATTAAGTTTTTTATGAGAAAACAAATATGAATGTTTGTTTTAAGATCTAAAGGAAATGTTTGTAGAAACCCTATATTCACATACCTATTCCCAATATTATCCCTATACATCCTAGTTCATACCCGTTATGATTTATTTATTAAATTAATTAATCATGAAATTATACCCATTTGGATTAATTAAATTAATCCTTAGTACCCTTTAGCTAGCTTAATTATCATTTATTAAATAAATGATTAATTAATTAGTGTGCACATTATAGCTAATTAAATTAGTTATTTAAATGGGAAAGTACACATATTTCCCTAGTCAACAACCACTTGGACTCCACTTCCTCATCCCAGTCAACTCCACTTCACCAATCTAGTCAACTTAGGTTCTAGAATCCTAGAAATGTGGGGGAAATTCAATTGCACGTACAACCACCTTTCCGGATGCAACTTATGCTAATTAAATCTATTTATTTCCCCTCGATGGAATTCATGTTCTCATAACTTTTTAAATTCCTCAAATGTTATTTTTAACATGTGCATTCAACCACTTCCAACCACTACTTAGCCTTATAAAACACAGGCTTATCCTATCTCAAATCCTCTTGGATTTTCTATACAAAAAAATTGCAAATTTTCTCCAATATCTGCATATTTGAAGCTCTATACAAGACCAAAAATTTCTACTCATAGTAATTTTCATCCCCATTTGGAGGTAATTCAAGACTCAAGAGTACCCACAAATCAAAATTAGTAAGATTTTACAACCTTAAAGCTTCCACAAATCTTACATTGAGGTTTATAAAGGAGAGATACAAGAAGGTTTGCAAGTCATTTTTTTGTCTTCCATTTTTTCATTGTTCAAAATAGTTAGTTTGATGAGAACAAGGAACAAAAAATGTAATGCTAAAATAAATGAGCAAAGAAAAATAGCTTACTTATGATCGCGTTTTCCTTTTTAGTTTTTATTTTTAAAATTTTAAGTGCATTTTGAAGTAATGACATCAAAGTAAGTACTCTAAGTTTAAAGGTTAGAGCATGTGACAAAAAATAAAACAAGAAGATATACAAATCTAGTAAGAAAGGGTCTAAAAAGGGTCCCCATTGGTGTGCTTTAGGATGTTTATGTTGATTTTCGGTTATTTATTATCTTGAAATACCAAAAAAACAAATAAAACAAGGTTTATCGATACCTACACAAATAAACACAATGTTGAGATCATTGGATACATGAACAATGTAAGATATCCTTTTGCCAAGTGATAAGGCATGCATACAAAGGAAACTAAATAGAAAATTATTCGATAGGGATATAACAAGTTACTCGGAAAAACCTATCCCTAGAATTCAAAGTGCTTCCTGAAGGGTGTGAAATTTTGTTGTATAATTAAGTGATTTTATAATGATAATAATATAATGACAAGATTAGAATTCAATAGGGATGGATAGATCCTTCTCTACATTGTAGGTGGACCAGCTAGGGTTGTAGTAAGCTCGAAGTCCTTGAAATAGTCATACAAAAACTATTCCATGACATCTCATTCTTTTGTATGATCTCAAGTTATGCGTTTATGTATATGATTTATGGTAAGATTACAATGGAAGACCAATTTGAGCTCATGTGAGATATCAAACTATTCTCATAGGAAAGGTTTTGGATTATCAATAGATTGTATATGTTGGTGATGGGTATGCAACACCTATAACAATCATCTACAAAGAGAATATCTTGTAAGACAATATATTAGGCCAAAATAGAATGATGAAAATATGATAATTTCTAAAACAATGACTAAATTGGTAGAGATCAATGACAATTAGGGAAAAAGAGGCTTAATTTTTAAAAAATCTAATCAAATAGGTTTTAATTGATGCAAAGTGAATTTAAAAATGCTAAGACATATTAGGGGATTCTAGAAATAGATGAGATTAAGAAAACATGGATTCTAATATATTTGAAGGGCTAATGAAGGAAAAGGGTGATTAGGACATTGATTTATGATGATCGGGAATTGGCAATGATCACTATTAAAATTGAAGATATTTTAAATGTTGATCTAATGACTAAACGACAATCTAAATGTGGAGTGGCTATGGAGGACAATGTAGATGATTAATTATAGAATATAATAAATTCCAAATATGACTGCAACAGATAAATAAAAACTTATTAAACTTTTGAATGCTTCGAGGGTGATATAACTCCAAAATGTTGAGTGGTGACTTGATGATATTTCTCTAAGGACTGGAAAAAAGTTTTTATATTTCCTAGTGTAGTGATGTCGTATGGAGGTGACATAATTTTCCCCAAATCCAATCTCGACAAACTAGGAAATAGAAGAAGAAGGTGGCTAAATAGAAATTACGACATCCGAAACGATCACTAACGATCACATATAGACATCGATTTATCCGGAGATGTTAAAAATAAAGTAATGAAAATAAGGTAAATGGTTATAAGTACTTTCCATCTGACAATTAAGGTTTTTCATGAACGGTGGGAGGTTAGGAATCTGGGTAGGAAGAGGATAGGAAGTTAGGATGTATAGGATAAATTAGGATAGGTTGGTTTTAGGTGGTTAGGGGAGGGTAAATACAATTTTATAAAGTTAAATGAGTGTTTATGATGGTAAATTTGATTATAAATATGATGGAATTAGGATAGTGATAATAGTGATAATGTAATTAATATGCATCAGGTCACCTAGGGGTGAAAAAGTTGTGTCTACAATAATCTGACATCATCTTTTGAACTTAAATTTATCAAACCTCTATCAAGATTACCAATTCACAAACCACCTTTTACTTTCAATTTTACCTTTAGTACAATGTGAGCCCATGCAATACATCGAATGAAGTTTTATTATAAAAAATTTATGAGATGCAAAAATAAATATCTCATATGGCTTCCCAAGTCAAATAAAAATCAAATATAGAACCCATCATCATCTATAGAAAAGAAACTATTCCACATGAAGTCAAAAATAAAATTCACACCTTTTAGAGGAATTCTTACTAGTTTCCTCCATGAATTAGTGAGTTCTAAAATGGTAACCTATCCAATCACAAGACCCTTTGAAGAAGGTCAAGAAAAACCTAAGTGGTATAAAGAATAAAAATAATGTGAATACCACCACATCAATGGCCATTCTATGGATCATTGTTAAAATCTCTGCCATTACATCCAAGATTTACTTGACAATGGAGACATTAAAATTGAAAACATGTCAAATATGAAAGTTCCAAGTGAGAAATTGGAAGTATTTTAGGACTCCTTTCCAACTCATGGTATCAATGAAAAATCTAGAGATAATGGTCAATCATCAAACAAGGTTAAGATTTATTATATCCTTTCATCATTAGAACCTATGCTTAACACCATGGCTACCATAAAAATCAAAACCCTTGTCATTACTATAGAAACACTAAAAAAATAAGTTTAGACACCATCCATGACATCTTAAAAATCTAATCCTAATTCTATGACTATTTCACAACATCCATCCAATACAAAGTCTTCGTTTTTCTCATAACATTATAAAAGAAGGAATTTATGCAAATACATCTCATAGATATGAATAAAACACCTACATTTCAATACATTCTTACTCGTGCACCTCTTGATGTGAATATTCATAATGGTATCAATACACAACTATTTCAATCTTTAATCACAAATTTATTGCCTAATAACTCAATCCTATCATTTGGTCCTCGTGACCTTCTGAAATCTAACATCATAAACAACAATTCCTTATCCATTAAAGCATTCATCACAAATCATAAAATCAAAAAGGTGCTTATAGACAATTGAGAAACATTGGATATTTTTTCTATAAAATGATTAAGATTCCTTGAAGGACCATATACAAATTAACTCTTCACTCCCCACATCATTACATTCATGGTTGAGGAAAACATTGATGCTAATATTCTATTCAAACCAACCATATATATCTTATACTCCAACATATTTTACTTCACCTACAATGGATATCATTGAAAAAGGTATTGAGAGTATCAACTCCAAAATGTAAATTATGCATTACCTTTATCCATACATGGTCTATTCAGTCATCTAGCTGATATAAACCTACTCATTGAAAACCTTTCCATCCAATTATTTATTTGGACCTTATCCACCCAAGTCTTGTAAGTAAGGACCAATCAAATCACATAATCATTGACCTTATCCATCCAAATCTCATACATCAGTACCAATCAACATTAAAATACATAGACCTCTTCTCGCAATTATGAGTCCATGCAAACTCTAATTTGTGAAAAATCAAAAAATCAAAAATTTAAGAAAGAGAAAAAATATCTGGCATATCAAACCCCTCATGCCAATGCTATTTAAAAATCAAAACGAAGAATAAAAAAGTTAATATTTATGGGTACTCTCCACACTGGGGAGGCCACTCGTAAAAATATTTTTAATTGTTTCATCCATTGGTAAGATGCATGTTAATCATGTTTCGTGGGGTATTGTGTATCTTATCCCTATTTCGGATTCTTCTATTCCGGATGTTTTTATGTAAAATCTTTTATAGAATCTTCGATGGAAAATATTCCTTTTGAAGAAGCCATCTCCTTAATAAGAAATAACTATAATTATTTACTCATATATTTTTTTCACCCATCTCGGTCTATGGCAATGAGCCCTTGCATTCTACTAGTCACATGGGGCTAGTATTTGGGGGAAATTTGTATTTTCAAAACAAACACAATACAAAAATGAGGAAATATAAATAAATAATATTTTAGAAATAAAAATTGTTACACCTTTCATCCTTCACAATATCTATTGTTGAGCCCACGCTTCTTACTGGTAGGATGAGTCTAGGAAAAGAGAAAGGTACCATTACTCACCTATGTCTTGTCTTTAGTATTGAACCCTTACCTCTTACTAGTGGTATGGGAAAAATGTAGGGGTCACTTCAAAAAAATGAATAAAAAGTGTTTAATCATACAAAATCCAATGAATCAATTGAGTTTCTCATGTTAATATAAAAAAATTCCTTATAATAGATCTTTCCAATAGTAGCCCACCTACAGGTTTAAGTCTAGTCATGACCTATAAAGTGAAATCATCTTGGAATTAGTAAGATAATCTTAGTTGGATATGAGTCACATTTTCTAAAATAGATAATTGTTAACCATTTGTCTTTACATCCATCATGTTCATTTGCACATCACTATCTCAGTTGTATTACATCCTTCTTATCTCTCTATATTGAGCTCTCACATCTTATTAGTCGCATGGACTCATGGGTAGATTCAGATATCCTATTACTATATCATCTACATTCTACCAATGGAATGAATTGTTTCTAACTATTTGAACATAGGTTTAGACAATGCACCCTTTATTAAGTAAAAATAAAAAAATCAAATATTTCAAAAAACATTCAAAAATTCAAAATTCAAAACATTTAAAAATCAAAATACTTTTTTTTCAAAAAATCAAAACATTCAAAATTCAAAAACATCATTCAAAATCCAAAAACATTAAAAAAACATTTTAAATCCCAACAATTATCAACACAACTAAATAATATAAAACTTTAAGATTTTATCCTAGTTATTTTCCAAATATCCTACAACTATCAAATAATCATCTTACCAATCACATGTATCCTTTCTTGAGGGAAATTAAAATCAAACCCTCAGGTGTATCCTATCTTGGTGAAATATTGACTCTCATTCTCTTCCTTTCATGTATCCTTACTTGGAATCAATGAATCATTCAATCTCATATTAATCTTCAATGCAGATCTAACAAGAGTGACACTTGACCCCACTCTTTAGTCTGATCCAATCCCCTTACATATATCCTTGTTTGGGGGCATCCCAATCTAATTAATCATCATTTTGGAACACTTTAGGGGCATAATTAATTGTATTTATTTAAATTTATGTTCCATTATTGTTTTTCTTAACTAATTTCAAGGATTTTGTTAACATCTTGACTCATTCATAGTCATGGTGCATACTCTTACTGTGTATATTGGGTTTGCTTTAATTTTTATCTTTTGTTTTCCTTTTTGACCAATTAAAAGTATTTTTATTAAATCTTGGCTTATGTATAGCCTTGATGCATAAATATAATGTGTATATTGGGTTTGTTTTACTTTTTATCTTTTTGTATTTGTTTTTACGCACATAATGGGTTGTTCATCATGGTTCTTCAATAATCATGGTGCAAACTCTATTATGTAATAGTAAAGAAATTTACTCCAATATAGAAAATAGGAATAGAAGTTCAAACTATGAGAAATGTTAGTCATATCATTATTACATTCATTCATGCATCTAATTCAAAATAAAAAAATAAAAAATCATATCAACAAAATTCATTAATCACAAACATCATTGTATGTATATCATGTATCATCTACCATCATCAAAACTATAGTAGCAAAAATGACCAATGATTTTTTTCTCTCACTAAATCCTAATTTTGGCCTTCATTCTCTCCTAACTGAATTTATATTCCCTTTCTTCCTATGTTATATGTAGCTCTCTCTCTCTCTCTCTCTCTCTCTCTCTCTCTCTCTTTTCTTATCAAGTGGATTTCCACCATTTTATTGTGTTTCCCACCCACTTGAGGGGCACTCCCTTGGTATAACTATTAAATCACTTGGGCATCAAAATGATTCCCTAGGGAAAATTAGGAAATCCACCACACTTCTTTATCATTTGTTCACTGATCTACATGCATCTACTATCTTTAAATCGATATTACTTCGTAATAACACTTTAAAGAGGGGCAAATGTAGACACCCTAAAATATCGCATTACATATTCTAAACCTCTGAAATCATCCCGTAATTACTTCATAGTACATTACGACCATTTTCAACCACTTTTGATATATTCTGTTATTTTATGACCTTTAATGGCATTTAACAACATTGTTTTGTAACTTTCCTAATCATTCCTATTACTCATACATGGTCTTGAATTATTAAATATTTGTACTATGGACCCTATTACATTCATATCCCATTCCTAGGATTAATTAATCAATAATATCACTCTTATTATTCATCCCCTATCCCATTATCTAATTTAATATCAAAATAATTAAATAAATCCTACATTATCCATTTACACTTCACTCGATCCACTTTTACTTCACTAATTAACATATTAAGTTAACTAGAGTAAAATAAATCAATTAAAGATCAAATATTATATGCATGAGGGAAAATTTAGATTAAATTAAATCATGCATTTGAGTTAACTAAACATATCTCCCAAAGAGCATGACATTATAAAATTAAATAAAATATCTCCAAACGCTAAAATTCATGTTACTTTTTGCGTGAATAAAACAAAATACATGAATTTAATATTTCAAAGAAAAAGCTAAAAATATATAAAAGTATGTGCAACCTTTTCCAACTCAAAATAACTCATCCATGCAAGCTCAAAACAATAGTTCAACTCCTCAATCAAATCAGAAACTAAATTAAATAATTCAATCATGCTTCAGTTAAATTCATATTAGATAAGTTAATCGCAGAAATTAAGGATTTGGGATTCTCTTCCCCCATCTATAAATAATCACTCATTCTTCTCCAATTATCATCTTTGGAAGCTTTGAGAATTGCATTATCATTGTGTTGAATTATCATTCAATTTTACATATTGTTACACTATCCAATTGATCACAAATCTACAATCAAATCAATCATTCAATCATTTTTCTTGTAGCTAATCTATTTCCATTTGGAACAAATTTTTGAGCATCCACAAGTAAATTTTATCAAGAGATTCAACAATCTCGGTGCTTTATTCCAAGCTTCAATAGTATCATCTGAGGTTGTAAGGAGATACGAGGAAACATCTGGTTTTCTTTTATTTGCCATGTACTTTCATTTTGTAGTATTTTTCTATATATACTACCTTTAGTCTATGTGCTCATTACTTGAAAAACTTGAGAAACATTTTTTTATTAAGAATAAAAAAAATTTGGTTGGGACCCTACCCAGTTACAAAAAGGATAAAGCTAGAATAAAGCATTGAGGACCAAAATATATAGATCAAAATAAAAAAATAGAATGTAATAAAATCTCACCCAAACCACAACCAAAACACACAAAAAAACACAATAGATACACAACAAAATCCAACAAAGGCACAACAAAGGATAAACTCCAAAAATCACTACTTTACAATTTTAAGAAAGGTTTTCTTGGTGTTCTCCAACCCATTTTTGATGTCCTTGAGACTGACATCCTTTTTGTTTTTCTCTTTTCCTCTACCCTCCTCTAGGTGGTGAGTGAAGAGAGAAAGAAGATCAATGGTGCTCTTGATGATGAATAATATATCACAATGCCTAGTCCTAATGGAGTCCCAATCCCTCTCAATCTTGCAAAACCTTTTATTGATCTCCTCTAGCAAGTTAACATCCATTTTCCTCCATCAACAACCATTTTTCAACCTATGATCGTGTCCTTTAGGTTTTGAACCTCTTTTGAAGACAATTATGCATATCCTTATGTAGCTCCACTTCAATTTTGAGATTAACGGTAGGAGATTTGAGAGGTACAACATTATTATTTTCGATAAAAGAAGGCTCAACACAACTTCCCCTTCACTTGTATTGGGGGTGAACATACATCCATCCTAGGGTTACCCTTGTGATAGTTTCTATGAATGATATGGTCCAAACATTGATCACAAGGCCTCTTGGAGAAAGACGGAACCAAGAGGAGGGGTGTAGGAGCAGAGAAGAGGAGGTGGGGGTAGAACAAAGATGTTATGATCGGGTAACTATACAACAATAAATTTTAAAGGAAAGTGGGAAATGAATGTCAAGAAATTTCATGGCCTTTGAGAAATATAAAAATGGGTTAAAAAATGAAACATACTAAAAGTGTAATTTTTCATATTTTTACCTTATTACAATTCCTATATATTAAAATTTTTACCAAATTTGGAATTCATTTGTGCATGTGTGAGTCATGGATTTTGAGATCTAGATAAATAATGATGGTTTGATGAATGGAGAAAAATTAAAGACTAAAAAGAATTGATGAAATGGATACCCTTAGCAATAGGCGGGGTGGTAGGATAGGTGAGTTATAGAAATTTTTCTATTTGAGGGTGAAAATTAGTTTTACTCAAATCTATATTTTGGGGGTGTTTTTTTCATGTTATTAGTGTATACATGTTGTGTAGGATGGGTAGATTAGGAAAATGCATTTTTAATTAATTTTTATGGGTTTTTGGGGTAGTTTTGTGTTTTTTTATATTTTGGGTTTTTTCCTCACATAACTACTAGTCTAGATAGACGGTAGTTACACATTCAAAAATGTTGATTTGAATGAGTAATCATCATAATGAGGTTAAGACCACCAACGATGCATGAATGTTCAACACTAGTAGACATGTAACTATTAGTCAAAAATACATAATTGTTGGTGGTGAATATACAACCACCACCGTAGATAGTGGTATTTGTTTGTTAGATAGTCTGAAAAATTATATTTTATTTGTGCAAAGATTAGTTTTTTTCAAACTAGGTTACATGAATTTTATATATTCTTACACGATGCATGATGCTCAACATTACTCTTTACCAATCCCTTTGAGGCTCCTAAGGGCATCTACCTTTTGTAATCTCCTACTCCACAATCACAGTCCTATTGATACAATATTTACTACTTCTTATCACTATCACTTACTCTTTGCTAATTTATACATGCTTCGACATACTATTTATATTTTTCACATGATTTTTGGATTAGGATAAGAAGGGGGTTTTGGAAGGACCCTCATCCTTTCTAAAAAAAATCCCATCTGGCTAGATAAATCGGTGAAAATTACATAAGGGATCCAAAAAGTGAAGCAAAAAAGTAATATCTAGATACAGTAGTATAATTACTTAGCATTAATTTATTAAGGTCTTGAACAAAATTCATTGTAGCTACCAACGACCGTTATCCACCAAGGAATAAGCCAGATTAAGGAGTTCGGCATAGTCTTTGTCCAAAATGCCTCTAGTGTTGTCGGTGAATTCTTTCCAATCTTTGATCACAACAAATGCACGTTAAAGTTTAGAAAGGATAGAAGCCACAATGTTGATACTCCCTTCATCTTTGGTAATGTCCTTAGATTGTTCATTTCCATTTATCTCTATAGAAAAATTCTTCATAAAACCTTGAGGAGATTCTTGATTTCGGGAACAGGGGAGTTTGGGTACATAGATGAGTGACCAAGCAGCACCTCTGGGATGAGATTCTCATCGAGAATGGATTTGAGGTAGCATAGATAGAGAAATCCTAAGAGAAGGGGGAATAGAGGAAGTGACTAACATAAAAGGGAGGTGGGAGAGCGGTCAAAAGGGAAGCCCTGAAAGGGAGAGAGATTGGCCAAAGATAAAAATATCGAGTCGGAATTAGAATAAATACACCGATGATGATGGTTTCGCTAGGTGGAGAAAAAGAGGAGGAGGGGGAGCAGGTGCAGGGAATGGGGAAGCAACAAATGTATAGTGACTCTTACCCAATTTTGACAGAAATTGTAGAAGCTCTTTAGGGGAGGAAACAATTTGGAACATTAAGTATAAAATCCCATGGTGAAAGAGAGGACCATCTCCTTCCCTAACTAAATTAATGGAAAGTTTAAGAGACTGAAAATAATGCATTCAATTTTACCTTCTTATGTAGTGAAGATGGGACAATATGAAGAGTTTTGGCCCATAGACAAGCTTATAACACCTGTCAAGTGTGAAGTAGCACATGATCACCTCATCCACTCTATCGAAGGAAGAGCTAAAGTAGCCCACTCATATCTTAAAGGTATTTTGTGATTTTTCACTGTGGTAGAAAATTTTCCATCTCCACCTTGAGGGACCTCTTATAATAAACATCACCCGCTAAAGGCGGACCGGTGGCCGTGGAAATGGAGTTTGTGGAGATAGTAAATTTTTGTTGCTAACCTTGACCTTACCCTTCTTCCGGAGGAAAAAAATTTGTATGAAACCTAGAAAGAATTCCCTAATAGATGCTCCACAAAAATCCCATCTTCCTATAGAATGTCCCAGAAATCACCATCACCCTTAAATTCCTTGCAAGAAACTCGGTTCAATTATCTTGATTTTCCTACCCATGTTTCTAAAAGTGATAGAGAGTGTAAAAATTTCTAATTGGGCCCTTATTAAATGAAAGGGCGAGGCTTTCAAAAGAAATCTCACACATGTGCGCCAAGTAGGAATATAATTACTATAATCTAATAAAAAAAATTCCCAAAAGGCCAATATTAAACCAAAGATATCTCTGTCACACATGTGCCCAAATTTTGAATCACCTTTTGCAATGATGTCCTTAGGATCATAATTGTAGCAACCACCACCATAAAAGGTGGGGCAATAGCTATCCATGTTGACATTAAATTCAGCACTATCCTTGACATTGAAAAATAGAAACATACCCATAAAGAGCCTAATGCTTAGTGGGATGATCATTAGAGATACTGTTGAGAAGGTCACTTGGAAAGTTACCGATCCAAGAGTTTTTCTCATCAACCAGAACTCCCATATTTTTAGGAGGTTAGCCAACTTATTACCTTCGATGTAGGAGCATCATCATGGTAGCATTAAAAGGACATTAAAGTTTGAATAATCCTTTGAAAGGCATTGAACATGTACTAGGAGTGTCAAGATTTTCCCTCTAAATCTCTAGGTTTGAATATTTGAGATTTTTTATGTAAATTCCTTTTATACAAGTGCAAAAGAATAAGTGTATTAGCCCAAAATAAGGTTATTATTGGGTGTCCAGTGTGTATAATATTTTTATCCTCATTATCTTCATAGTAGGAGGATTGAAAGGGTGTAATATATTGCAAATAACAACATTTAGTTGTCTAAGGTCATGGTTGACCAACAACTCCCTGGATTGTGCTGTAAAGTGGAGACTGTCTCTTTCAATAGGAATCCTAGGCCTAGATAAAGGAAAATATAGTTTTTTAAGTTAGTAATGGGAAGAAGGTTGAGCTTTTCGTAGAAGGAAAACATTGGAGAAGTGGAGTTGGATAGGGAAGAGTGAATATTTTGAATAATAGCTAGGGTGACATGGAGATGATGTTATAAGACTATCCTTCTTCAAAAAATAAGACTGATTTGGTGTCCTTAGAGTCTTGAATGAATTGAGATCTCCTTATTTTCATATTATGTTGTAGTTTATATTGTAATAATTCATGATCTATGTTTAGAATCCCTTGTTCTTATGTTTTGCATACTCTATAGTGGAATGCACATAGAATTATAGTGGGGCAATGATCTTAAAACTCTAGAGTGAATGAGAATGCCTTTTGGTGGCCTACTATTAGGTTGAATAGATAGATAAAGTCACTAAAATCCTAGCAATATTTAAATTAGCTCTTGAAACTCAAGCTAAAGGATTTTATAACTAAAATTGCATTCTTGTCCTAGAATAAGGGATCGATTTATATTTGGATTCAATAGATGAAACGACCTCAAATTATAATTATATTTCTGTCCCACCATCATGAGGTCACCCATAAATTTTTATAGTGAATGGTAATGTGTAGTGAGATATCCACTTGACAAGTATTTTTGATTTGAGTTTTCATGCTACAAGTACTGGAGGATGAAGATAGTTTGAGAACAATTTTAACAAATCTAGATGTTCCAAATACATGAATGACTTGAGGGGATCTTAGAGCCCTATATAAGGATTTAAAATAATATTTTGAAGGATTTTATGAAGATAAATTCCCTCATTCAAGTAAAAATATGTTGTGAAGATTGTATCAAGCCACTCAGAAGACCAATAAAGGAGTGAGTTGGTAAAATAACCAAAAACTAGTATATGCAAGTTTATAGAAATCTAAACCATGGTGATGAATTCCAAAATATTATGGATATAAGGTATGAGAGGTTTTCAATTGCATTATATGCCTTAAATTAGTAATAAGAAGGCTATATGGAGCTTTGGGGAAAATTATTAAGGATCAATTTGAAGATTTTTGCGAGAGCAAACAAGAAGGAGCTCAAGTCTTTATGTTGATGCCTTTCCAAGGTCCAACCAGGTATAAATGATTCCTTGTCTTTATTTTCAATATATTTCATCTAATGGTGCAAGCATGTCTTAATGGTTTCAAGGGAATAAGTGATAGTAATTACAAGAAATGGATTTAGAAGTACGAAACAATCCTTGCATGAGAATATAGAGGCTTAGAACACCTATAGGACCTTATGTTTAGAGGTTATAACTTGCTTAGATGATGACCAATTCCCTTAGAAATATCTAGAAGACAAGTATGCATGGTAAGAGCATAGGATCAAGACATGGAAGTATTTCCATCAATGGTAGGAAATTTAGTAATATATGCATGTGGACAGAGTTAATGATGGGTGCATTGAAGGCTAATTATCATCACTTGATTGGTATCAGGTATGTTTTTCCTTATTTCCCTCAAGATGTTAGTAGTGTTGGTTTTTACAAGTTTTAACCTTGCAAACATTGTAGATGATGGGCTAAATTACAAGAAGAAGAAGTGAAGGAGAACTTTTCAAGGTCATATTGCATCGATCAGGTATTTAGGGCCTTATTGGATACCTTAGAATAATCATATCATTCTTGAAAGCATTGTATTGAAGCTATAGTGAAAACCAGGCATACTAGATGAAGGTTTGAACTTATATTTGGAAGGACTAATGGCCATAGATGAAATTAGCTGAGCTAGAGCAGTTAGTACAATAGTCAAAATTGATGGTGTGAGTACAATAACAAGGATAAAATAGTTTTGAGGTAGTAAAATTATACTACAAGAGGAAAGGGTATTCAAGACAATGATGGTATTCAAGAATAGTACTTAAAGCACTTTTAATTATTTATATACTTGGAAATCATACTTAAATGTTGATTGAAACAAAGATAGGTGCATGCATATAGGAATAATTAGAGGCAAGATTGCTTGTAAGAATGAGAACATGAAATTAATAATAAGACATGATCCTTGAGGTGTATAGCTGAGCTAAAGTGCACCATTTTGGTATCACAGCTAAGAAGATACCACTTTTAATTTTTGAATATTAGTAAGAATAGTAGGATGTTTACTTTATTTTGAGGCTATTTGTTTGATTGTGTTAATGAGTGGATGGTAAGTGATACAAGGTTTCAGGTAAGGAGGCAGAGAGACTCAAGTAGTTAAGAAGAAAAAATATTTGAAAATAAATCAAGAAACTACAGCTAGAGTTTGAATAGTAAGCCAAGGAACTTGGCATAAGGTCCACTATAGCTTGCACAAAGTGAAAGGTTGTGAGAAAGAGAGAAGAAAGAGGTAGCCAAATATCCAAGAAGAAGCTTGGATAAGAGAGAGAAAGAAGGCTACAATCCAAGGTGATAGAGACTTGGATGAGAGAGAGAGAAATTATGGATTTGAGACAGGTAATGGTGTTGGTGTAGGAAATGAGAAAGGTAAGAGTGACAGAGAAAAGAAGAGAAAAGAAAAGAAGAAAGAAAGAGAGATAGCTGAAATAAGGAGACATGTTTAACTCCTTGAGAAAGAGATAGCAACAATAGGGGAAAATATAGTTGGTAGAGCATATGAAGAGGTTGAAAGCATACAAGATGAGATGATGGATACACAAGAAGAGCTAAGCTTCATGAGTGAAGCATGTGAAGATTCTTGTAGAGATGAGACAAAGCATGAGTATGAAGACTTCATGGATGGAGAGAATGAGTGGTCTAGTGAATATGAGGAAGAACCACAAAGAGAAGTGAAGAAGAATGATGGAAAGTCCATTCAAAGGACATTTTTGAATGCTAATGTTATGTCTAAGTCTTATTTTTCTAGTATATAGGGCAGCCTAGCCAAGAAATCTATAATAAATGAAAGATTAATCAAAGATTTCATAACAGAAGGACATAAAGGAATGCATTTTAAAGCATTTAAACATGAATACATGCAACAAGAAAAAGGGAAGAAAGAGCAAGAAATGAGTATAGAGGACCTTGCAAAAGAGTATGGATACATAGTTCCCAAGTGGCTCAAGAAGACAACACCTAAGTAAGTATGTGAAGGTAAGAAGACTAAGGAACTAGTTATTATTCCAAGGAGCTGCTGGAAGAAGAGGTTATATTCCATTCCAAGAGAGGTAAATGAAATGAGAGATAAAGGTAAACAAATTGAATTTGATTCATTAGTTGATGATATTTCAAGCATGGTTAATGATAATGATGAATGTATGACTAGATTTTGCAAAGAGAAGATAGTATGGACTAATGTGGAAGTAGGTGAATGCTCTTATGGAGGTCAAAATGAGAAAATGAAGGAAAATGTAGAATTCTTGGAAGAAGTACAACAGTGTCTAAGTGTTGGACCTAAGTTTGATGAATTCCAAAAAGATATGGATGATTTCTTGTTGTAGGAAGAATTGAAGAAGATAGAAACTTTGTTTACAAGTCAGCCCATGGATGAAGAAGAGGTGGAACCATGGAAGAATGATGAAGAGTAGTCACAAGTGGATGAGAATGAAGAGGTAAAATGTGAAAATTTGAAATCATATTTTGTTTATTTTGATGATAGTATGAATGATATAAACCTTTCTCAGAGATGTTGAATTTTGAACAAGAATAAAATGAGTTTGTTTATGCAAGTATGGAGAAATTACAAGATGAATTGAGTGCATTGGAGTGTGTTATACTCCATGACTATCCTAAACCAGCATAGATGGAGATATTGGGTGAATGGAAGAAGGAATAAGAGTCTTAAGAAGGTAGAATTATGAAAGGAGAATAATATGAAATGTGTGTGATGGAAGATTGAAATGAAAGGCTCATTGAAAAGCCTAGAAATTAAGAAATGAAAGGAAAAATAGGGATAAGAAGACCAAATTGGGATTGGTCAATGAAAAAACAAAAAGAGAAAAGGAGGAGCAGCAACATGGAGAAGCTTCAAAACTTTAAAAAATTATGTCCAAAATTTATTTTAGTGCTTTGTATGTAGGTATAACAACTGATGAGGTGGAAAAATCTCAGAAGAATATATGAGAAAGATATTGAAAACAAGAGAATATTCAAACTTTCAAGACCTAGATGAACATAAACTAGTAATATGGAACCTAGTGGATGAGAAAAAGACAAGAAGAGAAAAAGAAGCAAGAAGATGAGATATAGTAGAATAAAATGAGAAGACAAAAAGACTATTATGGCAAGAAAAGGATGAAGACTCATGAGTAGGAGCTCATGAAATATTTCAAGGTGGATAGCCTAATATAGGAGCATCATCATGGTAGCATTAAAAGGACATTAAAGTTTGAATAAGCCTTTAAAAGGCATTGAAAATGTACTAGGAGTGTCAAGGTCTTCCCTCCAAATCTCTAGGTTTGAATATTTGAGATTTGTGATGTAAATTCCTTTTATACAAGTGTAAAAAAATAAGTGTATTAGCCCAAAATAAGGTTATTGTTGGGTGTCTAGGTGTGTATGAGATGTTTTATCCTCATTATCTTCGTAGTAGGAGGATTGAAAGGGTCCAATATATTAAAAATAATAACATTTAGTTGTCAAGGTCATGGTTGACCAAGAACTCCTTGCATTGTGCTTGTAAAGTGGAGACTATCTCTCTCAATAGGAATCCTAAACCTAGATAAAGTCAAATACAATTTGTTCAAGTTAGTAAGGGGAAGAAGGTTGAGCTTTCAGTAGAAGGCAGAGATTGGAGAAGTGGAGTTGGATAGGGAAGAGTGAATATTTTGAATTATAGCTAGGTGGCATGGAGATGATGTTGTAAGATTGTCCTTCTTCAAAAATAGGACTAATTTGGTGTCCTCAAAGTCTTGAATTAATTGAGATATTCTTATTTTTATATTATGTTGTAGTTTATACTGTAATAATGCATGATCTATGTTTTAGAAGCCCTTGTTCTTATGTTTTGCATTCTCTACAGTGGATTGTGCATAGAATTACAATGGCAAAGTGATCTTAGAACCCCAATGGTGGATGAGAATTCCTTTTGGTGGCCTACTATTAGGTTGAACAAATAGAAAAAGTCACTATAACTCTAGAAATATTTAAATTAGCTCTTGAAACTCGATCTAAAGGATTTCATAACTAAAATTGCACTCTTGACATGGAACTAGGGCTTGATCTATATTTGGATTCAACTTGATGAAACAACCTAAAAAATTTAATTATATGTATGTCCCGCCATCATGAGGTATCCCATAAATTTTTATAGTGAATGGGTACTTGTAGTGGGAGATCCACTTGACAAAGTATTTTCAAGCTAAGTTTGCATGCTACACGACAGGGAAGAAGATAGTTTGAGAATAATTTAAACAAATCTAGATTTTTCAAAGACATGAATGACTTGAGGGAGATCTTAGAGCCCTATGAAAAGAGTTAAGACAATATTTTGAAGTAGTTTATGAAGAGAAATTCCTTCATTCAATAAAAACTGACCGTGAAGATCGTATCAAGCCACTCAAAAGACCAATAAAGGAGTGAGTTGGGAAAATAACAAAATAACCAATATATGCAAGTTTATAGAAATCTAAACCATGGTGATGAATGCCAAAAGAACATGGATACAGGTATGAGATATTTTTAATTTCATTACATGCCTTAAATTAGCAATAAGAAGGCTATATGGAGCTTGGGGGGCAGAGTATCAAGGAGTACTTTGAAGATTTTTTTAGAGAAAAAAAGAAGGAGCTCAAGTATTTATGTTGATGCATTTCAAGGTCTAACCAGGTATAAATTATTCCTTGTCTTTATTTACAATATATCTCATGTTGTGGTTCAAGCATTTCTTGAGGGTTTTAAGGGCATAAGTGTTAGTAATTACAAGAAATGGATTGAGAATTATGAAACAGTCCTTGCATGATAATAAATAGGGTTAGAAAACCTATAGGACCTTAAGTTAAGTGGTTATAACTTCCATAGACGATGACTAGTGACCTTAGAAAGATCTAGAAGCCAAGTATACATGGTAAGAGCATAGGCACAAGACAGGGAAGTATTGCCATCAATGGTGGGTGGTATAGTAATATATGCATGTGAACAAGAAATGAGGGGTGTATTGAAGGCCAATTGCCATCCCTTGATTTGTATTAGGTATAATCTTCCTTATTTCCCTCAAGATGTTAGTAATGTTAGTTTAGACAAGCTTTAACCTTGCAAGCATTGTAGATGATGGGATAAATTACAAGAAGAGGCAGTGAAGGAGAAATTTTCAAGGTCATATTACATGGAATAGGGATCTAGGGCCTTATTGGATGCCTAAGAACATTCATATCATTATTGAAACCATTGTATTAAAGCTATAGGGTAAACCAGACATACTAGATGAAGGCTTGAACCTAGATTTAGAAGGAATGATTGCCATGGATGGAATTAGATGATCCGATCAGTTAGTAGAGTAGTCAAAACCAAGGGTGTGAGTATAATAAAAGGATTAAAGAATTTTAGGGCTTAAAAATTCAAGTGTTGAGGTAGTAAAATTGGAATACAAGAGGAAAGGGTAGTCGGGATGGTGATGGTAGTCAAGAATAGTACTTAAAGCACTTTTCATTGTTTATAAGCTTGGAAATCAGACTTAAATGATGATTGAAATATAGATAGGTGCATGCATATAGGAAGGATTAGAGGCAAGATTGCTTGGAATAATGAGAACATGAAATTAAGAACAATAAATTCTCCTTAAGGTGGAAAGATGAGATAAGATGTGCATCAATTTCCCGTAAATGTGATGATACTTGATCTCTGGAAGATAGACTATAAAATTAAAATATCGTCAATGATTTTTCTGATAGTCCATTGAGATGATTCATTAGAGTTCAAAATTATGATAAGGTTTAAGGATTCACTTTCATCAAGCACCCTCCCTTTTCCAATATTGAGCGCAAGCTCCAAAACTTTGAGGATTGTCATTTCTTCAGCGGTGGTTTGTGCCAACATCGAAGCTAACATAATTCATAAGTAATGGGAGGCTAGATTGGTCACGAAGAATGACACATCTATAGAGGCACCTGGATTACCTTTGGCAGCACCATCTATGTTTAGTTTCAACTAACTAGGAGGAGGAGGGGACTAAACCACCTTAACTCTCATTGTTGTAGAGGAGTGAGAAGCCATAGGAAAAGTAAGTTACTAACACCAATTTTTAGTACCAAATAAATTGACCTTCTTCTTATGCTTCTTCTAGATGCATAAATTTAGATTCCTTGGAAGATAATTGCAATAGCTTTAAAAACCTATATGGGATTTATGGCCTGGTCTTTAAAAATCATTTATTTCTTTCCTTCAAGATACCCGAGAGACCATGAGGAAGAAGAAGTTTCCAAGTGAGGGAAAAACTGATGAGATAAATGAGAGCGCCATTGATTGAAGGCCTCAAACAGAGAGGAGGGTAACACCCATACCACACCAATATGGTTAAAATGAAGACCCCAGAGAGAGTAAGAAAAAGGATAATGAAGAAGGATATGTGTTGAAGATTCCAACTTTGAGAGGCATATGATGCGGTGAGAAGGAAGGAAAATCCCTATCTCTTAAGATTTTCCCCACAAAGGAAAACATATTTGAAGGAGAGCACCAAAGAAGACAACATTGGGTATTGCATAGGGGGAAAATATGATGAAATGAGGGCCGAAAGGGGGACGAGGTTTTGAAAAATAATATGCTTTAACAGAGAAGTCCCCAGAAGGTGAGAGGAGTAAGATGAGTTCATCCCGAGGAGGAGATAAGGAGATATATTGTGGATACTACTACAACCGGGCCAATCAGGTAAATGCCAACATGGCTTATTGTTCACAATGCTAATATACCCATTAACCCTTATATCAAAGATGGATATTAGACACATTTTGATTGGAGAAAAGAAAGAGTCACGTGAAATAGGATTATCTCCCGCCCACCAGTCATCCCAGAAATCAATTTGGGAACCATTTCCCAAGTGTCATTTAGTTCTAGCATGTAACAGAGGTAGAGAGCTCACAATTGAGTTCTATATAGCGATACCCGAGGAGGTTTGAGTGAAGAAATTTATCGAGAGGGATATCGGTATTTTTGATGAGGAGATGGACCAGTGGAGAATTATTCTCATAAGCAATCACCCAACCAATTTTATCAAGCATAACCTCATTCATCAAAGCAATCATGAAAATCCCTAGTCCATGCGATTGAGTAGGTGTACAATTAATATTCCAAGAGACCAAATAAACTCTTTTCCTCTCTTCAGATCCTGAATAGAGAATATGTTTTTGAATTTTCTCAATTGTAGAAACAACAAATGAAGGAATTTTGAGTAAGGACATAAAATAGATAGGCATACTGGAGTGTAGCTTTAACAAGTTATAGATTACCTTCCTAGTTAAGGAGATAGCCCTTCCATCCCACCAACTTCTTTTGCAAATGCTCTACAAATAGAAACCATAGGGTTTTAAGCTATTATCCTCAAGAGGGGAAGGCCAAGGTAGGAAGATGAAAGTTCCACAATGCTACATCCAAAGATATTTCTTATATTAATTTTCCTATTGAGTGACATATTTATGAAAGCAATACAACTTTTAGAGAAGTTGATGAGCTCTTGCGAGGCAAGTTGGTATCTATCAAGAATTATTTTCAAGGCCTTGATCTCCACAAAAATAAGCACCCAATAAAATTGTATCATCTGCGAATTGATTGTGGGTAGTATAAAGTGTTCTAGACATGATTTTGATACCAGAGATAGTAGAAGATTTTCTAATAACTTCTAGAGTCCGACTTAAGGTGTCAACCATTAAAATAAAGAGGAAGGGTGAAAGGGGGTCACCTTGCCTAATCCCCTAGCTGCTATTGAAGAAACCATCTTGGATGTCATTTACCAAGATCAATAATTAGGGGCTAGAGATACAAACAAAGATCCAACCGCACCACTTATCACTAAATCCATAAGTTTTGAGAAATCCCAAGAGAAAAGGCTAGCTAACCTAACAAAATGTTTTTACATGTCTAAATTGAGAATCATCCCAGCTGATTTGGCATGTTGGACCAAATGGATGGTTTCATGGATGGTAATTACACCTCCTTGGATCGGACGTCCTCCAATCAATCCATTTTTCTTCTCTGAAATCATCTATTCATAAATGACTTAAGTCTAGCAAAAAAAATATTTTTGATAACTTTATAAGCCATGTTGCAAAGACTTATCAGCCTAAATTTAGTAACTGGTTTGGAACAAAGATATTTTGGGACCAAAGCTATGAAGGTTGTGTTCCATTCTCTCAAGAGGGTGGTATTTCTTTGGAATTCATTCAAAGCCTCAATAAGATCATCCTTAATAATTTCCCAATACATTTGAAAAAATACAGCAGGGAAGCCATCATGACCAGGTGACTTATCTCCCTTCATTACGAATATGGATTTATGAAGTTCCTCCATAGAGATGGGTTACATCATTCTTTCATTCATCTAATCATTAATCGGTTTTGGAATGTCTTTGCAACATCTCGCCATATCATTATTTCTTAGGGGAGAATTTTTTTAAGGAGATTACAATAAAATGAGATAAGTTCATTTGAAATGCCATCTTCAGTAGCAGGGAAAATTTTAGTGGTGAATTTTCGTAAACTCGCAAATATTAGGGATTTTGGAAATTAGAAATGGAGAATTTTAAGCAGTTAGTTGCCACCCAGTTTGCCAAAAAAATTGGCTGACAAGTCATTTCTATGGGTCAATTCACCTACTATTTATATGTAAAAATTAACTTATGCATATATTCACTGAGCTATAAAACATGGCTTGGGGTTGCAGGGTTACCCATTGGGGTACCCATTTAATAAAGACATCCAACAAAGAGCGACTGTCCATCCAACTTAGGTTGGACAGATAACCATTGTCTGTCATCCAACCTAGGTTGGATGACAAATGATGGATGACCATCCAACCTAGGTTGGACATTCATCCATTATTTTTTCATCCAACCTGGGTTGGACGACATATAATATAAGACCTTTCAACCTAGGTTGGATGGTGGGATGGATGGAAAATAATGTATGGTCATCCAACCCAAGCTGGATGGCTGGGTTTGACAACAGATGATGGACAGTCATCCAACCCAAGTTAGATGAATGGGTTAGACAATAAATAATGTATGGTCATCCAACCTAGGTTAGATGACTAGGTTGGATGGAAAATAATGTACGGTCATCCAACCCAAGGTTAGACTATAGACAATGGATATTCATCCAACCCAAGTTGGATGGTGGGTTGGATGAAAAATAATGTACGGTTGTCTAACCCAAGTTAGACGGCTGGGTTGGATGACAGATGATGGATAGTCATCCAGCCCAAGTTAGATAATAGACAATAGATAGTGATCCAACCCAAATCTTATGACCATCCATATGTATCATACAACCTAGGTTGGATGCCATCCGACCCAAGTTATACGATGATGATGGATGGTTGTCAACCTAAGTTGGACAATCATCCTGTCTACCATCCAACCCAACCATCCACTGGGTTTGATGTCATCTAACTTAGGTTATACAAGTAGATGATGGATGATTTGTCAACCCATCGGCTTTTACATGTGTAGTGCCCACTTCCCCTTGACACGTTTTGATGCTTATTTTGATATTGTTGTTTACGTTATGGACATTATTATGCTTTGATTTAGTATGATGTTAGATATTTGATCATGGATTATTGTGATCTTGATTTGGTTATGATGCACGATGATTATTAGAGACACTCATATGTGGATGATGATATACTATTTGACATGGATGTTTTATGGATGTTGTTCGAACATGTGATTTTGAAGATTATGAATAGATCTATAAAATGGACATTATATGATGATGACATAGTTGTTGATATAAACTATTAGTGATATTGTTAATTTCCTTGATGTTGTTAATCATATGTATAGATGATTATGTGATTTTATTTATATCATGTTGGATGTTCTGATATGGCCACGAGGCCAAAGGAGGTATTTGTGTTTTACAGGTTAAATATCACAACAAACATCGGGGATTGGAGACTAACCAAAATGGAATTCTAGGTGAATTCAACAAGGTCACCATGGAAACTTGTTGTGTTGTGTAAGTCGTATTTTGGAGTATGAAACACTCCACCTCCTTGAAAATTCGAATTTTTCCTTGGGGGCTATTTTGGAGGCTTGTGGGACAAGTAAAACTTGTCATATACCTCTCAATTTAATTTACCAACCATACTTATGGTTGGAGAGGTGATTTTGAACTTTTATAATGAATTTTACAAATTATGTTGCAAGTTTTATTGCACTCTCTTACATTTTAATTAATTTGCAGTCCTTTGGGGTGTGGGATTTTTAGAGTGTGCAAGTAATTTGTCATATTTTCACCCTCCTCTTTATTGTGCTTCAAGGAATGAAAATTTGTCTTTTGTGTTGGTGTTGAGGATGTGTGATGTGGCATCCTACATGGATCCACATAATCCTCTTCTCTTCCTTCTTCTATATAATTCAAACTCTTTTCTTTTTTTGGGTTGTTGAATCTTTTTGCATACTTCCTTGGTGGCATATTTTTCTTGTGTTTAGAGCTCTTACTTGTGGAAGGAGTTTGGAGAAACTTTGCATGCTTGGATATTATTGTTTTGGAACTATGTTTTTGGCATTGAAGCTTGCTTGTTTGGGAAAAAAAGCTACCATGGAGAGGTAGGAGTTTAACCCTTCTTCTATGTTGTTATTTTCTTGATAGTGTTGTGTGAATGGTATTTGTTGTTATGTTTTTTTGGCTATATGGGTAGACGCCATAGGAATGGTGTAGGAGAAGGCTATGGAGAATCCATGCGGGGGCATAAGGGAATGCCATTGGTATTAGAGTTTTGTGGAGGGAGTTTGGGGTTGGGATCCACCATGGAAAATAAATAGATTGCATTTCTTACTTTGTGGAGGGGCATAAGGAAATTTGTGGGGAGCATAAGGAGGGATTGTGGGGGGCATAAGGATATGTTTGGTGAATTTTATTGGCGGCGTTTGTTATAGGTGGATGCCTAATTCGCATTGGGAGGCATAAGTAGCTTCCCCCATAGACCTTGCTCCTTTGGCTTGCATGATCAAGCCTAAGTTCTGATTTAAATGTTTTTAATTGTAGTTGTAAATTGTTGTTTTGTGTTGAACTGTGTTTTTATTTGAAATATGCATGTTGAATGAATGTTGTGTGTTTTTGGAAGTCAATTGTTGCCATGGGTTGAATCACACCTTTTATTGTATTATGGTTGGGGCTCACGGGCCAATGATGAAGGATGGCTTCTCCTTTCATTGGATGTCTTGGTTGGGTGGAGAGCATTGCCTTTCTCCCACTTTTGTTATGATCGAATTGGAAGAAAAAAGAAACTTGCATGTTGTTATTCTAGAGCAAAGGAAAAATGTAGTTTTGACAATCCCTTGTGAAATAAATTCATTTGTAACCTTTCCCACTTGAAGTGGATGAAATTGTAATATTTATATTTGTGAAGAAAAGATGTATGTAACTGATTGTGGAAGTTGTACATTCAAAATGTGAAGGATATTTATACTCTATTCATGTTTATTGGAAAGAAAGAAATAGAAATGTGTTATTGCATTCAAACATGGAAAGATGTAAAGTTGTATACTTGGAATTAATAAAGAATTGCAAGATTTTCTCTCATTTGCATTGTTGTGTTGAATTGGAATATCAAATTGTGATTGGAATCTTTGTTTAGAAAAATGGAAAAAGAAGAAATACGTATGAAGGAATTATATTGCTTTGTCTCTTTTTAAATATATTAAATTAGTAATCAGACTTTAAAATTTAACTTTGAAATGATTTGTTTGTAAACAACTAAATGCATTAGACTAGATTAAAAATTTAATACCACACTTAAATGATGAAATTGATAAATAGATTCTCTAGAAATGGATTTCTGTTATAAATTTAAAACTGGCAAACAAATTTAATCAAAATGTATAGTTCGGACCTGCACATAATAAGCAACTTGAAACTGATTTAATTTAGCATACTAAGACATCAATGAAATCAAATTGACAAAGAACACTTAAGATAACATTTTAAACATTGCAAAATCGAGCCCAATCCCTTTCACAACCGTTTTCTATCAATTATTGGAAAAAATCAAATTGGAATCAATTAAGAAAATTTACCTTCCTGAAACACACAAAATCCTTCCTAGATCAATTCTCCATGTATTTTTAGCATGATGAGTGGAGGAGACCAAATTGAATACATTTTATAAGTTAAAATTTACCAGTTGGTTGTTTAAAATCCTGTAGATCATTTTTGTAAAATTTACCCTTTAAACTTTATCAAAATGTAAAATTTGTGATTCCTATGCAAAGTGGGCATCGAGAGATTTCAAGAAAGTCCTCATTTTCCAAAAACCAAGATTTCTAGCAAAAGTTATGGCCCCTCGATGTTTTCTACTACCTTGGTAGGGAAATTTGGGAAAATTTCCACTGGAGGGCCGCGGTCCGAAAAAGTTCCCCGTCAAAATTTCCTAAGAAAAATTTTTGGGGAAAAATTTTAAACTTTCCTCCGCCACAAGCGCATCCAATCGGGGGCTGCCATGTGTCTTCATGGGGCAGCGGTGGAGTGCGACATCATTTTCCCTTGGGCCTTTCAAAATTTTGGGAAAGTTTCACCTTTTTTTCTCAAGCCCCATGGCCAACTTCCGAGCTGCCACATGGCAAGCATGGGGTGACAACAAGGTGGGGAAACCCTTGCAACTCTATATTTTAAAAATTTTGGTTTGGAAAATTTTGAGTTTCTTCCCATGGCCTCGCACTCCCGCCCCCGCCATGGAAGATCTCCCCCATGGATGCGCAGACCCACACGGTAAACTAACCCCTCTCCTCCATTTGGAAAATTTTTCCAACTAACCCCGCCACCATGCCCATCTCTCTCCCTTCTCCCCACATTGAATTATGGAGTGCCACGTGCCCCTAGAAAACCTGTGGGTGCATGGATGCCAATTGTCTCTTTCTTCCCCTTTGGTAAAATTTGCATTTAACCTCCACTGCCCCGCCCTTCCCTCATTTCTCTCGGCGATGGCTCGGAGCCTGACACGTGTCCTTGGTGGCATAGCGGAGGCACGGGTGCAAATTGATATTGTCTCCCCACGTAAGAAAAAATTCCAAATGCCACCCCATGACCCGCCAACCCAAAAATTACTTTTCTTCCCCACTCGACACATGTCCCTTTTGGGAATTTTTAACCCCTAAAGTCCACTTTGGTCCATAGCTAGAGTTCTACTGAGGAGTTAGGAGGACTTCTTTATATCATTGAAAAGGTGAGAAAATTTCCTATCCAATGGAAATGATTTAAGGAAATTTTGAATGCATTAAGTATGAGAAAAATCAAGTTGAAACTCTGAGCCTGTTAGAGAGTGGGTATGGTGTTAAATTACCCCCTAAACCTAACTAAAACTTCTAACCCTAAAATTTAGACCTTGTGACCTTTGATAATTATTAAAAATGAAAAGTATGTTCTAGTGAATTAAAATTGTACCAGAACTTGTTAGTGTCAACTGTTGTCTTACTGACTAGGTTGTAGATACTTTTAATAAAAAAAATATTACATAATTTTCCTAACCCTAGGTTGTTTCTTAGGTCTCGAGTGGGTTGTTTTAACGGGCATCACACTTGGTATTAGAGAAGTGGTTAAAAATATTAGACCATCGGGAACACTAGAAAACTTGAGACATGAAACTTAAACCTAGAAAACTTTAAAAATCTAGAAAACAACTTAGCTTATAAATTGCATATTTTAGTAAACATTGAAATTGAATAAAACTTAGAAAAATGAACTAACTCTCACTTTGGTCTACGGGAGGCACGAGACAAGGTGGGGGAATACTCACATAGACCCGAGACTTACCACCACCACTACCACCACTTTGGATCGGGGTGTAACGGCTATCCTATCCCCAGATCTTGCAAACTCTTGGGATGTTAATGCCGCTCTACGCGGAGGATTAGGAGGAGGACATGTAGCTAGTCATGACAGAGCCCCTTCCATTGAGGGTCAGGTATCTCCTCGAACCATCAAGGAGCATGGAGGAGAGAAATCCCATGTGAAATCAGCCAGAGTAGAGTCACCACTAAGGGGATAGGGTGATAGAGTTCTAGAGCATAGAGAGAGGTCTCGGATCCCTAGGCTTAGGGATGAGAATTCAGAGAGAGCTAGAGGCCACTAGACCACAACCTACGTAGATCACATCGGGGAGATATTGAAGCTTCATCCCTCACACTACTCAAGTGACATGGGTGGATTTTAGGCAGAGGCCTGGCTAGTGAGCTTGAGCGGATGCTTTAAGATTTTTCCTTATTGTAGAAACATGAAAGCTCGTGTTGTGATCCATCTACTGAGGGATGGAGTAGGAGTATGGTGGAAGACAGAGGAGTAGAAGCTCCATGTAGATTTAGAGACAATGACCTGGGAGTTGTTTGAGGAGAGGTTAAGGAGTAGGTATTTGTCACAGAGGTTCATATAATAGAGGATCGATGAGTTACATGACCTCGCAGCAGGCATCTCTTTCAATAACGGAGTATGAGTAGATTTCTGGATCTACTCCAGTATGTATAGTATATGCAGGATGAGTAGGTGTAGATTCACTGGTTCATCTGGGGCCTGAATTTAGATATTGGAGGTGCAGTTCAGATCCATTTCCCACAGACATTAGCTGAGGCCATTAAGAAGGAATATATTGTAGAGGAGGACCCAAAGAAAGCGAGGCTAGAGATTGAGTCGGAGCCGCATACTGATAGATGTAGGATAGTAGATCGAGGGGGTCAGTACCTCTCCCTCGTGGTGGCCAGGGTTCAACATAGTCATCCTTTAGGCCACAGTAGTAGTAGCAACAGTCCCACCCACCTCATAGACCTCCACAAAGAGCTGATGCACAGAGAGATCGGATTATGGGGATTCCTTCTAGGGGTCCCATTAGGACACAGGGTGGACCTAGAGCTCGATTAAGGGGAGCTGTTAGCAGAGACCATAGAAGAACGTATCTAGATCATTAGGATCCATACCATAGACTTCCAAGGCACCTTCTGAAGGTGTTACTCATTGGGGAGGATCAGAAGGATGTTTTGGTTGTGGAATTATTGGACACTTTTGGGGAAATTACCCATAGAAACCTAACAACAAGGGTAAGACGCAGATCTTTGAGTCTACGGTTGGTGATATGGGACATGTAGCCACAGGATTTATGTAGTGGTTAATAACTGTTAGGAAGAGCATCGAGCAAAATCATTGAGACCATAAGTAGCATTGGTGGTATTCCTACCCTCTGTATTGTTTGATTCTGGTTCTTGATTCTTTCATTGCACCATCTTTAGTAGAGCAATGCGGGTTGGTGATAGTTAGGCGGGGTCAAAGTTGGGATGTTGAGATGGCTTCGGAGCCAAGATCTCTATAGACTCCTTAGTTAAGTAGTGTGTAGTATATTTGGGACATTTAACCACTACCTCGGATCTCCATATCCTTCCTTTGGGCTCGTATGGAGTCATTTTGGGTATGGATTGGTTATCTACACACGAGGTCTAGGATGGATTATTACCATAAGACTATATCATGTGCGAGATGATTTAGGAGTTGAGTCGGTGATTTGGGGTTCAAGAGACCCATTTCTATTCACACCATCTCCATTATGCAGCTTATGTGGTGTGTGTGATAGGGTTGTCAGATGTATGTTGTTAGACTAGTGAAATATCAGAGGATGGGTCTAGTGGACCATTGATAGATGATCATCCCATTTTGGGAGAGTTTGCATATGTCTTTCTAGGGGAGCTATCGGGGTTACCACCCCCACGTGAGATTGATTTTCATATAGATCTAGTTCCTAGAGCAGAGCCTATCTCATGGGCACCTTATCGGATGACCACCCTAGAGCTCTATGAGCTCAAGTTGTAGCTTGAGGGCCTTTTGGAGAAAGGCCTTATCCATCCTAGTGTATCCCCTTGGGGTGCACTGGTGATCTTTGTGAAGAAGAAGGATGGATCCTTGCGGTTGTGTATTGATTACCACCAAGTTGAATAAGGTAACGATCAAGAATCGTTATCCCCTTCCACATATTGATGACTTGTTTGATCAGATGAAGGGAGCCACAATTTTCTCTAAGATTGATCTTAAGTCAGGGTACCATTAGCTGAGGATTTCAGAAGTGGACATTTATAATACCGCCTTCCGCACGAGATATGGGCACTATGAGTTCACAATGGTGCCTTTTGGTTTGACTAATTCCCTCACAGTGTTCATGAGTTTGATGAATGGGGTATTCAGGACCATCTTAGATATCTTTGTGCTCATCTTCCTAGATGACATTTTGATATACTCTCGTATGCATGAGGAGCATGAGGGCACCTTTTTCCGGGTTCTTTAGTGTCTTCGGGAGAATTAGCTTTACAACAACTTGGAGAAGTGTGCTTTCTTTTAGATAGAGGTGTAATATTTGGGTCATATCATTTCTAGGGAAGGTATCGCAGATCGATCCTTCCAATATTAGAGCCATTATGGATTGGCCATCACCCCACTACAGTGACCGAGGTGTGTAGCTTCATGGGATTAGTAGATCTATAGGAAATTTGTGCAAGACTTCTCTTGGATTGCGCACCCTATCACTTCCCTTCAGAGGAAAGGGAAGAAGTTTGTTTAGTCGAGAGATGATGTGAGCATTCTTTCAGGACACTGAAGGAGTGCCTCACTACAACACTTATTCTTGCGAGTCTTTGGATCCACGGGGTGAGTTATTTGTTTACACGGATGCTTCTTTACGTAGGATTGGAGGTTTGTTGATGCGAGGAGGGGGAAGAGTAGTGGCTTTTGAGTCTCGCAAACTTAAGGATCACGAGATTAATTATCCGACTCATGATCTTGAGCTTATGGAAGTTTTACATACTTTGGTTAGATGGAGGCATTTTATTCTTGGTCAGAGATTCACACTCAGGACATATCATTTGAGTCTTCGCCACCTCTTCATGCAGCCCAATCTCAGCACTCGTCAGTGGCATTGGATGGAGTTTCTTTATGAGTATGACATGGAGATCGAACATGTGAAGGGGAAGGAGAATGTGGTAGCAGACACTCTTAGCAGAAAGAGACATGTAGTTATGGCCACCTTAGTGAGCATAGATTTGTGGAGCAGGATCCTTCAGCACTTCCTCTTGATAGCTTCTACATTGCAGTATGAGTAGAGATCGAGTCTCAGAGACTCCTTGAGGGGAAATTTGATGGTTTTTCCTTAGAGGCAGATGGTATTCTTAGGCACAAAGGCTGGATATATGTTCTTAGAGATGGAGGCTTGAGGCATAACATCTTGGTAGAGGTACATCATGCACCCTATTCAACCCATCCCAGGATAAAGAAGATGCACACCACCTTCATGATAGTTTACCATTAGAGAGGAATTTATGCTGAGAGACATGGCTCGAGTTCATATCATGATGTTTAGAGTATAGAGAGTTAAGCCTGAGCATCAGCATCCAGTAGGCCTTATTTATCCTCATGCTATACTAGAATGGAAGTGGGACACCATTTCCATGGATTTCATTGTTGGGCTACGATGTCAAGATATCACCATGATGCCATTATGGTTGATAAATTGACAAAAGTGGCTCACTTTTATTTGGTGAAGACCACTTATACATAGCTAGAGCAAAGTGCATGGTATATTTGGATGAGATTTTTAGGTTGCATGGGATTCCTGGAAGATTATTTGTGACCTCGATCCTTTGTACACTTCACATTTTAGACTACCCATGTAGTATTTCCTTGGGACTAGAATCAACTTCAGCACAACATATCATCCCGAGATAGATGGAAAAACTGAGCGGGTGAATCAGATTTTAGAGGACATGCTCAGGATGTATGTGATGGATCAGCAGTCTAAATGGGAGGAGTACCTGTACTTAGTGGAGTTTTCCTACAATAATAGTTTTAGAGTTCCATAGGCATGGCTCCTTTTTAGGATTTGTATGGTAGAGAGTGTAGGACACCTCTTAGCTAGGACAGAGTTAGAGGACAGAGTATCTCTTGGACCAGCTCTTCTATAAGACATGGAGCAACAGGTGGTGTTGATTAGGTAGATATTGCAAGAGGCATAGGATAGGTAGAAGAAGTATGCGGATCAGTATAGGATCGATCATAGTTTTGATGTGGGCATGAAGGTGTTTCTTCGTGTCAGGCCACACAAGAGCCCTATCCATTATGGAAAAGGTTTATGAGTTAGCTCCTAGATTCATGGGTCCTTTTGAGATCTTGGAGCATATCGGTCCTTTGGCCTACCATCTAGCATTGCCACCCATCTTGTCTCACATACATGATGTTTTTCATGTTTTAGTCTTAGGAGATATATTGCAGATCCTTCTCATGTGTTAGATTAGACATCATTGTAGGTGTAGGATCAGGGGTAGGTTATGGTGGAGCCCATTTACATCCTCGATTATAGGACCATGGGCCTTCGAGGCGAGAGAGTTTGATCGAGTTCGGGTGCGGTGGGACAGATATGATGAGACTGTAGCTACATGGGAGGATGTTACCTTATTACGAGTTCGAGTTTCCACATTTGTTCCAGTGACTTCTAAGAGGAAGTCAAGTCTAAGAGAGAGGGGATGTAGTGACCACTTCCATTTGACACCTTTTATGCTTATTTTGGTATTTTTGTTTAGGTTATGGACATTATTATGCTTTGATTTAGTATGATGTTAGATATTTAATCATGGATTATTGTGATCTTGATTTGGTTATGATGCATGATCATTATTAGAACACTCATATGTGGATGATGATATACTATTGACATGGATGTTTTATGGATGTTGATCGGACATGTGATTTGGAGATTATGAGTAGATCTAGAACATGGACATTATATGATGATGATATAGTTGTTGATATAAACTATTAGTGATATTGTTAATTACCTTGATGTTGTTGTGATCATATGTATAGATGATTATGTGATTTTATTTATATCATGTTGGATGTTCTAATATGACCACGAGGCTGAAGGAGGTATTTGTGTTTTGCAGGTTAAATATCACAACAAACATCGGGGATTGGAGACCAACCACAATGGAATTCTAGGTGAATTCGACAAGGTCACCATGGCAACTTGTTTTATTGTGTTGTGTTTGTTGTTATTAGGGATTCCCATGGGGGATCACCTTTATATGTGACCATGGGTTTGTGTATTTTATTAATGTGTTTCCTTTTATTATTGTTGTATGTATTTTATTAGTGATGTGTCCCTTTCTTTTAATTAATTAAATTGTGGTAGATTAATGTGAGAAAACATATGGTTAAAAGTTAAATAAATCAAATTGGGATATGGGAAATTAATAATGGAAGTTGTTGGCTATTTGTATTAAATATTTAAGGGATGTAAGTTTGTGTAAGAGTTTTCTAAGTCAAAATTTTGAGTATGAAACACTTCACCTCCTTGGAAATTTTAATTTATCCTTGGGGGGTTTTTGGAGGCTTGTGGGACAAGTAAAACTTGTTCCATACCTCTCCATTTAATTTACCAACCATACTTATGGTTGGAGAGGTGATTTTAAACTTTTATAATGCATTTTACTAATCATGTTGCAAGTTTTGATTGCATTCTCTTACATTTTAATTAATTTTCAGTCCGTTAGGGTGTGGGATTTTTGGAGTGTGCAAGTAATTTGTCATATTTTCACCCACCTCTTTATTGTGCTTGGGAAATAAAAATTTGTATTTTGTGTTGGAGTTGAGGATGTGTGATGTGGTATCCTACATGGATCCACATCATCCTCTTCTCTTACCTCTTCTATATAATTCAAACTCTTTGCTTGTTTTGGGTTGTTGAATATTTTTGCATACTTCCTTGGGGGCACATTTTTCTTGTGTTTGGAGCTCTTGATTTTGGAAGGAGTTTGGAGAAACTTTGCATGCTTGGAGATTATTGTTTGGGGACTATGTTTTTGGCATTGAAGTTGCTGTTTGGAAACAAAAGCTACCATGGAGAGGTAGGAGTTTAACCCTTCTTTATGTTGTTATTTTCTTGATTGTGTTGTGTGAATGGTGAATGTTGTTATGTTTTTTGGTTGTATGGGTAGACTGCCATAGGAATGGTGTAGGAGAAGGCTATGGGGAATCCATGTGGGGGGCATAAGAGAATTCCATTGGTATTAGAGTTTTGTGGAGGAGTTTGGGTTTGGGATCCACCATGGAAAAGAAATAGCTTGCATTTCTTACTTTGTGGGGGCATAAGGAAATTTGTGGGGGCATAAGGAGGGATTGTGGGGGCATAAGGATATGTTTGGTGAATTTTATTGGTAGTTTGTTATAGGTGGATGCCTAATTCCCATTGGGAGGCATAAGTAGCTTCCCCATAGACCTTGCTCCTTTGGTTTGCATGATCAAGCCTGAGTTCTGATTTGAATGTTTTCAATTGTAGTTGTAAACTAATGTTTTGTGTTGAACTGTGTTTTTATTTGAAATATGCATGTTGAATGAATGTTGTGTGTTTGTGGAAGCCAGTTGTTTCCATGGGTTGAATCAAACCTCTTATTGTATTATGGTTGGAGCTCAGGGGCCAATGATGAAGGATGGATTCTCCTTTCATTGGATGTCTTGGTTGGGTGGAGAGCATTGCTTTTCCCCCACTTTTGTTGTGATCGAATTGAAAGAAAAAGAAAAATTGCATGTTGCTGTTCTAAAGCAAAGGAAAAAAGCAGTTTGGATAGTCCCTTGTGAAACAAATTCATTTGTAACATTTCCCACTTGAAGTGAATGAAATTTTAATATATATATTTATGAAGAAAAGATGTATGTAACTGATTGTGGAAGTTGTACATTTGAAATGTGAAGGATATTTATACTCTGTTCTATTTATTGGAAAGAAAGAAATAGAAATGTGTTATTGCATTCAAACATGGAAAGATGTAAAGTTGTATACTTGGAATTAATAAAGAATTTCAAGATCTTCTCTCATTTGCATTGTTGTGTTGAATTGGAATATCAAATTGTGATTGGAATCTCTATTTAGAAAAATGGAAAAAGAAGAAATACGTATGAAGGAATTATATTGCATTTGTATCTTTTGAAATATATTAAATTGGTAATCAGACTTTACAATTTAGCTTTGAAATGATTTGTTTATAAACAACTAAATGCCTTGGACTAGATTAGAAATTTAATACCACACTTACATTTGAAATTAATAAATGATTCTCTAGAAATGGATTTACATTATAAATTTAAAGCTGCAAACAAATTTAATCAAAATGTATAGTTCGGACTGCACATAATAATCAACTTGATAATGATATAATTTAGCATGCTAAGACATCAATGAACTCAAATTGACAAAGAACACTTAAGAAAACATTTTAAACATTGCAAAATTGAACCCAATCCCTTTCACAGCCATTTTCTGTCAATTGTTGGACAAAATTCAAATTGGAATCAATTAAGTAAATTTACCTTCCTGAAACACACTAAATCCTTCCTAGATTGATTCTCCATGTCAATTTGGCATGATGAGTGGAGGAGACCAAATTGAATAAATTTTATAAGTTAAAATTTACAAGTTTGTTGTTTAAAATCATGTAGATCATTTTTTGTAAAATTTACCGCTTAAACTTTATCAAAATGTGAAATTTGTGATTCCTGTGCAAAGAGTGCATTGAGAGATTTCCATAAAGTCCTTGTTTTCCCAAAACCAAGCTTTCTAGAAAAATTTATGGCCCTCTGAAGTTTTCTGCCTTGGCGGGGAAATTTGGGAAAAAAATTTCCTAGCGGGCAGCCGGCCAGAAAATTCCCAAAAATTTCCATTGAAATTTCCTTAGAAAAATTTTTGGGAACAATTTTAAACCTTCCTCCACCAGCCCGCATCCAATCAGGGGCTGCCACATGTCCTCACGGGAGCAGTGGTAGAGGCATGGCATTATTTTTTCCCTTGGGCCTTTTAAAATTTTGGGAAAGTTTCACCATTTTCCTCTCGGCTGCATGCCGACTTTAACTCGAGTCTGCCACGTGGCGGCTTGGGGGTAATAGCAAGGTGGGGAAAGCCTCGTAACTCTATCTTTTACAATTTTTTCCTTGGAAATTTTTTGAGTTTCTTTCCATGGCCCCACACTCCCGCCCCTACCATGGAAGATCTCCCCGCGGATGCATAGACCCGTGTGGTAAACGAACCCCTCTCCTCCCTTTGGAAAATTTCACCAACTAACCCCCGCCACCCCACCTATCCATCTCCCTTATCCTCACATTGAATTATGGAGTGCCACGTGCCCTTGGTGGATCTGTGGGTGTGTGGATGCCAATTGGCTCTTTCTTACCTCTGTCAAAATTTCCATTTAACCTCTGTCAAAATTTCCATTTAACCTCCGCCACCCCGCCCTTCCCTCATTTCTCCCGGTGATGGCTTGAAGCCCGACACGTGTTCCTGGTAGCAAAGTGAAGGTGTGGGTGCAAATTTATATTTTCTCCCCACACAAGGAAAAATTCCAAATGCCACCATATGACCAACCTGACCCAAAATTTCTTTTCTTCCCGCTCGACACGTGTTCCTTTTGGGAATTTTTGACCCCTAAAGTCTTTCGGTCCATATCTAAAGTTCTACAAGGAGTTAGGATGACTTCTTTATATCATTGGAAAGGTGAGAAAATTTCCTATCTAATGGAAATGATTTAGGGAAATTTTTAATGCATTAAGTGTGATAAAAAAATCAAGTTGAAACTCTGAGCCTGTTAGACAGTGGGTATGGTGTTAAATTACCCCTTGAACCTAACTAAAACTTCTAACCTTAAAATTTGGACCTTGTGACCTCTGATAATTTTTAATAAATTAAAAGTATGTTCTAGTGGATTAAACTTGTGCCAAAACCCATTATTTTTAGTTGTTGTCTTGAAACCTGGTTATAGATACTTCTAATAAAAAAAAAATTCCATAATTTTCCTAACTAACCCTAGGTTGTTTCTTGGGTCTCAAGTGGGTTGTTTTAACGAGCATCACACCATAAAATAGTTTTTCAGAATTTCTCCATTGATGTGAAAGTCGATTTTGGAGATTTGCTACCAATTCTAAACTATTTTTTTAGAGGGGGGGTCTTAAAATGAACTTTTTTCAAAGAGTCAACAAATTACCTTCTAATGAGATAAGTTCCTTTATTTTATCTTTTATTTTATGCTTAGAAGTTGTAGTATGAAAACCTTAGTGTTACAATCTCCTTGTTGAAGCTGAAACCTTTGTAGATCTTTGTATCTTCTAATAGGTATCCACCTTAACTAGAGTGTTATGATAATCACTCTAGAGTGTCACTCGAGGGAAACCTCTTTCCGCTAAAGTAGGCTTATTATTCCATACTTTTCAATTTCGGTTGTTTTGTCAAGAATGTTTTGAGACTATTGCTTCTTTTGAATGTGAATTTCCCAAAGACTTTGACCTTCCAATATTTAATATGTTTCTTTACCTCTTTTAACTTCCTAGAAAATCTAAACATTTTTGTTCCTTGAATGTCTATTTTCCACCAGTTCTCAATAAGGCTATCCAGGTTGTGATTCGCATCTAAGCCAATTAAAACCTGAATGGAGGGATTTTACTCTTGTGTAGAGAGTTGAAAATTAATAATAATAGGTTGTGATCGAGGTAAGCTGTTAGGAGAGCACTTAGATACAAATTTGAAAAGTGTAATATTCAATCCATAGATCCTAGGGCCCATTCTAATCTAATTTATATTTGGTTGTTCCTAAGCCTGTGATTTGACTAGGTGAAAGAGACTTCATGTAAGTCAATATCAAAGAACTCACCTTATCTAATAAAATCCACCCAAGCTTTCATGTTGATGGTATTGGTAGGTGAGCCACCTTACTTTTCAAATGGTTAAAGTGTGGTGTTTAAGTATCCTGCAATGAGCCAAGGAAGATGATTACAACTATTTCTAAATTCCAAAATGTCTCTCCAAATCTTATCCCTTTTGAAGTCTAGATTGGGCACATAGAGGTTGATGGAAATCTAACCCATATCAGAACTAATCTCTTGGAAGAACATAGCTAGGAAGTGTGGATTTTTATCATAAAGTCCACATACAACACGTTAGAATTCCAAAAGTTCACTTCCCTCAAGAATTCCTAGAAGATTCATGAGAGGAAAAGGAGGTAGTAGGCCACAACCTAGGGAGGTTGCATTCATCCTTTAATTTAGTTTCCTACAACATGATGATTTCGGAGAGTACTTCGTCGATAGCCTTAAAGATGCTTTTATTTAACAGAGAGTTGAGTCCTCTAATATTCCAAGAGATTATCTTCATTTTTTAGATTTGGGATTGTTTCCAACCTCCAAAGTGAGGATACCTTGAGTGCCATGTGCCACATTTAGTGTTGTTTCCTATTGAAGCTTCACATGAGCAAGGGGTCTACCTTTTTTATTACTTTTACCACATCTACTATCTTATTTCCAATCCTTCTAGTGACTCTCATCTAGTTGGAATCCCCTAAGGGCACCGAAGAAGGAGAGAAAGGATCCTATTTCTTGAGCAGAAGAGGAGAAAATAGGAAGGGGCATTAACCAAAGGAACAAAGGGATAATGAATGGGTATGAAAAGGGGAACATGAGAAGGCTTAGAAACATGGAGAATAAGAGGCATTTGAATGGGAATGGAATCAAGAGAGTAAATCTCACCATCCTCAAGAACAAAAAATAGGTTAGAGGTGTCAACATCATGAACAACCTCATGGAAAACTTTAGGGAAAAACTTGTCCTTCTTCTTTGGAGATGATTCGAACTCTTTTGTTTAGGAGTCTTGGATGGGTAGTATGTGGCCCTATGACCAATGCTTTTATAGATAGATAAATCTTGGGGGTATATTCATACTCAATAGGATGTGACCATACTCCAAAATCCAATACAAGTTCTATTGATCTTGGCATAGGGCCACTCACATCAACATTAACACAAAATAGATCATGAATAAATCTAGTTTTATCTTTTGTAGCTTAGTCAATGGAAATAAGAGAAACCATAGAGAGAAAAATACCTTTAATGACTACAGATCCCAAAACTCTAGCGAGAAGACTTGGAAAGTGAACCCAAATTGGAGCTTGTGTCATCATTTCGGTGTGCAAGTTAAAACCTAGAGACCATTTGCGTAGATAAAATCCTCTCATTTTAAAAACCACAACCCTCTAAGAATATCATGAATGAATTCCTCCTTGAGGTGAAGGTAAAAAAATAAATCCATTTGGCATGGCCATAACCTCTATGGAGCCACAAGGATCCCACTTAAAATGCACCCATTTTTTTATGTCCTCAAGAGGAGGTCTAGGACCAATTATTTTTCCTATCAAGGATAAATCCCTTGAGGCAGAAGTAACATCAGTGATTTGGGAAGGAGTATGCAAGGAAAGGGTCCAATCAAGAACATAAGGATGTAACTAACTCAAAATTCAAACATAGGGGGACCTAGCCACAACGTTATTCCATGGAATCTACTAAGGGACGAGGTGATAGGCCACTGAAGGGTTAGGTGGCATCTCGGGGCCATACTAGAGGGGCTCGACATGGAAGTAGACTCGGGAGGTAACATAATTCAAAAAACAGCGATCGGGAAAATTTTCATTTTTAATGAAACTAATTGTTGTCTCAAGAGCATGGTTAGTTCTTGGTTGGGATAAGTGGAGATAATACTTGACCTAAAAATTTGGATGGTAAACACTTTTATTATACTAGAGCTATGAACTAGAGTGGTGAAGGAGAAATTTTTGTAAGTGGGACATGGGGGTGGTATTGGGTCCTTAATGTCCACCAAGTGATTGGCATTCGGATCACCCCATTATGTTCCACTTGGTCCATATGGAGAAGTTATAACCCTACCTAAAGGTGTCCCCATGGCCACTTATTGAAAGCATCTAGTGAACTCAATGGGAATGGAACTTGGATTGATGATTAAAAACTACTTTTAACTCGCCAATAGCCCAAGACCTTGAGGTCATCTTTTTAACATGTTGATGGGTGCTTCATGTATAAAATTTACCTTGTAGGATTCTATACAACCATGGTTGTCTCTTATTTCTTGTTTACTATCATTTGTTATTGTTTTTGGACTATGACCTATGTCTTGCTTGATAATTTTTACCATGGTTTCTTCAACCCTAATTATATTGTTAGATGGTGAGCGATTTCCATGTATGCAACCCACTTTTCATGGTCCCCTTTATCTGCGTAGTTTCTTGATACATTGTATTATTTTGTATGCTATCTCTTTTACACTAGCACTTGTTTCTAGATTATATTGCTTGGATATGCCTTATTTTATACCATGTGCATACCCTACCCCATAAAGGTATCCAATATATGATATGCATATCAGTTTTGGGTCCTCTTGTTTAGGCTTCCTCATCCTACATTCGTCACATGCACCCCAAAAAGGGGGAGCAACTATAGGGTAATTAAATAACAGATTCGAGAAGCACGAGAACTATAGAACAAAAAATCATAGTATAGAATTGATAAAGTAACATAGTTACATAGTGGTCCATAATCATAATTGGATAAAAACATAGAGAAAAACTAGTGCCTAGTATCGAGACAGAACTATGGGCATTTGTGTCCTCGGGAAAAAAAATAGTTTTTCGATTCACCACAATTTCTAGCAAGTTACATTACAGATCTAGAGTATTATACACTTGTCTTTAGTTACAAAATCGAGTCAATTTGGTTTAAAATCGCTTACAATTCAGTTACAAATTTAATTACAAATCAAGACATGTCAATCTATAGTGACACTTATCATTTTAAAAACATCATGGAGGGAGAGAAAAATAGAGATCTCCCCAACACTCTTCTCTTGGCATGAGATCACCCAAAAACTCATCCTTTATGCGAGATCACCCAAAATAAATCCTCTTTGGTGTGAGATCACCAAAAAAACTCCTTGGTATGAGATTTATCAAAAACGTCATCCTTGGCAAGTGGGAAACTCAAATTTGTGGCTCGACGCTTTCTTTGTTAGGAATTGATCACTCCCAAAGCCATCTGGAAACATCTCCAAGAAAAAAACATAACTTTCTATCTTATAATCTCTTATACATAAGGTTCACTCTTTCCTTAGCTACTACTTTTACACACTTTTTACATACTTATACATACATTACTATGATTTTTCATAAATGGGACTTTGAATAATATGTTTTTATTCTTTTGCAAGTTCATCCTTATAATCAGCAATAAGTAGCTCACATCAATAGGAACAATCTCTAACTACATGCTACTACACATAAGATTCACCCCTAGGGTCTACCTCCCTTTCCTAGTTACCACGCATCACATTGCAATCACTTCATGCTTCAGATGGACACTTTTTCACTCAACATGCTATCGGCTACACTCCTCTTTGGTTTACAAGGTACGCATCTTCTATCTACTTTATGCTATTGAGTATTCACTCAAAATTATAACGTGGGGGAAAATGTAGACATAAAATATATGCACTTTGGTACATTTATAAGTCCTAAAGAATATTAATGTATACATGCTTCCTAAAAAAACCTAGTGGTTGAAATTTCCTTTTGTCCTTACGGTTTCTCTATCTCTTGCACTTTACTGGCTTTACACATTTTATAGTTCTATCGGCACTTTACTGATTTACCTTTCAATGACCTTAAACACTAGTTCCCGGTTAGGACGAAGCATCCATGTGTTCTTGTCCCTCCGGGTGCTTTCTTCACTCTCTTTCTTCTTCTTAATCTTTAGGGCCCTTTTTCTTCGTGTGGCCACCTTTTAACACTTTGGGGCAGCATTTCAGTTTTCAATTACGAAATTCAAACAAGGGAATCATATATATACTTTGTTACTTCTTCTAAATAAGGGGCCAAACACTACAATCATTATCTATCATCATCTAATCATGCAGAAAGGCACAAAATATCTATAAAGTATATATCTAGCACATTCACACAAGGGACAATGGTTGCATTAATCTACATACATTTCATAGGAGGGAAGTTTATTCTATTCCATCACACACATTTTCATATTCGATACAATCTATATCCAACACGCTATCATTTTGAAACTTGCACAAGGGTGACCTAGGGCACGAGACACGAATACACACATGAATATCATCATGGATTACGAGATGTAGTTTAGTCCTCGGTCATAAGTTCACTCTTAATTGTTGTTGGTTTAGTCCGACTCCACATCTTTGCATCCTTTTCATTATATTTGATGTGGTTTATGGGCATGTGTAGCTATTCATTTGTTTTTTAGGTTACATGTGTGACCAACAACCTAACATAGAAACCAAAGAAACAAAGGGTGACTAATATAGAAAGTCTTCCAACTCATAAAAGACTAGGTTCTAAGAATTTTAATAGATATGGGTGCCTAAATCAATTAATAACACTTGGGGCATTCATGTCCTCCTATGTGCACTTCTATCCTATACATTATTGGGTTTTTGAACCCTCGGTGAGCCATTTTGACATTGTTTTTACCCTGCTCCAATAGATACATAGCCCCGATTACTCCCCTATTGCATAAAATTATCTAATTCATATTTCTCCTTTCATTTACTTTAATGTTTTACATCTTTGAATGTTTATTTCTTGCAAAAATTTGTATTTAATTATCTGAATATCATATGTTACAACAAGTTACTCGAAATTAGATTTAATTCTAATTAGATTAAATCATTAGCTATTGTACATTTCTTGACATTCCTCATTTCATTATCTTCTCTCTTCTACCATGCTTTTCTAGGAGCTAACAATGTAGGTGAGATAACAATTTGCTTACATTTCTCATCTCTAAAGGTTGAAATTTCTTACAATTTATGTTCTTTCCTTATGGAAATTTTAACACTATTTCCATTATAGATGGTCCATGAACATCTAATTCACCTCCTATATTTGGGTTTAACCCCATGATAAACTTACAAATTCTGAATTTTTCATCTTTTTGGTATTGAGGCACACATTTTAATAACTTGGTGAAACATTCCCAATACTCTACCACACTCAGTTTACCTTGTGTTAAGTTTTAAAACACAGAATCTTCGATCAAAATATAGCTAAGGAAATGAGTGTTGATGGAATTAAACCTTCAATTGATTCCAAGTGATAGAGGCAATATCAACTCATAACTCCATCTTGTGGTTATCCCACCATGAGGATGCTTCATTGGAGAGCTAGAAAGCACCCCAAATTTCTTTGGTTTCTTTCAAAAAGTCCCTTATTTCAAAATAATTTTCCATCTCACTCAACCAATTCTCATCTCCATCCCCCAAAGTTGTTCCATCAAATTTGGGTGGGCTAATTCGCTTAATGTCCCTTGACGGTTCAAAGTAGCAAGAGATATCTTTTGTTCCCTCTTGATTTTCATCATTTGGTTGTGTTAGTTATTCTTCCTCATGATCTAAAGGTTTTTCTACCTTAGGTTATTCCTCTTTATTATCACCCATCACCTACTTCTCTAAGGCGGTTATCGATTTTGGGTTTCTGAAGGACTATTATAATTTCATCTAACTTTTCAATTATTGAACCTTTAGCATTATTTGAACCGATTCAATCATCACAATTTGCTCTTATTCTAAAAAATTTATCATGTTAATAAGAGGATAAGATGTGTTTTAGTATTATGAACCCATTAATTCCAAGATCTGATAAACCTACAACTCTGATACCAAATTGCAACACCCATGTTATGATTCATCAAATTAAACAGATTTTACAATAAAAACAAACCCCTTAAGTTCAAATAATGCTTCTAATGATTAAAATTAATAGTTATTTTATTGCTAAATAATCCAACATTATTTAATATTTAGAATCCATCTAATAACCATGTGTAGTTATAAGGGTATATCTAGATCTCCACAATCTCCCTTAATTCACTCTACCTGAGTGTGGATAAATTTTATACTTTGGTTAAACCTTTAACAAGTCATGATAACAATTTTCATATCCTATTTGTCAACCTACAAAACATTTACACATAATCCCATCTGGTATCCAACATAATAATGTAAGGGAGTGGTGAATAGACAATGTAGTTAGCCAATACACTATCTTGGCCAAGGATATCAAGCATTGTTATGCAAGATTAGTTTTGATATTGACACAAGTCCAAAAATTTATCTTCCATCACCACATAACCATCTCAACATAGCTATATGGATTCATTTCATTTTTAAGAATTTGATTTAGTTTTGAAGAAGTAGAGTACATGTCCAGTTCCTCCTACTAAATGAAAAGATCATATCGAGTTCCACCTTAGGATCACTATGGGAAATATAGTGACCATGTAATATATTCATTATTACGTCCTCACTACCCTTCATGTAGACATCCTAATTTTGAAAGGCGAGGATACTACAAGAGACGAAAAGGCATAACATCTTCACTTATTATATTCTTTATGTTATCATTGATAGATGAGGTATCTAAGACTTTCTTTACAACACATTATAATTTATTTATACATATAAGATTCTCTGAAGAGGGTTATAGTAACTTAATGAGTTACTATCTTTCATTAGTTCCTCTTATCAAGATAACACAACATAGTATTCAACATTAAGTATAGGTTTACTAATCATGTTCCGCATTAAGTTGTTCCATTACATTTACTCGTTAAGGATAGTCCTTAATCTCTCAAGTACATTATTTTTCATTATTATTCCATTGAATTCCATAAGGTACAATGAAAACTTTACTTTTTCATTATATTTTCATCCTTATTGTTATATGTGTTGTCATTCAACATATTTGATCATTTCAATTGAATCAATGAAATCAACATTTAATATATATCATAAGATTAATCATCTTTATTTATAATCATATGTATAAACAACATATACATATTTTTATTTCTAAACAAGATAAGTCACAAACAACCAACTCATATATTCATATTCAAATAAGGATAATCCTTAAAATTTATTAATAATGATATACAAATTCATTAAGAATAATACATTGGGAAATATTCCATTAACAATATGCAATGATAATTCATTCACATTGAATTTTTTTCACAATAATACTTTCTAGATTTATATCATATGATGTAAATCAATCACAACAATCCAGAGACAGTCACTTCAAGAGTATAATCGTTTCCTACAAACTTTAGGAGAGAGAATAAAAATATGCATCAATTAAAAGAACTGGCATGAGTTCACAAACTCATATTCCATGTTGTAATCATAATGAAATAACTAAATAAGTTATGGTTAACTTCATTCCTAATCAGTATGATATAATTATAAACTTCTTAGTTTACAATAAGTATTCTATCGCACACAAATATAAAAATGACAACTCATCTCTAAATAAAATTACTATGTTCACTAAATAAATGTCAAGCCATGCCTAATTAAACCTTGATTCCTTTCACGATTGTAAACAAACATAAGTCAAACCTATACTTCTAAAACTTAACACACAAAGTGATGACAACAACTTCAATAGAATTCATATTTGTATCTTTCAATTCCTTCTTTATTTTATTTATAAAAAATTTATATTCCATAAAATAATAATAGCAACAATGTATATCAAAAAGAAATTCAACCACTTATAACTATTATTCTCAATTAGAGGATCAATAAACTAATTAAAACAACAACGCTCAAGGATGAGCCATAATACTATCTCATTCTTTAGTTTCTTAATCACAAAACTAAGTTTCAAAACAAGATTCAAGAAGTTATGAACAACATTTCTAATGAATGAGTTGCATCTAACTCATTTTCTTTTTCTATATTCACAATTGACTAAAACTGAAATGGATCGATTACCATTATTATCTAATAAACCAAAAAAGAGAACACATTTCCAAATTCTAATTATTATTGTAATCCAAAGTAATGTTTACAGAGGGGGAGAATAACATTATATCTTATAATAAAACTATATCAAGTATTAAAACCTTATCCATATTTCCTTTAATGAACCAAAATGAAACATGTTCATAGAAATGTTAAGACATTTTTTCTTGTTAAGAGATATAAATGATAATAAAATTCAAGTGCAAAAGATGAGCTAAATTTAAAAAATTAGTAAGATCTTATTTGAGTTATTAATCATCCTTCAAACTCTGCCATAATTCCTTTTCATGAAACTAAAACAAAACATGCTCATGTACATGTTATAACAATCATGCTCATTAGAGATAAAATTAATGATAATGGTCAAAGCTATGGATGGAATGAAACCACAAAACCAACCAAGCCTTGTAAGGGATATTTTAGTTTTTATAAAACTATTAACTATACAAAATAATCCAACTAGTATTTAAGTATGTAATGATTATCTAAACCAAAACGTGTTCAAGAGAGAGATCAGTTTTATTCATTTTCTAAAGAACTAAATAATAAATGATAATATCAAAGATTGTATTGAGCTAGAAACCCACAAAATAGTCAAATGATATCAACAAGCTCTAAATGAGTTATAACCAAACAACAAATTTATATAATGGCCACTATACAAATTTGCAAAATAAAAATAACCAATTCCCCAAGATGTTTTCTTCTACATAACCAATAACGATAATAATAACTTAGAAAAAAACATATTACTTTATTTTCGAGATTACCCATATCACCAAAATGAATTCAAATCCAAATCTCATTATTACAATAAAATACCCATTTCATTTTAACCCTTTTCCACATTTTTCTTACAAATTTCTCTTGAACAAAATTAATTTTTTCAAATTTCACAATCAACAGAGAATGAAGGAGATGTTTTCAGGTAAAAAAATAACAACAATGCTCTAAAGATATATACACAACTATGAGGCTCTTTTATTTTTGTCTAATAAACCCAAGAAATGAAAACATATTTCAAACAAAAAAATGCCTTTGATTTCCTATTTAAAATCAGAATCATCAAACAACAACGTATTCCATATAATTCATGATAATACCACAAGGAGTGTGAAAGAGAACATCTATTCTTGTAACTATCTTCACTTCCTTGAAATCCTTACAACCGAATGCTCCCAAAAACACAATTGAATTCCTCTAATTGTTTTTAGATAAAAAAATTCCATAGAAATTGGATGTGTAATAATAAATTTTCCATGCACAAACCACAATGAGTTCCCATAGAAATATCCACGCTCATCTCAAAAATAACAAAAACCAAATATAATGTAAACATTATGAATGGATGAGTCTTTGCATGTTTATCTTCTTAGAGAAGATACTAGTTCTAAAGGAACCTACCATCCTTAACTCAACATTCAATGCTTCTACCATGTCGTGAGAAGTTAACCTAAGGATCCTATGGAGGAGAGTTACATGGAACACTAAAGGGAGTAATACAAAATTATAACGGAGCATCAATAACATGTATGGGTATCACCCCATCATAAAAAAATATCTATAAACTCACTATCCTCTATGAGTGTAAGATCATCGAAGAACCATAATTAGATGAAGAAGATTCAAAATCTCCATGTAGGTTCCGAATGAAGGTCCAATATCTATGCAAGGACTTAGTTAACTCTAGTTGACATTGAAGGTTCTCAATATAGTAAGAAAAATAAGTCTATATGTCATTTCATTCTTGTTCAACCAATCATAATCTTGTAAGTGATCAATGAGTTTAGGTGCAATCCTAAGAATATGGGGTAACAAGTCATGCATAATGTAGTGATAGTGTATCCCATTCTTCTATTGCATGTAGTTGTTTGAACATAGTTAGACCATGGAATGGTGAAATTATAAACCCATGACTAGAGAATCCTATAAGGAACACTAGTTTAACCCCTTATTTATGACACTTTATAAACAGTGTGTAGGTTACAATCAGGTGCATTCATGCGGTGTGAAATGTTTGGTCACTCACCTTGTAATAAACATAATAATGCATAAGTGTAGAGACCACAATGTGTTTCGACACACATAACTTGAAGTAACATCATAACAAGAACAATAAAGGATGAAAAATTAAAGTGGAATAAAAATAAGGTCCTAAGTGAGAAAAAGTGTTTAATGTCATTTTGGAATAAGAGGATCCTTTGCCGCATGGTTGTGGCAACCGTACTCACTAACCTACAAGAAGAGGAATCAATAGTTTTATTATAAACAAGAGAAACTAAAAATGAGCTGAAAGGGATCCATAAAGTAAGAAAAGTGGCTCGAGAAAGAAAAAATGACTCTAGAACGCGTTACACACTTTACAAAATGTTAACAATGTAAAAGTCTAATAATGTTATAATTCACAATTTTGGTTTTTCAAATTAATTAATTAATTATAAATAATTTAAATTAAAATAGAATTTAAAAATTATGAAGTACAAATATGATAAACCTCCTAATTAATCTAATGAGAACGATCAAAAGGAGGAGACACCTTTTAAAATTTAAACTCTACACTTGGGCGGGAAAATCCTTGTCGTGATTCCACCCTAGAAGATCCTCTGCACTTGGATGATATCAACAAGGGATTCACATTGGATGAGATTCTCAAGGAAATATCCCATGTTTGGGAGGGCCGACTAATATAAATACATCGAGATAGTCCAAAAGTTGACATCCCTTTCGTGTGGATGTGAACGCAGATTTGCACTTCACAATCCTAGAGTATATCTACAAATATAATGTAAAAAAGAACTCACATGCATTGATAGGTAAGTTTCTATGTTCCAAGCCTATTATTGACACTATACGAAATTGGGATCATAGGAAATGGTTCCCTAAAGGAAACACTGTATTTATCCTGTCATGTCCAAAGGATATCTTTTGGTCAAATTCACTTTACAAGAGGACTGTATGAGGGCCTAAGTGGGGGTAAATGGTTCCAAGGCACTCATTGGGTTTGATAATGCCACCAAATTTAGCTTGAGGATGATTGCTTCTAGATTCTGTATCAGCGTAAAGAGGGTCAAAATCTACTTGATAGCATTATCTTACACTCTCCTCATAGCTCATGGAGATAAACTATGGAATACAAAGACTTTAGAATGAAATGTAAGAACTACTCTAAGTGGGTCATAAAACTTTCTTGATTGAAATAAATAAAAGGCATCAAGGAGAATACTATAAAATCTAGCAAGCTTATGACTCATAGAGATAATATAATCTCTGATGCAAGGAAGAAACTGATATGGCAATTAGAAACTCCTGCTAAATAAGGGAAGGAGATAATTTCTATCTCTACCAAGTTAGATGCTCAACCTCTGGATCAAAAGGCATGCATGATGTCTGAAATAGCTAAGGATTAAACGGGATATATTCCCTTGAGGGAAATATTCTAAGGAAAATGTTGGATTGGTGGAGGATCCAATGAAAGAATCATATAATCTTAAAATATCGACACCCCTACTACAAGAGAAATAAATTGAAAGTAATAAAGAACATCAAGATACTACTACTACTCAAGAACATCCTAATGGAGGTGAATATCAAATAAAAGATACTATAAAAATTGAAATCATGAAATATGATTCAATCCTCACAGAGATAATAAGATTTCAAGCATGGTGGAAGATCGAAGAATAAATTACAGGATGAAGGGGAGTTAAAGGAGTCAATTGGCATGATGGAATCAAACATCAAAGTGAAATTAGAACATCTTCCACATCCCGAGGATGAAGAGAATGTTGTTTATTCCACCCCACAAAGAAGGGGAAAGGTAAATGTGGTGGTGTTCATATGGAATAATTATCTACACCCTCTACATGATCTAGAGGAATAATAGATGTGGGTGGAAATAAGAAGTTAGGAAGGAAAACGTTGGGAGACCATAGAAGGAAAACCACAAAAATAGAAATTACAAATGGTACCCAACTGACATTGGATACTAAGGGACCTAGAAATCCCTTATCCAAATCCTTCAAATGAAGATCATATCATGGAACATTAGAGGCCTGAATAACAAAATTAAAAAAATAATATTAAAATATCTTAGAGTCAGTAACAAGCCTCAAATATTGGAAATTCAAGAGACTAAGATGAAAGGTATGTCTATGAGTAAGATTAAGAATTACTTATGGAAAAATGTTGAGATTAGTTGTAGTGATTCTATAGGTGCTTCTGGTGGTATAGCCACTTTGTGGGACAATAATTGGGTGAAAGGTTTGGTCATTCAAAACTTTACTAATCACTTAGCCATCCTTTTCACTTTGGTCAAAGACAGCAAGGATTCATGGATATTTTCCAACATTTATGCTCCAAATAATCTAGTTGGGAGAAAAAGGATTTGGACTGATCTTACTGACTTCAGGAAAAAGTGTAGCAACTTTAAATGGGTTATTATGGGTGACTTCAAAACTCCTTTGAATCCAAGTGAAAAAGGAGGGCAAGCATGAATTTACACTAAGTATGGAAATTTTTCTGATATGATAGTGGACAATAACCTCATTGACATTGATCTTGGGAATTAAATTTACTTAGAGTAACTAAAGGATGGAGGCTAAGTTGATTCAAGTTTTCCTAGATAGATCTATTGTCTCAGCTGATTGGATTGTATTACGGATTTTGAGCTTTCTTCACTCCCTAAATTTGGATCGGATCATAATCCGATAGTGCTCAATATGCTGGGCAAAGAGGTAAAAACTAACGCTCCTTTTAAATTTGAAAAAATGTGGATGTCTCATCTAGATTTGTATGACAGGATAAAATAATGGTGGGGTATAAACATAAGGGGCTCTGCCATGTATATTTTTGTGAAAAAATTGAAGAATATTAAAATAAATGTTAGGAAATGGAATAAGGAGGTATTTGGGAACATCTTTGAAAAGGAAAAAATATAAAATAAGAGTTGGCTACTTTAGAGATAAGGGTTACTATCAAAGGTATGGATGTGGTTGACTACTACCTTGACAAACATATTCTTTTTATATTCACAAGATAAATTCTAGAGAAGAATATTTCTAGAGACTTAAATCTAGAGAAATTTGGCTAAAATAAGATGATAAGAATACCAAAATCTTGAACAATAACATAATTATGGAAATCATGACCAAGGAAGGAGTAATCAACAAGGACATTAAAACTATCAAGAAAGAAGTTGTTTCCTTTTACAAAGAATTGTTGAATGGAGAATCCACACAAGTTGAAGAAATAAAGGACGATTTTATTGCATACATTCCCTCCAATTTGTTTGAAAATAGTACATTCAATAATATTACGAAAAAATACACAATGGAGGAGCTCCATAAGACAATATTTTCTATAGAAGGTGATAAATCACGGGTCCATATAGTTTACCAACTAACTTATTTTAGAAATAATGGGAGATTTGCAAAGATGACCTCCTTTGTGTTATCAATGAAATCTTGAGAATGGGTAAATTACTCAAGGAGATTAACAATACATTTATCGTGATCATCCCCAAGAAGAAAGGAGATAAATAATTCAAGGATTTTAGACCCATTAGTCTTTCAAATGTTCCTTACAAAATATTCACAAATACTATTGCCTCTAGAATTCAGCCTCTTCTACCACTTCTCATTTCTAATCAACAAGGAGGGTTTGTGAAAGGAAGGATCATTCAAGATGGAATCATCTTGGTGCATGAAGCTATCCATTCCATGGATAAAAGAAAAAAATAAGGTATGATTGTTAAAATAGACATAAATAGAGCATTTGACACAGTTTTGTAGAGATTCTTATAAAAGGTTCTCATGAAGTTTGGCTTCAACGAACACTTTCAAAAATATCAAAGACATGCATATCTTCTCCTATGTTTTCCATTATAATAAATGGAGCTCCTACCATTTTTTCAAAAACAACGAGAGCATCAGGTAGGGATACCCAATCTCCCCTCTTTTGTTTATTCTCATGGCTGAAAGCCTAAGTAGAAAGACTATTGTTTCCATATATTCGGGACTTCTCAAAGGATTCAACCCGTCATCTGATGATCTAAAAGTTATCAATCAACAATTTGCAAATGACACAATATATATCATGATGGCCTCGGTGGTGGAAGCTAGGAGACTCAAATCCCTTCTAATTTATTATTCAAAAGCCTTGAGGCATCTAATTAATTTTAAGAAAAGTGTTTTCATCTTACTAAATCTCCATAATATAGAAAAATCAAGATTGTAAAAATTTTGGATGCAACACTAAGAAGTTTCCTTCATCTTATATTAGCATGCCCCTTTTCCCCAGTAAGATTCCCATCAAAATTTGGAATTCTTTAATTGAATTTTTCATAAAAAGTTAGTAGGTTAGAAGGGTGTGGTTATTTCTCAATCTGGTAAGTGTTTACTTATTAAGATCACCCTCCAGAATCTTCCTATTTATTTAATGTCTATTTTTAGGATCCCTAAAACGATAATTGAAAAAATTGAAAGGATTTAAAAGAGAATTTTGTGGTCGGTGTTGAGGAAAATAATAGAATCCCTTTGGTCTCTTGGGAGAAGGTTTTACTTCTAGGATATGCAAGGAGTTAGAATAAATAATATCATCTAGATGAATAAGGTATAATTAACTAAAATATGAACATTATAGTGTAATATAATGTTATAGGAGCGATAAATAAATGACAATAAAATGAGGCAAATACACCCAAGAGAACTAAACAATAAAATGTAAAACCCTAATGCGCAATGAGGGTTAAGAAGGAATTAGCTGACTCAAAGTTATTGTAGTCTTGTGTTGTAGTGGATCTTGAATGAACAGGAGGAGGAAACCTTCACACATGAGCACGAAAAAGTGCAAATCCGAGCTATTTTCTTTGGATTGGGGCACTGGAGAGGGATACGGATACCCATGGGTGCCTGGTTTATATTTTGGATCTTTGATCAATGTCAATTATCCATAAACCTCCTCTCGAGGTGTCACAATATGTTCACTTTGTGTTGTTTGAATGTGGTTGTATGATCACCAATGTTGTTGTACACCGCAATGAATAATAACCTATAAAACCCCCAAAAACATGAAAACCCTAAAGAAAGATGCATATGGAGGGATTGAAGCTGTCCTTAGATGTCAAATGGATGGAATTATCACTTATATCACTGCACTATATCTCAAACACAATGTAGTTCTAGGTGTGTGTGTGTGTAATTGTGCCCTAGGTTACTCTTGTTCCAGTCACATTTTGTGAAGTAGCGAAAGAAACTAGATGTAGAATATAATAAATGTGTGCGGGAAATAAGAGACTCCCCTCTCATGAGGTTTGATGCGAGATGAACTAGCCTTGTGTGTATTTTGATTGATCTAGATGGATGCAAATGTAGTTATAAATTCCTTTGATGGATGCAACCTTAGGTGGTGATAGCTAGTGCTTAGTGCTTGGTCCCTCATTAAATGGTCATATAACTTTATCTTTATATGATTCCCTTGCTTGAATTTCATAATTAACCCCAAAATACGACCACCAAAAATATCAAATTCTGAAATGGATAGAAAGGACCTATAAAGTGAGAGTAAAGTGTAAAGAGGATAGGGGTGCCTAGAGGGGACGAGGGCACCTAGCATTAACATCCTAGCCAGCGCTCCAGTCAAAAAAAAAGGTATAAATGAAGTATGAAAATTTAGAATGGGTCAATAAAGGTGCAAGGATGAAAGTAGCAATAGAAAGCAACGAAAGATGGCCAAAGACATGGGTTAATTATTACTTTTCATACTTAGGAACCATGAAAATAGTAGTATGTGATCGAGACTAAATAATGACTCAAAGTGCGTGATTTTGTGTCTACAAGACCATGATAGAAAATGGGATGAAGACTCATTAAATATGTCCTTCCATGGACCTCCATTGTTAGAAACAAATATCTTGGCATAAGGAACAATCTTGATTAGTTATATGAAGATGAGATCCCTTCCAGATCCTCTCTTTGGAAAGCTATTGTAAATCATAGAAATATGATTATTAGAGGCAATTGGTGGAAGCTTAGAAATGGTAAAGACATTCAATTCTGGAATGCAAAATGGGTTTCTCAACTTCCCTAAACAAAAATTATGAAGGATATCAGCTCTAGAAGAGTACTTTAAGTGCCATATAGGAGAAAAAGTCAGTGACTATACTAGAAACAAATCCTAGTGAAACTTCGGGTGGATGGCTTACCCCCTCCTAATAATTAGAATATTATAGAGATCTAGAATCTGATCATCAACCAACATCTTTCTCATGTTGAGAGAAAAGATGAATTTATTTGGGAGAACTCATTTGATGGCTTATACTTGGTTAAATTTGGGTACCTGCTCCTCTCTAAAATGTATCCTCCTTATTTTAAGCTGGAATAAATTCTAAATTAAGGAACTCATTCTAAAGATCAATAACTTATCTTGGACCGTGTTACACAATAAGATCGACCATAGAAAAATAGGTGCAGAGAGGACAAAAATTTCCAAATAGGTTTATTCTTTGCAAAAATTCTTAGGAGATTGTTAATCATTTATTCTTGCATTGTACTTTTCTAGATCTGTTTAGAATTACTTTTTGAACTTCATGGATACTAAGTGGACCCTCCTAGAATATATAGTGGCTACTAAGGGAAAATGATTTTTCCCCTTAAAAAATTTTATTGTCAAGAAGATATGGAGCGTATCCTTTCCCCACATTATTTGGAACATATGGAAAACCTACAACGCTGCCATCTTTGATGATAAGAGACATTATATTCCCAAAATTACTAATGGGCTAGTGGAGGGAATTAGGGAAAATGTTATTAGCTTCAAGCCCCCTAAAAAGACTCATCAAAGTAGAGAAGACATCAAAATTATCAAAAATAGAAGCTAAATATCTTTTCTTCCTATCCTCCCTTGAAGAAGGTGGATGTCAAGGATCATATCAAATGGCATCCCTCTCCTAATGGATGTTTCAAGCTCAATTACGATGGTGCTTTAAAGGGGAATCTGGGGAAGGCTAGTGGGGGTTATTGTATTCAAAATGAAAATGGTCACATTGTTAAAATGTAAATCGGTCCTATGGGTATAGACATTAATAAATAATCGAATCCATTACTGATTTGTGGGGGATTATATTAGCTAGAGATATCAATTTGAGATATATGATTGTTGAGGGTGACTCTTTAAGCATCACCAATTTCCTAAAATGGAATAACAATGTGAGTTGGTCCATAGAACTATTATTGAAGAAACTATCCACATTCTAAACTCTTTTCATTCTTGCATTATCCAACATACCTTTTAGGAGGGAAATAAACTCACTGACATCATGGAAAATATTGGAATAAATCTTAATAATTTCTAAGTGTGGGGAGAGGATGACACTCCCCCATCTATCTCAATTAGCATTATTAACAATGAAAATTTGGATTAAATCACATGTGTTGGGGATTTGGCTCATTTGGCAAGGTGATTACTCTTATTTAAATATCTACACCTCTTCGTAGTATTCTTCATTAAAAACATTATCTATATTGTTTTCTCTTCTTATAAAATAGGGGGATGATGTAGGGTTGAAATGGTGAAGATCGATGAGTGGAAGACAAATGTATCCCTTTGGAGTATTATGAGAAAGGGTGAACTTACAATTTTTATGGATAGATTTAATAGTTATGACTGTACTTGTCTTGGGATTTAATCAAAAATTGGAAGAAAAGGAAGGTGTCTTATAAAGAGAAATATTTTGAGATAAATGAAGATGTCATTGTGTGGGTTATGTGTCTTCGCTGAATTTTTTTAAATTTCTACAAAAACAACATTGATTATGGAGTAGAGGAACTCAAATTCTTGGATAGTTGCGATTCCATTGTGCACAAGCCTAGGGGTTTCACTAGGGATTATCTTCCCCACAATAACATATTTGGACTAGTGGTAATGAAATTCATCACATTGGAGGGACATTTATCGGTCATGCATAACTATCACCTTGGTTTTCTCAATTAATTCTACAGGAAATGCTTTGTGAGTTTCCTATTTTTCTTAATGTATTCTCTTTAGTATTATGTGAATTTGGTAAAATGGCGAAACTGTTTCTTCCCTTGAATCATGTGGTTATATTCATGATTGACAAGTATTTTTATTATTATGTCCTTCATCCCCAACCTATTACCCTTTTCCCTCCCATCAATCCCTCTACCCCCAACAACTCTACCACTCCCTCCACCTCCACACTCCCCACACTCCTACTCTCCCTACCTCATCCCCTCTTCCCAGTCCCTCCCACCCCACCCCTATTACCCCATCCACGTAGGTCCCTCCACCATGTCCTCCCGATTCTAACCCCTTTTCTAGTAAGAGATCCAGAGATCTTTTACTTGGTAGGTCTATTAGGATCAATCCTAAATCCTCACATAATACCCATGGATCTTCCGATATATATTGGAGAAGGTGAGGCTATTCTTGGGATCCTCCCAATCAGAAAGGATGGACATGAATACTCTAAATAATCTACCACGAAGACAACTACTGAGTTAGATATCTAATTATACAAAATCAAAAGGCTCAACGGTAAAATTAATGCATGTAGGATCAAAAGTGTAGATGAAATTGTTAACATAAAAACAATTATTCATCTCAACAATTGTGTTAAATTTTTTGAAATTTTAAATGGAAATTATCAAGGCCAAATTGTGTAAAATCCTCAACATGAAAAAGAGTACCATGGATTTACATTAACTTTTCATTTTTCAATTTGATGTCCAAAAAGGAAGAGATGAATCTAAAAAGACACAAGCTTCAATGATATCAAAAAGGGCATTGTTGGTACCCAAACTAATTCTCCCTTTGAATCCAAGAAGCATTAATAGGTAGGTTAGGATGCTTAGAGATAGATATATCAGAATTTGAGTCATTTGTAGTTGGGGATGGATTTAACTGACTCTTTTTCACTTGAGCTTGGAAAATTTGGATAACATTGTGCTGAGGGTATGACCTACCCTCCTACTTTAGGTTGTGCCTTCAATCAGGTGAGAGGACCCGTTTTGTAACCTATATTTGTAAGGAATATAAATGGATCAACAATATTTGACTTTCCTTCTATGATATTGAAAGAAAACCTTGAGAAGACATGGTCAATACAACATAATCTAACTCTCATGAGTTGTCACCCTAGAGAATGAAGATGTCTCCTAAACAAGGCTCAAGTTACTAAAGACAACAATAAAACTTGATTAATCTTGTATTTTTGAGTAAGGGATGGGTAAATTCAACAAATCTCCTAACATTTATGGATAAACAGTGCAAGAAGGGGTAGTTTTTGTAGGATTTATCATTTATAGATGGATTTTGTTGGGGAATTAAAGCGGGACAAAGTAGATTATACTAGGTTCGTAGAAACTTTTAACAAATATTGGAAAGTATGCCAAGCAAGGTGATGATAAAACTTCAAATAGTTAACAATGAATCTTCAACCATAAGATATGCAACCATGGGGACCCAAAGATGCATGGTTTCACACATTCTTTGAGAATTTAACATAAAATATCATGTCGAAGACTCAACTAAACATCGTAAATCTCTAGTCCATCACACCTAAGATACACTCATAAGCTAATGTTAGTGCAAATTCACAGCACCCCTAAAATGACCTATGAATCTGCTTTTCAAAGGAAATGTCATTTGGTGTGAATGCACAACATTGAGCTTTCCCAAAGTGTGGGACCTTTACAAATGGGGAAATCTCTCTAGAGAAGGTGGTTCCTCTTCCTAAACTACGCATACAAGCTATTCCACTATAGGCAAGCTAATCTAATCATAATCTAACTATGCCAAGGATAAAGAGAGAGAGAGAAAAGAGGGAAAAATAGAGCCTACACTAAAACGGCGATACACTAGAGAATGAAAATGTTGAACATCTATCAAAAATACCATGGAAACAAAGAGAGGTGAGCAATGGAAAGGATGGACAAGTGCATCACAAAACCAAGGATGGATTTCACACAAAAAATGTTTCAAAACTCCATGAACATAGCCCCAAAACCTACAATAGACATTCAAGCATGGAAAAATACCTGCAATGAAGAGAGGTAAGAAGAAAACTAGAAAAAATGAGCAAGGATGGACAAATGCATCACAAAGCACATTTTTTATTGCTCAGTTTGCACAAAACATCATTTCACTGGTAAGAGGAAAAAAACACCATTAAAGAGCAAGGGAGGAGGTTCAAACTCCATTTTCAACCCTGGGGAAGAAAAGAAGGAGAGGAGCGAGAGAAGAATGATGAACAATGAATTCAATGAAATGAGCCAAAATTGGCTTTTAACCATTGAGCGAGAATGGAAGAAAGGAGAAAATGTGGTAAAATTGATTTGGGAATTCAACCACCAACAAGACTCATTTAGTGGGCCTAAAAATGATGGGTTTCCATAAAAAATCCCATACTTTGAAGTACATTGCTTTACAAAGCAAAACATAGGCCCATACTTCATTAATTTTGGTGGTTGGAGTCATTTTCTATGGTTTTTGCAAGCCGAGATACATTTTTCCATTTTCTTCACAAATCTCCATCAAAAATAAAAATTGAAGATTCCATTGTGTAGAGGATTTGAATAGATTTCCAATGATATAAATAATGTGAAAATTTGAGCTCGAGATCGAAAGTTATGCCCCCTACGAAGATTTAGGGCAAAAATGGTAATTTTAGGGCAAAATTTGGGTTGGTTGGGCGAAACTTGAAAAAATTTTGAATTTGAGAAAATTTCCAAACAATTCCCCACACCCCGCCACTCTGCTTTGCCTCATTTCACTTTCCCATTATCTCGATGGAAATGTGGGCTCAAACCTCACCTTTTCACTTTGATTTTTCATTGGGAAAATTTCCCAAAATTTCCCCGTGCTTCACCGCTCCATTGTCGCGTGTCACTTCCTGGTTTGCCTGTGGGTTTGTACTTCAAAATTTTCCTTTACACCTTTTGAAATTTTGGCAAAAAACCAAAGTTTCCTCCACGCCCCCGATTCCCACTACTGACAGGACATGTGGCGTCCTCCGGTTGGTACACGGTTCTTCTAAGCTTTTCTCCATCCTCCTCCGTGGGCCTACGGGCGCGTTTTTTCCTTTGCACCCTTTTCTCACTTTGGAAAATTTTTTAACTTCACTCCACTGGCCCCACCTCCACCACCACGTGGAATATTCTCATTGGATGTGGGCCTGTCAAGGGAAAATTTCCCCAAAAAACTCCGTCGAGCCATAACTTTCAAAATATTTGGAGTTAGGAGGAAAATGTTACCTTTCTAGAAAGGGGAAGAAAAATCCTATCGATGAAGCCATTTCAGAATCCTTTAAGTGCTTGAAATGTGTAAAAATTTAATTTAAATCACAAGGAAGGAAAGAATGAAGGAAAGTTAGCCAAAATAAGTAGGGGGCTCATTTTGGATAACAATTTGGTGACTCTCAAGGGTCATCTGCCTGCTAGATGAATGATCAGTGGCCTTTGAAGCATCCATTGGGCATGGAGTCAAGCTTGATAACCAATTCTGATATGAACTATTAAAATCGACCTCTGAGCCACTTGAAACCCCATCGAACTAAAGCCGATCCTCACCAAAACCCACAAAAATGGATTGTGCAAGAGCAACCAAAACAACACCAAACAACTATGTACAAAACGAAAATCATACATGCTCCAAATGGAACATGCAAAGTGTGCACAAGAACTTCTTCTACTAAAAGAAAACCTACCTACTCTACTCTAACTGGAAGCAAAGGCGGGCTAAACAAACCTCAGAAGTTGGTTGTGTAAAGCAGTGAAATTCTACAAAACGAATAAATATTTGCACAACCGGTTGTAGGGTTTTTTTATCCCACCTTTGCTTCTAGTTAGAGTAGAGTAGGTAAGTTTTCTTTCATTAGAAGAAGTGCTTGTGCACACTCTGCATGTTCCATTTGGAGCATGTATGATTTTCCATTTTGTACATAGTTATTTGGTGTTGTTTTGTGGTTGCTTTTGCGACCCACTTCGAGTGGGTTTTGGTGAGGATCGGATTTCGATTCAATGGGTTTCCAAGTGGCTCAAAGGTAAAATTTTCATAGTTCATATCAGAATTGGTTATTAGGCTTGAATCCATTCTCAATGGATGCTTCAAAGGTCACTTGATCATTCATCTAGCGGTAGATGACCCCGAGAGTTGCCACATTGTTATCCAAAATCAGCCCTTGCTTATTTTGGCTAACTTACCTTCATTATTTCCTTCCTTGTGCTTCAAATTCAATTTTTATTCATTTCAAGAACTCAAAGGATTCTAGAAATGGATTCATTAGATAGGATTTTTCTTCCCTTTCCGAAAGGTAACATTTTCTCCTAACTCCAAATATTTTGAAAGTTATGGCTCTCAGAGAGTTTTTTGGGAATTTTTCCCTTCCTGAGCCCACATCCAATGAGAAGATGCCACGTGGTGGTAGAGGTCGGTCGATGGAGCAAAGTAAATTTATTTTTCCAAAGTGGGCAAAGGGTGCAAAGGAAAAACAGGCCGCAAGCCCATGAAGGAGGATGGAGAAAATTTTAGAAGGCCCGCGGACCAACCAGAAGGATGTCACGTGTCCTATCAGAGAGAGTCGGGCGCGGAGAAAATTTTAGTTTTTTCCATAATTGTAAAAGGAAAAAAATCAAATGTTGAAGTGCAAACCCACAGGCAAACCAAGAAGTGACACGTGGTAGCAGAGTGGCGGAGCGCAGGAAATTTTGGGAAATTTTCCCAATGAAAAATCAAAGTGAAAAAGGTGAGGTTTGAGCCTGTGTTTCCATCAGCTAATGGGAAAGTGACATGTGGCAGCAGAGTAGCGGGGTGCGGGAATTTTTGGAAATTTTCCCAAATTCAAAAATGGAAAATTTTCAAGTTTCACCGCTAACCCAAAAATTACCCTAAAATTGCCATTTTTGCCCTAAATCTTTAGAGAGGGCATTACTTTCGATCTCGAGCTCAGATTTTCACATTCTTTATATAATTGGAAAGCTATTAAAATCCTCTACATGATTGAATCTTCAATTTTGATTTTTGATGGATATTTGAGGGAGAAAAATAGAAAAAGTATTTGGCATGCAAAAACATAGAAAACGACTCCAACCACCAAAATTAATGAAGTATGGGCCTATTTTTTTCTCGTAAAGCAATGTAATTCGAGGTATGGGATTTTTATGGAAACCCATCATTTTTTAGGCCCATTAGATGAATCTTGTTAGTGGTTGAAGTCCCAAATCAATTTTCCCACATTTTCTCCTTTCTTCCATTCTGCTCGATGGTTAAAAGCCAATTTTGGCTCATTTATAATGGTTGTTCATCATTCTTCTCTGGCTCTCCCTTCTTTTCTTCCCCAGGGTTGAAAATTGAGTTTGAACCTCCTCCTTGCTCTGTAATGGAATTTTTGCCTATTACCAAAGTGAAATGATGTTTTGTGCAAACTTCCGGAGCAATAAAAAATGTGTTTTGTGATGCATTTGTCCATCCTTGCTCATTTTTGCTTATTTTCTTCTTGCCTCTCTTCATTACAGGTATTTGTGCATGTTTGAATGTCTATTGTAGGTTTTGGGGCTGTGTTCATGAATTTTTGGAACATTTTGGAAATCCATCCTTGGTTTTGTGATGCACTTGTCCATCCTTTCCATTACTTACCTCTCTTTGTTTCCATGGCGTTTTGATAGATGTTCAACATTTTCCTTCTCTGGTGTATCACCGTTTTAGTGTAGGCTCTATTTTTCCCTCTTTCTCTCTCTCTTTGTCTCCTTGGCATAGTTAGATTAGGATTAGATTAGCTTGCCTACACTGGAATAGCTTGTGGTAGGTAGTTTAGGAAGATGAACCAACCTTCTCTCGGGGAGCTTTCCCATTTGCGAAGGTCCCACTCTTTGGGAAAGATCAATGTTGTGCATTCACACCAAAAGACATTTCCTTAGAAAAGCAGTTCCATAGGTCATTTTAGGGGTGCTATGAATTTACACTAACAGCTAACAAACAATTTGTATCAACAAAATGGAAGTAAAGTGAATTTAAATTGTTTATTATGCAGTGAAATGAAATCTCTTCTCACAAAGCACAACTGCAAATGTCAAAATACTACCACAAGGACAAGATCTTGTGTGATTCAAAGGAATTCCTAACATAATATTACAAGGACATGAATAAATATTTGAAACATCTCTAATTGAAAGTAGACACAACAATGCTCATGATTAACACAATTAACTCATGGCTCATAAAATTTATTAGCAAGGGAAAGTTTTATTTACACTCTCAATGCATGTCAATCACGAGACACTTGCAACCATCTTGACATGATTAAATTTTAAGGAAAATAGAAAATAACAGGTTTCTTAAATAATCTTTTGGAAAAATGGTTTTTCTCTTGGCTCTCTCTTTTCTTTGAACAATTCTAGAAAAATTTTAATCCCCCTTTTGTGTGTGATTATCCCTTTTGCCTTTATACCATTCAACTCACTCATTAAACTTCTAATTTTCCCCCCAAGAGTATGAATATTCTAGGGGATATTCCCCTTTACAATATATATTTCAAAACACGCTATTCTCCTGAAAATGCTTTACCTTTTACTATCAGGTGTAAAAATACGAGTCTCTTTTAATTGGTTCCATTCGTGCGTGACTAGGATACCAAGTCACCACTTTTGGAAGATTATTTTAATCATTATTTTCTCATAGTGATTGGAAAATCACTTTTGATGGGACTTTGATCACTTCCAGGTGATTTTGATATGACATATATCCTCATCTACTTCCCAAGAATCCATTTGGTGTTGTGCACTTCATTTTACATCTTATTGGCTTAATCATCACACATGGTTCTTGTCAAATCATATTGATTTATCAGTTCTTCTCATTCCTAATCCCTTCCAACTCTTAAATTTTCTTTGTGCAAGATAAGCAAAATCTTCTTTCATCTCATGGGAAATATTTCTCTTAATCAGATCAATATGCACCCCTTTCATTATAAAAATCATCTCTACCCTTTCACCATTATGAGTTTATTTTCTTATTCGAAGATAAAGAACATTTTTCATAATTCTTATTAGAAAATGGTGAAGGTACTTGTAGCACATATCCTAAAAGAAATTTATTCAGAGGATTTGAACCAAATTTTTGATTTACATGGTCTAGATGAAGCATTTGTTAGAGCATTGTTTGATATAGCATGCTTGGGGATACCAAAGTGCCTTTGACTTATCGACAAGTTTGGCTTGCACTCCTCCTAAGGTTGATCATAATCATTCATGTTTTCTCATCATTTTAGTCCATGTATTTTAATCTCTTTTGGTAGGAACACCATAAAAATCCTGAATACTTGAAGAAATTCTAGATTGAAAGGAGGCCTCAAGTGTTTGGGAAAACTGATTTTTCGTGTCCCTTTTTATGCAATGAATAATTTGTGCTTGAAGGAAATTCTAGGGAATATTATGTGCTATATGATAAGTCCTCCATTGACACGGTGCCCACCATTTCTCACAAAATAATTGAACTAGAGAAAAGGATTATTTATCTGGAAAAGGGGGAGCTAGATTAGGTGCAATAAGAACCATTCATAGAACCAATACCAACTTTAGGGAAGAGAAGGGATGAGTCAAGCTCCAAACCCCCAATTATAATTTCTAATGGAGAAGAGGACATGTCCCTATCTCATTCGCCACTCTAGAGTGAAAATTTCTTCTACTAAGGACAAGAGAGGAAGGTTTTCTAGTTCCGTCATCCACTCACTCGGTGCATCATGCTCCCTATCGAACATGAATTTTTAGGACCTCGGTCAATTCCTTCTCCAAGAACACACACCCCACACAAGGTTATGGGAATCTAGGTCTAGCTAAAGACCTTGTAACCCTCCCGACCCACTAGGTGCAATGCTCACTCTTCCACTCACTCCAAAAATTCCCTCTCAATCTTCTGGACTATTAAGTTTATCATTCACAAGGGAAGGGGAAAACAATATTTTTCACAGGTGGTTTGGATCTTCTAGACTGTGTATCCTCTCATCAGAAGAAAATTGAGCTAGAAAATATTATGGACAGTCCTAGTATGACTCTTTAGTCATTGATGGACATGGGGATGTCCCAAGATCTATAAGGTTCCATCATATTTTCCAGACGACATAGGAATTAAGGGAATTCATATGCGAGGAAGAATAAGTTGTTGAACAAACTTCCTCCATTAGGGGGAAGTTTTGAAAAGGGAATAAAATACATCGAACTTTTTTTTTTGTTGTCTTTACTTTCTACATGTACACAACCTTCTCTATCATGTGTTGGGGCCCCTATAGAACCCCAATTTTTTCCTTTTTAAACATGTAGAAAGAAAAATATCTCAATGGTTTATATGCTTTCACAAATATATACAAAATATCATCTAATCAATATAAAACTAATGCATTGTACCATATTACAATTGATATTAGAAAAAAATTAATGTCGAGTAATAATTACCCTTAATGAAAAAAATATATCAAATATAACATCAGTTTAGGAAATAAATATGGAAAGAAAGTACAACTTTAAGAACAACAAGCTTAAGCTTGTTCATCATCTCTTATGTCTGGACCATTTTCTTCTTCATTTTCCATTCCCGTGTCCATTCCCGTGTCTTTTTCTTCTAGAAGTCTCACCACTTATGCATCATATCTCTGGAAAAGCTCATTTATTTCATCTTCATCTAGTCCTGTGTGGTGTTGAAAGATTAATGTATTTCTAGCTATTGCATCCACACAGTGACCCATATTCTTCTTATATTCCGGTGGCCTAGCTTTATACTATGTGATTTTGTTTTCAATCTTCCTCATTGTTTTAATTACTTCATACAAGAAATCTTATTTCTGAATATTATTCTCAAAAGAGTTAAACAAGAAATCGGTCTTCAAACCACCATAAATCATTTTGAATTTTTCAAATACCATATCTTCCTATTTGGATCGATGGCATCTATAGTATCATCAACCCAATTTCTTTTAACTTCAAGCTTTTCTTTGATCCCATTCAAAGTCTCCACTCTAATATTTTCTAATTCCTCCATAGCATGTTGAATTCCTTTGAATTCTGTTGGCACAATCCCTTATTGTTCAACCAATTCATCACTAAGCTGAGTTATGCGGTCTAATTTGGGAAAAAATCCCTCAAAGTAAAATATTTCATTGTCACATTGCTCAATTATCTCATCAATCTCATTAAGCCTACTTTTGAGTTCTTCATATTTTTCCCTGGCTTTCTCAATTGCTTCTTTTCCCTTCCTTGTTAGCTTTTCAATCCATGTGTTTATGGCTTGAACCTTCTTGTGACTTTATCAATTTTTTCCAATTCTTCAAGGGTATTGACAAAAGTACTTGCTTGAGTATGACTGGGTTTCCCAATTAGTTGTTACATACTAGAACTCAAAGCTTTGACCTGTTCTTTTAATTTATTTTTGTTATCCTATCTTCATCCACCTTTTACAACAGGTCACTTACCACCTCTGATACTCCCATTTTTAATTGATCTCTTGAAGGTTTTCCCATTTGAATGATGTAGTCACTAGTTATATTGTCTCTGGTTTTACCTTCATAAGGGATTGATTTCTAAATTTTGGACCCTAGTGAACCAAGATGGGCCTTGGTAAGAACCCCACCCTTTTTGGAATTTCTTACCATTTTTAGAAAAGATAATGCAAAGTAAGATCAATAGTCCGAAGGGAAGAATTTATTTTTCTTCATTTGAAATCAATTCACTAATCCATCCCTTTGCAAGACTTGTCCCAACTTTTGTTTCTTGCAATTCTTGTTGGGGTTTCTCAGGGACAACCACCAATTGATTGAATATTCCTTGTTCATCCTAGGCTAATAATTTTTCCTATTTTTATCATCTATTTCAATAGCCATTTCCTTGTTCTTACCCTGTACTAGAAATTCCTCCAATTGTCCTTCTCCTTGGTCTAGAGCTTGGGATTGATTGATATCCTTATTTTTTACACTAGTAATTGAGATATATTCTTTCCTTATTTCTCCAAATGGTGTAACATTAGATTGAGCCTCTCCCTTGAGGTTTTCTCGAACCAATAACATAGTTCTACCTACCTTGAAAACTGTTGAGTTGGCACCTTTTTACTCTTATTTCGAATGATACCTTAGGTTTTGCCATGATAGATTTATCTCCTAATGCCACCTCCATATCCTCATCTAAATACTATATATCCATATCGACAATAATTTCCTCCCTAATAGTTGCATCTTGTGTAATTTTTGTTGTCTTTCCAAAGATAGATTTCCCTGTTTGGAAATGCTCATCATCCTTAGTGGTTTTGACACAATGGGAAGCATCTTATTCCATTAATATCTTTGGCCTATTTAACTTTGAAAACACTTGACATGTAGAAGAAGCTTCTAATGTTTGGATCTTGATTTTATTGGTTACAACATAAGTAATTTCTTCCATTTATGCATTTATTTGAATATTATCTACTGGTTTTTCTATTTGTTCATCAATAGATACATCAAGTGCATCCAATGTGGAGAATTCTTCACCAATGTCAACATCTATCACATCTTCTTGAGCCTTTGCAGAATCCTGCAATGTTTCAAACAAAGGTATATTCACATCCTCAGTAGGTAGGGTTTCAGATGTTTTCATACCTAGAATCAAGACTTTTCCATCTACTAGATTAAATGAAATATTTTCTTGGGTCATTTTCTCTTGAGTGTTTCCCATTGTTACTCCTTTCAAAGGAAAATTTGAGAATAAAGGCACTAATTTATCTACCCGTGGTACACGTGCAACAAGTCATATCGATAAACATCATTTCTTTTATGTTCAGGGGGTCAATCACCACATCCCTATGCTTATGTTTCTTGGGTGTATGGGCACCTTCTCTTACCAGGATTGGCTCATAGACAACCTTTTGTTTCTTATGTGCCCTTTCAAACTTTTTAAGGTCCCGTGTTATTATTTTCTTTTCTTTATGTGGCCTAGATTGAGAATGACCGCTTTTTATAGCCCCACTCATTAATTTGTCAACACTATGAGGTTTTGGAAAAATACTTGAAGGAACCAAATGAGATGCCAAACCTTTCCCCTTTTCTTGAAGTGGTGATGTAAAAGTAATAGGAGCATTCTCCATATATTTTAGAAGCATTTCCTCAGCTTTTTTTCCTTAGGCAGATATAGAAGTATCAGCCCCACTAGTGGTCGAAGTTTATTCATTTATAAGTTCAAGGGTATCTTTAAAGGAAATTGAGGATATTTTCCTCTCAATTGATCAATTCTGTTGGCCCCTTCTCACGGGGGAGGAATATCATCATTAAATTTTCCCAAATCCTTGAAGTTGTTGAGGATTCTTATGTTCTAGATTGATAGATCAATATTCTTCGAGCCAACCAATTTATTGTTCTCCTCATTACATTAGTTTTTTTAATATTGGTAAATAGTTTTTTGAAAGGGACTATACCCTTGTGTACAAAAGAAGGCCTAAAAGCCGGAATAAGAGAGAGGAGCAGAGAAGCTGTAGCAAAGCACAAAAGTTACAGCAAAGAACATCGAAGCCCAGAAACAGCTACACAAACGAGACTTAACAGCAAAACAACGGCAAAAAAACAGCAAGCCTACAGCCAAGAAGCAGTAATAAAAACAATAAGGACCAGCAAAAGTAGTCGGGACTACTTCTTGGCCGCTTGATCAATACTCATCTTTACTCTTTTCCAAGCATGATACATGCCCAACGTGGTCATATGAGCAGCATCCGTCTTATCGAGCTCCTCTCTGGTTCTTTTGCTCTCTTTCTCATTGCCCCAAAGTGTAGCCGGGACACCGCTAAGATGTGAAACACTTCTTGCATGACCTTCGATGAACTCCTCGATGGCCCTGAAGGCTGCAATATTATACTCATGCCTAGTCTTCATCTTCCCTAGGCGGGAGTCTAAGGAGGTCAGTTTTTTGTATATGTCATCAATCTGGCTATTGCCAATGCTCCCTTCCCCCTCAATGCTTTTTTTGCCTTTTTGCTTAGCAAGGTTTTTGACCTCATCCTTCAGCAATTTAAGCTCAGCCTCTAAGGCCTCCAATCTCCTAGAAGGGTTATCCGTTGGTGCCGCCTGGGGACTGGCACTACTAATGTTCAGCAGATCACGAGCAATGTCTTCCAAAGGTTCATCCCCCTCAGCAGTAGACTCAAGGTTGAGTCTCCAGAAGCTCCCTGGTGACACGTTTAGAGGTAGAGACGGGGTGGGTGGCAGGGCAAGGCAGCAATGGGAGGAAAAGAAGGAGAAGCATGAGAGCGGCATGGGTAGGGGCAAGAAGCGGGAGGCGGGGCAAAAGCAGCAGGGAGCAGGGGAGACAGGATCGGCAGCGTGAGCCAATAAAGCCGGGCCGGGAGAGGAAGGGAGACCGGGGAATTTAATAAGGCAGTGCTTATGAATAAGCAAAATAAGCCCTTGGTGTAAGGGAACCACCGGGAATGCTTTTGGAACTCCAAAATGGAGCGCTCAAGAGAGTTTAAAGATAGTGAGGGAAGCAAACCAACCTACTCCTACGAAAGTGATTCAAAAAGACAAGGTGCTTGGCAGGGACAGTAACAAACCTGCCTTCCAAGGATATGAAGCGAATCATCATGCGGGTGACTTCATCATACGGAGATGGAATTGAGTTAACAAGCAGACCCGCGGTGTTGAATATAAGCTTCTCCTCCTCCTCCACAAATCTTCTCTCTTCAACCTCTTTGATAACCCTCTTGTTGAAGAAGCGGTATCCTTCCAAGCTGAGGCCAGTCGCTTCGGCTATGAGTTCCTCATTAATAAGAATTTTCTGCCCTCCATAGTCGACCGTCCTCTCATTCCACTCCTTGGCAAAGCGAACAGAGATGCTTTGATCATGTCCTTGCACTCTTTCCACAAAGTTGGTGAATCCGCCGATGCTAAGAATGTTCCAGAGCTCAGTGTTTTCTTTCCAGTCAGGGTCCGCGCACGGCTCAATCTGGCAGGGAGGCCCTCCCATCTTCACAATGATGTGCTGGTTACAACAATTTTCAGAATACCTTTGGGCGTTGAGAGTGGTTCGTTTCTCACTGTTGCGGGTCGCATAAAAATGGGAACTGTAGCCGTTGGTCCTCCCACGAACGGCTGTATGATTGCCGATCTGAGCCTGCGTGGAGTCGCGCGTGAAAACCCTTTCCCTGTCAGCTTTCACCTTGTAGTTATCTTCGGTTTTCGCGGAGCTTGGCATCCGAATATCAACAGCTATTGTACCTCCCGCGTGCGCTGTTTTTAAATTTAGACAACTCCACTTGAAGTTCCTAAACAAAATCTTGCTATCATTTGAAGTAGATATCATTTGCCACGCCAAATAAATTAAAACAGCACATGTGGAAGAATTTATGGATTTCCTCCAAAGATTAAGGCATATCTCTAGAGATTGTTTGCGTGTGAAGGTCCGCATGTATCTTTGTTGTGAAGCCGATTAGGGATACTATCATTATCCCAAATAGTGAAATTTATATTAATGCCATAATTGGCCAATGCATTGGCGACTTGTTTCCCTCCCCTGTAAGTATGTATGATTTCGATGTCTTTGTTGAAGGTATGGTGATGCTTATGGATTCGAGAGATAAAATCTTTGATATTCCGGCTAGGAGAAGAGGACTGATTAAGCGGTTTAATAATATTAAGGAGTCCCCTTCAACAATGAGGTTCGGATATTTTGGGCCCGTGAAACTCTCAAACCCCAGAGAGAGCAGAAAGCTTCGCAAAATGATTGGTTTGGATTCCCATTTTTCCAAAGCATATGCAGCAATCAAATTACCTTTATGGTCCCGTATTGCTCCTCCTCAGTTCTTTGTTCGAGGTTCCCCTTAGAGGCTCCATCAAAGTTCAGCTTGAACCAATTGGATTCAGGGGGATGCCATTTAACCAAAGATCTATCCACACTATTCCCGGGGTTGCTCCAATATCCGATCTGCCAATTTGATAAGATGTGCTTTTCATTTCGTGGTAACAATTGTTCTTGGGAGGTTTAAATCTGGCCATGTCCTCTTTGATGCCTTGGGAGATCTTGCCAGTAGTGAATTTAAAATTCTGCTTCTTATTTCTAAAAACGATATTATTTCTATCCTTCCAGATCCTCCAAATTAAATGCGGGATGGCTAATTTCCAGATTCTTTTGATAGCACAATGTCTGAATGGTGGGTTCCATTGATTCCATAGCTGAATAAGATCCTCCGGCATCACCTGAGAGCTTCAAATTTGGAAAGGACAAAGTTCCAAGCTCTAAAGGCATAATCACAATGTATGAACAGATGGCTAATGTCTTCATAGTTATTCCTACAAAGGTGGCACCAATTGGGAATGATAAATCCTCTTTTCATCAAATTGTCAGTGGTGAGAATTTTGCCTCTGATGGCCAGCCAAAGAAAAAATTTTATTTTGGGGGTTAACTCAGGCATCCAGATCAAGTTCCAGTTAAAATCTGATTGGTTACTGTGGAAAAGACTGGTATAACCAGATTTGACTGAGTATTTACCATCGTGTGAATTGCTCCAGATCAGCTCATCCTTGGAATCCAACTGACACAAAGGGATGAGATCTAAAAGGTCTTGGAGGAGGAGATAATTTGTATCCTCATTACATTAGTTATCCAAATATATGAATCATATTATTTGTATCCATTACGATCTCAAGGGGCTATAGGTTATCCCTCCACCTTTTGATCAAGATAATACTTACTCACCGTATGTGGATCATCCATAATTCCCTCAGGGATAATTGCAAACTTGAAATCTATAATTTGGGCAAGAGTCATTCTAGAGAAGTCTCTCAACCTTACCTCTTTCTCATATCTAAAATTTATCCAATAATCTTCAAAGTGAGGCTCATGTTCAAAAGTGTTTACAATATTATTAAACACCCACCTGATATCATAGTTAGCTCTTGCTTCAAACTTTTCCATCTCAAACCTTTTCAATTCATCTTCAATTAATCTTGAATTTAAAATTGAAGGGCATGAGTACCTTCCAATTTTGATGGGGAACTTAATATTTGTCTTATGTTTCCCGAAATCAATTTGTGAACCGGTGTTAATTTCCTTACCAATTCACACAAAGCCATTTTATCATCTAAGTACTTAGGTAATTTACATGGTTTACCTTCAAAACCACTAACCCTGATATATGTAAATTTCTTGTACTGAATGAAATAACATCCATATTCCATGATTACTTTTCTATCCTCCTCAGAGATTATGTATTACTCCTACTCTGGTTTGAATAGACATATGATTGGTGTAAATAAATCATCATTAACCAATATTACATTCCCACTCCAATTAACCAACTACAATTGGGGAAAATATCATGCATTTGGCATTATTTAAAATAAATGCATAGTAAGAGGCCAGGGAAATTCCTATGTCCTGCAACATTGTAAATCAAGTAGGTCATCATATAAAACCCCAACTTTGAAGTATCACGCATTTCTATTTTTAATGCCAATGCAACCATGTGACTGTGAAGTGCTTCTACAATGAAAGTATCCCAGTAGATGCTTCCCTTCCTTTCTAAAACTATCCACATGTAAGTGCACATCCATTCCTTGAAATCATTCATGGTCTCTAGTCCAACCATTCAACTTAACAATACAATATGACCTCTTCTTCCTCAAAAAATTGTGCCCTAACCAATATTTTAGGGATTCAAGTTGTTGGTTTTTTCTCTACTAAGAGCCATTTAGTATTTATGAGCTTAACATAACCTCTTTCACTTTCTTCATAATCTCGTAAATATAACTTAATAACCTTGGTTATTGGATTTTTATTACAGGAAACTTGAGCATTATTCTGATAGCTACAAGTGTCAAAGTCAACACTCCATCACCCCTTCCATCTAGTACTTCCCTCTTTCCAGGTCATAATTCATAGTGCAAAGCCATAATAATTTTGGGAAATGTACTGATGGTGGAATAACACCAACTAAAGTGATACGGCTATCTTGAATTTCTTTCATAGACTCACTCTTGTTAGGGCTATTCAATCTTTGAAGAAAATCCTTTAAGTCGGCATTCATTAAGTCGTGTCTATAATTTTATCCAAATCACTCGTGATTCCAGGACATAACCAAGAACGAAGATGACATGGTTTTCATCTTAAAAACCCTAACTTTACTTCAAATTTTCTTTCCAATAGAAGAAAAGTACATGAATTTTTTTGTTTCTTACCAATTTTCTTGTGAATGTCGAACAATTTAATCCTCAATTCACAAGCTTTTTGATCTCTAGTTCCCAATTCGAGCTCCATGATCAATTTCACGTTATTCCTCGGTGAAAATTACTAATAATGGAAACTATATCTCAAAAATGGACAACCAAAGGATCAAGGAATCTAAAAACTTTAAAATCATCCTTGATTTTTACAAAATGCATTAATTGTGGCATAAATTAATGTGTTGCATCGTGTATGTTCTTTTCCTTTTGCCAATTTTAAATGTGATTCGTCCATGTGGAAAAGTCTTACGTAAATTCAGGCTCAAGGAGATTCTTTGCACTTTTTCTTTTTGTTAAAAACATATACACTTTTAGTCATCTGACCCGATTTTCTACCTTTGAATTTCATCCTGAGCTTGACACATGGTCACATCTAAATGATAGCAGAGCTATGGGCCCTTTCTGAAACTTTGTTCCTATTTTATTTTAAACCAAAAATACCAACTTGCTCGATTACCCGTTGCCCCATTCCTTACTTAAGAAAGATCCACATGTCTTTTGCAGGATTCAAGAGCTTCTTTGAACTTTTATTCATCATTAACCTAGTGTGCAAAAAAACAAATATGCCCCGATTTCCTACATCTAGTCTATTTACGAAAAGTGTACCTCCTCGGAGGTGGAGTAAATTTATGCTTGTGAATTTTCTAATTACAAATATTCAGAGTAATATTCATCAGGATTTGGGGTCTAATTCACATATTGTGAATGCTACAGAAATTTATAAGTTTGTAAATTAGACCCAAAGATACCGCAACCAACTAGAACATGTCACATATCATCAAGCGATGGAACCAAATATGAAAGTTGTAATACAATTAAGGAACATTGCACAAAATTAATTATCCTAATTTAAACCTAATTCATGATTTTTTTTTTTTTTTGCAAGGGTTCTCAAAAATAACATGTCTAACACGATCCTCAACCAAAAAAGAGGAAAAACAACCTACATATGGGAAATCCAAATAAAATTAATCAATAACTGTAACTTTTGAATTTACACCTTTTACGGATAAACAGAAAACACAAAATTTTTGAAGGCGGTATCAAACAAAAAGAAGTGAGACAATATCAAACACCAACATGCTTGATGATATTAAGAAGAGCTTCCATAATCTTGTGAAATAATCTTGTACCTCCTTCCTTATTTTGACAAACAACTTTTTATATCTCTATTATGATGTTGTTGACATTGAGTGATATTTTGTTGATATTCTATTGAATTCTTATTGCTCTTTGGATTTTTGTTGACTAGTTGTCTCTCCGGTCTTGTTTTGGTTTCTTTGTGTTGTATTGAATATCTAGGAAATGGTTTTGTTGTAACTAGGTAGGGTCCCAACCAAAATTTTTTTATCCTTAATAAAAATAATCCTTCCTTTAATTAAATAAAAAACACTACTTAGGTTTTAATGAAAAAAACTAGGCTATATTTTTAAAAAATAGCCTAATATTTCAAAAGGACCTAAGATAAATATTAGCAAGCTTTGATTTTAATAAAAATTAAACCTAAGTTTAATAAAAAAGCTTAACATCGGGATAGATTTAAAAAATCAGAGAAGGGACAAAGCCAGGTTAACTTGGACAAGGGAGGTAGGTTAGGATAAAAATGTGTGTCAAGAACGGGGCTTGAGGTGGTGAGTCGGTCAATATGATAAACTCAATGGTTTAGTTGAGGAAAGGAAAGAGTTCCAATAGGATATGGAGGATGCAAAACATGGGAAAATCTTAGATAATAATGAGTGAGTTTAATGAAAGAGATGATGGCCAAGGGAACCAAATTAGATCGGGGCTAACAAACATAAGAGGTAGGGTTAAACAAATCGAATGAGTAGGAAAAGGAGATCAATAGAGATCGATAAAGAGATCAACCAATACAAATGGAATAGTCCCAAAAATGAGCTAGAAAATAACTTAACACAACAAAGTGAATGGAGTGGGGAAGGGATCATGATCTAGGGTAGAGTTGAAATGAGCATAAACAAGAAATATCTTAGGAAAAAATGACCAACTTGTAGAGCAATGCATTCAACTTTCCAAGGAAAAATAAGGGAGAAAAACCCAAGCTAACAAAAAATCAACATTTATGAAGGAGCTAAGTGGTGAGTAGGGTTAAGAACTAGGGAACAAGGTGAGGCTAGGAAAGGATCCAAAACATGACTTACAAACCAAGGTAGCAACTTGTGAACCAAGTTGGGTGAGGTTAGATCCCAAATAGATCAAGTTCCAAATGGGTAGGGTATTTCAAAGGAAATGTAGGCCAAGCCAAGGGATTTTAAAGCACTCATGTGAGTTGATGAAGGAGATCATCAAGCTAAGGTAAACAGAAAAACCCACTATTAAAGAACCTAGCAAGAAAAAAACAACCCATTACCAAGAAAATAAACTTGATTCAAAAGTAAGACAACCCAAATCATTGAGGAGAGAACCAACTCATAACCAAGGTGACCCAAATCACTTGGATAGGAAACCAACTCACTAGTTAAACTAGCACTGCCAAGGAGCTCAGCTAAGCTTGGAGAAGGACTTAGAAGAAATGGTAAACTAAAAATGTAAGACAATAGGAAAGGAGGGGAAACAAGTAGGATTGTAAGTAAAAAGCACCAAAAAAATAATCTTAATTTTTAATGAAAATTTCCCACAAACCCAAAAATAAGAAATATATCCAACTTTATATTTTACTCAAACATTAGCTACAACTAGCCAAATCTAGCGAGAGAAACACCTTAGAACCGCACATACACAAACCCAAGATAGTAAAAATATAAAAATAATCATTAAACCAAATTATCACAAGAAATAAATGAGTAATAAACTTTCACGAGAAACTATAAAGATTAAAACTAGGAGTATTTAGCAATAATTAGATTGTGAGTACAAAGTTACCGAAAATAAAGCTTCAATACCATATGAGAGGGGATTCAAGATCTCATGGAATGGCGCGCAAATTGATGGATTTACACTCAAATAATATCGTGAATTACCTCCAACTAATCAGCAAGTAAAACATGAACTTAAGGAAAGGTGAGTCAAGCACATTTTCCAATGCGATTCAAAACTTACATAAGGAGCGAAAACAACATGAAACAAAAATTACTTAATAACTAGCAAGTAAGGGGTGTGACATGATTATCGAGAACAATGATATGGAGCTTCAAGAACCTAATGAAATCACATGAACATCAATATTTTTGCACTTCAACGGAATAAAAGATGTGCTCCAAGTAATCAATAAGAGATTAACCAAAAACCAAAAAGAATGTGCATAAAGGAAAATAGTATAGCATTCTCATATATCAAAAAAGGGGTACATGTATGAGTGTTGTGTAAATCCCATGCTTGGACTCATCATACCTCGGCAAGGGAGAAAAGAGTTACATATCCTAAATGGAAATTAACTCTTGTTTGATGCACACAGACACATATGGAAGATTCTATGAAAAAATTATCATATAATTCATAATGGAAACCTAGACCTATGATATCACCTCGGTGAGATGAAGCACTATAGGTGAGGGAAATTCACCTAATAAATAAATCATAAGTAAATAATATCCCTCACACCAATAGTAACTACCTTTACTTCCTTGAAATCCTTCCAATGAATGCTCCCAAAAACATAAGTGAATCCCTCCAATTAAGAACACAACGAGTTCCCACAAAAATATTCACACTCAACTCATAAATACCAAAACCAAACACAAAAAAAAAAAGTGAATAAAGGAGTCTTTACGTGTTTAGATTCTTGGAGAAGATATTGGTTTCAAGGAACATGCCATACTTAACTCAATATTCAATGCTCATGCCACATTGTGGCTCATACAACTACCAAAACCTCCCTCCAAATTATCCCTTTAAAACTTAATAAAATTGCATGGTGGTGATACATACCAATGCTAAAAATAGACTATTAATAAAGCTTATGCCAAGTGGTTTATCACCATACAATTCCATATTAACCAAACAACCAACTTGTTAGCCATGGTGGTCCCGAGACCCCAAATATCATGCTAGGTTAAACTTGTAAAACAATAAAACAAAATGGTGTTGCATGACCCTTTTGAAAATGAAACATAATTATTAATAATATATATATATATATATATATATATATATATATATATATATATATATACATATATATATATATATACATATATATACATATATATATATACATATATATATATATATATATGCATATATATATATATATGTGTGTGTGTGTGTGTGTGTGTGTGTGTGTGTGTGTGTGTGTTTGTGTGTTTGTGTGTGTGTATTATTAGTTAATGATTAACTAAAATTAACTAAAATATGGAATAATAATAGTTAATCTAATCTATTAAAACATGTAAATAAATGCAGTAAATGACTATAGAAAGTGACCCAAACAACTAAACTAATGTAAATAGAAACCCTAATATGTAAGAAGAGTAAGGAAGTGACTCATATGATAAGAGGAGCTTGATGGTGTGTCACAAAATAAACAAAATAATCTTGAAGCAATAAATACTATGGAAAGGTCCTAAAAAGGACATATATTGACTGATTCTCTGGACTAGGGCACTTAGAGAAGGATTGGGGCACATGTGGGCACCTTGGTCTAAAATATGGGCATTCTGGTCTATGTATGAGGTCAAAATTGAGTTTTATAGGTTCGGAAGGTGGTGAAATCCCTTGTTGTGTGTCACATCAGATTCGCTGCACTACACCAAGTGTCATTGACAATCCAAGATGAAAGTAAGACCTGTAAAAGACCATAAGAAGTATCAAAAACCTTTAAAAAAGAATACAAATTAAAAGGTCGATGACCTCATCTACCACAACACCTGGACTTACTAAGTCTTGAACTAAATTCCACACCCAAATGTAACTCTAGTGTGTGTGTGTGAATCATGTACCCTAGTTTCTCTTGTGTTAGTCACACTTTTGAGGTAGAGAGAAATAGATATATGTAAAAATGTAGTAGAATTATGGATGAAATAGAATAGAATCCTCTCATATGCTTATGTGATGCGAGATGAATCAGCCTTGTCCTTTGTGATAAAGCTAAATGTATTTAAATGATCTCCAAATTCCTTAGATGAATGCAACCCTAGGTGGATGACGGTAGTGACTAGTACTTGGTCCCTCATTATGGTCTCACAACTTTATATTATAGGGTTCTCTTGATCTAATTTTGTAATTAACCCCAAAATGGTTTACCAACAAAAAGATAAGAAGCTAAAATGGCTAGAGAGTTCCCAAAATGTGGTAGGAAATTTCAAAAGGATTGGGGCACCCATGGTGGGACCAAGGTCCCCATGGGTGACCCAGTCAAACCTAAATTAATGTGAAATGACAAAAGATGACTAGGCATCTTTGGTGAAAGAGATCGGGAATGATGAAAGTAAACAAATTATGATGGCCAAAAGATGAGGGGTTGATTATTACTTTCTTCACTCAAAAATCTTCTAAATAGTAGTATGAGACTGGGACTAAGTAATGTCTAAAGTGCATGATTTTGTGTCTATATTTTACCCCACTTTATGTTGGTGAGTGGAAATCTCGGTAACATAAAGTAGATATAGATACATACATGATAATACATGTAGAGTGATGCGAAACACGTTGAAGAACTAGATAAAGTGTGGAATGAAAAATATGACAGAGTGTTGAATTTAAAGATGTAAAGTGCAAAAAAAGTGATGAGAGTGAACCTAGGGCATAAATGTGTGTGTAGTTGTTAATGTGTGTAATGTACCTACACGGTTAGTATGGTGTGTGTTGACTTGAAGATGGTGTTGTTGATGCCATTATTTTTGTTTTTGTTTCCCCCATTTGAATACTTGTTTCTCATACGGTCGGACCTACAAGGAGAAAATGATCAAGTAGTCAAATATATATGTATGTATGTGTAAAAATTCAATGTAAAATATGCATGTATATAAATGTAAAAATAATTAGAATGTAAGATATGCAAATGTAGAATGTAAATGGAACATGTACACCTCATCCATGTCGAGAAAGAGAGTGTAGAAGAATGTCTTATATTTCGGTGTTTTTAAGTGATCCGATGTCATAGGCCAAATAAGTATAGGGAGGAATTCCACTATATCCTCCAACCTTTAAAGGCTTCCTTGAACATGTGTGAAGAGATCTATATACATCCTAGTTTTTTGGGTGATCTAATGCCACTGGATAAAGAATTATAGGGAGGAGTTATGTTGTATCCTCCAACCTTTAACTCGCTTCCTAAAATGCTAAGGAAAACCATGTCATGTAAAATCTATTGTGGATGGGGTTCGTAGATTGGTCTAAATCCACTCGTTGTATAACCCAAAATTCCAAGGGCATAAAGTGCACTAAACTCGAACTAGTGTAGAAGCGATGTGTAGAATACAAAACCCTAAATGATGCCCCCCTCTTTAGGGGTACATGTGATGTTGGTGATAGGAGAATGCAGCCCTAAAAGACAACCAACCACATGAACTCTATAACTCTACCCTATAAGGGGAGGGAATGCACTTGGAAGAAACTAAGGCATGCTCAAACAAGAAGGCTAGCCAAAGACCGGTGTTAGTATGAATAAACATGCATGTCTAAGACGATGTATAATCTATGAAAACATTGTAACATCTACCAAGCAATGTAGTAATGTAAACACACAAGAAGACAAGTAAGATGCACAAAATGGGCTAAAAACATGGGACATCACTCACGATGTCGTAAGACACATAATTCTATCATGGCCTCATACAAGTGTGCACACCAAACATAGGGAAAGTCCCACATACAAGGACAAGCAATATGCAGACAATGTAAAAACAAGTATGGAAGTAAATATGCCTGCATAACAAATGTTGCACATGAAGCACTCGTTATCATGTTAGAAAGATAACCAGTATGTCAAAAGCATGTACAATGAGTAATATAGAGTGCTAAGTATGAAATGAGACCATAGATTTTGTGAGAAATGATGGTAGATGCCCCCAACAACCGAGTGTAGGAAGGGTAGAAGATGAGCATTAGTGTTACGTATAAGAGACCTATATTTGCGATCACAACTAGAAAAATACGTGAACCCACATGTGTGGATGATATATATAAATGACATACAAATAATCTAGTTAGCATGTGTAATAAATTGAGTATGAATAAGAAAAAGTAATCAAGATTAAAATAAACCATACTATATGACATGTTGTGCATGGATGGAATGGAATGCAAGATGGAATGATAGGAGCCACATGCCCCCGAGTGAATGGAAATGTATGCAATGAGGTTTATTTGGTTTTCCCCCTCAGTAGTCAAGAATGAACCATAAACGAGAGTACGTCATCAGGAAATAGTCAAAGTGTGTGATGTTTTCTGTGATGATTGTGTATGTGTAGTGATGATGATATGTGACATATAGAAGAGATGTGCATGAACCTTATATCCTAAGCGTATATCACGACAAAATGAATGTATGAGTGATGATTTATCCCTAAAGCATGTATCACTACAATATGATAGAGGAAGTGATGATGTAGCCTATAGCATGTGTCACTACAAAATGAATAGTAGGGAGTGGTGATGTAGCATAAAACGTATACCACTACAAAATGAATAAAAGGAATGGTGATGTATCCTAAAGAGTATACCACTACAAGATGATAGAGTAGGTGAAAATTAATCCTATAAAATATGTCACTATCCTATTAATGTCACATGATGAAAAGTCAAATGATGAGAATGTAAGTATCATAAGGTCCATTTGATTTGTAAACCCTCGACGATTAATTATGGACCGAGGAAATAGAGTGTGTCATAGGGTAGTGAGTTCAACGCGTAAAATACAATGTGTAAAATTTAATGCAAATATGTGTATATATCCTAAAGGTGTGCTATGTAAGATTCATAGGATGTAATGTGAGTGTTGTAGATAAACGTAGTGTATAATAATAAAAACTAGTATGATGTATGATGTATAGCTAAACAATGATCGAAATGTTGTAGAATGCATGATGTAGTATGTGATATGTGTGATGACTCACAATGTGTAATGACTATAGTGCAATGTGTGGGGTTCATGTGTAGTAATCCCTCAACAGTCAAGTGTGAACTGGAGCACAAGAGTGTCTCATTGGGTAATAACGACACTAAAACATGTGATGATTATGTCTATGTGAGAAGATGGATGTATGGGAATGCAAAGATGATAGATGCTAATATGAGTGTGGGGGTGTGAAATTCTATTCTCCCTAAGTTTAAGATAGAGAATATGACTGTGTCGCTATCAAGGAGATCATCATTGTCATGATTTAAACCTACTAGAGCAACATCAAAAATCTGTTAAGCTATAGAGTGAGGAGGGTCATGTTGTAGTATTTCTTAAGAAGGTAAATCATCTATTTTGAAATTTATTTGATCCTTATTAAGGGATAGAGTTGAGGTGAACTTATGGTATACATAGTCGGGTGAAGTATGAGGAGGAATATAATTGTTAGGTAAGTACTTCCTAAGCTCATTGATACGATGAGTGATTTTGTAAATAAGTGTGAATAGAGATATTCATGGTGAGAAGACTCTACGATGATGGATGAAGAAGGATACTATAAGTGTGAATGATGAGTTCAGTTCAGCAAAATGATTAACTTAAGTGTGCAATAATAATCATTAATATAATATAGAACAACATGTAAATACAAGTAAATGACTACAAGAAATGACCCAAATAACTAGGCTAACGTAAAAGAAACCCTAATATAAAAGAAGAGTGAGGAAGGGACTTAACCGATAAGAGGAGCTCATTGAATTGTGTTGTAGAATAAAAATAATAATATGGAAGTAGGAAAAGCTTTTCAAAGGTCATAAAAAGGACAAATATTGACTATTTCTTTGGACAGTGGCGGCGCCAGAGAAGGACCGGGGTTCCTGTGGGTGTCTGGTCTATAATATGGTCACTCTTGTCTATGTAGGAGGTCCAAAACTGAGTTTTACATGTTTGTGGTGGTGTGAAACCCTCTTTGTGTGTCACATCAGATTTGTTGGATTGTGTCGGTGTTTTAGATAATCCAAGATGAAAGAAATACCTACAAGAGACCATAAGAAGTATCAAAAACCTTAAAAATAAGAATGCAAATAAATAGGTCAGACTAACCTCAACCTCCAAAACAAAGTGGACTTACTAACTGATCATTACACTACATTCAAAACCCAAATGTAGTTCTAGTGTGTGTGTGAATCATGTGCCCTAGGTGCTCTTGTGTCAGTCACACTTTGTGAAGTAGCGAATAATAACTAGATGTAAAAATGTAATAGAATGGTGGATGGAATAGAATAGAATCTGATCTTATGTTTTTGTGATGGAGATGAACCAACCTTTTCCTTTGTATAGAGCTAAACATATGCAAATGATCTCCAAATTCCTTAGATGAATGCAACCCTCGGTGGAAGATAGTATTGACTAGTGTTTGGTCCCTCATTATGGTCTCATAACTTTATATTTATAGGGTTCTCTTGATCTAATTTTTAATTAACCCGAAATGGCTAGCCACCAAAAAGATAAAGATCTAAAATGGCTAGAAAGAGCCCAAAAAGTGGCAGGAAAGTTTGAAAATGATCGACCCCCTGGTGGGACCAGGGTTCCCATGGGTGCCCCAGTCAAGGATAAAATGATAGAAGATGACCTGAAACAAACTAGGAACATGGATGTAAAAGGTCGGGAATGAAAAAATAAAATAAGATAATATGGAAAAAAATGGGGGTTAATTAGTAATTTCTTCACTCAAAAACCTTCTAAATAGTAGTATGAGCCCTTAATTACATATCCGAAAAAGGGAACCAACAATATACTTTGTATACATACTCGTAAAGAGTAATATATAAGTAGAAGGTTACTAATCACCTCATGCAATCTACTTGCAAGGTTTATGACAATTATCAGATGGATTGCATTTAAGATTTATTCTCGGATTTGAATATATGTGTATTTAAATAAGTGAAGCATAAAATTAATTATAAAAGAAATCCCTAGATTTGAAGTGACAAAACTGGTTGTTACATTTTGGTATCAAAGCTAAAGGTTGCATCTCTTGGACTTATGGGTCCTTACACTTTGAATTATGATTTTTATTAAAAATATAAAATGAATTTGAGAATGATGTACCATAGATAATGAACCAAACCAAAAAATGCTTCAGGTTTGGTGGTAAGTAAGTTAGGAAAACACTCTAATAGGCCTTCATGACACACACAACTAGAAGGATGCTAGGAGAAGTTGGTAAGTGTGAACAAGATCATCTAAGACAAACAAAATGAGCTAAATGATAACAATTAGTAGAACGCTGCACAATTATTGAACTTTTTTAATGACTGATTTGGAAATTAAATCCAATATTAAATTAAAAAAACTAGATAGGTTGGATGGAGTAGATAGGAGAGGACTATCTCTGTGTAGTAGTGTGAAACTAAAAGGCCAATTAGGATAGAATGAAATATGCAATAAATGTTGAATCAAAATAAGTAAAATTAAAATAAGATCATTGGCTCATCTTAACCATTGAATTTTAGGAAGAAATTTACATGGGAGAGATCCGAGATGCTCAAGGGTATATAATCTTGATTGATGAACAATAAATCATGCTATTTGTTTTGAATTATCCTTTAAATCTTGTAATTTGTAATGTTTTGTATGATTTTAATGATTATTTACACATAAGATAGGTTCTAAAGCCTCGAATGTGTTTCAAATAATAAATATTCAATGTGTCTTACTTGTACAATGAGTATTGAATGCTTAGGGAAGATAAAATATTCAGGTCATGATCACTAAATCAAGGACATTATCTACTATGGATAGAAGAAGACTACCAAGTTAATTATAGTCCTTTCGAGCACTTTGTGTACCTTGAAAGAGATAATAAAGAAATAAATATATACTGAGAGTAAAATTTGTACTCTTAGGATTAAAGTAGAGTTGAGACCATTTCATGTGAATACTTAACATATTTCAAGTATATCTAGTTTTATCTTCTATTCCTTGATGATCATGAATTTACATGTTGGAAATCATATGATCTAAGTGGTGTGTAGGGTGTTAAGGCCTATAGATCAATAATGATGGATCAAAATGTAGGGCACACCTAACTTAGGTCTATAACTATGTAAAGGCTAGTATAAGACAATGAAGGTAATGGAAAGGAAAAAGACAAAAACATCACGGTATCAGGAAGGAACACAGTATAAAATATGTTGTAATTTCTAGAAGAAAGGAACAAAACCATTTGTTTGTTTGGTAAAACCAACTTTAAAATGGAACACCGCTGGGAGAAATTCTAAGAAAATAGTAATTACATAGGAAAAGACCCTAGAAAAAACAAGTAACGAAACAAACCAACCTTGTAATACTTGGGAAAATAGAAAAGAGACAACATTTCCTTGTTTGTTTCAGCCTTATAAAATATAAATTATTCTGTTTTTTTGTATATATTATATATATCGTATGATATGACTAGATTTAATGATAAAAATGATGTCATATATCTTATTGTGTAAAAAAATTTCTCTTTGAAAAGCTATTACAACTAGTATGCTTGAGTTTCGAGATCTGAAAATTACAAATTCTAATAGAAAATAACCATTGTTTTTGCAATATCATTGAAAATAACCTATGTTTATTTTTTGAATTGATGAATAAGATATAAATCATTGGGATGATGATTCATTAAGAGGGGATGTAGGTCACATCCTGTAAATTAAATATGCCATGTTAAGAGGATGAGTCGTAAATGTTGAATGAATTACAAAGGAAAGACAATAAGCCTTGTAATGAAGTTGTGTGGGAAAGTGTACGCATAAATGTATATCCTGAGAAGGATATACACCTAAACACATAATTGCACATGAAACTGCATAACAATGCTTATTTCCTAGCATCCATGGTACACTTAACATTCATATCTTACCCTTGTTTCTAGCACGAAAGTAGGGAATACTTACCTTGATGAGTGTATGATGTCATAAAGATACATTATTGTTGTATCATTTTCTGAACTTGATTTATATATGAATTTTTTTGTATCATTTGTTGACTCGAGTACGAATGGCCACTTGCCTTGCCAAAAAATAAGATTTGACACAATTTGATACCCTGCTTGGTTGTTGTGCATAATGTTGAAATTGATAACTTGACTGAAATAGTGACTTACTAAGAATGGTAGAATTTACTCATGGTTACAAAGTATTATTTCAGTATGGAATAAGGTTGATTGCAAAATGAATGAATCTCTCTCAAAATTCAAGTCAATGTTATAGAATTGATCTTCACCATGTATAAAGCTTATTATGTGTTGTTTAAGCTGGTCTTTGATCACCATTAATTTCTAGTGGTTCAAGTGATCTTTTATATACCATTCGGCTACCGATTATTTTGGAAAGGATGTATTTATATAATTGATGGCTATGGTATTTCATAACCATTGTGTATAAGTTGGGATTGGTAATTGAAAATGATGGCTTTAATTATTGTTGAGCCTAAAGTTGAAACATTATAACCTTATTCAATTGATCGGTCAACCAAGATCGATGAGTCTATTACATGTGCTTTAATTATTTCAATCTCTAAGTGGAGACTTGAAATTTAGTCAAGTATTAGGAAATGCAAATTTAGTAAGGTTTGATTATTCTAAAGTAATGATGTTTTTTTATGGCCGATTGACTCATACAATTTAATTTGACAATAAGAATATTTAAACCTAAGTTTGGATTTTTAAATCTCACCACCACTTAAGGATTGAGATATATGTGCATTCAAAGCACCACCTACTGGCTCTACAAGACGGGTAAGGTAGTAAACTCCTCAAAAAAGGCATAAATATTCTTCATGAAGCTACCAATACATGCACAATTCAGGGTTTCATTTTGGTTTTATTTCTCAACTCGAACTCTGCATGTAATTTGGGTGAGATTTTTGTGGGGTTTGGTGGCATGCAAAATGGTAGAGGGATCACAATGGCTGATCCATCTGCATATGTATATGAGCATGATCGATTTGGGGGATGATTCTCCAAAACGGAATGATTTTTATGGATTCGATGGCTAACTATAAAGTCATATTGCGAAGGGATTCAAAGAGAAAGTTTCGGAGGGAGCCAAAAATTCTCGGGCATGGATCATTATTTCACCCTCATGATGCCTCTTTCCATTTTGTATTTTCTTAGAATAAATCCTATAACAAGATATATGGGCGTGACTCTATTGTGTTGGGTTCTATATTGTTGTGTGAATGATTTGAGTTTTGTTGTTCCTTCTCAAAGTGAAATCTGTAATGATTTTGGGTCCATAGGGATTTTTGCATAGTGGTGAAAGATGTGTGTGATTATTTTTAGTTGAGTGGAAAAAACACATTTCATGGTTTCGAATTTCCTTTTAAATTGATTACTCGGGCATAGTTATATACGAGACTTTTGTTTCATATGAGATTAAAATACATTGTAGGAAGTTTATAGCGGTTGAGAATGCTATTTAGTGGCGAAGTTTCTTTTTGAAACTAATGACTATGCACTATTACATTCTTTGAAAGTTGCATTAATATCATTATGCATTGAGGTTATATTACGATTGGTTAAATTCAAACCCTTATATAGGATTATTATTATTCTATTATAATTTTTTTGTTAAAATCTAGGTTATACCTAGAATCATAAAATATTATTTAATTCTGTGACAATACCATAAAGTGGTATGCATAATAGTAATTGGGATTCTCGAGCTTCACCATTTAGCTAACTGTGTATATTTCAATCAATATCCTTCAGACCCATGTGATTGATTCCTTGATATGGAACTTAGCAAAAATCTAAAACAAAAACCCATAAAGGGATTTATGATTGGTTGATTTGATTAATCGGTTTGATCGGTTAGTATATACGTAAATAAAAATAAGTGGATACCTGTATATAGGTTGTATTGATCCAAACGGTATTTTGGGTACCCTATTTGAGCATTAGTAAAAGTCTTGCGGAAGAAAAATTTGGTTTACTCTGTCTGCAAGTTATATTTTACTAGTCATAGTATAGAAAATTAGAATAATGAACATTTTGTGGCCCTCACGAATGGTACATCGATTCGGTAATTTTTCATCATGGCATTATATACCAGTAGAAAAAACCCTTGTAAATGCAAGGGAGAATAACTTAAAAATATGACAATATGAGATTATGTTTTTAAAAGTTACATTATGGACTTATAGTTATTACAAGTACTAAAAATTATATTGAGTAATATGGATGCCTTTACTCTATGTTGATATGAGGTCTGCTTCTTATGAATTCCTTTACTAAGGCAATTAGAATTATGACAGTGAATAGTTCAGAATCTGGTATCAAGTGATTATTCTAAAATATAGGATGTTTATTCTTGCAATATATATTGATATTGTGATCTAATGTTGCAACTTTTATTTTAGTCAAATATTAAATGGAAAAATATGGTATGTGGTTATGAGGACTATTCATGCTAGTTTGCATAAAATTGGACATGTTGTAACCATGTATCATCGAGTTAGTATTAAAATAATGGTTGGCATGAAAGGATTAGTTCTTGTTTCATGAATAATACAAATGTACTCTGTGTTGATTTATATGAAAGACATATTTTGTACTTATATTTATATCTATAGAAAGATTAGTTGTAAAGGTAAAAATGAGTGGAGTTAATTTTTGCCTTCTATAATAAGTCATTTATAATCTGTAATGGGAATTCACACTTTTGAAACAAATTTTTATATTTTTTGGATATTCTTAAATTATGAATGTGTTGGAAGTTATATTCATATTGATTTATTTATAGATAAATTAATCCTTCTATATAATAAAGGGACATTGGTCCGATATGTACATGGGCTTCCTTATGTGAGTTTCCTTTTGGTTATATAATTTTTTTTTCAAAGATTATCATAATTATTATATCATTCACGGGGTTGTTAATACCGGTCGGGTATTAAGTTCTATAGTATGGTAAAGTATGTTGTTATATAAAATGTCTCAAGCGTGAATAAACTATTTAACATTTAATAAAAGATATGAAATTATGTCAAGGATATTTAGGCTTGAAAGGTGTCTTTGTACAAAGGGGTGTAAAGGAGTTTGTACACCAAATGTTACTATGTACCTAGGTAAGTAATAATAGCAAGGAAATTGTAAAATGAAGCATAAAAACTTGTGAATATACTCATCAACAAAATATGGGAAAGGATGAACTACTATGTAGTAGTAAGGCCTCAATTACAACCATTTGATTGAGTTTAATCTATTACTACAAACTAAGCAGAGTAAGTAAAATCAACTCGATCATATAAGGGTGTCTTAGAATTTCAAGCATAGTTGGAATTGTAAATTATTTTCCTTGGTAAAATAAGAAAATATAATTCATCCTAATGGCTGATCCTGTCATAAAATATCTTCTACCTTGGTGGTGAAACCTACCCCTTTTAAATATTAAAGTTGAGATCTATTTATACCAACACATCAAGTTAATAGGTTGCATTTATAGTTATGTATTATAATATGACATTTAACATTAATGAGGGGCTATAATATTATGGTAAGATATGAAATCAAATATAGTCGGGAGCGTACCATGATCAAAATTTGAAAGGTGCACCTTTTTATATTGAGAAGGCTATAGATTCAAACGAATAATGGCTATCGGTGTAACCTCTTTTCACCATGAGAAATTGTACTACTTTGTAATTCTCACTTATGGGGTTGCCCATGAACTATTTAGGAGAATGTTGATATCCACATAATGCTCAATATATTGTAGTGTATATTAAAGGAAGGAAGGTAAAATTTATCTTAATAAATTTTAAGACTATTTTTCCAACAGGTTGCAGAGTCTAATACATATTTAAGTTATTGATAAACAATAATGTGATTTTCTCAAAATAGCATTTCCATGATTAAGTTTGTAGACTTTTCTATGGTTTCACAATTAAGACGAATAGGAATCTTAAAAGTGAACTCATCAAATTACTCAAAAGTGGATCAAATTAGAGGTTTAAGACCACAATACTCAAAAGATAACTAAATATAAATCATATATATATATATATATATATATATATATATATATATATATATATATATATATATATATATATATATATATATATATATATACATATATATATATATATATACATACAACATAAAAATAAATAAAGCAAGTTTGTAAAGAGGTGGTATACTGAAATAATTACATATGATTGATCTTTACCTAATAAATTGGATGAAAAATTTGATATAGTTCACTCCTTTGAGTAAACCCCTCCAAATCAATAGTTACTTACCATGGTAGAAATACTTGCATTTAGAAGAATTAAGTTATGTCTTTATGTATAATAATACATTATAGTAAGTCTTAAGAATATAATATCATTGATTAATCAATTTTTAATTAATAGATAATATGAAAGACTCAAAGTGGCCCACCGCCGCATTACATTCTAAAGGAGATAGCCACTATTGATGATATCTTGCGGTTGTTGTCGAACATTAGTAAATGGTGGTGATTAACTAAATGGACCTAGTAAATAGAAATGAGTTGTTAACTATGAACTTAATGACTTAAGAAAGGGAAATAAATCCATATAACTAAACAAAGTGATTAGGTGATATGACGAGTTCCTAATGAAGAGTATGTCATCACGGAACCGAGCATGGCATACATGTCTCTAAATATTCTTGATTTCACCAAGTTATAATGTGTTGAGCTACCGAATGGGATCCAATTGGTGGATACCTATGTATACACTTAGAAATCATCAATTAATTATATATCTTGAAAAAGGTAACCAACAATATACTTTGTATACACACTCGTAAAGAGTAATCTATGAGTAGACGGTTACTAAGCTCGACTCATGCAGTGCACAAGGTTTATGACAATTATCAGATGGATTATATTTAAGATTCATGCTAGATTTAAATATATGGGTATTTAAATCAGTGAAGCATGAAATTAATTGTAAAAAAAATCCCTATATTTGAATTGGAAAAAGTGGTTGTTCTATAAGATAAAAGGTTTAACAGGATAAGAACATTAAGAAAAAGGTGCTAAGTAAATTCATGAACATCCTTCTCTATGATTATTGATATGCTAAACATTGAGGAAAGATACAAATTATATGGTTGGGTCCATACATAATCCATAACATCTTAGAGTGACGATTACAAATTGTACATGCTTAATAGCGAGAACTACTAGCTCGACACTTCAATGGTAATATATTAAAGCCCTACCACTCCTATCTAAGTAACTATTGTAGCAATAAAATATCTATGATCAGATCCAAAATATTTATTTATTTATTTATTTCTAGTTTTCTGTGTTTTACGAAATATTGTACTTTCGAGAAAGGAATGATCTACACATTCAAATCTTAAATATAATAACAAGAGCCTAATTCACTAATTTTTTAATGTGTGAAAAATCATACTTGAGATGGAGCATGACACCAAAAAGAGATTTTGTGTGTATGATTCATGCTCTTAAGAGAAAAGATTCAACAAAGAGTTATGATATCCTAAATACCTTATTGTTTTCATGTGTCCACAATTGGCTTTATGAGAGGAGATACAAAAAAATTAGAACTCTAAAACGATCATAGTATTGATGAATACCATTTGGTTGCAATTGGTTAAGAAAAGGAATACCTATTAGGAAGTAAAATATTTCTAAATGTATGGCCATCACTAGTCACCATATCTTCATCATCGAAATTTACACACCGAGTAGAAGAGATTGGGAAGGCACAAGGAATTCAAGGGAGAATTGGCATCAATGATTTCCATGTATCCATCATTGGTGTTCAATGAGAAAGGAATAATTTAAGGATCTATAAGAAATGGGAGCACCTGAAGGATGCCATGTGGATCTCATAGGTAGATCCTTGCGGAATGGAAATAATCTTATAGATTACCTAAGTAAGCAATAACACATTATAGGACACACACATGTCAGAGAAAGGGAGGAGAGGTGAAGAAAACATAAAAAAAATTCTAGAAGATAATGTTTGAATGTAATTTTCATGCATGTACAACCTTATAATGATATCAAGGTAAAAAGTCATCCTGGATGCTAACATTAGAGGATGGAGAAATAGGAAAAGGAAAAATAATGCCTCGATGTTAAAGGGTTCAAAAATATCGCTAGTCATATTTTCAGAAGTGGAGAGTCAACAAGGTAAGTAAATTGCACTAACCAAACACATTAAATAACCCCCAATGGGAAAATACAATCATTTTACACACTTGATATTGCAAAGAGTATATGTTTTGAAGGAGAAAACCAGATTATTTCTACAAAATATATTTCCCATAAATGATTCTCTCAAACTTAAAATGCAGAAAAGACTAGTACACAATTGTAGATCAAGATGAGAAGGATATTTAGATATTAGTTTGGAATACTTTAGATAAAGTTGAGGAGAGAAAAATATTTTTTTGTGTTTAAGGTGAGTTAGTCCACCATTAATGAGAAAGAGATCTCGAAGTGAAGAGCAAACTACTTCCCATTGTTGTAACCATTAAAACATACCCTCCCAAGATAAGAAAAATATAAGACAAATATAAGAAACACCAAATTGCATGAGCCATCCAAAGAATAATACACGTGTAAATTACCCTTTCATGGAAGAACCATAGGAGAACATGCCTCCAAAACAACTGAAGATGGAATCCCTAAGAAGTAGTTCCTTAAGTAGTGTGTGACATGGGAGAAAAATGAGAGTAAATTATACAATGTGGAGATGAAAGAGGTTAGCTTGATGCAGGGAACCCTACATATCATATTTATACACACCAATCAAATGCATTAGAAGTCATAAATTCACTTGTATAATCATTAAAATCATCAAATTGAAATCTTTCTCAAGAAAGCTATTTCTTTCTAAAAAGTAAAAATGAACTAAAACTCTAAACCAAAGCCAAAAAAACTATTTATACCTACTTATAAACACCAAAAAAACTTTCTTAAGTCATTAAATTAGTTTCCTTACTCCATTTGTCATACTTTTCCTCCAATACCTCCATATAGCCTTCTAGCCCCAAAAAAATGTTTTCTAACATAACTCTCAAAATATGCACTTCCAAATATTACTAGTATTTTTACATACCCATTTGGCTCATTAACTTGAATGCCAACTTTCAAGGCTCAATTATTCATCAATAAAGAGTTATACTTCTTTTAACAATTTCACACTAGATCTCATAAGCCCTCTTAGAACAAAAATATTGAAACTAGGAGAACTATGCAAACAACCAATCAAGCATAAATAGTGTTCTGGATACCCTTTTAACCAATCTTGGTTTTTTCCTATTGTTATTTCTCGACTCCTTCTCTAACACCCCTAACTCAAATTTTCACTTTTTTTTTAACTTTTTACTAGGCTTTGCTAGGGTTTAGTTGCTCAATCCTAGGGTTTGATAATTTTTCACTCTTCCAAATTATTTGATACCTTGATATAGATTATTTGGACTTGCTCAAGGTCTTATCTCCTTTCTAGTCACTCTCCTCTTCTTGTTTTACTAACCATTATGTTTTAGGCCTCTAAGGCTTGTTCTTGATATTAGGCACCTAGTCTCATTGGTACTCTACTTTTCTCACTCTTCTTGGAATTTCCTCAAACTCCTCACTATCTCGGTGTTTCTTTATTACTCCAGGCCATCCGCTCACCTAAACCACTCTCTTTTTACCTCCTTTCACTAGTAGCTTAACCTTACATTACCCTTCTCAAGGCTCTTGTCTCTAATAGTTCTCCAATACTCTGTTTTTACTTTCTTTCTCCTTGATCTTTCCAAGATCCACATTAAAAATAGCATACTACAGTTATAATAGTCATTAGATTCCTTTTTAAACTAATATTTATCTTCATTCTAAACATTTCTTATCACAATCCATTAGCTATATTCTAAGGCTTCCTAGTTACTTGACTATATCGGTCCTTAGGTGCTCTGTTTTGGGACCATTTCTTTGGTTTTCCCTCAATGAATCCTTGCACCTTACCATACCTCTATCTTACTCCTCTTCACTGATCATTTCAATCATTCACCCAATATTGTTTTAATCCTCTTCCTATCTAATGAAAAATTTCTCTATTTATCTTCCCCTTAAGATTGTACTATAGTAGGAGAGTCAACAATTATAATGTAAATTTGACTCTTCAAGGTTTTTATCTCACTCTACAGGTTTCGATCATTCTACTAACTCTCCCATCAGGATTTTTACCCTTTCTAATGAGCTTCCATTCTAGGGTGATTGTTACACAAATGAGACCGTGACTATTACAGTTTACCTATAAGACTATATCTCGGTTCCCTTATTCCATAAATACTTAATGCACCTAATTAATGACCTTGCATGTCCTCATAAGACCAACATAATTCAATCTCTCACTTTTCAATGACTATACAGATGTTTCAAGGAAAGGATTAAAATAATTCCACTAGGAATGTTTCCAATAAGGCCTCTAAACTAGGCAATATACAATTATGTCTAATTTTAGTAACTTCACGGATTAATATGCCCTCATTCCCTATTTAAAACTTCATGATCTCCTTATCACTCTCTAATCTCATTAATATTCCACTTTCATTGGGTTTGAAATTACTTCCATCCACATATAATAATTTTTTCTCTCAAACCCGTGACAGAAATCTAAGACTCGAAAACTATTTTCTTGTTTGTTGTCACTTGTTTGAATTCAAAAATGTCCTTAAGGACTAAAACAACACTGGATACTTAGGAATATCTCTATAAATTTTCTAACCTCATGATCATAGCTTAAATTTATTCAAACAATCATATTACGAGCTTTCAAACAAAGTTATTTTTAGAGACTTCCAAGACTCACATACAAATGTATCAACTTCATGACCTCCATATGTTATTATAAGGACTTAGTCTTGATTAACTTAGCTTATTCACACATATTCCCTTTCATTCAGCCTTCAAAACCTTTCTACCATTCAATCAATCTAGAGTACTTAATTCTCAAACATTGTTTCTTACCTTGAGCTTCCACACAGTCCTCTTGTTATTCAAAATCCCTCTTCAATGACACCTATTTATGACTCTTTCTTGTATTTCTCAAAATTGTACACACATTTAAATCCATGTAGATCATTCATTCACATCCATTTTAAATAAATTAAAACATAATTTCTTCATTTTCCAATACATAAGATCATATTAGATATTTAAACAGAGAATATACATAATTATAATCCTTTATTTAATTTAATCATTCTTGTTACAAATATTAAAAATCCCTTTAGGCCCTTATACATATATATTCTCTTCCTCAACCCCCTTACCAACCTTCTAACTCCTCCATTAGAATTCATAATCCTCACTATGAAGGAGGGTGGAGTAGTTATGTTTTCCTTTCTTAACTCATACATGGTTTAGTAAATCTAGTGAGTTTTACACCTTGATAAGGTCAAAAGAGTGAGTTTATGCTATGAATAACTTATTACATTGATTTAAATCCTAATCTAGCACTTAAATCACTAACATATAAACTCTTAGGTCTAGGATTATTACAAAACTAATTCGAATATTTAAATGGGGTTTTGGAGGGAAACTAACAAAATACCACCTATTACATTATTAATATTCCAAGTAGACAAAATAGGACCCAAGAGAATCCCAAGGCATCCTACACACCTATTAAACTATGAAAACCCAAAATTTGATATATTTACAATGATTATCCTTCATCATACTCCCATGCGGAGAAGTGATCTATATATAAAGGCCTTCTTTTCTAATTATTTTCCACTTGTAAGATCCTCCTCTTCACTTCCGCATTTGTTTTCTTCTTCTTCAACTTCATGTTTTTTTGGATCTTCATCATATGACTTTATCACCTTCATAATTTATTTTTCCTAAAAAATGAGGTCTTCATACCTTCTTTTCTTCATTTGAGATTTGTTTTCCATGTTCTTTATCTCTTCATCTAGAGTACCTACAAACACGCATGAGAACCAAATATTAGATGTAAAAACAAGATACTTTGGAGTCTCTTCATAAGATTTTTTTCACTTTCTTATTCCTTTTCAGTCTTATCTTCCATCATCACCATTATTTCTTCTTCATCCTCCATTTTTCACCATTCAAATCACATTCAATTGCTAATAACTCTTCCTCTAAGTGTTATTTTCTTACATAAAAACAAAAATTCAGATTTCTCGTATTACCTTTTAATTTATTCTTCACAAATTCATTCTTATTTTACCATTTTTCTGATTTCTTCATCTTCCTTCTTGCTTTACTTCTTTTCCATCATTCTTATCTTTCTTTCTTCCTCTCTTATCTTCTTTCTCAACTACATTTTCATTCTTTTATCTATGAGTGCCCTTAGAGGCCACTTAACCACTTTTCTGATCACTATTTATATTCCTTAATTTTGCATTTTCATTTCTCTCATCATCATCATTTCAAATTTGTCCTTGTCTTTTCTCAACTATTCTATTTTTGCTCCATCCACACTCTCTTATTTTCTTCTTTCTCTCTTCTTTCCTCTATTTCTCTCTCATATCTTTCTCTTCCATCCCATTGCTCATATACTTAAGAAATTATTTCTTTAAAGTCACTCTATGTTCATCCATTCTCACTAAAAAGTACTTTTCACCTTGTTCTCAAGTCTCACCTAGGTTCTCTCTCACCTAGAATTTTGACTTCTCTTTCTCTTCACTTGTTTCTTCTCTACTTTCTCTAATTTTATCACGCTTACTTCTTTTCTTTCACTTGTCTCAATGAGTGACCTATCACTTCACACACATACAACTCACAAGAAGAAAATTTATCAGCTTCAACAACTCAAATTTTCATCAAACAATTTATCCTCATTCATAAAAACAATTATATACAAATGCTTCTTACAAAAAGTAGCTTTTACATTCAAATTTATAACTTCAAATTTCTTAACTTTCTCATCTTTGACACAAAATTATCTAGAGTACCATACATACCATATTTTTTTACATCAATCTAATGCATTATAAGTCAAAAATTCACTTGTATAATCATCAAAATCATCAAGTTGAAATCTTGCTCAAGAAGGTTATTTCTTTCTCAAAACAAAAAATGGACTATAACTCTGAACCAAAGCCAAAAATCTCTTTATACCTACTTAGAAACATCAAAACAACTTTCTCAAGTCATAAAATTAGATTCATTACTCCATTTGTCACATGTTTCCTCTTAGATCTCCATATAGCCTTCTAGCCATAAAAACATGTTTTTCTAGCATAACTCTCAAAATATGAACTTATAAATCTTATGGGTAAACATTTTAGATACCCATTTGGATCATTAACCTACATGTCAAATTTCAAGGTTCAAATCTTCATCAGTAAAAAGTTATACTTCTTTTTAGCAATTTTGCACTAGGTCTCATTAGCCCTCCTAGAACACAAATCTTGAAACTGGGAGAATTATACAAATAACCAATCAAAAGTAAAGAGTGTTCCATATACCCTTTTGGGAAATATTTCTTTTTCACCAATTTTTATTTCTCAACTCCTTCTCTAACACCACCAAATCGATTTTTCACTTTTTTCTTGTTTACCAGGATTCTCTAGGGTTTAGTTGGTCAATCCTAAGGTTTGATACTTTTTCACTATCCCAACTTCTCAAATACCTTAATGCACCTTATTTGGAAATTTTCAAGGTCTTATCCCTTTCTAGTTACTCTCCTCTTCTTATTTTTCTAACATTTATGTTTTAGGCCTCTAAGGCTTGTTCTTGTTCTCGGGCACCTAGTCTGCTTAGTACTCTATTTTTCTCACTTTTCTTGGAATTTCCTCAAGATATTCAATATCTCAATGCTTACTTATCAATATAATCCATCCAATCACCTCAACCACTCTCTTGTTTACCTCCTTCCACTATTAGATTCACCTTGTATTACCCTTCTCAAGGCTCTTGTCTCCAATAGTTCTCTAATAATTTGTTTTCAATTTTTTTCTCCTTGATCTTGTCAAGTTCCACATTAAAAATTTCATACTAAGGTTATAATACTCCTTATCATCCTTTTTAAATTACTATTTATCTTCATTCTAAACATTTCTTGTCACAATCTATTTGTTATATTCCAAGGTTTTTTTGTTACTTGATTGTATTAGTCTATAGGTTCTCTATTTTGGGACTATTTATTTGGTTTCCCTCAATGATTCCTTTCACCTCTTACCTTACCTCTATCTTAATCCTCTTCACTTTGATCATTTCAATCATTCACCCAATCTTGTTTTAATCCTCTTCATATCCAATGACAACTTGCTATGTCTAGCTTCCCCTTTAGAATGTACTATAGTAGGAAAGTCAACAATTGTAATGTAAACTTGAATATTCAAGGTTTTCATCTCACTCTAAAATTTTCCCATCATGATACTTGTTATCCAAAATTTACCCCTCAAGGTAATTTTGATAACATGCATCAAATTCCTTAGTCCCAAGCAATTATATTGAGTCCGGGAAAAAGTCATGTTTCTAGGGTCCCCTCAGATTTTTTCTAACTCCCCTGTCTAAGAAGGAGAGAGCAAGTTCTGAAGAAAGGTGAAAAAATCACAAAAACAAGCTCGGGCCAGAAAAAATTGCAAAAAATGGCTAAGTCCTAGTCCTCGCAACAGTCGGGACAAAAGGGACAAAAGGGCGCGAACCGACCAAAGGCCGCTAGGCGGTCTGCGCAGCATTTGGGACATTTGGGACAAAGGGACGCGCGGGACGCGGAAATCCGAACTGGCCGAAAAGTTGAAAAAATTGACTAACTGTTGAAACAGTGATCTGGGCAATTAGTACGCGAACCGGCCGGATCGGCGAAATGAGTCAAGGCAGCCCGGAACAGTTGGGCCGAAGGTACGCAAAGTATGCGAACCGGCCGGATTGGCCAAAATGATAACTTTCAATCAGGGACGCGCGGGACAAAAGTACGTGAACCGGCCGAACCGGGCGAATCGGGAAAATTTGTCCCAAACGGCCCGAAAGCAAATGGGACATCTGGGCCGCGAGTACGCGAACCGGCCGGTTCGGCTGAAATGGGAAATTTCAGCACTGTGCCAAGTGGGACAGAGGGATGCGCGGGATGTGGAAAGCCGAAGCGGCCGAAGGCAGAGGAGAAAAGTCAACATTTGACCCGTGGAACTTCAAACGGCCATAACTTTTGACTCCGAGCTCCGATTTTCACAAAATTAGACTTTCTGGAATGAGCACGACATCCTCTACGCCACAAAAACTGGATTTCTTATTTTTGATGAGGGTAGATATATTTAAATAAAAGAAACATATTCGGCTCCAGTCAGTCAATGCTCATTCCCATCAAATGACGAAAATGCCCGCGGACCCAAAATAGCTGCCCACACTCAGAAGGCCATAACTTTTGCATTTCTCAACGAAATCGCACAAAATTGATACCGTTGGAATCATGGCTCTGAGGTCAATGCACAGAAATCAAGAAATTCCAGATTTGATTAGAAATTGATTGAGTTTTTTAAGAAAACGTGGCCGGGTTCAAAACAGTGTTTTATTTGGTAGCTGGGAGTGCAATTAAGAGGCATGGCCATCATTCTTTCTCTGTTGCAGCACATGGGACAGTATGGGGAGCATTTTCAAGTAATTTATAATCATTCCACTCAATTTAATGCCTCTTACAGGTGGTTGAAGGACAGATTTCGGGATTTCCATTTTCCCTTCTCTTTTCCTTCTCATTTTTCTATAAATTGGAGTGTTGGGCTCATTGTAAAAGAGAGAGTTTTTGGGTAGCAAAGCTCTGCCAAAATTGCTTTGTGAAGCCAGTGTGTTGCAGGCCCTTGTAGTGGACTCCTTGCATGGTGATCCAGGCCCTTATCTTGTAATAGATTGAATTGTGCATACTAGGAAGCAATAAAATACAAGTTTGTGGATGTATCTTCCCCTGCTATGTTTTCTTGCATTCTTCTTGCCCTTTTATCTTTCCACAAGAATATTGTGTCTATTATTATGTTCTTGCAGGAATTCATTATCATTGTGTGTGCTTGAATATCTGCTTTATGAATGCATTTTGCTAGATTATGGAGAACTGTCATCACCTCTTCTAGTGTGCACTTTGCCTTTGTATTTCACACATTTGGAGACTACTCTCACATCCTCCTTTTCTGGTGTATCACCGCTTTAGTGTAGGCTTTCATTTTATGTATTCTCTTTCCCTGGTCCCTTGGAAATTTAGATTAGAACAGTTAGCTTATCCTGCATTAGAGTAGATTGTGGCAGGTAGTTTAGGAGCAAGAACCAGCTTTCTCTGGAGGTCTATCTCAAGTAGCAAGTCCCACAACTTGGAGATAGTACCCATGTTATCCAATCACACTGTGAGTTCAAGTATATCTCTAGGGGTGCTGTGATTCGGTGATAACAATACTAACTCGCCATCAGGTAGGTTTACCCTTTCCATATGAGCTTCCATTTTAGTGTCATTGTTACACAAATGAGACTATGACTATTACAGATTTACCTATAAGACTATATTTTGGTTCCCTTATTCCATAAATAATGACCTTTCATGTCCCCAAAATATGTACACAATCTAATCTCTCACTATTCAAGGACTATACATATGTTTCAAGGAAAGGATTAAGATTGTTCCTCTAGGAATACTTCTAATAAGGACTCTAAACCTGGGAAATATATAGTTATGTATGATTTTAGTAAATTCTTGACTAATATTACCTCATTATCCTATTTGAAAATTCACATTCTCCTTGTCACTCTCTAATATCATTAATATTCCTCTTGCATTAGGTTTAAAAAGTACTTCCATCCACATACAATATTCTTTCTCTCAAACCTATGACAAGGTATCTAAGATTGTGAAAATTGTTTTCTTATTTGTTGTCATTTATTTGAATTCTACAAAGGTCCTTAAGGATTCAAAAACCAATACAAAATTAGGAATATCTCTATCAATTTTCTAACCTCATGATCATAGCTTAAAGTTATTCAAATAAGCATATTAAGGACTGTCAAATAGAGTTCTTATTCTAGAGACTTCAAGAATCACATAAAAATGTATGAACTTTATGATCTCCATGTATTATTACAAGGACTTAGTCTTAATTCAATTATCACATTCAAACATACTCCATTTCATTCATCCTTAAAACCCTTTCCACCATTCAATAAATCTAGGGCACTTAACTTCTCAAACACTTTTTCTTACCTTGAACTTCCACACAGTCCTCTTATTATTAAAAACTCCTCTTGATTGCCACCTCTTTATGAATCTTTCTTGTCTTTCTCAAATCTACACACACATTTAAATCCATGTAGATAATTCATTCAAAACCATTTCAAAGAATATTCATGCATAATTTCTTCATTTTACAATAGATAAGATAATATTAGATCTTTAAACACAAAATATACAGAATTAGAATCCTTTATTTTATTTAATCATGCTTGTTACAAATCTTCAAGATCCCTTTAGGCCCTAATATAGAGATATTATCTTCCTCAACTCCCTTACCAACCTTCTAACTCCCTCCATTCAAATTCATCGTCATCATTATGAAGGAGGGGAAGTAGTTAGGTTTCATTTCTTAACTCATGCATGGTTTAGTAACTCTAGTTATTTTTACACCTTGATAAAGGCAAGAAAGTGATTTTATGCCATGGATAACTTATTACATTGATGTGAATCCTAATCTAACACTTAAATCACTAGCATACTAACTCCTAGGTATAGGATGCTTACAAAGCTAATTTAAATATTTAAATGTGGTTTTTGGAGGGAAACCTCTAAAATACCACCTATTACATCATTATGAGTCCAAGTAGACTAAATAGGACCCAAGAGCATCCCAAGACATCCAAAAACCTATTAAACTATGAAAAACCAAATTTTTATCTATTTACAATTATGCTCCTACATCACAACCATTACAATAATTTCATGAGTGTAAATAAGGATTATATCGTTAAAGGTGAAATTGGCATCAATGGAAGAATAGATTTTAACATCATATGATACATGTACTTGGAATATCTTGGTGTGTTTTAATTTTTTGAGTTTTCATATTTTGGAAAGGCCGCCTCCTTCGTATAATTTTTATCACTTTTGCAAGTATGAAAATAAGATATACTTCATAGGAAGGCACATAAATATTTCAACTAAGTTGATAATTCAACTAATAGGGATCTCCATGAAAGGAGTGATCATCTAAAAGGTGCTTAGTGAAAACAAATTAATTAAAAACTTGGGCCAAAGAATGAACTTTGAAAGGGGAAAGTAAGTTATTCTCATAGCTGAAATCCAATACCCCTTTAAGAGAATAGTCATACACCTATTGATTTATAAGATCTTCCATTCTAGTAGATGAGATAATTTTAACAAAAGGTTTTAAAATATGTAACACACATGATCACTGAATTGAAGGTTAAGTATAACCTTACTCAATAAATTATTGATGAAATCATTGAAGGCATGCGCGTGGCACATGAAAGAGGAGATAATTTCAAGTTTCACATGACCTTAATCACGATCATGTTCAATAAGATTGATTTTTTTATGGATACGAGCCTAAGGTATTTGAGTATCAAAATTAGAAGCAATCCCCAACCAAGCACTTAAAAAAATATACCTACCTAGGAGATGAAAAGAAAGATAATTAGTTGTGCAAGAAGAGGTGGTACGATAAGTGCATCAAATCACATGGAAATGATTAGATAATATTAAAGGATATCTTAATTGTATGCATGTGAAAAGTGCATTTTGAATCATACCACATTGATTCTAAATGTGGTACAAATTAAATTTTAACTCCTATTTATTTTTTTCTTTGGCTTCCTATGCATTCTTGAGTGCATAATTTCATATTTCAATCAGTCACTCATTTAAATCAACATATATAGTGCACTCAAAATGGATGATGAAATTCAAGGCTATGAGGTTGATGTTTGGATATTGATCTATAAACTCTTCAACTTTGGAATTATACACATAATCACAATTAATCACTGTTGTTCTACTTTCTATTAGAAAATAATAGAGATAGCTAGTGAATGAATTATACTTGTGCTTAGAATCAACAATTTGCAGAAAGGGAAAGAATATAGACTCATACACCAACAATTTTATCCTGGAAAACCTCCAGAGGAAAAACCAGTCGAGAAGGGAAATTGCTCTTTCTTCCCACTTTTATTTGCTGATTCAATAGTAAGTACAGAAGTTACAATAAGTATGAAAGAGGAGTAGATAATATCTCACACTTCCTCCCGGTTACTTGCTTCTCTCGACTCAATTACTCCTTGCTTCTACAAATCACAATTCCAACACTAAGAGCTTATTACTCACTCGCTTCATGCTTCGATGCCTTTTTTTTTCTCTTCCATAACATGCATTTATAGCCTTTCTCATGTTCTCCCATGTATTGGAAAATGGGAAAGGTCATGTAGAAGAAGAGACATGGACACCTTTTGGAATTCTAGGACTATTCACGTCATATTTTATTTTCTATCTCGCAAGAGCCAAGACCACCACCCAATGTAGACTGGCGGTCCTAGGATCGCCGCCCTGGTGGGGCGGTGGTTCTATAACTGCCACCCTGCATAGGGTGGCGTTCTTATCACTAAACAGAAATAACCTCTATGTATCATTTTTTTCTTCTTTGTGTTGTCTGATTTGATAAAGTAGAGTCATTTTTGGATTCCCATGGATCACACCTCCCGCTTAGGAGGATTTTAGTCCCACAAAATCTTAGTGGGGGAGTATATGAGGAAATAATTCCCTCACTTGCTCCTTCAAGTACCACCGAGCCTGCCTTGGTGTCTTTCCTTTCAATCCAATCTTCCAAGACTCATGCAGACCTCTCCTAGTCTCTCTGACCTTCTGCTACAGTACTACATCATCCTCCAATTTTCCTTGTGAGTCCAAGATGCAATCCTTAATGGAAGGTAGTAATCTGTAGTTATTCATCTTCATCTAGCATGGATGGCTCATATAGGTGTAAGTTTTTGCAATTTACTACAGAGTACATCCTCATGAATGATGACAAATCAAGTCAAATGGCATTTTCTCCAACTTGCTCCAATATGGTGAAGGGTCCATATCGTAGTGGCTTGAGCTTTCGTGCTTGACCTTGTAGTCTCTCCTTGCTCAAGTAATTCCAAAATCTATCTCCAACATGAAGCTTATGTTCCCTTCTATGCTGATCATGCCTAGCTTTTACTTGGCCTCGAGATTTCTCTAGTTGTTCCTTGACTTTGAGATGGATTTGTAGGATCCTCTCAATGAATTTGTTTTCTCTAGTCACCTATGTGTCTTGTGTATCCCTCTCATCCTATTTTCCAACTGCTATTTCCAATGAATTTGTAGGTAGATATCCCAGGCATGCTTCAAACGGTGACTTCATAGTGGATGTGTGTACTACCCAGTTATAGGAATGATAAATGTAGGCTAAGGACTCATCCCAAGTCCTTGGGTATTTGCTGTTATACCCTCTGATCAACTGTACCAAAGCCCTGTTTACCACCTCTGTTTGTCCATCTATCTGTGGATGGAAAGTTTTTCTCCTCTATAACCTAGTATCCATCTTGTCCCACAAAGTAGTCCAAAATTTCCCAAGAACCTGGAATCCCTGTAAAAAACAATAGACTTTGGAAAACCAAAATGCAACCATACATTAGCAAAGAAAAGATTTGTCACCTCATGTGATTTTATTATATTTTTACATGCCATAAGAATACACATCTTACTAAATCTATCGACAACAACATAGAGATATTCATGGCCATGTTTATACATAGGTAATCCTCCTATAAAATCCATAGAAATGTCCTCCCATGGACGAGTAGGTACTAGAAAAGGAATATACAAACCTTCCTTCCTAGTCTTAGGCTTACTAGTACAACAAAGTTTACATCCCTGTATAAATTTTGATACTTCTTCTTGCATATTGGGCCAATACACATACCTTTGCAAATGGGCTAGGATCTTACCAAAACTGAAATGTCCCACTACTTTTGAGGTATGTTCTTCCCTCATCAATAGAATTCACTCTTCTTTTGGCACTAAAGACTACTGAAATGTCATCCCATCTTTAAGATAACAATTTTACTCCTATCATTTCATGCCTCTCAATGAAATGCCCCCTAAGCTTCATGAAGTGATTGATCGAGAGCTAGTGGCCAAAAAGGAAAACTTCTCCTATGTGGGTGGCCTAGACAACAAGTCTCGCCACAAATTTTGTACTACCCTTCTCATAGTTAATCACCAAATGAACTGTTGAAGAAACCCCATCCATTTGTAGTGCCTTTCTTGTTGTAATTTATACTGTGCTTGCAAATATTGGAGAGGTTTGTGGTTAGTGTGCACAATAGTTTCTTTACCCAACAAATAATGCTTCCATTTTTAATTTCTTGAACTAGTGCATACATTTCCTTATCATATACTAAATATCCTTTAACTGCTGAAGTGAAAGTTTCATAATGATAACATATGGTTTTACCTCCTTAAAGAAACACTACACCCATGGTGTAATCACTGACATCTATCTCTACTTCAAAAGGTTGCTGTAAATTAGGAAGAGCAAGTACTAGAGCATGACTAATCTTTTATTTCAATAACTCAAAGGATTTGTCTTGTTCCTTACCCCAGTCAAAAATCTTACTCTTTACGGCCACTATTTGTAGAGGTGTTGCAATCACAGAGAAGCCCAGAATGAACTTCCGCATGTCTGTACTACTCTAAAAAAACTCCTAGTTTTTGTGGCTCCTGTTGGTTTTGTCCAATTAGTGATGGCTTCCACCTTCTTTGGATCCACTCGTAGCTCTCCCCTCCAACCACGTGATAGACAAGTGACTATTTGGAAAATTCACATTTCTTCATATTACAAAGCAACTATTTCTCCCCGAGAACTTGCAAGACTTGGTGAAAATGAGTTAGATGTTCTTCCCATGTGACACTAAAAATCAAGATATCATCTAAATATATAATGAAACGTGAATCTATGAAATCCCACAATACATCATTCATCAATCTCATAAATGTAGTAGGTGTATTTCATAACCCAAAAGGAAGTACTAACCATTCATACAAACCCCTGTTTTGTCTTGAAGGAAATCTTCCATATATCCTCATTCTTCATTCTGACTTGGTGATAACCTAACTTGAGATCCAACTTCATGAAATATTTGGAATGTTGAAGCTGGTCCAAGAGATCATCTATGTGGGGAAGTGGATATCTGTTCTTTATGGTGATCTTGTTCAAAACACAGTAGTCGATGCACATTCTCTAAGAACCATCCTTCTTTAGCACCATCACAATAGGCAAACCACATGGTGAGGTGCTCGGATGTATCACCCCTTGATCTATTAGTTCTTGGATTTTCTTCTTTACTTCATTACTCTCGAGAAAGGATTTTCTATACAACCCGATGTTCGGTAGAGGGGATTACGGTAATATTTGAATCTCATGCTCGAATTCCTATTTTGGTGGTAACCCACTAGGAGCCTAAAATAATTCTTGAAAATACTAAATAATACTATCCAAATCATGCTTTCCCTAGTTAGAAATCTCTACAACTTCTACCCCATCTTGTTTATCCTTCAATAAAAGTAAACAAAACTGATTATGATTTTCTGAATAAGTCATTTTTCTTGGTTAGCACTTACCATAGTAACCCATGTCTTACACTTTGGTGTGCTTGGATGTTGTATCGATCCCATCCTTGACCCATCTATACCGGTTTTACCTCCTCATAAACATAGAATCCCTAAAATACAAGTAAGGACTCCCAAATACAACATCAAAAGCATCAAGTGGAATAACGTCAACTTAAAAAAATCAATATATTGGGAATTTATCCCAAACTTGACCTTACATCTTCTTGTTACATGAATTTCAACACCCTTCTTCACCCAACCCAAATGATAAGGGTGTGGATGCTCGTAAGTCTCAAGACCAAGATTCTTTACAACCGCTTGAAATCAAGTTAGGCGAGAACCGATATCAACCAAAGCATTTACCTTAGTTCTCTTGATCTGGATTTTGATCTAAAATAGTCTACTTATCTCCTCTTCCTGGAAGTCCATGTTGGTGGCCGTGCATGCAAGCCTCTCATCTACTTTGAGTCATCTTCGATTTTCACCTCCCTTCTTTTTCACACACTGTCATGGACTTTTTGAGTCCTTGGTTTGGTTCTTCGGATGCAACTCTAGATGCAACTTCCAACATGTAGCGTCAAGTATGACCATTGATATCATAGTTCTTGTAAATATTCTTCATATCTTTACATGTATTCAAAGTAGTGGCAGCTTGTTTACCTTTCCCTTTCCACTTACCCTTGTTACTTGTTTGCCCAAACTCTTTATTCTCGCTGATTTGTTGACTACTTTACCCTTGGCTCTACTTCTCCTTTATTTTTTCATCATCTATATAATACGCTTTGTACACATGCTTAGTTGATATCTTTGGGCTTTGTGGAGATGAATTTTATTTGAGGGTGAGTGTAAATTCCTCCCAAGTACTTGGTCGAATATCCTTATCCTCCAAGTCCATGTTAAGCAATATGGCTTGCCTCCAAAACTTCGTAGTATAGCCCCGCACACTTTGACCACTACCTTATCTAAAATACCTGTCATTTAATCATTTGGTCAGTCTTATGGCCAATAGGATAGAAGTTACCTCTAAGTAATTCTATAAATTCTTTCCAAGATTTCACAATAAGATGCTTCTTCTTTTCACAAGTGGCTAGATGGGTTTCCCACCAAACTAGAGCATGTCCCTCCATCTTGAGATGTGAAAAGGTGATCCTTTATGCCTTCATTGACATTACAGATGCTAAAGTAGACTTCTAACTATTTTAACCATTTATCAAGAAACTCTGCATCTACTTTTCTTTCAAAGATTTTAATCTCAACTTTGCGTTTCAAATTTAAAAGGAGTATGATCAGATTTTACCTTTTCTCTTGTGTTAGAAGTATCTTCTTCATGCTCTTCCCCATAACTTTCCTCATGGTGGCTCCTTCCTATGCCAAAATTTTCAGCTAAGCCCCAAACCACTGAGTCCATGGAGTCTTGTTTGACAGAAGTTGTCTTCTATAAATTAGCAAGCTCTTCTTGCCTTCTAAACATCCTATCCATCATGGTCTCCAACATCTCGATTCTATGGACAAATTTCTCTTCCTCCATTTATCCTCAAATTCTTTGTTTCCACTTCTTTGTAGAAATTTATGGATCACAAGGTAAATCCTCTTCACCTTTAGATCTCATCACTGTCATACAAATCTAAGAAAGAATACCACAGTCCTATACAATCGTTAGCTTTGATACCAAAATGATCTGTAAAATCTTCAACTTTGGAATTATCCACAGAATCACAAGTAATCATTGATGTTCTAATTTCTATTAGAAAATAACAGAGATAACTAGTGAATGAATTATACTTTTTCTTAGAATCATCAATTTGCAGAAAGGAAAGAATATAGACTCATACACCAAAAAATTTTATCCTGGAAAACCTCAAGAGGAGGAAAAACTAGTCGGAAGGGAAATTTCTCCTTCTTCCCACTTTTATTGGCCAATTTAATAGTAAGTACAAATATTATAATAAGTATGAAAGAGAAGTAGATAATATCTCAGGACTTCCTCCTAGTTACTTTTTTTCTTTGACTCAATTACTCCTTGTTTCTACAAATCACAATTACAACACTAAGAGCTTCTTACTCACTTGCTTCATGCTTCAATGCCTTTGTTCTCTTCCATAACATGCATTTATAGCCTTTCTCATTTTCTCCCATGCATTGGAGAATGGGAAATTTCATGTAGAAGAAGAGACATGGACACCCTTTGGAATTCTAGGACTGTTCGCATCATATTTTATTTTTTGTCCACAAGAGCCAGGACCACCGCCCAATGCAGATCGATGGTCCGGAATTTTGTCTTAGTGGGGTGGCGGTTTTGTAATCTGTCACCCGCATATGGTGACATTCCTATCACTAAACAGATAGAACCTCCATGTATCATTTTTTTCTTCTTCGTGTTGGCTGATTGTATAAAGTAGAGTCATTTTTGGATCCCTATGGATCACATATAGATAAAGGTAAGATGCTATAAGATAGATATATGGATGATGACATACATGAACTTCATGACACATGTGTTCTTAGGTATATCAATGTAACTCGGAGAGTTATCTAAGTAATTCATATCCTATGTGATGAGGTTGTTCAAAAATAAAAATATGTGCACCTCATTCACCCTCTAGATAAATATAAAGTAATACATGAGCACCATAAGAGCTTACACAATTTATAGGAAGAGGATGATCAATTAGAAAGTTATATTAGAAGTTGAGGACTGATACACCATCGTCAAGTGTACATCTTGTTGTGCAAACTAGACAATCCAACACAGTTGAAGGGAATTCAAGCACACCTTATCCTATCTTAGCAAATAAGGAAAGGGACCCAAAATAGAGACACCAGAAAAGACACCACCATTCCCTACGCCAGTTCCTTCACCTCTATCCTTCCCAACTCTAAGCATTTCAAGTAACAATTTTTGCCTTTATGGATATGGGAAAATTGGAACTAACTTCATATTCACTCTCTCAACTTCCCCACCATCATACACTCTACCACCGATACAAGTTATTTAGGACTCTACCACCTAGGAAGTGCAAGAAGGAGTGACTTATGAAGTCCAAAAAGGGACAATTCCAATAAAGTGTGCATTGAAGAACATTAAAGAAGTGTGTGCCATAAACATCGTATCATAAAGGAGGTGATGAAGGATGTTACAATTCATGGAGTGAAGATTATTCATGCATATCCATGACATGAAGATTCCCTCATCAAGGATGAAACTAATAGGGATGAGGGCACATGTAGTTAAGAGAAAATTCATGAATAAGAGGGGATAGATAAGGAAGGACCATTCATAGAAGAAGAGAAGCTATAAGGATAAGAAGGGGTGGAAGAAGAAGGTTAAGAGAACCATTTTTTCATCCCGAGAAAGGTTTTTGATATTAAATATAAAGTGGAGATAAGGGAGAGAGTATGTGTGTGTGGCTCAAAGGAAACATATTGTATTTTAATCATTATCAAAGACCCTTAAGGACCCCTCTCCTAAGATATCGAAATAGCATGTGTCATGTAAAAAAGGAAAAGACACGAGTGACTTGTTCATATCAAATTACATGTGATAATCTAGATCCTTTGGGTGTAAATGTAAGGAATTGTTGATGAGCCTCATTTTGAGGTATTTTACAATTATATATAGTAAATTGAAACTATCAAGGTAGTAGGTGGAAAAATTATCTCCTACTAACTTGAATGATTTGTGCATGAGAGAAGAATATGAATCTAATGTGTGAATGAAATTTGTATTCATCGTGTCTTGAAATAACCTTAAGCATTAGTATAAGGTGCGGAAGAAAGCACAAGATAGATATCTAGTTGACTAAGTGGAGAAGTAATTCATATTAAAATACAAGAGGATTAGAGGCACATGTGGAAGCTATGTGCACAAAGATAATGGAGAAATTTTCACCTCTAAAATTTAATAATCATCTAATATCCCATATCCCATCTCAAGATGTTATTAGAAGAAGTGTTGAAAACTATAAATCTCGGGAGAAAGAAGACCTAATGAAGGTCTTGAAAAATCAAATCAAGGACCAATTCACTAAATATAAGGAGACACTTATAAAGCTAAAAATGTAGGTGGTAGAATTAGAAAGAGTAGTCAAGGTAGTCCAAGCCTTTAATGATATAATTAGGGAGATGGTGAAGGATGAAATTTAGAAGAATAAATCCTTAGAGATACAAGTGGTCAATATAAGGGACATGAGAAAAGTGTGATCATAAGAGACAATAAAATAGATCTATCACTAATTAGATTAAAAATGAGGCATCATATGATGAGACCTTAAAGGTCCTTCTTGGAAGATATAGAAGTTAGATAATATTTCAAGGAATTTATAGGCTTATTCTTAGCCAAGGTGAAATTAATGCATGATGTCATAGAGAAGTTTAAGAGAATGAAAATCTGGGGGATCTCTTTTCAGGACTATTAAAGGCATAAAAGGTGCACTAATGAAATGGATAACTTTAACAAAACATGTGAAATAATTTTACGCTGTGGCTACTTGAGGAGAAGAAAAAGGTTTATCAGGGGACTAAAACAAAACTTGGTGTAGGAGGATATTGATCCCAAAATTATGGATAATTATTGAGCATTTCCTAACATGTAGCATCCAATAATAAGTATGTATGATACATTTTGGTTTAGCATGCATGGGAACATTCAAAAAGTGTGTGAACCAAAAATGAAAAAGGGAAAGGAAGGAAAGAGAAAAGAGGGTGCCACATGGATATTTTGTGAAGGAGGATAAGTTGGTAGAAATGATGAAAGGATAAAAAGAGGAAAATTTATGTGATAGTGAGGCCCAGTACAAGTGAAATACAAAAAAGGAATGAAAAAGTGGTAAATATGATAAATATTCTAATCTATCATTTTCAATCACAAAGGAGATATTCCCATCCTTACCTTTGGATGGGTCATAGGCATCATTCATGCTTTTAATGGCTCCCTAATTGATAACTTCAACATAGTACCAACTACATCTAGTAATAAAAGCCCACCACTTTGAGTAGGAATGGATCCCAATTTGATTTATAACTTGTGTATAACTAGAACACTTGAGTCCATGAAAAAGGGTTAATTATTTTTGTATATAATTATTGGTTGTTTCTCATCATTGGTAGTTATAGTTGTTTAGTTTTTCATATATATTATGTTAGTTTATTCTATAAACCAAACTTGTCTTTAGTAAATATAATCCATTCATGGTTACTCTTTAAGATCATAATTAAATGAATGAATACATGAATGGATCCTATTATCACTTGTATTTTTAATTTAATGGAGGTGTGTTAAATGGTAGTGCATGTATTTTTCCTATTTGATATAGATATTTATTGTTATTATTCATATCAGTATTACTAAGTATTGTGGTGCACTTTCTAGTTTTGAACTTGCAAGGTACTTGACACACTAAGTGCACCTTGGGTGAGTATGCAAGATAAATCCTTAGTGATATTTTGGCATGTGAGGTGGGTTAAAATTGTTGGTGTGCTTGAGTCAGGCCCTTCTATGCTAGATGTTTTGTACTACTTAGAAAAATCCCCAACATACTTTAATGCAAAAATTGTGTCTATAATTAGGTATTATATAGGTATATCTAGGCTCTATTTTTCTTAATTTTATTTCAAATTTGTATTTTTATGTTCTCATTCATAGGTTAAAGTAGAGTATCATATTGTTAATCTATTGCATTATTTTTAATCAAACCTTTCCTTATAATGCCTCTATTTTTTCTTTATAACCTATCAATCCTCACAACCCTTTCTTAATACCCTAACATAAGAATATTTATATTATTATAATCTTATTTAAACCTTGGTATTATCAACTTACTATTGATTTCTAGTTAGAATCCACTACCCTATCGTATATCTATGATTTTGAACCCTACGTATATTATAGATTGTAAACTATTACCTTCATATTTCCATGTATTTTTCAACCTAAAACCTTAAGGTTTGTATATTTATTATGGAACCTCTCATTATCTTATTATCAATTACATATTATTAAGCTATAAAGAGTATATTCTATTAGGATAATATTTATTTATATGCACTTACCTAATGATAAGTTTTATCTATAAGTAAAATAATCTCTAATGGTAGACCATAAGATAGCCAATGTGAGGAATATCATTTTAAGAAACTACTGCAAAGGTGTAATGGTAGAATATATATTCCTAATATGGGAATTTTACATATAATATTGCTTGTATAGATTCATAACATGTCGTATTCTCTTCACCCAAGGTGACAAAATATATAATATAATTAATTCCACTATACATTAGGAATGGAATTAAGAAATAATCCTCTCAATATATACCCTAGTGTTTGTATATTCGATGAGTTAAATATGAGTGTGTAATACCTACATGAATTTAATATCCCCATGAGATACTCAAGTGGAAATGGTAGGTCATTACTATGGAATTTTTACATGGACTTCCAATCTTAAAAAATAATCATGATGTGGTCTTGTTCATGGTAAATTATATCACTAAATTTTATCACTTAATACAAGAGAACTTGAAGGATAACCCATCAATCATAATGAACTATGTGGATCCTTAAAACCTTACTGATTTTAGCTTGCAATCAAATAATCCTCCTTCCTCCTCTTACTAAATTTTTCTCTACACATTCAAATAATTTTAGGAAAAGGATACATTGTTATGGAAATGCATGGAAATGATCTAGTTCTTCATAGCATCATATGTAGCTCACTCTCTGTACAAAAATTTCCTTACCTATATAGAAATTATACAACTTCATGGAATCCATCACACCCATTTACATCATTAAATTCATCTTATTAATTTTTTTATCTTCCCAAAAATCAACATCATTCATTGAGTCCCACAAAACCTTGTAGGTTTACCCTACATAATTCCTTATATCACGTGTAATTTTTCCACAACTTTAAAATATCTTGTAGTATAATGCTATAACTACACAAACTTCATGTATTTTGAAATATTGTGTAAACCATTTTTCATTACATTATCATCTATTACAATTCCACCAAACTATTCATCATATATAAAATATACCTTGACACTAAGGGGTATTGTACACACCCAATTTTGCAAATACTACATTGTCAAAAATTGTTCAAAACCCCCAATTATGATTCATGTATTTTCCAAAGGTGTTTGAGCTCCTTAACCTCTTTATAGCTTATATTTGTAGCCTAGTTTACCTTCTCCATCTCCTACTTTTCTGCAGCTTCCCACATTAAATTTTCCTTAGTTTTGGCCTATAGTTACAAAAAAAGCTGTTGCCCTTCCTGGCGGTGGTTTTGTAATCGCCACCCTTCCCTGGGTGGTTTGTTTATAACCGCCACCCTATGCAGGCGGCATTCTGTGTGAATTTTCTAGAACTCTTCACACATGGATTAGATGCATGTTTATTCACTTCAAATCACTTTTAGAACACGTTTCTCAATCATTTTAGATGATTTTAAGCTTGAATGACTTGTGGCAATCTTCTCTTTCACTTGTGATTTATAATTGACTATTTAACTTCCCCTTCATGTGTTAATGTGGCACCCCATTACTGCCAAGGGCGATAATGCACTTCTCAGCCAACCTTCTATAAAACCACCGCTTCTTCAAGCAAATGGCTGATGACTATTTGTGTATCTTGCTTAGTTGAGCTACCACAATCTTGTTGTAAATTTCATAACCAGGATCTATTCTCTTGTATTGTGTTTATTTTTCCCATTGCAACCATACTACCCTCAAGTTTTCATTGCTTCAACACCTTCTTCTTTCTACTTCTTTTGCATTTCCATCTCCTTGGACTCAAGTGGACACAAAATATTGGTAAAGACAACTGAGGGGATAAAGTGATACCACAACTGGAATTTCCTTTGTACTGTAATTCCAGGTTGGGGTTGTTATTGAGTTTATTCATTTCTTTATTTATTTCTAAACATACACACACATATCAAATAGAGTAGAAGAAATCAATTTCCTTTATTGTAAATAGTTAGATTCATTTCCAAGAATCTTTTCACATCTTCTATAGAAGTTTCTGGTGATAGATCCTTCCCTTCCTATCCCTATGGATTTGTGAGGGAAGAATATCGGAGGAAGCTTGCTATATCACCATAGATAATAAATCTGTTGTAAATTGTGGTTTCCCTTAAATCCTCACATATTCTATCCGGGAAGTTACAGGGGAAGAAAATATTTTGAAGCTTTAAATATTCCCATGTCTCTGAGATAGAAGAAGATTTAATAATCCACAACTATAAATTGGAAAAAGCTTTGTTTTGATTAGAATAGATTTAATACACTATTGCACAGATAAATAACTACATCTAGTTATTTATTTGTATAGGATTTATTAATTAGGATTAGAAGCTTTAATTTCTTCATTTAATTCTAAAAATTCTAGAAAAGCACAAAAATATTTCTTTTAATTAGATTAATTGCTTTGTATTGCTTTATCTCTTTTATATTGGAAAAATACAAAAACATAGTGTAGCTTTTATTTTCTTAGATTAATTTTTATTTATTTCTAGATTAAATGCATACATGACCATTAATGGACCACAACAAGAACAAACATATGAAAGTGATCCATGGGTCCCCCAATTGAATGGGCCCGAATTGCTTACAGACATAGATACTGGACTTCATATGTTTGTCCTCAAAACACCATCATGGTATTCTGAAAAAATTACACAACTGAACGTATTAAACATCAAAACCAATAATCTTTATGACTATTGGACTACCCCTAGATAAAGAGACTAGATTCCATGTATGACCATACAAGGAACACAACCAAAGAGAGTTTACGGTTATCATCTAGTAGTCCCCCAATTGAACAAGCCCAAAAACAAATTAGACTTAGACAACAGATTGCATACACTAGTCTTTAGGACATCCCTTCTTCCATCATACATTATCAGAAAATTGAATGTTACGAATGAAGAAGCTCATCAAGAACCCGTATTCGGTTTGAACCAGGATAACCACCCATAGAGCTAGTGGAACCATGCCTCTCTCCCATTTATTCCATGACCTTGTCTAGAAATTGTTACGAGGTACCCATTAGTTTTTCATGTATCCCAAAACCATTAGAAAGGATTTTAGAAGAGCTCAACATTGATTGGAGTCTTCGTGTGGTTATTCTTTTGGATCCATCCATTAGACCCATTCAAGTTAGAAGGGCCTTCCTTTCCCTTGATGAGAAGATCCCAATATTACACGTTGAGGAAATTGTTTTTCCTTGATAGCTTTTTCATCCCATTCCAACATATTGTTTTCCATGTATCACATATTCTCTATATTTCACTACCAGAGTCATCCATTCATTCTACATTGGATTTCCTGGCACAACCTCGGGAGGTCGAGTGCATCTTAAAGATCACGTGTTGATTTTCATTCATAAAAATTGGTGAACCCAATGTGAAGATATAGTCTCTTTTCATTTCCATTTATTTCATCCATCTTCTCCCTCTCCCATTATTCTACGGGTATTTATATACCTCCCAATATGTTAGGATAGGACTATGATAGGCCCATTCTAGGTCTAGAAGCTTATTACCACCAAATCAACATACCACAGTCACCCTCATTATCAAGGTGGGCTAACAATTATTCTTCCAATCTTCCTTCACCTTACACTCCTCTTCCTCAAGGTGCCAATAATGGATCATCTATTAGGATTGAGGAGATTAATCAACTTGAATTCTCCAATTCAAACAATATGACTTTCACTAGAGAATAAGGTTTTGGTCCATGGGTCTTGTCTAGACCTCGACATTAGCACGCAGGCCGATCCCTTCACTTCCTACCTATGTTCACATGTCGAGTTCATGACACAATTTTCCTAAAGCCAAGAGATTTTTGATAACATGTACCAATCTCTAGATAGGATGCAAGGATATGTTGATGTCTTACTTCAGAATAACACCTCTACCCCTCCCATAATAGAAAACATTTCTAATGAGGGGTAGAAAAACAAAAAATAGTACATAGTAGGATATCAAACTTGTTTGCAACCTAATAAGGTTCAACAACGTGTGCTAAAATAGGACACCATACCATCATTGGGTGAGGTAATCTTAACATTGGTGGACATGGTTAGAGAATTCAAAATTTATAGGCTACACATGCCTCATCTTCTACCGAGAAAGGAAGGATTCTCCATCATCCATAAAACTTTGGCCAAGTACCTACTATGCCAAATCCTCCTCCAATTTACATGGGCATTCCTAGCCCCAGGTGATCTAATCATAGGATTAGGCACCTTGGGTATGCTCCCTCACACCTTGTATGGATACCCTCAACATGCACCATCCGAAGTTTGTTCTCAAATACCATCCTAAGCGGTAATGTAAAGTTCCCTATTTTTGTGCCTCCTATGTTGTACTAGGTTAATGCTCCCCGTATCTATACATGTATTCCAAATTTCTGCAGGGGAACATGTTCTCTTTTCCTGGCTCATATGCTTAGCTGCAAGGGATGCCTTATGCCTCTACAAATGTTTATGTTGCACCATATCCGCCTCCTATGCCTACTCTACTTCCCCATCAAGGGTCATCTATGGTAGAATCCTATGCTTTAGGCATATATGTTAAATATCTTAAGGATCCCTTAGACTTTACCATACAAAGTGCAAATATTCCGTGACCTCTTCTTGACTTGCCGAAGTTTAAAGGGGAGGGAGATCCAAATGTGTATATCAAGGAATATGCAATTGTTGTTCAAGAGCTACTCCCATGGGATGTAGTTGTAGCAAATATCTTCCCTAAGACTCTTGAAGGAATCAATCTTGATTGGTATTATAGGATACTTGAAGCCTTAATACATTCCTTTAAGTAACTTGTTTTGAATTTATCAAAGATTTCGACATGAATAAGTTACTAAGAACATGAATAAGGGAATTCCTACATATAAAGCAAGAGCATAATGACTCTATTATGCATTTCATCTAGAGATGGCACCAAGTCCTCTAATCTTCAGCAATCACTCCCAACATTGATCACACCGAGCTTTGTAATTTATTCCTGCATTCTCTTAACTAGGAAAAAAAGGAAGAAGTCCAAAAGTTCCCCTAAGTAGTAAGGAAGAGGTGTTGGAGGGTGCTCTCCGCATTGATCAAGCGGTAATAGACAATGGTCTAAATACCTACTATTAAAATGGGAGATTGATCACTCCCAATCAAGGTAATTCAAGTTACCTAAAAAATGAAACAATAATCAAGGACCTAAGGTCCTAAAAAAACTACGGTGTTACAATCAATGGTGTTATAGACCAAGTAAAAGAAAAAAATTTGTTGTTAACACCTCAAGCATAAACAATGTCAACAATAACATAGATGGTAATAATCGGAGGAGTAAAAATTCACTCCAATGTTCAATACGGTGGATTTCAATCATCCTCCACCCCAACAACCACAATTTAATGCTCAAGGACTAACCAAGTACCCAAATGGGTACTAAAAAAATATCAAAATCAAGGGAAACAACCTATGAACTTTAATTATAACAACCACCTATTGAATAACGACCAAATATTTAGACCGTAACAAAACACAAATCAAATACCTCGAGACTATGATCCTAGGCTTAAATGCAGCTTCCAAAGGGTCCAAGGGCATGATGCTATAACTTTTTGTGATTGTAACAAATTCATACAATGCCTACCAGAGGACCAAATGCAACTCTTCATCAAGATGTTTTTGGCAAATCCTACGCCACCAATGCAGAATACTTGCATGGGACCTATTTCCACTCAAAACACTCCTCTTAGTGATTATAGTGACCCTCTTCGTATGCATCCCAAAAATGGAAAATTAAACCCCCTGTGGTATGAATAAGGTCAACTTGGTGGTAAACAATGACCATGAATCTTCCACTTCTTCAAACCCACTGGTAGCACCTTCATTGGACGTCGACAAAAAACTAATATTTTGGGTCTTGTTGAACTAGAAACTAACCCTCGATTAACACAACCAAAATAACCCGTGAGTACTCAATGTATCATATTTCCATCTACTAATTTATGTTGGATGACACTCCAATACTTCCAAGGTGATAGTGGCATATTATTTGATTACGGATTTAACCAAGACCTTTTCTCACATCTCCTTTTTAGATTTGTTGAAGAAATTCCCTACTCATTGAGCCACTTTGTTATAAGCATTGGGTATTGGTCACTTAATTATATTTACCTCCATCGGAAGTGTAAATCAACCACATAGAATTTGACATTTATCCTCCTGGGAATCCTGAAAGAGATGTTGTATTTTCTTCGACATAAGTAAAATTCCAGCTAACATCGATTTGGCACATAAAGAGGTGGCCCATTGTTTTATTTCTGATTTTGGATCTATAATAATTATGTTAAATGCACAATGATTGATGATGGGGAAAATGTGAATAATTTCCCTTTTCGTTTCTCCAAAATTTAGGCTACGAGGAAATAGAATGTTCCCTCTACTAGAAATATCTTTGAGAGGCTACGATAGTCTAAAAGCAACATCCATAGGGACCATAATACAATTGGTTACTCTCGGACCCAAGATAGTTCTAAGCCGAGTTTTATATTACGAGATAGGAAACCAAATATAATATGATTATTTTCGACCTTGGATCCATCGGATGAAGGAAATCCCTTCCACACTATTCCAAGAAGTTAGATTCCTACATTTGGGGAAAGTCTTTATCACTCAGGGTGACCTAAAACCTTTTGATATTCACCTATCCAACTTAAAGAATAAACTTAGGGTCCATACCAAGTTTTAACTCCCTGCCAATCAAATGAACAAACCTAAAGATATAACACCAAAGTATAAACTAATTCCCATGATGGAACTGGAAACCTCCATTTTAATTGATGGGGTTGTTGCAATTAAAGATGAAATTGTTGTTGAGACAGTTGCAATGGAAACCACTACTAATATTATCAAGTTATTGGAGAATTATCTTCCTATTATCCTCCCTTTCAACTCCTTGGGCATCGAATATGCTCTAGGACTCGATCTCTTCCGACCGATGAAATTTGCATGGTTGAGATCTTAGTAGTGGAGGAAGATAGCACTAGAAGTGATCAAACATAAATATTCCATAGCAAATATTGGACACTCAACTATGATGGAGCAAAGTGTCATTTTTGTGTTGGGGAGGGCGTGATCCTCAATTCCCTAGAAGGGAAGTTTATGTATTTTTCCTTTAAAATCAATTTCAAAATGCACTAACAATAGTGTTAAATACAAAACTCTTCTTCTTGGTCTCAGTGTAGCCAAGAGGATGAGTGCTTGAAATATTAGGGTTTTGGGTGATTCCTAACTAGTCGCCAACCAACTTTAAGAAGTTTATAGGACTAGAGAAGAGCACCATCATCTCTACAAGACTGTCATGCTTAACTGAGAAAGGGTTTTGACTTCATAACTATTGAGGCTATCCCATGTGAATAGAACATTTTAGCTGATTCCATGGCTACTTACGCTTCTCGCTTTTTTCCCAAGAAGATATTTGAAAGATGCTTCATTTGTTATTTTAGTATGAGTCAAACCCCTACTTTGAGAAATTCCTACCAATCCTATCTTGGCATACGTTGAGGATGAGAATGAACTTATCACTTTATATTATATGGAGAATGAAAAAGCTATACTATTTTACCTTTATGTGTACACTGACTTTCATCCCGCGCATCATAAGAGGGGGTTCACTCTCATACCTCACTTTGGAGACCATACGATGGGTCCTTCCTCATCAAAATACCTTGAGATCTATAAATTATAGGAGGAAGGAGAACTATAACTACCTATAAATCCACCCGAGTTTGAAGAAGGCAATGCCTCTTTAATCAAGGGAACTATCGATATAAATATTGGGATGGAGGAAGACCCTAAGATATTGAAATTTGGTTCTTCTTTAACTCTGGAAGAAGTGGAAATTCATACAAAGGTTCTAAAAGAACATTCAAAATCCTTTGCATTCAGCTGCTAATAAATGATGGGAATTTCTCCCCATGTTATAGTCCATAATCTTGTAACCAAACCTAATGCCAAGCCCATAAAAAAAAGTCTACCTACGAAGCCAAAAATGGCTATGATGGATAAGGAAGAGATTATAAAACTCATACGGTGGGATTTATAAAAATTTAGACTACTCAATGTAGGTATCTAACATTGTCCCCATTCTTAAAAGGAATGGAAAAATTCAAATCTACATTGAATTCGGGATATAAACAAAGTGTGTCCTAAGGATGATTTCCCATTACCTTCCATCGATGTTATCGTAGATGTAACAATTAGATATGAGTTGTTGTCACTCATGGATGGTTTCTCGGGTTACAATCAGATTCGGATCTCTAAGGAGGATCATAAAAGACCAATTTTACTACTCCTTGGGGTACCTACTGCTACATGGTCATGTCATTCAGTCTTAAGAATGCTAGTGCTACCTATCAACGAGAAATGACCTATATATTCCATGATCTTATTCACAATATTGTGGAATCATACGTTGATGACCTTCTAGCTAAGGCCAAAAAGCATTGCGCTCATGTTGAGGTGATTCACATAATCCTCTCTCATCTCATTTAATATGATGTTACATTAAATCCATAAAAATGATTATTTATTGTGACGGAAGGGAAGTTATTAGGTTACATCAGCTCTTCATCGGGGATTGATGTTTATCTGGAAAAAATCGAGAATAGTTCTAGAAATTATCCCACCATCAGATGAGTTAGGAATTAGGTCCTTTCTCGGAAAGCTCGGTGCAATCCATAGGTTTATTCCTTATTTAACCTTTGTTATTCATCTGATAAATAATTTTTTAAAGAAGGATTTCTGCAACATCTTGATGGATGAGTGTCATGAGGCATTTGAATCATTCAAACAATTCGATGTTGCTTCCCATGCTCATGCATCCCAAATCAGATCGCCCCCTCATTGTATATTCTTGGGAAATAGACATCTCATTAGCTTGTATGTTAGCACAAGAAGACAATGAAAAATGTGAACACGTGATTTACTTCATCAGTCGTACATTACTAGACTACAAGACGCACTAAACGTAGGAATAAAATGAATGCCTCACTATAGTATTTATAATAAAATGGTTAACGCATTACATGCTTATCTATGAAACATGGGTTATTGTTAAAACATATTATCTTCGGACATTCCTAATGTAGGGTTCTTTTCCAAGAAATTTGGACGCTTCATAACCTTAATGGGAGAATTTGAGTTAACTTATATCAACCAAAAGTTTTTCAAGGTACACATCATTTCCAATTAGCTAGAAAATAACCCGTTGGATGGTGGAGAGTTAGTAGAGCTGAGTTTCCTCGATGAGTGTATACACTACGTAGATATCAAACCTATCATTGTTGCATGTCCATGGTACTCATATATTGTCAATTTTATTATGCACCACATATACCTTGAGGGAGAAAATTCACAATAGAGAAGATAGCTACACATCATAGCTTCCAAGTATGTAATTATGTAATAGGTTCTCTATCACAGATCTTTTGACAAAATTCTGCTAAGGTGTGTTGATGAGGAAGTATCGAAAATATCCTCTATGGAGCCCACAACGGGGTCTATGGAGGTCATTTTGGAGGACATGTAACCACTAGAAAGATACACTAGATGGGATATTTCTATCCCACCCTATAATATGATGCATTAGAGTACATATGCAAGTGCCAAAAGTGTCAAGAATCATCTCACGATAGTCATATACCTGTCCAACCTCTACAACCGATTGCAACACCTCGGCCCTTTTTCACGCAAGGTTTAGATTTAATAGCGAAATTTTTCCCTCATCTACTGAGACAACCACAATTATATAAGTATGACCACATAATATTTTATAAAGTGGGTTGAGGTCGTGCCTCTTACCACCATTATAGGGTTTGTAATTACAAAGTTCATCTTAAACTAGATCATCTATAGATACGGGGTCCCTGGTCATTATCTTCGATAATGGCACGTCATTTAAAAATGAAGAATGTGAGTTGTGTGAAAATTTTAAGATAAATCATCACACATCCTCTCTATACTACCCTCATCCAATGGACAGGTGAGACAACTAATAAGACATTAAATTCCATCCTCCCGAAAACTATCAAGGAGAAAAAACACAATTGGCATCTAAATCTATTTCTAGCATTATGGTCCTATAGAATGTCAGTAATAACCTTGATGTGGACAACCCCATAGTCCTTAGTTTTTGGTTCGGAAGTGGTTTTACCACTTGAAGTTGAGATACCTAGTCTCTAGATATCATTATAACGAATCTTAGGATAAGAAGGATATTTTGAGGCTCGTCTCATTAAGCTATAAACCCTCTATGAAGCTCATCTTAGAGCTAAAGCGCACCATAGAGGTTACACCGACTAGATGTCTTTGGCAAAGACAATAAGAAGGTATATGAATGTGAGATATTCATTGGAGATCTGGTATTGAGACTTGATAGCTCGATAGCCAATAAAAATGGAAAAGGAAGGAAATTCAAGCCCAAGTGGTTGGGCCCATATTGAGTCATGGAGGATTACAAGAATGGGGTGTATCACTTGTATACTCTAGAGGGTGAAGAATTTGGTGAGTCTCGTTAATTACCTTCACTTAAAATGTTACTATGTATGATCCATCTACATTTCCACATGTACACTATTACATCCACATTATATTTCATTTATTAGATCACTTTGTAAATTTGTAGTCAAGGAACTTATCTTTCAAGCAAATTTCAAAATGTTCTGAAAATATTGGCAAAACATTCAATCACATCTCTTCAAATATCTGTAATATTATCATCAAAATTTCTAATCATTTCATCAATTCAACAAGACAAGACAAAATTTTGACACTAATCCTACCAAGGCCTGCATACTTGGTTCTACTCATAGTTTTCTTCCAACATAGGTGTCTTTTCCCATGGTTTGTTCTAGAAGCTTCTTGGTGTCATATCTCTCCCAGAAAAACCTCTTTGATAGCAAAAACATTCTAAACATTTTACCTAGATTGCTTGTTCGTCTATCTCAACCTTCGTTGTTAAGCCCTCACATCTTACTAGTTATGTGGTGTTGAGGCTAGGGGAAATTTCTCCCTCCCAAAAGCACAAATTAAAGTTTAAAATAAAAAAATGATATAATTCAAATCAAATAAATGTAAAAATATTTCATTTACAAATAAAACCACACTTCCTTGCCCCACCAATCTTCGGTGATGAGCCCTTGTTTCTTATTGGTGATGTGAGATTGGGAAAGGAGGGAAGTGACCTTACTCACCTAATAATTTTACTTGGTGATGAGCCCATGCTTCTTACTGGTAGCATGGGGCAAGGTATAGGGGGTCTCTTCAAAAGTGTTAGTAAGTTGTAAGCAATTCATTCAATAAAAAGTTCTTTGAAATCATAAATCCCAAGAAATTGAATTAGATGTGTATGTTCCATGATATTTAAAACCTTAAAAAAAGGATTTTTAATCGGAGGCTATCTATAGGTCTAAGTCTAGATAAACTTGCAAGAAAATCACATTCTAGACCATATAGTAAATGTGTGTGTAGAGTTAAGTTGTATGCCTCTAATTGAATTTTTCAAAGCCTTATCTTTCTCTCATCACTTCCATTATTAAAAATCATAAAACTCACATCCCTCCTAGCTCTTAGTGTTAAGCCCTCACATCTTACTATTTGTGTGGAGTTAGAAGTGGAGTGGGTTCATTTCCTTATCATATCACATTCATCACATTTTGCAAACAAAACAAGAAGTATCAAATGTTGCTTAAAGAACCAAAGTTTCAACATTACATTGTGTTTGCATTAACATCATATAAAACAAAAAAATAAAAATAAAATCATTCTATTAGCATTTATCATCTAGTGCATGAATTTGAAAAGCATATAAAATCAAAGATTCTAAAATCATCTAAGAGTACACATGCAAAGTAAACCATAAATAAAGTCAACTCTAGTGCAAAGGGATAGATGAATAAAAAAGAGATATTTGTATATATCGTAGTGAATCAAGTTTGTATACAAAGCCATCACACACTAGGTGTGGTTAAAACACTCGCAATGAGCATGAAAAATCCAAAAACATCATATATATGCCTCACAAAATGACATCAAAGCAATAAGGGCTCAATGGCCTATCCTCTTTACGGGAACCCTGAGATGGTGTGTGGCTATGTTGGGACTCTTGCTACGGCTCAAATGTCATCAATGTATCAAGTGGTGAGAGTGAGTGTGAGGACCGACCACTAGTTGCAGCGTCACAAGTATGAGTGGCTCCACCTCGCTATCCTCTCCACCACCTCATAAGTGGAAATTTGTTTTCTCCGAGAAGTCAAGAGCTCCACGGCCTTCCAAAGAGGTGAAAACACATTGGTATGTCATCCATCCTACAATGGCTATCCCAAATCTTCTAGTAGCTCACACGAGTCTTCCCCATAGGGATTAACAAGGTATCAACATAGATCCTATGAATAAGATCTTTTTAACCATTACGATTAGTGTCTCGTGAAATAATGCAAACAACGGAAAGGTAGAAAATGTTCAAAAAAAAAAAATAAACACAATGTGAATTTTACTAATAATTCTAATTAATAAAGTCAAGAGAATAGTATCTATATACTTAAATATCTTGGCATCTAGGTAGGATCGGATGGTGTGGATAATGGTGGTGGAGACGTTGCAGGACACTTGCAAAGCCTCACCCTCTCCCGAGGAGACATGCTAACCCATCACAAATTGCTCATTGCCACCTCCCTCGTAAGAAAGTGGCTCCTCAAAAACAAGAGTCTCCCCGCTTTATGCTTCCTCTCTGTCTCCGCCATAGATATCTCCTTTTTTATCTACCACTATTTATCACTTTCCTCCTCCTCACCGTCTCCCCACCACCTCACCTTAAGTCTCTCGTATATTTGACTATGTGGGCCTCCTCCTCCTCCCCATTGTGAATGGGTGTAGCTTCAATCTATAGGATAGATACTGATGATCTAGGGATTGGTACCTTCTCCACACTAATAGGTACCCCTGGTAAAATAAAAATCCATCCATGCTCATCCTTAGTGCCTACTCGTGCCTCTCTAATGCTCTGGTAGACAACGAGAACTACCATAAGAACATCATCATTGCGAAACCAAAACTATTGGGGTACTCTGGTAGCAAGGTGGGCCTCCATCCTCATAGTCCTATCAACTAATTATGTAGTGTTGACACAAAAAATCAGGATAGTCCCCTCCTGACACCATAATCCAATCATATCCTAATACTGTCTAAAAATAAAATGATCTCGTAGTCAAAGAAGAAACAAGCTGATGTACTCCTATTAGAGGAGCCATAGTATTCCACCTCGTATCCCACGATGGCCCCTGGATCCTATATACCAATTCCCTATTGATAGGGGATGATCCACTCATACACCTAGCACATCACTAAAGTAGGGTGTGTCAAGGACTTCCCTTGTAGCCTCACCACATGCTACAAATCATGGTATGTGGTCCCTACAATATTCACACCACAGGAATAGATCCTCCCATACTTCTCAATCTACATAATGATGGGAGCCCAACAATACAAGAGTTTGTCCCCGCCCTTGTCTCCTACTAAACGTGAAGCCAGAATACCAATAATGGCCTTGTGTAGGGTAGGGATAGGTGCAGAGGTAACAGAGAGAAGCCACATACCATGCTTCACACCCACATTGGATGTCCCATCATCCCCCATGTACGATTCCCACTATCTATAATAAACTAGAGAACCTTTCTCTAATGTCAACCGTCTACCAGTCACAGTACGCCAAGAATCCTGTAGACATCCTCGAGAGTGATGGTCCACTCTCCCTAACACCAAGAAACTGTAAAGTGTTCTAGTTGGCATCCCAATAAGAAAACATGTCACATAGAATATGGATGGCTAGTGCTATGTGTGGCACCTATGAAATCCTCCATAACCCAACCTGGTGTAATAAATCCCTCTTGGCCTAAGTTAGATTATCAATAATGCCCGGAATCTAATCACACTCTTTTGCCCCACTCCGGTGAATGTAAAAATCCTTTCGCATTCACAAAACAAGAAAAAGAGCAAGTTAACAAAGTCTTTTAACACACAAGCTCATCAAAAATGGTATAAAACAACCTAAAATCCAAAAAAATCACCTAAGTTGGTAAAAAATTATCTCTCGCCTCGAAAATTACAAACCGTCACCCTATGTAGAGTGGTAGTTTTGTGACTTCCACCCTATGTAGGGCAGCGGTCATGGCCAAAATGGACAACTCACCCCTTTTGACCCAAAAATGTGAAAAAAGAAAAAAATAGACATTTTTTTAATACAACGAAAGGTAGACCCACCTAGACAACTTCCTAGGGAACGTTTTAACTCAAGAAAATTATAAAATATCCCCCTAGGTGTAGATTTATCAAATTTTACATGTTAGGTTTCAAATAAATAAATTCAAAAACTAACCTTTGTCTTCACCGATGGGTCTCTCACTCGCTAGGCCATGATCGCGTCATCACACTCATCGCTTTGACTATACTCTCGCTTAAAACGATGACTAGTGATCTAGAGTTCCAAAATCACAATGAGGATATGTGTAAATGAATGGTTTGGTTATGTATATGTTTTGTTTTAACTTCGTTTTGAGTGCATCGATTTATAGGGCTAGAGCCTTTGGCGTAGGTATACTCTTATCCTCACATAGATGGTAAGTCCTCTTGTCATTTTGTTTTAGTGTTTTTTTCAATATCATGTCTATCTCGCACTTGAGTCTTACTTTCATATTATAGGTAGCGGGATATTAGTTGATGAAATTTTGGCGCACGGGTGTGTCAGGTATAGCTTCTAACTCCCCATTTTGGGAATGTCATACTTGTACTCAATGTTCTCGTGCATCTTTATGGCTAAAATGCTTCTCCAAGGGGACAATATTTATGCAGCCAATTTTTCACGTGCTACATTGTTTGAAAATGGTTCAAAACCCCCAATGATGATTCATGTCTTTTCCAAAAGTTTTTAAGCTCCTTAACCTCTTTGCAACTTATATTTATAGCCTAGTTTACCTTACTTAGCCATTTCCTACTTTTCTGCAGCTTCCCGCATCAAATTTTCCTTAGTTTTGGCCTATAGTTACAAAATTGCCACCTTGCCTAGGTGGTGGTTTGTAATTGTCACCTTTCATGCACTGGTGGTTTTGTAACCACCGTCCTATTTGGGCAAAGTGGTTTTTAATCACCGCCCTATTTGGGTGGTGGTTTGTAACCACTACCCTATTTGGGTGGTAGTTTTGTAGCCACCACCTGCGTAGGGAAATGGCCATGTGTGAATTTTCTAGAACTCTTCATGTGTGAATTAGATGTGTGTTGCTTCACTTCAGTTCACTTTTAGAACACGTTTCTCAATCATTTTAGCTAATTTTAAGCTTGAATGACTTGTGGAAACCTCCTCTTTCACTTGTGATTTCTAATTGAATGTTTAACTACCCCTTCATGTGTTGATGTGGCACCCCATTGCTGCCAAGTGTGATAGTGCACTACCCAACCAACCTTCTATAAAACCATCACTTCTTCTAAAGCAAATGGCTAGAGATTATTTGTGTATCTTGCTTAGTTGAGCTGCCACAATCTTGCTAGAAATTACATAGCCAAACTCTTTTCTCTTGCATTATCTTTCTTCTTCTGCATTGTAACCAGACTGCCATCAAGCTTTCATTTCTCCAACACCTTCTTCTTACTACTTCCTTTGCATTCCCAACTCCTGGACTCAAGTGAACACAAAATATTGGTAAAGACAACTAAGGGGACAAAGTGATACCACATTTGGTATTTTCTTTATCTTTGTAATTCTAGGTTGGGGGTTGTTATTGAGTTTCTTCATTTCTTTATTTATTTTTGAACGTACACACACATATCAAATAGAGTAGAAGAAATAAATTTCCTTTATTACAAATAGTTAGATTCATTTCCAAGAATCTTTTCACATCTTCTATAGAAGTTTCTAGTGATAGATCCTTCCCTTCCTATCCCTGTGGATTTGTGAGGGAAGAATATCTAGAGGAAGTGTTGGCTAGATTTTCTCGCATAGCATCAAACCTAAGCGGTCATGAGATAAATCTCCCTCATTTAACCGGTGAGGCTCCGTGTCGATTTGTCAATAAAAATGTGTTATTATCTATCGGGGTTTTACTTTAACCACTTAGTTCATGAACCATAACTAAGAAGTTTCGCAGCAAGTAAGCAATTGCTTTAAGAAGGAAAGTTATAGAAGAAAGAAGTAAAGGAAATACCAGAGAAGAAATGGGAAGATGTGCATCCCAATTAGTAGATAGCAGAGCTAATTACATGCACATAGAAGAAACTTAATAGATATGAACACACAAAATTATAAAACAAAGGCAGCTCTAGATCTAGATCTAAAATAACACAAAGTTTATCAAGAGATCTAAGATTCAAAGCAAGAAACACAGTACACCGTGACACAAAGTTCTCCGGAAACCTGCTCCTTTGTATTCCTTTGCTCCAAGTTGCTCTCAGGAGTTCAGCACAAAGTCTAGAACTCAGGATTGCTGCTTACAAATTCTGATCGATCCTTAACCCAGAGGTTCTTCTCCTACTTATAGAATGTAGGAGGGAAAGTACAAATAGAAGACTCAAACTGAACTAAAGCATGAACAACAAGTAAAGATGACATTTGGCAATCATCCTCAACTAACTTCTTCTTAAGTGACACATGTATCACTTAACTAATAGAATGGTTCCACATGACTTCAAGTAATGGTTGTAAAACCAATAACTTAGAAGTTTTACAATTTCATCCGGGAACATAGAAAATAGAAGAAGAAAGAATAGAAGAAGTCATGCCAGCTATAACATTTATGTCTTCTTCTTGTTCTGATATCGGATATACTTGTCGAACATGTAATTCAACATCTTTCCATCTGTTTTAGCCACTGCTTCCTTCTCTGTCTTGAATTGTAGCAACCCTTTATTCAACACTTTGTTGCACACTTCCACCTCTTCCAAACTCGGCCCAAACCTCGCAATGTCTGCCTACAAAGACCACCAGTCTATGATAGAATTCATCGTGAAAGGCTTGGTAGCTTTATCAATTCTCTTTTGTACCATCAGAAGAGAATCTTCCAGGGAATTAGGCACTTCATTAGAAACAATCCTCACATATGAAATAACACCTCCGTCAACTCTTTCCTCAAGTGAAAGAAATGATATTATCTCTCGGTAAATATGATGTTCTACTCTCAAGTGCTCGCATCCTCTTCAAGAAACTCTCGCAGATTTCCAAGCGGAAAGATACTGCAAACTCTAGCTGCTTCCCCTTCTCGGTGATCCGTCTGTACAACTGCATTCCGCAATCAACACATCTCGGCAGCCTTGTTGATCTCGTCCAAAATACTCAAAGTTACTCTCGCAACTATATTCATGCCTTATATATTTACCATCGATTACTTTAGTTGATTTGCTACATCATTCATAACCTTTAGGTGGGCTGGCACTTCCCCAAGTTGTATAGAAGCTTGACGAATAATCAGATCCTTCCATTCGTCAATAGCCTTTACTTGATTGCTTGCGTCCTCCATTTCCTGCATAAGATGATCACTCACCTGCTCTGAAATGGGCTGAATGGAAGGTTTAGCAACCTTGGCTATGATCTCACATAATTGAGATACTTGCTTCTACAGCTCTTCTTTCTCCGCCTTTTCACTGTCAAGCCTAAGGAATAAAGCGTCTATCAATGTCTGCGTGTCCTACTTCAATCCTTCAGTGGTGGCTTGACCGAGTGGTACTTTGGTCACTGTCACATCTTCTGCCGTGAGCTCCTCTTCTATCTTTCCTTCTGCCGGAATTGATATCTCAGCAAACTTCTCTCCCGAATTCTCAATGATCAACCTAGAAGTTTCTTTAGCAACTTTAGGCATTATGTCTCTCCGCTCGCCGATCCTAAAGTAGCTGCAAGTCGTGCTTCTCTAAGTTTATTTCCATTCTCGCTTCTAGAACCAACCATAAATCCAACCATTCCGTGAAATTACTTCTCGAGAGTGAGAATTATTGAGTGCACTACCATCTCCGCTCCGCATCCTCTCCTCCGTAAAGTGCCACAGTGTTATGACTACCATCCTTTGAATCATCCAAGGACAAAGCTCTTTTGAACTCTGCCATCTGCAACTTCAACATCTCCTCTGGAACAGGTGATGAACGAAGTGGCTGAGGAGAGAAGACAAACGTTGCCGGATTCAATGAAGGCATGGAAATGTACTGCTCCTGTGGTGTAATAGTGGGTGAAGTACTGGGTACTAGAGAAGCCGGAGTCAAATCTATGGTCGTAGAAGTGATCTTCTCTTTCTCTTGAGATCTTTTGTGTACTTTCAACTTCTCGGACCTTTCTGCTGCTTTCTCCTTCATGCTTTCACTTGAGGGAATCTCCTGTGCCGAAGTTGCCCGTGATTTGATTCATCAATGCTTCATCAAGGTAATATCCTTCACAAGAACTAGTTTGAAGTATTCACCAACATAGCTCTCGACCTTTCTTCAATTATGTTCACAATTGAGCCTCCCATGTTATTCTGCAAGTATGGCTTTATCTCCTCCCATTTGATGGTAAGTGTCAAGTACCACATTCCCATCATCTTTAAGATCCACAGTATCCGCGCTAGTCCAAAGTCGAACACTTGCTTTGCTAATGTGACCCTCACGAAATCTCTCTTTCTAACCTCGTACTCCCTTCCGCACTTCATCCAAAAATCTTCTAACGAAGGCACATGTGCGTATCTTTGGGAGATTGTTTTCCTGGCTACTCCAAATGGATCGAAGTTCAGCCATGCAGGAAGAAATCTTGCTCATACTCGGATAACATTTATGCTTCCATCCCTCGAGCTCTATGAATGCTAATGCAGCTGTAATATCCCACAGTGATTGGGAAGAAGCCCGTAGACTTGTGCCACTTTGACTGAAGGTCGTGTAACTCCACAAGTTGCCTGCTCAGCTCCATGGTGATCAATCTATCATTCGGATACCTGGGCATCTTTATTGGTTCTCCAGAAAATCCCGTAACCCTGAGGTATGTGAAATTTGCAAATTGAATGAATAGACTTCCAATCTTGGACATGGCTTCCCACGCTTCCTTCCTTACCTTGTTGGCATTCAAGTCTTTTTCTATCCTACAGATAAAATCATAGAAGAAGTCATCGTTGATCACTTTGAAGTCTTTCTCACCTGTAGATGCAGTAAGCTATGGGTAGCACTCGAAAATGGGGTCCTTGGAAAGAACACCACATCTATCCAGCTTGGAAAAGACACCTTGTGAAGCTACAACATACACCAAGTATGAAGTCATCTTGAAGCTGAAAGTACTCTTCATGTTCCAAAGTTACTCACCGATGTTGCTGCTAATAATCTCCAACCAATTGATTATAGAATCAACCTTGTTGATTTCAATGGTCATGATGAAAGCATACATCCATGTACAGAAAGTGTAGGCATTTGCTTTGCCATTCATCCTACATAGCAATTTAATGACATCGTCTACCTCCTGCACCAAATTGGACCGTGGAAGAGTTCTCGGGAACTTTGAAGGGGATCTAGGCTTCTTCATGAACCGGCTATTCATGATGCTCACACAATCAACTCTATGCTTCTCCCACCTACTGTCAGCATCCTGAATGCTAATAGAAGTCACCACCTTTAAATCAGATTGGAATCTTCAAACAATAATTGATGAACTCTACATCCAAACGAATTATTGTCTTTCCCGAAGCATCACGCACCGATCAAGATGAAGGATGATAAGATCGGCAAGACACTCCATCACAAACTACTCGCAATTGGGATGTACATGGAAAAATTGCAGCTCGAGATAATTCCACTTGCTTTTGATCGCGCGCATGAGTGAAGTCTTTCCCACTGGATCTATCAATCAAATCGGCAAGAGGTTAGGGCCTAGATCTGTGTCTCCTATGTCTGCAAGTTTTGAAGCAATGCATGACTCCATCATGATTTCTTTTTCATCTCCCTTCGCCATGGCTTTGTCTATCTTCATCCGAATAATTTTTTTCTCCTTACTTTCTTGGATTTCTTCAATATCAAAGTGCAGATTTGGACAATTCTTCAGATTTGGAGGATATTTACAATGTATTGGACATTGATAAAAACTCCTTTTCTTTTGTAAATCACCTGTAATGAATTTCTGCAATTTATTCAGACAAAAATGGCCACTAGAGCATGAATAGTGAATTTAAATTATAAAAATCTACACTTTTCAAGCCTGCTGCCCCAAAAATTGGTGTTTAATTTATACATAAAGAGAGCATGAATCCTTTCAATCAACACCTGAGCTCCTGTAACACCTGTGGAAACAATTATGCAAACAAAGATCAACCTCCTCCAAAGCATGCGCCAAATCTGGAAGCTTTTAGCCTTGTTAGCACTTTGTCTGAACAAAATCCTTCCTTTAATGGGGTGCACTTTTCCACTTGGCTGCAATTCTTCACCTATGATTTGAATAATTCACCCATATGGCTGCCCATGCTTATATAACCTTCACAATTCTATAATTAATAATTGCCATAACAATTAAAGGTAATTAATTAATTAAAAATCATGCTTTTCTCTTTTAAAAATAGCATGTTTAAGGACAGCCATCCAATAAATTAAATTAATCCAATTTAATCCTTCACACATCACTTCACTTAAGCTTCACAGTGTGCTTTGACCATAGCCATTGAAAATAGAAATTTATTTAATGTTTTAATACTTTAAAAAACATTAAATAATACCCAAATGGGGTGCACTTTTTGAGAGGAAGAGGGAAGCCATTAAATAAATTAATTGTAATGCTTTTAAACCCTTTCTTTTATTTCATCTTTGACTTGTTGACTTCCTCCAAGCTTGGGCACACTTTTTGAGAGAAAAGATTAATTAAAATAATCAATTTAAGGCTTTTATTCTCTCACCAAAGGGGGCGCACTTTTTTGCACATGTAATTCTATTTTTAAGAATTTTTTCATAATGGGATTCTTTACCCTGCAAGGCAGGCACCAAAATCCGTGATCCACTTAAGTGATTTGACTTTGACAATGAGATTATTTACCCTGCAAGGCAGGCACTAAAATCCCATGATTTCACTTAAGTCACTTTCCTTTTATTATATCATGGGAATTTTTACTTTGCAAGCGGTGCAATAAATTCCCACCGCCTGCGCAGCCTCTATTTTTCCCACTTTGCATCTTAAGTGAATTTTATAACATGGGAAAATTACCGCTGAGTAGGTATAAAATTCCCACCCTTCCCCGCAGCTTTATATTTTCCCATCGCAGCTTAAATCCTTTGTTTTCCAAAATGCGCCCATCCCCGCAGGGGCTTTTTTTCGCACTGCGAATTTTCTTTTTCCCGGTGATCCAAACCTCCGATGGCAACTTCCTCTAGGGATAATGTGTGTATATGTTTTTCAGCTGCTCCGGGCCAAAATCGAGCTTACCCGGCAAAGGAATTGCTCCAGAGAAATTTCACAGAAAACGAAACGGGACACCACAAAAACACGAAAAATTGCCAAAAGTTACAAATAAAGCCCAAAACTTAATATAAGTTAAAACACTTATGGAACATAGGAATAATAACATATTCACTCATAATAGAGTTAAAAAGAGTGCAAATAGCCTCATACAGGCTCAAAATAATTAAATATAAATTTCCCACAAAAAAATCCCGGACGATGAATAAAACAATTTTGGGCATCTGGGTATTTGGTGAAAAAGGCTAATATGGCTCTTTGGGATTATCTTGACACAATACAAGAACTTTTAGGCAATAAAAACACAAAACAACCCATTATTTTAGAAGTACGAAAATTTTTCGGATAGGGTAGTCGCAGATTTCAGAATGAAATCTGAGTGACACCAGTTGGCTCTGTCTGTGGACATCTTTTTCTCTGTCAGAATGACAAAGAGAAAAGATGAGATCCCAGCATCTCTGGTTTCACATCTTGTCTTTTGGGCACAAGGTCAGGCAAACGAAAACAACACAACACAACACCAAAACAAGACAAAACAAGGAAAAACAAACAAAAGATTTATTTATGTACATACAGGTGTTACCCTGCTTCTCATGTCCGGAACAACTTCAAGTGTTGCCCATTGAAAGGAAACGGCAATTCAACTCCATCCTGATGAGCAAGAATGAAGCTATCTACTCCGGCAATCCTTTTAATCACAAAAGGCCCTTTCCATAGTGAATCAAACTTTCCATGCATGCCTTTTGTTTCTCTTCTTTTGTCCCATAAAAGGACCCAGTCATTGACTTCAAACTTTCTTTCCCTAGCCTTTTTGTCGAAAATGATTTTCACCTTTCTTTGATGCTCTGTCAACCTATCTGCAACTTGGGTTTGTACTTCTCTCAGTTCGTTAAGTACATAATTCTTTTATCAATAGCATCCGTGAAAGTGGAATCCTCCAAGGCCTTAGAAAGTTGCAGGGCAGGCAGTTCCAAGGTAAGAGGCAGCTCTGTGTCTCTACCATATAACAGCTAAAATGGGGACATGCCTATTGCCCTCTTTGGTGTGATCCTATCGGCCCATAATGCATCAAACAACTTTTTATGCCAAGTCCTTTGATTTTCCATTACAAGCTTGCGCACGATAGTTACCAAGTTTTTATTACTAGATTCAGCTTGACCATTCCCTTGTGGATAGTAGTTTGAGGAATGAACCAGCTGGATCCCATAAGTGTAGCAGAATTCCACCAACTCCTCAGAAGAAAGATTCAAGCGTTGTCTGCTACAATTTTGTTGGGCACGCCAAACCTGACAATAATATTTTCTTTTATAAAATTGCACACCTTGGCGGAAGTGGCAGTTTTCACAGGAATAGCTTCTACCCACTTACTGAAATAATCAGTAGTTGTTAGAATGTAATGGTGACCGACACTAGAAGCCGGGTTAAGCATTCCAATAAAATCCATTCCCCACTATTGGAAAGGTTCTTCAATCACAATGGGTTTTAGAGGTAATGCAGGTAATTTCACACGCCCAACAAAATGTTGGCATGCTTGACACTTAGCTACCCATTCTGCAGTGTCTTGAAAAAGGGTGGGCTAGTAATACCTTGCTCTGAGGATCTTGTGTGTAGTGACCCGAGTTGAGAAATGACCACCGCAAGCCATGTCATGAAACTGTTGTAGTAACTGATCCTGTTGAGCCTTGTCCACGCATCGAGAAATATGCCATCAATTCCCCTTTGTTCATACCATTATCCCAAAGAACAAAATCTTTGGATTTCAGTTTGATGGTTCATTTCTCTTTTTTAGAAAGTTGATATGGGCATTCTCCATACGTTAGAAAGTAAGCAATGTTACTGTACCACTCCTCTACCAGATCTATAAAAAGTCTTTGCGCAGAAAATATCCATCTATCTCATCTTGATCCACTTGAGCAATCTTGATGTCTTCATCTCCGTCATTAATTCACACAGACCTCTTTCTTGAACCAACTTTGTTGGTTTAATATCCAGGTCATATTCTTGAACTTTTGTCACCCATGTGCCTCTCAATAATCCTAACTCTTGCTGAGTAAGAATGGATTTAACTGTAGTATCTGGAACCAAAACCACAGTGTGCGAGGAAAGAATATAATACCTGAATGTTTTGCACACCTTCACCACTGTGTATGCGTGATTTTCCATGGGAGTTTATTTCAAATCATAGGCTTTAAGAGGTGTACTCATGAAAGCAATAGGAGCTTCTGCATCCTCTTGATTTTTCTGCATCAGTATTGCTGACATGGTGTGTTCAGAGGAGTAACAGTAAAGAATAAATTCTTTACTGAAGTCAGGTGAAACCAAGACTGGAGCTTTCGACAGGGCCTCTTTAATTTTCTCGAAAGCTTCCTTCCCTTTGCTGCTCCATTTAAAATCTTGTGTCTTCTTCATCATATTCGAAATATGACGGGTTAGCTCAGCAAAGTCAGGAATGAATCTCCTGAGAAAATTAACTTTTCCAAAGAAAGAGTGAACTCCTTTTTTGGATGTGGGCAAAGGCAATGTCTGAATGGATTTGACACGCTCTAGATCTATCTTTGTTCCTTCCTTGGAAACAATGTGCCCTAGTAGTTTCCCTTCCGTTACAGCAAAGATGGATTTCTTGGGATTCAAAGAAATACCATGCTTGTGGCACTGTATGAAAACCTCTTCCAAGTTTGAAATGTGCGCTTCTATCTTTGGAAAAGACTGTCAGATCATCCAGATACACCACTATGCTTATATCTTTGAGGTGAGCAAAGGCTAGATCCATAGCTCTTTGAAATGTAGCACCAACATTAATTAGGCCGAACGACATTTTCTGGTATGCGAAAGTTCCCCAAGGTGTGATGAACGTCGTTTTGTATTGATCTTCCTTGGCCACCTTGACTTGATTGTAGCCTGAGAAGCCATCAAGCATGGAAAGCATCTCAGATCCAGTGACCACCTATAGAGTGTGATCCATGATGGGGATGGGGTAGTTGTCTTTCAGTGAAGCTTGATTAAGGTTGCGGAAATCTACGCATAGCCTAATCTCATCGCTCTTCTTTCTTACAGGGACTATGTTGGCCAACCACTCTGAATGATGTATGGGATAGATGATCTTTGCATCTAACAACTTCTAGATTTCTGCAAAGATGGTTCTCGAAATGGTAGGGTTGTCTTTTGCAGCCTTCTGCTTGAAAGGCTTCTATTTTGGTTTAAGTGGGATGTAGTGTTGAACTTCCGCAGGCTGATATGTTTTTAGATCCTGGTAAGACCAGGAAAAAACATCCATGTATTTCCTAAGAAGCTCGTAGAAAAGCTTCTCTTTCGCCTCTCGAGCAACACTTACCCAGATTTACTAATTTGGGATCATTTCAGCCTCCCAAATTTAGCAATTGTGTGTCGGAGGAATAACCTTCCTCATTCTCTTCATTTTTCTTAAGCATCGATCATGCTTATCAAACATTTCCTCACGAGATACCAAGCCTTTGGAAATTTTATTTCACTTTATCTGGATAATCTCCCGACTTCCCGAGACGTCCACATTTATTTCTCCGAAAGTAGTCTACCTAGAAGGTGAATTGCTTCCCTCATAGTATATTCCTTCAAAGTTGTCTTTCTGTTGGAGAAACGAAGCAATCTACGTGTCATCGTTGAAAACCTGCCATTACTGAACATTGTCAAGAACCTTTGGGTGAAAGACCATCTCCACCTTGTAGTCCCCCTGTCTAAACAACGCAGGAGGCTGATCCGGATTCAACAAGGCTACAGTTACTGCAAGAAAATCGGCTCTTGAATTTTGTTCTCTCGAAATGTAAGATACCGAGAAAGCTGAAAAATATAGGATAACAGAGTAGACCCGATTTCTATAGTGCCGCAATTTGTCTTTTTTGACTTGGTAAAGACCTCTTATCTATTTCACAATCAGCTCAACATCTCCCCTTGTGTGTAATAGTTTGATTCCCATTGTTCTTGCCTGCTCCATGCCTAACAACAATGCTTCATACTCAGCCATATTGTTAGTATTTTTGAACATCAATTTGAAGGAGTGTGCATGCACCTTCCCTTCAGGAGAGATAAGAACAACGCCTACGCTAGATCTAAATGAACAACAGCTGCCATCAAATTCTAGAGTCCAAATCTTATTATCAATTTGATGTGATTCTTGAATCATTGGTTGAATTTCTTCTTTATCCATTTCTAGATAATAGAATCGTGATCCGATTCACGAAACAAGATCGAGATCTAGGATCCTCGATTTGCAATCTGTGTACTTATATTTTTCTCAGGTTCCAGCTTGATTTACTCCTTTGATTGGTATGTGCGCACAAGACCAATCCATCTTGACTTCTCCACCCAGCTCTTTGCAGAAATTTCTACTCAACAACATGCCATAAGAGACTGGAATGTCTGCTACAAGGATAGTCATTTTCAGTCTTTTATCTAGAAAATAAGTAAGTACTGCCTATGCATCTTTGATTTTCCCCACAAGAGGGACTTGCCTTTCCATTGAATAACATCTTCCGATGGTTTTTGTCAACGTGAGACCCAAGGCATCAGCAACTTTGGCAGGCATTACATTATCAGAAGCTCCAGAGTCCAAAATGCAATTGCTTAGTTTGTATCCATTGATAAACAAAGATACATAGAATGGCTCGATCCTTTCTGATGTAGTAGGAGAAGGGGTAGAAGGAGAAGAACTTTCCGCCACATTATTTGTAGGAGGAGTATTCTTTGGATTTGACAAGATACCCCGTGAAGTATTGTTTATTGGGCTGGGACCATTACTTTGCACATATTTGACCAATCTATTCAGCTGATCAGGAAATGCCCTCAAATACTCAGCTTCTAACATTTGGACCTTGTTCCTCTTGATGTGATCAATTATGTCAAAATCCTGACTTGCTTTAGCAGGATGTGCATTGGATCTTTGCTGTGAATTGAAAGAATTTGAATATTTATCCTTAGGTGCTAAAGAAGAAGGAAGAGTGCTACCTCTTTTCAAGATAGTAACATCCAGGCCAGGATCTTCTCTCTCTTTCGGCCGCTTGTGGATGCTTCAGCATTTTGGCACGTCTGAGACCTTGTAAACACCGCAAAAGTGTGACCATCAGAATCTTCAAAAGATTCATAATAGCCATCATCAGATTCATAGTCCAGGTAACCAATATTGGAGTCACCAGCGGGATCTATAAAGTCTTCATCATCAAATGATTCATCAATGTTGAGATCCTCTTCATTAGTTTCCAAGTTATTCCTTGGAGCAGCTTCTATTGCCAACCGTTGTGGTGCAGCAGCAAGTCTGTTTCGATTTTGATTTTGATTTTGACCATTAAAGGTCCGGGTAGGAGCTATTCTTGAGGGGGTTACATTCCCTGCTTGAGAGATCTGCTTCTTGATCTGCAACATGTCATTTGCCAATTTCTGCAACAAAGGATCTGAAGTACTAGAAGAAGCACCATCACCTTTGTGAGATGGTTGTTTAAGTTTTCCAGCCATGATCAAGTCATCCTCAACCTCCACGGCAGCATTTTGTGCTTCCAGCAAATTTACCGGTCTTGCCCTTCTTAGCTGATATCCAACTTCAGGCAATAGAGCGTTTATAAAAAACGTCTTTTGATTTTCGTCGCTCAATGCGGCAGAAGTGGGGATTTTATACAAAATCCTTTGGAACCTTGCAATAAAGTCCCGCATGTTCTCGCTTGGCTCTTTTTTCAACTACGTCAGTTGGGTGATTAACGTGCTAGCATCCTCTGCGGGCTTGAATCTTTTCAAAAATTGCTCACGCATAGTCGCCCAGTTGGTTATGGTGCCTAGAGCCAGGTGATAGAACCATTCTCTAGCCAAGTCGTGTAGAGTCTCAATAAAGAGCCTGACTGAGACATCTTCATGTTCTACTGCAAGCACACCACAAGATATGAAGAAGGCCACCAAATGATCATCTATATTTTTCTTTCCATCTCCAAAGAATTTCATAAAATTATTTTGGATCCCTTTGGCGAGTTCATGCATAGGCGGAGCCAAGTTGAGAGGTCCAAAAGTTGCTCCCCATGGAACAGGTACAATTTGGTGTGCCATTTTAACTTGAGCATGTCTCTTCCTTGTGTAGACTTGATAGACTTGATGGATAATTCCAGCCACTAGATTATGCTGAATACGATCCGGATCTGGATGGGTGTGTACTCTCCTTCCCGGTGAGAGACTAGATCTGCTATGACTTCTAACTTGAGGAGGATGATTGCAATTGAATTTCTCCTGTAGTCGGAAGAAATGATCAGTCCTTCCTTGCGCCTTCACGGATCAAGTGAATGGACATTCAGCCAGGTTGATATTTGTATGGAAAACACTCCGATCTTCAATAGAAAAGCTTTGATCTGCAAAGATAGTTGTTTCCCAAATGAAGTCGCTAAAAATGTTGGCTAGATTTTCTGCATAGCATCAAACCTAGGCAGTCATGAGATAAATCTCCCTCATTTAACCGGTGAGGCTCCCATGTCAGATTTGTCAATAAAAATGTGTTATTATCTATCAAGGGTTTTACTTTAACCACTTAGTTCATGAACCATAACTAAGAAGTTCTGCAGCAAGTAAGCAGCTGTTTAAGAAAGGAAAGTTGTAGAAGAAAGAAGTAAAGGAAATATAGAGAATAAATGGGGAAGATGTGCATCCCAATTAGTAGATAGCAGAGCTAATTACATGCACATAGAAGAAACTTAATAGATATGAACACACAGAATTATAAAACAAAGGCAGCTCTAGATCTAGATCTAAAATAACACAAAGTTTATCAAGAGATCTAAGATTCAAAGCAAGAAACACAGTACACCGTGACACAAAGTTCTCCGGAAACCTGCTCCTTTGTATTCCTTTGCTCCAAGTTGCTCTCAGGAGTTCAGCACAAAGTCTAGAACTCAGGATTGCTGCTTACAAATTCTGATCGATCCTTAACCCGGAGGTTCTTCTCCTACTTATAGAATGTAGGAGGGAAAGTACAAATAGAAGACTCAAACTGAACTAAAGCATGAACAACAAGTAAAGATGACATTTGGCAATCATCCTCAACTAACTTCTTCTTAAGTGACACATGTATCACTTAACTAATAGAATGGTTCCACATGACTTCAAGTAATGGTTGTAAAACCAATAACTTAGAAGTTTTACAATTTCATCCGGGAACATAGAAAATAGAAGAAGAAAGAATAGAAGAAGTCATGCCAGCTGTAACATTTATGTCTTCTTCTTGTTCTGATATCGGATATACTTGTCGAACATGTAATTCAGCATCTTTCCATCTGTTTTAGCCACTGCTTCCTTCTCTGTCCTGAATTGCAGCAACCCTTCATTCAACACTTTGCTGCATGCTTCCACCTCTTCCAAACTCGGCCCAAACCTCGCAATGTCTGCCTGCAGCGCCACCAGTCTACTGATAGAATTCATCGTGAAAGGCTTGGTAGCTTTATCAATTCTCTTTTGTACCATCAGAAGAGAACCTTCCAGGGAATTAGGCACTTCGTTAGAAACAATCCGCACGTATGAAGTAACACCTCCATCCACTCTTTCCTCAGTGAAAGAAATGATACTGTCTGGTAAATCTGATGTTCTACTCTCAAGTGCCTGCATCCTTTTCAGCAAAACTCTGCAGATTTCCAAGCGGAAAGATACTGCAAACTCTAGCTGCTTCCCCTTCTCGACTGATCTGTCTGGTACAATCTGTTCTGCAATCAATACATCTCTCGGCAGCTTGTTGATCTTAGCCAAAATACTCAAGTTACTCTCTGCAACTGTATTCATGCCTTCTATGTTTTCCATCAGTTGCTTTAGTTGATTTGTTGCATCGTTCATAACCTTTAGGTGGGCTGGCACTTCCCCAAGTTGTACAGAAGCTTGACGAATAATCAGATCCTTCCATTCGTCAATAGCCTTTACTTGATTGCTTGCGTCCTCCATTTCCTGCATAAGATGATCACTCACCTACTTTGAAATGGGCTGAATGGAAGGTTTAGCAACCTTGGCTATGATCTCACATAATTGAGATACTTGCTTCTGCAGCTCTTCTTTCTCCACCTTTTCACTGTCAAGCCTAAGGAATAAAGCGTCTATCAATGTCTGCGTGTCCTGCTTCAATCCTTCAGTGGTGGCTTGACCGAGTGGTACTTTGGTCACTGTCACATCTTCCATTATGAGCTCCTCTTCTATCTTTCCTTTTGTCAGAATTGATATCTCAGCAAATTTCTCTCCCGAATTCTCAATGATCAACCTAGAAGTTTCTTTAGCAACTTTAGGCCTTCTATCTCTTCTGCTCAGATCCCGGAGTAGCTGCAAGTCGTGCTCCTCTAAGTTTATCTCCATTCTCTCTTTTGGAACAAACTGCAAAGCCAACCATTTCGAGAAATTACTTCTCAGAGAGTGGGAAGTCGTTGAGTGCACTACCATCTCCTGCTCTGCATCCTCTCCATTAGAAAGTGCCACGGTGTTATGACTACCATCCTCTGAATCATCCAAGAACAAAGCTCTTTTGAACTTTGCCATCTGCGCACTTCAACATCTCCTCTAGAACGAGTGATGAACAAAGTGGCTGAGGAGAGAAGATGAACGTTGCTGCGATTCAATGAAGGCATGGAAATTCCTGCTGCTATGGTGCAATAGTTGGTGAAGTACTGGGTACTGGAGAAGCCGGAGTCAAAGCTATGGTCGTAGAAGTGATCTTCTCTTTCTCTTGAGATCTTCTGTGTACTTTCAACTTCTCGGACCTTCTGCTGCTTTCTCCTTCATGCTTTCGCTTGAGGGAATCTCCTGTGCCGAAGTTGCCCGTGATTTGATTCATCAATGCTTCATCAAGGCAATATCCCTTCGTCAGCAACCAGTTTGAAGTATTCACCAACACAGCTCTCGACCTTTCTTCAATTGTGTTGCAGCCTCCCATGTTATTCTGCAGTATGGCTTTATCTCCTCCCATTTGATGGTAAGTGTCAAGTACCACATTCCCATCATCTTTAAGATCCGCAGGTATCCGCGCTAGTCCAAAGTCGAACACTTGCTTTGCTGACAGCCTACTGAAATCTCTCTTTCTAACCTCGTACTCACTTCCGCACTTCATCCAGAAATCTTCTAACGAAGGCACATGTGCGTACTGCTGGGAGATTGTCTTCCTGGCTACTCCAAATGGATCGAAGTTCAGCCGTGCAGGGAAGAACTCTTGCTCATACTCGGATAACATTTGCGCTTCCATCCCTCGAGCTCTGTGAATGCTAATGCAGTTGTAATATCCCACAGTGATTGGGAAGAAGCCCGTAGACTTGTGCCGCTTTGACTGAAGGTCGTGTAACTCCACAAGTTGCCTGCTCAGCTCCATGGCGATCAATCTATCATTCGGATACCTGGGCATCTTTATTGGTTCTCTAGAAAAGCCCGTAACCCTGAGGTATGTGAAATCTACAAATTGAATGAATAGACTTTCAATCTTGGACATAGCTTCCCACGCTTCCTTGCTTACCCTGTTGGCCTTCAAGTCTTTGTCTAGCCTACAGATGAAATCGTAGAAGAAGTCATCATTGATCACTTTGAAGTCTTTCTCACCTATAGATGCGAGAAGTCGTGGGTAACACTCTAAAATGGGGTCCCTGGAAAGAACACCACATCTATCCAACTTGGAAAAGACACCTTATGAAGCTGCAACATACACCAAGTATGAAGTCATCTTGAAGCTGAAAGTATGCTTCATGTTCAAGTTGCTCACCAATGTTGCTGCTAATAATCTCCGACCAATTGATTATAGAATCAACCTTGTTGATTTCAATGGTCCTGATGAAAGCATACATCCATGTACGGAAAGTGTAGGCATTCGCTTCGCCATTCATCCTGCATAGCAATTTGACGACATCATCTACCTCCTGCACCAAATTGGACCGTGGAAGAGTTCTTGGGAACTTTGAAAGGGATCTAGGCTTCTTCATGAACCAGCTATTCATGATGCTCACACAATCAACTCTATGCTTCTCCCACCTACTGTCAGCATCCTGAATGCTAATAGAAGTCACCACCTTTCGTACTGGAATCTTCAAATAATAATTGATGAACTCTACGTCCAAACGAATTATTGTCTTTCCCGAAGCATCACGCACTAATCTGGATGAAGGATGATAAGATCTAGCACACTCCATCACGAACTCTGGCAATTGGGCTGTACATGGAAAAGCTGCAGCTCGGATAATTCCACTGCTTTTGACCGCACACATGAGTGAAGTCTTTCCCGCTCTAGATCTATCAATCAAATCAACAAGAGGTTGGGCCTAGATCGTGTCTCCCGTGTGTGCAAGTTTGGAAGTAATGCATGACTCCATCGTGCTTTCTTTTTCATCTCCCTTTGCCATGGCTTTGTCTATCTTCGTCTGAATAATTCTTTTTCTCCTTACTTGGCCGGATTTCTTCAATACTGGTGCAGATCTAGACAATTCTTCAGATTCGGAGGATATTTGCAATGTATTGGACATTGATAAAAACTCCTTTTCTTTTGTAAAGAACCCGTAATAAATTCTGTAATTTATTCAGACAAAAATGGCCACCAGGAGCATGAATAGTGAATTTAAATTATAAAAATCTACACTCTTCAAGTCTGCTGCCCCAAAAATTGGTGTTTAATTTATACATAAAGAGAGCATGAATCCTTTTTCAATCAACACCCGAGCTCCTGTAACACTGTGGAAACAATTATGCGAGACAAAGATCAACCTCCTCCAAAGCATGTGCCAAATCGGGAAGCTATCAAAATTCTCAAGTCCCAGGAAAATTGATTAATCCGAGAAAAATCATGTTTCTAGGGTCCCTTCAGAAAGTTTTCTAACTCTCCTGTCCAGGTTGAAAAGAGCAAGCTCTGAGAAAATGTGAAAAAGTTGCAGAAAATAAGCTTCAGAGAAAAAATTGTGAAAATCGGCTAAGTCCTTGTCCTAGGACAAGTGGGACATTTGGGACGCCAAGGCGCGGATCGGCCGAAAAGCCTACAGGCGGCCCAAACAGCAAAGGGACATATGGGATGAGATACGCGAGGACGAAACCAGTCGGTTCGGCCGAACGGGAAATGAGCATCGGGACATTCGGACTAGAGGACGCGTGGGACGCGGAAAGCCGGTTCAGCCGAAAGAGAAGAAAATCGACTAACAGTTTGGGACATTCGGGCCGTGAGTACGCGAACCACCGGATCGGCCGAAAAGGAGAACTTTTGCACCAAACTTTCGGGACATTTGGGCTGTAAAGACGCGAATCAATTGGATCGAGAACCGGAAGAATCCCCGTGAACTCGGGACATTTGGGACAAATTTGAACTAGCTTGGTTCGGCTGAAACAAGAAACGGGACATTTGGGAAAAGTGGGACAAAGGGACGGCCGGGTTGGATAGCCAAAAACAAGCCAATCAGATCACGACACGTCATCACGAAAAGGAAAAGGAAGGACGGATCGGAGGACAAACTTCGGGACATCTGGGACAAAAAAGACGGAAAGGACGCGGTGGACGCGAAAAGCCGGCAGACCCGCGGACCAACCAGGAGATGACACGTGTCACAAGGGAAAAGTCCAAAAGTCAAAAGGTGAGTTTTGAAGGGGCAGCCCGAGCCAATAGGAATTGGACACGTGTCCAATGGAGTAGGGAAGTGCGGAGCTCGGGGAGAAGTTAGAGAATTTGGCCGAGTTCACCAAAAAGGGGTAAAAGTGAAGTAAGACCCCGCGCCCTGTCCTCCAACAAGATCATGCCACGTGTCGTCCAAGTGGTGGGAGCGCGGAAAAAAGTGGAAAAGTCCCAAAATCATCAAAAAGGTCAAAATTCAAGAAAAACCCATGGGTAAGTGAAGGAGAGAGAATCACGCGACCAATCAATGCATGCCACGTGTCATCCAGGTGGCAGAGCGCGGGAAGAAATTTAAAAATCCGTTTTCGCCTGTTTTGTGCCCTAGATCTTCAGATCTCCATATCTTTTGATCCAGAGCTCGGATTGGCACGTTCTTTATATCAACGGAAAGCTTGTGAAATTATCTACATGATTCTAGGGTTAATCTTGAGTTTTGGTGTAGTCTGGAGAGAGAAAATTGAGAAACAGATCTGACGCGTGTTCATGGCCAGAAGTGACATTTCAGCGACCAGATTTAATGCAGAATGGGTCGCATTCTCCTGTAATCGATCAAAATGACAGGGTGTGGGTTTGTAAGGTTCCCCCATGCCATTTTAATGCATCTACGCATCAAGGAGGGATGGGCTCCCATGTTTTGTACATTTTCTGTCCCCTGGGCTCGACCCATGCATGTAAAAGCCAGATTTGGCTCATTTCTAAAGGGGGAACATTTCTTTGGATAGCAGGCTTCTTCTTTCACCTGTAACAAGTGATTTTTGCAAGTATCAAACCTCTTCTAAAATTGTAACAGGTTTTCTGCCCTTTTGATGTTGTAATACAAGGATTTTGACAGTGTAAATGACAATACAGGCTCTGTGATGGTTTTCAGTCCTTTGTTTGTGTTGCTTGTTTCATTTCAGACTTCTGATTACATCTTATCAGCTTGTGCATGATGTCTTATGTTGCATTTTTATGATCTGTGTTATATCTGCAGAACAAGAAGTGTTCACCACTCCTCCTTTGGTGTATCACCTGTTAGTTTAGTTTCATTTTTGCACTTTCTATCTCTCGTCTCCTTGGATTTTAGAGTAGGATTAGGTTTCAAACCTCGTAGTTTTGCAAATATAGATCTAAATCGAGGAGTTTGAGGAACCACCTCTAATCTACGAGAGATTCCTCTCTCAGTTTAACAAGTCCCCACACTTGGAGAGAGGTTTCCATGTTGTGCAATCACACCGGATGCTAGAGTGATCAACCTAGAAGCCCGATCTCGATCGCATCCGGGGTGCCGTGTCTCGCAACAACAGTTTTGGCACACCTGGTGGGACACTAGAGGTCTCATTTTTATTGCAGCAAAGTTGATATGCATCTGCTGCAGTTTTCTTGCTTATAAGAGCTATTATTTGCATATCTGGCGACTCCAAGGGGAAGAATCAACTGGTTTCAAGTAGCAGGCCTTGAAAATCTCATGAGAAGAATCACCACAAGGTCAAGAGTTGGAGAAGAAGAAGTGTTGTTTGAATACCTGCAATTATCTCCAAGAAGAAGGCAAAGAGGAAGAAGGATTCAAAGGTCTCCATCTCCACCAAACAGAACTCTCTCAACTCCTCCACCTGACAGGCCTTTCTTTCAATATACAAGGGTTTTAAGACCAATCAGAATGGCTCAGAACAACCCCTACGTCAACTTCACAGGCAGCAGCCCACTTGCTCTCAATGCACAACATCCAGTTCCTATTGCAGCCTTGAAGAACATTCCCTACTTCACTGGAGAAAATCAGACTACTCCAGGTGATCATGTTAAAGATATTGCTAACCTTTGTGCAATCCATGAAATCAATGAAATGCAAGTGGCTGTCAAATTACTGGCATCTTCATTCAAGGGTAAAGCATTACAATGGTTTAGGAGCCTTGGAGCTGGTTCTATTACAAACTGGAATCAGCTGTGTATTGCACTTCACGAGCAATTTGGAGAGAAGGGAGACAACTTGTCTCTTTTGGAGCAGCTGACAACTATCAAGAGAGCCCCCAACGAGCAGCTGACTGACTTCAACTTCAGATTTCAAAGGTCTTGGGATAGAATTCCAGTGGCAGTCAGGCCAACAGCAGAAGGTGCTTTTCTATATTACCTTAAAGCTTTGAATTCTGATATTTCTATGTTAATTCAATCTATGGGAGGCACAACCTTACCTGCTGCTTATAGCATCGCCATTAGAGCCGAAAACTGTCTTATTCAAGCTGGTAAACTGGCTCCTAGGCCTCCCATGCCCTTGTATCCAAACTTAGAAAATCCAAGCACTAGTCAAACACCCACTTTGGCTCCTGTTCCTACGCCTAGAAATCAAAGTTCAAATGAAACTTCTACTTCATCCTCTAGTGCTTCAAATGAACTCCAAGAGGTCATGAAACAGTTGCAAAACCTAGGCAATGAGCTGGTTACTCTCAAGAGACAGCAAGCCCAAGGTTTCAGACCTTCTTATCAACCCCAAGCTCAGCCTAATAGGCAGCCATACCAACAAAATAGGTCACCAACTCAGGCTGCAAATCAAAATCAAAGCCAAGTAAGGCCTCCCGCTAATAGGCCATTTCAGCCCTATAACCCCAATGTTGTATCTGCTTCAAAAGCATTAGTGCCAGTCCAAAATAACATGGCCCAAGAATATGATTGGTGTTTCCCATGTAGTCAGCCACACAACCAATCAATGTGCTTTAACGGTGCATTAAATCAAGCCCTGATGGTGCAAACCGTCAGTGGGTCGCAAGAGTCCAGCCACGAAGGAGATCAGCAGCAAGGAAGCATCTCAGCAAGGGACATCTCCGAATGAAACTACTCTTGTCAATTGGCAGGCTGAAGATTTCTGTGGTATGAATCAAATACCCTCTCAGAGTGTTGCAGCCAACACAAGGTCAAAGAGAAGAAATTTGGGTGAAGAACAGCCATTGGCCCCAAGTAGTTCACGACCTTCTGTCACTCCACAAGGTGTTGGCAAACAAAATGCAGTTCCAAACATGCAAGGAGCACCCAAACCAGCTCCTAAACCAACTCAGATGCCAGTTGTTGCTGCCCACGTGCAAGGAACGAATGCGCAAGCTAGGGGACAGCAGAGGGATGCTTCATCCCCATTCAACATCATTGACCAGATGAAGAAGACAAATGTAAACATATCAATGTGGGAATCACTATCCATCCTAGGCCAAAGAGATTTGCTACAAGCTGCCATGAAGGACTGGTCAACTTCAAATCAACAGGTCCAAATGCAAGAAAAGGTACTCACAAATGCTACCCAGCCTGAAGGAAATCATGGAGGTCAGCAAGGTAAAATGTTGAAGCCCCCTCCATTTTATGTTTCATTGATCATAGGAGATAAGTTGGTACATAATTGCATGATTGACTCTGGGGCAAGTAGTTCAAGAATGCCCAAGCAAATAGCCGATCAGCCTAGGGCTTCAATATGAAGTCATCTCCAAGGGTGTAGTGCAATTAGATGGGACAACAGTGACAATGGTTGGAGTAATCAGAGGTTTGAGCCTCACACTGCACGCATGTCCCAACGTAATAGTGTTACAAGATGTGTCAGTCATAGACCTGCCACCACTCTTTGCATTGTGTTTGTCAAGGGACTTCACGGCCAAGATTGGAGGGTATTTGTCTGCTGATTGGTCACACATGCTATTCAGAACAAGGTATGGAACCAAGGCCACAATCAGGTCTGAACCTATTGCGAACTTTCACATTGAGCCTTACACTACCAGCCAAATTAATGCCAATTGCTCAGCATTTGATCAAGAAGATCACCCTAGCACTGATGAAACTGACACCAAGGTTGGAAGCATCCCAGATTTGACTCTTGATGAATGGGCAAGCAAGGTGCATGCTTTTGATCCCTATCAAGAAATAGAAGAATCTGAGCTAGGAGTTTATTGTTTACATGAAGAGGATCAACCTCTCCCCAGCATCACCAAGCCAGATCATAAGGACAAGAATGAAGTATGGCAATTGTTCTTTGATGGATCAAGGAGTAGACAAGGTGCAGGAGGAGGAGCTATGCTCATTTCACCGCAAGGTATAAGGTATTACTCAGCCTTCCGTTTCCAGTTTTCCTGTTCAAACAACACGGCTGAGTATGAAGCCTTAATTCATGGACTGCACTGGGCAATGAAGAAAGGCATCAGGAATTTACAAGTATTTGGTGATAGTGAGCTGGTCGTAAACCAAGTCAAAGGAAAAAATGCTGCCAAAAATGATCTGCTTAAGTGCTACAAAAATCGGGTATGGGATCTTATTGAAGATTTTGAAGCTTTTAGCATCAATTCCATCCCAAGAAAAAGAATGAAGCCGCTGACAGACTTGCAGCAATTGGGGCTGCGTTTGATGTTGTAGAGAGTATCAAAAGTGAGAAATCTCAGCCTCATATCAAATTGGTTGTGAGACCAGCTGTTCCAGATAACGGCACAAGTTGGCAAGTCTTCGAGAATGATCAAGCAAATTGTTAATTTCCTACAAGAAGAAGCTGAGTTCTCCGCCAGAAATCAAAACAAGCTGGAGCAGCAATATGGTGATCAGGTAGTACAGCTGAGAACTAACAAATTACCAAAAGGCCTCATAACCTTGGAGTCAATCTTCAACCCGAATGATCAGTTCCGGAAGGAGAAAGTGAACATTCAAGTAAAGGGAGAAGATTCAGAGCCTATTTTAGTGGGAGAAAGCAAAACATTGCAGATTGGCAAAGTAAGTACCTCACAAGAGAAATCTGATTTTGTTCAGCTTTGTCAAGAATTCCCAGATGTTTTTGCTTGGACTTACAAAGATCTGAGAGGTTTCAACCCAGAGTTGGCACAACATACTATTGAGCTGGATCCGGAATCCAAGCCTGTCAGGAAAAAGCAAAGGCCAGTGAATCCCCATATTGAACCTCTAATGAGAAAAGAGTTAAGCAAGCTTATTGAGGCCAGTATCATCTTCCCCATCAAACACTCAAGCTGGGTCGCCAACTTAGTCCCAAATCAGAAAGAAAATGGAGAGATCAGGTTGTGTGTCGACTTCAGAGATTTGAATAGAGCCTCTCTCAAGGATCATTATCCACTCCCTTCCATGGAGCAAATATTGCAGGTGGTGGCTGGTTCAGAAAGGTTTTCACTACTTGATGGCTACTCAGGCTATAATCAGATTATGGTGAAGGGAGAAGACCAATTCAAGACAGCTTTCACAACTAAATGGGGCACATATGCCTACAAGAAGATGCCATTTGGCCTATCAAATGCCGGAGCAACATTTCAGCGAGCTATGGATATGGCATTCAAAGGCTTAATCAACAATATAGTGCTGGTATACCTAGATGATATCACTGTCTTCTCAAAGAATGCAGCAGACCATCTCTTTCACCTCAGGCAAGTGTTTCAGAGGTGTAGAAGGTTCGGAGTGTCGTTGAATCCAAAGAAGTGTATATTCTTGGCACACGAGGCAAATTGTTGGGCCACATTGTCTCTAGGGAAGGGCTAACAATTGATCCTGAAAGGGTTGAAGCCATCCGAACGCTCCCATTGCCACACCACAAGAAATCTCTTCAAAGCTTCTTAGGAAGGATAAACTTTGTCCGCAGATTTGTGCCTAATTTTTCCACTCTTGTGAAGCCTCTAACAATGATGTTGAAGAAGAGTCTGGCATTCAAATGGACAGCAGAAGGCAAAGAGAGTTTTGAAAGCATCAAGCATGCAATATCACAAGCTCCAACTCTTATCAACCCAGACTTTTCAAAGGACTTCATGTTGTATGCGTTTGGAGGATCAGACACAATCTCAGCTATCTTAACACAGCTGAATAGAGAAGGTTCAGAACAGCCCATAGCATTCTTCAGCCAAACCTTGGAAGATTACGAAATAAAGTATTCTTTCATCGAAAAGCATGTCCTTGCTGTCATCAGGAGCTTGAAGAAGTTCAGACATTTGGTCTCAAACAATAAGATTCAACTGCTGGTCTCACATGCTGGGGTTAAGGACTTCCTCCTCAACAAGGATTTGAATGAGAAAAGGGCAGGTTGGATCACCCGTGTCATGGAGTATGACATTGATATCAAGATCACCAAGCTGGTAAAAGGGAAAGGACTGTGTGAGCAGCTGGTTTTGGGGAAGCAAAAGGAAGTATGCAACGAAGAAGAGGCTGTTTTGATAGTCCAGGACAGCCATGAGCCAAGTGGCAATCAAGAAGAAGACAATGCTTCCCCCACTCCTTGCTGGACCCAAGATATTATGCACTTCCTAAGCATAGGCCTATGCCCTCCGGAGATGAACAAGACCCAAAGGAGACACTTCAGATTGCAGGCTGTCCCATATGCCATTGTTGATGGAGTTTTGTTCAAAAGGGATGTAAATGGAGTGCTGCTGAGATGCATTAGCACAGGTCAGATTCAAAAGGTGTTGGAAGAGTTTCATGGTGGACCAGCTGGTGGCCATTTCGCACCAAGAGTGACAGCTCTAAAAATCATGAAGGCTGGTTATTATTGGCCTAAAATCTTCAGTGATTGCTATGCATGGATCAAGAGGTGTAAGAATTGTGCATTCTTCACAGGAAAAGAGAGACTTGCTGCCCTTCCATTGCATCCAGTCTCAGTTGACCAGCCATTCATGCAATGGGGTTTGGACTTCATCGGAGTCATTAATCCCAATTCAAGCCAAGGGCACAAATGGATTTTGACAGCCACAGACTACTTCACCAAATGGACAGAAGCAGTAGCACTCAAAGAGGCAAATGAGTCTAGCATCTTAGACTTTTATGAGGGGATAACAACCAGATTCGGTGTACCTGCTACAATAATCTCTGATAATGCATTGGCATTCATTGGATCTAGGGTGACTGAGTGGGCTGTCAAGAACGGTATTTACCTAAGCACTTCATCGAACTATTACCCTCAGGGTAATGGCCAGGCCGAGTCTACAAACAAGAATTTGTTGAGGATCATTAGGAGGACTCTTGATGAGAATCAGAGGTCTTGGCATACCAAGCTGAAATCAGCCTTATGGGCTGATAGGATCACTCCCAAAAGATCCACAGGTAACTCTCCCTTCAGGCTTGTCTATGGAAGAGAGGCAATCTTGCCCATGTCACTTGAGTTGCCAACATTGGAACTCATGAAGCAGCTGGAGTTACTTGAATTTGAGCCCATGGAAGTGAGGTATGCAGAGTTGATGGAGCTGCAAGAGATCAGAAATCAGGCATCCCAAGCAATGGAAAAGGATCAAGCTTTGATCAAGAAGACCTTTGATAGGAAGGCCAAAGATAGATCTTTTCAAGTTGGAGATCTAGTGTTGAAATGGGATGTGGACAGAGCAAAACCGGGAAGGCATTCAAAATTTGATGCCATTTGGAGTGGCCCATACATGGTCACAAAGTGCAAGAACAACAATGCTTTCCAATTGGCCTCATTGGATGGTGAAGAACTGCAGATTCCAGTCAATGGAATCTATCTCAAGCGTTGCTTCTAGAGGGAAGTTCACTACCTCTGTAAATATTAGATTAGATTTTCTTTCCTCCAAGTGCTTGTGCACATTGTTTTGCTGTAGGTTAGTTTTGTTTTCCCTAAGTGCTTTGGCACAGCTTGCTGTCCATGGAGATGTTTTGCAGTCCTTGCTTTCATCAGGTAACATTCCATCTTCCTCCTTGCACATTCTGAGTCAGTTAGGGTCCTAAACAGAATATTCGATGACTCCATGCCCAATGGACTACTTCAGGCAACTGGTCTTTTCATCTAGCAGGTAGATGACCCCCATTGAGTCGCCAAATTGTTATCCAATTTCACCCCCCAGGGTTGAATTGGTAACATACATCAGAATTCTCAAGTCCCAGGCAAATTGATTAATCCGAGAAAAATCATGTTTCTAGGGTCCCTTCAGAAAGTTTTCTAACTCTCCTGTCCAGGTTGAAAAGAGCAAGCTCTGAGAAAATGTGAAAAAGTTGCAGAAAATAAGCTTGGGCCAGAAAAAATTGTGAAAATCGGCTAAGTCCTTGTCCAAGGACAAGTGGGACATTTGGGACGCCAAGGCGCGGATCGGCCGAAAAGCCTACAGGCGGCCCAAACAGCAAAGGGACATATGGGACGAAGTACGCGAAGGACGCGAACCGGCCGGTTCGGCCGAACGGGAAATGTAGCACCGGGACATTCGGGACTAGAAGGACGTGGACGGACGAAAATGGTTCGCCGAAAGATAAGAAAATCGACTAACAGCTTGGGACATTCGGGCCGTGAGTACGCGAACCGCCCGGATCGGCCGAAAAGGAGAACTTTTGCACCAAACTTTCGGGACATTTGGGCCGTAAAGACGCGAATCGGCCGGATCGGGCGAACCGGAAGAATTTGTCCCGCGAAGCACTGGGACATTTGGGACAAATGGACGTGAACCGGCCGGTTCGGCCGAAACAAGAAACTTCAGCACAAGGAAAAGTGGGACAAAGGGACGCGCGGACGTGGATAGCCGAAGGAGCCGAAAGCCAATCAGATCATGACACGTCATCGGTGAAAAAGGAACAAGGAAGCCCATTTGGGTGGACGGAGGATTTTGGAAACTCGGGACATCCGGGACAAAAAGACGCGGTGGACGCGAAAGAGCCGGCAGACCCGCAGACCAACCAGGAGATGACACGTGTCACAAGGGAAAAGTCCAAAAGTCAAAAGGTGAGTTTTGAAGGGGCAGCCCGAGCCAATAGGAATTGGACACGTGTCCAATGGAGCAGGGAAGTGTGGAGCTCAGGGAGAAGTTAGAGAATTTGGCCGAGTTCGCCAAAAAGGGGTAAAAGTGAAGTAAGACCCCGCGCCCTGTCCTCCAACAAGATCATGCCACGTGTCGTCCAAGTGGGCGAAGCGCGGAAAAAGTGGAAAAAGTCCCAAAATCATCAAAAAGGTCAAAATTCAAGAAAAAAACTCCTGAAAAAGTCATGGGTAAGTGAAGGAGAGAGAATCACGTGACCAATCAATGCATGCCACGTGTCATCCAGGTGGCAGGGCGCGGGAAGAAATTTAAAAATCCGTTTTCACCTGTTTTGTGCCCTAGATCTTCAGATCTCCATATCTTTTGATCCAGAGCTCGGATTGGCACGTTCTTTATATCAACGGAAAGCTTGTGAAATTCTCTACATGATTCTAGGGTTAATCTTGAGTTTTGGTGTAGTCTAGAGAGAGAAAATTGAGAAACAGCTCTGACGCGTGTTCATGGCCAGAAGTGACATTTCAACGACCTGATTTAATGCAGAATGGGTCGCATTCTCCTGTAAACCGATCAAAATGATAGGGTATGGGTTTGTAAGGTCCCCCATGCCATTTTAATGCATCTGCAGTCAAGGAGGGATGGGCTCCCATGTTTTGTACATTTTTTGTCCCCTGGGCTCGACCCATGCATGTAAAAGCCAGATTTGGCTCATTTCTAAAGGGGGAACATTTCTTTGGATAGCAGCTTCTTCTTTCACCTGTAACAAGTGATTTTTGCAAGTATCAAACCTCTTCTAAAATTGTAACAGGTTTTCTACCCTTTTGATGTTGTAATACAAGGATTTTGACAGTGTAAATGACAATACAGGCTCTGTGATCAGTTTTCAGTCCTTTGTTTGTGTTGCTTGTTTCATTTCAGACCTCTGATTACATCTTATCAGCTTGTGCATGATGTCTTATGTTGCATTTTTATGATCTGTGTTTATCTGCAGAACAAGAAGTGTTCACCACTCCTCCTTTGGTGTATCACCTGTTAGTTTAGTTTCATTTCTGCACTTTCTATCTCTGTCTCCTTGGATTTTAGAGTAGGATTAGGTTTCAAACCTCTGTAGTTTTGCAAATATAGATCTAAATCAGAGGAGTTTGAGGAACCAGCCTCTAATCTGGAGATTCCTCTCTCGTTTAACAAGTCCCCACTGATCAACCTAGAAGCCCGATCTCGCATCCAGGGAGCCGTGAGTCTGCAACAACAATAACCTTCACAATTCTATAATTAATAATTTCCCTAACAATTAAAGGTAATTAATTAATTAAAAATCATGCTTTTCTCTTTTAAAAATAGCATGTTTAAGGACAGCCATCCAATAAATTAAATTAATCCAATTTAATCCTTCACACATCACTTCACTTAAGCTTCACAGTGTGCTTTGACCATAACCACTTGAAAATAAAAATTAATTTAATGTTATAATGCTTTAAAAAACATTAAATAATACCCAAATGGGGCACACTTTTTGAGAGGAAGAGGGCAGCCATTAAATAAATTAATTTTAATGCTTTTAAACCCTTTCTTTTATTTCATCTTTGACTTATTGACTTCCTCCAAGCTTGGGCGCACTTTTTGAGAGAAAAGATTAATTAAAATAATCAATTTAAGGATTTTATTCTCTCACCAAAGGGGGCACACTTTTTTGCACATGTAATTCTATTTTTAAGAATTTTTTCATAATGGGATTCTTTACCCTGCAAGGCAGGCACCAAAATCCCGTGATCCACTTAAGAGATTTGAATTTGACAATGTGATTATTTACCCTGCAAGGCAGTGCACTAAAATCCCATGATTTCACTTAAGTCACTTTCCATTTATTATATCATGGGAATTTTTACCTGCAATGCGATAATAAATTCCCACCTGCCTGCAGCCTCTATTTTTCCCACTACAGCTTAAGTGACTTTTATAACACGGAAAAAAGTACCCTTTCAGGTAGATATAAAATTCCCACCCTACCTGCGGCTTATATTTTTCCCATCGCAACTTAAATCATTTGTTTTCCAAAAATGCGCCCATCCCTGCAAGGGCTTTTACGTGCACGACTTCACTTTTTCCCAAAGGTGCTCGGACCTTCGATGGCGGCTTCCTCTAGGCATAATGTGTGTATATGTTTTCCAGCTGCTCCAGGCCAAAAATCGGGCTTACCCGGAAAAGGAATTGCTCCAGAGAAATTTCACAGAAAATGAAATGGGACACCACAAAAACACGAAAAATTGCCAAAAGTTACAAATAAAGCCCAAAACTTAATATAAGTTAAAACCCTTCTGGCACATAGGAATAATAACATATTTGCTCATAATAGAGTTAAAATAGAGCGTAAATGTCCTCATACGGGCTCAAAATAATTAAATACAAATTTCCCTTGAGATAAATCCCCACGACAAAATAAAACAATTTTGGGCATCCGGGTATTTTGCGAAAAAAGGCTAATATGGCTCTTTGGGATTATCTTGACACAATACAAGAACTTTCAAGCAATAAAAACACAAAACAACCCATTATTTTAAAAGTACGAAAAATTTCGGATAGGGTAGTCGCAGATTTCAGGATGAAATCCGAGTAACACCAGGAAGCTTGTTATATCACCATAGATAATAAATCTGTTGTAAATTTTGGTTTCCCTTAAATCCTCGCATATTCTATCTAGGAAGTTACATGGGAATTATATATTCTGAATCTTTAAATCTTCCCATGTCTTTGAGATAGAAGAATATTTAATAATCCACAACTATAAATTGGAAAAAGATTTGTTTTGATTAGAATAGATTTAATACACTATTACATAGATAAATAAATACATCCTGGTTATTTATTTGTATAGGATTTGTTAATTAGGATTAGAAGATTTAATTTCTTCATTTCTTCATTTAATTCCAAAAGTTCCAGAAAAGCACAAAAAGATTTATTTTAATTAGATTAATTGCTTTGTATTGCTTTATCTCTTTTATATTGGAAAAATACAAAAACATAGTGTAGATTTTATTTTCTTAGATTATCTTTTTATTTATTTTCTAGATTAAATGCATACATGACCATTAATGGGCCACAACAAAAATGAACATATGGAAGTGATCCACGGGTCCCCCAACCGAACGGGCCCGAATTGCTTACGGACATATATACTAGACTTTATATGCTTATCCTTAAAACACCATAACGGTATTCTGAAAAAATTTCAAAAATGAACATATTAAACATTGAAGCCAATAAGGCTTATGACTATTGGACTTCCCCTAACAACCACATATGACAATACAAGGACCATAACCAGAGAGAGTTTACAATTTTGATCCAACAGTCCCCCAACCGAATGGGACCGAAAACCAATTAGACTTAGACATCGTATTACTTACACTAGTCTTTAGGACATCCCTCTTTTTTCAGACATTAATAGAAAAATGAATGTTATGAATGAAGAAGCTCACCGATCCCTCACATTCAGGTGAACCAAATAATGGCCCATAGAGCTAGCAGAACCATGCCTCTCTCCCATTTATTCCATGACCTTGTCTAGAAATTGTTACGAGGAAACCATTGGTTTTCCATGTATCCCACAACCGTTATAAAGGATTTCAGCAGATCTCGACATTGATTGGATTCTTCATGTGGCTATTCTTTTTGACCCATCCATTAGAACCATTTAGGTTAGAAGGTCCTTCCCATCCCTTGAAAAATAGATCCCGATATTTTGCATTGAGAACATTATTTTTCCTTGATAGATTGTTCATCCCATTCTCACATATTTTCATCCACATATCACATATTCAATATATTTCACTACCCATATCCATCCAATCATTCTACATCAGTTTGTCTTAGCACGACCTCAGGAGGTCAAGGGCATCTTAAAGATCACATGTTGATTTTCATTCGTAGAGGTACCTTGGGGATTCCATGAATCATCACACTTGTGACTTGCTTCTTTATGTTTCTTTTGTCACCGTGGATCTATAATCAACCATTTTGCTTTATCATTCACTCATCATCATCTTGTTTCTAATTATCATGTTAGATGCAACATTATCCACTAAGCCATGTTCAATAATATTTGTATCATGCCACATATTACATCCCAAATACCTCATGAGTGCAAAGAAATAATGACTATGATTGTATCTATAACAATTGTTTCAATCATAACTATAAATTTTAATTATTTATTTATTTATGCATGCATGTGTGTATTATAACCACTATGAAAAAACACGTATATATGTATAGATAGATATTTGAGCTTGCAATCACTTAAAATACCAAATATGTTTTATTGGTTTTACTCAAAGCATTCACCTTATTTGTTTGGTATCCTTCAAATTAGTCCAAAAAATAAGTAAACACATTTTCTTGTTCTTAAAAAGAGCACTTTTTCATCTTACTATCTATTTTTAACACATATTTGTTTTATTCACCATTAATGAGTAGAAGTTACTTTTATTATAAGTAAGTATTTTGATACATTGTTGTGTGTTTGGTTCATTGTATTTTATAACATGCATGCACTCTTATAATACTCTTAATTATACCCATCAAGTGATTATCCTCCATACATGAGGCTCCATGGTGAATATAATTGGTATCAAATCATATATCTAAGCCTTTTATATTCATATAAACACACAAACATAATGAAAGATAGAAGTACTATAATTTGGTTTACTTTCCACATACCTAGAATAATGTTGAATAAGAGTAATATGGTTGAAATCTAGAAATAACCTAAGGTAGTCCTAGATGTCCAAAATATCATTAAGGATACTTTGAAATCACTACATATATTTTATTTTTGGTAATTTCCATGATTTGATTAATGCAAGTAATATCTAGGGTCAGTAAGCTATCTTATATCAACCAAAACTATCATATATCAACCAAAAATAGTTAGAGTAGTTTATGTTACATTTTGTGTAGCATTATATGTTGAGCTTGTTTCACACCAACCTATTGTGAAATCCAACAAATATATTTCACAATATTCACAAATCTATTATGTAATTCACATATGTATATTAAGTTCACACAAGCCTAGGGGAGTTGTACAACACTATGAGCATATTTGGAAGCCTCAAATTAATAAAGGATGTTTTTGAAGAAAAAAAGTTTCACGTAATGTAACTTAGTATTTTGATAGATTATTTAGACCTTACATTTTTAATTTTCCATAATTTTAAGGCTATAATGGTAGTATGTGTCTATATTCAATGAAGCATTGGCTGTATTAAATTCTTATATAATAAAATACCAATTTCCTTAGGAAGGTATATTTTGGAATAGCTCAATATTTATCTCTTAGAAATAGAGAAAAATTGATCTTATCTTAAATATTATAGAATATAAATGAAGGTGTAAGTGGGTTAACTATGATGTGAACAACCTATTTTATAGTTCCAACATTTAATGATATATTAACACTATATCATTGGTGATTGGTATTTTTATGTTATTCCTCTAAGAAACAAGATGAAACTTTGTTCTTAATGATTATTTCTAATTTATGTTCAACTTTATATATTTTTTTAATGTATTTCTTGTGTAATGTTTAGGGATGCATGGTCTAATGTGACTCTTGATTGGGAATCTTAACCACATGTATATCATTTGATATCAAATTAAGGTTTTATTTCTTTATGAATTGACCCACAATTGATATTTTAAGTTTTCCACATTTTTGAATTACTATAAAAATTCATTACAGGACCACAAATCAATATGATATTATTGGGTATAAAGTGTGAGGATTGAATAGAAAACATTAACAATTTTTGCATTCACAATTCTAGGTAGAAAATCATTAAAAACATCTTCTAATAAGAATATTTTGTGGGTAGAAGGTGTGAAGATTACAAAGTTCATGGATCTTGCATTTTGAGTAAGCACAATGGCACACGGGAGGAATGTTATGATAGGTTACAAAGACCAAGGCACAAAAATTGAGGATGTGGTCAAATTGATGAGGATTATACAAGCCTATTTAGATGTTATAGAAGTTGCACAACCCCAACGTGATTTTTTGGAGGAAAAAATGATAATGAGTTATAACTCACATAAAAAATATTTTAGGTTTTAAATGAGGAAGAATAATATGTGTAGTTTAAAGGGCTATACTATAGGATTTTATGTATAATCTGGTAAGATGTGTAGTAATCCTAAATTGGATACACCATGTTATTATAGTAGTATGGAACTAGTATATATCATTTATTGGATAACATATCATGAAAAATGTTTTGAATATGATATATGGAAGATACCATGAGATTCAAATTTTCTTGTGTGAAATTGAAGGGTTGTACATCTCTCGTAGTGGGATCATATCTAGTTAGATAGTGTAAAAAAATATCATGGTGAAGACATGGGATAGACTAGTAGTGAATTTAAAGGATAAATTATTTCCAACATATTACCATCTCATTTTGTTTAAGAATTTTCACAACTTATGATTGAGATATCATGGTGTGAAGGATTACACTAAAAAGTTATATCAACTCACCATTTGATCAAATCAAGTCGGGATGATATGGAGAAGACCTTTATATATACAAATAGCTTATGGATAGAAATTAAACATGTGTTTTTAATTATTCAAGTTATATCAATAGATAAATCCTATTATTATGATTTGAATGTAGAGGAGAATTAAATTTACAAGCAGTCTTGAGTAGAGGAATAGTTTTCTCAAGATGGTTTGTAAGCTAGGAGGTAAAACAATTAACTTAAAACATAAGGATGTAGGAGAAGAGTATGGAGGTCCATTTCTCTATAAAGGAACAAAGTATTGAATGAGGTAATGTAGAATACTAAATTTTTGTATTGATAATGAAATCTATGTAAAAATGGAGTGTATATACATTAAAAAAGGATGGGGAAATAATTTCATGAGAAGTGAAGGACATGGTAGGATATTTTATAGAGATAGTTTCAAGTGATTTTATTGAGGGGTTTTCTCTTGTGAGAAATATTATTCAATACATGGATTTAATCCTAGGATCAACGGTTTAGAACAAGGAAGCATAAAATATGACACAACAAGAGAACATGGATATATAGAAGAAATTATAGAATTTTTTTGGGTAGAGTAATCATCATAGATATTTTGAGCCAATATGGAGAGATAGTATTTCTAACACTAAAAATGGTGGTGAGTGGCATGTGTTTATATATTCCATAACCATCAATAAGATCACCATCATGTATAGGTTTCCATAACCACACATGCATGATGTCATGAATTATTTGAGTGGAGAGATATAATTTAGTAATATTTATCTAAAGAGTGGATATCATCATATTTGTGTTATAAAATGAGATATATGAAAGGATACATTAAATATGTAAGAGGAATTATATGAGAGGCTTGTAATTTTGTTAGATTTAGTAACACACTAAGTGATCTTTATGAGGTTAATGAATGAATTTTTAAACCATTTTTGTAAAATTTACGATTATGTGCCTTGATGATATTTTGATATTCAATAAGATGTGAGAAGAGATTTATTTCATATAAGAACATTGTTGTAACAATTACCAAAGGAAAATTTATTGATTAATTTGAAAAAATGTAATTTTATACAACAAGGTATTATGTATGTGGGATTTATGATTTACCAAAAAGGTTTGAATATGAATCTAGATAATATTTACATAATATTGGAATATCCATCACCAGAGAGTTATTTTGAATCACACTATTTTCATGGGTTCACTATTTTTACCACAAGTTCATCAGAATTTGACTCGAATGTGTGAACATTTCATAAATTCCATATAGAAGGACATGAAGTAATTTTTCTATATTACATACGTTGAAATTATTTTTCAATAGCTAAAGTTGAAGGTGACTAGAAAGTGAATTTTGGTGCTACCTAATTTTGTTAAATTATTCTAGGTTGATATTTATATTAGTGGTATAGCCCACGACACAATGTAAAGTAAAAAAGGAAAGAAAATGGTGTATTTTAGTGATAAATTGAATTATGATAACAAGAATTATAGTTTATATGGTTAGGAATTATATGCACTTATACAAGTAATCAAGCAGTGGAGGTACTACTTATGACAGGTTTCATGATATGTACTTATCATCAAGAATTACATATAAAAAATACTAAGGATAAATTGAATTAGAAGAATATGAAGTGGTAAATTATATACAAGGATACACTATTGTTTTAAAGCATAAAATTAAAAATATAACATGGTTGGCGATGTATTTAGTAGGAGAAATATTTTCTTGACATAGATGAGATTGGAACTTATGGGTTTTGAATCCATAAAGGAGTTTTATGTACAAGATAAATACTTTAGAGTAGTATGCGACTCATGTAAAACACCTACAAGTATTGAAAATACACCTTGGTTTGAATTATTTTTCATGAAATTATATTGTTCAAAGGAAAAAACTTGTGCATCATAAGAGGATAAGTGTAGCGAGAATTAGGTGAAAGAGAATTATAGTAGAGGATTGACAATGTACTTTAGATATGATAATAATTTAGTGTAATGATTGGAATGTTATGTTTGGAAAATCATAATCATTGATGTTTGTACTATTGTAAAGGAATTTAGTGTATATTAGTTGGAGTAAGGAAGATCTCTGAATGCATTGTTGTAACAATGTTTTCCCATACTAGATAAGACTTGTGAGGGTATAATAACGAATTTTGTTTTGGTTTTTATCAAGATTCGTAGAGGAGTTTATTCCATCTATGTTTTGTTGGATATATTTATTAAGATGGGTCATTTTTATCTCTATTAGAGAACTAGTAATGCAGCCCATATTGTAAATATTATCCTTAGGGAGATCATGAGGATGCATGGATTTCCGTGCAATTTTTTTCTAATAGGGATATAAATGTTTTTGGTAAATTTTGGAAAACATTATGAAATAAGTAAAATCTGAAGCTATAATTTAGTTCATAACATAATTCCCATATTGATGCATATACATAAATTTTTAACAGAATTCTTGTAGAGTTTCTCATATGTATTATAGTAGATAAGCCACAAACATGGAGCTTAGAATTAACAAAACTGGATTTTTTTATAACAAATCAATTAAATTGAACCATGGGGTTCTATCTCAAAAATAATCAAAAGAAAGGAAAGGATAAAAAGGTAAAAAAATTCCTTAATTGATCATTAATACATACATCATCATAGTGTTGGAAATGTATTGGGTATCCCTCTACTTGAATGACAAGGACTATGCAAACACTTATTCCAATATATTACATGGTGAACATGCTCAATATTTCTAGATAGATGACAAGATTACCTATAATATTTTACATATATGTGTACATGATTATGCACCTTACCAGATACTCATTTAGGAGTCACATCATGTCAAGACCTTAGGACACTTCAATGTTACAAAATCTCTAGTTTTATTATAGTCACATTTATAATATCCATGCATGCACACAAACATGGAGAAACACATCATATAATGTATTCCTTATTTCATCAAAAATCCCATAAATAGTAATCTAGGACTCTACACACCTCTACAAATTCCTTCCATGATATGGGAGTTTATCAACATGGTTTACATGACCTAAATGCCTATGTAAAAACAACAAAGTAATGTGGTGTTTATTGTAGTGGCTATGTTTTCAAATATGGTCATCATGGTTCCTCACAATAAAATCATTGACATAGTTATAATTTCTTATGAATTATCCACCAAGGTACAAGTCTACCTTAAAAATCCTAATATTTGTCTTATATTATCAATATCTTATTTTTTATCCATTCCTAAAAAGCACTATGGGAATTGATCAGTACATAACTACATTGTTTTATAATGTTTTATCCTCAGAAAAATAAATAAGCATATATTGTTAACCAAACTAGTTCATATTTTGTACATGTACAATAGTATGCATGTTCAAACTTGGGATGATTACTTCATTTATATCAAACATTCATATAATAGATATCTTTGCAGTTCTATGGGAAATATTCCATTCAAAACATCTTTTGTATTACAACTAGAAGTACACATATAAATCTTACAACATGAACCATATGACATGTTAAAAAAATAAAAAAATAAATTACATTCAATATACTCAATACCAAGTTCAGTAGATTTTATTTTTCTCTCAATAGAAGTAAAAAGAGTGACATGAGTCATATCACATGGCCTATGAATTATAATTTTGATATAAATCTTGGTTACATATTAAGAAAGAACACTTGAAAGATCCAAACTAGAAGATCAATATTCTTGGATATGTTCTTTGTACTTTTCTCCATATAGTTGGTGATAATTCTTTGTTCTTAATCCACCTCCATACTTAGTCATGCACCTAGTGTTTAATATGGATTTTTTCAAACCTTAATTTTCTCTTATTCTTGATTTAGTCATAATACACCATCCTTCTTATTTGGTCCTTTAACATTATCACCATGCACATAAGGGCCATATTATCAAAGTCATGGACACACACATACACACCATGGTACTCATCATTTGTTTCAAGTATTCAAGTCATGACAATATGTTGATCGGGACACATTATAAAACCTTTGTTTATAACACTAACGTTTGTTGTAATAGATATCATTGTTTCTCAATAATTTGAGATTGAATTTTGTGTAGCTAATATCGTGCCTCATTACAACTCGTAGTCACACAAGCCTCCTCCTCCTCTTGTGGAATTTGATATATACACATTCATATCATATAGAGTAAAGGATACATCCTTGAATAAATGTATGATGATAGCCAATTTATGTAAAGCATCCCTTGTGTCTCACTCCCTTTATGCATGATTTCTTACCTTTATAAATTTCATAAGAAACATAAAACCTCACGACATCCAACACAAAATTTCTTGTGATTATACACATATTTCTTCTCTCTCTCTCTTTTTTTTTGATTAGTGGTAAAAGTTAGGGTTGAGGGGACCCTACCCCATTACAAAGAGTTGCAGCAACCTTACATATTGGCCAATGGATTTACCTTTAAAGGCCATTCATGTTCCAAAAGTTCAAAAACAAAGACTACAGTATAAGATATCCATAAGATAGGAATTACAATATATAACAGTCCAAAGGTTTATACTAACAACATAGGGATAAACTAACAACAAATTACCTACCACTTAATATTATTCATTGAGTCCCACAACACCTTATCCATTTTCCTTGCATAATACCTTGTGTCCCACACACTTTCTACACAACCCATGCATCTCTTATAGTATTGTACTAGTATTACACAACCTTTGGAGATTCCTTAATCTTGTACAAACCATTTTTCATTGCATTCATAAATACTTCAATGTAACACAAGCCTCATATTTAAGTTATAAATATTCTTATAAATATTTATAAACAACCATAATATATACACCCACATACATGCATACATTATAAATAAATGACAACTTAAAATAAATACATAACACCTAGTCATTACTTGGGTAGCATTTCTACACCTTTTGTTAAAATATTTGGTTAGAATTTTAAAGTTTGTCAATAATTCTCGCCACAATGAATACCATGAACACTAGATCTATATACTTTTATAAATACAAGAAGAGCATATTGTTTTTTTTTATTATTGGCAAATAGTTTTTTGAAAGGGACTATACCCTTGTACAAAGATGACTCAGAAGCCAGATGTGCCCAAGTGAGCAAAATATCAAAAGGTCAAAAACAACAAGGGCGCAAGCAGGAATAGAACCTACTAAAGACAGCACTAAAACCCGCAAAGCCCAGCAAGAGAACAGCAAAAGAACAGCGCCGATGGGAACAATAACAACCAGCCTAAGTGCCCCGGCGCGCACCCCCTCCACGAAAACCGCGGAAAGATTTTCTACAAACAGTGCTCCAGCCCGCCATGTTTTCGTCATCCACGTCGAGAACCTCCTCTAAATTACCATTTAAAACAGAATTTGAAACCCTCGCCTCACTTTTACTGTCCATCTTCCTTCTGCAACGGTTCAAATCCGCATTTAAAGGTCTTTGTTTATGAGCTTTCATAGATTTACTATGTCGGTTCACTTCCCGCGTGGCAGTCTCCAAATCTGCCGTAATTAAATCTGTTTCTGACCCAGTCTCCCATTCGGAAGATTCACTATCTACCTTGTTTGACTCGTGACCAGTTTTGAATGGAATTTCCCGCGTCTTCCACGCCGTAGCAGCCTGTCCCACGCGTGCAGAGAGGTCGCCGTGTGAAGCCGCGAGTAGAGCCATATCGGACTGGTTAGTTCCGCCATCGTTGCAATTTCCTGTGCGTAATGTGTCAGGGATCTCTCCTTCGAAGATCCGCACCTCCTCTCTGCTGTTTTTCCTGTCTATTTCATCCACTGTCTCCGCGGAGCACTTGCATAGTTTGGCTTGGAAGTTGACCTTCCAACATTTGGGACAGACCAAACCGTGGTCTTCAGGGATGATGTTCTGCACAACACGGCCCGTGGGAGAAGAAAGAATGATATTCTTTGGGAGAACAGCCCCCACCTCCATGCTAACACATAGTCGTGCTCTTACAAGCCTGCTTCTGGCTTTTGTTGCAGGTTCCAAGGATATTAGCTCTCCCATTGAAGCTGCTATGCCAAAAAGGACTTCGTCCTCCCAAAATTCCACTGGAAGAGCCGGCAGAGATATCCAAATGGGCAATTCCTTGATTTGAAGAGAGACCCCTGGCTTCCATCGCTTCAGATGCAGGGCAGTTCTTCCAAACATCCAAGGAGCAGCGTCGAGAACCTTAATCATCTCATCTTCCTTAGAAAAATTGAACAGGAGGGCGTGGTCGGGAAGAGCGATGATATCAACCCAGCAGCACCACTTCCGTCCGCACCATTTGCGGACAGCATCGATATTTGGACGATAGCCTGCAAAAGCTCCAATTAGTGCAAAGGGAAACCTGGACTTGGCCTTCTCAATCACAGATTCTGGAACAGAAATGCAGTGCACTTTCGCTTCATCATCCCAGATGGAGGAAAGGGCAGTAAACACCCCTGTGGATTGAGGGAATAGCTTGGACCTCCATGAGCAAGTTTCCATGGTCGCGGAACAGCTGCGGAACAATCGCGAGTAACAGCCGCATGAGCACAGCGCGAACAGCCGCGGGAGCGATCATGAGCAATCCGGGCTTGATCTCGGAGCGAACAACAACCGCGGAAGGAATCGTAGAACAGCCGCGGAACAGCCGTGGAACAGCCGCGGAACGGCCGCGGAACAGTCGCGGAGCAATCCTGGAGCAGTCAAAACCCTAGTCCGCAATCCTGGAGCAATCCTATATTATTAGGTTTTTCAAGTATTTAACTTTCTTAGCAAGTCTACATTAATCTATTAATAGTGGAAGTTAGTCAAGTTAATAACTTTATTGATATTTTTATCTATAATTAGATTATTAATAAGTGTACATAATTTAATGCATTATCAAAAAGTTTTATAAAAATAAATATAATAAGTACAACTTAATTAAATACAATAGTGTATGGTTAATTAAATACACTAACATCTCCCCTTAATATGCACTTTCATGAAGGGAAGTAAGAAGGAACCATTCACACCAAAAAAATTCAAAGATAAGAAAATTATGACTCAAGTAATGGCTTTTGAATATGTTTATACCCTAATAATATATTCATAAAATATTAAGATCAACAACATTTTATTTTATTAATTGTTGAATAATATCCATACAAATCTCAATGTACTTTTTATGGTTCTCCATTTGCTCACAAGAGATATGGATGGAACTCTAAATATATTTCTAAAGTGTTGTGGGTCAGATTTATAGAAATATAAAATTTAAAATAATGTTTTGAATCCATACTAACTCAAAATGGTAGTGACACATGCACTATACTCATCTTCTATAGTATATAAAGAATTGTAGTCTATTTCTTACAATACTCATCCCCACAAGGTATGATATGTATCCTATAATCAACTTACAATCATTTAGATCTCCTACCTAATTACTTCCATGTAGAATTTAAGTTTTCTTTTCCTACCATAAGGAACAATATTATTTTAAATTTTATCCATAAGGTGTAGCCATAAATTATGTTTTTACATAAATTTTACTCAATCCCATAACTATATGTACATGTTAGAAATCATGTTTTGTTTCTTATATTTTTAGTGAGAATAAATATTTTTTTATTTTATTTACAAGTGTGAGTGATAATAATACATATGGTAAATGTGAGAATAGAAATAGGTGTGTGTGTGTGTGTGTGTGTGTGTGTGTGTGTGTGTGTGTGTGTGTGTGTGTGTGTGTGTGTGTGTGTGTGAGTGTGTGTGTGTGTTGAATAACCCAACAAGATTTAGTGAGAGAGGATGGTGGAGTTGTTATAAGAGTTATAATATGACTCCTATATATATATATATATATATATATATATATATATATATATATATATATATATATATATACACAATGTATTATTAAATTCGTCGGTGTCAACTTGTACATTTCCATGTTGAAGCATCATTAAATATATTTATAATATTTTTGTCAATGAACAAAATTACCTTTTTTAGAGTGTGAAAATTTAGACCAAGGAAAAATGTAATAAACTTATGGCATTAATATCAAAATGCTTTAATAAACTAGTTTTTAAATCATGAATTTTTGTTTGGAAGATCCCTGTGATGACTAAATCATTGACACATAGAGGACCAATATAAAAATATTCACCATCTACTTTGTTGTCTCATATAATTTGGGGTCAAATGGACTTTATGTAAAAATGGAATTCATTATAAACATGTAATTCTTATCCTACCAAGCTCAAGGAGCATGTTTCAATCATTATAAAGAATTTTTCATTTTGTACACATAACTATATATCTCACTACTATTTGTCCCTAAAGATTGGTACATTTATATTTCTTCCTTAAATTATCTATGAAACAAGGAAATTTTGATAGCCACATGATGTATTTTCTATCCCTTTGTTGCAGCCAATGAATACTTTTTATATCGAATTCATATTTGTTATTAGAGAAATTAATTTTTTGGTAATCAATACCTTCAACTTGTAGAAATCCCTGATCTATAAGTTGGTATTTTTACCTTTCAATGAACCCATATGCTACATAGTATAGTACACCTATTCATTACTTACTATTGTTTATCTTTCAAAAGAGGAACCAAATCTCATGTTTTATTGTTTTTAATAATAATATTTTCCTCTTTCATACCCATTTGTCATGTGGGATTTTTAGAACCTTGATGATAAGTCTCTAGATCATATGTCATAGTCATGTGTATTAAATGGAATACCATATATGGATGTTGATATCTTAGCATGTTTGGGTCTCTAGGATCCCCTTCCATATCACTAGCCTTAGTATGAATTTTTTATAGAAGATGTTGTGGTTGTGTAGGGTAATTTTGAATATATATTAGACATGGAAGTAGAGGATTAAGAATAGAATCATTTTCATCAAGATCTATGTTGGTGAGAAAAAATTTCAGGTGGAAAAATTAGGTGTATCCACCAATGTTCACAGGGCTATGCCACTCTACATTGAATGGTACAACTCCCATGATAAAATGTTACTAATCTAATCCTAATCTCAATGTTGTAGGTTGGCCAAATAGGTCATGGATCACACAGGGAAAATCCATTGAACATGTGGCAAAGTGGTTATATGGGGGTACAAGGGAGGAAATTATAGTGAGTTAGGGAGAAGGAGGGAAATTAGGAAGGGGAATTTACTTCTGTGAGTAGACTGCAAATTTCACATCCAGTACCCAGAGTAACACAACATTCAATATAGAGGAAACACAATGAAGCTGTCTAGTGAGATGGATAAATTGAGACACCAAGTTATCATATTATTCTATCGGTGATACAAATATCTCGCATAATTATGCTTGTAAATTGTATAAAGCAGGGAAATAGAAGAACCATGAGATACTTGTAACAACCATGCTTATCGTGTTAATGATGAGAGGAAACCATGCATACAAAGTTGCACACATTCATGCATCTTGGGAAGTAGAAACTCTATTCCTTGATTTAAATGTAAAAAGTTGTACAAAGTAAGAGGACATAAGAAAGTGGAAGAAATTGTAGCTTTATTTCATGTATATTTGTGACAAAAAGTCCAACAAACACAATCCAAATATTGTCACAGAGTAGAAGTCTTTAAAATCTAGAATCCCTTGGAATGGAGAGGCCATCCCAATTTATAGCAATCTAAATTATCCTTTCACCTCATTTATAGGAAATTTCATTTCCATATTCCACTTGTGACCTTTTGTTTTCCATAAATTAATCATTTCTCTTATAATTTTGAGATAATCAATTTACACATCTAAAATAGGTCACTTAAGTGAATAAGACAAAATATAATGATTATGCTCAACGAAGAATTACAAAGGAGAGAGAAAGGAGAGGGGGAGAAAGAGAGAAGGAGATGGAAATGATGCTTTGTAGAATGGATAAATAATACTCCATCTATGAAAAAAATTAGCTCCACTCATGATTTGGTGAAACATTAGTTGCAAACCTTTGAACCATGAGAAAATTCCTCCTTAACAATCCATGAAGGCTTGACACAATTGTTTGTGTAATGCACCCATGACAACACTCCTTCACAATTGATTGATTAACCTCTTTATCTCATTAGGATCAACTTGACCAACTTACTTCAAATCACCCAACTTAACAAGTTATGGTGATGGATCCACCTATGCACCTTGTAATGCTCAATATTGCTTCCGAACACAAATTTGATGCGTTAAGACCTATGAGAAGGATTAAATAACTTGTTTGAGATATGAAACCATCTTGAAACCCTATGAAGATGATAAAAATTAGAGAGATATCTGAAAATGGAGTCTACTGCAACTTTTTGTACGTGAAATTGGAACTTTCTATTTTTAGCCATCGAGATCCAAGAGTTGCTATTTTGGGAAATGCTTATTTTTGGGTTCTAAATTTCACCTTTTGAACCTTCTGGCACATTCCATCATCTTTCATTCTTTGATGCATTGCTATTTTTAGCACATTTCTATTTTTATTAGGTTTCTTTTTCAAGATCTATTATTTTGGGAAAATTGTCATTTTTGCCATGTTTACCATTTTACATCTTTTTTGATTGTCCTAAGTGATCCAATATTTCAATTCAACAGATTTACTATTTTTAGCATGAAGAAGAGAAAAAAATGATATTTTTAGAAATTGGAAAAAAATTCCTCTCTTTATGATGGGAAATACATTTTTGGATTCGGCTCGTTATCACGATCTCGTGCTCCAAATTTCACTTGGTTTTGTTAACGAGAAAGATCGAAATAAAAAAAAAAAAATTCCTAGTGAATCTTCACACATGAAGCATCCACTAATGGAGCCTTGAGTTTTTTTATAGTTTATTTTTCCACAATTTGATTGTAATGAAACAAACTCCATCAAGATAGGTTTTTCTCCTATATTTTGTGTGCAAAATTTTAGCTTCACCGCTTGTAAGATTAATGGGAAATCGAAGGAGAAGAAGCTAGGGAACAAAAAGATTTTTCATTCCAGTTACTAATATAGGGAATAATTTTATATTTTTTTGTTTCATCTTTACGACCTTTAAAAATAAGGAAGTTTGCAAAATCCTCATTTCAATCCATGCTCTAGATTGTGAGATATGAGCATTTCACTATTTTGGTTCCTAAGGGTTTCTAAAGACTTTGAAGGACATGGTGGCGGCTATTAAAAACAAACTTTTGATGTTATTAGAGTAATTGAATTGTGGGAATAATTTTGGGAATAATAAATGAGGAGGAGAAATGAAGGTTTGTAAGTTCTTTACAATTTTCTTCCGGCAGTGAGTTTCACAGCAACAATGGAGAAACAACACGATAATTAGTTTTTTTCAATTTTGGCTTTCCAAAGCTTCATGGAGTTGGGAAAAATTTTGTGTCCCAAGTTTTTGGGAAATTTGGTACACAAAATTTTTCCCTCACCCTATCTTGACAAGTGGCAGAGCACGAATCAATGACAGAGGGTGCTAAAGAATGGTGCACAAGGGCTAAATTGGCTTGTTCAGGCTCCACGAGAGGTCATATGAGGGTCTAAGGGTCTAAAATGAGGTTGGGCACAATTTTTTTCACCTGTTGCACCAAATATTTTTTGCAATTGATGAAAAAACTACACCACTCTCCCATTGGTTGGACTTCCAACCCCAGAAATTTAACTTGTTTGAACATGTGCCTTGAGAATGATTTTTCGTGACCATAAATTGAGTTCCAGGAGGAGTATTTTGATGAAATTTTATATTATCTTGACTGAAAAATTTCCTTCTAAATCCAACGGTGGAAATTCCATACCTTTATTCCACCATTTATCCCCTAAAATTTAGGATTTTTGTTCTGGATCCAAGGTTGTGCATGAGAAAAACTAGATGGGGACATAGTGCACCAAGGTGTTGTGAAGAATATGATTCCACAATCTTGTATAGATTTTAATTAAATTTCCAATGATATCTCATTTGACTCTTAACTCCTTCCGGAGCTCCCAGAATCACTTTCGAAGCTCGGGGTTGTTCTTACACCGTGCACTACTTAGGCCTCCAAGACCCACTTTTGTTGAAACTGCTCCAAAACTTGTGGAACCTTCCAAAAATGATTGAATAATTTTCTTGTATCTTTGGTATCCCTCCTTGATGGTTTTATTCATTTTGTTATGATCTGGGGGATGTGCACCAGCTTTAATAGCACTAGGGAATAACCTTTCCTAAAGCTTGTCAAAAAGCATAACTTGATGAATCCTATTTTGAAAGCAATTGATCTGAAAATATACCCCTAAATCACCTATGAGAACACTGAAATGACACCTTAATATACTCCAAGATGGGGAAGTGGGGATGACTTAGGGATTAGGGTGACCTGGGAAAGTGTCTGGAAAGGCCTACAATTCAGAAGTTTTGACACTAAGGTTATCGCTATCATGCTTGAAAATTGTGAATTTTCTTGGTGCACATTTGCATGACAACAATTGGCTCTAGATTGGGGACATGTTATGGATAGATTGCAGTGAGAACATAACATGGGAACTCCATAATATCAAATTTATTTTTGGTTCAAAGGTGCCTTATCCATTGGGCTTTAGAGTCATTAGAAATATATATTAAAAAAATTTCCTTATTGAACACACACACACAAAAAAATAAATAAATAAAGGAAACAAACCAAAATGAAAAATGAAACACAACAAGAAAGGAAACACACAACAATGACAATGGAAACAACTTAAATCACTTATGTACATGTGCGGGAAAACCTGCTTTCATTGAAGTGCAAATTTGAATTGAGTGCTTACCCGTAAATGGGTGTCACTGAATGCCATTTTTCTACAAATACAATGACAGTTCACTGAAGTATGAACCTCTCCTCAACTTATTGATAAATCTAGTTTTATTTCTAGCACAATTGATGATTTTCCTATTCTTTACACCACCTTTATTATTTTAGCACCTTCTTTCTAGATTCTCCTTGTCTTTTAGGTTCTTTTCATTTGTTGATTCTTTGCCGCCATCATGAAGATGTTTCTTGGTTGTACTTGACTTGCTATTTTCATTTTTACTACAAGACATTTTTACTTCATTGTGCATATTCTTCATGACCACTGCTTTCATGGGTTGATTCTTGGTAGATGTCTCATGGACTTTTACATCATGTCCCTCTTCTTGATTTTCTCCATTTTTTAATTTTTCCATGAAGTCACCTTTCTCATGCCCCAGAGTCTTCTGCCATGTGTTTTCTTATGTAGTGTGTTATGTGCATTGCATCATTCTCTTGAAAATAGAATGAACTCAAGATTGGGCACACATCATGTAAAGTTTCCTCTTCTTTCTTTCCTTTCCCATTTTTGGTTTCATCCTTTATTTCTATGTTGAGGGAATCGATCTCCTGAGTGGAGTAAGCACTAAAAGGTTGAAATCTATTGAGAAGGTTTCCATTTTGAGTAAAACCAACCTTAGGAGCAAGCAACAATTTGTTTCTCCATTTTTTTCGTTGAGAATTTTTCTATCCTTATGAAGTGGAAATGAGCATAACACTGGATTTTAAATGTCACCATCTTCATCTTCCTGTTCTTGCTTTCTGAAAATTAAGAACTCCATTTCCATAGTGAAATCATCATTTTCCTAGGTATGCTCCATTTCAAGTTTGAGAGGTGAAGGTACACTTCCATCCCTTTTTTCCTTTCATCTTCTTCTAATGAGAAAGAAAATATTTTGAGTTCACTAGAACACTCATCACATGAAGAATCATATTGATGCTTGGGAGAATCATTGAAAATATTGAATTTATATGTTAATAATGTGTTGAACATCATTCCTTCTTCTTGGTCCACATCTCTCATCACTTCGAGATTGCTTTGTTGTAATTCAAGGTTCCCATCACTAACCTCAGTATCCATTAAAGAAACTTCATTTATGCCTTCATCCCATGAAAAGTACACCTTTTCAAACTCATCTTTCATCAACTCTTCATTTTGTTATTTGAATGGCTCTATGATGCTTGGATATTCATCCACCGACAAGCAAGAATTAAGCTCCTCTTTGAAGGTCATGAAGAATTTTTAGATTTAAAATTTTGGCATGGGATGTTTGTTGTTGGGTCATTTGGTTTTGAACAGTATACTTCATTTTTCTAATGGGAAGTAGCTTCTTTGTTTTACCATTGACCGGGATGGTGGCGTGTGACCAATTCAACTGCATATATCCTCCAACATCTCGGTAGAAGATAGATCCCAAAAACATGTCGTATGAGGAAGGAATTTCTACTACAAGTATCCTCATTTTTATTTTCTTGTCAGGATAATCTACTAATTCTACCTCTGCATCTTTAACTTGTTTGATGAGAGGCACTCATTTCATCTCCATGGAGAGACATTTACCAGAGGTAGGGAAAGGGAGAGATCTAGAGCTTTAGCAACTTTTGTGGGCATGACGTTGTTTGAGGCACCAGAGTCAATGATGCAATTGTTTAGCTTGTACCTATTGACTAACAAGGCTATGTAGAATGGATCAAACTTCTTAGATGTAGAGGGTGTGGAAGCGAGGAAATTCAGAGATAGAGTTGGTTGAGATTCACGTAGTGGTTATTTTTGAAGGAATCTTTAGAAATAAGGATACTATATTTGACATGTTGAATGATCCTCTTCAATTGTTTGGGATGAGTTCTTAAGTATTCAAATTCGAGACATTTGGATCTTGGACTTTTTAAATGATCAATGATGTCTAAGGATAAATAGGTGGCAAGAAAATCATGGGTTATTGGAGAATTGACATGAATGTTTTTAGGAAATTATTTTCCAAGAGAAGTAAAAGGAGACTTACTTGAGCAGGTAGAAAGGATTTTTGTTGGAGTGGCTTCATGCTTCTTCCTAACTATCCTTGTTGAATAAGGATTTGATGATCTTGCTTTCATTATTTTTCCTAGAGTCACCATTTAAGGATTCACCTTCTTAACTTGGTAAGAGCCTTATTTCTCCTTTTGGGATTGGGTGAATACCGCATATGAATAACTATCAGTGGGTTCTCCATCATTGAGTATGCATTCACAAAACCGATTCCAGCATATTCACTTTCTTCTTCCACTTCATATTCAAAACTTTCTTCTTCCTCATCTTTGTATCTCTCACACATTGCATTAATCGGTGGATCTTCTAAGGCAAGCCTTTGGGGTGATCGGTGATCCGAGAGTGTCGCTTCTTCATAACCATCATATCATTAGCCATTTTTTTAATCACTGGATTAGTGGTCATTGGACCCAAACTCTAACCTTTCTATTTACCATTGGGATTATTTACCTTACCAAACAAGATTAGATCATCTTCCATTTCTCAAATCTCTAGGTTGTGATCTTCTGAGGAAGAACCCAACTTCTGGTTGTAGGGCACTAATAAAGAATATTTTTAGATTATTTTGAGAAGGCACTTCATCTTTAGGGATCCTTCTAATTAACCGTTCGTATTTATCTACAAAGTCTCTCATAGATTTTGTAGGCTCCTTATTCATTTGCACCAATTGGACCAAGATGTCTTGATAGTCTTCAATGGTCTTGAATCTATGCTCAAATCTAGTTTTTATATCTTCTTAGCAAGTTATAGACCTTACAAGTAACATATAAAAACCCTTCGGCAACATTTTCTTGTAGTGATTCCAAGAAAAATCAAATAGACATGTCCTCATATTTGATACCCAACAATCCACAAGCGGTGATGAAGGTATTTATGTGTTCTTCAGAAGTTTTGTGCCATCCTTTGAAATTTGGAAAGTTCTTACAGGAACACATTAGAAGATCATGAAGAGGAGGTATAAGAGCAAGTGGAATTGTATTCCTTTCCCATGGAACGATGGGTTGGAGTATTTATCTTTCTTTGTGTGCCATGATTTCTTTCGCTTGAGCTTGTTTATTCTTCAATTCTTAAAAAGTGCAGATTTCTCAATTAGAATTGCAAATAGGCCTTTGATCATTCAAGTACTTCTTACTTTTTTTTCTTTTTTTTTTAATATATACATTTTTTTTTGGACAAAGATCATTTTTTGGGTGCACTTGGGAAAATATCTCCCTAGTAGAGTCATAAAAACTATTGGTGAGAAAATTTGTCAGGTGGACAAATTAGGTGTCTCCACCAACGTTTCCAAGGCTACGCCCTATGCATTGAATGATATAGCTCCCATTATTTAATGTTTATAATTTAATCCTAATCTAAATGTTTTGGGTTGGCCAAATAAGTAAGGGTCACACACGGACATTCCACCGAACCTATGGAAAAGTTCATATACGAGGGCATAAGGGAGAAAATTATAGCAAGTTAGAAAGAAGTAGGAAAATTAGGAAGGTAAATTTATTGCGGTGAGTAGATTGTAGAGTTCACACCCAGTAACCAAAGTAGTACAACATTTAATGTAGAGGAAACAAAATGAAGTTGTCTAGTGATATGGAAAAATTAAGACACCAAGCTCTCATATTCATTTATCAGGGATATAAATATATCACATCACTATACTTACAAAGTGTATAAAGGAGAGAAATAGAAGAACTATGAGATTCATGTAACAACCATGCTTATCGTGTCAACGATGAGAGGAAACCATGCATACAAAGCTGCACACATTCATGCATCTTAGAAAGTAGAAAATCTATTCCTTGATTGACATTTACACAAGTTATACAAAGTAAGGGGAAAAGAATAAAGTGGAATAAATTGTATCTTTATTTCATGTATATTTGTGACACAAAGTCCAAAAACACAATCCAATATTGCCCACAGTAGAAGTCTTCAAAATCTGGAATCCCTTGGAATGGAGAGGCCATCCCAATTTATAACAATCTAAGTTGTCCATTCACCTCCCTATATGAATTTTCATTTCCATAATCCAATTGTGACATTTCATTTTCCATTAATTAAGCATTTCTCTTATAATTTTGAGAAAATAAATTTACAAATCTAAAATAGGTCATTTAAGTGAATAAGATGAAATATAATGATTATTCTCAATGAGGAATTAGAAATGAGGGAGAAAGGAGAGTGGGAGAAAGGGATAAAGAGAGGGAAGAATATGCTTTACAGCATGGATTAATAACAATCCATCTTTGATGAAAATGATCTCCACTCATGAGTTGGTGAAACGCTAGTCTGCAAACCTTTGAACCATGAGAAAACTCCTCCTTAACAATCCATGAAGGCTTAACACAATTATTTGTGCAACCCATGACGACCCCCTTGAAAATTGATTGATGAAAATCTTTATCTCATTGATCTCAACTTGACTAAATTACTTCAAATCACCCAGACTTATCGAGTTATGGTGATGGATCCACCTATTGTGCCTTGTGATGTTCATTCTTGCTTTCGAACACAAATTTGATGCCTTAAGACCTCTAAGAAGGATAAAATAATTTTTTTGGGCTATAAAACCATCTTGAAACCTTGTGAAGATATTAAAAATAAGAGAGATAGCTGAAAAAGAGTCTACTACAAATTTTTATACCTAAAATTGGATCTTTCTATTTTTAGCCATCAGGATCCAGGAGTTGTTATTTTGGGAAATGCTTCTTTTTAGGTTTTAAATTTTACCTTCGAATCTCTGGCATATTCCATCCTCTTTTTTGGTGATGCATTGCTATTTTTAGTAGATTTATTTCTCAAGATCTCTGTTATTTTGGGAAATTCTTTATTTTTGCCATGTTTACCGTTTCTACACCTTTTCTTATTGTCCGAGTGATCCAATCTTTCAATTCAACATATTTACTATATTTAGCATGAAGAAGAGAAAAAGTATGATATTTTTAGAAATTGGAAAATATGGCCTCTATGTACGACAGAAATACATTTTTGGATTCGACTCATCATTGCGATCTAGTGGTCCAAATTTCACTTGATTTTGCTCATAAGAAAGCTCGGGAATAAAAACAAAAAATTGCCTGGTGAAGCTTCAAACATGAAGTTACTATGGCAGCCATTATTGGAGTATTTGTTTTTTTACAAGTTCATTTTCCATCTTTTATTTTAATGATACAAACTCCATCGAGATAAGTTTTTCTTTTGGATTTTGTGTGCAACATTTTAGGTTCACTGCTTTCTAGATTGATGGGAAATTAAAGGAGAAGAATCTAGAGCAAAAAAAGGAGTTTTCATTTGAGTTAATAATCTAGGGAATCATTTTATATTTTATTTGTTTCATCTTGATGGCCTCTAAAAATAAGGAAGTTTGCAAAAAACCTCACTTCAATCTGTGCTCGGATTGTGAGATATGAGCATTTCACCGTTTTGGTTCATGAGGGTTTCTAGCACTAAACGGACATGGTGGCAGATAAAAAATAGAGTTTTGATGTTATTTCAGTCCTTGAATTGTAGGAATAATGGAGGGAAGAATAAATGAGGAGGGGAAATGGAGGTTTGCAATTTCTCCGTAATCTTCTTCCCAAGAAGTGAGTTTCATGGGAAACAATGGAGAAGCAACACGAAAATTAGTTTTTTGAATTTTTGGCTTTCCAAAGCTTCATGGATTTGAGAGAAATTTTTGTCCCTACTATGCCAAGTTTTTATTACATTTGGTTCATAAAAATGCACCCTCACCCTATCTTGAAAAGTGACTGAGCGTGATTCGATAATGGAGGGTGCTAAGGAATGGTGCATAAGGGCTAAACTAGCTTGTTTAGGCTCCAATGAGATCATATGAGGGTAAAAGGGTATGAAATGAGGTTGGACACAATTTTTTTCACCTGTTTCACTAAATATTTGGTGAACTTGGTGTAAAAAGTGTGCCACTCTCCCATTGGTTGGATTTCCAACCTAGAAATTGGCTAACTATTTGAACTTGTGCCTTGGAGAGTGACTTGTCGGGACCATAAATTGAGTTATAAGAGGAGTTTTTTTATGAATTTAATATGATATTGAATTAAAATGGACTTTTGAATCCAAATTTGGGACTTTTAGACCTTTATTCCACCATTTGTCCCCTAAAATTTAGGATTTTTATTGTGCCTCCAAGGTTGTACATGAGAAAAAATTGATAAGGGAATAATTCTCCAAGGTGTTGTGAAGAATATGATTTCACCATATTTTATATATTTTAATTACCTTTCCAACTATATATCATTTGAATCTTAACTCCTCCTGGAGCTCCTAGAATCACTTCCTCGAAGCTCACGGGATGTTTTTGTATTGTGCAATTGTCTAGGCCTCCAAGACCCACTTTTGTTGAAACTTCTCTAAAACTTGTGGAACCTTCCAAAAAATTCCAATAATGATTGAAAAATTTATTGGCTCTTTGGTATGCCTCCTTGATGGGTGTATTCCTTCTGTTTCACTCTAGGGATGTACACCAACTTCAAGAAGACTAGGGAATAGCCTTTCCTAAAGTTTGCCAAAAACAAACCTTGATGAATCCTATTCTAAAATCACTTGAACTACATGGATACCCATAAATAACCTATGGTAACAATAACATGACACATTTAATTGCTCAGATATGGGAAAGTGGGGATGACTCAAGGATTGGGATGACACGGGAAAGTGTTTTGGAAAGGCTTACAATCAAAAAGTTCTCAAATCTGGGTCTGTTGTCATGCTTGAAAATTGAGAATTTTCAATCATTTCACATTTTCATGAAAACAAACTATTAAATCCTAATAATGCTAAAAATAATAATGATAGACAATATGAAGGGAAAAAAATCCATAGGGGCAACATGATCATCAAACTAGAAATATTGTCAAAATATAACATCATCGGTGATTGTGTCAAACAAAAATTAAGCATTCACATCCTCAAAATAGTAAAAATAAAGTTAGTGGCTATCTCTTATAGTCCATTTATTTACATTTCTCATCAAGATTAAATTCCCAACCCTTACTAACAAAACCATAATGTGGAAACATTAATTTTTATATAGGATCAAGTGTCCTCATCTATTATGTTTTGCACTATTGCCTCAAGGGTTAAATGGTTCTATATGTAATTAAGACAAACGATTGTATCAAATTATAATAGAGGCTCCATTTTATTGGATTGGATCATACATCATTTCATCTCCTACATATTCATGGTTTTAATTTTAATAATTCCAATCTATTGAGGAGTATAGAGAACTATCTATTGATTTTGAATATCATGCTTTATACAAAATTCCTAAAAAAATCCTTATTGACATACTATCCCCATTTTTTTATTATTGATAGGAATTTAGGATTTCTCTTCTCAACAATTTCCTTAAATTCCTTAAAGTGTTCAAACACTTCTCTCCCTTGTATTACGGTAAAGTGCACCTAAGTGTTACATGATAATTAATTAATGAAAGTGAGAACATACTTTTCCCCTGAAAAACCAACTCAATGGGTGTCATACATCATGAATCCTTACCTTTTTGAAAACTATCTCTATTTTTTTAATCTATACAATGTTTATGAACAACATCCACAAAGACATTTTAGGTAGACCAAACACTTTTATGAACTCATTTTTTGTAAATATTTGTGTAATTTAAGTTTCCAAACCATTCATACTAAAATTTTATTCCAAATTATCTTGAGAAATGAATGGTTTCATTGAAAAATACTCAAAGTGATAAAACACATAAAAGGGTGAGCTATCATCGACACTACTTGAAGTAATCATAACCTCTAGACTCTACAATTTTCTTATGAAAACATTATAAGGAGATAACTTCATAGTCTTCCCTCTTTGGGAATGAAAAATATAATAGAGATAAAGAATTAGTTTGGAGATATTAGGAACTAATAGTACATAATTGATTAATCCATCCTACACCTAAATATTTAGTAAACATGAAACATTAATTCCCAACTACTGTGTGTGAAGTATTATCATTTTTATGTGAAGTGAGATGTTTATGTGAATGTTTCATGTGATGAGAAGTACTTGAATTTAGTATCAAACTATATTTATATGCAAAAAAATCATGAGATAATTTTCCCCCCTTTTTCCTAGGTAGAAGAAAAATTAGGAAGTATAATTTTATTTTATTTCAATGTTTTCAATATTTCTTTCATCATATGCCAACACTTTTTTATCTCGCATGACCTGATTTTCAGCAAAAGTTACATTTGTCACCAATGTTATTAGAGAATGAACCTTTAGATTTAGTTTAAGTAGTCTTGGTGGATATAGATTTGGATAAGGAAAATTTTGGATAACTATTTTATTGATAATGGGTTCTTTCTTTTTCTTTTTCTAATATTAACCACTAAGAAATAAATTAAGTTTTAAAACTTTGAATTTTTTTAGTGATAGGTTAAAAAATGTTTTAAATTAATTCTTCTTAAATTTATCACCTAATTTATTCATGGTGTAGTAAAAGGTATAGAAAAAGGATAGGTATATAATCTTTAGCATAGATAAAATGAAAAAAACAACACACTCTTCATCTTTATTTTCTTACCAAAAGATAATAATTATGAGAGAATGGACTTAACATTTGACAAGAAAATGATAAATCGAAGGAATGTTTGTAGGTGAAAGAGAGTAAAATTTAGCATCAAACTATAATGCTTTGAATTCATTGATTTTTGTGAAATCAAATTCATCCCACGTTTCTTTTGGATTTTTACAATCCATTATTTGAAATAACCAACTATTAAAAATATGCATACTAATGAGCCCCAACACTTCATTGTGTTTTTTATAGAAAAAATTGTCATATTCCTTTTGAAATTTGATAGGCGTTTCATTTAATATATACCAAAACCCTTATACGCAATAATTTATTCCTCTTATGTTATCATGTTTGATACTTGTATCGATTTAAGAGGTCAATAGGCTTAGATTTAGTCATTATGAAGGGAAAAATCTGACAAAATGTCTTAAAAATATAAAAATATTAATGTCTCAAAAATTACCACATATATACCTAATCACCTTTTGAACCATAGGAAATGATTTACCTTGAGGTAAAAATTTAGGTCCAACAAGGCACTTTAATTTTTACATGAATTCCAATGTCGCCCCAAAGTATCATATGATGGCCAAATCAATGCATTCAAATTATTTTCCTAGGTTTAGATCTACCTTATGGTAAAATTGCAAAACAATGTGAGTACTTTCTATTTTACATAAATTCTAAGGAAACCCAAAAGTATTGTACAGTGGATAAACCATCTCTTGATGTAAAAGGATAATTTTATGTAAAGGATGAGATCTAAATTCTCATTAAATTTCATGTCAATTGGAGAAATTTTTCTTTTATGATTCTCAAGGAAACCCAAAACTTATTGAACTAAAACAAACATGCACTAATTTGACCAAAGAATCCAAATCTGATTTAGCATTACTAGGATAGAAATTATTTTTATTCATGATCTCTATGATAAACTTATTCCATTACTAAATTATGAACCAAACTAAATGTTTGAAGAAATTTTCTAAGAAGGATTCCATAATTCTCGAAGCTTCAATATCCTATCTATGATGTATGTAGTAGAGAGTAAATTCCCCAAGCCAAGTGGTTACTTGGTACACCACATAACCAAATGGATGAATGGTTTCCTATTGGAAAAAATATATTAGGAATTTTTTATTTATTGTGAGGTATGTGAAATCTAAAATTTGAAAACTAATAATATTCAATGGATTTAGTATTAGACCATGGAGCAGTAAAACCAATTACATATTTTCTCAAAATTATTTCTTAATATTTTTACAACTACTAGAACTAAGTTATTTCGTAGCAAATTTCGGAGGAAATTAGATTAAATTTTAAGACTTCATTTTTGTTGACCATAGTACTAATGAATCTTTTGATTCATAATGAATGTTTGGTGAGTAAATTACGAGTTTTAAGATTTTTCATGTGTGTAGTAGATAAGGAGAGGAGTTTTTAACTCATGCAAACCTTCATGACACGTGTTACCTTTCCTATTGTACTATAATGTAAGAAATAGTATTTGAGAGGAAGACGACAAAATGAATGACTGTTACACAAGAACATTTCAGATTTTAGGCTGTAAGAGGAACATCTGTTGTTGTTTCATAGGTGGAGAAAATTCAGAGTGATTTGGTGATCCACGTATATTTTATAACTGTCATGATAGAGTGATGTAAGGTTTGGATCCTATACCGACACCTCTCGCAAGTATAATGACGACTTTACATCATTTTTTGGATGATATCATACACACTCTTGTATGAGTTGAAGGAATAAATAGTTGAAGATTTGTTACTTGAAGTTAAAGAGACATGATTATATATCATCCTTTGAAATATAAATTCCAAAAATGTGCAAGAAATAGCACAGTTGATAACCATGTTGGTGAATTATTGTGATGACATATAAATCAAGGAAAATCAAAGAGCATGTAAGAAGCCTTCATGACTGCAATTTTTGCAGCATTATGCATATATGAGAGAGTAAGTGATTGAGGGTATTATCCAAGGTGAGAATTATGAAAAAATGTTCATGTGAAATAATATTTGATTAATGTACTTGTAGGAGCATGAATTGATGAGAAGAGAGGTGAATATTGAAGAGATAAGATATAAATAAGAGATCACAATTTCTTGTGTGAGACAACTAGAGGAAGGTGATCAAAACATCTTGTAAAAATTCTAAGGTTTTGCTTAGAAAATAAGGAGTTGAATCTTCCTTATAATTTGTAGTTTTCAAAAGACTAAATTGTTGGGAGTTGTTGCTTCCATACAAGTAGAATTTTCTAAAGTTCAAGTGGATGCTTGACTAAAATTTAGAGTTGTAGCTTTAAGTTAAGAGTATTCTCAAGATATGAAATCCTTGTAATCTTTTTAAGACCATTTATCCACACTAGTGCATTAATTGTAGTGGGGTTTTCTCCTTTTAATGGTTTCCCACATTAAACCTTGTTTTCACATGTGTTTTCTTTCTAAATTTTCAGGTTTGAATGTAATTAGTTGCTTATGGTTAATGGTAATCTAGATTGAATATCTTATTGAGTTTATGAAGAGTTTTCACAGTTTTGAGAAGCACCGATTCACCCCTCCCCTCTTAGTGTTTGTTTTTTCCAACACTTACGCAAAACAATTTTTCTTCCTTTTGGTAGAGGGGTGAGATCCCAAGTATCATTTTTGTTAGTAAGGAATACTCCTCACCCATGGAAAAATCCCACATAGGGATCCCATAACACTCCTAGAAAAAGTGAGGGTCGAAGCGGAGGCAAAGAAGGTGTGGGGTTTAGAAAACTTTGAATGGGTTTGTCTCTCATCTAAAGGATACCCTATCTAATCTCTGATATTTTTCAAGGTCTACATATCCCAATAAGTACAAAGAGGATTTTCAGGATAAAAATATGTGGATTCTTCACTTGAGTGAGAAGTGAATTTTTTTCTTCATCACTACTATCAAAATCAAAATATTCCGAATCATGAGGATCAAAAGGAGAGAGGAGTATAAGGATCAGGATAAGGAGGAAGAAACTTAACAATATTATCATCAAAATAATAAGAATTAGAATCAAAAATGGGCACAAGGACCTTAACATGTGAAGAAGTAGAATTAGAATATGACTCATCAAACTTAAAACTTCTCTCAATATAAATTTGATGAGTAGTAGGGTTAAACAATCTATATCCATTCACGCCATCGAGATACCCTACAAAGATACAAGGTATAGATTGTGGTTCCAAGGCCTTACATTTAGTTTTGGAAATACGAGCAATAAAATTTGATCCAAGGATGTGAAAGTTATTTACATCAGGTTTGCATCCAAACTAGGCCTCAAAGGGTGTCATCCCTCTTACTACCTTATGTGGAACATGATTCTGAATGTAACAAGTGTATTTAATAGCTTTGTTCCAATATTGTGGAGGAAGGGATTAAGAGTGAACCATACAAGTTTCCATCTCCTTAAGTGCTTGGTTATTTATTTTCAAAACTCTATTTTTTAAATGGTTGTAAGAAACTCTATACTGTAAAGAAATCCCTTCCAAGGTATATAAATCATTGAACCTATTTATCACATATTCATCTCCATTTTTGGTTTAAAGAATCTTGATAGATATTTCATCTTGTTTCTCAGTAAGAGCCCTTAAGTCTTGAAAGTGACTGAAAACTTTATATTTATGTTTAAGAAAATATACCCAAGTTTAATGCAAACAATCATTAATGAAGGTAAGAATATAGAGAGATCTAGTAAATGAAGGAGATGGGAATGGGCCATAAATTTCACTATGAACAAGATCCAAATGAAGAGAAGATCTCTAGGATTTCCTTTGCCAAAAATTTCTTGAGTGTTTCCCAAAGGCACAACCATCACAAATACCCTTAAATTTTTTATGTTAAGTAACCCATTGACCATCTCATTTGAATCAATTATTCAAGGTAATATTAATTTAGATGAGCAAAATGCTCATTCCAAAGCTTGTTGACCTGATATGTATGAGTAAAAATGTAGTGGGCATTGAATAAAAAGTAAAGTGGGAGAAGGTGTATAATCATGATCGATGATCCACCTTTCCATCAACCACTATAAACTCACTGTGAAACTTATGAATAATCACCAAGTTAGGATTACACTCCACTTACATTCCTTCACCAAGATGATTGATTTGGTAAAATGATAGGAGATTGGTAAAGAGATCAGGAACACTCAACATGTGGTTAAATATTCCACCATTTATTTATGTCAATCCACTACCGAGAAACCAACATTAAAGTATCATCACCCAAAGTGATTTGGGACATGCCACATGGCTCAATGTTAGAACCAATCCACTATCGAAAACCAGCATTGAAGTATCATCACCCAAAGTTATTTAGGACATACCACATGGCTCAATGTTAGAAAACTCAACACGTGAAGATACCATGTTTTACGAGTCATCAAAATCAATGATCCACGTCGATGAAGGAACAATTCTATCTATAAGGGACTTTATTTTCTTCTCCTCATATTTTGGACTCCTTTTCTTATGAAGACTCAGACTTCTAAGAATTTTGTTTGATAGACTCAGGAACACATATATTATTATTCTCAAGTAAATGATTTAGGTGATCTATTTATTTTCTCATACATTGATGTTCTTCATGTCTAGTATTCTTGCAATAGGAACACTTACACTTTTACTTCTTTACTTTAGGCTCAAAAGTAGAAGCGTTTGTGTTAGATTTGGTTTGGACTTTGTTGGTCTTAGTTTATTTCTTAGGTTGGTTCCTTTTATCTTTCTTATTTTATTGTTTCTTATCCTTTCCCTTACCAGTACTTACTACAAGGGCATGTGACTTGGATTTGAGTACTCTCATTTGAATCATTTTGTCTTATTCTTGAATGAGTTGGGAAGAAAAGCTGTCAAATGAGGGCATCTTCCAAGAAGTCCCTAGAGATTGTTTTATGGCATGGAAAGTAGAAATGAAGATGGAGTATTTGTGGCCAAGTTTGGAAAGAATAAACAAGATAAACTAGGATTTTTTCTCAACTCCACATTGTTTTAATAATAATATAGCATGGAAAAACTTTGAGAATAAATCCTATAGGTTATCAAACTTGGTAGGATTTAATTATATCATTTCGTTCTCTTACTCATGTGCTCTCATGTCATATAGTTTTCCAAACATATCATCAAGAGTTTTTTTATAATCCATTAGGTGTTGTGGAATAATCAATGTGGAAGATCCATTTGGGATATATGGACATATAGAGAAGACCTAAGGCTTCATCACATCGTTTAAACCACCTAGATTTTTCATGTTTAGTTGTTGGTACTTTCTCCACTCCCATGATGATCTGAAATAACCTTTTACCACGTAAAGTTATAACCATCTTAGATCTCCATTCAAATAATTTAAATGGCATGAGAAAAGGAACTAAAGTAGCATCCATCATGAAGAGATAAAAATAAAGAATGCAGAAAGTAAGGGAACACACACACACCCTAGAACAATATTTTCACCAACTATTTGCAACACTTTATAGTTTAGTGTGTTGATTACAATTATATGTGAATGTGGTTCATGAAATATTTAGCAAATCACCCTACAAGCATTATAAAATGCACAATTTTGGAGATCAAAATCAAGTTTCGAGTGATCACAAAGATTCAACAATGTAAGAAGGCACGAAACAAGGAAAAAAATAAGAAAAAGGGATAAAAATAGTATTTTGTGAGAAACATATTCTCATGTCTTAATGAAATCCCTTTCCATAAGGTTATGGTGGATACACTCCCAATCCCACAATAAATAACAAGAGTATGATTAAAAGAGAAAATGACTCAAAGTGACCTAGTTGAAGCAACAAAACTACAGACATGTAAAAGTAAGTAAGTAAACATAAAGAAAACCTCCATTGTATCCTTATTTCAAACCTCAAATAATATTTTAGAATCTCTTATACTTGTTGAATATTTAGATTTGAATTATTATGTGTGTTCTTTATTATTTCTCAAAATGTGGGATGCAAATTCTATGAGCTTGAAAATACAATGATACGGGTGGAAAATTTGGAAGAAGTTGGCTGTAATTTACATAAGCTTCTAAGGATAGATTCTCAAAGGAATTGCCTAAATTTTATAGCTAAGGGTGAGGCCATGAGAAGAGGATCATAGTTTGAATGATTTATAAGATCTTAATTACAATTTCTAGAAATATTAAGAGGATTCAATTTTTGTTGTAGTTTTTGTAGGGGAAATGATGATCTTGATTTTTTGTGGGAAGATGGTTGTACATGCAATCTTATTTACCCCCACCATTATAGGGTTCTAGAAGTGGAGTGGAGTGGAGTGTGAGTAGATAAATATGATTAATTAAATAACTAATTTAAGTAGTTATAACTTCGAGAGGAAATAATTAACCATTTATTTAAGTAAATTTTAATTAAATTAGATAAAGGTTCTTAGGAATTAATTTAATTAATTCCAATAGCATGATAGAATTAAATTAATTAATTATAAATTTATGTATTCTATTAGGATAGAATTAATTTAATAAGCTAGAAATATGTATGTATTTTTGAGGTGTCTATTTTTTCCTCTTTAAAGTGTTATTACAAAGTAATAACATTTTAAAGATAATAAGCGCATGCAAATTTATGAGTGGATGACAATAAAAATGGTAGACATTTTGATTTTCCCAGTGAAGTATTTATATGCCCGGGAGTAGGATGGTAAGGAATTCCCCCTCAAGTTTGTGGGTGAAACAAAAAAGTAGTGGGTAACTACTTGATATGAAGAAGTTAAGGAATTCAAAAAGGGATGGAAGGGACATTTCTCGTAGCATGAGCATGATTTCGAGAGTGAAATTTAGAGAAACCTTATTCTATTTTTGTATAATAGATTTTTCACTATGATTATGAAGGAGTCAATATGTTTATCCCATTATGTGTGTAACACAAAGAAACAAACAAAAAAGAAAATATAAATGAAAACAAACCCAATATACATCACAAAAGTATGCATTATGGATATAAGGAAGCCAAGATGATAACTAAATATGTGTAATTGGTCAAAAAGTAAGATCAACAATGCAACATAACTTCAAAAATAATACAATTAACCATGCCCCTAATTTGTTCCTTAATGATGATTAAGCATATGTAAATGCCCCCAAGCACTAAACTTATGAAATGCATTAGGATAAGATCAAATTGAAGAGAGGAGTGATGCTTAAATACTCCTAATGAAACTCTTGTTGGATCCAAATTGAAGAGTGATCTAAAAGTTGATAAGCATCATTTCCTTCGTGCAATAAACACATATGAATTACGAGAGAAGTAGAATGAGATCCTAAAGTGCCCTGCAAAGTTATATCATGAAGTAAAAACAATTTATTTGACTTTCCCCAAACAGAGTTACTAGGATGAAAATGAAATAAACTAATATTCATAAGATTGGAATGATCGCTAGGGTAGTAGATAAAAGTAGGAAGGTTAAAACATATAATTTTGTCTCACTTAGTGGCCAAAAATATTTTAAAATATTACTAGTAAATAAATATTTAAAAATACTATAATTATTTTAATAAATAGAGTAAATTTTGGATTCCCCGCATGTCAAAAGTATTTATAAGCTCTTAAAAATACATGTTTGGTCGTTTTATATGTATTTGGTCATGTTTTGGTTGTCAGACATATTTTTCTAAAGGTATAAAACTGCAAAAAAGTGGGACACAATTATATGCTTTGACCCAAGACTTTATCAAGATTGTGTTGAAATGTTGAAATATCAACTTAATGGGTTTTCTAAATTTGTAGGAATTTTGTGATAAGTGAATGTTGCTTGAATTATATATATATATATATTTTGAAAAAATTGAAATAAAAATACAAAGAAATGTAAACAAACCCGAATACACAACAAAAAGGAAAACAAAACATGAATTTTTTAATAAACTAAGATGAGAACATAAAGTACGTGCAAGTGACACAAAGACATGAAACAAGCATGGCAAACAAACCCAAATATGAGTAGGAAGGAACCACACCGAGTTAAATGGGAACTAAGACGCTAAGAATTTTCCTAGAATTTGTCTACAATAACAAAGTAAAAAAGTAACAAACTAAAAAAACAAAAATTATCATCATAATATTTACAAACCACAACCGTTGTACAACAAAATTTACAATAACAACGTCTAATGACACTCATAAGGTGTTCTACATTTAAGAATTAGACATATATGAATGCCCCCAAGTGATATCTTAGAACGTGAGTGGACAGGATCGAGACGAAGAGCAGAGTGATGCTTAGATACTCCAAAAAAATATGTTTGTTAAATCACATTGAAGTGTGATCTATATTGGAGTAAAATTTGAAATCCAAATGCGCCCAAGAAAATTTATATTACAAAAGGGTAAATAAATGATTTCCTCAAGCATAGATATACACCACGGGAAATAAAACTTATTTTTGTAAGATGATCTAGAATTATTTGTAGGATTATTGTTAAATGGAAATATTGTTGAGTGTGTTATTTAGTTGTTGAGATTTTTCCAAACATTTTTGAATGTTTTACTTTTTACTAGTTTTATACTATTTTTATTTTTGCCAGTATTATATTGTTTTTGGTTTTTGAACATATTTGAATGTTTTTGTATTTTTAAACATATTTGAATGTTTTTTTATACATATTTGATTTTTTAGATTTTTGACTTAGTAAAAGGTGCACTATCTCAATTCGGGTTCAAATAATTGTAAGTATTCCACTCCATTAGAATAATGTTGATGATATAATGATAGGATGTTTCACTTCACTCATGACTCCACACAACTAGGAAAATGAAAGGGATCACCACCGTGAGCCAAGAAGGACATGAGAACTAAGAGAATAGACATATGAAAATGAAGATGATGGATGCCAAAGCACAAGGTGTAACAATGGTCCATGTGGAAATATGTAAATCATTTCTAATCGTGATTGCTTGACCAATTCCAATATGATTTCACTTTATAGGTTGTGACTAGAATTAGATCCATAAATGGAATACTGATTGAAAATATTTGGTTAAAGGAATTGTTGTCTTGTTTGATATAAACAACTTATTTGGATGTTTTTGATTAAGCACGTTGGATTCCTATTTTCCAAAAGATTTATTATATTTTATTTTATTTTAAAGGTGCCCCTAAGTCTTGCACCATGCCACCAGTAAAAGAAAATTATCAAAACCAAATAGAAAATGTAGGTAAGTAAGGACATCTTTCTCTATTCCTAGTTTAATACTACTAGTAATGAGTATGGGATTATCCTTGAAGGATATGAAGGATGAAAGGTGTAATGGTTTTTTTGTTGCATTTTAGATTGATTTTTCCTTGTATTTAAATATTATGATTATTAGGAAGGAATATTCTTCCCCTATGTCTCGGCCTCAAGTGACTACTAGGATTCAAGGATTTAAGACCGCCGATTGAGATGGATGGTCAAAAGGTCCAGGTAAAGAAGTTATTTCTTTATGTAAAAGAGAGCTTGTTTAAAGGAGGAGTTATCATCAGTACTATTCAAGAAAAAATCATAGGGAAAAAGATATGGAATAGTAGAAACCATAACAAGGATAAGACACATAATGCCTAATAGGAGCAATATTAACCTATGTTCTAGAGAAGAAGAATGTGGAGAGATGATAATTATATAATAAATAACTCTGTCAATAGATGAAAGGATTAGAATTGTTTGTTACATGAATTGACCATGTAAATGACCTCCCCTAGTGTGGAGAGTACTGTGGAAGAGAATGTTTTTATATGTTTTTATTTTCAAATAGTTATTTAATGATGGGTTTGACATACATTTTTATCATCTTTTTACACTTTTTTATTTTTCTATATTTTTGCATATGAGGATTTGAATCAAACTCGTTGGAAGAGAGGTCCATGTTTATGAGATTTGAATGGTCTTGGTTTATGATACTTGGGCAGATGGGATCTAAGTAAAAGGAGTAGTTAGAAGGATTTTTAATCTGTTCATGATTTGACGAGTGCTAATTTATGAGAATTTGAAAAATGATTTCCTAGTAAAAGGAGGGGATCGAAATATCCTAGAGTCCTAATTTTCAAGACTTGGGTGGATAAGGTACAAGTCAAAAGAGAGAATTGAAAGATTTGATAAGTTTTGAAGTACAAGACTTGGGAGGATGAGGTTCAAGTCAAAGGAGATAATCTGAAAGATTCGATAGGTCTTGATGTACAACACTTAGGAGGACAAGTTCTAAGTCAAAGGAAAAAAGTGAAAGATTCGATAGGTATTGAAGTATGAGAATTGGGCAGTTGAAATCAAAGTCAAAAGAATAGAATCCTAATATTTGATGAGTCTTAAAGTACAAGACTTGGGTAGATAAGATCCAAGTCATTGAAGCAGAATCTAGATATTTGATAAGTCTTGTTAGTGCAATATCACAACACCCCAAATGACCTCTCAGATTTGGCATAACAAACTTGTCATTTGATGTGATTCGCATATCATTGAATTTTCCCCAAAAGTGTGGGACTTTGAAAATGGGAAAACTCTCCAGATTAAGGATGGTTCCTATTCCTTTGTCTAGGTGCATACGTGAAATTTGCAAACATGGGGTCTAGCCACGATACTAAGCCCTGAGGATGATATGGACTAGAACACTGAGCCTATTACCTCTTGATAGTTACTAACTCATTCCCAAAGTTTTGAAGCTATTTCATAACTTCCCAAAGCTCTTTTTAGGTGTTTAAAGGATGAGGTGGAGGCTTCATTTGAACTTTGATTCTAAGGAGTAGGTATAGGAGCTAATGTGGGTGTCTCAGCTAGTGCTTGGACTTCCTAAATCTAGGCATAGAGGCATGGGTGGCCTAGGACCAATTTTTCTAGCCTAAATTAAATGATTCTCGGATTCCGATGGAAAGGGTATAAGCTCCAGGTAAGGTTGTGCCTCCCATTGACTGAATCATTAAAGTAATATCATAATTTAAAGCTCTAAGAAAGTATAAGAAGGCACCTTTTCTCGTGTGATTTATCACACTTTGGAATCCTATCCCAAGTTCATTGAAATATGAGGTTGTAATCACAACTTCTCATTCAAATCTCTCTTGATTATTGTCAGTTGCTCCAACAAGGATAGGTTATCTCCTTTTTCTCCAAACTGGTTGTGAAGAGCTCTACACAGATGGTCCCAAGTTTGAATAGAGCCTTCTACTAGGCTCCTAAACCATTGTGAAGCTTTAACCTTGAGTGAAGAAGCTATCAACTGGAATGTAACTTCCATCTCAATGATCTCATGGATTGTACAGAAATTTGTAATGTATTGAACTTGGTCGCTAGGAGAAGTCTAGTTTTCTCTAGTGAAATATGGGATGCTCTTTAATGCTTCCACCGGGACTAGATTTTGTGCATTTAGAGCGAGTGGGCTGCTGCCAGTGAAATTGGCATAAGAATTTGGTTGTGCCATCTTGATCAGCTTGAGCACCCTTCTTGAGTGAAAGAACAACCTACTAGGAGGAGGTGTTGATAAGGCTCTATTTGGTGGAGATGGAGACCTATGGGCTCTTCTTCCTCTTCTCCTTCTATCTAGAGACAATTTTAGGTGTACAAACTATCCCTCTTCTCAAGTTCTTGATCTTGTTTGTATCCTTGTCATGAACTTGGAAAACTTGGATTCTTTGAAACCAGTGGATTTTGTCCCTTTTAAAGTCACCGGATGTGTAGTTTTAAAAAAATTAAAATCTAGAATCACAAAGCAAGTGAACATCAATCTTCTTGTAATAAAGATGGAGATTTATTGGTCCCACCGAGCATGCAAAAGCTTAGTGTAAAATCACAAAGCACCCAAAATGACCTCTCGATTTGATGTTCCAAACTTGTCATTTGATGTGATTCACATAACATTGAGTTTTCCCCAAAAGTGTGGGACTCGTAAATGGTAAAACTCTCCAGATTAAGGATGGTTCCTATTCATTTGTCTAGGTGCATACATAAAATTTGCAAAGGATTGATTCTTAAACCTAATCTAATATTTCCAAGGAGATAAGGATGAAAGGAATGCAAGAAATTAAAACTAAGCTAACAGTTGATACACCAAAGGAATGATGAACATTTTTTGTTGATAGGCACAAACCAAAAAAAGCATACAATAATCAAGCATAGATAACCGGTTTTTGCAATGAAAGACCAACCGAGAGCAAAAATATGAGAAAGGGTCAAAAATCAGCCACAAACATGTATTATTGCTCTACAATTTTGATACAATGCATTTACAAAATGGCCAAAAGGTAGAAAATGTGTTGTAATCTAGCAGAAGGTCTGAAACTCCATGAATTTTTTTACCAGAGGAAAAGGGGAGACTGCAAAATAGAAGAATTTCCAACCCTTTACAATGAGTCTTGACCCTGCTTTTATAGATTCAACACAGAGGAAAGAAAGAGAGAGAAGCGGGAAAAACTGGTTCGAAGCTCAACCACTATCATCAATGCCTCCTACAAAATATGCCCCTAATGCATCTCGAATGCAACAATATCTTGTTCAGTGCCTTGAAGGAGGAGGAAACAATGGATCGATCGAATCCGATCACGGTTGTTGGGGCACAAATAGATCCTGCATTAATGGCCCAAAGACATTTCTCCATTTTTATCCCACCTAACCTCTCTAAACTTAAAGTTTTAGATCTTCAAGGCATGGACAAGGCCCATATATTTACAACGGTGCCAAATTTTCTAGATTTATAGCCCACGAGTTAAAAGATATTCCCTTTTGAAATTTGAATTAGGTCCGTACAAAATAACAGAAAACCAGTTCAAAAATAGGCCCCCTTTTGAAACTGGACATGTGGAGGGCTAGCACATGTCTGAAGGCGGCCTCTGTATTTTACTTTTGGAGTGGCGTGGGACTGACACTAGGTCTCCTCTATAACTTGCTCAATTTCCTTATGATTTTAGTTAATTTCTTTGCTCGGCGGGGTCATATATCTAACTGGGGACATGCGATGTCCTGACGCTTGCTTTGAAACCTCCAATTAATTTTATTCTTGAATTAGTGCCATTTGGACACTTGACACCATTCTCTGGCTTGTCGCAATACATTAAATATTCAACCCCACCTGTCCCTTTATGGCTGGATGCATGGAGGCTCCACACTCACTTAAAATACCTCTCAAGATTTGTCTTTGAAGGAAAATTAGGTTGACATGTGGAAGCTTCCACAGGTTCTTGGAATTTTCAATGGACACTCTTACCTTTTCGAACCTTGGACTCCATGGCAAGCTGGCACTCGTTTGAGTCTCTACTTTTGAATTTACCCTTGGGGATGCACAAGCTGATGTGTGGTAGCCCCACTAGCATTTCTATACTTAACTTTTCTTTAGGCCCGCCCTATCCGCCGTTTGAATTTTAAATTTGACTCGCCTCTGTTTTGGGCTTGGCACACATGGGGGCTTGACACTTGTTTAAGCCTCCTTTTGGATTTGACTTTGGAGATGCACCGCTTGGACAACCTGGCAAGCATCCGCTATCTCCTCCACACTTAGTCAATTTTTGGACTCGTTCATTCCCTTTTGAGCTTTCGGCTTCTTTGACACTGTCTCCTCCTTCCTCAACCTTGTTATCCCATTTCGAGCCTTCCTATAATTTGTTTAATGGATTTAAAGCACGCATTCACTCGGCAGAGAATTTTTTTGAAATTCTCTGCTGCAGGTCATTTAATCTTCTCGAAGGCCCCACCACTTCATTATAGAGTCCTTCTACAACATGTTTACGAGATTGAACGTGATTTCATTGATTTTTCTATATGGGGTCGTGGTTGATCCAATTTTATTTTGGGGAGAAAAATATGGATAACAAGTCCTAAGCATGAGGCTTTGGTGGATGGGGTCCAATTCAATGGATTTATGATTGGATAAATCTTCGATAAGATCAAATGACCTATGTGATTTTATAGTTAAGTTCTCAATGTGGAAAATTTATTGAAATCCATATTCACCCATGAGTGGAAAGATGTGAGGAAAGGAGGATTGATCCCTATATGTACATCTGAGGCTCCTTATAGGTCATAGATAGAAAATATTAAATTTTTCTTCTTTTTAGAAAGTGGATCAAATCATTGGATGATAGACTTAAAATTAAATCTTGAAAAGGTTGTGTAAGAATATTGTTAGGAATACACACCTCACAAAGTGTGTGTATATAGATGTATTTATATGTAGGTATCATCACCGAAGAGATTATTGTAATATTGATCGTTTAAGGTATCATGGACATGGATGGTTGCATGTTTGTAAGTTTCCAAACTTGTTGTGTTTCTAGAACAAGACCACATGAGATGTCGGGAATAGGATCTAGCATTAAAGAGATGGACTTATGTTCAATGGTTCTTGATGATGGAACCTTTTCATTAGAGTCTTAATTTATAGTATGGAGTGAAAATGACTCTTGAATCATGTCAAAATTCTCATTTGACAATTGAAGGTTGTTGTCCAAAACCATTTCAATATCTAATTAAATTAACAGGAGATCATCCAGGGAGAGAGTGATTGGTTTTGAGTTAGAGATTCGACCTTTGACTTCATGACCTTGTTGAGTTTCATTATTTACAAAATTTAGGACAATTTTCAACTCTTTATTAGAATTCATAGTAGTTTAAGTGTCTTCATTTATGATAGATTTGATATCAATTCTAATAGAAATGACTATGTCATCAATTAAGTCTTGGACGTAATGATGGAGAGTCAGACAATGATAATTAGAATGGTCTGCAATGTGATGGTATTTGTAATATTTTGATTCATTATACCATGTAGGGTTAGCTTCCCTATTATAAAAGGGTCTTGTAATTAGATATTTGATCATGTTAGCCTTTGCTAATTATTGAAAGGCACTAGAGAAACTGTCTCTAGGGCTGTAAAATTACATTTAACTATACGGAGATTAGTGAATGCGATAAATTATATGACAGAGTTAAAATTGGCATTGTTCGAGGATTCAACTTTGTTTAGGAGATTTTCCCTTTATACCATGGTTAGGAAATGGATTGGAAAACACCTTTAGATTATCCTCTAGTGTTAGGTTGTATTTGACCACTATGTTTCCATTGTCAATGAGGTCTTGAATGTAATTGTGAAGTTTCTTGAATTTATATGTTTGATGACCATTAATGTGATAAAATTCACAATATATGTTAGGTTGATACCGGGATGGATTAAGTTATCCTTCACGAAAGGGTTTCATGATAGGATAAGTGACCATATTGACACTTTCTAGCTTTCAAAAAATGCTTGAAAGGAAATATGTATATTTTCATCATATGTAATCATAAGGAGGAGGAGCCCCTACTTGGAATAGTGATGGATTATTTATACTTAGTTTGTTTTGATTGATTGTTTTGGATTTTGTGTGCATTGTGGTTATCGGTGACACAAACATTGAGGACATTACAGGTATGGTTGACGTACCTAGATTTTTCATGAAAAGCGATAGTTTTTTTTTATTATTATGCCCATTATCTTTGGAATGAGGCTTGATCAAGCCTTTAACAATGAAGGAATTTTCAATTTGATTTCCCGTTTTGATAAATTCCTAAAAATGTTAAGGTGGTGCATCTGCATATGAAATGAAAACTCATTTTTAAAGTTATGTGAAAACATATTCACCGTTTATTTTTCAAAGTTGAACAAACGAACAAAATTATGATTTCTCTCCATCATTGTAAAAATTTAGAAATACTTTCATTTGGTCATTGTTTTGTATTGCACAAATATGTCATTATGATTTGAGAGTCAAGGTTTAAAGAAAAATATTTTACCAACTTCTTAGAGAGGTATTGCGAAGGTAGTTATTGATATCTTTGGAAGGTGTAAGAACCAGTCTAAAGCTTGTCCTCCTAGACTTCTTGGGAAGAGATGCAATAAGAATATCTCATTATATGCAACTTCTTAGAATACCATTAAAAATTCATTAATGTGCTCTAATGGGTCATTATTTCCCTTATATTAATAAAATTTAGGTGTCTTAAAATATTTTGGAAAGGGTATACATAATATGTCCTTATCGAAGGGGTAAGGACATAATTCATCAAATTTAACTTATTTGTGTCAGTGTTGCATACCCAAAATTGTGTCTTTCATCATTTTCCATTCTCAATAAAATGGTGAATAATATTGTGGAATGGATGATGGATGGTATATCCTTTGTGGATTTAGGTTGACCAAATAAGGTTTTCAAAATTTCATCATCAAAGTCTAGAGGTAATTTTACTCCCATCTCAAGGAGATGAATCAAAAATTGGTCCTTATTAGTTCGTAGAATATTTTCGATTTGCGATATGTTGGAAAATAAATTTTCATGTGGGAAAATTAGTGAATTCTTATAAAAAATGTGTGGGAATGTGTCCCTATACTTGAATGAGGAAGTTCCATTTATTGAAAACAAGGAAATATTTACACTATTCTATCAAATGGGGGTTGTCTTTTTACGCTGGGGATCACACAAGGCTACTTCACTACATCTTTGGAAAAGGGATTGTATGAAGTAAAAGGGAGGAATTGGTGAGTGTGGAGATAGGGGAGAAATTAGGAATGGGGTTTTACATAATAAATAACACACAAATTTTATTAGCATAAACCCGAGCATTTTCAAGTTATGAAAAAGAAGACACCAATATGAAAAGTGAGACGAAGAACACAATCAACACAAAGTTCAATTGCATTATATTCATCAAAAGATATAATATTTGCTTGGTTATGTAGTATTATAATTCTCTATTGGATTATTATTTAATATTGAGAAGAAACATAGACAAAGGAGATAAAGGAATTTGATCACTTGTTCCTAGAGAGAATTGTTTTCTAAAATTCCCACCAAGTTATTTTAGTAACTTTCATTTATATTATGGGCTTGGAAAATGTAAATGGATGAAATAAGAGAGATTTAAATGATCTAGGTCATTCCTCTCCTCCTTGATAAGCCCCTCATTTCCATAATTATCCCAAAAACTAGTGAAATTAGATCATTTTGGGAAAAATTGGCTAAATCGAGTCTTGGAGGAACATAAGGAACATTTCCTTCATTCCTCTTATTCGTTGTTTTACCAATATGGCCACAAGAGGGGTTGTAGGACTTACATGTAGATGAATTGGGTTTTTTTAGAACTAGAGGAATATTTCCTCAAGGTCTCATGTTCCTTACATGGGTGATTGATCTTATTGGAATGGACTTGTGGTATTGTGGAAAAGAAGGGAATGGTGGAATAGACAGAACATTCCATCAAGTTGATAGTTCTCTAATTGGCCAATGTGGCCAACTCCCGGAAGTTGGGAATGCAAAATTTGAGCAAATCTAGAACCATTCCAATGTTCCATCATGAACTTGAATCCCTACCACACACACAAATACTTATGGAAAATCAGTTATGACAGACCTAAAGGGAACAAATGAAACTGTTCTCCCCTTCCTCTAGTTCCCCAATCAGCCAATCTGTCCATACTTAGAAAAAATGCATTAAATTGGACTATGGATGCCCACGTGGAACCATGTTGTGATCTTCCTGAGCCCATGAAATTTTGAGGGCCACAACTTTCTCCTTATAACTCCAAATTTCACAAACTTGGTAATGTTTAAAAGGTATCATCATATACTACACCACATATATAGTTCCACTATCCTATTGTTAAAAGATACAATTATAGGTAGCTCAACAACCATATTTTAGGATGTATGGTTCTTGTTCCTTATCCTACAAGCAAAGTGGCATAGATGAATGGTCTTGTAAGGGTTCTCATGCCTATTTTCAAACATTCAATGCATGTTGTTGGGGGTTAAAGGTGGAAATATGAATTTCCCTCTCTTTTCCTCATCTCTCTTCCCATCTTCTATATATTATAAAATGATGCTCATTTGTAAAGTTGGACCTTCTTATAATGCTAGTGCATCATTAATTCAGAGGAAAATTTAGTGACTAGAAGTTACCAAAACCTCTCAAGATCATTATAATACAAAATTAAACCGATCATCCAAATGGCATTTTTGTAGGCATATGTGCCCCATTTTGTGGTGAAATCCATTTCAAACTCGATCATCTTCTTTCACCATTATTTGGTTATACCCTAAGTAGACATCCAAGAGGGAGAATCTCTCTGATCTAGACACCACTTGCAAAATTTTCTCCATTGAGGGGAGTGGACAGTGGTCTTTAAGAGATGCTTTGTTCAAGTCTCAAAAGTCTACACACAACCTAATCTCTCCATTCTTCTTCTTGACTGGGACCAATTTTGCAACCCATCTTGAGTGTTTGATTGGAAATATAATACTTTCCTCTATCAACTTGTTTAGTTCTTTCTTCATCAGAGGTTCAATGTGTGGATTGATTGGTCTTTGCTTTTACCTGATGGGCTTAGCATTTGAATCTAGTTCAATTATGTGTTATGCTAGCTTCGGATTGAACCCTCTTAGGTATTCATAGCTCTAAGAAAATACATTTGGAAACTCTTGGAAAAGTTGCATGAATTCATACCTTTCTTGCTTAGTGGCTACTTTGTAAATTTGAAGTGTTTTGCCTTTTCCAACTAGAATTGACTCTGAATCTTCTCCTTTGATCTGTATATTATCCTTCTCTTTTAAAAAATGATCATTTGGATTGAAGATAGATTCTAATGTCACCAAACCTTTTGGAAGCTTGTTTATATGTAGCTGCACTACTTGATCTCCATATTGTTTCTCTAATTTGTCTTGATTCCTAGCTGAGAATTCAGCTTCCTCTTGCAAGAAATTGATGATTTGTTGATCATTCTCAAACACCTGCCAGCATGTCTTGTTATCTAGCACTACTTGCCTCACGATTACATGGATATGTGGATTTCCTTTGTCCCTCTTGATGTTGTCAACCACATCAAATGTTTCTCCAACTATTGCAATCCTATCATCAGATTCATTCTCCTTCCTCGGTATGGACACAATGTTGAAGGTGTCAAAATCCTCAATGAGATCCCACACCCTATTCTTGTAGCTCTTGAGCAAGTCATTCTTGACAACATTTTGTCCTCTAACTTGATAAGCTACTAGTTCACTTTCACCAAACACTTGCAATTTATTGATTCCTCATCTTCCCGCCCAATGTAATCCATGAACCAAAGCCTCATATTCTGCTATATTGTTTGAACAGAAAAATTAGAATTGGAAAGCTCAAGTATTATATCATACCTTGGAGTGTGAGAATCATATCTCCTCCTCTAGATCCTTTCCTACTTATCAAGCCATCAACGAACAATTTCCATACTTCATTGTCATCTTTGTGTTCCGGCTTAATGATGTCAGGAAGAGGATGATTCTCCTCATGTAGGCAGTAGACTCCTAGCTCAGATTCTTCCATCTCCTTACAAGGATCAAAATCATGTCTTTTATTTGCCCATTCATCAAGAGTCAAGTCTAGGATATGCCCCACCTTGGTATCTACTTCACAAGTGTTTAGGAGGTCCTCTGATCAAAATATGAACAATTTGTATTGATTGGGCTAGGCACATAAGACTCAATGTGGTAATCCATTATGGGCTTAGATCTAATTGTGGCCTCGGTGCCATACCTTATACTAAAAAGCATATGTGACCGATCGGTAGAAAAATAGCCTCCAATTTTGGTAGTGAAGTCCCTGGAAAAACACAATGCAAAATGTGGTGGTAAGTCTATGACTGATACATTCATGTAATACAGATCACATTGGGGCAAAGCAAGCAGCCAGTGTGAGGCTCAGATCCTTGATGACTCCAACAGTTTTCAGTGTTGTCCCATCCAATTACACTACCCCTTTAGAGATGACTTCGTATTGAAGACCCAATTGATTGGCTATTTGTTTGGGCATTACAGAACTACTTGCCCCTGAATCAATCATGAAATTATGTACTAGTTTGTCCCCAATGATCAATAAAACATAAAATGGAGGAGGCTTCAGATTCTTACCTCATTTTTCTCGATAGCTTTTCTTTGGTTGAACCGCATTGGTAAGCACTTTCTCTTCTGGTTATGGGGTTGACTTGAGCTTGACCAATTGCCATAGCAATTGTAATGCATCCATCTATCCTAGAATGGCCAGTGACTCCCATAGTGAAATGTTCACACTTGTCTTCTTCATTTTCTCAATGATATTAAATGAGATATCCTTATGTTGCCCTTTCCCTGGCACATTTTTCTCTTACACATGGGTTGTTACAACTGGTGCTTGAGTAGATTTGGAAGGTGGATTAGATTGAATTTGCATATTGGGAGTTGTATATTTAATTCCTATACCTTGTGGAGCAATGGAGGATTGAAGATTACCTTAGTGTGGTGATTGTCCTTCTCTAATATTTCTCTCTCTTGGACGAGTGTATTGGTAGCTATACTTTGATAAGGAGCCCGATTCATTCCACATAAGTCTTCAACTTACCAATTGATAAGCATAGTTTCACTTAAAGGTCCCTCTTGCTAAGCTCCTTGCTGCTGACTTTCTTTTTCGATAGATTCTTGCGACACGCTAGTGATTTGTACCATCAAGTCCTGGTTTAGTGCACCATTCAAGCACTTTGATTGATTATGTAGCTGATTGCATGGGAAACACCAATCATATTCTTGTGCCATGTTATTTTGTTCGGGACTAATTTCCTTGATGTTAAAGCCGTGTTCGGATCATATGACTTGAAAGGTCTAGCAGCTTCAAGTTGTCCTTTGTTTTGACTCGATTTGCAACTGAGTGGTGGTCTATTTTACTGATATAGGGGTCTACCCTGATACTAAGCTTGAGGCTGATATGGCCTAGAACACCGAGCCTATTTCCTCTTGATAGTTACTAACTCATTCCCTAGGTTTTGAATTTATTTCATAACTTCCTGAAGCTCTTTTTAGGTGTTAGAGGATGAGGTGGAGGCTTTAGTTGAACTTTGATTCTGAGGAGTAGGTATAGGAGCTAATGTGGGTGTCTGGCAAGTGCTTGGGCTTCCTAACTCTGGGTAAAGAGGCATGGGTGGCCTAGGACCAAGTTTTCTAGCATGAATTAAATGATTCTCAATTCCTATGGAAAGGGTATAAGCTCCAGGTAAGGTTGTGCCTCCCATTGACTGAATCATTAAAGTAATATCAGAATTTAAAGCTCTAAGAAAGTATTAGAAGGCACCTTATTCTATGTGATTTATGCCACTAGAATCATGTCCCAAGTCCGTTGAAATCGAGGTTGAAATCATCAACCGGTCATTGAAGCTCTCTCGATTGTTATCAGTTGATCCAACAAAGATAGGTTATCTCCTTTTTCTCAAAATTGGTCATGAAGAGCTCTGCACAGATGGTCCCAAGTTTGAATATAGCCTTCTACTAGGCTCCTAAACCATTGTGAAGCTTTAACCTTGAGTGAAAAAGCTATCAACTTGAATGTAATGTCCATCTCAGTGATCTCATGGATTGTACAGACATTTACAATGTCTTGAACATGGTCACAAGGAGAAGTATGGTTTTCTCCAATGAAATATGGGATGCTCTTTAATACTTCCACCGGGACTAGATTTTGTGCATTCAGAGTGAGTGGGTGCTGCAAAGTGAAATTGGCATAAGAATTTGGTTGTGCCATCCTAATTGGCTTGAGCACCCTTCTTGAGTGAAAGAAAAACCTACTAGGAGGAGGTGTTGATAAGGCTCTATTTGGTGGAGATGGAGACATCGGGATCTTTTTCCTCTTCTCCTTCTATCTAGAGACAAGTTTAAGTGTACAAATTGTCCCTCTTCTCGAGTTCTTGATCTTTTTGTATCCTTCTCATGAACTTGGAAAACTTGGACTACTGAAACTAGTGGATTTTGTCCCTTTTAGAGTCGCGGATGTGTAGTTTTAAAACTTCTTAATATCTAGAATCACAACAAGTGCACATCAATCTAACTGAAATAAAGATGGAGACTTATTGGTCCCACTAGGCATGCCAAAAGCTGTTAGTGGAAAATCACAAAGACCGAAATGACCTCTCAAATTTGGTATTCCAAACTTGTCATTTGATGTGATTCACATAACATTGAGTTTTCCCAAAAGTGTGGGACTCAGTAAATGGGAAAAATTTCTAGATTAAGGATGGTTCCTATTCCTTTGTCTAGGTGCATACGTGAAATTTTGAAAGGATTGATTCTTAAACCTAATCTAATATTTCCAAGGAGATAAGGATGAAAGGAATGCAATAAATTAAAACTAATCTAACTAGGTGATACACCGAAGGAATGATGAACATTTTTTTGTTGATAGACAAAACCAAAAATGCATACAATAATCAAGCACGAGATAACTAGTTTTTCATTAAAAGACCGGATGAGAGAAATGAAGACAAGAAATGGTAAAAATCAGCCCCAAACATGTATTATTGCTCTATAATTTTGATACAATGCATTTACAAAATGGCCAAAAGGAATAAAACGTGTTGTAATCTAATGGAAGGTCTAAAACTCCATGAATTTGTTTGCCAAAGGAAAAGGGAAGCCTATAAAATAGAAGAATGTCCAACCCTTTACAATGAGTCCCGACCCTACTTTTATAGATTCAACATAGAGGGAAGAAAGAGAGAGAAGCAGGAAAAAATGGTTCAAGTTCAACCACTATCATCAATGCCTCCTACAAAATCTACCCCAAATCTATCTTGACTGCATCAATTTCTTGTTCAGCACCTCGAAGGAGGAGGAAACGATGGATCAGATCAAATCCGATCTGGTTGTTGGGGCACAAATAGATCCTACATTAATGGCCCAAAGACGTTTCTCCATTTTTCTCCCACCTAACTTCTCCAAACTTAAAGTTTTAGATCTTCATGGCATAGACAAGGCCAATATCTTTCCAATGGTGCTAGATTTGCTAGATTTCTAGCCCCAAGTCGAAAGATATGCCCATTTGAAATTTGATTCAGGTCCATACAAAATAACGGGAAAACTAGTTCAAAAATAGGCCCCATTTTGAAACTGGACATGTGGAGGGCTATCTTAAGTCGAGGGCGGCCTCTGTATTGAAATTTTGGAGTGGTGTGGGGTGACACTAGGTTTCCTCCACAACATGTTAAATTTCCTTCTGCTTTTGGTTGATTCCGTTGCTTGGCGGGGCCATATATATGACCGGGGACATGCGGCGTCTTGACGCTTTCTTGAAAACCTCCCCTTAATTTTGTTCTTCAATTAGTTTCGTTTGGACACTTGACACCCTCCACTGGCTTGTCACAATGCATTAACTATTCAACAAAACCTTGTCCCTTTATGAAAATGGATGCATGGAGGCTCCGCGCTCACTTAAAATCCCTCGCAAGATTTATCTTTAAAGGAAAATTGGGTTGACACGTGGAAGCCTCCACAGGTTCTTGGAATTTTCAATGGCCCCTCTTAACTTTTCGAACCTTGGACTACATGGAAAATTGGTGCTTGTTTGAGTCTCCACTTTTGGATTTACCCTTGGGGACACATCGAGCTAACGTGTGGCAGCCTCCACTAGAATTTTTATACTTAGCTTTTTTAGGCCCGCCCTATCTACCATTTGACTTTTAGCTTTGACTCTACCTCCATTTTGGGCCTAGGACACGTGGGGGCCTGAAACTTGTTCGAGCCTCCTTTTTGGATTTGACTTTGGAGATGCGCCACTTGGACAATTGGCAACATCCATTGTCTCCTCCATACATAGTCAATTTTTGGACTTGTTCTGAACTATTCCAGATCCCGAAGACTTTGAACCTTCATCATTCCTTCCCTTTTGAGCTTCTGGCTTCTTTAACACTGTCTCCTCCTTCCTCAACCCTATTATTCCATTTCGAGCTTTCTTGTAATCTATTTTATGGATTTAAAGCACGTATTCACTCGATAGAGCCATTTTTGGAATTTCTCTTACACAGGGTCATTTGATCTTCTGCATGCCCGACCACTCCATTATAGAGTCCTTCTACAACATGTTTGTAGGATTCAAACATGATTTCACTGGTTCTTTCTATGTGGGGTTGTGGTTGATCCAATGTTTTTCCAGGAGCAAAAATGGATAGCAAGTCCTAAGCATGAGGCTTGGGTGGATGGGGTCCAAGTAAATGGATTTACGATTGGATAAATCTTCGATAAGATCAAATGACCTATGTGATTTTATAGTTAAGTTCTCAATGTGGAAAATTTATTGAAATCCATATTCACTCATGAGTGGAAAGATGTGAGGAAAGGAGGATTGATCCCTATATGTACATCCGAGGCTCCTTATAGGTTATAAATAGAAAATATTCAATTATTCTTCTTTTTAGAAAGTGGATCAAGTCATTGGACGATAGAATTACAATTAAATCTTGAAAAGGTTGTGCAAGAATATTGTTAGGAATACACACCTCACAAAGTGGGTGTATATAGATGTATTTATATGTAGGTATCATCACCGAAGAGATTATCGTAATATTGATCGTTTGAGGTATCATGGACATGGACGGTTGCATGTTTGTAAGTTTCCAAACTTGTTGTGTTTCTACAACAAGACTCAGATATTAGGAATAGGATCTAGCATTAAAGAGATGAATTTATGTTCAATGGTTCTTGATGGTGGAACCTTTCCATTAGAGTCTTCATTTATATCATGGAGTGAAAATGATTCTTGAATCATGTTAAAATTCTCATTTTATAATTGAAGTTTGTTGTCCAAAACCCGTTAATTATCTAATTAAACTAACGGGAGAACATCCACGGGAGAGATTGATTGGTTTTGAGTTAGAGATGCCGACCTTTGGCTTCATGACCTTATTGAGTTTCATTATTTACAAAATTTAGGACAAACTTCAACTCTTTATTAGAAGTTTTAGTAGTTTAAGTGTCTTTGTATACAATAGATTTGTCATCAATTCGATAGAAATGACTATGTCGTCAATTAAGTCTTGGACATAATGATGGAGAGTTGTAAAATGATCAGTAGAATGGCCTTCAATGTGGTGGTATTCACAATATTTTGATTCATTATACCATGTAGGGTTAGCTTCCTATTATAAAAGTTTCTTGTAATTGGATATTTGATCATGTTAGCCTTTGCTAATTATTGAAAGGCACTAGAGAAAGCTGTCTCCTAGGGGTATAAAATTACATTCAAATATGCGCAAAATAGTGACTAAGATAAATGATATGTGAGTTAAAATTGGTGTTGTTCGAAGATTTAACTGTTTAGGAGATTTTCCTTTATACCATGGTTAGGAAATGGATTGGAAAACACTTTTATCCTTTAGTGTTAGGTTGCATTTGACCACTATGTTTCCATTGTCAATTAGATCTTGAATGTAATTGTGAAGTTTCTTGAATTTATATGTTTGATGACCATCAATGCAATAAAATTCACAATATATGTTAGGTTAATACCAGGATGGATTAAGTTATCCTTCACGAAAGGGTTTCATGATAGGATAAGTGACCATATTGGCACTTTCATTGTTTAAAAATGCTTGAAAGGAAATATGTATATTTTCATCATATGTAATCATAAGGAGGAGGAGCCTATCTACTTGTAATAATGATGGATTGTTTATACTTAGTTTGTTTTTCTTGATTGTTTTTGATTTTGTGTGCATTGTGGTTATCGGTGACACAAACATTGTGGACATTGCGGGTATGGTTGACGTACCTAGATTTTTCATGAGAACTGATAGCTTTTTTGTTATTATTATGCCCATTATCTTTGGAATGAGGCTTGATCAATCCTTTAATAATGAAGGAATTTTCAATTTTATTTCCCCTTTTGATAAATTCCTCAAAATGTTAAGGTGGTGCATCTGCATATGAAAGGAAAACTCATTTTTAAAGTTATGTGAAAATATATTCACCATTTATTTTTCAAGGATTGAACAAAGGAACAAAATTATGATTTCTCTACATCATTGTAAAAAATTAGAAATACTTTCATTTGGTCATTGTTTTGTATTGCATAAATATGTCATTATGATTTGAGAGTCAAGGTTTAAAGAAAAATATTTTACCAACTTCTTAGAGAGGTATGCAAAGGTAGTTATTGATATCTTTGGAAGGTGTAAGAACTAGTCTAAAGCTTTTCCTCCTAGACTTCTTGGGAAGAGATGTAATAAGAATATATCATTATATGCCACTTCTTAGAATGCCATGAAAAATTCCTTAATGTGCTCTCATGGGTCATTATTTCCCTTATATTTATCAAATTTAGGCATCTCAAAATATTTTGGAAAGGGTATACATAAGATGTCCTTATCGAAGGGGTAAGGACATAATTCATCAAATTTAACTTATTTGTGTCGGTGTTGTATACCCAAAATTATGGCTTTCATCATTTTCCATTCTCAAGAAAATGGTGAATAATATTGTGGAATGGATGATGGATGGTATATCCTTTATGGATTTAGGTTGACCAAATAAGGTTTTCACAATTTCATCGTCAAATTCTAGAGGTAATTTTACTCCCATCTCAAGGAGATAAATCAAAAATTGGTCCTTATTAGTTCGTAGAAGATTTTCGATTTGCGATATGTTGGAAAATAAATTTTCATGTGGGAAAATTAGTGAATTATTATTAAAAATGTGTGGGAATGTGTCCCTGTACTTGAATGAGGAAGTTCCATTTATTGAAAACAAGGAAATATTTACACTATTCTATCAATGGGGTTATCTTTTTACTGGGGATCACACAAGGCTACTTCACTACATATTTGAAAAATGGATTGTATGAAGTAAAAGGAAGGAAGCTGGTGACTGTGGAGATAGGGGAGAAATTAAGAATGGGGTTTTACATAATAAATAACAGAAAAATTTTTACTAACATAAAACCAGAGCATTTTCAAGTTATCAAAAAGAAGACACCAATATGCAAAGTGAGACAAAGAACACAATCAACACAAAGTTCAACTGCATTATATTCATCAAAAGATATAATATTTCCTTGCTTATGCAAGATTATAATTCTCTATTGGATTATTATTTAATATTGAGAAGAAACGTAGACAAAGGAGATAAAGGAATTTGATCACTTGTTCTAGAGAGAATTGTTATCTAAAATTCCCCAAGTTATTTTGGTAACTTTCATTTATATTATGGGCTTGGAAAATGTAAATGGATGAAATAAGAGAGATTTAAATGATACAGTCATTCCTCTCCTCCTTAATAAGCCCCTCATTTCCATACTCAACCCAAAAAGTAGTGAAATTAGATCATTTGGGAAAAATACGCTATGTTGAGTCTTGGAGGAACATGAGGAACATTTCCTTCATTCCGCTTATTCCTTGTTTTACCAATATGGCCACAAGAGGGGTTTTGGGAATTAAATGTAGATGAAATGGATCTTTTTAGAACTAGAGGAATATTTCATCGGGGTCTCATACTCCTTACATGGGTGATTGAGCTTATTGGAACAAACTTGTGGTATTGTGGATAAAGTAGGGAATGGTGGAATAGATAGAACATTCCATCGGGTTGATAGTTCTCGATCAGCCAATGTGGAAAACTAATGGAAGTTGGGAATGGAAAATTCAAGTAAATTCGGACCCATTCCAAAGTTCCATCCCCGAACCCGAATCGCCACCACGCACATAAATACCTATGGAAAATCACTTATGAGCCAGACCCGAGAGGGAACAAATGGAACTGTTGTCCCCTTCCTCTAGTTCCCCAAATTGCCAATCTTTCCATACTTAGAACAAATGCACTAAATTGGACTATGGAGGCCCACGTGGAACCATGTCATGATCCTTCTAATCCCATGAAATTTCGAGGGCCACAAATTTTTCCTTTTAACTCCAAATTTCACAAACTTGGTACTGTTCAAAAGGTATCATCATATACTACACCACATATATAGTTCCACAATCCCATTGTTAAAAGATACAATTATAGGTAGCTCAAAACCATATTTGAGGATGTATGGTTCTCGTTCCTTATCCTATAAGAAAAGTAGCATAGATGAATGGTCTTGTAAGGGTTCTCATGCCTATTTTTAGACATTCAATGCATGTTGTTGGTGGTTGAAGGTGGAAATATGAATTTCCCTCTCTTTTCCCTCATCTCTCTTCCCATATTCTATATATTATAAAATGATGCTCATTTGTAAAGGTTGGAATTTCTTATAATGCTAGTGTATCATTAATCAGGAGGAAAATTTAGTGACTGGAAGTTACCAAAACCTCTCAGATCATTATAATACAAAATTAAAATTTTAAAGCTTTTCGTTGACTAGATTAACACTAGAAACAGAGCCCGTATGGTAAATGTTTCACTTGACCAAATTTCAAACTCGATAGGGTCAAGTATTCAAATTAGGAAGTGACATGTGGTAAAACAAAATCTAGTGAAGGCAAAAAAATTGGATTAGGACTTCAATATTTGATGCTCATTTACGAATGGGTAATGATCATTTCCAACTCGATCAAAAATAATTTCCGGTGTGGTGGGTCCTCGAGGCCACCACATGGCCTTCCACCACATTGGTTTACATTGTGCAAGTCATCAGGCCGAGCTCACGGGCCAACTTGGAGAGATGAACCAACTTGGAGAGTCATGCAAGTGAGTGATAGAGCTCAAGGGAGAACTATATGCATTAGAAGAGGTGACCTAAATCATTGAGCTCGTGAGATGAGCCATCCGGAAAAAATTTCAATGTGGCCCAAGCCATGTATTAAATGTGTGCATTGGGATTTATTCATCCCTCTCTTATCCTTAGCTTTGTGAATGTGGGACTAACCCATGAGGCCGAACGACTCGCGAAAACAACCAATAGGGATGGAATGGTTGGCACACAACAGTGAGGATAACATGGAAACATTGAGGATGTATGGTAGGTGATTGAGGTAGTCGGGAACATGTGGGTATGGTGGGCATAACCGATGGTGGTTTCTTCAAATAAAATTGCATTGAAGTAAGGGGTGGGGGAGTCAACCTTGCGACACTCGACATGCATGAGATCGGCCCAACAAAATTGGTCAATCGATTTGGTTGGTTGTGAGATATGGCATTTAAGCACCATAAGTGGCCCGCCTAGGCCTATATAAGGCCTATCCCCTCCATTCCAAAACACAAAAATCCCTCATTCAATCCGAGCCAAGAAGAGATAAAGAGGGAATTGTGAGGCCTTTTAAAGGCAAATTTTGAGAGAATTAACAACCCTGATTATATAAGGCAATATATGTAATAATGTTGGAGAGTTAATTTATTAACTCACTCCTAATATTTTGAAGGCCCATAGAGCCACAATATTTCTTTTAGGAGCATTTGCAATTTTATCCGAGAGACATAGGGCAATCATCTTGTTGGAGGAGGACGCGAGAGTTATAATATTTTGCACTAGACATTATAAGTTGGGTTGTTGCTACTTGGTGGTGGAAGAGATCGCTATACTAAAATTATGAAGACTAGTTCAATCAACTAGAACTAGGTTCATAGCTTGATTTGTAATTTGTATTAGATTTACAAATCTGAAGTAATAATGAATCGTTCAATTTTTGATCCCGGAGACATAGGCACTATTTTCGAACTTTGTTATCAACCACTTGCAGTGTTTTCTCTTTTATCATTGCATTTTTATTAAGTTGATAATATTTTTGGGGTGAAATTGGAAAATTAACAAACTACCTATAGGTGTCTTTGGTTAGTGAAAAACATATTTGGCCATTTTATGGATCAATCATCTTGTAAGTGTTTCATGTGCGTTTTGAGTTGTAAGCCTCGATTTTAATCTTTGCAATGGTTTTGTGCATCCTTCCTTCATTGTAATCAGTTATGCATTTATTTGAAGCAATAAAATTCATGTTTTATGGTTATTCTCTTCCCTATATGGTATTTGATTATATATCCTTTCCTCTTCATCCACTTACATGTATATTGTGCATGTTTCCTCTTCTATTAAAGGGATATTTCTATTATGCTCCATGGACATGATATTTTAAATGTTTTTTTGGATTATGGCACTCATGTCCATCCTCTCCTCCTTCATTTTCCTCCAATTTTCACTCATCTAAGAGTTTCTTCCCCCATTATTGGTGTTATCAACTTTTTTATCTTAGGATTTCCCATTTTTATGTATATCTCTCTTCCCTTGGTCCCTTGGATTGTTAAAATAGGATTAGACAATTACATTTCCTTCCTTAGGAGTAGTTTAGCATTAGGAATAGGTAGAGTAACCAACATTTTCTGGAGGTTTGTCTTAATTAGTAAGTACCACAACTTGGAGACAATCCCATGTTTCCCAAAAATACTGATTTCTCATCCATTCGTTCATGACAAATCAAAGGGTGCTATTTTTGGAGATAACAAGAATGTGGGAGATAGTAAGTAATAATAACCATCCCTTGAAGTGAGGAGGCTCTCCCAATTTATATCTTTACAATATAACTTTTCAACTATCTCCATCAACTACCCCCACATGACTCTTCATGTACCATTAGTTGTGATATTTCAATTACACTTTGAAGAGATAAATGAAGTACCTCTCTTATAATTTGAGAGATTAATTTTAAAATTTACAAATATTTATTGTCACTTAAGTAGATAAGACAAAATAGTAAAAATAAATTTCTCAATTGAAATTTAGATTATGGAGAGAGAAAGAGAAAGGGACGGGATTGATTGATCTATTGATAATGAACAACTTGTTGATTGGAGGTATGGTGATCATAATCTAATCCTACAAGATGTATGGACACTTCAGACTGCTAAATGAGTTTTTAGGAACACTATTGTGAGACCTCAAAATGCAATAATGAGATGACTATGGAAATCACTCACGATGGTTCCTTATTGATCTCATAACAAGAGTGAGGATCACTTTCTCACTCCTTAGACTTCTACAAATTATCTTAGTGATCCCAAATAATCCCCATGATTCAAAAACCTTTTTATGTTCAACTTTTTTCATCAAAATAGACCCTCACATTACAAATAGAGGATTTCATCCAAATTATATTCTTGAGGAGTGGCCACTAGTTAAAATGGAATGAGGTGAGTCCTTGATAATTTGCATAGGGTGATCTTGAGTGCCTTTATAGCTTAATTATCTTACTTCAACCCAATTTTAGGAGATATTTTGATCATCTTTCTCCATGAATCTATCATTTCATGTATGATCATGATGACCTCCTTTCCTAATTCACAATTCACTTCCTCAACTGAGATGTCACTTGGGTGGAAAAATGATTATGGTAATCAAACATCGGTCAATTGCTCATTTTGAAGATGGGTTCCTTCTCCCTGATGGAAATACCAATCCTTGCATGAAAAATGGGATCCATGTTCCTCATCCTGCACACTACGGTGAGATACCTGTAAATTCCACCTCCTCGACTTTTAAGATGTGCAATTATCATCAAGCATGGGTCAAGTGTTTATAAACACCGATTGAGCTATGCATTTCTTAGGATGGCCTCCTTTGTCTTCACTCACAATTAACTTCTCATATTATTCCCAAGATGATAATAATCTTGTTGACTTTAATTTAAATGTAGTTATTGATCCTCTTCAACTTCTTTCCAACTGCACAATGTTCCAAGCTTTCACATATTGTGCCTTGGTATGGTCTTCCTTACTCCTTGGCATAATAATGATCGAAATTATGCTTCGGGATCTTTGTGGAGCATTAATTTTATCATTTGACCTATGATAAAATTTTACATCCATGTGAGGATGGAAAAAAGTAGTGAAATGAGTAAAAACAAAGCCAATAACAACTTTCTGCACTTAAAACTAAAACTTTTTATTTTTTGCGGGTGAGACCAGTCTTTGCTTATATTAGGAAATTTTGTATTTTTGTTGAAATTATGTCTTCTAAATATCCTTAAACACTCAATTCATCTCATTTGATGATATTTTACCATTTTTAGGAAGTTTCTATTTTTAGTAGGTTTATTTTTTGAACCTGCTATTTTGGGAAAATTGTATTTTTTGCCTTGTTTGTTGGTCCTCACTATTTTGGGATGCTCACGAGTAAAGAGATATTACCATTTTTGGAGGGTTTCAATTTTTATTAATTTTTAGCAACAAAAACTTTATATTTTTAAATTTTTCACTTACCAATGTCCATTTGCAATAAAAATACCTTCATCGATTTGACTCATCCTCGGGATCCCTGTGCTCTAATTTTCACAATGATTCATCTACTAGAACTCTTGAAAAATGAAAAAGAAACTTCTAGGGAAAGGGTTTTAGGTTTATTGTTGTTAAAAATATATGGAATCATCAAATTTTTAATACTTGAGTCTTCTTCAAGGCACACAGGATGATGATTTCTTTGAGAAAAAATTACTAAAATTTGGCTTTAAGTTTAAAAGTTATGAATAAATCATTGTTTTTATGTTCATGGTAGCCCTGTAAAATTTTTGGTAGCATGTCTAGTGTTTTTCAGGTTTTTAGAGATTTAATGGATTTAAAAATGGTATCAAGGTTGAGCTATGCTAGAAAAATGAGCTTGGATGCAAGTTTGATATTTTTTTAAGTTACCCAACAGCTACTTTGTGTTCACATGTGAGAAAGTTACTTGTGTTTTAAAACTAGGGTTTTGATCACTTGAGTATGGGGAAAATTGTTTTGTCCCCTCTATCTCATTGGGAATGGGGATAAGGGGGACAAGAAAATTTACCTCAACCAAATGATGATAAGTGTCATTGTGTGTTGTGAGGAGAGGGAGATGGAAAAAACATGTCTTTGCACCTGGAAGATGAGAGTGGGTCATATGGAGAACTTGAGGAGGGGCTAGACTAGGGTGAATTTTTTTATCCCCTTAAGAATGGGGAAAATCTTGACATGAAAATTTTCCTCAACCAGACCATGACACTTTTTTTTTGTGTGGTTCGAGGAGAGGGAGATGGGTTTAGCATGATTAGCACTTTGGGTGAGGAGGGTCATATGAGGTACCAGAGGGAATGACTAAGCTAGGGTTCATTTTTGTCTCCCCAATATCCACTTAGGAAAGGGAAAATAAGTACAAAAAATTTCATAATGAAGCCGAGAAGGTGATAATTATCACTCTAAAAAATGACTAAGTATGAGAAGCATACCTTGCACAAGAGAGAACTTGAAGACATGATTCCTAGAGCTCTAGATGGTCTATTCACATGAAATTTTATATGATGTTGAATCATAATACCATTTCAATAATAATTTAATAGGATTAAAACTTCAATTATTCTTTCATATTCAAAACTTGGCCCTTTTTCTTGAGGAAAATAGGGTGTGTCTGTCAAGATTGAGCTACCTTGAGAAACTGTTAGGTCTTGCGAAAGATGTGATGATTCCATTATGTAGGGAATTCCTACAGATTTACAATTCCTATTTTTTTCCTTCCAAATTTTTATGGAGATTCCAGAATCCTTTAAAAAAATTTAGGTACTAATTTCATTGCATACTCTTGCACCTAAAAAAACCCACTTTTACACCAATTATCCCTAAACCTCCAAAAATTCCCTAAATATTTCAAAATAACTTATAACACCTTAATTTCTCTCAATACACCATTTAAATGATTATGGGCTTTTGGATCCTTCCGGAGGATACACACTGCTCCGAAATGGCCAAAATCGGCCTTTTATGGCCTATAAGAGAACTAGTCTTTAGAAACACCTTACCAAATGAGATGAATGAATTTATTACAACATTTCAAACTCTAAGACAATCTTGTTCAACACATGATGAGGACCCAAAATGTTGGGATGAGCATGATATAGAAGATAAATGTGTCTAGAGAGGGTTTTAGGGAAATATTCATGCAAAATTTGACACTTGGGCTTAGTTGTCATGGTTTAAGTTTGAATTTTTGGTCTTGCAAAAATGAATAACAACGTGATTATTCCCCAAAATAAATGTCAATGATTGCAAATTAGTCTCAAATTTTACAATTATCACATACTTAATGGACATAATGAACATAATCTCTATTCTTTAAAATAAATAATTAAGCACCTTGAGCATCAAAGTTTTATTTCATTTGTTGCACAACATTCCACTACATACTCATCTCAAATTGCTAAATCCCAATAGAATCCTAAATCAAATCCCTCTATGTCTAGTGAGCATCATTCCATCATTACTAATTTTCCTTCTTTGGTCAATCAAGAGCCACCTATCCAACCCAATGTCATACCACCTCTCAAATACATTCCCCATCACATCCTCCTATCAAGTCTTATATAGTGTTACCAATTCCAACTAAGCAACCACCTCTCAAAATCCATACCCCATCACCTCCTCCTATCAAGTCTTTTACAACATTACCAATTCCAACTAAGTAACCACCTTTCAAAATCCGTACCCCATCACCTCCTCCTATCAACTCCATTATAATGTTAACAATTCCAAATCAGCAACCACCAACCAAACAAGACCAACTAATTCACCCTGTGATAGCTAACCTCTTTAAACTTCCTCCTATCAACCCAAAATCAAACCCTGGTCATACTCTTTCTTCTACCTCTCATTTTGATGAAAACAAGCTTCCTTATGATATATTTGAAACTCCATTACCATCACAATAGCTCATTAGAATCATCACATAGATCTCCATCACTAGCACACTTGGGGGCATCACACTTTCTCCCCCTTCCATCATTATAAGAGATCTCTAGTATCTACTATCAAATTTCACACTCGGCGCTTCATGACTAAATCTTCTTAACACCCCTACACTCTTTGGTACACACATTATACTATCATTCCCTGATGACGCACTCTAGTGCTACGGTTCACACTTGAATGTTGAGTTTTTTACTTCATCAATGAACCTCACATTATCTACACACTTCATGCTCTATTTTTCACAATATATCTTTCTAGAATCTACTCTCACACAATACAATAATAACCCAATGATGCACTCTAGTTCCATGGTTCATGCTCTATTGTTGAGGGTCCAATTCTGAAATGAACCTAGCATCATCCACACTTCATGATCTATGGATTCATGATATATATTTCTAGCATCTACCATCATGTGCTACACTCATTCCCATATGATGCACTCTTTCTCTATGGTTTGCTCTTGACAGATTAAAGGAGCATTTATAAATTAACCTCATATCATACACATCCAATATGGGGGAATATTTCTCCTATCATCATCAGACCTTGCATATCATACCATTACACTCATACACCATTTTTATATTGTGGTTGCATTTATTCTTGCTAGCTTATACTACTTACATATTGCACTTTTCTTACTATGCTAGATAGATTCTTAGTATTTCATTATCTTTTCTCTATATATACATGTGTGTTCACTTAGTATCTTTAAGTGAATGCATGACCTATCACATATACCTACACATTTCAAGATGCTCAACATAGCTCTTTACTAGTCCCACCGAGGCTTCACGGGGGCATCTAATTTTTCTACTATCATAATTTACACATTACATGTTCTATCATGTCGTAGTTATTAATTTTACTCCTTAATTTTTTTCTCTTGCACGCTTTGAAATACTACTATCTTTCTAACATGCTAATGGGTGCATCATGTTTAGCATTTTCCTCATAGGATTACATAAAACCATGGCTATCTAATACATTTTTCTTGTTATTATTTGTGTAGATGGTTCACTAGCCCCTCATCTCATGTTATCTCCTCTCTCTATCATTATTGTGCATACCCACACCTACTTCCCTATCTAAAATCCATTTTCCCTCCTAAATTGGATTTATTTCACTATATATTTTTTTCCTATCTTAATCCCATTATTATTTCATCTCTCTTTATCACCCCTAATCACATTTAATTATCCCTAAACATGTTTATCACCTTAATCACATCCCTAAACCTCTCATTTATCTTCCCTAGACTTATCACCTACCCTCATTTAATGTTTTCAACCCTCTAACCACTCTTTCTTATCCCTATGCAACCCTAACCCACCAAATCAACTTATAACCCTAATATATTTTTATCCCTCGAGTTGTGCATCATCCACCTAAGCTAAATAAAAGGTTCTCCACAGTTGATGGAGACCCTATCACGTCGTCAACAACCCTATAAATACATCATCACCCCCTTTCTAGGAGGATGAAACTTTGGAGATTTGACTTCTAATGAGATTTTACAGGTTTCTTGTCTTCTTGTGAGCTACCACCAACCTCTTGAAGCCATCTTGGATCCCTTATCAACCATTTTTAGATATTTGAATTTTGGATGCTATTAGAAGACCTAACTTGTTTCATCACTTCTTCATCAACTATCGCAAGCTCGTTCATCATCTTGGAGATATGCAATCATATAATCCACCCTTGTTTTCTTCTTATAGTCCATTTATCATCCATCAACCCTCATTACGCGCTAATTTTTCCTTGGTCTCCATCGAATGTTCTTATCTCCTTTGATCGATATGCATCATTTGTTTTCTTGCATCTTGTCTCCTATTGCATTAATTTCTCAACTCCTGCAACATCTAGATATTGCAATATCTTTTTTTTCCATGATAAAAAAACCCCAAGATCCCATTTTTTCTACCTAAGTCACCGTTTATTTTCCTCTAGTTTCAATAAATCACCTTTTCCCTAATCACATTTACCTACAATTTGTTATTTATATTTTTACCGTGTCTTTGCACCCGATCTAGTACATCCTCGAATCCATAAATCTAATCTAGATATGTTATTTCCAACCTTCTTATATTTTTGTTCTCGATCACCATCAACTATCTCGAGTTAGATTTCTTCACTTGTGTGCTTGGGAATTTTCTTCCTTGCTCAACAACGCATATATAATTTAGAAAAAGGAAAAGCGATATCTAGGTATTCCTTTTTTATTCTTATTTTCCCTTTCTTGCATCATTATTCCCTTCCTTTGCTTTCTTTTCCTCATCAAATGCCACACTTATCTTTTAATGCTTATTTCACTAAATTGGGACTTATTCTAGTCCTAATAACTAAAAAATATACTCAATATTGGAATCAATATTGCTATTTTTAGATTCCAAAATGTCAAATATTGGAATTATCTACACTCCAAAATCACACATATCGGATTCCAAAATCGCACATATTAGATTCCAATATCGCATATATTGGAATCCAAAATCACATATATTGGAATCCAAAATCAGCTATATTGGAATTATATGTACTCCAAAGTCCCATATATTGGAATCCAAAAATCAAATATTGGAATCCATTATATGGGCTAGCAAATCGTTGGCCATTATTTATGCTATGTTATGTACAGAACATGTTTATGTTTTATAAGGGCTAGCGGCCACTAGCCATTATTTATGCTATGTTATATATAGAAAATGGTTATGTTTTAAATGGGCTAGCGGTTACTGGCCATTATTTATGCTATGTTATATACAGAAAATGGTTATGTTTTAAATGGGCTAACTGATTGCTAAGCATTATTTATGCTTTGTCTTAGTGAAGCTCCAAAAAATAAGTTCCCTTAAATTCAGTTTTTGATCAAATATCATCCCAAACATCTTCTCTTGTCCTTCAATGGTTGCAACAAAGGCCACAACGTGGTGTTAAATTTGACACCCGTTTAGACATTTTTATCCTTTTTATCCGTAAAATAGTTACAAATCTTTGAAATAACTATCACATATGACTTGCATATTTTAGATATGACCATCAATTTTTATAGAATATATATATATTAATTATATTAAAAAATATAAAAAAATTAAGTATATATAGTATAATTTTATATTTATTTTATGAACAATGTAAAAAAATACTATTTTACAAATTTTCAAGGGCAATTTTTTTTGATAATTCACCATAGAAGTTATTCAATCATATTGTCATCTTATAATCAGTGAAAATATAAATCCTCCCAACTTATATTTTGACAATCTCAACATAATAGAATAGAGTTACACAATACATTTCATTATAACATATGAATGTATATATTATTGGAAATGTTAAGCAGTATAATCATAACAACATTATGAAAAGATAAATAGTTATTTAGCTTTTTCTTGCTCCAAGTATTTGATGCCCTCTACCACATTCAATTCTGAGACACTATTTGTGATATTTTTGTATAAATTGGCCATCAACCATTTATACAATATTTGCATCTACTTTTCATACCCACCATAAAATTTTCAGGAGGGTTTCCCTTTGCACCTAATGTAATACACAAAGTGTTTTTTGAACTGTATGAAAAATCATTTCTACTCCAAACCTTTTCTAGGTCTCTTATTGTTATTCCCTCAAATATATTGCAATGTTCCTTTCCCCAAGTGAGTCTTGGATTCAATATGGTCGATATTTTTTATTGAATCCCATTAATATCTTTTTAACATCAGCAGAAATGAGAGTTTCAGACCAAAATCCCAGTTCACAGTATGGTGATAGTAATTTTATAAATTTTGATAGGCCACCTCACAGGTTGACAACTTTCATACCAAACCTGAATGACATCTTCATATTGTATGTTTTGTTTATCCCATATAACAGGTCCTCCATATCCAAAATGATTAAATAACTATTATCACTACATGTAAGGAAGTAAGACTTTTTTGTTAGCCACATATCAATTACAACTAATTGAAATAAACAACATTTTATCTTACGGCTAATAGTTACCGATTGAGATTATAGCTTGGATTACACCACACTGTACACACTTTGCTAGATTTGTTGATGCAATATTTATTTCAAATAAACAATCATAAATTCATAATATATTTCTTCCTATTGAAAATGTGAGCATAATGTATTTGAAATAAACATTAATCAATTCATAATTGATTTCATGTTGTGGCAAACTTAAATGGATAAACATAGTGGTTTCTATGGTGATATGGTAAGTACAATATCAATTATTCTCTGTATTATAATTCAAATTTAACAGCCGTTAAGATACACTTATATTCGTTAAACCACCATTTGTAAAAAATCATTCATCAACTATTGATGAGGATTTGTGACCACTAGGCTATGCCATCATTGGTCGAACTACACTTAGCTAGAAAACCTTTAATGAGGCTAGCCAAGTGTTGTTTTACATACAAATGAGTTGGATCAAGCCATATGTAGTTTTGTTTATGATGATGTTGAAGCCAAAACAATGTTAATTCAATGTAAGTAGTCAGTATGCAGTAGTGAATCAGTGAAACATTGTAGATAGTATGCAATTGTAAATTAGTGAGATATTGATGAATGTAATGTTTTTAGTCAAACCATTTTTATATTGAACGTGGATGCATAGAGTCTACTAAGATATATATAGTTCGTTTTAAATTGTTTGTAGATCAAGAATTTCCATGCTTGTTACCTATCCAAGTTAATGCACCAAACTAAACACAAAACCCTAAAAAAACTCAAATGAAATCGATACCTGATAGATTGGATAAGATCCGAAGACGTAAATGGAAAGAATGCTGATGGAGACAAGATGGGTGCACATGAGAAATCCTGCAAAGTAGATCCAAGAAACCTGTGATGCACAAATCCTTGGCAGAAAAAGATAACGTTAGACGATATATGGGTGAACTTCCGAAAGCGGGTCCAGAAGCAATGAGCTTCCTCGGCGGATGTCAGTTCATGTTTTCAATCAAGAATAAAGACATACATGATAAAATATGTAAGAAAATATTTAGGTTTTCTGATTAAAAATAGCAGACAAAATGTAAAAACCGTAGCAAAAACTGAAAGAAAGTAGGAAACTGTAAAAACAAAGCTGAAATTGTGTTACCAATTCGTATCTTTTTGCGGTGGTCGGCGTTGATCGAGACGGTGATCGGCATCATTTTTTTAGGTTGGCATTGATTAGATAGTGATTGGCATTGATTGTTTGGGTCGGCGTCGATCAGGTAATGATTGGCGTTGATTGGACACACAGCAAACAGAAGGCCAGAAAGTAAAAGAAGAAAGAAAACTAAGCAAAATGGATTAGACGTAAGACCAGATTACTGAAGATTGATCAGAAAGTAGATATTGAAGATGGAAAAATGGGATCTGAGGTAGAAATTGATGGAGTCTAACCCGAGAAACCGAAGAAAGACCCGATTAGTGCCGATTTACATAAATCGGTGTTGATTAAAGACTATTTAGATTCGACCAGACTGGATCGGTGTTGATCAAAAGGAGATTACAGAAAATAACAAAGGAGAATACCTGAAAAATGCTTGATTGATGATGGATGAATAATAGGGTAGCTATGGAGACCCACAAGAGCTGTAGACACACAGATAAAGTAACAGTACACCTCTCAGGGATTAAACTGCACAAAACTCACTTTATTTCTCGACAATCTCTTTAATTGCTTAAACAAAAGTAATCTCTGGGTAACCAGATCTTCTGAATCTAACTAGAGAGGATCTCAAGTCGTAAATTTATAATTGGCACCGACCGAGATAAAATCGGTGCCGTTCAGAAAAATTGGCGCCGCTCAGAAAAATTGGTGTCGATCGAGAATGTTCGGCGCCGATCAAGGAACAAACTCCCAAAGTGGTGAAAATGAATTGTGGGGATAATAAACATATCCCTCCTACTCAAATATAGGAAGAATCTCGTTGCATGGTTCCAGGAGAGGAGAAATAGGTGGGAATAATGATACGGGAAGTTAGAAATTGATATGGGGTAGATAAGTAGTTGAAATAAATGTAAAAAGAATAATTAAATAGTTAATATTTAATTATCCATGAGTGAAATATAATGGGGTGAAATAAACTTAGGATAGGCCTCTAAATTAAATATTTAAGTAATACCCTAAGGGAGAAATGGTGATATAAAGGTGCCCCGGGTTACCCGAGAGGATAAACAAACCTAGGGGACACTAAATTGGGTAACCAATTTTAGGTGTCTACATTTGCCCCTTTTTGTCGAGTAACTTGTGATAAGCAATGCCACGAGACAAAAACAAGGAGTTGGAAGAAATGAAGAACAATAATGATGTGATCCCCCTCAAACTAGGGATGGGGTGGCCCCAAATAGGCCAACTGATCCTGAGTTTGAAAAAGGTAGATGAGAAAGAAGGATGCCCGAGAGATGTCTAGGGTAGATTTGATCATTGATGATGCACAAAAAAAAAAAAGGTAGCGACCTAAGGAACTCACATTGGTAGGGCAGACTAGACGGTCTTCATATGAGATGACATAAGTGGCTACAGACTGGTGAGTTAAAGGTGACTGCAACATAGCAACAACTAAAGAGTGACACATTGGTAGGGAAAACTAGATGGCCTTCAAACGAGATGACGTTAGTGCCTACAGACCCGCTATCTTTAGGTTACCAAAAAACGTGAGTTACCCATGTATGGGAAGAACTCAGAATGGGTGATAACACCAAAAATATGTGCCAAAAGGTGAAAATAAGGTCATAAAAATGATCAAATAAACAAGCCAAGCATCAATGCTTAGACAAGAAGGATGAAGTGATGGCCTTGAGAGGATAGCCACCGTAGAAATCGACATATGGCCACTATAGTGGACTTTGTAATAGAAGCACTGTCAGACTAGGCAGAACAGGTGTGCTATGGGTGGCACATGCGTAAGACAGGAGAACAAATGAGGACGAAGCATGTCCTGGTGGGACCAGAGGATGAAATATATCAAAATATCCCCGATCGGTGCCGATGGGATCCAATCGGTGTCGATTACCCCTAATCGATGTCGACCACAAAAATCAGCACCGATCAAAATAATCGGTGCCGACCACTCTAAAAACCTATAAGTATAGAAAAGATGAATGGTAATGATTCATTTGCACTGCGACGATTGATTTAGAAAGAGTCAAAAATTGAATTTGAGCAACATGGAAGCCTCTGGAAGTGGTCAGAAGAGGAAGAGGACATGACCAGGGGTAAGTGAGCCTTCCTTAGCTTCATACATTTATTGTTTTGTTTTTTTTTTTTTTTTCATGTTTTTTTGTAGTATGAGGCAAGAGGGCTTTTTTAGCGCTCTACCTTGTAATCGGAACGATTAGAAATTGATCAAGATCGATTGTAACACAATCGGCGTCGATTGTCAAGTAAATGACACCAATTGGAAAAAGTCGGTGCCGATTGAAAAAAGTGACATTTTTTTATTTTTGAGAAAGATTTTGATGAAAATTTAATGATGTGGATTTTGATAAATATGAAACTAATGACGATGTTTGATATCATGCAGGCATGAGAGGTCTTACACATGCGGGATGTTATTCCCGAGCTACTGGAGACCATACTGCCAGATGTGACAGATGTTGAGTGGCACCATCTGGAGTTATCTAGACTAGGGGGTTTCCATTATTATAGGCAGTACCCCAAGATGTGGAGCTCATGCGAGCATTGGTGCAGCGGTGGGATAGCCAGACCTACACATTTTGGTTTTGGATGGGTGAGATGACCATCACCCATGAGGACATCTATAGGATCCTTAGGTTACCGATTACAGGGGACCTAATAGAGATCACCCCATGAGAGCAGCAGAGGAGGGCCCTGGTATGATTATATGGGGACAGGGCAGATGATGTAGAGATAGTGTCGGGGCTGTGAGGATAGCCTCACAGTACCGGTAGGATGACCCCAGGAGTAGATTGATAGCCCTGATCCAGATGGCTATCTCCTACTATGCATTACTAGATTCAGAGGTGGATGATTCCCACTACTCCTGCTTGATTGTGTCTGTGATATCCTAGAGTTCATGTAGGTGTTTGCATTTCTTTGACACATTACTAGCATAGATATATCACGAGTTATGGATGTATACCACAGGCAGGTGGACTGGGATAGACGTGATTTTTGTGCTCCATTATTGGGCATATGAGCATATATCAGTGATCAGGCCATCTGGGCTTCCATGGATGCTAGGAGTAGAGGGAGCCCTTGAGTATGGATTTCAATAATGGTAGGAAGACATGGCCCCAGGAGATACAGGGAGATTTGTAGATTGGTATTCGAGAGAGATTCGGGACTCTAACACTAAGACAAAGGCGATATGGAGTCCATACAAGTTTTATCCTATATGGGCTAGATAGGACGCCCATCTGGTAGAGCTGAGATGCAACATGGTGGTGGGGGGCCACGAGCCGAGCTCTTAGAGGCGTTTTGGTTGATTCGAGATCATCCCAACTATATATATACCATACCGACGGCGGGATAGCAATTAGATAGACCTACCTATATTGATCCCAGAAGATCCGCTCAGGGAAGTCCAACCTCCCATAGATGATGACGATGATGCAGGAGTGGATGAGGGCTACAAGGCGTGGTACCATGCAGAGTTTCCACAACATCTCTTGGTAGCTATAGAGGCAGGTGAGGAGGATCTAGCAACAGCGCTAGAGAGACTTGAGGGAGAGCATGCTGCCTTGACATAGACACACCAGGATACCCTCAAGGAGATTAGGACTTTTGAGAGGAGAGGGACACCCTGATACAGGAGAGAGACACTACTTGTCAGGAGCGGGATATAACAATCCAGTAGAGAGATCACTATCACAGGCACAAGGAGGCCCTCAGGGCCAAATATGGTGATATAGGCACCACCTTAGAGTCAGGGCATAGGGTGTGGTAGCAGGAGGACCACCACCAGCAGCAACACCATTGTGAGCACCTGGTATGGTGAGTCTAAGTACCTATCAGGCTCTCCTTTCCGAGGTGAGATATTATGAGGATGCCTTGACACAACACGCCCGGATGTGCCTCGGTATGGAGTAAGGAGGAGGACAGCGACAACTACTGTTGGCGGTGCCTCGGAGGGTGCGAGCACCAGAGGAGATTGAGGAGGTGGTAGGGCCATGGCAGCAGGCATCTCCAGCTCTATAGGAGATGGTCAGGAGAGACAACCTAGACCTGAGGAGGGAGGAGGAGATAGTGTTTTCCACCTATCTCGATTTTACCATATAGATGTGATATTTTGTAGAGATATACTGATGTAGCCTTGAGTTGAAGGAATTTTTGGATACAATGTATACGGCTTGATTGGAAGCCACACATTCTTTTATACAGACATATATATGTATATATATTCATCATTTTGTGTCATGTGATTGGATTCATGCATTTAATTTTGATAGATATGGATAGATGTTTTGTAATTTTGATGGATATAGATGAATGTTATAAATGATAGATGAATAGATGTGATTTGATTGATTTGTCATGGTGGATTAAATAAACATGTTTAAGATGTTAATTCAATTAAATGAGATAGATAGATGGATTCACATGTGTTTTTAATACATGCTTTTTTGATGACATTATATGAGATGAATAAGATGAGCATAGATAGATGATAGACTTGATTGAGTAAATTAACATGTTAAATGTCAATTTAACTGGATGAACAACAAATAAACATGGGAAATGTCTTTTGTGAAAGAAAGTGATGTAATGATATTATCCCTTAGAGATAAAAAGCACTACACCTAGATAGGAAAAAGAATGACAAGTTAGGCCCCTAACCGACCATAAATAGAGACCTTGATGGTAAATCGAAAGACAATGCACACAAGGCCATAGACGTGGATAAAACAAACCTGACACTAGTTAGTCGCAAACTAGATCTAGGAAGTAGATAAGGATGAGAGATAAGTATACATCTCGTCAGAACACATGAAGGATTAAATACATGCCCATATGGGGAAAACATGATCTCCATATGATAAAAAAGGTCTCATATCACAACTTCATGATTTTTTTCTTTTGATAGAAAATAAAACTAATCGATGTGGGAAGTTTGCTAGATATAGAAAGATTGATCGATAGAAGGAGTCTTTCAGAGATGCTAAAAAGTGAACAAACTAGCCAATAGAGGAAGTTTGTTCTTGTAAGGCTGAAAATGTCATAAAACAAATATCCATCCTTCAAGGAGCGATCAGTATTTTGATTTTGATGATAGCCATCCTTTAAGTAATGGTCTATATTTTTATTTTATTTGATAAGGCACAAATAGCTGTCCTTCGAGGGATCAGTCTATCTTTTGGGACTAGGATAGCATCTCCTTTTTTATTTTTTTGAGCTTTGGAAGAAGCTGAGTTTAGACCAGATAGATCAGATAGAGGGGAAGAAAATGTATATAAGCATGTATTCATGCCCCCAAGTAGATTTGATCAAGATGAATACCTATGGCAAATGAAGTAGTGATTAAGGTATTCCTACCATGAGAAGGAACAAATCCATAAGGAAAATGCCATGAGTAGAGCCCATAGTACTCATATTTAAGGTATAAAAGAAATAACGTGATGAACCATATAGTTCGAATCACTACGAAATGCATGACTAATTGTAGATGGGTGGAAGATCTATTTTGCGATTAAGATCGTGTAAGATAGATTTTAACACTAGAAGGGACTTAGATGTAAAGCATTAAGAGGCTTCATTTTAGGTATACCATCCATGGAAGACATGCGATAAGCCTCGGACCCATACTTATGAGTGATAATGTATGGTCCCATCCAGTTAGGAGCAAACTTACCATGTTGACTCCGTTCCAGAGTAGTGACATTTTGGTTTTCTTTAAGAACAAGATCACCAACTTGGAAGTCACGCTACTGAAAATGCTTGTTATAAGCATGCTTGACACGCTCAAGATAGACTTGATGATGTTCAAGAGTGTTGAGACGACGTTCATCTAACAACTCAAGCTGTGCTAGATGGTTTTGATGATAGTCTTCATCAGAGACAAAATATCGAGAGAGACACAAAGAGAGGGAATCTATAATTCCAAAGGAACGAAAACCTCGAGACTCCATAGATGAGAGAGAATGGAGTAGTGCTAGTAGGGGTATGAATGCTATTCTGATAATCCCAGAGAGAAAAAGGGATGTGTAAGTGCCAATCCCTACCAAAGCTTGACTAGTTACCTTTGCGAGGATATTACGTAAAGTTTTATTAGAAGCCTCATCTTGGCCGTTAGATTGTGGATAGTATGGAGAAGAAAAGCTAAGTTTAATATTGAACGTGTCGCAAAGGTTCTGTAAATATTTTTTTGAAGGACTTTCCATTGTCTGTAACAAGTTTATGAGGAACACCAAAGCGAAAAATGATGTGTTGATAGATAAAATCAACAATAGGTTTAGCTTTGGTCAACGAAAGAGGAATAGCCTCCACCCATTTAGTGAAGTATTCTATGGTAGTAATGATAGAGTGATGTCACTGTGAAGAGCATGGATTGATGAGGCCAATGAGATCAAGACCCCATTGTGAAAAAGGCCACAAATCTGCATGGTTGCAAGGCCTGACTAGGGATATGTGTGAGATTAGCGTGTTGTTGACACTTGACACATTTCTTGACATAGTCACAGAGTCTTGATTAAGAGAAGGCCAGTAATAGCCTAAATGTAGGATGTGCTTAGCCATGGCCAAACCACCAAAGTGTCCACCATAGATACTATCGTGGACCTCCTAAATGGCTTTAGATGATTTAGGGGTTTTGAGGCACCGAAGAAAAATACCATCAAAGCCACGTTTGTAAAGGATTCCACCCAGAATAGTATAGCGGTTTACGCGTTGGATAAAAGATCTTCTGCCATTGGAAGTCAGATCTAGAGGAGCACGAGAATAGGATAAATAATCAAAAATGTGTTGATACCACTCATCTTGAGTGTCGGTCATGACGGTGTTGATTGAAGTCAACTGCCTGAGATGAGATGGTTGGTCTAAATGCTGAACAACCACATAAAGTTGAGAGTCTTCAGTGAATGGAGGAATAAGTGAGGATAAAGAAGCCATCATATCTGCAAATCAGTTTGCAATGCAAGGAATATCCTGGATAGTAAATTTATTGAAAGATTGAAGCTGAAAGAGAATGATATCATGATATTTTTAAAGGATATCATTTTTGCACCGATATACACTAGTGAATTGATTAACGATGAGCTCGAGAATCACCAAAGATGTCAATATGGCGAAAAGCCGAGATTAATGGCATTTGGAAACCTAAAACGAGAGCCTCATATTTGGCCATATTATTGGTACATTCAAAGTTAATCTTGTGTACTGGAGGATGGGTGCACCCCAAGGAGGAATCTTGATGAAACCCGCACTTCTCCCTTGTTGACACTTGGGCCCATCAAAGAATGGTTTTACTTTAAATGGAGCAGACCAAAATCAATTTTTTGGATGTACTCATCTAGGAATTGAGCAAGTGGGACTTGATTTTCTAGAAGAGGAGTATCAGCTAATTGATCCGTAATGACCTGACCCTTGATATATTTTTGCGAGATGAACTTGAGGTCAAACTCTATCATGAGCATGAGTAACGAGTGATATGATCATTGTGATAAGGTTTCACATGCATGATCTTGAGTGGATTGACACTTGTAACAATGTAGATTTTTTTATTAAAGAGGTAATGACGAAGTTTAGAAGTTGTGAAGAAGAGAGCACAACATAGTTTTTCAGCTTCGAAATAATGCGTCTCATACTCATGAAGAGTGCAACTGATATAATAGATGGCCTATTCTTTACCATTAGCATCCCGACTCCCAAAGCATGGTCATCAAATAAATATAAAGTTAGAATGGTTCCCCCTCACTTGGAGGTGTAAGCACAGGTGGAGAAATAAGATAAACTTTGAGATCATCAAAGGCTTTTTGGCAACGCTCATCCCATTCAAAATGAACATTTTTACGGAGGAGATGATGAAAAGGTTGACAACGGTCCAAAAGTCTGTGAGATAAAATGAGGCACTGATTAAAGGTGTCCTTGAAGACCATGGAGCTACTTTAAGTTGGAAGGGGAGGCATCTCGAGGATAGCCTTTATTTTTGGGATCAACTTCAATGCCCCTAATAGAAATGATAAAGCCTAAGAGTTTACCAGTGAGAACACCAAACACACATTTAGATGGATTTAGGCGAAGAAAAAATGAATGAGTCTCTCAAAGAGAGGTGCAAGGATGAGAAGATGATCCTGATGGCATTTGGACTTACCGAGGAGGTCATCAACATAATATTCTACAGTTTTGTGTAAGAGGTCATGGAAGATGTAGGTCATTACACATTGATAAGTTACTCCCGCATTCTTAAGACTGAAGGGCATGATGCAATAACAAAAAGTCCCCCATGGGGTTATGAAGGAAGTCTTATGTTGATCCTCTAGTGTGATGATAATTTGATTATACCCAGAGAAACCATCCATCAGAGAGAGCATCTCATGACCTGCAGTTAAATCCACGAGTTGGTCGATATTAGGTAGAGGAAAATCATCTTTCGGGCAAGCAAGATTAAGATCCCGAAAGTCAGTGCAAATTCAAATTTTCCCAGTAGCTTTGGTTACTGGTACTACATTTGAAACCCATTGTGGATAGTCAATGGGTTGGATGAAGTTGGTGGAAAGCAAGCGCTGCAACTCTTCTTTGACAAGTAGAGCTACACGAGGATGCATCTTACACAGTTTTTGTTTAACTGGTTTGATGTCTGGAAGAGTAATGATATTATGGACCATGATGTTAGGATCAAGGCCCAACATATCTTCATATGACCAAGCAAATGCTTGGCGATGGTGGGAAAGAAAGGCGGTGAAGTCTCCTAACTCCTGTGGATTAAGAGATTGGCTGACCTTAATGATGCGAGGGTCTTCAGAAGTCCCTATATTAAGGTCAACAGTGGCTTCATTGAGAAGCGTAGACGTGTTAGAAGGAATGGTTTTAGGAAGATAAGAATCCTCTACCCCCAGATAGGTAAGGATAGAATCATCATCCACACAGTGGATAGTATTGATAGTGGGAGAGTCATCTCCAACTATTTTGGGGAAGACTAATGGTATGGAAGTGGATTTTCCATTAGTATTATAGGTCAGTGGACCTAAGGAAATGGTATTGACTAAAAAAAGTTAGGTGGGATGGAAATGGTGTCATCCACATCAAGTGATGCTTCCGACCTGATGGGAGAAGATGGTTCCTCAATGGAAAGAGGCTCATCGAGAATGGTGACGGTGGCTTTTGAGAGAGGTTTGAACCCTAAACCAAATTTTTGATGTGGTTTAAGAGTTGGAATGGATGCAAGGTCATGCACACCCTATTCATACTTTCCCAGGCCAAAGCCTTTCCATGCACATTGATATAGATAAGTTTTTGCGAACGTGGGATTCTGTAGACAATCAAACCCTGCCGAATAGGGTTTGGCCCTAGGAGGAGAATCTAGATGATAGTGAGGTGTATCAAGACCACCATAGATGAAGTTATTTTGTTGATTGGGTAGACCAATGGTGACAATGCGGCCAAGATCTGGTTGATATTTAGGTTGTTTATCTGGCCTACCATACTCATTAGGTTTGAGATGGGTGTCAAAAGAGAGAAGAGGAAGCTCTCCTAGCGAAAAATGCTGCAATGTTTCTTCCAAAAATTTTATATCTGGTAATTTTGTTACAGGTATGGAAGAGGATGAAGCCTTGTCAAGAGAACAAACATTCTCCTTTAGAGGGACAGACCCTATGGTCATGTCACATTGTGCGGATGGAAAAGGATCTCCTAGATGAGTATAGATTTTTCCCTCATTCTGATATTTTATGCATCGATGGAGGGTTGATAGGACAAAGTGAATTTTACAAATCCAAGAGAATTTGAGGATCATATTGTAGTGGAATTTCCCTTCAACAATGTAAAAAAGCTCGTGAAGTAGTTTCTTGCCTACCCGAATGGGTAGGACCACAGTTCCTAAAGTAACCGCTGTCTGATCACTAAATGACCAAAGGGCGAAAGGTGGTGGGGACACTACATTTTTTGGTAACTTAAGTTGCTCAAATGTGTGGGAGGAAATGACATTGATTGCAGCACCACTATCGATCATAGTGTGTTTTAACGTAGTGTTATTAATTTGAACTGTGATAAAGAGAGGAGCCTCTAAATCCTCAGAAGAAAAGGGAGGAATTTTAGACTCCTCGAAGGAGATGGTGGTTTATGGTATATTCAATCCAAAACCATCTTGAAAGGATGGGGCTCATCCGAATTCACTGTGATATAGTGCAAATTATCAATCAGAGCTTGGCGTCTTTGGGAGATGATTAAATGAGGTCAAAAAGAGACATTTTGACCAGAGCATGGGTGAGTTGTTTCATAACCCTCTCCTCAACTGACATGGGAATCTGAGCTCGAGGTGAAGCATGAATAGATACCTAAGGTCTCGGGGCTAATGAGGAAGGAGGAACTCCTTCAAGGGTAACAGAAATGATGACCCATGGTTGAGAGGATGTAGAAGATGATGGATTATCATACCATTGTGTTCTAGTGGTGATATGAATTGTGTCGATTTGAGAAGGTGGAAGATCATCCAGAGTGATATCGATAGAATTAGAGGCCTGAGTAGACCGTTCAGGCTCAGATGTAGTTGGGATGATAGGAGACACTTGTTCCTCCTCTTCTTCCAGCAGAAGATCACTTTCTTCCAAGAGGCTATTAACGACAGATTGAAGGGCTTTACATCCCTCGGTGTCATGACCTGGAGTGCGATGGTAAGCACAAATCAAATCAGAGTTGAACCATGAAGGTTTTACTCCTTTGGGATTATAGGGTTTGATCGGAGGAAGAGATATAGATGAAGATTGGATAAGTTGGTGAAGGATTTTAGTATAGAATCCGGTAGATGAAGATGAGGACATAGAGATGACGAAGACACCTCTTTAGCCTTAACAGACTACCGAGGTAAAAGAACTTGTATATCTAGTTTGACAGTCTTTTTAGAGACTGTTTTGCTTTTTTGGACATTTGGAGAAGAAGCCTTAGGTGCTTAAGAGGGAAGCAAGTGAGATAATATTGATTTTGGTGGAGGAGGAGCTCCTAAGATAGATTTTTAAGATGACGAAGATGTGAAAAATGTTTTGGTCTTCGGAGATGAAGAAGGTTGCTTGGCCAAAATAGACGATGATTTAGATAAGAATGATTTAGATGGGGGAGGAGCTCTCAAAATAGATCTGATAGGAGGCATAAAGGATGCCTTGGATTTTGGTGATGAAGATGATGGTTCTGATAAAAGAGGTGATGCCTTTCTAGTGGGTAAATCCCCTTTATGAGGAATCAGTGAAGATGGTGTTGTAGAAGAAGACACCTTTTTGTGGATAAATCCATTCTTTTATGAGGCGTAAAGAGGGATTTTTGAGGGAAAACACCAAGAGTTTTGATGGTCCGAAATATTGGTTTTCCCTTTTCAGGGATGGTGACAACTTTGACCGCATAAGGTGATTGTAACCATTTCGGAGGAAGTAAAGGAGATGATACCGATGATGTAACCTTAGGCTTAAACTCCAATTGTTTATGTCTAATTCAGGATTCAGAAGTATAGGTGTCGATGCTATCTCTTTAGATGTTTCCTTAATAGGCAAGGAAGCACTGATAGTGGAAGAGATAGGTAATGAAGAAGCAACCTCTTGTGAGGAAGGTACTTCAGATGCAGTAATTGTGGGTGTAATTACTATAGGAAAAGTGACAGGAAGGGTTAAGATTGAGGATGCTTCGAAGGCATAGAAGTTGGTATAACTATGGGTACATTAACCAAAGGCATTGTTGCGGAAAAAATGGGAGCTGACAGAAGTAGAAGTATCTGTAGTAGGAATTTGAAGGGATGTAAATGACTCAAGCAATCGAAAGAATATCTGATGACGAGACAGATGAAGATGACACTATCTCAGGTATAGGTGGAAGATTAGATGGTGAGATAGAGGGAGACAAATCTATTTCTAATAAAGGAAGACTCGAAGATGGACCATCTGAGGATGGTGGAATCTTGGAATTTGAAGGAGCGGAGGAGAGTTCCGATTCAGTCGACACATTTGTGGATGATTCCGAATTAGAAGAAGAACCATTAGTAGAAATGAAGCTGATAGTATGAGTGTTTGGTTTTTGAGACCCTGAAGTGTCATTGTTTGGGGAATGATTTGGAAAAGGCTGTTTAAAAACATCAAGCGCTTGATTTGGGGGAGCATTTGGATTATCTAGAATGATCTCGCCTTTATCAATGAATTTTTGGACAAGATTTTTGAAGGTCGACATCATTCAATATCATGGCATTTGCTTCTATGATAATGACAAAATTCATTTTCACGATACCAGAATGGTCGTTCTTGGCTCTCATCAAAATTTCTAATAGGGGGAAGTTCGATCATGTGAACTTCTAACATTTTTTCTAAGATAGAAGCATATGATTCCCCAATGAAGTAAAATATCACGATGACAAGGAGGTCCTTTTCGAGAAGATGAAGAGTCTCTCCGAGGTGTTTGATTAGAAGTGCTATCAGCTCATGATGTTTTTAATATGATAGCATTGGTGGACCCCTGATTCTTTTCTTTGTTAGAAGTGGAAGGGTTTGATTTCATAAACCGAGAAAAATCTGGTTTAGACTTAGAACGAAGTTTTAGCTTCCCTTGTTCAACGACACGAGACTCAAGTTTGCGTGCCATTGTAAAGGCTTATTCAAATGTATGAAAGGTTTGAATCCTTAAAGTGGAAGAAATATGATTGGTGTAAGATCGAGTAAAAAATTTGATTTGCTCAAATTAAGGGAGGGAGAAGGACAACTAATTTATTATTTCTCTCCAACGAGTGATAAAGTCTATAATAGACTCGTCATCGAATTAAAAAATGTTATAAAGATCTGTAATCAAGATCTTATGTGTGATGTTTATTGAGAAGTTTTCAACGAAAATTTGAGCTAATTGAGAGAAAGAAAATAGGGAGTGTTGGGGTATGTTATTGTACCTGTCTAAAGCAGGCCCTGCTAAAGACATAGGAAAGGTATGGAGCATAAGCTCCCGATCTGAGACTATAAGGTAGCAAGATTACTTGAACACTCATAGGTGTTGTTGAGGATCCTCTCGGATATGAAATTTTGAGAACTTAGGAAGTTCCCATTGGGAGGATATGGCTTAAAAGCCACTAATGGATAAATTGTCTCATTACATACTTCTTCAAAAGAGTATGAAGGCGCGAGGCCCCTTTGGTGGAGGCTTTTAGGTCTGTGATTTTCTTGAAAAGAAGTTGGATGATGTCAGATTGAGGAGGGGGCATGTTGGTATGTCCCGTGTAAGAATCGAATGGTATGTTTTGTTGAGGCGTTAATGGGGGATTCATCTGCGACTAACATGATGATAAGAGGAATGACTAGGCATTGGGTGACGCTTGGCATGGTATTTTTATGAAGGATCCTCGGTATAAATAGGTGTGAGATGACAAGTGGTTGAGAAAAAGGTGGTTGAATGAAAGATGAAGCATGTGATTGGTGGTTTCCTACACTTGCCGATCGAATTAGAATGGATTGAGGAATGTAGGTGTTGTTTTGATTTGATATAGTGGGAAACAAACTCGAATGAGGATTTTCACCGTCGGATTGGTTATTAGGGTGCCGATGCCAAAGGATGGGTAAAGGTCACCGTCGCTAGAGAATTAGAAGAAAGATCGGCTAGAGGATGAGAAGGAGGAACCGATTGAATTGTAGGAGGGTTGATTCACATAGAGGTATTGACTATGAGACAGAATAGATGACATAGAAGAATTAACAACAATTTACGGGAGCATGGATGCACTCATCATAGGCTGAAGAATAGGGCCTCTTGAAAGTAGGTGTGGGGTAGCTTGAGGTAGCCATCGTACTAGGGATAGGCATGGTCATTTGAAAACCATTCGACATGGTTGGTGGAAGAGAAAAAGGAGGCATAGATGTGCCACCTTCTTTCATGGTTCGAGGTGAGAAAAAGCATGCTAACTTCTCTATAAAATCCTAGGATGGCTCATGAGAATAATTGTAAACTTGCTTTGGATCAGTGGTCCCTGATCAGATATGTGAGTAGATTTATGCACTAGGTAGTCCATAAGGGCTACCGGGTTGTGGTCAAGGAGTGCCTGAAATTTAGGATCTCCACAAGGAACATACTCTATATCAGAAGCAGATGACACCTCTGAAGGACTGGGGGAAGCTGGTCATGATGGGATCACTTTAGGATGATAGAAAGGATTATATGACCAAGATGGGGAACCAACTAATAGCGGTCCCAAAGAAGACCCGAGGGGTGCGAAACATCCACATTAGTGGTGGTCTCAGATGAAGAAGAGGCCAATTGAGCCATTTTTCTAGATTACGGCAGGTGATGACCGTCATAAACAAGCAAAAACACATAAAAAGATTGACCTAACTGATGCACAGACAATTCAAGCAGTGTAGGTGATTATCTCTTTTAAATTTTCATGCCTTTTAAGAAAGAAAATGTTTGGGATGGTTTTTTAGAATGGGGACTACTCAATTGGCCAAACTAAGGATGGTTTGGGGAATGTTTTGGTGAGGAGTCCCAAAGGCACTTCAGTAAAAGACTGGTACGTGGCTTGATATAGGGGCCTACCCCTCACTTCACACACTACTACCATAAGGGAGTTAGGTGCTTTGCTAATATATACCGAGAACTCCCATGAATTTATAGCATGGCCCGAGTACCGCGTAGGCTCTTCCTCTTGGATGTCACTTCCAAGTAGGCGAGGCCAGGGAAGGATTTTTTGTTTAAATGATTTATACCTAGTGATTTTGGCTTTGTGTGCAAGGGTGAAAAATAAAAATCAAAGATTGTCACTATCGATTTTGATCAATTTTCCAACCTATTTAGAAAACTAGATGAAGAACATACAACAGAATTGTAAAAGAAAAAATTATTTTTAAGCACTAAAACCGAAGTGTTTTTTTTCAATGAAGAAAAGTCAAACAAATTCTTTCCCAATGCAATTAATTATTTTTAAGCACCGAAACCGAAGTGTTTGAGTGTGATAAAAACAAACAAACAAGTTCTTTTTAAGTTCTTAAAAAGGAGAAAACACCGCAAAAAATAAATACCTATAGATTTAGCTCTCCAAGGTGTGTGGACTTCAAAAACCATGTTTTTGAGCTCTTCCCCTCGAAAAATCCCATGAATAAGAAAAGTTATCCACAAGACAAGGTTAAGAAAACATGCAAACAAATCCAACAAGATACTAGTGGAAAGGAAATTTCTATTTTAAGAAACTAGGAAACTTTCAAGGAAATGACAATTTTGCACAAAGAAATGAATCAAGAATGCAACTTTGAAATCAAATGAAGAATTTACTAATCTTAGAAATAGAAATTGGAATTGAGATTTGTAAAAAAGAAGGGACCTAACTTTGTAAATCTAGAAATGAAAGAAGCAAAACCGAAACGATGAAAGGGAATTCTTAAGAGCAACTAATGAAAATCAGTGAAGAAAAATAACAAAGCTCAAAACTGGAAAAGAAATGAACTTACCAATAAGAGACTTTGGTGGGGTCCCACTGTGCATGCGAGAATTTAGATCAAGAATTTTTGCGCTTGTTACCTGTCTAAGTTAATGCACCAAACTAAACACAAAAACCCTGAAAAACTCAAATGAAATTGATACCTGATAGATTGGATAAGATCCGAAGATGTAAATGGAAAGAATGCCAATGGAGACAAGACAGGCACACACGAGAAATCCTACAAAGTAGATCCAAGAAACCTGCGATGCACAAATCCTTGGCAGAAAAAGATAACGTTAGACGATATATGGGTGAACTACCCAGAAAGCGGGTCCGGGAAGCAATGAGCTTCCTCAACGGATGTCAGTTCACATTTTCAATCAAGAATAAAGACATACATGATAAAATATGTAAGAAAATATTTAGGTTTTCTGATTAAAAATAGTAGACAGAATGTAAAAAAATACACCGAAACTGAAAGAAAGCAGGAAACTATAAAAACAAAGCTGAAATTATGTTACCTGAATTTTGTATCTTTCTGCAGACTAGTCGGCGTTGATCAAATAGTGATCGGCATCATTTGTTTGGGTCGGCGTCGATCAGATAGTGATCGGCGTTGATTTTTGGGTTGGCGTTGATCAAGAAGTGATCGGCATCGATTGGACACACAGGCAGACAGAAGGCCAAAAAGTAAAAGAAGAAAGAAAACTAAGAAAAATGGATTAGACGTAAGACTAGATTACTGAAGATTGATCAGAAAGTAGAGATTGAAGATGGAAAAAGGGGATCCGAGGTAGAAATTGATGGATTCTAACCCAGAAACTAAAGAAAGACCCGATCAGTGTCGATTTGGATAAACCGACATTGATTAAAGACTAATCAGATTTGACTAGATTGGATCGGTGTTGATTGAAAGGAGATTACAGAAACTAACAAAGAAGAATACCTGAAAAATGCTTGATTGATGATTGATGATGACCAAGGTAGCTATGGAGACCCGTAAGAGCTGTAGACACGCAGACAGAGTAACAATACACCTCTCAGGGATTAAACTGCACAAAACTCACTTTCTTTCTCTGATAATCTCTTTAATCGCTTAAACAAAAGTAATCTCTAGGAAACCAGCTCTTCTAAATCTAACCAGAGAGGATCTCAGGTTGTAAATTTATAATCGGTGCAATTGAGATAAAATCAGCGTCGCTCCAAAAAATCGGTGTCGATCGAGAAACATTCGGTCTTTGATCGGGAGCAAGACTCCCAAAGTGGAAAAAATGAATTGTGGGGATAATAAACGTATCCCTCCTACTCAAATACGGGAAGAATCCCACTGCACGGTTCCAGGAGAGGAGAAATAGGTGGGAATAATGATACGGGAAGTTGGAAATTGATATGGGGTAGATAAGTAGTTGAAATAAATGTAAAAAGAATAATTAAATAGTTAATATTTAATTATCCATGAGTGAAATATAATGGAGTGAAATAAACTTAGGATAGGTGTTTAAATTAAATATTTAAGTAATACCCTAAGGGAGAAGTGGTGATATAAAGGTGCCCCTGGGTTACCCGAGAGGATAAATGAACCCAAGGGACACCAAATTGGGTAACCAATTTTAGGTTTTTACATTATTATCGTAGCTTAAAAATGGATTTCCTTAAATTTTTCTTTGACCCTAAGCCAAGCATATAAACTAATGTCTATTAGTTATCATTTCCTATAAATTTGTGGGCCTTATAAATAATTTTTTTGTAAAATACACATGGATATCACATCGTTTCCTATACATTTGTGGGCCTTGTTGGTTATCTACATAATCATTTATTGTCTTATAAATTTGTGGGACTTATTCGTGGTTTTGTTTGTAAATTCACACGATTAACATACTTGGATTTGATGGTGTATTTGTGGTCATTATGCCCATGTCCTCCACATCTGTCATCTAGAACTATATGTTGGGGTGTGGAGCCTATTTTTTGGTCTTCTTGAATCAGTGTTGAAGTGTTGGGACTTGAACGGTTAAGTTTGGAGACTTCGGGTGGAGAATTCTACGGTCATTTTCTATGACATTGTTATGCCTTCGATGTGACATTGTTGTTAATATGTTGTTAACATGATGTTAATTGGATGTTAGCGTTGTGACTATTTTTCCATCCATGGGTAGTTGAAAGATCATGACTTTCAAACTTCTAGGGTCAACTTTAGGGCTTCTTACAAGGATTGTAATCCAATAAATAGAGGTGTTAGAGTATCTTGAAGATATCTTAAGTGTTCAAGAGGTTTTGAGTCTTAATGATCAAGAGGTGATCAAGAGTGATCAAGGTTATGTAATTGGGTGTCAATTATGGTTTAGATGTGGTTTAACATCTTTGGAATTTTGTTGTGAGTTCATAAGCGAGAGAAGACTGTGAGAGTTGTTTTAATCTTGTTGATAATAACATCTCGAGAAAGTTCTTAGTGGACGTAGCCCATATTAGGTGAACCGTGTTAAATCTTGTCTTGTCTTCTTTTGTGCATTATTCATTTATGTTGTTATATTTCTGTAAGTATAATTTTGCTATATAGTTTCCTACTGTTGTGGTTTGAGGAATTATTTCCGCATATTTATTCTCTAATTCCAAATAATTGGTATCAGAGATTTGGTGATTTTTGTTGAATTTGTAAATCATAGGGAAAGTTTAGCTTGAGTGGGAGCTATGGCGAGATGAGGGAAGATTGAGGGTTGAGAAGTTCAATGGGAAGAACTTTGGTTTGTGGAAGATGTAAATGGAGGATTACTTATATCAGAAGGACCTCCATGTTCCTTTGGCTGGAAAAGCAAAGAAACCTATAGCCATGTCGGATGAGGATTGGGAGTTACTAGATAGAAAGGCACTCGGGGCAATTCGTTTATGCCTTGCATCTTTGGTTTCTTTCAACATATCGTAGGAGAAGACCACGGAAGGTCTCATGAGTGCATTGGGGAAGTTATATGAAAAACCCTCTGCCTCTAATAAAATATTTTTGATGAAAAAGTTATTTAATATGAATATGTTTGAGAATGGTTTTATTGTTGATCATTTGAATGAATTTAATATGGTTGTGAGTATGTTAAACTCGGTAAAAATTGACTTTGATGATGAGGTTAGGGATTTGTTGATTTTGTGCTCCTTACCAGATAGTTGGGACAACTTGGTTATGGCTGTAAGTAATTCAGTCTCTAATAACTCAAAGCTGAAGTTTGAGGATGTAATAGGTGTGATCCTAAGTGAGGAAATGTGAAGGAAGAGCACCAGAGATTCTTTTACTTCTGGAAATGCTTTGATGGTGGAGAGAAAGGGAGACAAAAGAACAAAGGGAAAGGTAAGCTGTGGGAATTTGAATGATCATGGAGGGTCAACATCTAAGAGTAAGTTAGAATGTTGGCACTATGGGAAGGTTGGTTATGCTAAGAAAGATTGTTGGGCTCTTCGGGATAAGAAGAATAAGGAGGAAACTAAAGAGGTAAATTTGGCAGCAGGTGATGTTTGTCAAGATGCCTTAATTCTTTCTTTAGATAATATTGTTGAATCTTGGGTGTTAGATTCAGGGGCTTCTTTCCATGCCACCCCACATAGACATTACTTTACTGATTTTATTCAAGGTGATTTTGGACATGTATATCTTGGTGATGATGAACCATGCAACATAGTAGGGAAAGGTTTTGTTTGGGTGAAAATTCAGAATGGGAACACATGGCTACTTAAGGATGTCATGCATGTGCCTAAGTTGAGGTGGAATTTGATATCAGTAGGACAGACTGGGTAGTGATGGTTATACGGTTAGTTTTACAGTAGATTCTTGGAAGGTTACCAAGGGAGATCTTGTGGTTGTAAGAGGTAATAAAATTGGTACTTTGTATTTAACCAGTGGTGTTGATTAATGACATTTAGTTTCGTAGATAGAGATGCAACTTTGTGGCACTAGAGACTCGGTCATATGAGTCATAAGGGCATGCAGATTATAAAGGATAGGTTGCCTGGATTAAAGGAGTTAGATTTGGACTTCTGTGAGGACTGTGTTTATGGGAAATAGAAGTGGGTGAGATTCCTCAAGGTTAGACCTACCATGAAGGAGGGTAAGTTGGAGTTAGTGCATACAGATGTATGGGGGCTAGCTAAGGTAAACTCTTGTGGTGTTTCATGTTATTACATCACTTTCATTAATGATGCAACTAGAAAATTTTGGGTATATTGCATTAGAAAGAAATCTGATGTGTTTGAAACTTTCAAAAGATGGAAATCCTTGGTTGAGAATGAAATAGGTCTCAAGTTGAAATGTCTCAAGTCAGATAATGGAGGGGAATATTGTGCAATGAATTTATTGATTATTGTTCGGTAAATGGGATCTGCAAGCAAAGAACGAGTTCTAAATACTCCACAGGAAAATGGAGTGTCAAAGAGAATGAACAGACAATCATGGAGTGTGCTAGGTGCATGAGGTTACATGTGGGGCTTCCACTCATGTTTTGGGTGGAAGTGGTAAGCATAGCTATTTATTTGATTAATAGAGGACCCTCTATGGCCTTGGATGGAGGTATACCTGAGGAGGCTTGGTCTAGTAAGAAAATTGATTACTCATTTCTTAGAGTATTTGGATGTGAGGTATTTTTTCACATTGATAAAGATGATAGGACCAAGTTAGAGGCTAAGTTTGAGAAATACACCTTTGTTGGATATGGTGAAGATGAATTTGGTTTCCATGTTTGGAGTCTTAAAGACAAGAAAATATTTTGGTCTAGAGATATTGTCTTTAATGAAAAATTCATGTATAAAGATCAGTTGTAAGAACATAAAGAGGAATCAAAGAAAGAATAAATAGTGTTAGAGGACATTGTGGACAATAAGGTTTACAAGGGGCTGGTTATGGTACAACATGTTCGGCATAGCGATTCGGGTAACTTCCCATCAAGAACCCCAAACTCCAGAGGTGAGAAGGTCTTCTAGGGTAAGAAGGGGCACGAGCGATTTACTCCATCTTTGAATTATTTATTACTCATTGACGGTGGAGATCCAGAGTGCTTTGAGGAAGTAGTGCAGGTGTATGCCAGGAAGAAGTGGGAGTAGGCCATGGATGAAGAACATAGATCTCTTATGGAAAACTAGACTTGGGATCTGGTGGAGCTACTCGAGGGCAAGAGAGAATTGGGGAAAGAAGTTGGTGTATAGAATCAAAGAGGAATATGGAGGCAGAAATGATACAAGGCACGGTTGGTGGTTAAGGGATTTACACAGAAGAAAGGTATAGACTTTGATGAAATTTTTTCTCCGGATGTTAAAATGACTTCTATTAGGATTTTTCTTGGTTTAGTTACAGTAGAAGACCTACACTTAGAACAGTTGGATGTGAAGACTAAATTCCTTTATGGTGAGTTGGAGGAGGAATTGCACATGCAGCACCCACAGGGTTATGAGGTCAAAGGGAAGGAGATGTTAGTGTGCAAATTGAAGAAGAGCTTTTATGGCCTGAAACAAACTCCACGGAAATGGTACATGAAGTTTGACAGTTTTATACAAGAGCAGGGTTACTCTAGGTGTCACTCAGACCATTGCGTGTACATCAAGAAGTTTCTTGATGGTAGTTATATTATTTTGTGCTTGTATGTGGATGATATGCTTGTTGTAGGGAAGAACATGTAGGAAATAAAGGTACTCAAGAAGCAACTAGGTGACTCCTTTGCTATGAAGGATTTGGGGGCAGCAAAAAAATCCTTGGTATGAGAATAAATTAGAACAGGAAGGAGAGGAATCTGGTATTATCTCAAGAAGAGTACATAAAGAAGGTCTTGGAGAGGTTTAGTATGCAGGATGCTAAACCGATTGGTACTCCTTTGGTAGGTCACTTTAAATTATCAAAGGAGTAGAGTCCCAAGATTGAGGAGGATAGAATCCAGATGTCCAAGGTACTATACTCATCAGCAATTGGTAGCTTGATGTATGCTATGGTATGCACTAGGCCGACATTTCCCATGCAGTGGGAGTAGTGAGTAGGTTTATGAGTGATCCAGGTAGAGAGCACTAACAGGAAGTAAAGTGGATCCTTCGGTATTTGAGAGGGACCATGGGAGCAACATTTTGTTTCGGTGGATCGGACACTACATTACGTGGCTATGTAGATTCAAACATGGCAAGAGATTTGGACAACAGGAGGAGCATGATAGGTTATGTATTTATAGTTGGTGATACTGATGGTGAGTTGGATTTCTCGGTTATATAAAGGTTGTGGCTTTGTTAACCGGAGAGAAGTTTGAGTATGTTGCTGCCACAAAGGAAAGCAAGGAGATGATTTGGCTACAATAGTTGCTTGATGAGTTGGGTCATAAGCAGGAAGTTGGGAGACTACACAGTGATAGTAAGAGCGCTATTCATTTAGTGAAGAACTTCGTTTTCCACTCTAGGATGAAGCACATTCAGTTGAGATATCATTTCATCAGGGAAACTTTGGAAGAAGATAAGTTGAAGCTGGAAAAGATTCATACTAGTCAAAATCCTGCATATATGATGACCAAGGCTATCATAAGGGAGAAGTTGAAGTTGTGTTGAACTTTGATTGGCCTTCATGGTTGATAATGAAGGGTTAAGAACTTTTTCAGTGGAAACAGTCTCCAAGTGGGAGATTGTTGGGGTGTGGAGCCTATTTTTGGTCTTCTTGAATTAGTGTTGAAGTGTTGGAGCTCAAACGGTTAAGTTTGGAGACTTCAGGAGCATTCTGCAGGTTGTTTTCTATGACATTTTTGTGTCACCGTTGTGCCATTGTTGTTAATATGTTGTTAACATGTTGTTAATTGGCTGTTAACATCGGGACTATTTTTCTAGCCATGGGAAGTTGAAAGATCGTGACTTTCAAACTTCTAGGGTTGGATTTATGGCTTCTTAAAAGGATTGTAATCCTATAAATAGAGGTGTTAGGGTATCTTGAAGATATCTTGAGTGTTCAAGAGGTCTTGAGTCTTAATGATCAAGAGAAGATCAAGAGTGATCAAATTTATACAATTGGGTGTCAATTGTGGTTTAGATGTGGTTTAACATATTTAGAATTTTGTTGTGAGTTCATAACTGAGAGAAGACTGTGAGAGTTGTTTTACTCTTGTTGATAATAAAATCTGAGCAAGTTCTTGGTGGACATAGCCCACATTGGGTGAATCACGTTAAATATTGTCTTGTCTTCTTTTGTGCATTATTCATTTATGTTATATGTTTACAATTATAATTTTGCCATATAGTTTCCTATCGCATTTATGGTTTGAGGAATTATTTCTACATATTTGTTCTCTAATTCCTAACATTGTAACAAAATAACTTTATTAAAAAAATGAAAACCATGGCAATTGAAGATAGAGCTACTTAAACATATTTATAAAATGATTGAAAGTAAATCACCATGTTGAATTGGTTGTGTAGCATCATGATGAAATGATTTTACATCAACTTTTATAGCCTTTTTTTTCTGCATAAACAATAATCTTATAAGAAGCATATTTAGGTTAAAATCCATCAAAAAAATCAAGTTTTGAAATTATTTCTAGAGATGAAACTTTCTTCATATAAGAATAGTAATTTTTCATAAACATCGCTCGATTATGTGTGTTAAAAATAAAAATGACAAATAGTTTTGAATCCACCAATGCATGAAGTGCGACACTGCCGCCGTAAAGCACTAGTACTAGAGAATTTACGGAATAACATCAAGTGAACATCTCAGCCCAGAAATCATATGATATTTCACAAATAAAAGGATGGATGTTTCCTTGTAGGCCAATTTTGCTTGCAATTACCAATTTTTGTGGCAGTTTCTCCATCCAATCCATAGTGACCTCTTCTCTATAATCATCATTATTATCGTAGTTGTGCACACAAGATATTGTGTACATAAGACACAAAATTTTGAATATCTTGTTGTTATCATAGAGTCTGTAACATCCATTCAAAATTGATACTCCAATGTATTTAACCTTTTCCATGTATCTTTGTACTATGTCACTTAACATTTTTGAATAACTAGTTGGTATTAGAATAATAATAATATAATCCAACACACTGGTTCCGATAATTGTTAGAAGCTCCATTATGACATCAAAAGAAATATCGTTGGCCAAATTGCAAAAATCAGCGATCACACATTCAACATTGAAAGGATTAGTCGAAGGAATAGTTGATAAAGTTAATGGAAGTTGGAATGGATATGCACATTTACAAGAAAAATTGTCTGTGAATTTCACCCTTACTGGTATATTTCCTTCCAGTGACATCACATAGTTGTCTAATATTGTTTGAACCATGACGAGAAGAACTTCTTCCACCTCATGATCTTTTTTGTTTTGCCATTTTTTCCCCAATATGGGAATCATATTTTATTTTTCCATTGATCTCTTCACCCAACAAAGATGATAAAAGCTGGTGGTAGTGTGATTCATGCAATTTAAATTTTTCAATTACATTGGATTCACTGCAGGATGTCAATATAATATTATTTGGATGCTTATTTCTCAAATAATGTAGAAATTTTCTCTCATTTTGTTGTCTCCTTTTATTCTCTAGCAAGTAAGAATCAAATGTCTCTGCTATTACACTAGCCTCAAAATCCCAGTTGATTTAGTATTCCTTTTCAACCCATGCAATTTTGATTTAGATGGGTTTATCTCCAATTTAGTCAAATATGTTCACCTCAGCATAGTAAAAAACTTGGCATGTTTTGGAGGTGAAAGAAAACCTTTTCTATGAAAAAATGAAAAAGAAGATTTTTTGTCGTTTCTATACAATTATCTAAATACTGTAAATACCATTTTGGTGACATATGCATTTAAACAACCAGTTTTTTCAGAATCTGTTAGAATCCCAAAATTCCAACCATATTTTGAACAAGAATATGGTCTGCTTGTTTATGGAGGCATGCATTTCCCATTTCCTAGAACAAAGAAACATCCAAATCCATATCCAGAATAAGACACTTATTGTTTTCAAATTCAAAGTGTTCCACCTAGACATGTAGTGTCCCCAAATCAATAACTTCTGATGATAGAACAATACCAACTTCCTTGTGATTGTCATCTATAAAAAAAACAACCACAGGTCAACATGGTAGTTTTTGGGAATTAAGTTCCATAAACCATTCCTCGTCTCTTTTCTTCCAACAAATACCTCCGTGATGAATGGAATTGTTCTAAATGGAGCGCAAATAATGGAAGACATTTTACCTATATTTAGAGTAAAATACATTAATAATTATGTCATTTCCAAACTTTAAAATTTTTTTATCGCATTATTTGTTAAGGAATTTAAATAGTACCTAGAGGACACAAACTTATAGAGTTATTTACTATGTATCATAATAGAGTAATTAACTTAATGGTTAACAACCGCTAGGCTTTGATATGACATATTATGTATCATTCAACTGGTTATAGTAATTCATATTTTGTGGATCAAATCAATAATAATATAATTTTTCTAAAAGTCTAAAATCGAATTATGATGCATTAAAAGATACGAAACCATTTGCACCTTTTAAAAGTATTACATATGAGTCAGACAAGCCATAACATTATATAGATGACATGATAGGAACATTAAAAATACACACTTTAGTGATGAGATAGACTTCTAGTCAACATATAAAAGAACAACCTAAAATAATTTTAATCCATTTACACCTTTTTAATGATAAATTGTAGAGGACATTAAGATGTAATATTTGTTATTTCGAAAAGATTTTGCAGTATCTTGGGATTTTTTTTTTCAACACTATGTGATTTATGTGTATATCGGTCATATTGTAGTAGTGAGGATTAGATTCTGTAAGAAGACTAATGAACATGTTTAAAGGATAGCGGTCAAAAGATCTAATGTTTGGTATTTTGAGGAGAGTATTTGAGAAACAAATCACATTAACGAGTTAGTGATAGCTCATCATTTTTTGTTATATAAGACAATGTGAAATATATGTATATCGGACATACTTTATTCATTATGTCTAAATGTCTATAACTACTCTAAGTATGATATTTTAAGCGTAGCACTTGGTGGGAAATTCCACAACAAGCTATCAAAAACAAACGGGAAGGATTACACTTTTCCTAAATGTAAGTATGGTCATCTTCACAATGTTTTATATCAAAAAAATTGTTTACCTAATGCTTAGTTTCATTACTTATCGAAAGTAATGGCACATCAAACGCTACTTTCAACATTTATTTTATTGAATATTGCAATAAAATAATAAATCATGACCTAGTTGAGTGACTACGAGGCTCCTACCATTACATTCATTGTAAACACTATCTGTACAACTTTGGATTGCTAGTGTTTTTCATTGATTATAATTATATCATGTTGGCTGGAATGTACCTAATGGAGACAATAATTGCACTGCATACTAGATAGAGGGATCAAGCCTTACGTAGTTCCCATAAGGTATATTGTTTGAAACACATAATTCACTTCGGATCTTATGGGAGAAAATTCTTAGCGAATGCTAAGCATTTTTTCCTTATCAAAAGTAAGGGCATAGTGGACACTAGGTTCAACAGTTTAATAATTTGAAAACAACGATAAAATAAAATATCATGCTCTAGTTTAGCAGTCATTAGGATCTCATCATGATTTATTCGGTGCTGAAAACATGTCATTGATATTGTGTTCATCTGATTGTAGTGAAATCTCACTCAAATGGAATTTTAGATGGTCTTGCATCAATCTTAAACCTCAAAACTACATAATCCAAGTTGACTCCTCTACATCAACTTCATGTAGAACCCCTTTCCCTCAACATAGCCATCACAAATTCAGGCCATTTTCTAACTTTCCAAACCCCAACCTTGTTGCATCCTTTGCACCACCACTTATGAGAATGTTTGTCAATGAGTTAAGCCTCATGCCCCAAATTTATAAGAAATGAGCTTTTTCTTATAAAGTTAAAATAAATTATTACAAACCTTAGCCAGTAAATATCTTACTAGACGTTACTTATTATTTTTGTTTAATGATTCTAGCTTATATTCAAAGTTTAAAATTACCAAAATAACTCAGTTTTATTAAGGAAATTAGGCCTAAAAATACAAAGTAAATTAAAAAAGTAAATACACAAACATTAAATAAGCAACAAAACCCACTACAACCAAATTTGGCAAGCTCCTTTTTATTCATTGCCAGACCCATAAATATTTAAGCCATTATTCCCCACTCAAACCTTAAAAACAAACAAATACCCAATAAACTAAAACTCAAAAAAACATACCCAAAACAAAATCGCTTCATTTCGATCAATCATATGGAATCTTGATCTCTCCTTCATCAATCTCTGATTATAAATCCTTAGGATCCTTTCCATTGATAGTGTGCCTGATAGAAACACACGTACCCAGAATATCCTTCATAGATCTCGCAAGATGTTTTTCCATGGATTGGCACACCATGACCTTTGTAATTTCAATAACATCATCCAATGAGATGTTCTCGATTTGTTTAATGTTTTCCATCTTTTTCCTGTTATGGTCAGGTTCATTCAAGGATTTAATCACCAAGGCATATGCACTATGAACAACTGTAAATTTGGCCTAATGTTTTTGTACATTGAGCTTTACGGTAACCCTTAAACCCTTCCAATCTCTTGCAGTCTCCTTTATAATGTCTTCTCCGATTTTCTTCAGTGAAAGACTAAAAGGACAAATTTTATGGGCCAATGAAGAGGCTACTCCAACTTCTCCTCCTATAACATGGATTAACACATCCATAACCTGAGATGGGTCCAAATTTGGTGAAATTTTTCCTCAACCCTTCGAACCATGCCTCTTTCGCAAATCCTCTACAACTTTGTAGCCTCTTGTTAAAAGGGAAGACTAGGAAAAACCCTATGTCTTTATCTGTACTTGGACTTAGGGTTGTTCTCTCCTTCTTGTTAAGTAATATATGTTGTTATTTATTAGAGTGATTAAGGAACATGAAGGGTAAATCCTTATATAGTTCCCATAAGGTATATTGTTTAAACATCGGATCTTGTGGGAGAAAATTCTTAGCGAATGCTAAGCATTTTTTCCTTATCGAAAGTAAGGGCATAGTGGATGCTAGGTTCAACAATTTAATAATTTTAAAACAATGATAAAATAAAATATCATGCTCTAGTTTAGCAGTTGCTAGGCTCCCATCATATTTTCTCCAAAACTAAAAACCCATAATCAATATTGTGTTTATAGTTCATCTGATTGTATTGAAATCTCACTCGAATGGAATTGTAGATGGTCTTAAATCATCCTTAAACATCAAAAATACTTAATCCAAGTTGACTCCTCTGCATCAAATTCAAGTAGAACCCTTTTCCCTAAACATAGCCATCATAAATTCAGGCCATTCTCCAACTTCCCAAACCCCAACCTTATTCCAACCTTGCACCACCACGTATGAGAATTTTTTTCAATGAGTTAAGCATCATGCCCCAAATTCATAGGAAATGAGATTTGTCTTGTAAAGTGAAAATAAATTATTACAAACCTTAGCTAGTAAATATATTACTAGACATTACTTCTTATTTTGGTTTAATGCTTCTAACTAATATTTATAGTGTAACATTACAAAAATAACTCATTTTTATTAAGGAAATTAGGCCTATAAAAATAAAGTACATTAAACAAGGAAATACAAAAAACATTAAACAACAACAAAACCCACTATAACCAAATTTGGTGTGCTCCTTTTTATTCAATGACATACCCATAAATATTTAAGCCATTGTTCCCCAATCAAACCTTAAAAACAAACAAATACCTAATACACTAAAACTCAATAAAACATACCCAAAACAAAATCGCTTCCTTCCAATCAATCCTCTGGAATCTCAACCTCTCCTTCATCAATCTCTAATTCTAACCCTTTAGATCCTTATCATCGATAGTGCTCCCGACATAAACACACGTACCTAGAATCTCCTTCATAGATCCTGCAAGATGTTTTTCCATGGATCTTTGCATCATGACCTTCACAATTTCAATAGCATCATTGAATTGAGATGTTCCGGTATGTTTAATGTATTTCATCTCTTTCTGTAGCATTCGGGTTCCTTGAGCTTTAATCCACAATGTAGATGCACTAGGAATAACTATAACTTTGGCACGAGGATTTTTGTATAGTGAGCTTCACGGTAACCCTCAAACCCTTCCAATCTCCTGAAGTCTCCTTTGCAATGTCTTCTCCAATTTTCTTGGTGAAAGAACCAAAGGACCAATTTTAGGGGCCAATGAAGAGGCCACTCCAACTTCTCCTCATGTCACACGGGTGAACACCTCGAAAACCTGAGATGGGTCAAAATTTGGTAGCATTTTTTCTCAACCCTTCGAATCGTGCCTCTTTCGCAAATCCTCTACAACTCCGCATCCTCTTACTAAAAGGGAAGACTAGGAAAATCCCTATATATTTATCTATACTTAGACTTAGGTTTGTTCTCTTTTGTTTTCTTTTTTAAGTAATATATGTTGTAATTTCTTGGAATTATTAAGGTACATGAGGGATCACACCTTAAGTATTTCCCATAACGTATATTGTTTGAAACACATAATTCACATAGGATCTTGTGGGAGAAAATGCTTAGTGAACGCTAAGAATTTTTTTCCTTATAAAAAATAAGGTCATAGTGGATGTTAGGTTCAATGGTTTAATAATTTTAAAACAATGATTAAACAAAAGATCATGCTCTAGTTTAGCGGTCCTTAGGATCCCATCATAATTGCTCAGGAACTAAAAATCGTCATTGATATTGTATTTATAGTTCATATGATCTTAGCTAAATCTAATTGGAATGGAATTTTAGATGGTCTTACATCAACCTTAAACCTCAAAACTACGTAATCCAAGTTGACTCCTCTGCATAAAATTCTAGCAGAACCCCCTTTCCCTCAACATAGCCATCATGATTTGGGCCATTCTCCAACTTTCCAAACCCCAACCTTGTTACAGCCTTTGCACCACCACTTATGAGAATTTTTTTCAATGAGTTAAGCCTCATGCCCCAAATTCATAGGAAACAAGATTTGTCTTGTAAAGTGAAAATAAATTATTACAAACCTTAGCTAGTAAATATCTTACTAGACGTTACTTCTTATTTTGGTTTAATGCTTCAGCTGATATTTACAATGTAACATTACCAAAATAACTCAAATTTTATTAAGGAAATTAGGCCTACAAATATAGAGTACATTAAACAAGCAAATACACAAACATTAAATAAGCAACAAAACCCACTATAACCAAATTTGGTGTGCTCCTTTTTATTCAATGAAAGACCCATAAATATTTAAGCCATTGTTCCCCAATCAAACCTTAAAAACAAACAAATACCCAATACACTAAAAATCAATAAAACATACCAAAAAAAAATCACTTCCTTCCGATCAATCCTCTGGAATCTCGACCTCTCCTTCATCGATCTCTGATTATAAATCCTTTGGATCTTGTCCCTCAACATTATGTCGATAGAAACACACGTACCTTGAATCTCCATCACACATCCCGTAAGATGTTTTTCCATGGATTGGTGCATCATGACCATCGAAATTTCAATAATATTGTCCAACGAGATGTTCCCAATATGTTTAATGTTTTTCATCTTTTTCTTATCACGTTCAGGTTCCTTCAGGCTTTAATCACCAAGGCCAATATGGTGGGAACAATTGTAACTTTTCCCGATGATTTTGTACAATGAGCTTCATGGTAACCCTCAAACCCTTACAATATCTTGTAGTCTCCTTTGCAATGTATTCTCTAATTTTCTTCGGTGAAATACCCAAAGGACCAATTTTAGGGGCCATGAAGAGGCTGCTCCAACTTCTCCTCCTGTCACACGAGAAAAACACCTCCATAACCTAAGATGGGTCCAAATTTGGTGGCATTTTTCCTCAACCCTTTGAACCATGCCTCTTCTAAAAATCCTCTACAACTCTGCGGCCTCTTGCTAAAAGGGAAGACTAGGAAAAACCCTACGTCTTTATTTGTACTTGGACTTAGGGTTGTTCTCTTTTGTTTTCTTTTTTTAAGTAATATATGTTGTTATTTCTTAGAGTGATTAAGGTACATGAGGGATCAATCCTTACATAGTTCCCATAAGGTATATTGTTTGAAACACATAATTCACATCGGATCTTGTGGGAGAAAATGTTTAGTGAATGCTAAGCATTTTTTCCTTATCGAAAGTAAGGGCATAGTGGACGCTAGGTTCAACAGTTTAATAATTTTAAAACAGTTGATAAAATAAAATATCATTCTCTAGTTTAGAAGTCATTAGGCTCCCATCATATTTTCTCCAGAATTGAAAACCTATCATCGATATTGTGTTTATAGTTCATTTGATTGTAGTGAAATCTCACTGGAATGGAATTGTAGATGGTCTTACATCATCCTTAAACCTCAAAACTACGTAATCCAAGTTGACTCCTCTGCATCAAATTCTAGTAGAACCCCCTTTCCCTCAAAGCATAGCCACCACAGATTTGGGTCATTCTCTAGCTTGTTAAACCGCAACCTTGTTGCAACCTTTACACCACCACTTATGAGAATTTTTGTCAATGAGTTAAGCCTCATGCCCCAAATTCATAGGAAATGAGATTTGTCTTGTAAAGTGAAAATAAATTATTACAAATCTTAGCCAGTAAATATGTTACTAAATGTCACTTCTTATTTTTATTTAATGCTTCTAGCTAATATTTATAGTCTAACATTACCAAAATAACTCATTTTTACTAAGGAAATTAGGCCTACAAATACAAAGTACATTAAACAAGAAAATACACAAACATTAAATAAGCAACAAAACCCACTATAAACAAATTTGGCGTGCTCCTTTTTATTTAGTGAAATACCCATAAATATTTAAGCCATTGTTCCCCAATCAAACCTTAAAAACAAACAGATACCCAATAAACTAAAAATCAATAAAACGTACCCAAAAAAAAATTGCTTCCTTCCTATCACTCCTCCGGAATATTGACCTCTCCTTATCAATCTCGATTGTAAATCCTTAGGATACTTGCCATTGATAGTTATCTTGTGAGAAACACACGTACCAAAAATCTCCTTCACATTTTTGCAATATGTTTAGCCATGGATCGGGGCTTCATGACCTGCACAATTTCAATAATATCATCCAACGAGATGTTCTTGGTATGTTTAATGTTTTTCATATTTTTCTGCCACGTTCAGGTTCCTTTAGGGATTTAATCACCAAGGAAACTATGTTGGGAACACCTGTAACTTTGGCCAGACGATTTTGTAAAGTGAGCTTCACGGTAACCCTCAAACCATTCCAATCTCTTACAGTCTCCTTTGCAATGTCTTCTCCAATTTTCTTTAGTGAAAGATCCAAAGGACCAATTTTAGGGGCCAATGAAGAGGTTGCTCCAAATTATTCTCCTATAACACAAAAAAAAGACATCCATAACCTGAGATGGGTCCAAATTTGGTGAAATTTTTACTCAACCCTTCGAACCGTGCCTCTTCCGCAAATCCTCTACAACTTTGAAGCCTCTTGTTAAAAGGGAAGACTAGGAAAAACCCTATGTCTTTATATGTACTTAAACTTAGGGTTGTTCTTTTTTTGTTTTAAGTAATATATGTTTTTATTTCTTAGAATGATTAAGGTATATGAGGTTAAATCCTTACATAGTTCCCATAAGGTATATTGTTTGAAACACATAATTCACTTCAGATCTTGTGCGAGAAAATGCTTAGTGAATGCTAATCATTTTTTCCTTATTGATAAGTAAGGGCATAGTGGACTCTAGGTTCAACATTTTAATAATTTTAAAACAACAATAAAATAAAATATCATGCTCTAGTTTAGAATTCATTTGGCTCCCAACATATTTTATCCAAAGCTGAAAACCCGTCTTTGATATTGTGTTTATAGTTCATTTGATTGTAGTGAAATCTCACTGGAATGGAATTATAGATGGTCTTACATCAGCCTTAAACCTCAAAACTACGTAATCCAAGTTGAATCCTCTGCATCAACTTCCAAAGTAGAACCCCCTTTCCCTCAACATAGCCATCATAGATTCAGGCCATTCTCCAACTTGCCAAACCCCAACCTTGTTGCAGCCTTTACACCACCACTTATGAGAATGGTTATCAATGAGTTAAACCTCATGCCCCAAATTCATAGGAAATGAACTTTTTCTTGTAAAGTGAAAATAAATTATTATAAAACTTAGCAGATAAATATCTTGCTAGGCATTACTTCTTATTTTGGTTTTATGATTTTAACGATGTTTATAGTGTAACATTACCGAAATAACTTAGTTTGATTAAGGAAATTAGGCCTATAAAAATAAAGTACATTAAATAAGAAAATACACAAACATTAAATAAGTAACGAAACCCACTATAACCAAATTTGGTGTACTCCTTTTATTCAATGAAATACCCATAAATATTTAAGCCATTATCCCCAATCAAACCTTTAAAAAATACCCAATACACTAAAACTCAATAAAACATACCAAAAAAAAATCGCTTCCTTCTGATCAATCCTCTGGAATCTCGACCTCTCCATTAATCTCTAATTGTAAATCCTTTAGATCCTTGTCGTCGATAGTGCGCCCAACAAAAACACACATATCCAGAATCTCCTTCACAGATCCCACAAGATGTTTTTCCATGGATCGGTGCATCATGACCTTCATAATTTCAATAACATCGTCAAATGATACATTCTGGTATGATTACTATATTTCATCTTTTTCCTATCACATTAAGGTTATTTCAAGGCTTTAATCACCAATGCAGCTACATTGGGATCAATATAACTTTGGCCTAAGGATTTTGTATAGTGAGCTTCACGGTAACCCTCAAAACCTCTCAATATCTTAAATTCTCCATTGCAATGTCTTCTCGATTTTCTTTGGTGAAATACCCAAAGGACCAATTTTAGGGGCTAATGAAGAGGATGCTCCAACTTCTCCTCATGTCACACGAGAGGAACACCTCGACAACTTGAGAAGCATCCAAATTTGGTGGCATTTTTCCTCAACCCTTTGAATCGTGCCTCTTATGCAAATCCTCTACAACTCCACATCCTCTTGCTAAAAGTGAAGACTAGGAAAAACCCTACATATTTATCTGTACTTGGACTTAGGTTTTTCTATTTTATATTCTTTTTTAAGTAATATATTTTTCTATTTATTATATTTATTAAGGTACATGAGGGATAAAGCCTTGCGTAGCTCCCATAAATTATATTTTTTGAAACACATAATTCACATTGGATCTTGTGGGAGAAATGCTTAGTGAACGCTAAGCATTTTTCCTTATCAAAAATAAGGGCATAGTGGATGCTAGGTTCAACAGTTTAATAATTTTAAAACAACGATAAAATAAAATATCATGCTCTAGTATAGTGGTCACTAGGATCCCACCATACTTTCTCCAAAACTTAAATCCCATCATTGATATTGTGTTTATATTTCATATGATTGTAGTGAAATCTCATTGGAATGGAATTGTAGATGGTATTACATCAACCTTAAACCTCAAAACTATGTAATCCAAGTTGACTCCTCTGCATCAACATACAGTAGAACCCCCTTTCCCTCAACATATCCATCATAGATTCGGGCCATTTTTCAACTTGCTAAACCCCAACCTTGTTGCAGCCTTTGCACCACCACTTATTAGAATGTTTGTCAGTGAGTTAACCCTCATCCCCCAAATTCATAGGAAATGAGCTTTTTGTTGTAAAGTGAAAATAAATTATTACAAACCTTAGCCAGTAAATATCTTACTACACATTACTTCTTATTTTTGTTTAATGCTTCTAGCTTATATTTACAGTGTAACATTACCAAAATAACTCAATTTTATTAAGGAAATTAAGCCTACAAATACGAAGTACATTAAACAATCAAATACACAAATATTAAAGCAACAAAACCCACTATAATCAAATTTGGAGTGCTCCTTTTTATTCAATGAAAGACCCATAAAGATTTAAGCCATTGTTCGAAATCATACCTTAAAAAAACAAATAACCAATACACTATAAATAAATAAAACATACGCAAAAAAATTACTTCCTTCGATCAATCCTCGGAATCTTGACCTCTCCTTAATCGATCTCTCGATAGTAAATCCTTGGGATACTTTCCCTCGATAATTCTCCCAACAAATAAACACATACCCATAATCTCCATCACATATCTAGCAAGTTGTTTCTCATGGATCGGTGCATAATGACCTTTGAAATTTCAATAATATCATCCAACAGGATGTTCCCGAGTATGTTTAATGGTTTTCATCTTTTTCCTATCATGTTTAGGTTCCTTCAGGGATTTAATCACCAAGCAACTACGTTGGGAACAATTGTAACTTTTTCCTAATGATTTTGTACAGTGAGCTTCACGGTAACCCTCAAACCCTTCCAATCTCTTATAGTCTCCTTTGCAATGTCTTCTCTAATTTTCTTTGGTGAAATACCCAAAGGACCAATTTTAGGGGCCAATGAAGAGGCCACTCCAACTTCTCCTCATGTCACATGAGGAAAAACCTCCACAACCTAAGATGGGTCTAAATTTGGTGGCATTTTTCCTCAACCCTTTGAATCATGCCTCTTCCGAAAATCCTCTACAACTTCATGTCTTCTTGCTAAAAGGGAAGACTAGGAAAAACCATTCGTCTTTGTTTGTACTTGGATTTGTTTTCTTTTTTAAGTAATATATGTTGTTATTTATTAGAGTGATTAAGTTACATGAGGGATCAAGCCTTACATAGTTCCCATAAGGTATATTGTTTGAAACACATAATTCACATCAGATCTTGTGGGAGAAAATGTTTAGTGAATGCTAAGCATTTTTCCTTATCTAAAATAAAGGCATAGTTATTTAGGTTGAGCAGTTTAATAATTTAAAAAAAATGATAAAATAAAAGATCATGCTCTAGTTTAGTGTTTCTAGAACCCATCATACTTGCTCTGGGAACCGAAAACCCATCATCGATATTGTGTTTCTATTTTATATGATTTTAGTTAAATCTCATTGGAATGGAATTAAAGATAGTCTTACATAAACCTTAAACCTAAAAGCTACGTAATCCAATTTGACTCCTCTACATTAACTTCCAACAAAACCCTCTTTCCCTCAACATAACCATCAAATATTCAGGCCATTTTCCAACTTGCCAAACCCCAACCTTGTTCCACCTTTGCACCACCACTTATGAGAATGTTTTTCAATGAGTTAAGCCTCATGCCCCAAATTCATAGGAAACGAGCTTTGTCTTGTAAAGTGAAAATAAATTATTACAAACCTTAGCCAATAAATATCTTACTAGACGTTACTTCTTATTTTGGTTTAATGCTTCCAACTAATATTTACAAGTGTAACATTACCAAAATAACTCAGTTTTATTAAGGAAATTAGGCCTACAAATACAAAGTACATTAAACAAGAAAATACACAAACATTAAATAAGCAACAAAACCCACTATAACCAAATTTGGCGTGCTCCTTTTTATTCAATGAAAGACCCATAAATATTTAAGCCATTGTTCCCCAATCAAACCTTAAAAACAAACAAATACCCAATACACTAAAACTCAATAAAACATACCCAAAACAAAATTGCTTCCTTCTAATCAATCCTTTGGAATATCGACCTCTCCTTCATCAATCTATGATTGTAAATCCTTGGGATACTTTCCCTTGATAGCGCTCTCGACCAAAACAAACGTACCAAAAATATCCTTCACGGTTTCGCAAGATGTTTAGCCATGGATTAGGGCTTCACGACCTTCGCAATTTTAATAATATCGTCTAATGAGATGCTACCAAGTATGTTTAATTTTTTATCTTTTTCCTGCCATGTTCGGGTTCCTTTAGGGATTTAATCATCAAGGAAACTATCCTCCTGTAACACAAGCAAACACATCCACAACCTGAGATGGGACCAAATTTAGCTAAATTTTTCCTCAACCCTTTGAACCATGACTCTTCCACAAATCCTCTACAACTTTTCGGCCTAATGTTAAAGGGAAGAATAGGAAAAAGCCTACATCTTTATCTGTACTTAGACTTAGGATAGTTATCTTTTCTTTTTTAAAGTAATATATGTTGTTATTTCTTAGAGTGATTAAGGTACATGAGTGTTAAAGCCTTAAATAGTTCCCAAAAGGTATATTGTTTAAAACACATAATTCACGTCGATCTTGTGGGAGAAAATGATTAGCGAATGCTAAGCGTTTTTTCCTTATCAAAAGTAAGGGCATAGTGAATGTTAGGTTCAACAATTTAATAATTTTAAAAAAATGATAAAATAAAACATCAAGTTCTAGTTTAATGGACTCAAGGATTTCATCATTTTTTCTATAGAATTGAAAACCCGTCATTGATATTGTGTTCATAATTTATTTAATTGTAGTGAAATCTCACCGGAATGGAATTGTAGTTGGTCTTACATCATCCTTAAACATCAAAAGTAAGTAATCCAAGTTGACTCCTCTGCATGAACTTCTAGTAGAATGCCCTTTCCTCAACATAGCCATCAAAGATTTAATCCATTCTCCAAATTCCAAAACCCCAACCTTGTTGCAGCCTTTGCACCACCACTTATGAGAATGTTTGTCAATGAATTAAGCCTCATGCCCCAAATTCATAGGAAATGAGATTTTTCTTGTAAAGTGAAAATAAATTATTACAAACATTAGCCAGTAAATATCTTACTACACATTACATCTTATTTTTTTATTCTTCTAACTGATATTTATAGTCTAACATTACCAAAATAACTCAGTTTTATCAAGGAAATTAGGCCTATAAATATAAAGTACATTAAACAAGAAAATACAAAAACATTAAATAAGCAATGAAACCCACTATAACCAAATTTGGTATGCTCCTTTTTATTCAATCAAATACCCATAAATATTTAAGCCATTGTTCCCCAATCAAACCTTAAAACAAACAAATACCCAATACACTAAAACTCAATAAAACATAGAAAGTAAAATCGCTTCCTTCTGATCAATCCTCTAGAATCTTGACCTCTCCTTCATCGATCTCTAATAGTATATCCTTTGGATCCTTGTCATTGAAAATGCTCTTGACAGAAATACACTTACCGAGAATCTCCTTCGCATATCCGTAAGATGTTTTTCCATGTATCGGTGCATCATGTCCTTCACAATTTTAATATTATCATTGAACTAGATGTTCCCCATATGTTTAATGTATTTCATCTTTTTCCTGTCACGTTCAGGTTCCTCCAGGAATTTAATCACCAATGCAATTGCACTGGGAACAACTATAACTTTGGCCTAAGGATTTTGTATAGTGAGCTTCACGGTAACCCTCAAAACCTTCCAATATATTGAAGTCTCCATTGTAATGTCTTCTCCAATTTTCTTTGGTGAAATACCCAAAGGACCAATTTTAGGGGATAATGAAGAGGATTCTCCAACTTCTCCTCATGTCACACAGAGGAACACCTCGACAACTTGAGATGGGTCCAAATTTGGTGGCATTTTTCCTTAACCCTTCGAATTGTGCCTCTTCCGCAAATCCTCTACAACTCCACAACCTCTTGCTAAAAAGGAAGACTAGGAAAAACCCTACATCTTTATCTGTACTTTGAATTAGGGTTGTTCTATTTTCTTTTCTTTTTTAAGTAATATATGTTTTTATTTCTTAGATTTATTAAGGTATATCAGGATAAAGCCTTACATAGCTCCTATAAAGTATATTGTTTGAAACACATAATTCACATTGCATCTTGAGGGATAAAATGCATATCAAACGGTAAGAATTTTTTCCTTATAAAAAATAAGGGCATAGTGGATGCTAGGTTCAACAGCTTAATAATTTTAAAACAATGATAAAATAAAAGATCATGCTCTAGTATAGTGGTCACCTTGGGATCCCACCATACTTACTTGAACTGAAATCCCGTCATCGATATTGTTTTTATAGTTGATATGATTTTAGTGAAATATCATTGGAATGGAATTGTAGATGGTCTTACATCAGCCTTAAACCTCAAAACTACGTAATCCGAGTTGACTCCTTTGCATCAAATTCTAAGAACCCCCTTTCCCTCAACATAGCCATCATAGATTTGGGCCATTATTCAACTTTCCAAACCCCAAACCTTGTTGTATCCTTTGCACCACCACATATAAGAATGTTTGTCAATGAGTTAACCCTCATCCCCCAAATTCATAGGAAACGAGCTTTGTCTTGTAAAGTGAAAATAAATTATTACAAACCTTAGTGAGTAAATATCTTACTACACATTAATTCTTATTTTGGTTTAATTCTTCCATTAATATTTACAGTTTAGTATTACCAAAATAACTCAATTTTATTAAGGAAATGAGGCCAACAAATACAAAGTACATTAGACAAGAGAATACACAAACATTAAATAAGAAATAAAACACACTATAACCAAACTTGGAGTGCTCCTTTTTATTCAATGAAAGACCTATAAATATTTAAGACATTTTTCCCCAATCAAACCTTAAAAACAAACAAATACCTAATACACTAAAAATCAATAAAACATACCCAAAAAAATCACTTCCTTCCGATCAATCCTTCGGAATCTTGACCTCTCCTTCATCAATCTCTGATTGTAAATCCTTGGGAAAATTTCCCTCGACAATAAGCAGCGACAAAACACATGTACCCAGAATCTCTGTCACGAGATCCCGCAAGATGTTTTTCCATGGATCGGTGCATCATGACCTTTGAAATTTCAATAATATTTTCCAACGAGATGTTCCGAGTATGATTAATGGTTTTCATCTTTTTCTTATCACGTTCAAGTTTCTTCAGGGATTTAATCACCAAGGCAAATACATTGGAAACAGTTGTAACTTTGGTCTGATGATTTTGTATAGTGAGCTTCACGGTAACACTCAAACCCTTCCAATATCTTGCAGCCTCCTTTGCAATGTCTTCTCTAATTTTCTTCATTGAAAGACTGAAAGGAACAATTTTAGGGAACAATGAAGAGGCTGCTCTAACTTTTCCTCATGTCACATAAACGAACACCTCGAAAACCTAAGACTGTTCCAAATTCGGTGGCATTTTTCCTCAACCCTTTGAATCGTGCCTCTTCCAAAAAACCTCTACAACTCCACATCCTCTTGCTAAAAGGGAAGACTAGGAAAATCCCTTTGTCTTTATTTTTACTTGGACATAGGTTTGTTCTCTATTTTTTTATTTAAATAATATATGTTGTTATTTCTTAGAGTGATTAAGGTACATGAGGGATCAATCCTTATATAGTTCCCATAAGGTATATTGTTTGAAACACATAATTCACATCGGATCTTGTGGGAGAAATTTTTTAGTGAACACTAAGCATTTTTTCCTTATCGAAAGTAAGGGCATAATGGATGCTAGGTTCAATAGTTTAATAATTTTAAAACAGCAATAAAATAAAAGATCATGCTCTAGTTTAGTGGTCACTAGGATCCCATCATACTTGCTCTGGAACTAAAAACGCATCATCAATATTGTGTTTATAGTTCATATGATTGTAATGAAATATCATTGAAATAGAATTTTAGATGGTCTTACATCATCCTTAAACCTTAAAACTACATAATCCAAGTTGACTCCTTTGCATCAACTTCCAGTGAACCCCCTTTCCCTCAACATAGCCATCATAGATTCAGGCCATTCTCCAACTTGCCAAACCCCAACCTTGTTGCAGCCTTTGCACCACCACTTATGAGAATGTTTGTTAATGAGTTAAGCCTCATGCCCCAAATTCATAGGAAACAAGCTTTGTCTTGTAAAGTGAAAATAAATTATTAAAAACCTTAGCCAGTAAATATCTTACTAGACATTACTTCTTATTTTGGTTTAATGCTTCTAACTAATATTTACAGTCTAACATTACCAAAATAACTCAATTTTATTAAGGAAATTAGGCCTACAAATATAGAGTACATTAAATAAGAAAATACACAAACATTAAATAAGCAACAAAACCCACTATAACCAAATTTGGCGTGCTCCTTTTTATTTAATGAAAGACCGATAAATATTTAAGTCATTGTTCCCCAATCAAACCTTAAAAATAAACAAATACCCAATACACTAAAAATCAATAAAACATACCCAAAACAAAATTGCTTCCTTCTTATCAATCCTATGGAATCTCGACCTCTCCTTCATTGATATCTGATTATAAATCCTTGGGATACTTTCCCTTGATAGTTCTCTTGACAGAAACACAAGTACCAAAAATATCCTTCATAGTTTTTGCAAGATGTTTAGCCATGGATCTAGGCTTCATGGCCTTCACAATTTCAATAATATCATCCAACGAGATGTTATAGGTATGTTTATTTTTTTTCATCTATTTCCTGTCACATTTAGGTTCCTTTAGCTCTTTAATCACCAAGGTAACTACGCTAACAACAACTATAACTTTGGCCTAACAATTTTTTACCTTGAGTTTTACGGTAACCATTAAAACCTTCCAATATCTTACAATCTCCTTTGCAATGCCTTCTTCGATTTTCTTCGGTGAAAGAACCAAAGGACCAATTTTAGAGGTCAATGAAGAGGCCACTCGAACTTCACCTCCTGTCACATGGATGAACACATCCACAACCTAAGATGGGTCCAAATTCGGCTGTATTTTCCTCAACCCTTCAAACTATGCCTCTTTCGTAAATCCTCTACAACTCCGTGACCTCTTGCTAAAAGGGAAGACTAGGAAAACCCTACGTCTTTATATGTACTTGGAATTAGGGTTGTTCTCTTTTGTTTTTTTTTTTAAGTAATATATGTTGTTATTTCTTAGAGTGATTAAGGTACAATATTAAAGGTAGGTAAAAAAATTCCTATTGTTTGGGTCCTACATTATTAAAGGTAGACAATTTTTTTCTTATTTTTTTCCTATGTTGTTATTTCTTAGAGTGATTAAGGTACATGAGGGATCAATACTTACATATTTCCCATAAGGTATATTGTTTGAAACACATAATTCACATTGGATCTTGTGGGAGAAAATGCTTAGTGAACACTAAGCATTTTTTCCTTATCGAAAGTAAGGGCATAGTGGATGTTAGGTTTACATGATTTAATAAGTGAAAACACCGATAAAATAAAATATCATGCCCTAGTTTAGCTGTCGCTAGGCTCCATGTTAGGAATTAGTGAACAAATATGTGGAAACAATTCCTCAAATCACAAATGATAGGAAACTATTTAGCAAAATTATACAAGCATAAATACAACATAAATAAATAATGCACAAAAGAAGACAAGACAAGATTTAACATGGTTCACCCTATGTGGGCTACGTCCACCAAGAACTTATTCTGATTTTATTATCAACAAGAGTAAACTAACTCTCATAGTCTTCGCTCAGTTATGAACTCACAACATAATTCCAAATATGTTAAACCACATCTAAACGACAATTGACACCCAATTTCTCAAAATTTATGACTCTTGATCACCTCTTGATCACTAAGACTCAATACCTCATGAACACTCAATATATATTTAAGATACCCTAACACCTCTATTTATAAGATTACAATCCTTTTAATAAGTCCTAAATCCGACCCTAGAAGTTTGAAAGTCATAATCTTTCATCTTCCCATGGCTGGAAAAAATGTCACGATGTTGACAACCAATTAACAACAATGTCACAACAACGTCACAACAAACAAATGCAGAATAATCCTAAAGTCTCCAAAATTAACCCTTTAAATTCCAACACTTCAATACTGATTCTAGAAGACCAAAATAGGATCCAAACCCCAAAAATCTCCCACTTGGAGATTGTTTCCATTGAGAAAAGTTCTCAACCCTTCATTATCAACCATGAAGGCCAATTAAAGTTGAACATAATTTCAATTTCTTCCTTGTGAATACCTTGGTCATCATATCTCGCAAGATTCTGATTGGTATGAGTATTTTTCAGCTTCAACTTATCTTCTTTCAAAGCTCCCCGATGAAATGATATCTCAATTGAATGTGCTTCGTTGTAGAGTGGAAAGTGGAGTTTTTCACCAAATGAATAACACTATGAATATCACTGTTTAGTCTCTAAACTTCCCTCTTATGACCCAACTCATCAAGAAACTATTATAGCCAAATCATCTCCTTGCTTTCCTCTGATGAAGCAACATACTCAGCCTCTGTGGTTGACAAAGCCACAACCTTTTGTAACCGTGAAATCTATCTCATCACTTTGTATCACCAACTATAAATACATAACCTTTCGTGCTCTTCATGTTGTCCAAATATCTTTCCATGTCCAAATCTACATAACCACACAATGTTGCATCTGATCCACCGAAACATAATGTTTCTCCCATGGTCCCTCTCAAATACTGAAGGATCCACTTCACTTCCTATCAGTGCTCTCTACCTGGATCACTCATAAACCTACTCAATACTCCCCTTTGCATGGGAAATTTCAGGCATAGTACATACCATAGCATACATCAAGCTACCAAAGGAGTACCCTAGACATCTAAATTCTATCTTCCTTAATCTTGGGACTCTCCTCCTTTGATAATTTAAAGTGACCTGCCAAAGGAGTACCAACCGATTTAGCATCCTGCATACTAAACCTCTCCAAGACCTTCTTTATGTACTCTTCTTGAGATAATATCAACTTCCTCTCCTTCCTATTCTGATTTATTCTCATACCAAGGATTTTTTTTTCTGCCCCCAAATCCTTCATAACAAAGGAGTCACCTAGTTTCTTCTTGAGTACCTTTATTTCCTACATGTTCTTCCCTGTAACAAGCATATCATCCACATACAAGCACAAAATATTATAACTACCATCAATAAACTTATTGATGTGCATGCAATGGTCTGAGTGACACCTGGAGTAACTTTGCTCCTACATAAAACTTTCAAACTTCTTGTACCAGTGCCGTGGAGCTTATTTTAGGCCATACAATCTCTTCTTCAATTTGCACACTAACCTGACATTCCCTTTGACCTCATAAACTTGTGGCTTGAATATACAATTCCTCCTCTAACTCACCATGAAGGAATGCAATCTTCATATCCAACTTCTCTAAGTGTAGGTCTTTTACTACTACTAAACTAAGAACAGTCCTAATAGAAGTCATTTTAACAACAAGAAAAAAAAATCATCAAAGTCTCTACCTTTCTTCTATACAAATCCCAACCAAGACTTGTATCTTTTTCTTCCTCCATCTTCCTCTTTGATTTTGTATACCCACTTGTTCTGCAATGCTCTCTTTCCCTCGGGTAGCTCCACCAAATCCCAAGTCTGGTTCTCCATAAGAGATCTATGCTCTTCATCCATGGCCTGCTCCCACTTCTTCTTGGCATCTACCTAAACTTCTTCCTCAAAGAACTTTGGATCTCCAATGTCAGTGAGAAATAAATAATTCAAATATGGAGTAAATCATTCAGGTTCCCTTCTTACCCTAGAAGACCTTCTCACCTCAGGAGTTTTGGGTTCCTGATGAATAGGTTATTAAACTGGTTGTGCTAGAACATGTTGCACCTGAATTGGACCCTTGAGAACCTTTCCATCTACAATATCATCTAACATTGTGTATTATTTATTTTATTCCTCTTTTTTTTTTTTCGCAACCGATCTTTATACATGAATTTTCCATTAAAGAAAATATCTCGAGACTGAAATATTTTCTTGTCCTTAAGACTCCAAACAAGGAAACCAAATTCATCCTCACCATATCCAAAAATGTACATTTCTCTAATTATCCTCTAACTTGGTTCTATCATCTTTATCAATTTGAAAAATACCTCACATCCAAATACTCTAAGAAACGAGTAATCAATTTTCTTACCATACCAAGCCTCCTCGGGTATACCTCCATCCAAGACCATAAAGTGTCCTCTGTTAATAAGATAAACAACTATGCTTACTTCAGCGTCCACCCAAAATATGTGAAAGCCCCACATGTAACCTCATGCACCTAGCACACTCCATGATTGTCCTTTTCATTCTCTCTGACACTCCATTTTCCTGTGGAGTCTTTGGAACTGGCCTTTTCCTTTGGATCCCATTTACCGAACAGTAATCAAGAAATTCATTGATGTAATACTCCCCTCCATTATCTAACCTCAGACATTTCAACTAGAGACATGTTTCATTCTCAACCAATGCTTTCCATCTTTTGAAATTTTCAAACATGTCGATTTATTTCTAATGCAATATACCCAAAATTTTCTAGTTGCATCATCAATGAAAGTGACATAATAACATGAATCACCAATAGTTACCTTAGCTAGCCTCCATACATATTTATACACTAACTCCAACTTATCCTCCTTTCGGTAGGTCCAACCTTGAGGAATCTCACCGCTTATGTTTACCATAAACATGGTCCTCATGGAAGTCCAAATATAACTCCTGTAATCTGGGCAACCTATCCTTTATAATGTGCATGCCCTTATGACTCATATGACCAAGTATTTGGTGCCACAAAGTTACATCTCTATATACAACAACTAAATTACAATAATCAACGCGCGGTGGTTAAATAAAAGTACCATTTTATTACCTCTTTCAACCACAAGAAATCCCTTGTTAACATTCCAATAATCCATTGTAAAACTAAGCTGCACAACCATCACTACCTAGATGACCCGCTAATATCAAGTTCCACCTCAACTTAGGCACATGCCTGACATCCTTAAGTAGCAATGTGTTCCCGTTCTACATTTTCACCTGAACACAACCTTTATCTACTATGTTGTATGGTTCATCATCAAAAATATATACATGTTCAAAATCTCTATGAACAAAATCAATAGAGTAATGTATATGTGGGGTGGCATGGAAATAATCCCCTCAATATAACACCCAAGACTCAACAATATTATATAAATAAAGAATTAAGTCATTCGAAAAACATCACATGCTTCCACATTTACTTCCTTAGTTTCCTCCTTATTATTCTAATCCCGAAGAGCCATGAAATCTTTCTTAACATGACCAATCTTCCCACGATTGCCAACATTCTAACTTTCTCTTGGAATTTTACCTTCTGCTATCATTTGAGTTCCCATAGTTACCTTTCCTCTGTTATTTTGTCTCGCTCTACTTTCCGTCATCAAAGAGTTTCCAGAAATAGAGGAATCTCTAGTGCTCTTCCTTCAAATTTCCTTGCTTAGGATCACACCTATTACATCTCTAAACTTCAGATTTTAATTATTGCAGACTGAATTACTTACACTGACCATAAACAAGTTGTCCCAACTATCCGGCAAGGAGCACAAAATCAACAAAGCCCTAACCTCACCATCAAAGTCAATTTTTACTAAGTTTACCATACTCACAACAATATTAAATTCATTCAAATGATTAGCAACAAAACCATTCTCGAGACATCTTCATATTAAATAAATTTTTCATCAAAATTATTTTATTAGAGGCAAATCGTTTTTCATATAAATTCCCAACTCACTCATGAGACTTTATGTGGTCTTCTCCTATGATATGTTGAAAGAAAATTATGATGCAAGGCATAAACAAATTTCCATGAGTGCCTTTCTATCTAGAAACTCACAATCCTCATCCGACATTATTGTATGTTTCTTTTCTTTTCTATCCAAAGGAACATGGAGGTCCTTCGATATAAGTAATCCTCCATTTACATCTTCCACAAACCAAAGTTACGCCCATTAAAGTTCTCAACCATCGATCTTCCCTCATCCGCCATATCTCCCACTCAAGATAAACTTTCCAAGTGATTTACCACTTTAGCAAAAACCCACCAAAGCTCTAATACCAGTTGTTAGGAATTTGTGAACAAATATGCAGAAAAAATTACTTAAATCACAAAGTAGTAGGAAACTATTTAGCAAAATTATACTAGTAGAAATATAACAACATAAGTAAATAATGTACAAAAGAAGACAAAACAATATTTAACGTGGTTCACCTAATGTGGGCTACGTCCACCAAGAACTTGCTCATATTTTATTATCAATAAGAGTAAAAAAAATATCATAGTCTTCTCTCAGTTATGAACTCACAACAAAATTCCAAAGATGTTAAACCACATCTAAACCACAATTGACACCTAATTTCTTAACCTTGATCACTCTTGATCACCTCTTGATCACTAAGACTCAAGACCTCTTGAACACTCAAGATATATTCAAGATACCATAACACCTCTATTTATAGGATTACAATCCTTTTAAGAAGTCCTAAAGTTGACCCTAGAAGTTTGAAAGTCATAATATTTCATCTTCCCACAATTGTAAAAACTGTCATGACGTTGACAACCAATTAACAAAAACTTAACACCAATGTCATAACAACGTCACAATAGATGAATGTAGAATGCTCCTGAAGTCTCCAAACTTAACTATTCAAAATCCAACACTTCAATACTGATTCCAGAAGACCAAAGATAGGCTCCATTCTCCAACACTCCCACCATTACTACCAGTCATTATAAATACCATACGTATATAGCTTTGGGTCGCTACTATGTTGTCATCTATTATGTAGTACTCACAAGACTTATTTCTTGTAACATATAATTCACATCTATTTTTATGAGAGAAAATGCATAACGACTGCTAAGATTTTGTACATATTGAGTGGAATGCCATAACCTATTGAATTGAATGGTATAGCTTAGCGGTCACTAGGATCCTACCTTTACCTCTTATCAATATAAATACTATCTTTATAGTTTTGGATTACTAGCCTTAATTTGTAGCTCCCATAAGATACATAGTTTTCAACTCATATTTTATCTCGTTTATAATAATAAAAATTCTTAGCACCCGCTAAGCTCATTTACTTATTGACAGAAACCTCTTCTCATTTTAAACACTATCATTACAATTTTGGATCCCTAGCCTTGGTATGTAGTTCTAATGAGATACATGGTTTTCAACTCATACTTCACATCATTTCTTATCAAATAAAATGTGTATGACCTGCTAAGCTCCTTTACTTAATTACAGAAATGACATATTAGACCCTAGGCTCAAAATTTTCTTATTTTGAAAATAGACATAAAATAATAAATCCTCTGTTTAGCTTAGCAACCACTAGGCTCCTACCTTTACCTATTCTCATTTTAAACACTATCATTACAATTTTGGATCCTTGGCCTTGGTATGTAGTTCCAATGAGATACATGGTTTTCAACTCATACTTCACATCATTTCCTATCAAATAAAATGTGTAGTGCCCGCTAAGCTCCTTTACTTATTGAAAGAAATGACATATCAGACCCTAGGCTCAAAAGTTTCTTATTTTGAAAGTAGACATAAAATAATAAATCACAGTTTAGCTTAGTGACCGCTAGGCTCCTACCTTTACCTCTTCTCATTTTAAACACTATCATTACAATTTTGGATCCCTAGCCTTGGTATGTAGTTCCAATGAGATACATGGTTTTCAACTCATACTTCACTTCATTTCCTATCAAATAAAATGTGTAGTGCCCGCTAAGCTCCTTTACTTATTGAAATAAATGGCATATCAAACCCTAGGCTCAAAATTTTATTATTTTGAAAGTAGACAAAAAAATAAATCACGATTTAGCTTAGTGATCGTTGGGCTCCTACCTTTACCTCTTCTCATTTTAAACATTATCATTACAATTTTAGATCCATAGCCTTGGTAAATAGTTCCAATGAGATACATGGTTTTCAACTCATACTTCACTTCATTTCCTATCAAATAAAATGTGTAGTTCCCGTTAAGATCCTTTACTTATTGATAGAAATGGAATATCAGATCCTAGGCTCAAAAGTTTATTATTTTGAAAGTAAACATAAAATAATAAATCACGGTTTAGCTTAGCGACCACTAGGCTCCTACCTTTACCTCTTCTCATTTTAAACACTATCATTACAATTTTTGATCCCTAGTCTTGGTATGTAGTTTCAATGAGATACATGGTTTTCAACTCATACTTCACTTTAATTCCTATCAAAGAAAATGTGTAGTGCTCACTAAGCTCCTTTATTTATTGACAAAAATGGCATATCAGACCCTAGGCTCAAATTTTCTTATTTTGAAAGTAGAAATAAAATAATAAATCATGGTTTAGCTTAGCGGCTACTAGGCTCCTACCTTTACCTCTTCTCATTTTAAACATTATCTGTAAAGTTGTGGATCGCTAGGCTTAGTATGTAGTTGCCATAAGAAAATGCTTAACAAGGAAAATGTTTTCAAGACATATTTCACATTGTTTCTTAACAAAGAAAATGCTTAGCACCCGCTAAGGTCCTTTACTTATTGAAAAAAATGACATATCAGACCCTAGGCTCAAATGTTTCTTATTTTGAAAATAGTTGTATAGTAACACTAACTGTAAGTCTTGGATCACTAGCCTTATTATGTATCGAAATATCTTGTTCAAACTTGCCATGTGGCACATTTTCATTGGATAATTAATTTACATAAGCACACACTATATCTAACAATGTAGAAATCAATTTTGATAAATAATGGTATGTAAATGTCGTATATTATTCTAATAATCTTCAAAACTATGTTTAGGATTTATTTCTTTAGTTTTTTTTTTTAAATATATTTTTTTTCTATGTTTGGTTCAATTATATGTTGTAAAATATATTTGTTATTATGTTTATATTATTATAGGCTATAGACAATGAAAAATGTTTAGTTTTTAATTTTTAAACCATAGAAAAATAAAAATAGGGAAATTTGAATTCCCCCACATTTTCGAGATATTTGAAATTTCAATATCCCGCTCTTTTGCTTTTAGAGGGGGAAATTTTTGGATATTTGAAATTTCAATAGCCCGCCCTTTTTCTTTTAGAGGGGAAAGTTTTCAAATATTTTAAATTTCAATAGCTCGCCCTTTTTCTTTAGATGGGGTAAGTTTTCAGATATTTGAAATTTCAATAGCCTGCCCTTTTGCTTTTAGAGGGGGAAAGTGAAAATTTCAAATTTTCGTATCCTGCTCTTTTTCTATTTTTAAATTTCTTTTTCGTGGAATGTGCTAAAAAATTATTAAATACCTCGAAAAAATATTGAGTAGGGTTTCATATTTTTCGATCAATCAAAAATCATGTCTACAAAATAAAAAAATACGTGTGGACCATAGATTGCAAGGCTGAGTGTTTGAATCCCAATTTTTTTGCATGTAATTATAATCTTGTTCGTAGAGAAAGGAACAAAAAGAAGCACAGAAAGGATGCACAGGACACACATGAAGGAGGATAACAATAGAGGTTGCGAAAAGAATCGTGATGATTGTTTCAATGAGATAGCAGATGGAGGTTTCATAGACAACATAAAGCACAAAATAATCCCAGATATTACTAAACCAGGTATTTATAGTAAAGGTGTACCTTTTTTATCATGGGATCTATTATCCAAAATTCACCCCCAGGGTAATTTTGATAACATGCATCAGATTATTCAGTCCCAAGAAAGTAAGATTGATTTGAGGCCCAAAATCATATTTTTTGGGGTCCCCTCGACCTTTTTCTAACTCCCCCACCCAAAAGAAATCCCAACAGGTTGAGAAAATGGAAGAAATGCAAAAAATAAGGTTGTAGGACTGTGTTAAGGCATTTCGGGTCTAAAGGGTTTGGGTCGTACTGAGGTTTGTTGTACCAAGCTTGGGGCCGAAAAAATGAAGAAAATCAGCTAAGTCCTAGTCCAGGCGGTCTGCGGGACAGTTGGGACATCGGGACACGTGGGACGCGAAAAGCTGAATCGGCCGAAAGAGGGAAAAATTTCCTAAGTCTTTTGTTTCACACGGTTTGGGACAGCTGGGACAAAGGTACGCGCGGGACGCGGATTGACTAGTTTGGCGCAAGTAGGTCCATTTCGGGTGGTTCGGAGATATTTGTCCCGGGCAGTCCGGGACAGTTGGGACAAAGGTATGTGAGGTACGCGTGGGGCGCGAATCGGCTAGTTTGCCGTAGGAACAGTCCATTTTGGATGGTTCGGAGATATTTTTCCCAGACAGTTTGGGACATCTGGGCCACAATTACGCGTGGGATGTGAAAAAAAGCCAAAGAGCCGCCAACGAATGGAATCTCGCCACGTGTCTTCACCTCAAACAGGAACAAGGAAGCCCTGAATCACGAAGTAGGAGATTTTCATCTAGGAAATTCGGGCCAAAATTATGTGAGGGACGCATGGGATGTGAAAAGGTGAAATGGCTGAAAAGAGACAAGGAGGCCCGCGGATGAATCAGAACGTGCCACGTGTCAGAAGGTTGAAAAGTTGCTAAGTGTTTGGCACAAGGTAAAAATGCGCCTCAGGCCCGAACCAATAAAATAGTGCCACGTGTCCAAGTTTAAGGGCCCAAAAGGAATTTTTAGAGGATGAACCCATGGATGAATCAGAGCCTGACACGTGTCATCCAAGTGGCAGAGCGTGGGAAAAAATTCAAATATTTTCCCGCCGATCCGTTTTGGCCTATTTTTGCCCTAAATCTTCAGATCACCATAACTTTCGATCCAAAGCTCGGATTTTCATAGTTCTTTATATCAATGGAAAGCTGGTGAAATTATCTACATGATTCTAGGGTCAATATTGCATTTTGGTTCAGTTTGGAGAGATAAAATCAAGAAACATCTCTGGCACATGGTAATGGCAGGTAACCGATTTTTTTAACAACTAGTTTTAATGCGATAATGGGTTGCATTCTTCTCAAAGATGGCCAAAAATGTCAGGGCATGGGTCTGTAAGGATACCCATGCTGTTTTAATGCATCTACATTCAATGAGGAATGGCTCCCACATTTTTTCATGTTTTCTCTCTCCTGGGCTCGACCCATGCATTGTAAAAAGCCAGATTTGGCTCATTTTTCAAAGGTTGTTCATATTTTCTACTCTGCTCTCCTTTCTTTTCTTCCCCAGGGTTGAAAATGGAGTTCAAACCTCCTCCCCTACTTTGTAATGGCATTTTTTGCCTTTTACCATTAAAATGATGTTCTGTGCAAACTTCTGGAGCAACAAAAACGTGTTTTGTGATGCATCTGTCCATCCTTGCTCGTTTTTGCTTGTTTTCTTCTTGCCTCTCTTCATTGCAGGTATTTGTGCACATTTAAATGTTCATTGCAAGGTTGGAGCTATGTTCATAGCAGTTTTGATAGATGTTCAACACTTTCCTTCTCTGGTGTATCACCGTTTTAGTGTAGGCTTTTTTTTTTTTCCTCTTTTCTCTCTCTCCCTATCTCCTTGGAGGTTAGATTAGGATTAGATTAGCTCACTGTCTTTGGAACATCTTGTGGCAGGTAGTTTAGGAAGAGGAACCAATCTTCTCTGGAGATTCCTTTCTCATTTTGCAAGTCCCACACTTGGAGAAAGGATTCAATGTTGTAATAATCACTGTTGAAAAATGGATGCTTAGAATGATCAAACTAGAAATCTGATCAACATCCGGGTGTCTTTGTGAATTCACACTAATAGGATCTATTAGTTTCTCTCGTAGTCAACTAGTTCTTGTGTTTTACATGACGACCAAGTCCAATTGTGATCCACACAAACCCTTCTTTGTCCTCCTAAATCGTGCTTCGTAGTCCACCCTTGATTTCCAATTTATTTTGATATTTGTGCAAAAATTCCTTGTTCTTCATGAAAACTCACTTTTTTGTGAGTTAATGAAAGAAATTTTAATCACTTTTCTTCTCTAGTTTGTATATCTATTTAACGCTTTCCCATTTCCACCATTCTATGTCTCTCTTTAGCTATTTTCATTTTGAATTTTTCATTTCTCATTCCTGTGATTGTTTTTAGGATAATGATAGATTCTGGCACAATCACCATAATTTTAAATTTATTTTAGTCAGGAGAACCAAAAATAGTCTAATGTTGTTCATCAAGATGATGCAAAGAAACCTAGATAACTAATGCATATTACATTTTTACATGGTTGTCACTTAGATATTTTAGGAAAATATATGAGGTTAAAAAATTAATTCAAAACTATAAAACTATATTAAGAATTCAATTATATGATAATTATTTCCATTCTATATATGATTCCATGTAGAATTAACCAAATGTAATGTCTTCATCATTTTTATGGTATGTACATTAGAAGTTAAACACATTATATATGCAATAATATTATTAAATATAATTTTAATCAATATGCATTTTATAATTAATATATTCTTCCTTTTGAGCCCACTAATCTATGCCAAAAATTAACATAGCTTTGAGGCTTCCATGATATAATTGGTTGTTTTGACAACCTATTTATGAAACCCAATTCTATTTCAAATTACATACAAGATTCTACACGTATATTTATATATACATTATATAAATTCTAGATTTATTTGTTATCATTTGTATCTTTTCAATATGATTTTTTTCTATGAATAAACTCTACCATAGGAAAAGTTGTCTACCCTAGTGTCTACTAGGCTATAATTCTAATTTGGAAAAAGCATTTGTATTCCTTGGCCCCTTGCAGATTAGTTGTTTTTATATAGGCAACACAACATTTTTTGGTCCTAGCAATCACTTTTGTTCTTCGCAGCTGTTATATTCGCAAAGATTAACAATTTAGATTTATAAAACAACTTCATTATGAACATGATATATTTACCTTTAAGAATAGATTAGTGACCGCTAGGATGCAATGAGTAGATGGTGTCATATGTAAAAACTTGTTTTATAGATTCTCAGACACAATTCTAAGTTTCCATATGATTTCATAACTGTAAAATAATTCTGCCAGAATCTTGTAAGAACTAGATAAAACTATACATTTACCTGTATAACATATTAAAGATACGATTTTACACATATATTTATGTATCCATTATATAAACACCAGATTTATTTGTTATCTTTTATAGATTTTCAATATGATTTCTAGCAAACATTAAGAATTTAGATGTATAACATTTATGAACATGATATATTTACCTTTAGGAATAGCTTAGCGGTCACTAGGGTGGAACGAGTAGATCGCGTTCTATTTAAAAACTTGTAGTATAACTTCTTGTTCGCTAGTCCAAGTTTATTTTCTTTTCCTAAATGTAAAAATATTATGCCTTTAAGTATAGCTTAGTGGTCACTAGGGTACAACGAGTCCAAGTCTATACATATACTATTACATAAATTAGATTTATTTTTTATCGTTTATATAAACTCCTTTTTGAATATGATCTAAATGAAAAATGTTTCCTACTCTAGTGACCGCTAGGATATAATTATTATTTGGATGAAGTCTTCATTTACCTTTTTAGACTCAAGGATAGGTGATTTTTTTATAGGAAACACACTTTTTTGGGTCAAGATTGATTTGTTATTTCTCTCGTGTTAAATACGCTTTGTTATTTTTAGGAAACACACTTTTTTGGGTCAAGCGATCATTTTCTTTACAACTAAGAATATCTTAGCAGCCACTAGGATTCATTAAGTATATTGTGTTGTATAAGCATTAAGACCTTATAGTGGGTTGGATTAAAAAATTAAATTAAAATAGTTTCAGCTAAGGGTGCTAGGTACTTCCACAATATAATATTTCAAGCTTAGTGGGTGTTATAATCTATCCAGTTACCCAATTATATTTTGAGCTTAGCATCCGCTAGCTTATGACACAACATAACATTTGGATCTTAGAAGTATCTAGGTTTCAGTAAAATAAAGTAAGATATTATAAGCATAGTGGTGGGTAGGTTATGCAACATAATAATATGATCTTAGTGAATACTGGTATTAAGAGCTTTAGCCGCTAGGTTATTCCACAACATATTATTTGGGTATTCAATTTGCTAGGTTATGTATCACAAACATGATATGTTATTTTAAATTAAGATATTTCAAGCTTAGCGCCCGCTAGGTTATGCTACCGTATAATCATTGGAACCTAGTGGTAGTAAGGATTTAAAAACTAAATTGAGGTATTAAGACCTTAGTGGCCACTAGGTTATGCCACAATATAACCCAATTATATTTTGAGCTTAGCATCACTAGCTTATGGCACAACATAATATTTGGATCTTAGAAGTCTCTAGGTTTCAGTAAAAGAAAGTAAGATATTATAAGCATAGTGGTGGGTAGGTTATGCAACATAATAATATGATCTTAGTGAATATGGTATTAAGTATTAAGAGCTTAGTGGCTACTAGGTTATTCCACAACATATTATTTTAAATTAAGATATTTGAGCTTAGCGCCCACTAGGTTATGCTACCACATAATCATTGGAACCTAGCGTTAGTTAGGATTTCAAAACTAAATTGAGGTATTAAGAGCTTAGCAAACGGATTCACTAGGTTATGCCACAATATAGTATTTGGGTACTCAATTTGCTAGCTTATGTATCACAAACATTATATGTATCAAATAAAATATATATATATATATATATATATATATATATATATATATATATTAGATGAATTCATTCTATGATTTTAAGATTTTAAACTAGGATATTTTGATGATAAGTCTTGAAAAAAAAGTACATGAGGAACCAGTCCATGATAAGTCTTCTAGCAGTGGACTCCCATGATGATTACAAGAAACTTATCTTACTAAATATATGCCAAAATATGGGGAAGAGTTGTAATCAGCTTCACTTCACCCACAAATACTTCCTATATCTATACACTTTGCTATACAGATGGCCATTCCAACCTTAATAAAAAACTAAAGACAAATTCATCCAGAAAGATTAGGCCATTTGGCCTCTCAATCTACACCTCATCGATGATCTTGACACATCACATCCCCTTTACTTTGATCAAAGAGGAGGAGGAAGAATCGACACAACATTTCACACATTTTCACTTTAGTGCAAGTAGGGAGTTCTATACCCTTGATTTTATGCAACTACCTCCAAACCACGTGTAATCATCTGCATCCCCATGTCAAGGCATGGACATGATATTGAAGGCTAACTAGATGCTCTTCAACTTCTCATTCTCCTTATGCAAGATAAAATACCCCAAAGAGTTGGACAATATGTTTTTCACGCTCAACCCTTGAGCCATGTCAAAAAAAGCATTCCTTCACCTTTGGAATGGTTTGGGTCAAGCATTAGCTTGTGCATGCTCTCAAAAATATCACCATCATCTTCTTCTTTGAATCACTCTGTGACTAACTAGACCTTCTTGAGCCAATTCTACATAGTTGTGTTCTAAATTTTCCCATCCATCCAAGAAGTAAATGATTCCCTAGCATCCTTTTTATCATAGCTCTCTACCTCTTCCTGCTAGGACCACACTCCATCATTACCCAAGAAACCACCAACACCCCTGTCACCTTTGTCAGAGAGATAAGAAGCACAATGACCAAAGATGAAAAGTGGAAAGGGGTAGTGAAATTTCAGCCAACCAGAGATATAAAGCCACAAATGCACAACACATGAAAGGAGGTAAGTGTGATAGTATAGAAGATCATCGATTAGATATCCTTATCATAAATATCACACTTCCCATTAAGACTCTTAAATGTCCAATGCCATCTTACATGTTGCATGTGTATAACCCTTAATCAATTCCATCTATCACATGAATGTAAACTATCGATGTCATAAATGACCATTAAAGTCACAGATGCCATATCCTCTTGTAAGTCACTACGTTTTGACAAATTAAAGTAAGTTGTTTTGAGCTTATCGACCTCTAAGTTAATCAACCATGTTAACTTTGGAGAAATGTATAACAATCAAGATCTGTATAAATTAGTAAGACTTTATTGTATGATTTTAAGATTTCAAATTAAGATATTTCAAGGATATACCCACTATTTTATGCCATCACACAATCTTTACATCCTATCGGTGGTTAGGATTTGATAAATTAAATTAAGATATTTTCAACATAGCGGCCACTAGGTTATGCCACAACATAATATTAGGATCTTAGTAGTCTCTAGGTTTCAACAAAAGAAAGAGAGAACTTAAGAATATAAATATTTTGAGCTAAAAAATCAATAGTATTTAACAAACAAAAGAAAGACATTGACTTTGGAGATCCTTATAGCAATCAAGACCAATATAAATTAGTTGAATTTTTTGTATGCATTTAAGATTTGGAATTAAGAATATTTTGAGCTTAGCACCTGCTAGGTTATGCTACCACATAATATTTGGATACTACTAGGTGGTTTCAGATACTTTGAGCTTAGCAGCCGGTAGCCTTTGCCACAACATATTATTTGGAGATTGAACTCGCTAGGGTTCAATAATTCATAGTTATGATATTTTATAGCATAGTTAACAAATTACAGGAAGATATTTATAACTTAGCTGATGCTAGTTTAAACAATGACATAATATATGGAGGTTATGGTTGATAGGATTAAAAAATTAAATTAACATATTTTGAACTAAGTGGAGACTAGGTACTTCCACAATATATTATTTTGAGCATAGTGGTTGTTATCATTTAACATGTTATTGAATGATATTTTGAGCTTAATGTCCTAGATTATGACACAACATAATATTTGGTGCTTAGCGCTCACTAGGTTTAAACAAAAGAAATAAGATATTATTAGCTTGGTTGTTGGTGGGTTATGCCAAAACATAATATTTGGATCTTAATGGTGACTGGGATTTAGAAAATTTGAATCAACATAGTTTGAGCTTAGCGGTCATTAGGTACTTAAACAATATATTATTTTGATCTTCGTGGCCTGCTAGGTTTTTCCACAACATGTTATTTGGTGATTTCATCACTAGGGTTTAATAATTCATAATTAAGATATTTTACAACATCTAGCAAATTAGAGGTAGATATTAATAACTTTTTTCTAGTGCTAAACCCACAATATAATATTTTGAGTTTAGTTTTTACTACCACCTAACTAGTAAGAAAATTATATTTTGATATTAGACAATGGTACGTTATGCCACACCATAAATTTTTGGAGCTTGGTGGTCACTAGGTTTTATCAAAATAAAGTAGGATACTCTCATCTAAGAAGCCGCTAGGTTATACCAAGACATAAAATTTGGAGCATAGTGATCTTAAGGATGTAAGAAAACTCATTAACATATTAGGAGCTTAGCCATGACTATGATATGCCAAAACATAAAACTATTTGGAATTAGAGTAAAAGGGGTTTTCCCAAATGACCCACATACTTGCACAAAAAATCCCTCATGGCTAGGTATTATAGTGAAACAAGAAGAGAACAATCCCTGTATGCAATAAAAAAAAAAAAAAAACCAAAAATTCCCAAACTAGACAAAGCCAAATTACATTTTATGGATATTCATGAGAGTAGTTTCTTCATCCTTAGCATCGGCAGTAGGCCTTCCTTGAACCAACACATCCACTAACTTAATGTGTTCTAGGAAGTCTTCATTGATTTTCATCTAGGTCATGACCATGTGACTTTTCCATTCCTTGATAGTAGATACTTGAGTGAAACATAATCTTGATGGCCTCATGTGGATCAGGAGAGATCTTCTCTAAATGCTCCTTGTGTTTTAGAAGCTGCAGTGGGGGAGCCCATTTTCTATGACAAAAGGAGAATCAGGGTAAACCGAGGAGAGATCCCATAACACATATGGAATTTTTGAGTCCATGCTAACTTCCATGCAAAAAAGGTGGGAGGGAAGTCACACATGCTTCCGTGATCAGGTGATTTGAGATGGTTGTAGCCATTACAATGTTAGTGGAGATGAGAGGAGAAGCCAAGAGAAGCATTGCAAGAGGTGGAGAGGAAGTAGATGTTGGGTCCAAAAAGTGGTTTAGAGACCTTAGAGAGTGCTCTCGAGGTGTCCGAGGGAGGGTTATGAGACACCCAGAGAGAAGATGAGGGATACCTAAGAAAAAGAACGGGGCTAATGATCATGATGTCTGAATCGGAGTCGGAAAAGGAGACCAAGGTGGTGGTGATGGATGATGGATATAGGGAGGTTAGTTATGGAAGGAGGGGGACATGAAATTTTTCTCCTAGATTATAGGGGAAGCATGAGATTTATTTTTTGGGAAGCTTCCATTTTAAAGAGAAAATACAAAAGGCCTTGGTGTAGGAAAGGACCATCATCTTCTATAGCCATTTTAAGGGACTTCTCAAGCAATTGAAATAGAAAATTCACAAATTTTACCTTCGATCATGTCAAAGATGCACAAGAAGAAAAATATGAGGTCCATAGATCACTTTGTAGCATTTGAAGTGAAGTACCTCCTCAATTTCTCAACAACCCTATCCCAAGGTTGTGGAAGTGAGTCCATTCATAGCCCAAGTGATACATTGTCATATTTTCACCAGGATATAGGAAATCATCCATCTCCTCCTAAAGAGCAGTGTTGAAAATAAATGTCTCCCTCCATGGGGAGCCCCATTCATGCAGTGTAATGGACTCTATCAAAATAATAAATTTAGTCTTTCCCACTTTGACTCTTCCTTTCTTCCAGGTTTCAACACACTGCACGTTACTCGAGATAGAGTGACCAGACAATCTTTCCATAAATGACGTAACACCACCATCATGTAAAATATTCCATACTATCGGGTTGGCCTTGACCTCTTCATAGGAAGAAGGCTTGATGCATTTTTAGTGCTACCCATAATGAACAGGATTTTTTGATAGTGATTTCCAAAGGCCCGATATAGATGATGCTTAAATAGAGATGTTGAGCACCTTCATTCCAATCTTCAACTCATGTCTCCAAGATTTCTAATTGAATTATGTCCTAATTAGTAATAGTCATTAATTGATCCCATCCATCACATGAACGTAATCTATGAATGTCATAAATTCCCAAAAAAATCCACAAATGCCTTATCCTCTTTCCGCTACCAAAAGAGGTTATGCCTCAACATAACCTAACAAATTTTAATCTTAGTTAATGTTCATCCAACCCCAACATTAATTAGTTAATGTTCTTGCAATTACTGCATTTAGTGGAGGTTGAAGGTTTGAATGTTAGCAATATTAGATGTATTTAGTTAATATATATTATAAAGGAAGAATATGCAAACAAAATGAAGCAAGGTGAAATAACTAACATTGTTAGACATGATTTCATATTGTATAGATTATCAGACAACAAATCATAAAGCAATATCTTATTAGAATTTATTTATTGACACTTCTATTTGTTACATTTAGGTTCTCCAAGGTTGTTCATTCTACACATGGAAATGAAGTGGGTAAGCACAGAGATGTTATAGGAGCAAAAACACTTGTGATGGGAATTTTTTGTGAGATTTGGTAAGGTGATTTCACAAAACATTGTTTGACTTGGAATAAGATGGGGATGGTGTTGTCTAGAAAAAAATGCATCCCCATGAGTCCTCTCCATCCGGGGTCTGATTTTTTCAATGGAGAGAAGTAGTGTGTTTAGTTCAGACCAAGATAAAATTAAATGTAGATACAATTACATGTATGGAAAGAATAATATCCTTATTGGGTTTGTGTTCTCTTACATGTACAATTACATTCACAATTATAGGTATAATTATAGGTACATGACAAGAATAATATACTTTTTCATCTTTTAACTAGCCTCGTGGATGTTAAAATTTCTTCTTATATTGAACCCTTACGTGACTTTAGATTGGTGTGGGTATATATATTAACTTGAATCAATATTTTTTTTTGTAGGTATAGTTGGAAAGTTGGTTGTTTATATTACTTCAAGTGCATAGTGGTCACTTTCATTTAACAAGTTATTGAATGATATTTTGAACTTAGCATCCACTAGCTTATGACACAACATAATATTTGGATCTTGTGGTCTCAGGGTTTTGACAAAAGAAAGTGAGATATTATTATGATTTTAGTGGTCACTGGGATTTAACAAATTAAATCAACCTAGTTTGAGCTTAGCGGGTGAATGTATTTGAAGAATATAATATTTTGAGCTAAAGAGTCACTACCATTTAACAAGCTAAAGAAAGACATATTGAGTTTAGTTTCCACTAGTATCTCAGTGTTAATCTCGTAATGAACTTCCTCCTGGTTGGAGGATTGAATTGATATAACAAAAAAAAGGTATAGTAGTTTGGGATTGAAGTGAAATTTGTAACCTATTTTTTAAATTTGTTACTACTCGAACAAAAGTGTGACTAGCGTTGTGGATGTTAGAAGTTCTTATTATTGAAAGGATTGAAAGATTTTTAATTACTACAAAATTCCTTTTATGTTGTACTTATAATATGTTGTTGTTTGAATGAAAAAATATTGAACATGTTTCTAAAATAGTCTAGTGTGTTTTAAACGTCCTAGATCAATTGCTTTCACAAAAATGCTTTTCTTACATGCATTGATGGAGATCAATGACTACAATGCTTAAGTATAACACATGACATATCAGTTATTGGACCAAACATATTCATTTTCAAAACATATGTTGTCTTGCAAAGGATTTCTGGAGGAAAAATTGGACTAAGGATTTACTCCCCAAGGTCAACAACATGAAGACTATTCTGCCTTAACTGGAATTGAATTGTAAAGATTGGAGGAAAAAATTGTATTTATTTGAAATATTTGTTACTTACTACAAAATACCTTTTATGTTGTACTTATAATATGTTGTTGTTTGAATGAAAAATATTGAACGTGTTTCTAAAATAATTTGATGTCTTTTAAATGTCCTAGATCAATTGTTTTCACATAAATGCTTTTCCTACATACGTTTATGGAGATCAATGACTATAATGCTTAAGTATAACACCTGACATATACGTTCTTGGACCAAACATATTCATTTTCCGAACATATGTTGTCTTGAAAAGGATTTGTAGAGGAAAATTTTGATTAAGGATTTACTCACCAATGTCAACATGTTTTTTTGGTTAGTTGTTCAAAACAAGATTTTAACACTAGACAATGTGAGAAAGGATACAATTAATAATTGGACCATAAGAAATATCCTTAAAGATACTAAAGAAATTTTTTTGAAAGAGTTTGATAAATGTAATTAATTATTCACACCCCGAGAAAGGGTAATAAATGTGTGGATTATCTTGCCAAATTGGGGGCTAAAGGTAGTAATTTTAAAGTGTGTGAGAGGGGAGATGATATCACCAATGTTATTAATCTCATTAAGAACATTAAGTATTGATGTGTTGGTGGTTTTTTTCCCTCATTGGGATGTCATCCTTGTACTTATGGTTAACAAGACCCTTCCCACGTGTAGGATATATGGTGGGATTTGTATTAATTTTTCTCTTACAATTCATTTTGGCCATTATTTCTTCCATTTTCAATCTCGATTGACTAAAACCATGGGAGGTGGTCATTTGAGAACCAAGCCCATGAGCTATGGTTCCCTGAAGGAAAACCCCTCCTTGTGGTGCATTCTTAAAAATTGGGGGTTTAGGAATTTCATCTCAAAAATCATGGGGTTTGATCCTTATCTTGCGTTGGAATTTGGTTGGGCATGGAACAATGGCAACATGGTGATCTGTGGCATGGAAATTTAGGTTTCAGAGGATTTGATAGTGCAGGTGACTGGAATGGAGATGGAGGGCTTAAATATATTCAAATACCACACTAGACACAAGCACAAAATTGAGACTTTCTTCCATGGTAAAGAAATGGTTTACCTGTTGGTAGATGGTATAGCTAGATTTGCATCCCTGATATTTGGAATATGGTCTACCTCCACCTTATGAGGTACATTACTCTTGAAGTGAATTATAGAAAGATATTTACTCACCATCTCACTATGCTTAATATGTTTAGGAATAAGATTGCTATGAGCCTTCCCTTTTTCTTTTTTATGTCTCTCTCATGTCGGTGAATGATTTTCAACAGGGAAATATTGATACCCATGATACACCATGGACTAATTATTTTTCTTTTTAAGAATGGTAAAACTGGTGGTGGAAAAGGAATTAGAGCCCAAATCTAGGGATTCAGATGAAAATTGTACTCTTGTGGACCATATGAACAAACTGAGGAGAAAGAAGAGTAAGGCACCTCAAGGGGAATGAAAATCTTGGTACTGGAGCTGCAAGGTTCTCTGATTGATATGAAAGGGGAGTCATCTAAAGGGAAAGAGAGAGTGGAGCTGGGTTGGAATGTGGCTTTTGATAAAATTTCTCTCAAGGGTGAGTTAGGTGGAAATGGATATGGAGGCCTTAGGAAAGTTGGAATGGATATGGGAAATAATGTCATGCATTGCATCGATGCCTCTAAGAAAATTTTCATCACCCAAAACTCTATCAAGGCCGATATGGTAGAGATCAAAAGTTTGGTTTTGGAGTTGTAGGGGTGTGTGGTCAAGATGGAGCAGGGACACAAAGTTGTAGGTATAATCTCCACCTCAGTAGTTTTGATGAGGAAGAGTAGGTTGAAGACCACATCCCTATCATGAGTAAGCAAGATGATAATATGAAAGGACAGGAGGAGCATCAACAGAGGAGTACAAACATTTGAAGACTAACTAGTCTATTGGCTCTTGGAGATTTTGTTTGATTATTTGTGGACTATGTATCATTTGGGATGTTTTCCCCTCCATGTTTTGTGATTTTTCCTTGTATTGATCTGTTGGACTGTAGTTTGGGATAAGTTGTTTTAGCCATTTTTGTCTTGTTTTTTTTGTTCACTCTTGGTGATGCTCACGATGCATTCTATTGTAAGGTTTTTGGGTGCCTTAATCCCTGTATAAAGTAGCCAATCATTATGTTCACGTATATTTAATAAACCTTGTTAATAGTAATTTTGTTAATGACATTTTAAATTAAACAAGACAAAGCATTAAGTTCATGCCTCACGGATGGGAGATGTGCTAGTTGTGTGATGTGTTAGATGTGTTAGTTGTGTGATTGTTTTCTTATAATTATGATTTTTATTAAATAGAATAAATCAATGTTGCAACAAGGCCTCATATTTTCAAATCAATACTAACTAGAAAATAAAGAAAAATATAAATAAGTTTTGTAGTTTAAAAATTATTTAAATAAATTACAAACATTAGAAAGTTGAAAAGTTAATAGAATTTTTTTTTTTATATTTTGAGTGGTGGATTGAGGAGAAATTTTAAGTAAGATGTTTTGAGCTTAGCACCCACTAAGGTAACCTAATACTTCCACAATATAAAATTTTGAGCTTATGGATTGCTAGCATTTAACAAGTCAAAGAATATTATTTTTAGCTTAGCATCCACTAGCTTATGTGACACCATATTAATTGGATATTATCGATCGATAGGAATTAACAAAATAAAGTAAGATATTGTCATCATAGAGTTTTTTAGGTTATGCCACAACAACATATTCGATGTACAAAAACTATGTCCATTTTTTTGTATAAGGGTTAATATGGGGGTTTTGAAAGGACCCGCATCCTTTTACAAAAAGGTCCTTAAGGCATAATATGACATTGAAGCATAGAAGAGAGAAATCTCGTAGGCAGCAAAAGACAAAAAGCCACATAGCCATGATGCAAATAGAGAAAATTTACATTTTGTGAAAATTTTTGAGGATAGTTTTTGCTTCCATAGTAGTAGCAACATCTTAGATTTTCCTTGTTCCTCGAATTCTCCTTTCACAAATTTGTATTCATTCTTTTGTTCTCCAAAATCTGTTTGGTTCTCCTACTCTTGCATTACCATATTTTTTCAAAATAGGTCACTTGTAATCCAACACCAACACATTCAATGGAAACTCATTCTTAACATGAATATCTTCTAAAATATTGTCATTGACAATGTCAATGATGTCGTAGCCATTGAATTTTTCTGAGTATGTGTAGCGGAGGACTATTTGCATGGACAACAATAAGGCCAAAAAATAATATCAATTTTATAAAATACATCTTCTCTTCTATTCTATGCACCACCATGTCCATAAATTGATTCGATATTCACTTTTTTATTGTGCAAATTGAGCCACCATCCATACCACCAGCTTCTTTTTCAAGACTCAACAAAACAAGTTCTTGGCAGGTGTTTTTGGTTTTTAAAAATTCTACAAATCTTCCTCTCATGTTATTATGTATTAAGTTGTTGTCATTTCTCTATCAAGATGTGCTCCATTCCATCCTCTTTCACTTCTCTAACAAATGTTTACTATATTATGAAATTATTTATTTGATAAACAAAACTACCTTCTACAAAATATTGAATAACAAACTTGCTTCCATTTAATTATCTACAAAATCCCTACATGGATATAAGCCCTAATCAGCTATGGAAAATTTTACATGGATATAATCCCTAATCAGCTATGGAAAATTTTACATTAACAAAATTTTGTAATTTTGGAGGGACTGAAGGTGAGAATTCATACCAATTTTTGGCATGAGAGAGGAAATCAAAATTTTAGAACTCGAGCACAAAATTTTTGATGCTTGCGATGATGAGATTTTTCTATTGATGAATAAGCTTACACAATGATGAAGAGAATAGAAAGGAAAATGTTAAAAATATAAACTCAAAAATTGTCTACTTATAGTGATATGTAAACAAATCCAACCACCAATTTTGTTGGCACACAAATTTAAGAGGGCACACGTATGATTTTACATTGCTTTTCATTAAATGGTTGATTAATGGATGAAAACAGTTACATGCTCCAAAAGGCACACATATTTTGAATGGTGCATGTACTTTTAAATGGAAAATTTTACATAGCTCGAATTAATGGCTAATTAATGTTGAGGAAAATGAACAACATTAATTAGCATTTTTCCTTACAAAATGGTTATCATTAATACTGTAAATACTTGCAAATATTTGTAATAAAATACTTGCAAATATTTGTAATAAACATCACACGTGAATTGCATATTTAATATTTAACCATCAATTATTAATATAGATTTATATATAAATTACAAAAATTATCAAAATTTACATCAATATATATTAAAAATAATGAAATTTATACAAAATAATTGGTATAAATAAACATTGTTTTGTATTTTTAAAGGGAAGTGTTGACAAATTACCGTTACCCAAAAATTGTTTGACAGGTGAGTTATCACACTTAGTTGTGTGAATCAAGACTCACACTTAGTGTGTGAATCAAGACTCACACCTAGAAGTGTGAGTCGAGACTGGCACTTAGAAGTGTGAGTCGATACTCATACTTAGTAGTGTCAGTCGATACTCACACTTAAAGTGTGAGTCGAGAGATGTGTGACTTGAGGCTTGCACTTAGACATTCGACCAATCACACTTAGATGTGTGACCAATCACACTTAGACGTGTGACCAATCACACTTGTAAGTGTGATCACTCACACTTACACACTACTTACAAAATTTATAAATGACAATTCCATATTTTTTAACTATGCTTAATATATATGAATAAATTATTTATATAAATGTATATAAATATTGATGGTCACCTTTTAAACATGTGAGTCACACGTGCCAGTTCTATAAAATATTTGAAAATATGTTACGTCTAAAATCATGAAAAACATCTAAACAATCGTCAAATTTAACACCATTCAAGGAAGTTCAGGGAAGGGATTTTCAATGTCAATGTTTATTGATTTGAATAAGGTATGCATGAATAGTCATATATGTATGAAGATATTAAGATTGATATGTGGCATAAATGACAACAATCACTTACGCACTATCTTGAAGTTAGTGGTCACTTGGCATATGTAAGTTAGCTTGGCATATGTAAGTTAGTTTCTGCTTGGCATATGTAAGTTAGTCACTTGGCATATGTATTATATTATGTTATGTAAGTTTACAACTACTTGGGTTATGTAAGTTTCACTTGGGTTATATAAGATAACAATGCTTAGGTTATGTAAGTTAGACAACCACTTGGGTTATATAAGATGGCTGGAATCAATAATAGGCTTATGGTGTAAAGTGAAAGTGGAGTCCAATAATAGGAAATTATCCAATATGGTGAAAGTGGAATCCAATAATAATGTTATTGGAATCCAATAATAGTGAAATTGGAGTCCAATAATAGGGAAATTGGAATCCAATATTAGCGAAATTGGAATCAATAATAGAGAAATTGGAACTCGAATAAGTCTGATAATGACAATATTGGAATCTGATATTGCTACTAATGGAATCCAATATTGCTAATAATGGAATCTAGTATAGCCAAAAATGGAATCCAATATAAGCAAAAATGGAGATGGATTTCTTCCAATATTGAAACCCTTATCATTTTGGTACGTGAAGTATAGGGGTAGGCCCCTATATCAGGCCATGTAACAATAGTCATCACATATTCATGTCTCATGTACCTTTGGGTATATTGAGGAATCCATCCTTAAACATACCTGAAACCATCCATAGATTGGTCATTTCTCTAGGTTCCCTTTGAGCCTCTTCCCTTTTCACATTCAATAAATAAACAAGATAAATAAAAACAATTTCTTGACTTACATGTTGCATTAATAATTTGCATAGGATATTACTTATTTATTTCACGTCAATGTTACTCATTCCTAAGCTAAAATAATGGAATAATCAACTTCTTTTAATGACCTCCCCACCTCAAATAGCCAATCACAACAAACATCTACCCTCATTCTTGCTTCTTCTACACCTTTGATCACCTCATCTTTGGTCTCCCAACCCACTATTCCTATGGTTCCTCCTCATGAGCCTCATGTGATTCAAACCAATCCCCATATCAAAACCAATCCTTTATCTATCACCATCACTCGATTCCATCTAGATCAGCCATACTACCTTCCACTACTTCCTTAGGAGCACTTAGACCCCCCACTATCCCTCACAGATGCTTGGAATTTCAAGAACTTCTTGATGCTAACCCCACCACCCTTCATGACTATATAGTCCATAAATCCACCAACATCCCTTTTAATTGACCCCATGTTCAACAACTTTATAGTTATCCCGCATAATATGAATCTACTAATTTCCTTACTTCTCAACTCGATGTATTTTTTCTAGTGCCATGAATGAGCTAACATTAGCCAAAAATGAACATGTCCCTAATTATTCCTTTTCCATGGTTCCCCAAACCCATCAATCCACACAATTAGTGGTGCATATCCCACCTAATCTACCACGTATCAATATTATTGCTACATCTTCCATTCCTATTCCTTCCTCATCTACCATTATCATCAACGCTCCCACCCAAACTCTTCAAGATATCAACATACCTCCTCCACCACCTGAGAAACACTTTCAAATCTCAGTGCCTCTTCTAACATCCCATGTCCATACCAATGTTGTTATCTCACAACCTCTCCCTTTGGAGTTGACTCAAACTAACCAACCTCCACTCTGAAGCACCTTTTGACATATGTTTCCTAATCAACCCATTCAAACATCTCAACCACCTCATGCACATACCCAAACTCATCCAACACAAATCCAATCCAATCCTCCTATCACTCAACAACAACCTTCACAATCTTACCCATCCAACTACATCCCTTTACAACATCCTACTTTGCAACCCATCTAATCACAAACCTTCAATTATGTTCCTTCCTATCAACCACCCCCATAAACTCCCAATTATGCCCAATATTATCAATCTTACTCACAACCTAATCCATATACTTCCTATAATCCACAACAACATCAATCAAATCCCCATTCTCATACATCAAATGATCCCATGCAAGCCTTGTTGAGTAGAATGGATAACTTATAGGCACGTACCTTAGGTTCCAAAATACATTTACTTATGAGAAAATTTGTAACAAACCCATTAATCCATCCATTCTTGTTAATCCATATCCTCCACATTGGGAGCTTCCAAAATTTTATAAATTCAATAGTAAACAATATTCTTAACAACGTCTTCATGTATTCCAACACTCATGCTATCTCATCACACATGATCAAGATATTATGCTTTGTACCTTTCCCATGTCATTAGTCAGGCCTACTCTAGATTAGTACAATGGCATCCCTCAACATTCCCTCTTTTCCTTCACACAACTTGCACAACTTTTTATAGAACATTTCTCCATCAACATAGTGTGTATGATCACCATCACTAACCTTTATGCCATCAAACAGTTTGAAGATGAATCAATTTCCGATTTCATCGCTAGGTGGCACGAAATTATCAATCAACTATCCTTCTCACTACCTTAAACTAAATTGATTGAAATATTCTATAGATCATCTACCAAACATATTTCATCTACCCTCTAAATTTAGTCCTTCCAAACCTTTGAGGAAGCCTTTACCATGTCTTGTAAGTTATAATTGTGTGCCCTTGAGAAAGGCCATGTTAAGCTTCACTCTAATAAACCCAAGACTGAATTCACAAAACCATTCACCCACAATGAAAAATAAAAGAATGCAGTAAACACTATTATCATCAAAACTTCCTCTTAATCCACATCCCATGTTGGGCATCTCCAGAGATCAGCTTGACCACCTCCTAACTATACTCCTCTTAGTGAATCATACAACTCCATCTTTGACAAGCTCATGGTTGTACACCTTATCTAACTTCCCCCATCCACCCCATTGATGACTCATGTCCTAAACCCAAATGGTATCGTGAGGACCATTATTGCAAGTATCACCAAGTTTGTAGTCATGACATCAAGAAATTATATACCTTTAAGGATTTATTGCAATGACTTATCGATCAGAAGGACCTTCAATTAGACAATCCAAATGCTCCCCCTAATCAACCATTATATTTTTTCAAACAATAATTTCCTAATAATTTTCCAAGTAACTAGGCCAACAAACCCACATCTCAAGTTCTTGATGCCCACATGATTTACATATTAAGTCACACTTCAACATATGTACCCACATTTCCTTTTATGCCTATATCTATATTTACTTCTACACCCATACCTACATCTACATCCACACCCATAACTACATCTACATCAATACCCACATTTATACCCTCATCTATATCCATGTCCACATCTACACCTAAATATACAACTATGTCTGCAACCATATGCAAATTTGCATCTATACCCTTAACTACCCCCATATCTACATCCACACCCACATCTACATCATCTTTTGAAACCTCTATAGAACAAACATCTCCCCTTGATTCTATCACAAGTAATGTCTCAATCCTATCTTTACCTCCACAAAATACAAATATTGCTATATCAACACCTCCAATTCTTGTAAAATCCACAAGTCTCCATGATTCCACCAATGGTGCTACTCAAGAATAATCCCCATCTTTAATCATCACATTTACCACACATACCACATTCAAACCATATAATCCCACTTCTAAATATGAATCTACTATTGAAATAATTGTTATCCCTACCAAAGGTAAAATTTTGTGACAAACATCTAAGAACCTTGGCACCCCCATCCAAAGATCCATTGATCATCCATGTAAGAAATTAGAGCTTCCCCCTCGAAGCCCCATGAATCCAAATAACCTAATGTCCAACCATCCATCTTAGGACCTTGGCCATCTATTTTGGGACCATGCCCTTCATCTAAATCTCCCATCACCACTAAATCTGAATCGAAATCATCTATTCTTATCTCCCAATCCAAATATGAATCTAAAGTCACCTGTAAAAAACCATACGATTAAGGTATCCATTTTTCCTTCATCCTCCTCTCCTAAATCGAATCAACCCAAAATCCACAAGAATTCATCTCTCAAAAATCTTATTGGGTCTTACTCCTAATTCCTCCATCGTCTCATCCAAGAATCCATGATTAGCCTTCCCCTATTAAAAACATTGACTCATGTATGTGGAAACCCATGTGATTTAATTACAACACTATCTAGGCCTATCATCGTGTCCTGGACATGAAACAGAGCACTTGTAATGACCTCCAAACACTTGTCAACAACCCCATACAAGAGGATGATATTCTCATCAAATAAGGCCACCTATTTTCATCCACTAACACATATACTCCAAAACACAACCCCCAATCAAATATGTAACTTTTAAATCCTTTTAATCGGCCCTTCATCTACATATTTAATGACAATCTCATCAAAAATTATACCTCTCCTAAATAGGGTGCTCCTCTTTTCATAAATTCTATTCTTGTTGTCACTCACTCTCACCCCTATGACTTTTAACCATCCACCCAAAAAAAACTGAGAGTTATCATCACCGCTCCTTCTAATGAACATGTTTCATCTCCCTCTTCATCTAATACTAAGGTATCTATCCTAGCTTCTCCATGAGCCTAAAACCATATTTCCATAGAGTAAAGCATCATGAAATAGCTACCTTAGGATCCCATAAAAATTTATCATTATGAGCTTATCCAAAGATCCCCTTAACATCAATGGGATATCATCAAAGATTTTTAATCGATCCCAATCACAACCAATGGACCCCAACCTTTTGTGGACCTTTTCAAGCTTCTTAAAACTTATGCCACTATTTCCTTCAATGATTTGGAGATCCCCAAGATTCTACCCAAATATCATGACCTTCCCCTATTTATCACCATTTGTATTAGTGACACTTTTATTAGATGATCCATGATTGATAATGGTGTTAGCATTAACATCATTTCATCCCACGCATTCAATTAACTCGAGCTTTCCAACATTGTTGTTGCCTAATCACCCATAGTCCTTTGAGCCTTTAATGAAATTTTTTCTGTACATTGGGAACAATCATCCTTCCCATCTATGTTATTGAATAACTCCTTCATTAACTATTATACATCGTAGAAGGTGAATTCCAACACAACATCTTTCTTGGATGCCCATGGATCCACAATATGCAATTCATCCAATCCACCTTTCATCGTTGTCTTAAGTATGAACACAAGGTAAAATCCACATACTCCCGCCAATATTCCTCCCTTCATAGCATTTCATATGACCTACAGACCAAATGACATGCTCATCCCTAAGAAATACTCATCTTCTCAAGCTTCCACTAGTTTTTTTGTACCTACATCAAATTTTCCCAATGATGAATCCTTTGACAACATGGTACAATGTCTCTCATTAGTGGAATAACAAATCCTCTCTCTTAATGCTCACCCCACACCCAATTAACATAATACACCCCAAAAGGATCTAATGTACTAATCTAACATCAGGGATATTATTTCCTTTAGCCCACATTGATTGAAAACCAATCCTTTTTACGGTGGCATTGATTGACCTTCTTCCCACATCGAAAATCAACCCCATACCAAGCTATACACCAATGGGATGTATTTCCTTCATAATATTATTTCACCTACACCTACCTCCACCACTGTTCCTGAAAGGGATTTGGTCTCAGATGTTACAAATAATGCATGCATGATCTTATCCTTGAATAATCTCACAAACCCCAAAATAAGTACAGATTGGGATTCAAAGAGAACCCCACTTACTCTCTTCCACACACTTATTATGAATTCCCCATAAACATAGATCCATCACCTACTTCCTCATCCAGTGATCCTATGGATTTGGATGACACATTTCCCTTCATCATAACTTTTTTATAATCTCCACAATCAATTTAGGATGGGTCATATGTCAGGTTTATGGTGAAACTAGGCCCCTTTCTCTTAAATTCCCTAACATGGTAGGGGAGAAATCCTCTCGCCATCAAATTTCTTAAACACAATGATGATGAATCTATCCTTTCCTATATGGGGGTAGAATATTATCATCTTCATAAGGCCTTACCTCTTAACACATCCACCCTTCTTAATGAATCCACCATCAATATCAACATAGGGACTTCACAAGATCCCTACATCCTCAAAGTCAGCCAATCTCTTGATCCATGAGAGTTAGAAGACTTAACAACTTTCCTATCAAGGAATAATTAGGCCTTCACATGGACATACACTAACATGTTATGCATTGATCCTAGTATCATCATCTATAACATTGTCACCATCCCTAACGCCAAGCTACTTAAGTAGAAGTTACCATATGCCTCCTCGTGCGTACCATCCTCATTAAAGAAAAAATGTAATGTATTCTTTTGGCCAACTTCATCCAACCCATTTATTATCCTTAATGGGTTTATAACATCATTCCCATTTTTAAAGCCTCTACGAATATTAGTATCTATAAGGATTTTTGAGACTTAAATCTCACTTTTCCCAAAGATGATTCCCCCTTCTTAAGACCAATTAGCTTATCGAACTAACCACTGCCACAAAATAATTTATCTTATGGATGGTTTTTATGGATACAATTAAATACTTATTGCACCATAAGACCAATATAAGAAATCCTTCATCACCCCTTGGGAATGTTCTATTACCGCATTATGTCCTTTTTAAAAAAAAATACAAGGGCCATTGTACGTCTAAGAATCAACACGTGACTCTAGAACACACTCGGCCTTTAGAGGTCATGCCGTGACAACCGATATGAAATGGAATATGGATATATAATGGATAACTATAGCAAATAGGTGAAATATATGAAAATGGATGAAAATTACTAACAAGTAATCAAGGAAATTGAATTTCCTCTTTAGTCACAATGGGAATCTGCTTGTCTAAAGCAACGAATGCATGTCTAACTTGAGTGGGAGAAATGGCATGGTCAAGGATGGTGGACACATGAAGGAGTATATCAATTTCAGTTTCACCAAACACCATTTTTACTAGTTGTGGGATGCTTGGGAATTTTCCTGTGTTTTTCTTGTAAAAGTCTCTAGATAAGGTCATGGATGTGTGAGAGGAAACATATGGGTAGGATGAATGGGTGAATTATGGAGTATAATATTGACATGGTTGACTATGCTAGAACACGTAAGTGGTTTTTTCTTCAACGTTTCAGGCTGAAACTATGAGATAATCACATGTGGAAGTGGGGTGGTTTCGAAAACAAGGTGTTTATAGCCATGGTCAATGTCTGTCAATTGTGGTGCTAGGTTTATTTTATGCACTTGTGGGTCATATTTCAAATCTCTATATTTCATAGGACCTTGAACGGTCATGTGGGATATGCAAACTACCAAAGCAAATAAACTCATAGAGAAACCGCAAGAGGGAAAGGTTAATCCTAAGCCAAATAGGGATACACGAGGAGCTGTATTAATTCCTGCTTAATTAAAACTATGTGCCTAATTAACAAATGAAAGCAAATTAATTGATCAAAGGAACAAAACTAATCTATTTGTTTTTGTGTTTTTAATGATTTTAAAAAAAGGGGAAAAAGACAAATAAAAGTAAACTAGAAACAAAATATTTTTTTGTATTTTGTGTTTACTAGAAACAAAATAAATATGCAAAGAAAAACTAACTTCTTCTAATTAAATGAAATTACTTCTATTCTAATGCAAATTAAACTAAACAAAAAAATAGATGGATGTGGCTATTTCCTGTGTAAAAAATTTAATTAATCTAATAAAATAAATTCTTTTTCCTATTTGTAATTGTGGATGCAGAAGATTTCTAATGAAGAAATGTAAATCTAACACAGACACAAAAGCTTCTAAAGCTAACTTCCCGTGTAAATCCACAAGGATAGGTAGAGAAGCAAATTTTCAGGGAAGATTTTCTGTGTGTAACCAATATTGAATTTTGAATGCAATGAACTTTCCTAAAAAATTTAATAAATGAAGAAATGATAACAAAACGTTGTAGCAAAAAATTCCTCCGAATCCTTCTCAGGAAAATCCACAGGGATAAGCTGAGAGGAAATCCTCAACGGAAGCTCTTGTAAATGAAATATATTGTAATTACTATTATAATTGAATCTTTATGAATAAATGTGTTTAATCAGACTAAAGCTTTGAATCTATTCAAAATAAACAAAGAAACTTGCAGGAATTTAAAGACACCCCCAACCTAGAAATGTTGTACAGAGACACATCCAATGGCTATAATGATTCTTCATGTCCCCTCAGCTTCTTTCAATTATGTGTCCAATGTATCCCAATAGTTGTGTTGGAAAGATGTACATGAAGAATGGTAGAATGCTAGAGCTAGCTGGTTTGCAAGTGATCTAGCAATAATGTGAGAAAGAGATTAGTAAGGAAAACAATCTTAAGTACTTTTAGCGGGATTACGATAGCATAATAGTGTAGTCCAAATCACGAAACTCCAACTAATGCTTCAGGAAGAAGCTTGGTTTTTATAGAACTTTGGCAGGGAATTGATCCATCCCACTTGGCGGCCAAGAAATGACACAACACCTAAATAAGGGGCTTTTAACTTACTTACTAATAATAGCAAATTAGGAAGAGGAGGTTTTACGCATCTAACAAGCTCAAGAAAAACCAAATTGGTTAAGAACTATACGCTAAAAATGATTTTTAAGAAGTTGACACATGTTTAAAACACACAAAAAGAGTCTTAGTCAAATGCACATGGAACTATCGGTCACGAGACTAGTGGTGCGCAACTTCCACTCGGGGTAGGTAGATCGACGGTTACGCAACCACCGGGGTGGTTGCATAACCACCTGCATAGTTTCGTAATTAAAATAAAAAAATCTTAGGAAAATATTGTAAAATGATAAAGGAAAGTGGAAAAATTTTAGAAAAGGACAAACAAGGTAAGATAACATGTTGCAAGTGAGAATTTGGATTTGAACATCATTGGAAAGATAGTTTTCATCATTAGGGATTTAATTAATCCAATAATGTTCAGACTTATGAAAAATTGGGTGGCATACATATTACCCCCTTGGAGAATTGTTTTAGCCATGAAGAGACATAAAACATAGAGTCCGAGTATGGCACTCCCAAATGGGAAGGTTAGAATTTATACCTAACATGTTTGTGTGTTGGTAGTACACCAATCCAAGCTTCCCGCTACCTGTAAGAGGAAAATGAGAATTAGGTGTAGATAAAAACATAATCAACAAGACATGAAAATTAAAAAAAAAAAAAAGAGGTATTACCATATCCATGGGGATAGAAATTTACCTGCACCAATGCAACACTCTAGCCCCAGTAAAACAAACACACTCAAAATAGAGTTACACACACACACACACACACACACACACACACACACACACACACACACACACACACACACACACACACACACACACTATATATATATATATATATATATATATATATCAAAACTACTATTTTTAGAAATCATTTGCACTCACCCACCTAGTGATTTTTGAGATATGGATTACATGTGATAGTTTTAAACAAGAATGCAACCAAAACAAAGAGTGTGATGATGCAATATAATCCCAACCAGTGGGAGGAGCAACGGGTCACTAAAAGGTGTGTTATCTACATTTATTCACTTCTACCCAAAAATAATAAAAATGTGAAAAATTAAACCTAGGGGGATATTTTTAATAATTTTATAGTCAAAATGTTTATAAGGGGGCACCTAGTAGGTTGTTTAATTTGTTTTGTTAAAATGGTCCATTTTTCCTTTTTTACATTTGTGGGGCCCTAGGGTACGACCCACATTTCATGGATGGAACCACCACTTTGTGATTGCACAACCATCACTCTGCGCATAGTGGCGATTACATAACCACTTTGCATCGGTAAGGGAAGGAAACACACATAATTGTCATGGTGGTTACACAACCACCACTCTACACACGAGGGGCGTTACAAAACCACCTCTCTGTAAAGAGCGGTGGTTGTGTAATTTCCAAGGAAAAAGTAAAAATTACTAAGTATAATAAAAAAACATATTTTTGAATGTTTTTATGATGTTTTTGATGAGCTTATTTCACACTAAGAAGTTTTTAATTTCTCTTTTCTTGGTGTTTTTGAGTTTAAGGGCCATACATTAGATGGATTGGGGCTCAAGAGTTTGATTGGTTTCCACCCCATCTTGAATTCTTTATCTTAGGCCAAGAGGTATTTATTGCACAGATTCAAGATATGGAGGATATCTAAGACACAGCTAGTTACACCAATTGGTCATTTATTTGATGATCTAATGAGTTATTGGGACACAGACTGGAACACTTTACGATTACCTTGAGTTAGAGGGGAGTGGACTATCACTATTGAGGATGTCTATAGGATTTTAGGAGTTCCTGTCATAGGCATGAGGTTGAACTTATCTAGTGTGGGTCCGAGAACAATCATGAAAGTGGGCTGCATATATGGGAGAGGTGTAGGCCCCGACATGGGTGCCAAACATGGGATAAAATTTCTATCAGTTTCCTCTACACCTATCCCTACCTTACGCAAGGCCATTATTGACATCTTGGCTTTATGCTTGGTAGGGGACAACAGGGCGAGGATAAGTTACTTTACTGTTGGGCACCTATTATTTAGAGCATAGAGCAGCATGGCTACACCTATGCATGGGGAATTGACATACTTGGTGCCACTTATCATGATTTATCTTGAGTTATTAGATTAAAGGAAATTCCCTTAATCATATGACATTAGTGATGAGCTAGGTTTATAATTTCATCATCCCCTATCAAAATAGTGTTGGGATAGTAGATCTCGGGCTGGATATCGAGAGGCTTATGCAATAGTTATGGTGAGACCGAGGCTGAGGTGAGACATTACACACTAAGGAGCTCTTGAGTATTAACATAGAGGGGGAGGAGTCATTTTTGGATGAAATATGGCCATAGTGGAGGTCATAGAAAAGGAGGTGTTTATGGAAGTAACCACACCAAAGCATCAACACTAGTAGACCCATCCTGGATGCCATGAGATCTAAGTAAGTAAAACACTCTTCTCTTGACTCTAATTTTTCAAACTAGAATTGTTAGTGAATTGTTCACTATATTTGTATCATTTTGTTTTTTCAAAGTTTTCTAATTTTTCATTGCTATCATTTGTATTTTTCATCCACTGTGGATGTTGGGAAGATTTTATTTGGAAGATCTTAGTCGACACCTTTTTGCTCCTCATGGGGAAGGCACTAGTGTAGCTTCTTACAAACTCGGGAAGCTAGTGATGGTTGTCCACCACATAGATGTGTTTGTGTTAGCATGGCATGTTGTAGAGGCCCTAACACGGATGAGGACCGAGCTTTCCACATACAAACTATCCGATATGAGGTAGAGGTGAGACCATTCTTATAGTGAGGATACTACCGAGACGAGATAACTTGTCCCATCTCATAGTCACTCTCACCACTCAAAGCACATGAAGGATCCCACTCACGCCATAGGAGATGTAACAGATTCCTTGTCTTGCACCTTCATTTGAATCCCATAGAGAGGGATAGGCTATGTCCCTTTATTGCTTTGAGGAATATTTGGATACATATATCAATTTTTTTATTTTGGCTCCTAGATGAGTGTTTTGACCACACTTATAGTGTGATGGTGTTATACACGAGACATGGATTTTATTAACATATACATATATATATACATCTTTTCTTTTTTGGTTTGGCTATTCCATGTAAGATTTGACTCAGTGATGGCTTGTTTTGCTTATGTACTCTTAGATGTTTAGACTATCTTATGATTTTATAGATGTATTCTATGGATGATGAATATGCAAATGTGTTAAAATAATTATTACTTTTTTTATATATATATATATATGATGCTTATGAGAAATTTTTTTAATCAAATACTTTGGTTTTAAAAAAATATTTATCACTTCTGTTTTTGTTGGAAAAATGTGATGAATGTGATATAATAAGGAAATGAATCTCTCTCCTCCTTATTCCATGCAACTAGTCAGATGTGAGGCCTCACACCAAAATTCAAAAGAGATGTGAGTTATATGGTTTTGATGAATGAAAATGGTGACAAGAAGACAATATTTTGACAAATATCCAATTAAGAACCTACACCTCAACCTTAAGCACATTATTAACTACCCAACCCGAATGTGATTTTCTTGCAATTTTATCTAGACTTAGATCCGTAGATGTCTTTTTGATTGAAAAAATATGGTTTTAAGGATTTAAATATCTTACAACATACACATCTAATTCATCTTCTTCATAATTTTGAGATTTCAAAAGAACTTTTTATTCATTGATTTATTTACAATTTATTGACTTATTTGACGGGACCCCCTACATCTTGCCCCATGTTAATAGTAGGAAGCATGGTATCATCAAAAAGGACAAGACATAGGTGAGTAAGGGAACTTATCTCCTTTCCCAATCTCACACCATGAGTAGGAAGCATGGGATCATCACCAAATATTGGTAGGGAAAAGAAGTGTAGTATTATTTGTAAAAGCAAGATTTTTGTTTATTTATCATTTGATTATGTTTTTTTAACTTTGACTTGTGATTTTTGGAGGAAACTTTCCCCTAGCCTCAACCCTACAAACTAGTAGGATTTGAGGGACCATCACCGAAGGTTGAGATAGGTGGACAAGAGATCTAGGTGAAATGTCTAGATTACTTTTTTATGAGAGATATTTTCAGGGAAAGATGTGACATTAAGAAGCTTTCTAGAATAGACTTATGGGAAAAGAAACCTAAGCTAGAAGAAACTATGACTAGAACTAAGTATGTAAGCCTTAGTAGGACCAATGTCAAAATTCTACCTTAATTGTTGAAGCGATGAATATATTAGAATAATTTCATGATAATATGGTGGATGCTTGAAGAGATATGATTAATTTTTCCAACATTTTTATAAGTTTTTAGATGTTACTTGAAAAATAAGTTTCTTGGTTTACAATTTCATAGTATGATAATGCAAATGATATGCAACATGGATGCAAGTGTGAATGCAATAATGTTCAAGAAAAGATATAAATGAATTATATATAGAAAAATTTATGGTGAAGAAAATTAACCGATTCGATGAATTCTTCACCTTTCAGAGTACATAGGTGATATATGCCATTTTAAAGTCTTATATCACCTAGTATGGGCCTAACCACTTAGGTCTAAATTTTCTCCCTTTTCTAGTCTTCTTTTAATCTGGCTATTGAGTATTAACACTAGATCTCTTACATGTATTTCATGCTCGTATAATTTCTTATTATACTGATGACACATCTTGTTAGCATAAACCCTATGGCATTTTTAGCTCTAAGTTGAGCTTCATCAAGAGTTCCTAATTATCCAAATAAGCTTCATGGTATGTGTCTTCATCCAAAATGCCTTATAAAGATATATGAAGGCTAGGTAACTCAATTTCCAATGGTAAAACCGCTTCACATCCGAAGACTAAAGAAAAGATGGTTTCCCCATGGGAGTTTTAACCAATGTCTTATAGGCCCATAAGGCTGGAAATAACTTTAGATGCCAATCCCTTTTTTTATCCTTAACAACTTTTTAAGGAAAATGGAATTTAGGGTTTTATTTGTTGCCTCAAATTTTCCATTATGCCTGAGGGTAGTATAAAGAGGTTGTGTGGTGAGATATCTTGAACTATGCACACAATTCTCATACCTCTTCATTCTTGAAGGGTGTGCCATTATCTAAAATAATGACTTGTGGGACTCCATACCTAAGATGATCTAGTTTAGAATAAATGTAGTGATCACAGACCTAGGTATAATCATAAGAGGCATGGCCTCAACCCACTTTGTAAAATATTATGTGGTCGTGATTATGAAGTTATGGCCATCTAATGATGAGGGAGAGAATTTCCCTATCAAATCAAGACCCCAAGTAGAAAAGGATAAGGTGTCACAATGGGTTGTAGAGCATGTGTAGGAATGTGTATCTCGTGTGAGAATTATTGACATTTCTGACACCTACGTACATACTCTATGGGTCATGCTCTAAAGTAGGCAAAAATAACCCATATGATGAATCTTTCAAGTGGTAGCATGCCCTCTAAAATGACCACCACAGACCCATTGTGGGATTTGAAGAGGATATTTTCCGACTCTTCTTCATCAAGGCATCTTAACAGCATACCATCGAAGGATCTATGATAGAGAACTTCTTCTACAATCACATACTTGGTGGCTATGACATGTAGATATTCATCTTTATTGTGAAGTCACTCCTCAAGGATATGTCGGTCCAAATATAATTAATAATGTTAGTGTACCACAAACACAAGGTAATGGGAGGATTTGTCTCTACATAGAATACATATTCATCTAGGAAATCTAAATCTACCAGATCCCCATAGTCTATAAGGTTATCAGCTAACCAATCAGCAATAATTTGTCCTTGAAGAATTTTTGTTAACAAAGGTGAGTTCAAACTCACCCATCAATGTTATGAAACGACCAACCTTCTTGGACAAGGAAGATAGAGTTGGAAAGGTTTTTCAACTTCTCAAATTTAACTATCACTCACATCTCTTGATTAAGCATGTAATGCCTTAATCTCTTTGTTGTAAAAACTATTTCCAAGCACTCTTTCTCCACTTGTGTATAATGCATCATGTAATCAAGAAGAGTAAGGATAATAAATTATATGGCACCACTCATATGATCATAATCCTCTTGTGCTAACATGCAAAAATCAAGACATCGTGGCATGAGAATATAAGATCAAAGGATGATCATCCTTTGGAGGCATGAGTGTAGGAGGTGACATAAGGAATCGTTTTATTGATTCAAAAGCTTTTGATGCAATTCATTAGGCCAAATTCCTTACTACACTATTTCTTTAATAGGTTATTAATGGTATGAATTATATGTTAAATTATGGATAAACCTATGGATTTCCCTAATATTACCCAAGAATGGTCTAATTCTCGATTCATCGGTGGGAGGAGACATCTCTAAAACTTCCCGATTTTTGGCTGGATCAACATCAATGCCTTGAGATAAAATTATATACCCGAGTAATTTACCTCCCATCATGCGAACACACATTTCTCATATTTAATGTTACCCCATATTCGATTAGGTGTGAGAGAATGATATGAATCACTTTAGGGTGATCACCATGCATTCTTTTCTTTTTCTAGTAGGTCATCAACATATGATTCCACAATATTGTGAATAAGATCATGAAATATGTATGTCATTTCCCATTGGTAAGTGGCTCTGGTATTATTTAAGGCTAAAAGGCATGACTATGTAATGTGAAGGTTCCCAAGGAGTTGAAAGTAGTCTTTGTTTGATCTCTCAAAAATCCTTATCTGGTTGTAACTAGAAAAGCCATCCATGAGAGACAACAGACTCATATCCAGTTGTTGCATCCATGATAACATCAATTGATGGTAGAAAGAAAATAGTCCTTGGGAAAATCCTTGTTAATGTCCTAAAATATATGCAAATGTATATTTTTCCATTCTTTTTAAGGAATGGGATGATGTTCGATACCCACATGAATAATCCTATAACTTAATAAACCCTACTTAGGAGTTTCATTACCTCCTATTTAACCATTAAATCCACTTTTGGCTTCATGGTCGAATTTTTTTGCTTCACGTGTTTAACATCTAGTTTTGTAACTAAGTTTGGACTACTACATCAGAGAGAACTTCCATCATTTCCTTATAGCTGAAAGTGAAGGCTTTTGAGTTCTCTTTAAACACCTTCATATGCACTTCTACCTCCTCTAGAGTCAAAGAAGAACCAAGTTTCAAGATTTTAGGATCCTCCTCATCCCAATGTTTATATTTATGGTTCCTTCGATCAAAGAGGCATTACCCTCTTCAAACTCAAGTGGGGATGGAGGTAGTTCCAGTTCTTCTTCCTCTACCTCATAGATCTCAAGACCTCCACGATGAAGAAGGATCCATTGTGTAATCTCCAAAGTAGGAGGAAGGGTGAGGTATAAGAGAAAATCCCCTCTTATGGTGTGTGGGATGGAGATCAGTTATATGCATTGAGGTATCCTAGGATTGCCTCATCATTCTCTCATGTAGTCCAAAGTGGTAGGCTCATTCTCAGTCTTGACATATTCCAGAATTGCATTAGTTGGCATCCTTTGAACTAGAGGTTAGATCATACTTTGACCAAAATAGTGAATTTAGTTTCTTTCAAGTCTTCTACTTGGACAAAAGTGAGAGGAGGAAGTAGCCATAGAATTGGCCAATAGGTTTTTCTCTCATGGAATAGCTTTTATAGAAATGAAATCAAAACCCTTTCTAATCTCTAAGACAAAAGACTTATAGAGTTGTAGGTGCTCTTTCTGGTCTCATAAACTTCCAAGACTTGATTAGCAATGAGTTGAGAGTCACCCAAGAATCTGACATTATTCACACCCATCCTCTTAGCCATGATAAGACCAAGAAGTAGAGCTTCATATTCATCTCCATTATTCATACACTCAAAGTTTATCTTGAAAGGAAAAATGCATGACCCTCCCCTCAAGGGAAGTGAGGATCACCCCAACCCAACACCAAAGTGACACTTTGCACCATCATAGTTAGAGAGTACAACAGTCATTTGGGAAGATGGAAGATTGATCCTTCTTTGAGTCTTCTTCCTTGACTTTGAAACCTCAACCATGTAAATATCTTCAAATCCATCACCCGGAAGAGAGGTGATTCCAAGAGCATGACCCTATTGCCAAGGAATCAAAAGGAAGAATGATAGGAAAATCATTCTCCAAAATCTTAACTATCTCATCCATAGTTTTTGTTGATATCATTTCTACTACGGTGGCTTTGTTTTCATTAATATTGAACCCTTCATTTTTACCTTAGGGGATTCCAACTCAGTTGTAGGGACAAGCTTATATGTAGGTGTTATTCCTTGTGGCTTGTTTAACTAGTTGGATGGGAGATTCAAATTCAAGTATGAACCCTTAGTTTCTTCTTTAAGTTGGCCAAATGGAGATCAAATGGCTTTGGGTCACCCTGAGGCCATGAATGCTTTCCCTAGATGTAAGAACCTAAATTATTGGAACAACGTAGAGGAATAGCATTCATTCAATGAATCTAGTGGTTGACAAAGAATCATATTATAGTTGGTTTCCATATATAATATAAAATTAAATCAACATAGTCTTGGGTCCAAGAGTGATTGGAAGCACTATAGTTCCTATAGAATTTTCTTTGAGGCTATCATAGCCTCTCAACATGTTTAGCGTTGATGAAAATTTTTTTCTCTCCATATCCTAGATTTTGAAGAAACGAGAAAGGAATATATTAATAGGATCCCCATTATCTATCATTGCACAATTAACATAGTTTTATAAATCCAAACCTGTAGATATAATGCAAGATCACCTCTTCATGTCAACTCAATGTCATTAGTCATCTTATTATTATTAAACACGAACCCAAAATCTCTCTAAGGCTTATTTGGTGGGTAGACGTCAAAGTCTATATGGTTTATTTTAGCTTTGAGAGGAGGGGTGACATGGATCAAGTGACCAAGACCTAGTGCTTCTAATAAATATGATCGATGCACAAGGGAATTTTTAACAAATATTAGAAAGAAATGTGGGAAAATGTCTTTGTCAAATATATGATCAAGTCATAATCCCCTAATAGTTTGGGAACCACTAGTGTATCATATGAGATAGAGGGATAAATAGGAAGAGGTTGTGAAGAATAATCTCATGTGTGAGTTGTTGTGTTAATCTTTGGTTTAGACTCTAGCTCCACTAAGCCCACAATTTTAGTTTGATTTTGTTGGTCTAAAGTTCGGATCAACTCAAGGGTGTCATTGGATGTGGAGATGCTAATTTGTCATGGGTACCTATAATAACCCCCTTATCTATATTTTGAGGATTAACCTTTTCATTTTTAGGTGGGTGTTGGGGAAAGGATTCTATAAACCCAGGGTGGATTTTATGGGGAGTGATGGATCATGTGTGGGTTTTGATGTAGGTTCATGTAAGGATTATTAAAAACATTTCAAAAAAAAACTTCCTCTAGTCTTCTGGAAGTAATTGAATAAATTTATTACAATCATGACAAGACCAAGTGTCATGTCCTATAACCTATGGAACCCATAGTATAAGTTGGGATCATATTCCCTCGGTCTTTGATTTTGGTTCTTTTGTGGTCCATAGTTTCAATTTTATTTTGTTGTTGGTTGTTGTAGTTGAAATTTGGGGGCCTTTAGCCCTGGTTCGATACTGATTTTGGAATTGGTTTGGATATGGGTTTGGGTATTGAACCATGTCGTGAGCTTGAAATTGTTGCAGAGGAGGTAGAGGGAGACTGAAATCAACCACATTTATTAAAGGGGTGAATTTATTACTCCTTTGATTATTTGGGTTCATGTTGTTATTACCATTGTTAGTATTAAAAAAAAATTTCTTCTTCAGTTGGTTGGTTACGCCATCATCGTAGCACCATGGTTCTTGTTGAGGACTTTGGGTCCTTGATTATTATTGTTTGAGTTGTTCGAGTAATTTGAGTTACCCTTAAGAGGGAGTGACCAGTCTCCCATTTGAGCCATGCATATTTTGGCCACTATCAATCTCCACTTGGTCAATGTAGAGAGAACCCTCTAAGACCTCCTCATAGCTCCTAAGAGGGAAATTTTTCACCTCCTCCTTAGTTTCTCGATTGAGGGAATGGAGGAACAATTTACAAATCTCCATTTGGTCCATGTTGGGAGCACTAGCTGAGGAGTAGAGGACTAGGTGCTATCACTAAATGAAATTGGCAGTAAATTCATTATGCTCTTGTTTAATATGAATGAATTCTCTTATTATTATTCTTAGGAGCTTGTTTATATCAAAATCCTTTATAAAATCTGAAACGATTTACTTGAATGAATGGTTCAAGATTTTGGTATCCTATTTTACAAGTTAGAGAGAAATCCCCTCTCAAGGTATTGGGGAATATATTAGCTACAATCGCATCCCATGGGAGTAGCTCTCTAATGGAAATCACATACGCTTTGATGTGCACATTTGGATCCCCTCCCTTTGAACTTTGGAAGATCGGGTAAGTGGTCATGGAAGCATTACACTTTCATATGGTAAAGTCAAGGGGCTCCTTGAGATATTTGGCATAAGTGCCAACGCATAAGACTCTACCATGTAATACCCTTGATGGGAGGTGGAGGTGGAACATGAGGTTGATAAGGCATGCTTTGTAAGCATTTGTGGGACCGTAAAGCATCCCCGAGGCTAAGCATATGGACCAAGAAAGGAAAACATTTCCCCTTGCGGTGATTTAGAATACATGTGAAGGTATGGGGGAACATTAGTTTTGATATGGAGGGGTAGGTGCAAAACAAGGAACGCACATTGCCAATTGGAATGGAATTTGAGAATGCACTTTGGTTGGCACCTGTGGAGGATATCCATGTATGGAGTGTGAGAGGGAATACCTAATGTTCCTGATCTAGTAAGGAGGTATTTAGGGATAGGAGAAACCATGTAGACTTGAGGAGGTGAAGGTGTAGAGGGAACATAGGTATAATTACTGAGGGTGGTGGGGGACCTTGCCTTTCCCTATAAACTGGGTAGAATGAGAAGATTGGGAAAGCTCTAGTTCCCTAACTTTATCCACCAATGTTGAAATTACATCACCCAAAATGGTGTTGCATTTGACTTAGGCATGTTTTGAGTCTTTTAGGAAGAAAAGGCATGTGATGTTCTACTATGAATTGATCTTTGGGAGGCCACCCCTCTTTCGATACATTTCCTATTATAGGAGGAGGGGTAGCAGCATTTTTTTGAAGAAGAACATCAGTGTACTCTTGCATCCTATCCAAGGATTGGTCTATTACATTAAGACGCTCATCACTTCGGGAAAATCATGCCAGGATTCATCATTTGGTAATAAATAGGACATGATTGAATCAACTTCCATGTTGATTTGAGGTCTTGAAAAGACTTGAGGATGAACCCTTGTTCTCTTGTAAATGTCATGTTATTTGAGAAAGAAACTCTCAGGTTATGGACTATAGATAGGTTGATCAACCTCCTTAATCCAGACTAATGAGCCATTTTTTTCACCTTAAGGAGAAGGAGTGTGAGGGGAAGGTAAATTGGATGAGTAGTTATCAGCCCACCCTGATATTGAGGGTGATTGTTGCATACCCATATGGTAATATTACACTTCAAGACCCAAAATGGGCCTGTCATAACCCTGAACCGACATATTTGAGGGGTATATAAATACCCAATGAATAATGGGAGAGGAGAAGGATGGATGAAAGAAGGAAGAAACAAAGGAAACAAAAAATAAACTAGTCCTTCACATCGGGATCACCTATTGTGTACATCTGAGAATCAACACATGACTCTAGAATGCACTCAACCTCCCAAGGTCATGTCGAGATATCTGATATGAAATGGAATATGGATATGAAATTTATAACTATAGAAAATAGGTGAAATATATGAAAATGGGTGAAAATGACTAATAAGTAATCAAGGAAATCAAATGTCCTTTATGGGAAGAATGAGAATCTGCTTGTCTAAAGCAATGAATGCCTATCTAACTTGGGTGGGGAAATGGCATAATCTAGGAGAAGGAACAAATGAAGGATTCTATCAATTTTAGTGTCACCAAACACCCTTTGTAATGGTTGTGAGATGCAATGGGATTTGTCCTGAGTTTTCCTCGTAAACATCTCCAGACAAGGTCATGGAGGTGTGAGAGGAAACATGTGGGTAGGATGAATGGGTGAATTATGGAGTCTAATCTTGACCAGGTTGACTATGTCAGAACACGTAAGCATTTTTCGCTTCAATGTTCAAGGATGTCAACTGTGAGATAATCATGGGTGGAAGTGGGGTGGTTTGGAAAATGAGATGTCTAAGGCCTTGGTCAATGTTAGTCAATTGTGGTGTTAGGTTTGGTTGATGCACTCGTGGGTCACACACTAAATCTCTATGTTGCGTAGGGCCTTGAATGGTCATGTGGGATATGCAAACTACCAAAGAAAAAGAACAAATAAAATTGAAAATAAACCACAAGAGGGCAAGGTCAATCCTAAGCCAACTAGGGATATGTGAGGAGTTGTATTAATTCATGCTTAATTAAAACTATGTGCCTAATTAACAAATGAAAGATAATTAATTGATCAAAGGAACAAAACTAATTTATTTGTTTTTGTTCTTTTTAAATTATTTTAAACAAAAGGGAGAAAAGACAAATAAAATAAAACTAATTAAATTAATCTAATGTTTTTGTATTTTATGTTTACTAGAAACAAAATAAATGTGCACAGACAAACTAACTTATTCTAATTAAATGAAATTACTTCTATTCTAATGTAAAGGAAATATATTGTAATAACTATTTCAATTGAATCATTTTGAAGAAATTTGTTTAATCAAACTAAATCTTTGAATCTATCTAGAATAAAAACTTGCAAGAATTCAAAGAAACCCCTAAGCTGGAAGTGTTATATAGAGACACATCCAATGTCTACAATGCTTCTTGATGTGCCCTCGGCTTCTTTCCAATGTTTTTCAACGTATCCAAAGAGCTATGTTGGAGTGATATATTTTTCAAGTGATCTAAAAACAATGCGAGAAAGATAGCAGCAAGGCAAAATAATGGGTTTGCTTACATACTTCTTAGCAAGATTCTAGTAGCATAAAATTACAATCCAAATCAAGAAAATCCAACCAATGCTTTGAGAAGAAGCTTGGTTCTTATAGAAATTTGGTAGGGAAATGGTCTACCCCACTTGGCAGCCAAGAAATACAACAACACCTAAAGAAGGGGAAATTAACTCACTAATAATAGTAAGTTAGGAAGAAGAGGTTTGTACGCATCTAAAAAGATCAAGAACAACCGAGTTGGTTAAGAAACATGCACTAAAAATGAGTTTGAAGAAGTTGACATATATTCAGAACACGCCAAAAGAGTCTCAATCAAATGCACATGGAACTACCAATCTGCACAGACCATCAGTTGTACAACCACCACTCAGGAAAGACTAGTGGTTATGTAAATGTTGGGGTGGTTGTGTAACCGTCGATACGATTCTATAACTAAATGTCAGAAAGGTAAGGAAAAACTTGCAAAACAATAAAGGAAAGAGGGAAAAAGATAGGAAAGGAAAAGAAAGGTAAGATAACATGTTGCAAGCAAGAATTTGAATTTGAAAATCATGGAAAGATAGTCTTACATCATTGGGGGTTTAACTTTTATGACAATTTTACACCTTCCAAAATTAGTTGCGCATACAACCACCTATCCATGCCTCACATGACTTATATATTCCACAATCACATCCCCAAAACCGTAGAGGGTTATGTTAATGATGTCTTGGTAAATCCAAGTCTCGGTAGGACCATCTTACCTTCCTTGAAATCCTCTTTAAGAACCTTATCTTATACTTCCTTTTGTCTTAATCCCTCCAATTATGTGTTTCAATTTCTAACTCGAAAACTCCTTGGCTTCATCGTTTCCATCGGGGAATTGAAGTGTACCCTTCCAAGATGAAGTTTGTCCTTGAGATGCCTCCTCGAGATCAATCAATTTTACGCCTTCCAAAATTAAGTGCGTACAACCACCTATCCATGCCTCACATGACTTATATATTCCACAATCGCATCCCCAAAACCGTAGAGGATTATGTCAATGATGTCTTGGTAAATCCAAGTCTCGGTAGGACCATCTTACCTTCCTTGAAATCCTCTTCAAGAACCTTATCTTATACTTCCTTTTGTCTTAATCCCTCCAATTATGTGTTTCAATTTCTAACTTGAAAACTCCTTGGCTTCATCGTTTCCATCAGGGGAATTGAAGTGTACCCTTCCAAGATGAAGTTTGTCCTTGAGATGCCTCCTCGGATCAATCTTAAGAAAATTATCAGTCTCGTAGGCCAACTTTAATTGATCCATTGCTTCATCTCACAAATTTTCAATCATTTCCAACCTTTCCATCATCTCCTCCAAAAAGATATGCACTTCAAGTGGGATATAAATTGTCAAAAATATTTTTATGAACTTAAAAAAAATATTCTATCGCCACTTATGTTCATGCCTCCACGTGAAGGGGAGCCATTCTATCTTTTACATATATATCAGTGACCATGCTCTAGGTTCATGTTAGTGCACCATGATGAGTAGGGAAAGGAGTAGGTTATATATTATATCATAAACACTCTTCATGACTATGAAACCCACTACACCAAAGCTAAAAATTATGTTGCACTTTCTACTTCACCGCTACCTTCTTAGTTACAAGACATACATCATCACTAGCTTTAACCCCCTTAAAACCATGCATTCCAAACCATATCACAATGATTGCATCAATCAATGGCTCATGCTCATGACTGAGTTTGACCTAGATTTCATCTCCCAAAAATCAATCAAGGGCATAGGCTATCACTGATCAACTTGTTGAAGCCCCTATTTTAGATAATCAACTACCCAACAAGAAATTTCTTGATGAATCCATTAACACCATATATCATGAGTATTATCCCCTTAAAATGAAATTGTTATTTTATGGTTCTAATTATTAGCAAGGGGGAGGTGCTAGCATTTTTTTCGATAAAAATTAGACCAAAACATAATCAACCCTTTCACTAAACAAAAAATTTCAAAATGGGATCATACCAATTTAATCGTAGTTATGCTTAAGAATGGCTTATGCATGGGTAGTTTAGTATGGGTTAACCATGATTCAACTTAATATCTAGGAAATTTCTATTTTAGCAACAAGAAGGATATACATAATAAAACAAAAGAAAAAAAAAACGCGTAAAAAACACAACAAGATCATATAATATCAAATCAATTTTATGATGATATAATTTGTAAACTTTCATCATATTTGTATAAATGATAATCATTTATTAATTAGACTGATTTCTAAAATAAGAAATTATTATCAACCTTTATTTGACAAAGTGAAGCCTATTAATTAGGTAACTTCTTTACAAGGTGAAATCTATAAGTGATGATTTGATGATATGTTACTCACAATTTAGTTATAAATTTATGTAATGATCTTGGATAAAAACACAAAAATGGAGAAAATAAACAAACATTCACATATAAAACATATTTACATAATTTATAAGATGAAAAATGAAAGATAGACATGTTGAAGAGAAACAAATTTGTATTTATGAAAATGTACAATGATCGCTAAAACAACATCTTAACAAGAGTCATGATTCAAATCAAATTTGTATTTATATTGAGATCAAAATGAATATTGCATTCAATATGTGCTCTGGATATGATAGATAAAAATATGCAATCAATTTAGATGAGATGCAAAACAATTAAATAAGATAATTAGAAAAATGATATGAAAACTGGATATACCTATTGCATTATAAATTCATACTCAAACCTCAAAATAATTTCATCACAATGCATTTAAGATCACTTATCTTAGAAAAAATTCATAGAAATGATTTTGAATGAAAAATAAAGTTCACAAATAGCTACAATACCTGATTTCTCATCCCTTGAAAATGTATCTTTTGTAGTGCCCACTTCCTTTGACACTTTCGAATCTGATACCGATTTTGATACTTTTGATCATATTATGGACACTATTATGTTTTGTTTTGGTATGATGGTTAGATGTGTTAGATCATGGATTATTATTGATCTAGATTCAGTTACTATGCACGAGGATTACTAAAGGCATTTTGATATGTGATTGATGATATACTTCGACATGGATATATTATAGATGTTGATCGGACTTATGACATTTGGATATTTTGAGTAGATATAGTATGGTAGATTTTGATGATGATATAGTTGATTTATTTAATTAAAATGATAATGTTGAATTATTGATATTGTTGTGATTCATATTCTTAGATGATCTTGAGATGTTGTTTATATCATTTTGGATGTTCGATGCAGTGGCCACGAGGTGAAGGGGTTATTTGCATTTTACAGTTAAAAATCACAACAATGTTGGGGACTGGAGACTAACCATATTGAAATTCCAAGTTAAATCAACAAGGTCACCATGGCAACTGTGTTGTTTGTTTGTGTGTTGATTTATGTTAGGATTTCCCATGGGGGATCTCCATTACATGTGACCATGGGATATGTGTTTTATTTATGTGTTCCTTTTTGAATTAATGTTGTTTGTATTTTGTTTAGTAATGTGTTCCTTCTTGTATTCATACTTTATTTCAATATGGTTGGGGCTCAGGGGCCAATGAGGAAAGGATGGCTTCTACTTTCTCATTGGATGTCTTGGTTGGGTGGAGAGCATTGCCTTTCCCCCTTCCTTGTTGTGATCAAAGTTACAAAGAAGAAGAAAAAAACATGTTGTTGTTTGGAGAAAGAAATTCACGATTTTTGTGATCATTTCCCTTTGAGTAATTCAATATAACTTTTCTCACTTTGAGTAGATGAGTGTATAAATGTTGTAATGAGAAGTGATTGCATTGTAAATGGAATTTGAATTTGAATTGAGAAATGTACAAGAATAATTATACTTCTTTGTTTTTCTTTGGAAAGAAAATGTGAATGATGTTCCATACTTTATATTTTGCAATTTGAAACCAAATCAAATGGGAAAAGTGATAATTTGTAAAATTGTATTGATTATCAATGAAAAATGCATTCCCTTCTCCAAAATGTATTGCACATTTGAATTGAATTATTTTTGAAATTTAATTATTGTTTGAAGAAGAAAATAAAGAATGTGTGGAAAGGAAAGACAAGTATGGTTATCTTTTGAAAAATGCATAATAATTGAATTGTATTATGAACTACATTTAATGTAGAAATGAATGTTTTTGATAAACAATTGTATTTGACTAAATTAGGAATCATAAGCACATCCAAAAGACAAAATTAATAAACAATTTAAAAATAAACATTTCAATGTTTTAAACTTAAATCGCAATCCATATTTTATTAAAAATAAATAGTTTGATTTTACACTCAACAATAAGTTATGAAACTTTAAAATTCACATTTAGGAAGAATTAAAGAACTCACTTTGACCTTAAAAATCAAGAATGAATCTCTAAAACTTAATGAATTTCAAATAGGAACCTTCACAGTTGTTTTTCTATCTATTGCCCAAAAATGCAATCTCAAAGAAATTAGACAAATCAACTTCCCTAAAACACCTAAACTCTCCCTAGATTGATCCTCCACGTCCATTTGACATGTTGAATGAAGGAGGAGTTCCAAATTGATCAAATTGAAAAGTTGAAATCTACTAGTCCACAAATTAAAACCTTGCAAATTGTTTTCATTATAATGACCTAGCAAACTTTATCAATTTCCAAAATTTATAACTCCTGTGCGAAGAGGGCATCGAGATATTTTTGAAAATTCCTTGTTTTCCCAAATCTAACATTCCTATCAAAAGTTATGGCCATTTGAATTTTTACTTCAAAATGGCATTCAAACAAAAAAATAATAAATCTAACTGTTAAAAAAATTCAAATTTTGACTTTGGAAAATTTTCCCAAAAAGGTCTATGGCCCCTGAACTCACATGACCAATCGGGGCTGCCACATGGCACCACATGGGAGGGGTGGACTGTTTTAAAACTTAACCTTTTGAAAATTTTCCTTGGGAAAATTTTCCCATTTTCCTCTGCCGACTACAGCCAATCACATGCTGCCACGTGGCACGGAGGAGGGTGGACCGAATTTGAAAACTTATGCTTTTTGAAAATTTTTGCTTGGGAAAAATTTTCATTTTTCCTCCGCCGGCCTGCAGTGAATTAGGAGGTGCCACGTGTCCTCTCATGGCTATAGCGGAGGTGTGTTTCCCTTTCAAAGTTATCTTATTTTCAAAAATTTTAAGGAAAATTTAATGTTTTGGCCCATGCCCGGCCTTCTGTGACAATGAAAACGTGCCACGTGGCACTTTGGGGTGGCGGTGGGAAGGGTGGAAGCCCCTTGAATTTTTGGTTTTTGTCCCTTAGGGAGAATTTCTTAAATTCCTCCCATGGGAAAGCTTCCCGCCATCCTCCTGCACTCTATTCCTCACGTGTGCACGGACCCGCGCACTTCCCTCTCCTTCCTATCCCCTTCCTCCTTCATTTGGCGCAAAGTGCAATTTCCTCCCGCCGCTCTGCTTTCCCATCTCCCTCCTCCGCTCGGCGTTAGAACATGAAAAGTGTCCCCTTGGGACCCGCAGGGGTGTAAAACATTTTTTTCCCTTAAGCCATGCACTGGGAAAGTTTCTCAATGCCACCCCGTGACCCGCCAAACCGCCCAAGGTGCTCTTCCCCTCCTTATGCCACGTGTCCCTCTAGGGAAATTTTACCCTAGGAACTCTGCCCACTCATAACTAGAGTTCTGTAAGGAGTTAGGAGGACTTCTTTATATCACCGGAAAGGTGAGAAAATTTCCTATCCATTGGGAATGGTTTAGGGAAATTTTGGAAGTGTTTGGTATGAGAAAAATCTAGTTGGATTTTTGAGCTGTTAGAGAGCAGGTATGGGAGTAAATTACTCCTGAACCTAACTAAAGCACGTAACCCTAATATCTGGACCCTGTGAACTTGATATAAGTAAATAATGGAAAACTTTTGTTATGGTAAATAGGATCTATTCTGGAACCTGCAAGTAGTAAACTGACATCTTGCAACTTAGTTATAAACACTTTCGATCAAAAAAATTATTCCATAATTTTCTAGCTAACCCTAGGTTTTCTTTGGTCTCAAGTGGTTGTTTAAATGGGCACTATAGTTTTGGTATTAGAGCAGTGGTTCAAAGGCTTGGACCATTGTGCACACTAGAAAACTTGAGACATGAAAACTTAAATCTAGTACACTTTTAAATATAGAAAACAACTTAGCAATAATTTGTATATTTTAGTGAACATGGAAGTTGTGTAAAACTTAGCAAAATTAACTAACTCTCACTTTGGTCTGTGCAGGAGGCTCAGATGGAGCGAGAGGAACCTTCACAAAGATTCAAACTCACCACCACCACCACCACCAGCGGATCAAGGTGTAGCAGCCATTCTACCTCAGATTCTACAGACCCTTCAGGATGTTAATGCCACTCTACGCATGGAGGATTAGGTGGAGGTTAGATAGCTAGTCATGATAGAGCCCCTTCTATCGAGGGACATGTATCTCCTCAACTTAGTGAGGAGCATAGAGGAGATAACTCCCATGCGGAGTTAGCATGAGTAGAGTCACCACCTAGGAGACAGGGTGACTGAGTTCTAGAGCTTAGAGAGAGGTCTCAGAGGCCTAGGATTAGGGATGAGCATGCAGAGAGACCTAGAGGCTGACAGACCATAGCTGCATATCACATAAGGGAGATCCTGAAGCTTTGGCCCTCACATTACTCAAGTGATATAGGTGGATTTTAGGTAGAGGCCTGGCTAGTGAGCTTGAGTGGTTGCTTCAAGCTTTTTCCTTGTTCTAGCAACACGAAAGCTCATGTTGCGATCCATCTACTGAGGGATGGAGCAGGAGTATGGTGGATGACAGAGGAGAAAAATCTCCATGTAGATTCGAGACAATAGTGACTTGGGATCTATTTGAGGAGAGATTCAGGAGCAGTATCTATCACGGAGGTTCATACAGTAGAGGATTGACAAGTTCCATGACCTCCTGTTAGGCTTCTCTATCAGTGGCAGAGTATGAGAGTAGATTTCTAGATCTACTTCAGTATGTAGAGTATATGTAGGATGAGTAGGTGTGGATTCATAGGTTCATCTTGGGCCTAAATTTGGATATTAGAGGTGCGTGTGGATTCACTGTCCATAATTTAGTAGAGGCCATTGAGAAGGCCTATATTACGGAGGAGACTGGGGTAAAACCCCGCCGAGGCTAGAGACCAAGTCGGGAGCCACATCCAGCAGATGCAGGATGGTAGATCGAGAGTTCAGTACCTCTCCCTCATGGTGGTCAGCATTCAGCATAGTCATCCTTTAGGCCATAGCAGAGTAGTAGTAGTTCCGCCCACCTTACAAACCTCCATGAGAGCTGATGCACAGAGACGTTAGAGCATGGGGCCTCCTCCTAGGGGTCCCATCAGGACACAAGGTGGACCTAGAGCTCGATCATTGGGAGCTCTCCAGAGAGGCCATAAAAGACCACGGTTGGATCATTAGGATCCACACCACATGCTTCTAGGGCACCTATTGGAGGTGTTATTCCTTGGAGAGGATTAGGTAGTTACTTTGGATGTGGAGTAGCTGGACATTTTTGGAGAGATTTTCCTCATAACCCTAACAAGGGTAAGGCATCAGTTTCTAAGATGACAGTTGGAGACATGGGACATAGCCATAGGATTTATGCAATAGTTGAGAACCACTAGGTAGAGCACCAGAGCACAGTCATTGAGACTACAGGTATCATTGGTGGTATTCCTACCTCGTGTTATTTGATTATGGCTCTTCTAATTCCTTCATTGCAACATATTTAGAGAGAAACGCAGGCTGGTGGTAGTTAGGTAGGGTCTTATTTGGGATGTCGAGATGGCTTCTAGAGCCAAGATCTCTGTAGACTCCTTAGTTAAGGAGTGTGTTGTGGATTTGGGACCTTTCACCACCACCTCAGATCTCTGTATCCTTCCTTTGGGCTCATATGGAGTCATCCTAGGTATGGATTGGTTATCTGCACATAGGGCCAAGATGGATTGTTATCATAAGACTATAGCTTGTGCAGATGATTTGGGAGTTGAGTCGGTGATCTTAGGGGTCAAGAGACCCATTTCTATTCACACCATTTCCATTATGCAGCTTAAGCGGTGTGTGTGGATGGGGTTTTCAAATGTATGTTATTACAAGTTAGTGTGAGATCAAAGGATGGGTCTAGTGGACCATCACTAGGTGATCATCCTATCCTAAGAGATTTTTTTGATTTATTTCAGGAGCTACCAGGATGCCACCCCCATGTAAGATTTCTTTTCATATAGATCTAGTTCTGGAGCAGAGCCTATCTCATGGGAACCTTATCGATGACCACCCCGAGCTCGTGAGCTCAAGTTGTAAACTTGAGGGCCTTTTGGGAAAGGGCCTTATCCATCCTAGTGTATCCCCTTAGGGTGCACCAGTGATCTTCGTTAAGAAGAAGGATGGATCATTGCGGTTGTGTATTGATTATGCGCTAGTTAAACAAGGTAATGATCAGGAATCATTATCCTCTTCCTCATATTGATGACTTTTTGATCGGATGAAGGGAGCCATGGTATTCTCTAAGATTGATCTCAAGTTAGGTTACCATTAGTTGAGGATCTCAAAGGCAAACATTCATAAGATTTCCTTCCGCATGAGATATGGGCACTATGAGTTCACAGTGGTATCTTTTGGTTTGACGAATGCCCTGCAGTGTTTATGAGTTTGATGAATGGGGTATTCAAGAAATTTTTAGATTTCTTCATGCTCATCTTCCTAGATGACATCTTGATATACTCACGTACACATGGGGATCATGAGGGGCACCTTTGATAGGTTCTTGGTGTATCCGTGAGTAGCAACTCTATGGGAACTTGGAGAAGTGTTCTTTTTTCAATCGGAGGTGTAGTATTTGGGTCATATAATTTCGGGGAAGGTATCGCAGTCGATCCTTCCAAGATTAGAGTCATTATGGATTGGCCAGCACCTACTACGGTGGATCGAGGTGCGCAACTTCATGGGATTAGTAGGATATTACGAGAGATTTGTTTAAGACTTCTCTCGAATTGCGCACCCTATCACTTCCCTTCAAAGGAAAGGGAAGAAGTTCATTTGGACAGACAGATGCAAATATACCTTCAGGAAACTAAAGGATGCCTCACTACAACACCCATTCTTGCAGTTCCAGATCCACAGGGTGAGTTCTTTGTTTGCACAGATGCTTCTTTAGCAGGGCTTGGAGGTGTGTTGATGCAAGATGGCAGGGTTGTAGCCTTTGAGTCTCACAAACTCAAGGATCATGAAATTAATTATCCTACCCATGATCTTGAGATTACAAAAGTGGTGCATGCCTTGGTTAGATGGAGACATTTCCTTCTTGGTTAGAGATTCACACTCAAGACAGATCATTTGAGTCTTCACCACCTCTTCACGTAGCCCAATCTAAATGCTCGTCAGCAGCATTGGATGGAGTTGCTTTGTGAATATGACATAGAGATAGAGCATGTGAAGGGGAAAGAGAATGTGGTAGCAGATGTTCTCAGTAGACGGAGACATGTGGCTATGGCCACCTCAGTGAGCATAGACTTGCGGAGTAGGATTCTTCAAAGACTTCCTCTCTTGACAAGCTTCTAAATGGAAAGTATGAGCAGAGATCGAGTCACAGATACCCCTTGAGGGGAAGTTTGATGGTTTTTATTTAGAGGCAGATGGTATTCTCAAGCATAGAGGTAGGATATATGTTCCCAGAGATGGAGGCTTGAGGCAGGACATCTTGGTAGAGGTTCATTATGCACCCTATTAGCCCATCCGGGGTGAAGAAGATGCATGCTACCTTGAGCAATTATACCACTTTGGAGAGGAATTCATCGAGATGTGGCTCATTTTGTGTCATGGTGTTTGGAGTGCGAGGGTTAAGGCGAGCATCATCATCCAACAGTAGGTATTTTTTATCCTCATGCCATATCGGAATGGAAGTGGGACACCATTTCCATGGATTTCATTATTGGGTTACCAATGTCAAGATATCACCATGATGCTATCATGGTCACAGTTGATAAATTGACAAAAGTGGATCACTTTTCTCTAGTGAAGAACACTTATACAGCTAGGTCAATGGCATGAGTTTATCTGGATGAGATCGTCAGGTTACACGGGATTCCATGGAAGATCATTTGTGACCGCGATCCATTGTACACATCACATTTCTGGACTACCATGTAGTATGTCCTCAAGACGAGGATTAACTTCAGCACAACATATCACCCTGAGATAGATGGACAGACCGAGTGAGTGAATCAGATTTTAGAGGATATGCTTAGGATGTATGTGATGGATCAACAATCTAAGTGGGAGGAGTACCTGTACTTAGTGGAGTTTTCCTACAATAATAGTTTTCAAAGTTCTATAGGCATGGCTCCTTTTCAGGCATTATATGGTAGAGAGTGCAGGACACCCCTTAGCTAGGACAAGTTAGAGGATAGAGTATCTCTTGGACCAACTCTTTTGTAGGACATGGAGCAGCAGGTAGTGTTGATCAAGCAGAGATTGCAGGAGGCATATGACAGGTAGAAGAAGTATGCGGATCAGCATAGGATTGATCATAGTTTTGATGTGGGCATGAAGGTGTTCCTTTGTGTCAGGCCACATAAGAGCCCTATCTGTTATGGAAAAGGTTCTAAGTTAGCTCCTTGATTCGTTGGTCCTTTTGAGATCTTGGAGTGTATCGGCCCTTTGGCCTACCATCTAGCATTGCCACCCATCTTGTCTCGTGTACATGATGTGTTTCATTTTTTTGTCCTTAGGAGTACATTATATATCCTTCTCATGTGTTAGACTAGACATCATTGCAAGTGTAGGATCAGGGGCAGGTGATGGTGGATCCCATCCGTATCATAGATTGTAGGACCCTGGGCTTTCGAGGCAGAGAGATTGATCAAGTACGGGTATAGTGGGACAGATACGACGAGACTGCAGCCACTTGGGAGGATGCCATGGTATTAAGAGTGTAGTTTCCACAGTTGTTCTAGTGATTTCCGGGAGGAATTCGATTCTAAGGGGAGGGGGATGTAGTGCCCACTTCCCTTTGACACTTTTAGATACTGATTTTGATACTTTTGATCGTATTATGGACACTATTATGTTTTGTTTTGGTATGATGGTTAGATGTTAGATCATGGATTATTATTGATCTGGATTCAATTATTATGCATGAGGATTACTAGAGGCATTTCGATATGTGATTGATGATATACTTTTGACATGGATATATTATAGATGTTGTTCGGACTTATGACATTTGGATATTTTGAGTAGATCTAGTATGGTAGATTTTGATGATGATATAGTTGATTTATTTAATTAAAATGATAATGTTGAATTCTTGATATTGTTGTGATTCATATGCTTAGATGATCTTGAGATGTTTTTATATCATTTTGGATGTTCTGATGTGGCCATGAGGCTGAAGGAGGTATTTGCATTTTGTAGGTTAAAAATCACAACAATGTCGGGGGACTAGAGACTAACCATATTGAAATTCTAGGGTGAAATCAACAAGGTCACCATGGCAACTGTGTTGTTCATTTGTGTGTTGAGTTATGTTAGGATTTCCCATGGGGGATCTCCATTACATGTGACCATGGGATATGTGTTTTATTTATGTGTTCCTTTTTGAATTAATGTTGTATGTATTTTGTTTAGTAATGTGTTCCTTCTTGTAATCTAATTTAAATGTGATAGATTAATGTGATAGTCATATAGTTAAATTTTATTTAAAATAAATTGGGATATGGAATGAAATAAATAAAGTTGTTGTTATAAATATTAATGTGGTAGGAGTGTGTAAGTGATGTTGTAAGAATTTGTAAGAGTCTTGTAAGGTAGATTTTGGAAGGTCAAGCACTCCATCTTTTATGAAATTCGAATTTGTCCTTGGAGGCCAAATTTGGAGGCTTGTGGGACAAGTTAAACTTGTCCCACACCTCTTAAAATGATCCACCAACCATGCCTATGGTTTGGAGGTTAAATGTAGGAATTTATAATGCATTTTGAAGTGACAATATGTAAGTTTTAATTACACTTCCCTTACATGTTTTAAATTTGGTCCTTTTGGAGTATGGGCATTTTTGGAGTATGTAAGTGATTTTGTCATTTTTATTTATTGTGATTTGGTGTGTGATGTTGATCTCCTCTTGGGGTTGAGGAAGAATGATGTGGCATCCCACATGGATCCACATCATCCTCTTCTCTTCCCTCTCCTTTATATTGAAGCTTCTTGCTCATTTGGAGGTTGTTGAAACTTTGTCCATTTCCTCTTGGGGCACATTTTTGGTGTTGTTTTGGAGCTTGTTTGAGGAAGAGCTTGGAGTCTTTTTGCTTGCTTGAACCTTGCTGATTTGGGACTATTTTTGGCATCTTGGAAATCTTGTGAGCTTGGAACAAACTTCAGTATGGAGAGGTAGGATCTTGAGCCGTGTTTTAATTTTCTTCCTTCTCTTGCATGCATGTTTGAATGGTGTTTGTGTTTGTATTCTTGGCTGGTTGGGTAGAATGCTTAGGGAATGGTGTAGGATAAGGATGGGGGATTTCATATGGGGGGAATAAGGGATTGCCAATGGCACTATTTTATTGAGAGGAGTTTTGGTTTGGGATCCACCTTGGAAAAGAAACTGCTTGCATTTCTTACTCTTGGGGGCATAAGGGATAAACTTGGGGGCATAAGGAGGGGTTGGGAGATATAAGGTTTATGGGTTTGATATGTTTATTGGCGGTATGCATTTTGGTGGATGCCCAATTCCAAATTGGGAGGCATAAGGAGTTCCCCATAGTCCTTTCTCTTGTTGGCTTGCTTGATCAAGCCTATGTATTGTGTGTATGTTTTCAAATGCGTTGGGAACTGCATTGTCTTGTTTGGACTGTGTATTTTATTGTTTGTATGAAATGTGAAGTATGCTTGTTTGTTGTGGAAGAAGCCTTGTTTCCATGTGTTGATGTTCATACTTTATTTCAATATGGTTGGGGCTCGGGGGCCAATGAGGAAAGGATGGCTTCTCCTTTCTCATTGGATGTCTTGGTTGGGTGGAGAGCATTTCCTTTCCCCCTTCCTTGTTGTGATCAAAGTTGCAAAGAAGAAGAAACAAGCATGTTGCTATTTGGAGAAAGAATTTCACAGTTTGACAGTCATTTCCCTTTGAGTAATTCAATATAACTTTTCCCACTTTGAGTGGATGAGTGTATAAATGTTGTAATGAGAAGTGATTGCATTGTAAATGGAAGTTGAATTTGAATTGAGAAATGTACAAGAAGAATTATACTTCTCTGTTTTGCTTTGGAAAGAAAATGTGAATGATGTTCCATACTTTGTATTTTGCAATTTGAAACCAAATCAAATGGGAAAAGTGATAAGTTGTAAAATTGTATTGAGGATCAATGAAAGAATGCATTCCCTTCTCCAAAATGTATTGCACATTTGATTTGAATTATTGTTGAAATTTAATTGCTGTTTGAAGAAGAAAAGAAAGAAAGAATGCGTGGAAAGGAAAGACAATATGGTTCTCTTTTGAAAAATGCATATTTGAATTATATTCTGAACTGCATTTAATGTAGAAATGAATGGTTGTTTGATAAGAAATTGTATTTGACTAAATTAGGAATCATAAGCACATCCAAAAGACAAAATTGATAAACAATTTAAAAAGAAACATTTCAATGTTTTAAACTTAAATCTGGCAATCCATATTCTATTAAAAATGAAGCAGTTCAATCTTACACTCAACAATAAGTTATGAAACTTTGAAATTCACATTTAGGAAGACTTAAAGAACTCAATTTGACCTTAACAATCAAGAATGAATCTCTAAAACTTAATGAATTTCAAATGGGAACCTTCACAGTCATTTTTCTGTCTATTGCCGAAAAAATGCAACCTTGAACAAATTGGACAAATCAACTTCCCTAAAATGCTCTAAACTCTCCCTAGACTGATCCTCCATGTCCATTTGACATGTTGAGTGAAGGAGGAGTTCCAAATTGATCAAATTGAAAAGTTGAAATCTGCTAGTCCACAAATTAAAACCCTACAGATTTTTTTCATTATAATGACCTAGAAAAATTTATCAATTTTCAAAATTGATAACTCTTGTGCGAAGAGGGCATCAAGAGATTTCCAAAAAGTCCTCGTTTTCCCAAATCTAAAATTCCTATCAAAAGTTATGGCCATTTGAAGTTTTACTTCAAAATGGCATTCAAAAAAAAAAATAATAAATCTAACTGTTAGAAAAAAATTCAAAATTTGACTTTGGAAAATTTTCCCAAAAAGGTCCACGGCCCCTGCCAACCCGCAACCAATCGGGGCCTACCACATGGCACCCTGGGAGGGGCGGACTGATTTTAAAACTTAACCTTTTGAAAATTTGCCTTGGGAAAATTTTCCCATTTTCCTCCGCCAACCCACCGGCCCCAACCAATCACATGTTGCCACATGGCACGGAGGAGGGTGGACCGAATTTGAAAACTTATGCTTTTGAAAAAATTTGCTTGGGAAAAAAATTCATTTTTCCTCTGCCATCCCATGATGACTTAGGAGGTGCCATGTGTCCTCTCGTGGCTACGGCAGAGGTGCATTTCCCTTTCAAACTTATCTTCTTTTTTAAATTTTTAAGGAAAATTTTATGTTTTGGCCCCGCCGGCCCGTGACAATGAAAACGTGCCACATGGCACTCTGGGGTGGTGGCGGGAAGGGCAGAAGCCCCTTGAATTTTTTGGTTTTTGGCCCTTGGGGAGAATTTCTTAAATTCCACCCCATAGGATCTATTCCCTCACGCGTGCACGGACCCACACACTTCCCTCTCCTTCCTATCCCCTTCCTCCTTTGTTTGGCAAAGCACAATTTCCTCCCGCCGCTCCACTTTCCCATCTCCCTCCTCCACTCGGCGTTAGAACATGACAAGTGTCCCCTTGGGACCCGTGGGGGCATGGAACATTTTTTTCCCTTAAGCCATGCATTGGGAAAGTTTCTCAATGTGCCCCGCGACCCGCCAAACCACCCAAGGCGCTCTTCCCCTCCTTATGCCACATGTCCCTCTAGGAAATTTTTACCTAGGAACTCCGCCCACTCATAACTAGAGTTCTGTAAGGAGTTAGGAGGACTTCTTTATATCACCGAAAAGGTGAGAAAATTTCCTATCCATTGGGAATGGTTTAGGGAAATTTTGGAAGTGTTTGGTATGAGAAAAATCCAGTTGAATTTTTGAGCCTGTTAGAGAGCAGGTATGGGAGTAAATTACTCCCTGAACCTAACTAAAGCATGTAACCCTAATATCTGGACCCTGTGAACTTGATATAAGTAAATAATGGAAAATTTATGTTTTGGTAAATAAGATATGTTTCAAAACACAAGAGTATAAAACCGACATCTCGCAACTTAGTTATAGACACTTTTAATAAAAAAATTATTCCATAATTTTCTAGCTAACCCTAGGTTATTTCTTTGGTCTCAAGTGGTTGTTTAAATGGGCACTACATCTTCTAAGTCATTTTATAATCATGTTTTGTGCCCAATCAATTAGAACCGATTGTTTCCAAATAAAATGAGTTTGAATAATAAAATATTATTTATGTTCCAAATGATAATTTATTGATAGGAATCAAGAGAGCATTGCATAGAAAAACTAGATAATTAATTTTACACACAATAATGTATTTCATTCTATATTGTTGCACAATACGTTTGGCTAATATATAGCTAGTACAATATGATAACTACTTCCTAGAGAATATGAATTCAAACAAATAGCTTACTTGATTATATAATTTACGGTATAAAGAAAAAATAGAATATATTATTTGTTACAACAATATATTACAAAAAAACCATAGTAAATAATATTTTACTATATGGTAAAAACCATAAGCTCATGTAAACAATAATTTTCCTAACATTCCTCCCTTAGTGTTTACATGGTACAAAAATAACTTTCACACTTTCTTTACAACCTACTACCCGTGCTTGCTCATGATCTGGGTATAACACTCGAAATGAAGGTAGAAGAAGGAACACATCAACTTCTTATCAACCATGCATTGTCAGGAACACATCATTGACTAATGAGGATGGGAACATGCTCAAGAATCATCTGCTTATCAACCAGTCACTCTAGGGAACACATATGACCTAGCAATGTGGGAACTCAAGCAAGAACACATCTAAACAACCTTCAATGGTTTTCTAGAGGCTAACCACAAACCTAGGTATGAACATGAACACATTTGACTGTTCAACCTCTTCAAGAATCATGATGTTACATTTCATTGTGTTATCTGTTCTTCACTATGTTATTACATTAGGGAATTATGTAGGAATACTCACATACACAAGTGAATATGAACATACCACATTTGTTCTTATTTTTCACACCACGTTAAAATCCACACCAAACTGAAATGCTAAAATCAAACACACTACACACTAAAATAAGGCACACCACTCTAAATCAAAAGCACACATGTTCCACTAAATCGGTTTATGCGACCTCATCATTAGAGAATAATGAGAGGTCATTGATTGTCCTCCATCCTCCTGTACCTCCATCCTCCTTTGAATGATGTTGCTTACTCAACAAATATGATCATGTCACTCAACTGTTTCCACATTGTGATTATTATTTTCTTCCCTCCCGCAATGTGAAACACTTTATTTTTCGGATGTCGGGTAACACCAAAAATGTGTTTGTGAGGCAATTTTTTTCTTGAGAATTTTACAATGAACTTTTGACAATAATTTTTTTCATTTAGACCAAGGATAAAATGACTCAAATATAACTAGACAACACTTTTGAATTTTTGAACTCCTAAAATGACAATAAAGATACTATGAGGAATACAAGAAATAGATATTATGACAGGGAGGTTTATGAGACTACACACTTTAAAGTAGATGTGTATTAAAAAACTAAACACAAATGTAAACATTATAATACATAAAACCTAACTAAAAACTGACACATTTATACCGACTCTCATAGACAATATGACTATAAAGTTAAAAACAAAATAATACAATAATATGATCAAGACATGAAAAATCACCTATTAACAAAGACGGTAATACGAGAAGTATGACATTAAAATGTTATTTGGTGTACTTTTAAACAATTGATACCTACACTCAAGGAATACTATAGAACTTAAAGGATAAAATCCAATTGACTTTTGAAATAGACTTGACTAAATAAAGAATTGACATAAATTAGTTGATGCCAAGTCGTTCACCACATGCTTAAGTAACTTTGGGTCCAGAAAATAAAATGCAAGCAATACTAGACTTGAAAGGTATTGGGAAAATATCAAAGAATATCCTAAAATACGGTTGCGACTACAAATGCATGAGCTCTAAATTCACCAATAGTGTGTATTTCAATGCAAACTCAGGTCTCTCTATATGGAAAATGATCTCAATGGATGTTTCACCAATCTTAAGGTGTTAAATCTTTGTTAGATTGTGTAGAGCTATCAAGAAAGAATGTGAACTATTAATGCCAATGAATCAAAGCATCATCGATCTGAATAAACTGTAGACCATACGATTGTCAAATTAAAGCGCCTTCAACCTACTTGATCAGTATGCAAAGGAATTCAATTTATGAGCTGACAGATGATGACAACCGACTTGAACGAGCTGTTGCATGGATTTCCATACCAAGAAATGGAGAATGTGGTGATATCGAGGACGTGTGATCACAGTTGGATATACAAGAAAGAAACATATCCAAATTCTAATTATTCACCTCATGATCAAGGTTTTGTAGGATAGATGACTGCATAAGATCTTAAATGTACATTTTTTTGGCTAGACACCATTTACCAAGAAACCAATCATGAACCGACCCTTCGGAATATGCACACCCTCAAAAAAAATGTCAGAGTGGATATACGTAGGACTAAATTATAGGTGGACTAAGATCTGAATGAAAAAAGATCAAAAATTCCACTACGAGCTTGGGTTTTTCTGTGAATGCACAATAACTAACAACTCACACAGATGTGAAAGAATAAAAAATAGTCCATAAAGTTGTATTTTTATAATACTGATTCTCTTGCAAATAATTCCTCTCCTTCACGGGGATGAAGCACAATATCACTACCTCTATTACACTTGTTACCCCATTAACGAAGTGGGTCTAGCTACTCTGATACCACTGATAGGAATCAAGAGAGCATTGCACAAAAAACCAAATAATTAATTTTACACAGAATAATATATTTCATTCTATATTGTTGCATACAATACATTTGGCTAATATATAGCCAGTACAATAGGAGAACTACTTCCTAGAAAATAGGAAGTCAAACAAACAACTTACCCATTTATATAATTTATGGGTATAAACAAACAATAGAATATATTGTTTGTTACAACAATATATTACAAAATAACTATAGTAAGTAATAATTTACTATACGGTAAAAACCATAAGCTCATGTAAAAAATAATTTTCTTAACATTTATAATATTTCATTTAGATATAATTGAAGGACTTGGGTAATTTTTTTTTAAATACACGAGATTTGAAGTATGAGGTATGAGAATTAAGACAGGGGTCCTATACAATACCAATGCACTAAATAAAATATTAACACATCCATAAAGCATTCTAGTCATTTTAAATAAATGCACCATCGTAATCAAAACAACCATTAAAATCAGGGATCCAAAGCTATAAATGTCATCGAAGCACAAATATATATAATATAATAATCCATCACCATATGTTTACCAAATATGATCCAAAATATTAATTATTTAAAAAAGTTTAATCGAATATATGTCCATTAAAACAACGGTCGTAGTATGAAAAATAATCATCTCCAGTAAGATCGAGAAAAGGGGTTCCTACCTTTGTAGTCATCTCAACATACTCATAGGACTCAACTGGTAAGATAGTGCAAGTGATGACTTGTGTATCTTCTTCTACTTCCAAATTTAGTATTTTCAAAGTTCCACTCACCTTAGTTATCGTATAAGAGGACATAACATGCTTAGAAGGTATAGGTGAATTAGGAAAATACAAAGGTCAAATTTTTCCATGTAATAATGGTGAAGCAATGGAAGGTAGGACATTTTGAAGAGGAAAGCATGATGGGGTGGTGGGTAAAGCGGTTTTAAGAAGATGGATTGTGATAATCCTAGGTGTGATTGATATTATGATGTAAAGGGGTGTCATGGATATTACGGGAAGGCTGAGAATGGGGGTAAGACTCAATAACTTGTATTACTTCCTACAAGCATTGCTCATTTGTGTAAAAGTGCATATAAAATTGAGTAGGAATAGTTCTTGTAAAGGGTATCCTACCTCGAAGCTCAATAGCTCCTCTCAACTAGCCCTAGGTGAGCCTCTCTACCAATGTGGCTGACCACGAAAACTACCATGATCCTAGGATGGATGTGAACCTAATATCCTATAATTTCCCAACCATCTCATCCACACATGCTAAGAAAGCGAAAAAGAAAAAGAAAATACCAACTCAATTCACATGTTCATTAATATTCTACAAAACATAATGATATTAAATCCCAAGTAAATGAAACAGATGACAATTATCTAGATTCAACAACATTGAACTCGAAAAATTAAATATTTCATGCATTTTCTCAAGATAATTTTTCCTTGCGATCACCACATTTCATTTCTAATCAACTCATATTTTGATAGTCAATGTATTTTAGAAGGAAAGCGATTATTCTCATAATATTATTATTCTTTAATAAAATCAATGACTTTCTGAATCGATAATTATTTTATAATCATTTTGGAACAAATTACATTTCCAAATATACACATCACAAATACCATATCTTCCTTGACTTATTTCTAACCTATTTCAAACCCTTTCTACTACTTCCAATAAAACCATACACAAAAATAATACCATCAACAATTGAAACTTCAATCCTCATTTGCATACAATTTTTTCTAAAAACATCAATTGGGCATATATTTTTATAATAATCAAACAAATGAAAACATCTTAAATTGAATGGAAATATATATAATTCCATCATGACCTTCAACAAAGAATGAGCTTGAATCTTATGTCAAATAATAAAGAAGAGCATGATAAATAGTCATTCATAAAAATAGTTTCAAATAAAACCTAGAAAGTATTGCCTTTCAAAACCATACTACAAGCAAATGAACTCATTTCAATGTGAATTGAAAGGTTGTATTATTCTCACCAAAACATATATTTTCATAACAACCCGGATAAGTAAACATGCAACATGGTATTTTATTTCTGCAGAATTTTCACAATGATAATATATATCAAGCTTGTTATAGCAAAATAGACACATCGAGCCATAAAAATAATATGTTTTGATTCACTTCAATCGCCTAAAGCTCAAAACTGGATGAGAAAGCGATCGCATGCCCTTGAAAAGTCAAATGATAGCCCAATAAAATTGTTTTTATACCTTCATAGATTTTACCTATTTCATTATTTATAATTTTTAAGTTAGATAGGTAAAAGAAATAATGACAAAAAAACTTCAAACTTAAAAAAACTTCACTATGAACTTTGTGAGTAATTGTCACTTTCACTTGCATGCATGTAAAAGAACTAACTCAAATGAAGAAAAACTATATGAATGATAGCTTCATACCTGTAAGGTTTTTCCACGTGCTCGTTTGCATCAAATAACTCTAAATCATATCCAACACGCCAATAATGCCACAAAACTAGAACCATACAAGCTTCCAACTTCCTTCACAAAACAAGCCACCAAGAAAAAATGACTCAAAAACCTATAACTCCCAAATTTTAGTGCCCATATGTGGCACTTCAATGCACATGTGCCACATTAACTCACCATTATGAGATCCTCTATTACTAAATTTCCACATCATATCTTTGAAAAACCATGTTTGGGATTTTTTTAAAAATTCACTATGGTTCAAATGGGAAACATATAATATGGTAAGCATTCCAATTTATCTTATACTTCGCCCTTAAACATTTAATACCATTTAAAAACATGCCTACCATTTATGAAAATAATTTCATCTTATTAAACTCATGAACCCATGGAAATTGCAACTTTCAAATGAGAACATGACATCGATCATATAATTTCAACTATATCACCTTTGATATTCGTAATCAATATGAAGTAAACATATTTGAAATGAAAAAGATAAGAACAAATGAATTCAATCAAATAAACTTACAACAAACCATAATCACTTCAAAATATCACCTTTTCCCATTGTCTCCTTCAATAGATTATTTCGGAAGGAAAAATAAAACTATCAAAATCCAAAGTTAGAAACCGAAAAAAGACGTCACAAAGCAAAACTTAATTTCCATTGTTGAAATCACACCATCCAAATTGGTAAACAAAATCACACACACACACACACACACACACACACACACACACACACACACACACACACACACACACACACACACACACACACACACACACACACACACACACACACACACACACACACACACACACAGATATATATCAATTTCACAAAATAATCTAAAAAATTAAAGAATGTCGTGAAACCACTTAGTGTTAAATAAAATAAATAATGCATTAAATATTTAGTGGCCTCGCATGACTCAACATGAATGAAAATCAGGTAAGAGGTGATGGAAGTAAGGAATTCGTGAATTATTTTTGAAAAAAGGGGGTGTTAAAATTTTATCAATATCATTGGCGACCATCTTTGGATGATTTCTTGTGACAAAAAGTTAGGCGCATTAAAATGATTAGATTTTAAGAAATCAAGAGTGTAACACAGTTCATTGTTTCATGAGTCAATCTGCATGGACCCCAATGTTGAATTAAATAAAATAGGATGAATGTTTGGCTAATTGTGAATGAAGAAGGGATACAAGAGATTGGGAAGTGAGGGCTAGATAAGATCATATACTGAGTTACCCTTCACTCCTTTGAACACCAAGTATGACCTCTTCACATCAAAATATATTAGAATAATAATCATTTATGAAAAATCAAATAGAAGTATTATGTTAGGACCGAGTAATTAACCTATACATAGCCATGAAAAATATTAAATTAAATATAATGTAAAACACATAAGAGCATATAAAATAAATTTACATAGTGAACATGGATATAATGTGGAAAAACCCATGAGGGGTAAAAAACCATGGTCAAAGAGAAATTTTCCATAATGTGAGAAACACAAGTATAGTCTTGTAAATCCCCTTCACTCACTTATCTCCATCAAATTCACGTGAAGTGATTTACACAATATGATCGCGATCATATTTACATGACCCCATGGATCATGAACACATTAAATGAGGGCATGATTAAATCATACTGATTTTATAAATTAGATATAAAATAACCAATTAAATATAACCTAAATTTTATATTAAATAATTAAGAATATAAAATATATTCTCAATTATTTAATAATAAATAAAATCTTATAGACACTTAATATTATGTTCTAACACTCCCCTTAATATTAAGTTGGGAACCATATGCCAACATTACCTATTTTTATAAGAGGATTGACAAATCCATAAACCAATAGTGAAGGTTTAGGATAGCATATCACTTTTGAAGGATTTATAACACCTTCATCATGCTCAAATTACCTTATGGTACAAAAGGATTTGTAATCCATATATTAGAAGTTATGATTTAGGCTAAGCATGATTTATGAGACTACATCTCATGGTTTCTAATGGAAAATTTTCAAACCGCATCTCTAGGATAATTTTATAACACAAGGAACTCCTTTACAAATAAATTCAACACACTGGACTATACACCATAAAATTAGAGTTATAAGTTTACAAAGATCATAAAGATCTTTTTACAATGCTTTACAATGAAGCATAAGTATAAAGGATAAGGAGATATCAACCGACTGATCATTAGGAGGTGACATTTCCATGCACATTCCCCATCAATTACAAATCTAAAATGCCAAGAATTGCATGAAACTTACAAAATTTTACAACACACAATGGCTTCGTAAACATGTCTGCAATTGGACCTTGATCAAAGCGATTACGGGAATATATATCACCATATAGAACTTTCTCTCGGATAAATTGCATATTTATCTCTATATGCTTTGTCCTTTGATGTTGAATTGGATTCTTAGCAAGAGCAATGTAACTTTAGCTATCACATAGAAGAGGATTACTTCCTTTAGCTTCCATGTGTATCTCTTCCAATAATTGCTTCAACCACATGACTTCTTTTGTTGCTTCCATTACACTTTTATACTTTTCCTCAGTAGGAGAAATTGAGACTGTTGGTTTCTTTTTACTGCTCCAAGTAATGGCACCTACACCAAAACTTGAACACATATCCATTATATTTTAGATTTTAACACAACCTCAAAGCATGAATAGAGTCACAATATCCATATAGACATCATGATAAACATATAAATATTTCTTGGTTTCAATTTTATCCATCTATAAAGTTAAACACAAGTCAGTTGTATAACAATTGGCATAACAATATGCTTAACAACTAACAATTTAATATTATAAATATGTTGAATTTTTTAACATATTAATCTAATAAAATATATATTAGATGCAATCGGTATTAGACATCTCCAAGTGTCATTTGATATGCATATAATAATATTTTAGTAATCACATACTAAGAAATGTTTTATCAAAAAAACACACACACACACACACACACACACACACACATTTTCATTATCTATTCTAAGCCCTTAAAAAATGATAAGAATGATAAATAACATATACGAAAAGATAATAAATCATGCAAGAATAATCACATACTAATATACTCAACTAGATCTTGATTTCAATTTCCAATAACATTTCTCACAATACACGAGGGTGAGTTGTTTTTCACAAATGATCTTGAACAAAAGATCAAGGAGCGGGGGGTCTAGGGGTAGAGCCCCCCATCGGAGTCGAGGGGCAACACCCCTCGATGCCAAGCACAATTTATAATTTATTCCTCCTTTGAAATTGACAAAATCAACTCTTTGTGATAAAAAAACATGATTATTATGATCAAATTTTTGATAATAAATTAGGTTTACAGAGAGAAAAACATTGCAAATTTTTTTAGAAGCAATCTCCCTTTCTTGTTCAAACTACACGATCGTATTCCAATGAATTTATCTTATTCACATCAAAAATTGACCTATCAAACAAATATTCTACATAAACAACATGTTAGTTTGACTCCAAGGCATTTTTGTTGAAACGTAAGTGAATTTGTTTTAGTTTTATAAGAAAAAAGACCACTCACTTTGTTGTTAAATAACAAAAATGTTACTTCTCATTTTGACTCGAAAATAGAATATATATTAATTATCAAAAAAATATCATCTAATAAAAAAATATTTTGAGTTTATATATATACCACTCACTTTGTCATTAAATAGCAAAAATATTACTTCTCATTTTGACTCGAAAATAGAATATATATTAATTATCAAAAAAATATCACCTAATAAAAATACTTTGAATATATATATATATATATATATATTGAATAAAATTAAAAAAGGTATTTAAAAAAATGGAAGCTATGTTCCATAGTATGTTTGATTTATTATCTTATTGGTCCAATTCACCACATTTCTAGCTCAACGAGCTAAGCGGATCAGGTTGCATGGGAAATTTTCTAAGCATAGTCGAGTGAAATCTCTTGAATGGGTCAAATACCTCAACATTGTCTACCACACAACTTGGGAAGACCAAATAATCCATGAATCAAAGTCAAATAACTCATCAATGCATGAACAATTCCAATGCCAGATTGCATGTGGCTAATCGAAAACTTCACTAACCATTAACCAACTTGTTGGCCATTCAACCATTAAGATAAAACTAAGGCAGATGTGGCCTAATCACTTGTGGGCTTATAGAGCCATATAAAAACAAAAATTCACCATGTGTGGGATTAAAGGTCCTCACATTATTTTTAATAAAAAAGAGGTCGATTTGAATTAGAGTATGCTTGCATTGGTTAGTGGTCACGTGGGTTTATGTCAGGTAAGTAGGAGACAAGGGATCACACCAAGTGCAGGATGCATGAGAGAACCGTGGTGGGAAAGAGTGGGGGCTCCACATGAAGACGTGGAGAGTGGAAAAAATGATCCATGTCAAACAAACCCACCAACCAGGTTAAGAACTCTTCAAAATAATGATGAAACCCTAGTTAACATTGTAAATTTAGTAGTAATTGGATAGTTACAACGAGTTCGAGAATTTGGAGCCCTGTTTTACTACTGAGTTTGAACTCTCACAAATTAATAAACAAAATGTTTAAGGAACTCGTGCTAAACATAGATCTCCCTAATCGACATCCTAAAAAGTACCATTATGGGTTAAATCTACCCCGCACACCAAGATAAATCTAAAACCCTACTATCTCCTCATTTTACTATATACAAATTGATTGATCTAGATCGTATCTATATCTAAAGAGGGGTTTTTAAAATTACTTAATGAGATGAAATAATGTTTAATATTCGCACTTAATTGTGATGTTAGTGCGGATCTACAAATTTTGATGGAAATTTGAAATACAAGTACATTGTTCCAAAAAATAATGCAGATCTACTAAATAAAGCATAAGAAAGGGTTTTATATTTGGAAGCATACTCATAGATAAGTACTTAAAACTTCGAATTTTTATACTTTAAACATAGTATAATTTGGCCTTACAAACTTGTGAGGTGTTTTTGAATCCCAAAACTTGGTTATAAGTTGTTTTGTTGTTTTGAATGCACCCTCGGCTGATTACACTAAAAATCAATACACCATCTTATAAGGATTTCAAAATGTCAAAGGAAGCTAAATTCTACTTTTAAGTGATTTTTAATTTTAATCTCACTTGTTGTCTTGGATAATTTACTTTTTCTTTGTAATGGCCTTAAAACTTTATAGTTGCACCCTTACTTGACAATCAATTCTTAAAACTTAATTATATATTTCAAAGTCATCTATGTAGTGCATTTATTAGTAAACGTTCAAGGTTAATACATTTTTTCATATGATGATTGTAATAATGGGAGCTCAATTGAACTTTAATGTGAAAAATATATGAAGGGAATTATCTTACATTCTTAGTAGGGGATTTAAATCAGTCATATTCATTGTTTATACGGTGACATAAATGGATCATCAAAAACATATTAGAGAAAACTTTCTATGTCCGAGTCTTGCTTATACTACGTCGATGTGTGAAGGACCTTGAATTCAAAACTAGATTAAAAAATCGTATGGTATTTGACCACAAAAATAAAATAAATTGATATGTAAATAATAAAGGTTTTTTCAAGATTTTAAGGGGTCATATAGGAGGAAGGTAGTTTGGTGTTTATATAATCATTTATAGCTTATAAGGGGGAAAGGTTCAAGTGCTAAGGTTAAAAAAAAAGATGTTATATGGATTATGTTTTGGAATGTATAGAGGGTTTTAAATTAAAATATCCAACCCATGATTATTTTATATAGAAATACATAGTCCAAATACATAGGTAAAATTTAACTGAAAAGTTAAAATTAGGTTAGGTGGTGTTGGTTGCGAGAATTTGATCTTGAAAACAAGAAATAGTCAAGGGACAACAATCCCTCCTCTTTAAAAAAGTGGATAATAGAGCTGATTTTTGCCGTCCTCTGAATTTTTGAATTCTAAATTCCCTGGTGTTAGATCTCATGCTAGACCCTTCTAGTCTGGATCAAGAGTACTACCCTGTAAACTCTGGGGGCCTATCTCCCCAGCCTCCCCTGAGGTTTGGAAGAAAATTATGGAGGGGTTCTCTTCTTCTGCGTCCCACTCAGAGAAGTTGACGCCCATGCTCTCTGATGGGGCCCTCTCTCTTCACATCCCTTCTCACATCATGAAGGTTGTTGCTGCCTCCAGGGATCTGTCCCTTGTTAGAAATATGATGGGTCCCAGGACCCCCTCAAAGACATCAAAAATGGGCCCGACCGAAATCGAACCCTTGTGGTGCACTGGAAATAGTTACAATGCCAAACGGATTTGTCCTCTTCTCCTTCAGCATGAAAGAAGACTTTTCTCAAGCTCTACGGGGTGGTCCGTGGTTATTTAGCGAAGAGGGTTCTATATCAGGAAATGGTCTCCTGGATTCAGCCCGCTTACAAAAATAATGACACAGGCTCCAATTTGGGTTCATCTTCAGGCCTTCCTCTGGAGCTATGGCACCCTGCGGTTATTGAAGGTATTTCTCTATCTATGGGTTCTCTAATCGTAATAGACCAAGCCACTAAGGCCAAGACTAGATTCATTCATGCTCGTTTCTATGTCAACGTTGATGTCAGTTTCCCTCTCCCAAAATCAATTGATCTCTTATCTGATTTTGGAACCTGGTCTCAATCCATTTAATATGAATATATTCCAAAAGAATGTTCAATCTGTAAAAGCATAGGCCACAGAGCCTCTGGCTTCCCCACTAAGCCTTAGCCTAAACCCAAAACCCTGGTTACCTCTCCCAAAAAGAAAGGAAAATATATCCCTAAGACCATTCCTGAAGACACCCCGGTCATCCCCACATCTAACCCCTTTTCCCTCCTGGAAGAAGGAGAGATCACTGTTGATTCCAACTTGGCCCCCTCTCTCGACCCCCTACCTCCCTTCACCTTTGTCACTATTCCTATGGAGGTCTCCCCGGCCTCCTCTTCCCCATCCCCCTAGCGGTCCCCCTTCGGTGGTTGTTGCTCCCCTCCCTCTCTCGCCTTCCCACTCCTCACCCTCCAACCTCCTCCTCTTCCTTCCCCCTCTCCCGAGCTTAGCACCAAGCTTCCCCCTACTAACTCCACTTTCATCTGTCCTCCTTTCCTTCCCCTCTCTGATACCCCGATCTCCCCATCCACTCAATCCTCTCGATGATAGTTTGAATCCCGTATGACCCAAGAAGCGGTAGTAAGAATCCGATACTAGCTCGAGAAAGTCCAGGGGCATACCCGAGAAATGTTAAGCTATAACAAGAATCAGCCCTAAATGTGTCCCAAGGACACAAAGCACCATCCCCATGGTTGTGGGGAGCAAATTCAAACCCAATAAATAAAGGTGATCTCATGGAATATTAAAGGGATGAACTCTCTACAAAAATAGAGAGTCCTCAAGGATATGAAATTTAATCACTCTCCGACACTATCATGCTTCAGAAACCAAACTCAAAACATATGACAATCTCTTGAAAATTTGGCCGGCTCCTTCTTTTGCTTCTCAGCTTGCAATAGGTAATTTGAGAGGCTTATGCACTCTCTAGGACCCCAAACAATTCAAATTTGACTGCCTTTTGCAACACCCCAATTTTTTGTGCAATCTCTTCTAGGAAGTAGATTCGATGCTACTTGGATTGCAATCAATGTTTATGCCCCAAACTTGGAATCAAAACATGAAAGACTCTAGCAAGACATCTCAAATTTCATAAAAATTGTGGAAATCTCCCTATGCTCATTATGGGAGACTTCAATTACACTCTATATCCTTCTAAAAATCAATGAGGAGCATCTACTAATCCCAATAGCATGGAAGCTTTGGCTTACTTTATATGCGGGGAGACTCTTCTTGATATGGAACTTCATGGTACTTCCTTCACTTGGTCCAATCGTAGAGTGGGCAGAAATCATATACAAAGTAGATTGGATAGGGCTCTAGGATCCTTGGATTAGATCTCACTTTACCCTAATTTATTTCTTAGCTCCTTATCCCGAGCGATGTCGGACCACAACCCTTTAATCCTATGTGCCAACAACAAGATGAACATAAAAAATCCTCCCTTCAGATTCGAGCTTTCTTGGCTAGAAAATAATCATCTGGACCCTCTTATTAAGAGTTGGTGGGATATCAAAATTCAGGGCTCGAAATGTTTAAGTTCTCCAACAAACTTAAGGAAATAAAAAAGCAGCTTAAGATCTAGAAGAGCAATGTGTTTGGAAACATCAAAAATCATAAGCAAAAGCTAACTCAGGAAATTGCTAACATTTCTACTCTGATGGAGGTTGAAGGAAGAACGAAACAACTCCATAAACAAGAAAGGCATCTTCTCAGTGACTTCCACAATACCCTAAAGGAAGAAGAGACCTATTGGAAGCAGAGATCTCAGGTGCTTTGGCTAGAGAAGGGAGACCACAACACCAAGTTCTTCCACATTACAGCCTCTAAACACAAAAGCAGGGACAAAATCAAAGAATTGCTTACTCCGGCAGGTAACACTTTAACCTCTAACATTGAGATTTCTAATGAATTAGTCTCTTTTTATTCTAATCTCCTTCAGGAGGAGGACCCTCCCAATGAGAAAGCTATGTCCAAGATGCTCCAACACATTCCCAAATTAATCTCTGAGGACATGAATGGCAATTTAATGAAACCCTTCTCTATGGAGGAAATTCATAAAGCAATCTTCACTATGAAAGGTGACAAAGCCCCATGCCCCAACAGCTTCTCTACTACCTTTTTACAAATCTTCCGGGAAATCATCAAGAAAGATCTTTACAAGGTGGTTAAGGAATTCTAGTCCAACAACTCCCTCCTAAAAGAGTGGAACACCACCTTCATAGCTCTTGCTCCCAAAGCTCTTGGATCTAAGTTGGTTTCTAACTTTAGGCCAATTAGCCTCTACAACACCTCCTACAAAATCATCACCAAAATGTTAGCCGCTTGGCTTAAGCCCCTGATGAATGACCTCATCACGGAGAATCAAAATGGATTCATCAGTGGGTGCTTTATTCAAGGGGGTATCATCACCATTCATGAAGCCATCCACTCAGCCCATCACTCAAAGTCCGTAGGGATGATCCTCAAATTAGACATGCAAAAAGTGTTTGACATAGTTACGAACTTTTTCGATACGAGTGCTAAAAAGTTACGGGTTTTACAACAAATGGTGCAGCTGGATTTTGTCTTGCATTACAACCACTTGCTTCTCAATCCTCATAAATTACATCCTGACGAGATTTTAAAAAAATAGCAGAGGTATTCAACAGGGGGACCCTCTGTCTCCTTTCCTCTTCTGTTAATGGTAGACTCCCTCAGCAGAGCTCTTGAGGTAGCCAAAAGTCAATCGATCATTTCTGGAATCAAAATCAATTCCAGCTCCCCTACTACCACCCACAACCAATTTGTGGATGACACTCAGCTCTTGAGTGCTTTGCTTTGGTGATTGAAGCCCGTTCCCGAAAGAAATTTTAGAAAACTATCAACTTGCCTCTCAACAATTGATTAACTTCAACAAAAGCAGTATCTTCTTCCTAAACACTCCGGTTTAAACACAAATAAGGATTGCTGACATATTTAGTTGTAAAATTGTGGACTTACCCTCCTCTTATCTTGGCATTCCCCTTTTTCAAGGAAAACAAACCAAGAATCTACGGAATCCTATTATTGAGCTTGGAAAGGAGCAATCCTTAGTCAGGTGAAAACTTCAATTGGTCAAAGTTACTCTTCAGAGTTTACCTATCTATTTCATGTCTCTTCTCAAAATGCCTTCCTCAGTGATTTCTGTTGTTGAGGGAATCCAAAAGAAATTTCTCTAGTCAGGGGTGGAGGAGAAAAAATGGATTTACTTGGTCTCTTGAAATGAAGTTTGTAAGTTGACCAATCTATGCGGGCTTGGTATTAGATAGATTGCTGATATGAATATTTCTCTGTCTGGCTAAAATTAGCTAGGAATTTGCTCAAGGTAATTCACACTAGGCTTAGCTATTGAGATCTAAATATATGATGCAAGATGAAGACTATCGTCTCTCCTCCCCACCCCGCACCTCGGCCTATATCGGAACTCGATTCTTATCTCTCTTCCTCTTTTACATACTGGGACCAAGTGGAGATTGGGTAATGACATATCAATAGACTTCTGGATGGATTGGTAGATTGGTGATAAACCTATGAGCCTCAACCCCGTTTGGGACCCTATCAAAAGGAACCTCATCAATAGTCATGGCAGGAAAGTTTCTGGCTATTGGAGAATTCAGAATTCAATCCCCTCTTGGCATATTCTAGTTTGGATGGGCATCAATGAACTTCAGAGTCATCTTTTGATTCAATTGAGGTTTTCCCTTTCCTCTCTCTATATTCCTTTCTCCTCTCCTACTAATGAATGTATCTAGCCCCTCTCCTCCTTTGGTTCCTTCTCCGTTAAAGCTACCTATAACACCAAACCCTGGACCATTTTCGGCCCTCCTCTCTTCAAAATTTGACCCAAAGAGTCTATTCCCAAAATTGAATTCTTTTCCTAGCCCTCCTCCAAGAATTCTTTCCTCTCGGGAAATAACTTAAAGAGGAGAGGCTTCTCGCTTCCCACTCGCTGTGTTCTTTGTTGCAAATCCTTGAAATCCTCCTCTCATCTCCTTCTTCACTGCCCCTTTGCCGAGGTTGTCTGGAGTGGGATTTTGTCATTTTTTGGAGTTGTCTAGACTTTCCTGATTCTATTCATGATACCCTCATTCAATGGTATTCCCCCTTCTCTCACCTGACCCTTTCCATGGCTTGGAAACTCATCCTCCCCCACGGCCTATGGGGCATCTGGAAAGAGAGAAATAGGAGAATCTTCAAAGACCAATGTTGGGATCTAGAGAGGGTGGCCAGCCATATAGCTATTCTCTTCCAAGATAATCTCAATAGCTACTTATGGAATAAATATCAGCAAAAATTTAGTTATGCAATCAAAAGGATAGGTGTTAGCAGATGAAGATCCCCACGGCTAAGCCCTCTTCCCGAGGCTTTTTCTTGTTAGGTGGATCCCTCCTCCACTAGGATGGTTGAAACTTAATAGAGCTGGTGCTTCTAAGGATAACTCGGGGAATTCTTGGGGGCTGATCCTCCAAAATTCTCGATGGTTCCCCTCAAGTTGCTATTGCAGCTAATTTTAACCTAGGTACCGATCACCGTGCTGAAGCCTTAACTATCTTAAAGGGGCTAGAGCCGAGTCTTAAAATTGGTAGTGATCCCTTAATTGTGGAAAGTGACTCTCTCAATATTATAACTCTCCTCAACTTAGATGACCTAGGTCAATGGACTATTAAAAACATTATTGCCGACATCCATCTCCTCCAATATTATAATTGTGGAAAGTGACTCTCTCAATATTATAACTCTCCTCAACTTAGATGACCTAGGTCAATGGACTATTAAAAACATTATTGCCAACATCCGTCTCCTCCAAAGTAAATTTCAGTAGATCAAGTTTGAGCACATTCTTTGGGAAGGAAATAAGGCGTGGATTGTTTAGCTAACATTGGTGTCCTCTTTGATTCTCATCAAATATGGATAGATAATTTCCCAGTCAATCTTCTTCAAATTTCCCATAATGATTTCTCATTTTCTAGCTAACGCGTGGAGGTGGGAGCCTTATCCTTATGTCAAGTAAAACCTGGAAAAAACCGCATCCTTGCTTTTGATGGTGGTAATTATTTACACATTAATTTGAAGCATTGCTACGGAGCCGAGCATGTGGGATGAGAATTACTACACTCATATGGATTCCAGTCGAGATATACCATTTTTCATCATAGTTATTTCTATTTTAGAAGGATGGATGATGTGGAAGGCTCCCATAGATATGGAAAACTTATTAAATCTGATTCATGGATCCTCACCTCGACACACATTCATGAATTTATAAAAATGGGAAGACAACTCAAGAGAATTGAACTTGTTTCTTGAACTTTTCTCAGGAGGACCAAAATTTTTGGGACAACATAAGGGACAAGGGCATAACTATGTTCCTTGAAAGGATGTCTGGGTACTTGGCTTTGGTTTCGTATGGCACCCTGGCCACCTAGTCACATGGAAGAGTCTAAATTGACAACACTCGCTTCACCATCTCCACAAATGCCATCACCTCGGAATCGGCCTTCCTATCTCGAGGGTTGTTTACTTCAAGAAACCTTTACAAGCAGAGCTTTAGGATTTTATTGCCAAAGGGGAGAAGCCAAAAATATCTCTCTAGTTATATTCAAGACTCCCTCCTTCCTCCCTAGGATAGAGTTGGTGAGGTGATCATGAGATATTTCACCATTGATGGGAGGTACAAGTTGGTCTTTGGTCCCCACTTCTTCATTCTCTCACACTTATGCTGGGGGAAGAAAATTAACCTAGCTAATTTTCTGTTCCAATCACTTGAACACTCCATTAATTTGGCTAGGGAGGGAGAAGGGCCCATTCTGCATCAAGGCCTTCTCTACCTCCTTTTCAAATTTGATGCTTCCCCTGTTGAATTGAAGCTTTTTCCTCTCAAACATGATCAACCCCACCGCACGCCCACCTCCTCCCCCATTCCATCCCCTACTTCCCGTCCCTCCTCTATCCGTCGCCACCTCCGTCAAGTTTCTCTCGACTCTAAATATGATGTTGTCATCCCGGGTCCCTCCTTTGCGGGCTTTATTCCCCCTATTTCCCTTGTTCAGCCACCCTCTCCGAGCTATATCGTATTCAGACATCGACCCCGTGAATTTGGTGGCACTCACTACTTCTTCTCCTACTTCTAGCTCAGAGCTCTACCTCTTAGATGCTCTACTTGGTCTCGCTCAGTTGTACCTTGATTCCCTTGAGTCTGATCTAATTGGCATAGATGTGGACCTTAAGGAGGAGGGGCTCAATTTCCAGCTAGATGCCGACAATATCATCATGGAGGGTTGCGACATCAACCCTCAGGATGTGCAGATGGATGTTGTCCCTAATTGGAAAGAATCTATGTCTCGACAACATTGAGAAGCCCAACAATGAATCTGCTATTGACACCGAGAACCAGCCAGAAGACCACCATGTCGAGTTGGTGACTTCCATCCTGGCCAAGATGTAACGTTCCTTCTCGGTTCTCAAATCCTAGGAAATCTTCACTGAGAACACTAAGGCGGCCATTACCAAAGACTGCATGAAGTTGTTAACTCTGGTGGACCAGCTTGCCAATGATTCGGGTTCTATCCAAGCCAAGAATTTTGTTATCGAGTTGAAAAAAGCTCCTTTGATGTTTGTTCTTTCTGCTCTAGGATTTTTTCATTTGCCTATTTTTTTAAATCTCTTTAAATAGCATGAATCTTAGAAAAAGAAGAATGGAAAAGATGAAAAGACCCAATTTAGTGCTTTTACATCCGAGACATCAAAATTAATCTTTCAAATGAAAAGAAAAACTCTTTAAATATTAATATCTAATTTCCCTTCTTTTAACCCAAAGATTAATATCTAATTAAGATTATAAAACATCAATTTGTCCTTTGCTTACATAACATATGGCTAAAGAGAAAATAGCCACCTTAATTAGATACTTTAAATAAAATAGGAAACTAAGAACTAGGAGCTGGGACATTTGAAGAAGTGCTTGTAGCACCCTTTTTTTTGAGCACTTGGTTTCTAAATATTTTCAATGCCTCTGCTATGTCCATGCCCTGAGGAATTGTTGTATTCGTAGTTGCATGAGTCCAACTTGCCCAGACACTTCTCCATCTCTTTTCCAAATTCTATGTTTTCCAAGAACTCCTTATTAATTTCGTGATAGCTGCTTGCAGTGTGCAAATTTTTTCATCTTCTCCTTAGATATGGTATCCTGCTTAAATAGGTCTTCTCTAACAAATGTCTTGAACTGAGATTTGATTTCCTGAACCGAGAATTTATCTCTGAATTCTTCTTGAAAATATGGTAGTGAATATCATGAAAGGTGGATGTGACACAAGCTTTAAAATCTTTCTCCTTTTGCAACATGTTCCTGAGTTCTCCAATGGCTTCTTCAAGAACCTTTATTTTCTAGTCAATGTTGAAAACCCATTGCTTAGACAAATTCAATTTTGCATCATCAAATACTTTTTTTCCAAGAGGATTTGCACATCTGTATCACTCATTAATCGAAGATCTTGGATACATTCACTCCACAACTTCAACTCCCTATCTAAACCACTGAGTGTCATGGTAAATTTAACTAAATTTTAAAATTTGTCATATGCTTTATATGCTTCCTCAATGAAATTTAAACTGTGATTATCATGTCATCAACTAAGGCTTCCATTTCCTTTCCATAAGTGGCATGCTTATGAATATATTTAATAGCTTGAACTTCATCATTAGATAGAATGGCAGGTGGTGGAATTGAGGCTAAGGGAGTTGGATCAAGTACCTTATCCTCTACCAATAAGGATCTGATGAAATTTGACAGAATTTGATTTTTCTCCTCCAACTATTCCTACTGTGTTTGCTTGCCTTTTTCAACCCTTTCAATTACTCTAGACATTGTCTCCTTTAGGTTGTGCACTTCACTCTCAGGTGTTGATTCTCTCAAGGGGAATCCTTGTTAATTCCAAATCACCTATCAATAGGTCCTTTTCATCTTTGTCAAGTTTGGGCTTAGCAATTTCCATGAATTGTTGGCCTTGAGAATCTGATACTAACTATGGATGTGACCTTAGCCTTTTTTTTAGGTGGGGGAGGAGTAGAACCAAGTAGAGTTTACCACTGCATCAAACTTAGGAGCAACAATATTAGAAGTGGCTTTCCTTTTCTTTCTTTCCAAAATGGTTGCACCCAAGAAAAAGAAGAACTGGAAGTGGAGGGGACAATGGGCCCAAGTACAGGTGTGCTCATTGCACTCAAATTTTTACAAAAACCACTTCTAACACATGATGTCTCATTTTGGGTGGTGTGCACTTCCTTGATAGGGACTTCCTTAGTAGATGTTTCTAAAACACTCAGATTTTGAGACTTGGCTCTTTAATTGATCTTCTTTTTCACTACTTTCCTCAGGATTTTTTTCTCTGTTTTTCTTGCTCTTTTTCCTCACTATCATCATCACAGAGGTCTACAACTATTTCAATATCAGCACTATTTCCAATTGCTTTGGAGAAGATAGCTTCTCACTCTCTGAATGACTTCCTCCATCTTCTCATCCTTCTTGGCCTTTCCTTTCTTTATGTACACTAGAGTTGAAGGTTCAGGTGGAGAGGGAACAAATTTCTCATGTGCTTCAGGAGTCAGTATAGGAATTTATTTTTGAGGGGTGGAGGCTTCTTGAGAAGAAGACCTGGACTTTCCTACTCTAAAATTTTCATTTTCTGTCAAACCAGAGTCTGGTCCTTACCAATACATGGTTTATGAGTTCCTTCAAATCATCTCTCTCTTTGAAAACCAATCAATGGTTTCAATAGGAGTGTGTCTAATGGATCTTTCATATTCAAGGGATTGCATTTCTTCATCATCATCTTGAAGTCCTTCAGAACCTTGTACACATCAAAATATTTAATTTGTTGTAGGGACAATCTACCATAGTATCTTCTTGGGCTTCATAATCATTAGAACAATCAGCCTAGTAGTCTTCAATATCAACAAGATGATAGAAGCCCATTTTTGAAATTGGTGGCAATAAAACCCTTGATATCAAAACAAGTCCTTGGTTTGAAATAGTGAAGAGTGAAGGGAGAAATTGTCCTATCAACATTTTGGGCATCTAAAGTAGTCCTGCAAGTGTAGTTACCCAATGTGATTGGGAACTGGATGCTGCAATATTTTTGTCCCTGCAAGTTCTATGGAGCTTATCCAACTACCTGCAAGATTTCAACCAAGGCCATCTTGTCACTACAATACATTGGGAGTTTTAAAGGTGTTCCCTCAAATCCAACCAACCGTATGTAAGAGAATTTCTGAATTGAGTGTAATGACTACCATAGACATCAATCAATTATTTTTCTTCATCTGAGAATCTCCAACTAGTGTCACCTCTAGCAATCTGACAATATACATGGTGAATGCATCATTCACCCTTTTGAAGTGATGGTTATTGATCTTCAAAGTTAATTGTGGACAATACTCATAAATAGGAGCATCTTTCTTGTCTTCAACAGAGGAGAAACCCAACCATTCTCTGTATGCAGACAATAGAATACATCAAGTAAGAAGTCATATGAAAAGTCTTGGTTCTTTGGACATTTGCAAGTTGCTTTAGTGAGGCTATCACAAATTATCTCTACCCAATTCAAGATTTGTTTTCCTTCACATATAATATTGATGTAAGGGCACATCAATAATGAAACTCATTGGTAGAGGGCATCCCCATTATTTGGCAAGGAGAGTGATGACATATGACAACTCTTCCTTAAAATCAACCCTATACATAGTCTTTGGCAGCCTTGAAGCTCCTTTCTTTGGATTCTTAAACCAAGACTTAGCCACTCTACTCTTATATTGTTCACTGTCCTGATCAAAAAGAAATGAGCCTGGTCTTGGGTGAGGGTGTTTGAATTTTTCAGCAGTAGGAATCTTGAGGGAAGTACTAATACAATTAGCATCCAATCGAGCCAATACCTATCCATGAGGATCAATGATTTCCTTTGTCTCTGGTTGAAGCATGAACCACAAGCTAGCATGGTATCAACACATTGAACAAAATTGGAAAACCCCCTGCATGAGAAATTCCACTCTCCTTAACTAGTTGAGAAATGGGAGTAGGGTTTTGTAGTCAATTGAGCCCAAAATCATCCAAGTCGAGGTGTTGAGCTTCGCTATCTCCTATGTTTGGTATGGTTGTCTCCAAGGAAGATAAATGCTCATGCCCTTTGTAGTTGATCTTCATTGTATGGTAGGAGTAATGAACTTCTTTATTTCTCTAAATTTTTCTTTTGATAGTTCACAACTTCTATTGCACCTGCAAATTTGAAAAATAATGGAACAAGGACTTGGCTATGGCTAAAAATAGTGGAGAGTGAGAGAACAAAATGGAAAAAAAAAAAAAATGCAAAGGGTGTGGTAAAAATGATTGATTACCTTGGCTATTTATACAAATTCCATTTTGAGTAGGTTGGTGGGGGAAATTAATATGACAATTAATGCTTTATACCAACCCAAGATAGTGGCAAGTGGAAAAGGTGGAGAAAATGCACAACTGGCCCATGGGACAATGGGACACTGGGATGTGATGAGATCCAAAACACCCATAGTGAATGAAAAGTGGAAAAAAATGGACTTTGGGGAAATGGAGGTCGGGGAGCACTTGGGACATGTGGGACATATGGGCAAAATGTCCGCAATACACTAGAATCGGGAAAATCGAAGAAAAAACCTACACAGATGGTCCTTGGGACATTGGGACGTGATTTCTCTAAAAATTTGAAGTACCCAAAATGAAGGAAAAGTAATGTAATGTGGAGAAAATGGGGAATCGGTGAATAGGGAGCCCGATGGAACTTGGGATGTGAGGGACATTAAAACCCAAAATATCCACACAACAAAGGAAAAGTCTCAAAAACTCAAAATTTAGAAAAATGACTAACTGTTTAAAAATAACTCTTCCTTCATGGACCTTCACAAGGACATTTTGATAGTCATCTTACCCAAAAATTTTGAAAACTGAGACAAAAATACACAATTTTTGGGAAGGTGACAACAATTGGCTCTTTTTGGGGATGAACTAACTTGAACAAAAAAGAGAACAAGGTAGGACCAAGAACTCTAGAATCTCTATGGGAAAAGACCAGGACAAAACCATTGGGAAAATAGAGTCAAGGATGAAACAATACAAAAGACACACACACACACAAAAAGAAACACACACAAAAAAAAAAAAAAGAACTATACAAAACTATACAAAGGACTGCCTAGTCACCTAGGACTGAAACAACTTTAGATATTTCCCACTATATGGTAGTGGAAGAGAAGTTCCATCCATATAGTTCAAATAAAATGAATTTTCTCTAGAAAAATGTCTAATTTTGAAAGGACCCAACCAAAGAATCAAACTTACCATGACTTCCTCGAGGTTCTCACCTCTTGTCCCAGAGTAGGACAATGTCACCAACCTGGAAGTCCTGGGTTTGGATTTCTTGTCAAATAGTTGTTTCACCTTTTTTTTGGTGTGTAGTAATCATATCCACCACTTGCAACCTATTTTCATCCAACCTCTATAGGTACATGATTCTTTTCTCCAAAGCACTAGTGAAATTTGAGTCTTGATGGCCTTCATCAACTGTAAGGTTGGCAGTTCTACGATAGTCACTGGTAGTTGAGCTTAGTTCCATACACCACCTAGAAAGGAGACATCCCAATTCTCTTTTGGGTGTGATTCTATCTACCCAAAGAGCATCATAAAGCTTCTTGTGCCAATTCCTTTGAGATTCATTCACAAGTTTTTGAATGATGGTTACCAAATTTTTGTTTGTTGATTCTTCCATGTCCATTTCCTTGGGGATAGTAATAAGAAGAATGTGCAAGAGAAATTCCATACCCATAGTAAATCCATCAACTCATAAGAAGAGAAGTTGGGAGCATTATCAAGTGACAATTTTGTTTGGTACTCAAATCTGATCAGGATGTTTTCTTTGATAAAATTACATACCACTTCAGAAGTAGTACTTTTCACAGGAATAGCTTCCACCCACTTTGTGAAGTAGTCGGTAGTAGTCAAAACATGAGTATGCCCAACACTGGAATGGGGTTGAGAGTGCCTACAAATTCAAGTCCCCATTGTTGAAAGGGTTCTTCTATTACTACTTGGTTTAAGTGGTAAGGTAGCTAGCTTGGGCCTCCCCATGAAAGTCTGACAAGCTTCACATTTACCTACCCATTTAGTTGCATCTGGAACAAGGTTGGCTAGTAATAGCCTACATGAAGGATTTTATGAGTCACAAAGATGAAAAATTCCTCCACAAGCTTGATCATGGAATGCTCTAAGCAACTTTTTGTTGTTCTCTATCCACACATCTGAGAAATCTTCCATCAACTCCTCTTTTAAATAGAGAATTGTCCCAAAGTACATACTGTGCAGATCTAGCTTTATGGCTCTCTTCTCCTTGGTACTTAAATGGGGTGAACATTCTCCATATGTCATAAAATGAGCAATGTCAGCATACCATTCATCATTCAAACTGAGAAAAAGAACAATGGGGATATCTATGTCTTCCTTGGGTAGATCACCTTTAGCACCATTAGTGATCAACTCACATAGAGTCCCTTACCTCTTGGACTAACTTAGTTGGCTCTGATGTCCATATCATACTCCTACACTTTTTCCACCCAATTCCCTCTTTTAGTCCCAAACTCTTGTTGTGTGAGAATTGATTTAATAGTTGTATCAAGCACAAAGACAATTGAATGAGAATTGAGGATATAGAAACAAAATTTCTTGACTGCCTTAACTACAAAAAAGCATGTTTCTCCATTTGAGTATATTTCAATTCATGAGATTTCAAGACATAACTCATGAAAGAAATGGGTAGTTCACACCCTCATGATTCTTTTGTCGAATGGCAGCCAAAGTATTCTCGGTGGCATAGCAATAGATTAAGAAATCTTTCTCAAAATCAGGACAAGCAAGAACTGGGGTCTGGCGATTGCTTTCTTGATATTTTCAAAATCTTATTTCCCTTGATGTCCAACAAAAGGATTTCTTTCCTTTCATCATCTGAGCTATACTCATAGTCAACTCTATAAAATCAAGGGATAAATCTCCTTAGAAAGTTTATTTTTCCAAAGAAAGAGTGCACACCTTTTTTACTCGTGGGGGGGGAATTCTGAATAGCCTGGACTCTCTCTAGATCTATCTTGGTTCCTTCTTTGGAAATGATATGCCAAAAAACTTACCTTCAATGACACCAAAGATGGACTTCTTTGGGTTCAAAGATATCCCATGCTCCCTGCACTTCTTGAGAACAATTTCAAGATGTTGAAATGATCTTCCCTTTTTTAGAAAAAACAGTCAAATCATCAAGATATACAACAATACATTTTCCTTTCAAAGCACCAAAATCCAAATCCATCCCATTGGAAAGTGGCACCAACATTAATTAGACCGAATGACATCCTCTTATAAGAAAAAGTACCCCATGGAGTTGTGAAGGTTGTTTTATGTTGATCTGGGAACATCAACTTCAATTTAATTGTACCCGAGAAACCATCCAACATAGATAGCATTTCAGAGCCGGTGATAACTTGCAGGATTTGATCCATCATGGGAAGTGGATAATTATCTTTAAGGGAGGCTTGATTCAAATTTCAAAATCCACACAAATTTGAATCTCGCCACTCTTTTTTCTTACTAGCACAATGTTGGCCACCCAAGTTGAGTGATGAATAGGAAAAATTATCTTTTCCTTTAAAAGCTTCTAAATTTCTTGATAAATGGTATCTACAATCTTGGGATTATATTGCTTTTTTCTTCTAGAAAGGCTTGATTCCTGGTTTCAAAGGAATGTAATGTTGCATTTCTCTTGGTTTAAAAGGATTTCAAATCATCATATGAATAGGAAAGTACATCTACATATCTTCCTAATAAGTTTATCATTCTATTCCTTTCCTCTAGGTGTAGCATTTTCCAATGTTGACAAGCTTGGGTTCCTCTTTTCTCCCAATATTAACCTTTTCATACTTTGTTGATTGATGAACCCCATGTGATATCTTTGACTTGATATACCTGTCATGCTTGTCAAACAAATCTTCTAGGCTTACTAGTCCCCTGGGTATCTTGTTACCTTTTAACCTAATACAACCATCCTTATCAGATTCTTCTTCAATTCCTTCCTCAGTCATGGAGATGATATGGATTCATGAGGAGCAACCTCACTTCCTTCAAAATATAGTTGACTAAAATTCTCCTGAAGTTCCAAAGAAAGAGAGAAAATGTTGATCATCATTGAATACTTTCCAATTGTTCACATTATCCAACACACTTGGCCTATGTATCATCTCAATCGTGAATTTTCTTGGGAAAATTTAGGATGAGGGATCAGGATCCCGAGATGGCCAAAGCATCAGCTCTAGTATTCTTTTCTCTGGGAACAACTTCAATAGAAAAGGCATCAATAATTCAATTGAATCCCACACCAAATTTCTATAGTGCTTTAGTCTCTTGTTCTTAACTTGAAAAATCCCTCTGACTTGCTTAACAATGAGCTCTACATCTCCTCATGCACAAATATTCTTAATTCCCATCTCTCTTCCATTTCTAGTCCCAAAAGAAGAGCTTCATATTTTGTCGTATTATTTGTGTTTTCAAATTGAAGCTTGTAGGAGAAAGGGTAAGACTTCTTTTCAAGGGAGAACATGACCACACTACTCCAGAACCAACCTAAAGAACAACTACCATCAAATTCAAGGATCAAACACCATTAGGGTCATTCATCACACCTTTAGGAGCCTTCATTTCCTCTTTTGACATGATCATGTAGTTACCATGACCAATGTCTTCATAGAGAATTTGTGCTCTTAGGGTCATCTATTTTTCTACACAATGTACGGTTTGTCTTTAGGTAACAACTTCTTCATTTTCCCATTAACTGGGATGAGGGCATGTGACCAATCCATCTGAATTTCTCCTCCCACTTCTTTACAAAAGTTTCTTCTTAGCAACATACCATAGGATGGGGGAATATCTGCTACTAAAATAGTAGCTTTGACCCTTTCTCTGGGAAAGCAACAAAGGCTACTTGTGCATCCTTAATCCTTCCTACCAATGCACCTCTTTACTTTCCATGGAATAGCATGAACCAAAGTGTGCATGTTAAAGTTAAACCTAAAGCATGGGAAAACTTTAGTAGGCATCACATTTTCTGATGCTCTAAATCAATAACACAATTACGAGTCTATGGCCAACTATAAGCAATGTGATATAGAAAGGTTCAATTTTTTTATTACAAGAAGGTGTTGTGGCCATTAGATTTACTGAGGTGAAGAGGTGGGAGTAGGTAAAAGGCCTTTAGAAGTGGTAGGTGTAGGATTGGTTTGGATTTGAAAATTTGACAACCTGGGAAAAGGCATCAAGGATGTGTCGATAGAACTCAACCTCTGAAATTTGGATCTTGGTTTTCTTAATGTGGTCAATTATGTCAAAGGATCCCAAAGGTAGATGGGGTGTCTATGCTAGAGGGGGAACACTTAGGCTTATCTGCTTTGACATTTGGGGTTGCCTTGGTTATAGGAGTTGAAGCTACATTGGCTTTAGGGAAGAAAAAAGGAGGTAGAGGAACATTAGCATTGCTTACCTTTGGGTGGAAGTGGTAGGGATAGGAGCTCCTCTTTTTGCAACAACTGGGATGGTAACATGGAACTTCCTTGGATATTTTTTGTAGGTTGGACCACTTCTTTTTTCTTGTTCATTTGTTCTCTGGTCATGACAACATATGATTCATTGTTCATATCCACCACTACCTCATCATAATCATCCTCATCATCATCAACTCCTTTAGTGGTGAGGAAGTTAACCTAGGAATCATTTCTTCTTCTAGCACTTCATCTACTTCATCCTCAAGTTCCTCATATTCTTTGGTTTCATCTTCATCCTCTGGTTCCTGAACTTCACATTGATTGATGGAACTTTGAGAGGTGGCCCTTCAATTGTGAGTTTTGGATGGACAAGAGATGATTTGAGGTTGAAAATTCTTCCTCGAATATCCTTGTAAGGAGTATTTTGAGCCAATTTCTTTTTTATAGCTATGAGATCATTTTCCATTTTTGCACTAGCTGATCCGAATTGGTTCTGAAGGAGAAGCCTTAGATTTAGAGGGTTTTTTTAATTTTCTAGACATTATTAAATCATCCTCAACACTTATGGCTAAGCATTGATCAACATCTAAGGTAGCAAGGTTTTTCTCTTCTTAATGCATAGCTTACTTTTGGTAATTGGGCATTCAAGAAAAACATTTTTAAATTTGGTCCACAGGATGGGTGGCTATTGGAATCTTATTAACTAATTTGTTAAACTTGGAAAAAAAACTCTCACATAGGCTCATATGGTTCTTTCTTTATCTGAGAAATTTGAGTGAGGAGAGCATGTACATCTTCAATAAGTTTGAATCGATCCTCAAACTGGGTTCTGGTGGTCCAGTCAAGTGATATGCCAAGTAGGGAGATGATAGAACCAATCAACAACATTGTCTTGTAGTGTCTCCACAAAAATTCTAACAAAACATCCTCATGCTCCACTCCAAGTATTCCACATGCCACAATGAATGCAACAATGTGTTCATCTGGGTGCACTTTTCCATCACCTCTAAATTTAGGAAAAATTTTCCTATTCCCTTTTGGGAGATCATGCAATGGTTGAGCAAGGGCCAGAGGTCCAACCCATTGTCCCCAAGGTAGAGGTGCTTCCATTCTTGGAAAAATGGTTTCATAAAGGGACTGTGACTCCAACCAACACCAAAGCTTGGATGTTAGGGCTTGATTGTGTTTGAAAATCAATGTTTCTTATAATTCTATCTAGTAGGAGGAGTACTTGTGGATCTTGTTCTCCTTCTCTCTGGAGTTAAAGTGAAGCCTTGTTGTTCTAGCAACTAAAAATATGGGTCTTCAACACCTTGCACTTTTTGACCTCGTGTATATCTTCTATCCACTAGTGTGTCATTGTTGTTAGTTGATTGAAGTTATTTTGGTGGGATGCACAACATGTGCCCCCATGGGGTGCCAAAAACTATTGGTTTTAGAATTTGATCTTGAAAACAAAGCAACAATCAGGGGACAACAGTCCCTCCTCTTTATGGGAGAGGTTCCCTTATTAAACACACAACAAATAAAAAAATCTACTTATTTACAAATGTACAAACTATCAATATTTTAATGAGGATTTTGATGCTTAGATGTCTTCATCTCATAGATTTTCAATATAGAGAAAGAGGAAACAAAAGAAACAAAATTCAAGAAAATAAAGAGAAGAGCACTTTCAGACACATAGATTGTAGAATGGTATCTTACTTATGCTGATAAAGTGACAAGATTTAAACTATGTATATATAAACATAGGACATATATGTAATAGACACAAATTTCTAAGCACAACATCAACTGGAAGACACAAAGTTCTTGTTTAGATACACATAGCTTCTCATGAATCAAGATTGAGAATAGAGAAGATAGAGCACAAGAAAAGATGAAATTTCTTTGTATTGATTAGCAATTTAGTGCTTTTACATCCAAGACATCAAAAATATGATCCCTTCAAATGACAAGAAAATCTCTTTAAATAGCTTTAGGAATGGTTACAAAAGAACCTTTTCAGTTTCCTTCTTTTAATCCAAATATTAATATCTAATTAAGTATTAAAACATCAATTTGTCCTTTTCTTACATAACATATGGCTAAGAGAAAATAGCCACCTTAATTAGATACTTTAAATAAAATAGGAAACTAAGAACTAGGAGTTGGGACGTTTGAAGAAGTGCTTATAGCACCCTTTGTTTTGAGCACTTGGTTTCTAAATCTTTTCAATGCCTCTGCTATGTCCATGCCCCAAGGAATTGTTGTATTTCATAGTTGCATGAGTCCAACTACCTAGACACTTCTCCATCTCTTTTCCAAATTCCACATTTTCCAAGAACTCCTTATTAGCTTCCGTGATAGCTTGCTTGAAGTGTGAAAATTTATTTCATCTTCTCCTTAGATATGGTATCCTTCTTGAACATGTCTTCTCTAAAAAATGTCTTGAACTGAGATTTGATTTCTGAACCAAGAATTTATCTCCTGAATTCTTCTTGAAAATATGGTAGTGAATATCATGAAAGGAAGATGTGACACAAGCTTTAAAAGCTTCTCCTTTTTGCAACATGTTCTGAGTTCTCCAATGGCTTCTTCAAGAACCTTTATTTTCCAATCAATGTTGAAAACCCATTGCTTAGACAAATTCAATTTTGCATCATCAAATACTTTTCTTTCCAAGAGGATTTACACATGTATCACTCATTAATCAAAGATCTTGGATACATTCACTCCACAACTTCAACTCCCTATCTAAACCACTGAGTGTCGTGGTAAACTTTAACTAAATTTTAGCAATTTTGTCATATGCTTTACATGCTTCCTCAATGAAATTTAAACATGTGATTATCATGTCATCAACTAAGGCTTCCATTGCCTTTCCATAAGTGGCATGCTTATGAATATCTTTAATAGCCTGAAACTTCATCATTAGATAGAATGGAAGGTGGTGGAATTGAGGCTAAGGGAGTTGGATCAAGTACCTTATCCTCTACCAATAAGGATCTGATGAAATTTGATAGAATTTGATTTTTCTCCTCCAATTGTTCCTGTGTTTGCTTTCCTTTTTCAACCCTTTCAATTACTCTAGACATTGTCTCCTTTAGGTTGTGCACTTCACTCTCAGGTGTTGATTCTCCAAGGGGAATCCTTGTTAATTCCAAATCACCTATCAATAGGTCCTTTTCATCTTTTCAAGTTTGGGCTTAGCAATCTCCATGAATTGTGCCTTGAGAATCTGATACTAATCTGGATGTGACCTTAGCATTTTTTGTAGGTGGGGGAGGAGTAGTACTAAGTAGAGTCTACCACTGCATCAAACTTAGGAGCAAAACAATATTAGAAGTGGCTTTCCTTTTCTTTCTTTCCAACAATGGTTGCACCCAAGAAAAAGAAGAACTGAAGTGGAGGGGACAATGGGCCCAAGTACGGTGTGTGCTCATTGCACTCAAAGTTTGTACAACAACCACTTCTAGCATAGATGTCTCAGTTTGGTGGTGTGCACTTCCTTGACAAGGACTTCCTTAGTAGATGTTTCTAAAACACTCACATAGATTTTGAGACTTGGCTCTTCAATTGATCTTCTTTTTTCACTGCTTTCCTCAGGATTGTTTTTCTCTTGTTTTCTTGCTCTTTTTCCTCATTGTCATCATCACAGAGGTCTACAATTGTTTCAATATCAAGGCATTATTTCAATTTCTTTGGAGAAGATAGCTTCTCACTCTCCTGAATGACTTCCTCCATCTTCTCATCCTTCTTGGCCTTTCCTTTCTTTATGTACACCAGAGTTGAAGGTTCAAGGTGGAGAGGGAACATATTCTCATGTGCTTCAGGAGTTAGTATAGGAATTTTTTTTTAGGGGTGGAGGCTTCTTGAGAAGAAGACTTAGACTTTCCTACTCTAAACATTTTCATTTTCTTATCAAACTAGAGTCTGGTCCTTACCAATACAGGGTTTATGAGTTCCTTCAAATCATCTCTCTCTTTGAAAACCAATCAATGGTTTCAATAGAGAGTGTGTCTAATGGATATTTCATATTCAAGGGATTGCATTTTTCATCATCATCTTGAAGTCCTTCAGAACCTTGTACACATCAAAATATTTAATTTTTTAGGGGAAATCTACCATAAGTATCTTCTTTGGGCTTCATAATCATCAGAACAATCAGCCCAGTAGTCTTCAATATCAACAAGATGATAGAAGCCCATTCTGAAATTGGTGGCAATAAAACCCTTGATATCAAAGCAAGTCCTTGGTTTGAAATAGTGAAGAGTGAAGGGAGAAATTGTCTGTCAACATTTTGGGCATCTAAAGCAGTCTTGCAAGTGTAGTTACCCAATGTGATTGGGAACTGGATGCCTGTAATATTTTTGTCCCTACAAGTTCTATGGAGCTTATCCAATTGCCTACAGATTTCAACCAAGGCCATCTTGTCACTACAATACATTGGGAGTTTTAAAGGTGTTCCCTCAAATCCAGCCAACCGTATGTAAGATAATTTCTTGAATTGAGTGTAATGACTACCATAGACATCAATCAATTGTTTTTCTTCATCCGAGAATCTCTAAGCAAGTGTCACCCTCTAGAAATATGACAATATACATGGTGAATGCATCATTCACCCTTCTAAAGTGATGGTTACTGATCTTCAAAGTTAATTATGGACAATACTCATAAATAGGAGCATATTTCTTGTCTTCAATAGAGGAGAAACCCAACCATTCTCTATATGCAACAATAGAATACATCAAGTAAGATGTCATATGAAAAGTCTTGGTTCTTTGGACATTTTACAAGTTGCTTAGTGAGGCTATCACAAATTATCTCTACCCAATTCAAGCTTTTTTTCCTTCACATATAATATTGATGTAAGGGCACATCCAATAATGAAACTCATTGGTAGAGGGCATCCCCATTATTTTGGAAAGGAGAGTGATGACATCTGACAACTCTTCCTTAAAATCAACCCTATACATAGTCTTTGGCAGCCTTGAAGCTCCTTTCTTTGGATTCTTAAACCAAGACTTAGCCACTCTGCTCTTATATTGTTCATTGTCCTGATCAAAAAGCAACTGAGCCTGGTCTTGGGTGAGGGTGTTTGAATTTTTAGTGGATAGGAATCTTGAGGGTAGTACTAATACAATTAGCATCCAATCAAGCCAATACCTATCCGTGAGGATCAATGATTTCCTTTGTCTGGATTGAAGCATGAACCACACAAGGCTAGATGGTATCAACACATTGAACCAAAATTGGAAAACCCCCTGCATGAGAAATTCACTCTCCTTAACTAGTTGAGCAATGGGAGTAGGGTTTTGGCAGTCAATTTGAGCCCAGAAATCATCCAAGTCGAGGTGTTGAGCTTCACTATCTCCTATGTTTGGTATGGTTGTCTCAAGGAAGATAAATGCTTGTGCCCTTTGTAGTTGATCTTCATTGTATGGCAGGAGTAATGAACTTCTTTATTTCTCTAAATTTTGCTTTTGATGGTTCATTCACACTTTGATTGCACCTACAAATTTGAAAAAGACTGGAACAGGGACTTGGCTATGGCTACAAAATAGTGGAGAGTGAGAGAATGAAATGGAAAGAAAAAAAATGCAAAGGGTGTGGTAAAAATGATTGATTACCTTGGCTATTTATACAAATTCCATTTGAGTAGGTCGGTGGGGGAAATTAATATGATAATTAATGCTTTATACCAACCCAAGATAGTGGAAAGTGGAAAAAAGGCAGAAGAAAATGCACACAACTAGCCCATGGGACAATGGGACACCTAGGGGTGATGAGCCAAAACACCCGTAGTGAATGAAAAGTGGAAAAAATGGACTTTGGGGAAATGGAGGTCGGGGAGCACTTGGGACACACGTGGGATGTTGATGGGCCGAAATGTCCGCAATACACTAGAATCGGGAAAATCGAAAAAAACCTACACAGACGGTCCTTGGGACATTGGGACGTGATTTCTCTAAAAATACAAAGTACCCGCAAAATGAAGGAAAAGTAATGTAATGTGGAGAAAATGGGGAATCAATGAATAGGGATCTCGATGGAACTTGGGATGCGAGGGACATTAAAACCCAAAATATCCGCACAACAAAGGAAAAGTCTCAAAAACTCAAAATTTAGAAAATTGCCCCATTTAAATTACCCTTGTGTCATATATCAATTCGAAAAATTCAAATTCCTATTTTCAAGGAGGGTTGTCTCCTGTGGGAGACACCGCACTTTTATATTACATACTATAGGTATTAAATAAAATATTTCACAAAATATTTACCCTTACCCAACAAAATTAACCTCAAGTCTCAATTTTTTAACACAACCAATATTAAAAAAATGGAATATTGTTTCCAAGGTGGGTTATCTCTATTTTGGAGACTTTGTTTTTTACTTCAAGAATAACTTATTTCTCCTTACACAAATTCATCAACCAACCAAAAATTAGAAAATTTGCAAATATAAAACTAAAGTGAAATGTTACCTTAGAGTGTTGTGGGCATGGAGAGTGAGATATTTCAAACAAAGGTAACTTTCCAAATTATTTTTTCACCACAATGAAAATTTGCTAGAGAGATTTTTAGTGGTTGATAAAATGGAGGGAGGGGGTATTTATTTCCAACTACCCAACCAACCAAACAATTTGCATTGTTTGATTAAATTAATTGAAATATTTTAACCTTCTCGGTACCATGTTAGGACTGAGTAATTAAACATTACATAATCATGAAAAAATATTAAATTAAATATAATGCACAACACATAAGAGCATATAAAATAAATTTATGTAATGAACACAAATATAACGTGGAAAAACCCTTGAGGGGTAAAAACCACGGTCAAAGAGAAATTTTCCATAATGTGAGAAACATAGTACAGTCCAAAGAAATCACCCTCCCTCACTTCTCTACATCAAATTCACCCAAATTGATTTACACAATATGATCCACGATCATATTTAAATGAACCCGCAAGTCATGAAGAAATTAAGTGACATGGTATGATAAAATTGTACACTGGTTTAATAAATTATTTATAAGATAACCAATTAAACATAACCTAAAGTTTTTATTAAATAATTAATACTATAAAATATATTCTAAATTATGTAATTATAAACTAAAGCTTATATGAAATTAATATTATGTTCTAACATATTCCATAAATCATCTCTAACTTAAGGATTAAAATAACCTTACCATTCGAGTAGTTTGATATGTATTTTCATCCAATCGAAGATAATTGCAACAATGAAGTGTATCAACATTTCAATGATCATGAAAACTTATTAGGATGAGAAGCAAAAACCAACAAAATTGAAAGCAAAAAGAAAAAGAACAAACCAAAACAAGTAAAACCAAACAATACATACAAATTGTACAAATGAAGACTTCAATTATAGTAATTTTTTAGATGTCGGCCATTAATCGTAAAGAGAAACCAATCACCATCAATTTATCTTAAATGAAAATATTATTTACCAAAACTAGGAAATTTGATATGTACCTAACTAAAGAGAATCAAACTTGTGATGTTTTTGGGGTTCTATCTAGCTTTATCCCAACATAAAACAAAATCTCCAACCGAAAATTTTTATGGCGACTTTCTTGTCAAACAACCTTTTCAAATTTTCTTTACCCTTTTAAAGATTTTGTTAGCAGATCAATATCATTTTATCTACATCCAGCCATTCATCTAAGCCTAAGGCAATACGAGTAGAATATATTTGCAACTCAATAGGCATATTAGCTTCAAAACCATAAGAAATTTTGAATGGTGAAAACTAATACTTGACTTGACAAAGTGGTCTTGTTATCCCATAGCGATTCAAAAATATTAAGATGTCAATTCCTTTTGATGTCATTGACCAGTTTTTTAATGATGTTAATTAAGTTCTTATTTGTAGACCCAATTTTATCATTACCCTATGGGTAACATTTAGATGCATGACTTGAAATTATGGAGTATTTGCTAAGAAAATATAAGTATTCCTCGTAAATAAATTGTGGACCATTATCTAATATGATTTCCTAAGGTACTCCAAACCATGATAAAATTTGGTTTTCAAAATATTTAACTTCTCCAGCAATGGAAAGTTTCAAAGAAATTATTTCAGCCCGTTTATTAAAACAATTTGTAGCTATTAGGATGTATCTATGACCAGCAAAGGAAGGTGGATGAATATCAGAAATAAATTTAATTCCCCACTTAGAAAAAGGTTTTTCTAGAATAACAAGATTCAATGACATGACTAATAAATGTTCACTCCCAACAAACATTTGAAAAGGAGCACAAGACCTAACCCATTTGTGTGCATCTTTAAATAAAGTAGGCTAATAATAGCCTACACGTAAGATTTTATGAGAAGTTGTTTTAGGGGAAAAATTCCCACCAAAAACACCCTCATGAAAACTCCTTAATACACACACATTTTGGTCATGTGTTAGACATCTCAAAAGAATTGCATCACGATTTTTGAAAAATAGAAAGTTTTCTATAAGTATGAATTTAAGAGCTTGAAAATGAAGTTCTCTTTGTTGTCTTTTAACTAGATTTTCATGACATGATTGGTTTTTAAAGTAATACATGAGATCCTGATACCAATCATCTTAGGAAAATAAACAATCCCATTCTTACATGTTGAAACCTTTAATGACTTTAGATGATAACTCATTACCTATCATAGTTTGGAAATGAGGGACAATATGTAAGATATCATCAATTGCTAAAATGACATCATTGATGTCAGAGTCAACATTTTCAGCTAAATGTTTAACAATTTTGTTACCTTTGATAGCTTTGCATGTTTCCAATTCTAATTCAAATTGTTGGATTTTGAAAATCCACTTGGCTAACCTTTCGTCAATCATAGGTGGTTTAAGAAAATATGCTAAGATAGGGACATTAGAATGAAAATTAATCTTATTCCCCATGAGAAAATAATTATATTTTCCCAAGACTGAAACCAACGTAAAAACAAATTTTTTAATCAAAGGATACCCGACTTCAACATCTATTAGAGTTTGGCAAAAATAGTGACTGGGTTTTTCATCATTTCCTTCACAATATTGAATTATGACAACACTCGTAACTTTATCGGTTGCATTCAAATAAAGAAAAAATAGCTTTGAGAAGTCAGGTTTAGAAAAAAAAAGTGTAAAATAAATGGATTTCTTAACATCAACATGAGAATTCCATGAGAAACCATGATTTTTTTTATTAAAATCTGTAATGGATCAACTTTATCTCGAAAAATCGAGATATAATTTTATGCATGAAATTGAATTTTCCAAAAATGAACATAAGCTAGAATCTTTTTTTGGAGGATATAATTTTTGAATATCTTTTACTCTTTCTAGGTCAATAGAGATAAATTTTTTGTAATAATATGACCCAATAATTTACCTTGATACGCCAAAAAAAAGATTTGTTTAGGTTTAGATAAATACTAATTTTTAGCATCGAATGAAGACTTCTCGTAGATGTTCCAAATATTTTTTTCTTTTCAAAGAGTACACAGTCAGATCATCAAGATAAAATTGAATAATGACTCTAATCAACTCATCAAATGCAATATTCATTTCTCTTTAAAAAGTGGCACCCACATTAATTAAACCAAAAGGCATAAAATTGAAATCAAAGGTACATTTCCATGTAGTAAAAGTGGTTTTATGCCCGTCATCTGGATTCACAAAGATTTGATTATAACCTAAAAATACATCTAAAAGAGACATTATTTCATATCCAATGACTTGTTTTAAGATTTGGTCAATGTTTCATGAGAGGGATGTTATGTTTAGTACTCACATGATTTAGATCTATGAAATCAATGCAAAGACAGATGTGTCCATTTTTCTTTCATACTAGTAATAAATTGGAAACCCATTCAAAATATATTACAAGGTAAATGATACCACCTTCAAGCATTTTATCAAGCTCTTTATTGATGGTGTCTTCTAATAATTGGATTATTCTCTTAGGTTTCGACGAACATGTTTGATTATAGGTTTGATGGGAATGTCATGTTTGATTAAGTGTCGTATCCCTTTAAATCCTTATATGACCAGGCCAAAACATCAATGAATTCCCTTTCAAAAAATTATGAAATATTATTTTTCTTTTGGGGTCAAGAAAGCACCAAGATAAATAAACTTTGGTTCTTTTTCTATGCCTAAATTGACAACAATAGTTTCACCTATAATCCTTCTAGATGGTTTAGAAAACGATAAACTTTTGGTTGATCATGTGGAGAAAACATGGATTCTAAAATTACTAAACCAATAGACATTTTATTACTGGATAGCTATAATAATCACCAAAATTTAGAACATAATCATCTGAATCAAAATAGTTCCCTTTCAAAAATGTGTCAATATGCTCATCACAAGACAAAACAAGCCAATAGTGTCCAAATTAGGTATCATAAGTCAATATACTTCTTTAAAAATACAATCAATATGATCAACATAATTGGGATTAGAAGCAAAAAAACAAGCTTTTCATCCCTAGAAAATGTGATTAATGTTAAAGGCCTCAAATTGTTCAAAAAAATATCAAACCTTTTGAATGTAATAGTGAAGACGAATTTGATTGGTTTTATAGATTTTTTTCACTTGTCTAATAAACATCTCATAGTCTCCAAAAATAGTTTTTATGTTCATACTTAAAGCTTGTTATAGACTGAAACATAAAGCTTCAAATTCAGAGGTGCTATTTTTTGCCTCAAATGATAGCTAAAAAACATGTTTAAATTGTATTCTCATAGGTGATTTAATGACCACACCAAAACCATTTCCAAAGTGTGAACATGCTCAATCAAAACACATTTACCAAATATCATCACAAATTAATAATCTAGCATGTTGATAATATTCATCATCAAAGGCGTTAATGTCTAAAGTATTTAAACTATGTGTTCTCATACCAATTTCTACAAAAGTGATTAATGATGATATTCCTTTAATCGTGTACGTATGCCCGAGGATCAACATGTGACTCCTAGATGCACACGACCTCCCGAGGTCATGTTGAATCATCCAAAATGAGAAGGATGTGATGGTAGTAGAGTGGTTAAATGGAATGAGGGTGGAATAGGTGGAAATGACAACAAGAAATCAAGGAAACCTAATGTTTTCAACTTAAAAATGGGTACTTTTCGTATAAGGCAATAAACACATGTCTCACTTATTCGAGGGTAATTCTATGATCAAGAATGATCATCATATGTAAGTCACTATCAATATCAGTGGAACCGAATAAGACCGTACTTGGTTATGGAACACACGGGGACTATTATTCATCGTCTATGAATTCCTCTCCACATAGGGTCATGAATATATGACAAGTGATAATATAAGGACAAGTCTAGTCTCTACAAGGTTGGTTTTCCCAAAACTCCTTGGTAGTGTCTACCTCTTCATTCAAAGAAATCATCTAGTGAATGATATTAGGTGGGACTGGAGTAGTATGGAAGATAAGCTAATGTAAACCTTGGTCAATGTCTGTCAAGCGAGTATCTATGTTTGGTTGTGGCATAGTTAGGTCACAAACTCTACATCTTGATTGTCATGGGTTCCGAATGGTCATGTGGGCACAAAATAAATAGCTAAGGAAATAAACAATTACGTAAGAATACAAAGGGGGCTATAGCTAAGATCGGGTAGCCTAGGCCTCTATGGAAATAAGGGGATTTTTTATTCCAAGTCTAATTAATCTAGATTCCTATCTTCAAGTAAACAAAGAAAACAAATCTATATTAATAAAGTTTATTAATCCCCCTTTAATTAATTAAATCCGATTGCATCTATTTAATTAAAGAAACAAAAATGAACTAACTACTTATTTTTGATATTTTTGAAGAATCTTTTAAATGTAGATAAAGGAAATAAATCTAAATTACTTATAAAATATGTTTTCATATTTTCTAGTTAATGGAAATAAAATAAAGAAATCTACAGAGAAATACAATTTCTCCTAAAATTAAATTAAACCTACCTCTATGCTAAAATAAAATAAACATGGAATAGTCAGATGTGACTATTCCTCTATTGTATAATATGATGCCTAATTTAATTAACCACAATTTTTTTCCAATTTTCAATTGTGGATTACCTACTTCTTTTAATGTCTCACCTCATAATCATGGGAAGAAATTAAACTTATCGGAAGAAATTTCTTCTCCCTTTAAGACTTCACCGACGAAACAATGGATTGCATAGAAAGATAACTTGTGAAGAAATACAACAAAATACACAGACATGGAAGCTTCCACATGCTTATTTCCCTTGTAAATCCATAGGGATAACCAGGGAAGAATTTTTCAATGGAAGCTTTGTTCGTGTGCATGTTTAAATCTAACTAATTAAATAAAATGGAAGCTACAAGTGCTTTTAAATGAAGAAATTATGCACATGAACTTCCTTCAAATCCTTTCCCAGGAAAATCCACAAGGATAAAATAAGAAGGAAATATCAGTAGAAGCTACTTATAGGAAATGAATACTTGCTAATTCTACTTCCTTAAAAAAACTATTGATTTGATGAGCAATGTAAACTCTAGATTAAAAGAAATCTTTACAAAAATTGAATTACACCTTCAACCTAAAAATGTAGAACTATGACAATATCCATATCTAGTTATGCTTTTCTTTATCCCCTCAGCTTCTTCTCTAGAGATGATTCCAATGAGTCCAAGGAGTTGTGTTAGTTGTGGAAAAAAATCAAAATCTAGAAAAGTGTTGGAGCAGACTAGTTACGAGGTAAGTTGATAGCAATACAAGCGAGAAGAGCAACAAAGAAAATTTTGAGTTGTTTGTGTACATTCGATAGGATTTCAAAAGAGTAATGGTGTAATCAAAATAAAAAATATTCAACCAACGCTTCAGGAAAAATCCTGGTTTTAATAGAAAAATGGTAGGGAAATGGTCCAACACACTTGGCAATCAAGAAGTGCCAGATCATCATAGGAAGGGGAAGTCAACATTCTAAGAATAGTGAGGAAGAATAATTTCATACACATCCAAAAATCTCATAATCAAGATAAATAGTTGAGAAACGTGTAAGAAAATCACTTTGGGAAACTTACAAAATGCATACAAAAATGGGATTTTGAAGTATTAGATTAAATTGTATGGAACTTCCGGTATGTGCGAGACTAGCGGTTACGTAATTGCCTCTCTAGGTAGACCGACGTTTACACATTTGATGCAAAATTTTTGTAACTTAAGCATAAAACACTAAGGAAAAGGTAGTGAAAGGAGTTTACAAAGGTCAAAATAGCTAAGGATTTGATAAACAATGAAGAGTAAGTCATATAGGCAAGTTAAAAATAAGGAAATGGGACTGGACATCATAATTTTCTCGTGAAATGAAATTTATCATCATAGGGGATTTTTACCGTTCCGCCAATGTGGCACCATGAAATTTTGGGTATGTACATATTTCCCTTTAGAGAATCATTTTAGCCATGAATGGGGCTAAAATGTGAAGTCCAGTATGGCACTCCCAAATGGGAAAGTTATAATTTATACCTCATTCACCCATGTGTTGAAATCACGTGAATCAAGCTTCTCACCACTGCAAGAGAAAATAGGAATCAGGTGCAGATACAAGATGTAATCGATTTTTTTTTTTAAATTAAAATGACAAGAGTACTTACCATGTTAGCAGGGATGAGAAGTATACCTACGCGGTGCTCCAACCTTGCATACACACACACTTAGAATGACATTAGAAAACACTACATATATAACTTTTAACTATTTTTAGAAATCATTTTCACTCACCCACTTAACAATTTTTAGAGCTATGGGCGACTGTGACCCTTTCACATGATATTATAGCCAAATTGACAATCACTTTGAGGCGATGGCAGCACAACCGCAAGTGGCGAGAAGAGGGCCACAATCGGGTTAGTTATTAGCATTTATTTGTTTTCCCCTAAAATGTAGGAATCAATCAAATCTAACTATAGGGGTGTAATTTCGATAAATTTATAGTGAAAATGACCACAATGGGGTGATTTTATCATATATAATTTATTTGAATTAATTTGGTATATTTTTGTCATTTTTAACTTTTTAGCCTTTAGGGTATGGCCCGAGTTTTTGAGTAGGACCGCATTATTGTGGCGATTACATAATTTCCTCTTAGGAAAGTGATGAATGTGTAACAACCACTCTACTATGAGTGATGGTTGCCTAAACATCAAGGTATTTTTCAAAATTTTGGCTAAGTATGAAATGTTTTAAGTTTTTTTCTTATGTTTGTATTGTTTTTGTGAGCTTGTTATGTTCCTAATATATTCTAAATTGTTCTTTTCTTGTTGTTTATGAATTCAGGGAAGATATGTTAGATGGAGCAAAAATCAAGAGGAGCATTGGTTGCCCTAGATTCTAACAAGATTGATCTTAACCATAGGGGTGCCTATTGGGGAGGGTTGGTATCTCGAGGATTTCACGAGACACGTCTTGTTACACTAGCAGTCATTTTCTCTATGTCCTATTGAGCTACTAGGATGTATACCAAAACACTTTCAGGCTTCCCGGAGTTAGAGGTGAGTGTACTATGACCTTGGAGGATACCTCTTTGGATTCTTGGATTTCCTATCATAGGCAAGAAGCTAGTGTTGGTGAGTGTTATCTCGATAGCTAAGGCTCGCACTGGGCCAATTTTCTAGGGGATATACAAACACGATCTTGGTGCAAGAAGGGGATTATATTTCTTTTAGTTTACTCTACACCTATCCCTACTCTGTGTAAGGCCATCATTGTTATCTTGGTCTCACATTTTATTGGGGATGAAGGTGTGGACAAGTTCATGTATTGTTGGGCCCTCGTTATTTAGAGCATAGAGTTATATGGAAGGGTCTACGCATGGGGAGTATACATTTTGGGAACTACTTATCATGATTTATATAGGATTGTCGGACACGGGGCTAAGCCCCTCAACCACCCCTGCACTCATTATGTCTTGGGTTTATGAGAGGATGATCCCCTACCAGAGGGGAATCGGGATACCGAGATCCTATAGTAGTTAAATAAGTGAAGTGGGTAGACATGGATCTAGTCGGGGGCCACATCGGTTATTTTTACCTTGACCATGTGAGATATGATCATGTAGCCATATTAGGATATGGTCGATAGATTAGGTTAGAGGCCATTATCTTGATTACATGTAGTACTATAGTCGAGTTATTTGACTGGTCTAGAAGAATCGAGACTCATTCGGTTTTAGGGTACTTCAACATTTTTCATACCTTATAAAAATGCTCTACAAATGGTTCCCATAGTGTATATAGTCGAGTCATAAATGAGGCTAGAGCCACTCGAGAGGTGCTGTTAGAGTGGATCATTTTTACTCGTAGGATCGATTCATACAACATGATCTACACATGACCCCGCCACTACGGTCACGATTAGGCCTAGAAAGGTGCTTGATTGAGGCATTCCTAGTTCTTCTTAGGGAGGAGGAGGATGAGACCAATTCGGGATTTGGAGAGTACATAGACTCGAGTAACATGCCCTTGAAGAAGCCTCAACAACTTCTAGATTTGAGGAAGACATGGAAGAGGAGACGGTGGACACAAAGGATGCCCCGCCTACAAAAGAGGGCTGCTTGTAGAGGAGGCATAAATACACCTATAATGTAATAAGGAGGTCAAATTTGAGGAGGATCATGTATCAACTCCTGCACGAGCACCAATACGAGAATTTGATTTGATTTGGATGCCTTGAGATCCTAGTAAGTGAAACACTTTTTCCCTACATCTACTTCCTATACTTTTTGTTAGTATGTTACTCTTATTTTTATTTTTTTAAATTTTATATAACTCATCATTGTTTACAATTTACAACTAATGTAGATATATGGCAAGATATTATTCAACGCATGCTCCCTGGATATATTTGTGATTCCTATGAAGATGACTAGAGATCAGCTACTTGTTGTGAGAGGGCACCCAATGATAGAAAGTCACCATGCGACGTATTCACACTAGCCTAGCATGTTGCAGAGGAGATGAACTAGATGAGGCTAGATATCACTTTTCATAAGGATCAAGAGAAACGATGGCAAGCACACTCATGTAGAAGAGCCACTACCATTGTTTGCCTCACCAAGGCGCAGTCTCATAGGTCTACACATGGAGGATCTCACGCTGCACCAATCCACTCTCATCATAGGATCCACAGTAGGAATCCACGCACCACTCCTTCCCCTTCTTATGGGTCTAGTAGGGAGGGATAGGCCTAGGTCCATTATTACTTTGAGAGATATTTTCATACATTTGTCAATTTTTTGTATTTTGGATCATGATTGAGAGTTTTAGATCCGGAGGATATTCTAAGTGCGAGATGATCCCTAAATCTCTATAAACCCTTTCATCACTTTAGAGTGTATCAAGATATTTCCATCAATATGAAGAAATCAAAAAATGGAGCTCCTATGTGCGATATATGGTCCTCTGAAATTTTTGGCCAACAAGTAAAATTTGGGGATAACACGCAAGTCTGTTGATGTAGACGAATCACATTGCAACAAGTGGTACAATTGGTGAAGAGTAAAAATGTGTGTTTTATATGCCAGTCTTCGAAACTCAAATGTGAAATGGTGGGCCCCGCTATTTGGTTGCTGGGGGCCCTCAATTAGGTTTAGCACACTCTTTTTGCAAAGGGGTGCCTTGGCCTCCAATTCATATTACCATTGTAATGGTTCTGTTTATATATAACACTATATGCTTTTATCTCCTACATGTGGGATTATTAGTGCAAGGAAATTATATTGTAATGTAAGTTTAAATTGTGCATTAACCTACATTACATATGGAGTAGCTTGCCTGAGCTACTTACCAACTAGATAGGGTGGTCAACTCCCCATCGAGTTGACTTTATTATCTCCTCAATACTCGGGTAAACTCATACATATCTTGACCGACTCTATAATTATGTTCGACCACCTCACATCGAGTGGTTGATAGACATGTCAAGAAACTCGACCTTACCAATCGCATGGTCGATCAACCAAACAACTAGCAGATTACAATGCCAATGCACTAGCATTGTCAAACAACCAACTCACCACCCACATGGCCACTTACCTTAGCACAATGAGATTAAAATGCCATGAACATATGTGGCAAACCAACTAACACCTCGACCCAACGTATGGGCATGGAAAGAATGCACCAATGCCACTTATACGTGGCAATAAAACATTATAGATGTGGCTACAACCACATGAAGGTAGGACAAAGATGCCCAATATAAACACGGCGAACCCCAATATCGACACATGTGGGATTTTTATGCACAATGCTTATAATCATCCACACATAAGGTAGAGTGTAGATCAAACACATGACCTACGGGAAAAAACCAAGAAACTTGACTTTGAGCCATAGTGGCTTGGTGAGATATAAAGTGGGCCAAAATATATTTATTAAAGGCTTTTGGGGTGTGCATAGGATAGATAAGGTGAAGTTTGGAGAAAACTCTAAATTTGAGGCACTTCAATTATGTATCGGACTTTGGTGTAAAAATAAAAGTGTTCAAAATTCAGATACAAACACAACAATGTCACTCTTTCTTCATAAAGTGCTATATTTTTCTAGTTTTAGGTGTTTTTTTGACACAATTATATGGAGATCGCATTGTGGAGATGTTACGGGACATAGATGGATTTGAGGACGAGTTTACGGTAATTTGTAGAGTTCTAAAAATATGAATAATCCCAATTACAGTAACAATGATATATTGGTCAATATTGAAGGAAAAAATTATATTTCTATTGATAATAAATAGATTGATTCACGATTAAGTTAATCCAAAGACGTATCCCAATTGTGTGAACTATATTATCGGGTTACGTGGATTATCTTGAGTTTATTTTTTATTTATGATCATTTTTAATTTAGTAGAACAAAATGAATAAATGATTAAAACAAGTAATTAACTGGAAAAATTGAAATAATTTGAATTCAATAATCCATTATCCACAAAGAAAAAAATGAATGCACAAAAAAATTTAGATGAATAAATAAATTTGAATGCATCCTAAAATCATCTTGTGATCAGTTTTGATGATTTTGTAATAATTCCACTTGAGTCACAAAAGTGAGTTAAGAAGAAAAATTGATCTGTTAGGAGAAATTGGAAAAATTGGGGTTTAAAAACACCAAAACGTGAATCCACAAACACTCTTGATCAATTTTTAAATTAAAAAATTAAATTATCCAAAACCATTTAAAATGATACTAGGGAAAATTTTAGTGGCGAATTTTCATAAACTCACGAAAATTGAGGATTATGGAAATTTGAAATGGTGAATATTATGTTGTTCAGAGCCAACTTATTCGCTGAAAAAATTGGCCAACATGTCCCTTATACTATTCCTTTCACCTAGATTTTACACATATATAAGAGGTTATGAATGTAATTCGCCACCATTTCGAATCATATCGTGCACATATTCACCAAAGTAAACATAAGAAAATCCTCAGCCACCAACACTAAAGTCTGAAATCGAGCCATCCAACCGTAAGGTGTCCAACTTTGAGCCATCTAGCCTTCACGAAAAACTCTACAATCTGAACCGTCCAACTCTATTCCATCCAACCTGAGTGTCCAACCCCTATCCATCCAACCCCTAGTTGTCCAAACCCTAGTCGTCCAACCCCTAGCCATCCAACCCTAATCCATCCAACCCCTAAACCGTCCAACCTATAGCCATCCAACCCTTAGTCATCCAACCCTTTACCATCCATTCTCAGAGCCTTGGAACATAAGAGCTACCCCTAAGGCCCTAAGTAGTAAGCAGTCATGGATACTAGAAATCAAGGCAAGAAGATTACAAATTCAGCAAGTTCAAAAAAGGGTGCCAATACTTTGCTTGGCTATTTTGGAAAATCACAAAAATGAAGTTGATTTCTGCTTCAGCTGAAAATATTGGTATGTGGCAAGTGTTATTTAATGGTTATTTTATCTTACAGAATTTAATAATTATGTTTATGATATTGTTCTTGGAACTCTTTGACATTTGTACTCTATAAAAATTTAACTATAGATAAGATTAATACTATATAAGTAACAATTTTATAAAATTATTTATAGACTTTTCATAAATTCCTTCACAGAATAATCAATTTATAGATATTGATGATCCAATATATGTTGAGGCAAACATTTCATCCCTTGATGAAATAGAAGTACAAGAAAATTCATCGAACTCTTAGGATACACCAGCAATAGAGGAAGCTTCTACTCCAAGGTCTATTTCCAGAAAAAGGAGACATGAGATTCAAAATATTTCTACTGACATCCCAGATGCAGAAGTTGAATCCCAAGGGAAAAAAATGAAAATATGTTAGAAGAAAGATGGCAAACTAGACAATTGGAAGGAAATTCCAGTTCAAATGGGCTGCAAAATATCCTTTTATTGAACCTATGCACACTGAAAATTGTAATGATGTTCCAACACAATGTTGATGTAAAATATGTGGTTGGAAATAGGGGAAGGATCACACGATGCAGCTCAAACTAGACACAATTGAAAAACACTGTGGGAAAATATACATTTCCCAAAAGCTTAAGGATGACAGCATAGTCAGAACACATCAATGGAAAGATGCAAAATATTTTCTACATGTCAAATACACAGAAGAGTACGAAAAGGAACAAAAACGTATCAAATATGTAAATGAAAAAGGAGGGGAAGGATCACACGATGCAGCTCGGACTAGACACAATTGAAAAACTTTGTGGGAAAATATACATTTCCCAAAAGCTTAAGGATGACAAAGATAGTCGAACACATCAATGGAAAGATGCAAAATATTTTCTACATGTCAAATACAGAAGAGTATGAAAAGGAACAAAAACGTATCAAATATGTAAATGAAAAAGGTGGGACCATAGTAGAAAAATTGAGAAAATCTATGGAGGAAGAAATGCAAGCAAAGGGTATTCAATTTGCAATCGTATTTCATATAATGAAAAGGAGAAGACCGATGTCAGGTTTCAAAGAAAATAAAATGTTGTATCAAGTTATTGGTTGAAATAATGTTCCTCAATATCATTGATCGGATACCAACAACTAGGAGATTACAAAATGTCTATCTTTGGTAGAGAAGGAGGATCTGAAACTGTGTGTTCAAAAGGCAAAGTATATTTCCCTTTCTTTAGATGAGGTTACTGCAGTCAATAATACTTCATGGATATGTATTCATGTTTACACATTTGCTAATGAAATGAGGACTCCACACCTCTTGGCAATTCATAAAATGATAGAGAATTGCAATTCTGAAAATATTTATAAATTGGTGGTGTCAAATCTGAAGGATATCGCTAGAATGGATGACTTTTCCATTGCAACAAAATTAGTTTGTGCCAGAACCGATGGTGCATCTATAATGCAGGGAGCCAGAAATGGTCTGTGTGTTAGACTTCAAACAACTATTTCTCCATATATGGTTATTGTCCACTGTATGGCTCACATAATGAATCTCGCCTACAAAATTGTGAGCACATTTGAAAATGTAGCTAAAGTGGAGGAATTGATACGTGATCTCCATGCCTATTATTCTTGCAATTCTAAGAGATTTTTTATAATTTCAAAAAATTTCTATTGGACTAACGAGAGGAAAAAAATCTTAAATATGTAGATACCAGATGGATATCTATGTATGAACCTACCTATAGAATAAATGATGAATATCCTTAATCGACAAGATTTATGTTATATACAATGCGGGGATGTAGATAAATCTAAAGATCTATTGTGTTGTTTAACTGACATAGAAACTTTACTCACACTTTTCAGTCTTTTCCCATGTTGAGGAAGCTTAATATTTTAACGAAGCATGCTTAAGATTGGTCTTTCTACATCACATACTTTATAAGACTCGAGAATATGTGTTTTCTAGAGTCTAGAAATTTTATATATTTCTAATGGGAGTTTTTGGTCTTGCTTTTGAAAACTGGAATGTATTAATGATTTGAAAAATTCCAGTGCTTCTTAAAGTACAATATAAATGATCATCGTGTATAACAAACACATGGAATGAGATTCCACTTCATATGTACCAAAAAAGAAGTGATATGGATAACTCATAAATAGAAGAAGTAAAAGTGACATGCAATTTATATGATGTAGTATTAATCAAAACTAGGATTAAGTTGAGAAAGATCTATGAATCGTTAGCTAAAGAGATCCGAGAAATATTCAAAAATGATAAAATACTTGAAGCAATGGGAGTTGTAAATCCATGCAGTTTTGGAATTTGTCTGGCAAAAAACCTTATACATCTATCAGTCCTTTATTTGTCAAAAACATGGGTGATCTAACTGATCATTTCTGTAAGACTGAAGAGATAAATGGAGTTTCTGTAGAAGGAATTTTGGAAATAAAACTACTTAGTTCACAGTCAATGGATTTTTCTAATACAATGATATGAAAAGTTTAGCTTCTACAAAACCCATAGGATTACAGTGCCATGAAAAGGATTTGGAAGGATATCTATTCTAGTAGTATTCTAAGTGAAGATTTGAGTGAGTATATTAAGTTGTATGAGCTCTATCAAACAATGATTCTGGGTTCTGTGGAAGATGAGAGGGTTTTCAGTGCACTATCCTTTTTAAAGTCAAAAGTTTGAAATAGATTAGATAGGAATCTAGAAAGTTGTCTCAGATTTTATGTATCAAGTTACTCGATGGATTCTTTTCTTTATGATAGAGCACTGACATTGTGGAATTCACTAGTAGATAGAAGAGGAGTAAGTAATATTCTACCTGACCCAGGGGATCGAGACACATCCACAAATCATGCTACAGTTGATTTCCAAGACACAAATGAAAGTGTTGCTCTAGGAATGTTTGAATTCACATAGATTTCATTTCTTCTATACATTATTGAGACTACTTATGTACTTCATTCAATGATTACAACTTTCAATAAATGTAATATTATATTTGTCATTATTTGATCCTTCGCCATTGGAACAATGTCATTATCTGTTTCAATTATGCCATTTGTTTTTTATGTTTGGTTTTCAAATTCAGACTAAAATAAGGGCACATTCATCCTTTATATCTATTAATTTATTTATTTTACATCTGCAACAATTCAGAAACGTAAAGAAATAAAATAGTGTAAATTTAAGCAACATTTACGGAAACAATAGAAAAGAAACATATTTTGTATTAATATATAGTAACATTATACAATTCTAACTTCCAAATTTATTTTGAAATTTATTTCTCATGTGGCATATTACTTTATGAAAAAGTACAAATTCATAAAGCATTTTTGGCCAATACAATTCAAAAAATGGGTTGTTATAACATCTCAAAGCTTCCAGACAAGTTTTTCATATAAGGACACATTACGAGGTCATCCTCTTTTCTGCCTATGATTCAAAATCATAGTTATCCTTACATCTACACAAAGAATACAAAATAAAAAATGGTTGGCCACTATCTTTTAATTCTTATGCCAGTGTTGGAATTGTGACAACACACCTGTCACATGGTGAACTTTACTAACTTATCAAATTTTATGATGCAAGTGAAGGTTTTTATTTTTCCCACATAAGAGATGGAGGAATAACTCCTGATGCCTAAAGATCTCTTACTACGGTGTTTATATTTGCTAGTATATTCAGCTCCTCCTTGCTACATCTCTGTAGAAAAAGTGTTGCATCGTGCATCTGTCTTTTCCTTGATAAGACTTACGGATCCATCTTATGCTCCTTTATTATCCATTTTAATTTATTATTTTATTTATTAATAACAATGAGTTTTTCATTCAACTATATAAAAGAATTCAGGCTTTTGTAGGCATTCTTCAAATGTGCTTCAAAAACAATCTGCTTCTTTCTTTAAATTTTCATATTTTTCTTGCAAAATAGAAATATTAAATTTTTAGTCTATCAGATAATATGAAAAAATATATTGCAGTGGTTATAATATCAGATAATTTTTAGTTTTTCATGTAAAAGTAAATGCCCACTCACAACAACTTTCTCTTTTTCTACATTTGCTATTAAAACATTAGTCTTGTCTTTAGACCATTTGTTATAGTAAGCATGTGCTTCAGCATTGAGATTCTCCAACATGTTTAGCATTATGCATATAATTTCATCATTGTAATCATTACTATATAAAATTTTCCCGATTGAGCTTTGTTTAGCAAAACATCCTGCCATCTTTGGTTGGCTCTCTACTGGCGATTAACAATGAATGCCTTTGCGCATGATTATGGTATCTTGTATTTATTTCTTTTATCAAATTTTTTTCTCTCCTCTCCTAAGACCGCACCAAATCCACATCAGACATTACAACCTCTTGAATTGTTTCCCCCATGCTATCTGATATCAGATTTTCTAATATAAAATGTGTTTTTCATCATTTGTTTGTGGAGCAGCCCTTGGGGGAGGAGGAGAGTCACTGCCCTATATTCCATGCACATTTTTTTGTTGAGGCGGAGTAGATTGAATCATATCATGGGTGTCAAAATAGTTACTCTTGTCTGCATCCCCACTATCGAAGCCTAAATACTCCTCATCAAGGGTGATGTTGTTGAAAAGCTGTGTGGCTGTTACACTTAAAACACCACCTAGTGATAGCCCAGGAAATTCGGTTGTAGTAGGATGAACTATTCTTGCTGACTCTGTAGGAATCCTAATATTCTTTCCTGAAGTCCTCCTTTTGTTTGTAATTGATGTGTTAGAGGAATTGGTGGCCTCCTTGCAAGCGGAACATGACCTGAAGCCATATTACCTGCATGAAGAAAATAAAAAATTGTTAGAATATAATAGTTGGGCTTTGTAAATGCTAAAAAATTGTAAGGAAAAAAAAACATGCAAATCAAACTACCGTAGAATATACCTTGCAAAGATGGAGACACAATCGTGACATTTTTATCTCCACACCTAGAATGAGTTTGATCTTCATCATCAAACTTAGTAGTTTCTGAATACAATACATGTAGAAAAGATCAGTAGAAATATTAGAATACGTAATCTATAGTAATTGTTTGAATTTGTAATTTATATAAAAATATAACTTCATTATTCATTCCTATAGTTAAATGTGTTGTGCATATCGACCCCCTAGCTCACTTTTGACGAGGTATTACTGGTGTTGATTCTACTGAATCCATGTTAGAATCAACAGAGACCTCTGGAGGGGCTTTAGCTCTAGCAATTTCCTCCTTATGTGATGCTGCAACTATAATTTTTCTCTACAAAATAAAATCATACAATTATTATTTTATTTAAAATATTCAAATTGAAATCGTTATAACAAGTAAACAGTAAAAGTAACTATTACATGTTGTTCTTCGAGACTAAGACCAATCATCTTATCATTGATTGTAGTAGGAATCTTATGCTACGTCAATTCATAGTATGCTTCATTATAGAAAGCAAGAATAAAATTGCAACAAGAAAATACAGTCCTCGATTTATCAGTTTGATTGGCTTTGCGGGCATGGGAGATATTTGATTTTATTCTGTTGGACAAATAACTACACCAATTGAATTGTTGACCTGCTAGTGTCCGTAATAAATATTGAACTGCCCAATATGGAATGTCTGCAGATCTGCCCTGTAATACAATCCTGGCCTGAAAAAGTGAAGCAATTGCAATAAAGAATTTGTTTGTAATACCTTGTAGAAGAAGGCCTCTTGATGAATGATTAAGAGGAGATGCAATTACAGAAAAGAAACATTAGATCCTTTGTGTGGTCGAGTAATGTTAAGAAAAAAATAATTTGAAAATAATAAACTTACCATCAACTTGTACATTGTAATGAGACTCCAAAAAAAATTGTCTTCGTCTGTAAGGACAACCTTTGTAGTAACAAGCTAGCTTATTTTCAAAAGGTAAACCTGTTAACCAATGCATGTCCTTGGGTTCAATAGAAAAATAAATTTCAAAACATTTTGGATGGACAAAAAGAAAAAAAAAATTCCATCATTGTCGTTGTAAGAGGCGAGTAGGTTATCAAGGATTGATGTATCAGCGTCAAATTAGGGCATGTTCACAAGCCCAGAGAATTCTGATTTTTCAAGCCAATCCTTTAGAGTGTCTTTTGCTTTTAGTAGAGCTAAAATTTGTGGTCACATGAGGTTTTTATATTGAAATTTGGGTGTAGGAATAGATGTGGTACTGGTCATTGCTGAAATTTGGGAGAAGTGAAATTTGGGTGTAAAATTGGAGAGCTCAGAGCACTGGAAATTTACGTATAAAAGTGAAAAAATGAACCTTAAAAGGGTATTTATAGGGCCCAGGGGTATCATTAATGAACATTAAATTCATTGGTAATAATACCCAACCCACACCATCCAACCCCTCATTCATCCAACCCACCCATCCAACTCTCTTGTCCAACCCTTAGCCGACCAACCCTCATCGGTCCAACCCTTGTCCGTCCAACTCCTCACCCATCCAACCCACCCAACCAACCATTGCATGTCCATCACCTTCTCATCCAAACCCTTCCTCGTCCAACTCCTATCTATCCAACCCACCCGTCCAACCATTTCCTACCCAACCCCTTCCCATCCAACCCACCCGTCCAACCCCCGTCCAACCATTGACCGTCCAACCCACCCATCCAACCATTGACCGTCCAACCATTGACCATCCAACCTTTGTCCAACCCACCCGTCCAACTCGCCCATCCAACCTATCCGTCCAACCTACCCGACCAAAATTGTGAAAAATGAGGGAACAATGTTCTGTGAAATCACCTTTGCCACGAAACATTTTTTCAGAAATTCGCCAACGATTTGAAAGTCAATTTATGAGATTCGCCAACAATTAAAAAGTAATTTTTTGAGGGGTCTTCTTAAAATGAATCCTGAACGATACCTAGTGGGGTATAAACTATTTTTCATATCAAGTTTTGGTATCAGAGTTGGTTTAGCTCAATATTTTCTTCAATTAAATTTGATTTGCAATTTGGGATTGATATTTCCATCGTAGTATGCGCAGAGTCTAGAAGTACATGTATTAAGGAAACCATGGGCAAGATGTCTAACAAGGAAAATATTTAGGAGATTAAAGCATACAATCATCAGATTCAGGAAGAGAATACATTCCTGAGATGTCAGTTATTCTCCCTTGAGGAGAATATTGATAGATTGAAAAAGATCTTGAGTCCAAAGATGAGCTCTTGATGGTATTGCAATGTGGTGAACCAAATAAAGAGGTACCATCCACTACTGATGCATCCACTATGATAGAAGAATGCATTGTAAGTATTACACCATATAATTCCTCTTCCCATATAGAATTAGATTCAGGTAATGTTCTAGGTGATTTTGAAAATCACACAAAGGGTTTATGATCTAATGTGTTGATTAAAATGGGATTTAATAGAATTAGCCTTGGTAAGGATAATCAAGGAATATATAACCCCATACAGGTTGAAGAATGACCTTGTTTTGCAGGATTGGGGTATGCTAATGTAGGGAAAATGGAATTTGGAGAAGGCTCCATAACCAGCAAAAGAAGACAAACTTATAACAATAAAGAGGCTTCCCCATTAACATATGGTGAATCATCCTCAGAAGATGGATCTGGTAAGAGATCACCAAGAAGAGGTATCAAGATTCCTCCACCTCTTATTTACCATAAGCTTAAAGGAAATGGTAAAAATCTTGATCCACTCTTTCCTTTTAAGAAACTTGGGAATGATATGTAGAAAATGTGGTATAACTATCCATGCATGTTTTGTGGGATGTCTAACCATTATGTATCCAATTGTAGGAAACATAAATATTTATTGGAAAATATTGTGAGAGATCACTCTCCTAAACATAGCTAAAAGAAAATCAGTTTGGGTAAGCTTCCTAGAAATGTGGACAAGAGAATTTGTAATCAATTTCACAAGACATGTCATGAAATTGATAAGTGTTGGTAGCTTCATCCTAGAAAAAATTTGAAATTTGTTAAGAAGGAAAGCAATGTTAAACCAAAAAACTTGAAAATGACCCCGCAGTGGTTCAAGTAAATACTAAAGAGAATCAACCACCTAAAAAGGAAAATGTAATTAAAATGGTGGGTAAACAATTCCTCAATTTTATGTTTGCATAGTGGTAAATGTTGATTAGTGTGAAAACTATTCAAATATTTTTGATGGGATTCATGTTGATTTTTGAAAAAGGAAATTTTCCCATATATGTATATTTAGCTTTGGATTTTGATGAAGTAACCTGAAGGGAAAATCCAAGTGACATGTTTATCATACTTGGATAATTTATCTTATTTATGGTTTTGGAAAACTTCATTTTTGATAACAACATGTACAGTTGTTTCTATGGGGCATGGTCAGTTGATCATGTCTATTTTGGAAAACATATATTTAGAGTGTAGTTTAAAATTGTGCAAATGTATCATGTAGGAATTGTTTGTGTGTGTAACAATTATACAAACTCTTTGTAGTTATGCATGATTTTTGCACATGTTATAAGTATTTATTTTTAGGCTTTAATATTTGTAACTATCAAACATGGTTACAAATAGTATGTATAAATTTTTCACTAAAAACTATGAATACAAGTTAAATTTTGCATTTTTGATAGTGGTGGGATTAGAGTACAATGAGATGAGTATAGAATTTTCAGTTGTCATATCAGTTGCAGTAATGGCCATAGTTTATGTTACTTTTAGTAGATTTTGACATTTGATGATTTTTTTTAAAATCTTACCATGCTATAAACTGTGTATCCATGTTTTTGATATGTAGAGGACCTATTAACAGTTCATCTAGGTGAGTTTCCTTTTTGAGGAAAAAATGGTCTTATTGGGGAGGAGTGATCTAGAGGATATTCTGAGTGTAGATGATCCCTAAATCTCCCTAAACCATTGCAGCACATGAAGATAGTATTGAGAGTTTCTATCAATATAAGTAACTCAAAAATGGAGCTTGTATGTGTGACATATGGCTTGCTCAAATTTTTGGCCAACAAGAGTAAAATTCGGGGACATCGTGTAGATCAGTAGATGTGGAGTAATCACATTGTGAAAAGTGGCACAATGGGTGAAGAGCAAAAATGTGTGTTTTAGTAGCCGGTCTTTGACACTCAAATGTGAAATGGTGGGCCCCATTATTTTTTGGCTAGGGGCCCTTAGCTATGTTTGGAATACTATTTTTGTGAAGTGGTGCCTTGGCCCCTTATTCATATTACCATTATAATGGATCTGATTATATATACCACTATATGTTTTTATCTCCTGCAAGTGGGATTTTTAGTGCGAGAGAAATTATATTGTAATGCGAGTTTAAATTATGTATTGACTTGCATTACATATGGAGAAAATCTCTTAAGCTACTTACTAGCTTGGTGGGGTGGTCAAATCCCCACCGAGCCGACTTTATTATCTCCTCAATACCCAATCCAACTCCTATATATCTTGGCTGAGTATATAAATATGATTCGACCACCTCACATCAAGGTGGTAGATAAACATGCCAAGAAAGTTGGCCTTACCAATCACATGGCCGATCAACCAAAAATGGTGGATTATAATGACAATGCATTGGCATAGTCAAATAGCTAACTCACCACCCACATATCCACTTACCTCAACATGGCGGGATTAACATGCCATGGACCAATGTGGTAGACCAACCAACAACTCGGCCCAACATATGGGTGTGGAAAAAAATGCACCATTGCCACTTATATATGGCTATAGAACATTTCAAATGTGGTGTGACCACATGCGGAGTTGAGGAAAACATTCCCAATATAAACACTACCAACCCCAATATTTGACGCATGTGGGATTTCTATCCCCAATACTTATAACCATCGACTTAAAAGGTGGAGGTGTAGGTAAAACACATGACCTACGGAGAAAAAAACCAAGAAACTCATTGTTGAGCCATAGTGACTTAGCGAGATATAAAGTGGGCCAAAATATTTTTATTAAAGGCTTTTGGTAGACTATGCACATGACAAATAAGGGTTTGTTTGTAGAAAAATCTAAATTTGAGGCACTTAGATTCCATATTAGAATTTGGTGTAAAAGGAAAAGTGTTCAGAATTCATATACAAACACAAATATGTCATTATTTCTTCATGAAATTATTTAGTTTTCCAGTGTATGTTATTTTTGACACAATTACACAGATATCGCCTGTGGAAATGTTACAGGGACATAGATGGATTTAAGGATGAGTTTCTGGTAATTTGTAGAGTTCTACAAATCTAAATCGAGAAAATTTACATGTGACATGATGATCTATTTTTCAATATTGAAGGTACAAATTTTAATCTTATTGATAATAAATAGATTGATTTAGGATTAAGTGAATCCAGAGACATAGCCCAATTGGGTGAACTCTGTTATCATGTTTTGTGGATTGTGTTTAGTTTATTGTGTTGTTTTTGATCAAATTTTAATTTAGTATAATAAAATGAACAAATTATTAAAGAAAACAATTAACTAGAAATATTGGATTAAGTTGAATTTGGAAATCCATTATCCACAATAGACAAAAATGGATGTGTTGGTACTGAAATAATACCCCCTTGGGGCAGGCGATATCAACAGATGAGTGATGAACTTTGAGAATGGAAGACTGTAAGTGTATGTTGTTTGTAGCTGGGGAGGATGTCTGACAAACCTATTTGAACCTAAATTTGATGGGATCAAGTGACATGTGCAAAGGGGATGACCTTCCCTACTACTTTAGGCCTTGCCTTCAACCAGGGTGAGAGAACCCATTTTGTAACCTGAATTTGAAAAAGGATAAGTGTAATCAAGGATTCTTAGTCTTTTCTTTAGAGCTTTAGTATCAGTCCTGAGTGAACATGGTCAATATATGCACAATTTAACTCCTATGAGTCATCACACTAAATGGTGCAAATGTCACTCGAGTGGGACTCAGGCTACTCTAGATAGTGGGAATTTCGTTGGTTCCTACATAGTTATGAAAGGGTAAAGTGAAATATAGGTCTCCTTTCAATATTGTTTACACATGTTGTGACAAGATGACTAACAAGATATTTGTGTTTTGTGATGAGGCTAAAGTTTTGTTTTATAATGATGGGGGATTCAAAAAACTGATAAGTCTCTAGATAAAACTACTCACAATGCTTTTTTCAGACACAAATGTCATTCCAAATGACACAAAACAATTCATAAATTTATCACAGTTCTCACTTAAAGAAATATTTGCATTCATTGATACTCAATTAAGACAAATATTTCACACAATCCTCAAAATACTTAGCACAAAAGCTCATGCAAGCATTCTAATGAAGTGTTTCTTGCTCCTAATCTCATACACTTAAGATACACTCAAAAGATTACAAAGATCCATCAACAAAATGATTTCAGTAAGGATTTTATAATCGCATTCAACATTGTAAAGTAAAGGCTCACAATACAATACTGAACAAATCACCAAAACTTAATCACTAAGGACAGGCCCAGTGTACTTCAAAGAAATAAAGAAACACATAATTGTAGTAGGAAATGAAATTTAAAGTCCAGGACATAAAAATCAAACCCATAGTTAGATAGATTTCATTTTAAAATTCATCAAATTCTTGACAAGGGAAAAAGGTAATACTAAATCTCAATGCTTGCTAATGACTATACTCTGTAATCATCTTAACACTTGAATTTGAAAGATTAAAACTCAAAATGTACTTCTAGGAAACAAATAAGCAGTATCTCAAGTAAAAATATCAATTCTTGTTCTTTGCCAAAGATTTTATAAAAAAAAAAACCCTCTGTATGAGAAAAACCCCTCATACTTATACTTTTATCCTATCTGATTTTCCCCCCAAAATGTCCTTTAGGAAGGCCTTTGAATCCTCGCTCCATGTAGTTCAAAATATGCAAAGAAAATATCTATTAACTGAAAATATTCCCTTTTGCTTCTAATTGGGCTGAGTGAGAACATGTGGTGACATCTGGAGGACACAAAAAGGATATTCTCTTATTCCCAACAAACCTTGTCGTTCTTCTTTTCACTTGCTAGGGACTTGGCTTGAGCTTTCTCCTACCCTATTTTTATAGGCGTCATACCTTTCAAACATCTGAGTTATAAATTCTTCATCATGTCCTGAGTGGTAGTTGAAAATTATTTCATGTTTTATACCATTTGAAAAAAATCATTCTTTTCTAAAATAATGGATCTTTTTGTGTTTTTATTGCCAGAAGATGTCTGTATTATGTTAGGATATTCCCAGTGAATCATATGAGCCAATTTCGACAAATACCCAGATGCCCAAACTCATTTTATCCCTTCGCCAAGTTTTGTGCGAGAAATTTTTATTTAATTATTTATTGAATAAATAATGCCCCGTTTGAAGTAAATTGTGCTCCGGTTGAATCCTGTTGAAGTTTTTCATGCCAGTATTCACTCATCTCAATAGGGTTTTCACCAGGAATGAATTCAGTGGCATTTTGAGCAACTTTTGGCAACATTTTTACGCTTTTTTTTTATTTCTTTTGCATTTTTCTCCGGTTTTCTCCATGCAGTTTCTTTGTGAAATTCCCCTAGGTCTATTCTTTGTCCAAGTATAGTTTGTTTAATTCCCTGAAGCATCTGGAGATCATCTACTGATGTAGCACCAGAAGGAATCAGCCTCAAAATGCAAACTTTTGACCAAAAAAGATGAAGTCATGCACAAAAAGCCTCTCCCAGTGCAAGTCGCATTTTTTGGAATGAATGAGTGTAAGCTGCAATGGGATTTTTGGTAGTGGCAGGTGGGAATTTCTTACCTTCCTTGTAGGGTACTTTTTCCCATGAAGTCAAAGTCACTTAAGTCAGTGATGAACAAATTAGAGGCGTCGTCAGCAAGTGGGAATTTCTTACCTACCTTACGAGGTAAAAATTCCATTATAAAATAAAATCACTTAAAGCACCATCGGGAATTTTTCTTACCTTTTCCCATCAAGGTAAAAATTCCCATTATAAAAACACTTTTAAAGCACCATTGAGAATTTTCTAACTACCTTGCAAGGTAAAATTCCCATTATAAAAGTCAAACAACTTAAGTGAAAGAGGGGATTTTTGGAGCTGTAGTGCAGGGTAGAAATTCCCATCAAAGTTGACTTCCTATTTTTGGAAATTACCCTTGCTAAAAAATGCGACCCACCTTGGGTGAATAACAATGCATTAATAATATTTATTAATGGTTTATTCACCCAATTTTGGTGCCATAAATAGAAGGAAAGTCAATGCAAGTGGAAAAGCTAAAGAGAAGTCAAGGATGCATGCTAAAAATAAATAAAATAAATTTATTTAAAAGCAACCAGCAACATGCATAATTGGGTGCCCAATTTGGGTGAATAAACATGATTGTTTATTAATTAAATTGCCAAAAATAGGAAGGAAATTATTAAAAATAGAATGTTGAGGGTTATATAAGCATGGGATGCCATAATAAAGAAGCAATTAATTATTTTTGATGAGGATTGCAGCCTGACAGGTTTTTGCGCCAAAAGAAGGAGGATTTTGCATTAAAGTTTATTTTCCACTATCGAGAAGCTTCCAGTTTTGGCACCTAGGGTTGGAATAGCCTAATTTTGGTCATGATAATTAATTCGCATGTTGGTATAAGTGCTCAGTGAATTAAATAATATTTTTTTGCTTTGCATGCAAGCAAAACCTCAAATTTTAGGGCAACAGGCTTTATATGCAGATTTTGGTGATAAAAATCAAGTATTCATGCCATGGACTCCATCTTTGTCTAAATAAATTGCAGGTATTCATCACAGGTGCTCAAATCAATGTCAGGTACATTGAATATATCTTCCGAATCTGAAGAAATTGTCAGATCTGCACAAATTGATCCAATTGCAAGGGATTCTCGACATAATTAAAAGAAAAAGAGCTCAGACAAAGATTGTTCCAGCCATGTTGAAGCATGATGAAAGAGAAAGATCAACAAAATCATGCATAGCTTCCAAATTTTCTAAAGTCAATGATACAGACATAGGCCCTAAACCTATCACCAATTTAATTGATAGATCTAGATCTCATAATTGCAAAGGCTTTCGCAAAAATTCATCCTCTTGTTTCTAACATAGCCCATGTAGAAGTCAGTGCATGGAAAATTCCTTCCAGATCTTGTGCATGTGCTCCCAATCTTCTAGTTGAAGCCTTCATTGAATTTACTTGTATTTTCATTCACCCAGAGTGTTTTCCAGAATTTAAAATTGCTCATATGCAATTAAAAATAAAAATGATGAGTTTTGTCTAAATTATTTATAAAAACATTGCACTGGTGCATGTACTGAAGAAGAATTACAAAATCTTCAAGGATAAGAAGGGAAGACAAGTCAAAGGCAATACCCAAAACAAATCACAATCATGCATAGCTTCAAGATCCAATTTGGTGAGAATCAAAGGCAAAAGAGTCAACCACATGCAAGAATATGGAAGAAGAACAAGACTGGGAGGGTCAGCAACTTTTTCTCTTTTTTCTTTTCCTCTTTCTTTTATTTTCTCCAACAAAGTAATTGAGTAATCAATTAAATTATAAAACTTAAGTGATTGGTTTAAAAGCCGTTACTTGAAGAAGTCAATTACTTGGAAATAGGTGGTAGACATGCAAAATAGAAGGTTCTATTTTTCAGTTATAAATCATGCATGTCATGCAAAGAGGAATTCTAGGAGGAAGATTTCTAGTTGTTTCCTTTTCATAGCTTTCACATGGGAATTCATTTAAAGCTTCTATTTGTAATTGCCCTTTATACACTATAAATAGAGGAAGAACCTATGGGTTAAAGGATCAAAATTTGTAATCAACATTCTTGTGTTCCAGACTTTGAGCTAAAACCCTTGATATTTTTCCGAAAGAAGAGGAATAGAGAAGAGATTTCCAGAGAACTTTGTGTCAATGGTGCATTTGTTTCTTATTTATTTCTAGATCTATTCATAAACTTTGTTATTCTAGATCTAGATCTAAAACTTTCCTTTTGCTTTGAATTTTGTATTTCATGATCTATTTGTTTTAATCTATGTGCATGTGATCAAACTCTTGTAAACTATTGATTGAGGTTGCACATCTCTCTCTCCTTTCTTCTCGTATTTCTATTATTTTCCTCTTCTGCAGATTTTTCCTTTCTTTTACAGTTACTTACTTGCAAAATTGTCTAGCTATGGTTCATGAGCTACATAGTTAAAGTAATACCAACAAATAGATATTAGGAAATATAATAAAAAAATCTTACATGGGAGCCTCACCGGTAAATGAGGGAGATTTATCTCATGACTTCCTAGGTTTTCAGCTGTGCAGAAAATCTAGCCAATAGTTTTTTGGTGACTCTCTTGGGAACAACACAAATTAGTAGACCAAAGCTTTCTCAAATTAGTTCCCTTTATATCAATCTCAACCAGCAGATCTAGTCCATTCATTTCAAGGCCAAGGAAGGAGATCATTTTTATAGATTGCAGAGCAATTCAATTTCAATCATCCTCCCAAGTTAGAATCCAGATCAGTCTTTCACCAGAAGAAGAAGTAAAATCATCCAAGATCCGGATCATCTTCAACATAATCCAAGTAGCTGGAATTATTCACCAAGTCTATTCTCAAAGAAGATGTGCTCCATTCATCATGATGCAGAATCAACCACTTGCCCCTACACACCTGTTCCATGGGGTGCAACCTTTGGACCTCTGAATCTGACTCCTCCTATGCATGATCTACCTAAAGGGACAAGAAAGAATTTTCCAAAATTATTTGGAGATGGAAAGCAAAATCTAGATGACCACTTGGCTACGTTTTTATATCCTGTGGAGTGCTTCGCAAGAACATGAAGATGTATCTGTCAGACTCTTCATAGAGACTCTACATGACTTGGCTGGAGAATGGTTCTACCGGCTAGCTCCTAGCACCATAACCAACTGGGCTACTATGAGAGATGCATTCCTGAAAAGATTCAAACCAGCTAAAGATTCCAAGTACATTGATAACTCAACTGACTCAATTGAAGAAGGAGCCACAAGAGCACATGCGGGATTTTATTGCAAAATTCCAAAGATACTTTACAAAATTCTAGCATCTATCTTCTCTGAATGATGAGAATCAAAAGGTATTCTTCATCAATGCTTTACTTCCTAAAGTAAGCTATCAACTATGAAGAGCACGTCCTATTGACTTGTTAACATCTCAAAACATGGTGGTTGAAATTGAAGATGACCTCATCATGGCTGGAAAGATAAAAAGCAACACTTCTAGAGCTAAAAGTTCATCCTCTACTACTACATCCGATTCACTATTGCAAAAGTTAGCAAATGAGATGTCACAAATGAAGAAACAAATGGCTCAAATGGCTCAAGGAAACAACACTTCCCCTGCTCGTAATTTCAACAACAACAACCGAACCACATTGTTGGTTCCCAAAGATTAGCAATTGAAGCTGCTCCTAGAAACAATGTGGAGATGAATGAAGAAGACCAGGAAGTTGACATTGATCAGCTCGAGAATGATGATTTTGTAGGTCCTGCTGGCGACTCCAACATTAATTACCTAAACTACAAATCTAAACATGATGATGAGAAGCTTCATGAAGATGATCATGGTCATACATATGTAGTATTTACAAGATCACAAACTCATCAAGATGAGGCATTAGCTGATGAACAAAGAAGGGGCAGCCCTTTACCTTCTTCTTTAGCTCCCAGAGATAAGAATGTGAGTTCTTCATCTCAACCACAAAAAGTAGCTCAAGTATCTGAATCTATACCTTCTTTTGACATTATTGATCATGTCAAGAAAACTAGAGATTCAAATGTCAGAAGTTGAATACTTGAGAGCCTTTCCTGAGTAGTTAAATAGGCTAGTCAAATATGTACAATCACTAGGACAATCCAATACATCAAAAGGCCTTTTTCCTAAGCCCAAAGATACTCCTCCCCATAACAACACTGTAGTTGTTAAATCCTCACCATCTTCTAAAAGAGTAGAACCTTTCTATGTTTCCCTATTGCTTAATGGTTTCAAGTTAAGAAATTGCATTTTAGATTCGGGTGCTTCTGACAATGTCATGCCAACTAAAGTTGCAGAATGCTCTTGGGCTTACCTTGACAAAGACCATAAAAAGGTGTTATTCCATGGAGAGACAAGTCCCTTTAATCAGACAAATCAAAGATGCACAAGTTGTTCTAACATATTTTCTGACAAAAGATTAAAGATGACAATCTTAGTTCCTGCAGATATTCTGTCTCCTATGGGATGTCATGTTCTTTGAGCAAAAACTTCGCAAAGAGCTGGGAGGAGAAGTAAAGATGGATTGGTCATGTGCTCATATTCCTATCAAAGGAATAAATCAGAAGTTGGAGCCGAAAAGAAGTCCAAGTACATGGTTACAAAATCTGAGGATCCTAGATCTCAGATTATTTTTCAGAATCTAAACACCATGATGTATATTTCTTAGAAATGATAAAAGGCATTCTAGAGTAAACTTCAACCAGAGCCAACACAAGAAGAGGAAAAAGTTTGGACTGGAGTTTAAAGGCACATGTTGTTCTTTTGGATTAGGAGCCGACATTCTACTAATATCTCCAGATCATGAGATATTCCCATACTCCCACAAGTTGATGTTCGAGAACACCAACATACATGGAGTATGAAGCATTGTTGCTAGGAATGGAGCAAGCTAAAAAGAAAGGAGTAAAACTCCTCAAAGCCCAAGGAGATGCTGAACTTCTAGTAAAGCAAGTTTGAGGGAAAATCAAGTCAAAAGAGATAAGATGAAGCATTACAGAGATAAAGTGCTTTTTGCCACACTCGATTTTGTAGCCTTCTCTATCAACTTCATTCCAACAAATCAAAATTCCAAGGCAGAATCTTTGGCAAATCACAACTACTGCACTATTGAATCCAGATAGACCACCATCCATATTCAGACAAGGAAACTATAAAGTGGAGATGGTCTACTGCCCTAAAGTCCCTGATAATGTTGAACAATGGCAGACTTTCAATGATGAAAACAAACATCTACATGTCTAGAACAAGACAACTTTGACAGGTTGTGTGTTGAAGGGAGTAAATCACCACCATGAAAAATAGTCACAGAAAACCGATCCAAGTTATGATGAAGATAATAGTGGAATAATCCAACCAAAAGGTAACAAAATCCCCAAGGGTTTAGTTTCCTTAGTGGAGACTTTCAACAAGCATGATCGGTACCTAAAGAAGAACAAAGAATATGGTGATAGTTCTTCCTCAGAAATGTAACAAAGTAAATCTGGGAACGGAGGAAGTTGATGAAGACTTATCCACCACAGAGAGAAGAAAGGATGAGCCACCACAAGATGAAGTTGATAAGGACTTTCCCAAGGTATTTGACAAGAAGGCTAGAGAAAGGAAGTTTGAGATCGAGACTGGGTACTCTGGTGGGACAAGAGACATGAACCGAAGGGCATGCATGACAAATCTGATTCACTCTAGAAAGGGCCCTTCATGATCAAAAGAGCTTCTGAAATGGATACTTTCTTCCTTGCCTACCAGGATGGAATTGAGTTACCACTTGCCTTTCAATGGGCAAACATTGAAGTTGTTAGAATTGAGATACAAGGTAAAACCTGTATGTATATAAATAAAACTTTTGTTGTTTTTTTTTTTTCTTTTTTTTTTTTTTTTTTTTGTTTTCTGACCCCAAACCCAATGGACAAGACATGAAACCAGAGATGTTGGGATCTCATCTTTACTCCTTTCATTTTGAAAGAGGTAAAGATGTCCACAGATGGAGCCGATCTGGTGTCCCTAGATTTCACCCTGAAATCTGGGACTACCCATTTGAAAAAAATTGTTCTTTTTAAAATAATGGGTCTTTTTGTGTTTTTATTGCCAGAAGATGTCTGTATTATGTTAGGATATTCCAGTGAATCATATGAGCCAATTTTGACAAATACCCAGATGCCCAAACTCATTTTATCCCTCCGCCAAGTTTTGTCTGCATGGGAAATTTTTATTTAATTATTTATTGAATAAATAATGCCCCATTTGAAGTAAATTGTGCTCGGTTGAATCTTGTTGAAGTTTTGCATGCCAGTATTCACTCATCTCAATAGGGTTTTCACCAGGAATGAATTCAGGCATTGTCTGCAACTTCTGGCAACGTTTTTCGCTTTTATTTATTTCTTTTGCGTTTTTCTCTAGTTTTCTCGCAGTTTCTTTGTGAAATTCCCCTAGGTCAATTCTTTGTCCAGTATAGTCTGTTTAATTTCCTGAAGCATCTGGAGATCATCTACTGACACAACACCAAAAGGAATCAGCCTCAAAATGCAAACTTCTGACCAAAAAAGATGAAGTCATGCACAAAAAGCCTCTCCCAAGCAAGTCACATTTTTTGGAATTAATGAGTGTAAGCTGCAATGGGATTTTTGGTAGTGGCAGGTAGGTGAGAATTTATTACCTGCCTTACAGGGTAATTTTTCCCATGAAGTCAAAGTCACTTAAGCTGCAATGGGAAAATTAGAGGCAATGCAACAGTAGGAATTTCTTATACTTTCCTCAGCAGGTAAAAACTCCTATTATAAAATAAAATCACTTAGAGGTTTTTCCCAGTCAAAGTCAGCACCTTTTTGGGAATTTCTTACTTGCCTTCAGCAGGTAAAAATTCCCATTATAAAAAAAAATCACTTAAAAAGCACCATTGGGAATTTCTTACCCGCCTGCAGGTAAAAATTCTCATCATGAAAGTCAAAAACTTAAGTGGAAGAGGGATTTTTGGAGCTGCAAAGGTGCAGGTAGAAATTCCCATCAAAGTTGACTTCCTATTTTTAGAAATTACCCTTGCTAAAAAATGTGACCCACCTTGGGTGAATAACAATGCATTTAATAATATTTATTAATGGTTTATTCACCCAATTTTGGTGCCATAAATAAAAGGAAAGTCAATGCAAGTGGAAAAGCTAAGGAGAAGTCAAGGATGCATGCTAAAAATAAATAAAATAAATTTATTTAAAAGCAACCAAGCAACATGCATAATTGGGCGCCCAATTTGGGTGAATAAACATGATTGTTTATTAATTAAATTGCTAGAAATAAGAAGGGAAATTATTAAATATAATGTTGAGGTTATATAAGCATGGGCTGCCATAATAAAGAAAAATTAATTATTTTTGATGAGGATTGCAGCCTAGATAGGTTTTGGCACCAAAAGAAGGAGGATTTTTCATTATTAAAGTTTTATTTTCCACTCCGAGAAGCTTCCAGTTTTGGCGCCTAGGGTTAGAATAGCCTAATTTTGGTCATTCTGAGCATTTGCATGTTGGTATAAGTGCTTTGGTGAATTAAATAATATTTTTTTTTGCTTTGCATGCAAGAAAAGCCTCAAATTTTAGGGCAGAAGGCTTTATATGTAACTTTTGGTGATAAAATCAAGTATTCATGCCATGGACTCCATCTTTGTCTCATCACAAGTGCTCAAATCAATGTCAGGTACATTGAATATATCTTTTGAATCTAAAGAAATTTCAGAGATCGCACAAATTGATCCAATTGTAAGGGATTCCAAAGTAGAATTAAAAGAAAAAGAGCTCAGACAAAGATTGTTCCAGCCATGTTGAAGCATGATGAAAGAGAAAGATCAACAAAATCATGCATAGCTTCCAAATTTGCTGAAGTCAATGATACAAACATAGGCCCTAAACCTATCACCGATTTAATTGATAGATCCAGATCTCATAATTGCAAAGGCTTTTGACAAAAATTCATCCTCTTGTTTCTAAATGCAGCCCATGTAGAAGTTAGTGCATGGAAAATTCCTTCAGGATCTTGTGCATGTGCTCCCAATCTTCTAGTTGAAGCCTTCATTGAATTTACTTGTATTTGCATTCACCCAGAGTGCTTTCCAGAATTTAAAATTTCTCATATGCAATTTTAAATAAAAGATGATGAGTTTTGTCTGAATTATTTACGGAAAACATTGCACTGGTGCATGTACTGAAGAAGAATTGCAAAAGCTTCAAGGATAGAAGGGAAGACAAGTCAAAGGCAATACCCACAAGAAAATCACATTCATGCATAGCTTCTAGATCCAATTTGGTGAGAATCAAAGGCAAAAGAGTCAACCGCATGCAAAATATGGAAGAAGAACAAGACTGGGAGGGTTGCAATCTTTCTTCTTATTTCTTTTCCTCTTTCTTTTATTTTCTCCGACAAAGTAATTGAGCAATCAATTAAATTATAAAACTTAAGTGATTGGTTTAAAAGCCGTTACTTGAAGAAGTCAATTACTTGGAAATAGGTGGCAGACATGCAAAATAGAAGGTTTTATTTTTCAGTTATAAATCATGCATGTCATGCAAAGAGGAAAGAGGAAGATTGCCAGTTGTTTCCTTTTCATAGCTTCCACATGTGGGAATTCATTTAAAGCTTCTTATTTGTAATTGCCCTTTATACACTATAAATAGAGGAAGAACCTACGGGTTAAAGGATCAAAATTTGTAATCAACATTCTTGTGTTCCAGAATTTGAGCTGAAACCCTTGATAGCTTTCTGTAAGTAGAGGAATAGAGAAGAGATTTCCAGAGAACTTTGTGTCAATGATGCATTTGTCTTGTATTTATTTCTAGATCTATTCATAAACTTTGTGTTATTATAGATCTAGATCTGAAATTTTCCTTTTCTTTGAATTCTATATTTCATGATATATTTGTTTTAATCTATGTGCATGCAATCAACTCGTAAACTATTGATTGGGTTGCACATCTCTCCTTTCTTCTTGTTTCCTATTATTTTCGTCTTCTACAATTTTTTTGTTCTTTTAAAACTTATTACTTGCTGCAAAATCGTATAGCTATGGTTCATAAGCTACATAGTTAAAGTAATGCCGAAAAAATATATTAGGATATATAACTAACAAAATCTTACATGGGAGCCTCACCGGTAGATGAGGGAGATTTATCTCATGATCGCCTATAATTTTCTCTCCAGTATCTTTTCCAATCATTCTATCTATCAGATCATGAAGACGATTGATGTAATATGCAGTTTTATGTCTCACCTTCTCAAGGATTTTAAGAGAATTTTCCAAGACCTCCACTCTTACCTTTTTCATGTTGTAATACTCATGTTGACTGCCCATAAAATCAGGAGATACAATTCCTTCTTTAGTAATTATGTCATCATCTAAATTCTTGATGACTTCCATTTTAGGAAACATATCCTGCCACATTGTCTTCTCGGCCTCACATTTGTCCAATAATGCTTGGGTTATTTCTACCTTCTTGAAGATGTAGGAATACTTCTTTAAAAATCTATAATTAACATTTCACCTCTAGTGACCAAATGAATTTCCCATTGAATGGTAGCTTCCCCTCTTTCACTCAAATCACTCACCCTCTTGATATCTTCACCAAGTGATCTCTGGGGTCTGAGTCTATCCTTCTTGGTGAGTTCTAGTCAATCTTCGACTAAGTTGGAAAATTCCTCATTCTTATCCTTTAAATATCTCTTTGTTTCTTTGAACTCATCAATTTTCTGGAACACTCCTTCTACTACCACGAAAAATCATATTTCATTTCTTCAGTAGAGGGATTACCTAGAGAGACCCTGGAGACTTGGAAATCATAAAGGGATGCTTCTTATTGAGGAACATCATCTTTGGGAGTTGCAATGTCTATGAAACTTTCTCCTTTTCTATTCAGGGTTTCCCTAGAAATGACCTTTTCCTTTTGGTTAGTCTTGTTAGAGTGAGGAGATCCAGTCTTTGCAAATCATCATTGTCCAAGTGTATCTCTACCTTCTTCTTCTTAGGAAGAGTGCTACTAATCCACTCTCTTATAGGAGACTCATGTTTGTCAAGTGATTGTAGAACAGGGGTCTCAAGTACAATGTAAGTTCCTTAGAGAAATATGGAGGCATTGACACACCTTCTGAAATTGTGAACACAAGTTCCTTCTAAGAACTTTTTTCTACAAGGCCATCCTAGCTTTCAACTCCTTCCATAGGCTCAAATTGATCTTTTGTTACTTCAATTTATAGGGTTGTTGATCACCGCTTTTCTTTTTATTTTTCCAAGATTTTTCTCAGAAATGGAATGGTTTTACTAGGTCCTTGAGGGGTAACTTAACTTGTGGGAATAAAAATTTCTAAGGCTCTTACCTCTGCTTTAACATTCTGAGGTGCCACTGCAACTGTAACATCTGCCATTTCTTCCTGTGTTGTTTGCACTAGAAACCCCTGGCGTGACGTTGTATGGTAAAGTTGATTCTAGAGTGGCTTCTATATGTTGTTGTGGTGTAATTACAATATTAATTATATGAGCTTGTATGAGGATTTTTTATCTAGTGGGTGAAGTAATTGTAGTTGTTGGGATAACAAGGGTTGTTATCATAGGTGTAGGTTTTTCAATAGGAAAAATGCAGGAGACTGAGAAGCAGTAGAAAAGACACTAGGAACTTTAAGGTTCAAGACCATTTTCAGAGTCTCTGTCTCTTCCAGATCCACCCATTCAATAGTTTTAGTTCTTTTCCTCTTTCAAAACTAATTTTTTTCTCTTCTATTTCCTGCATGCCAGTATGGGGAACCTCAACCTTTTTTCTTCCTTTTCCTTCTTAAGACAAACTTCCATCACTTTCTCTTTTCCTTTGGCTCTTGAGGTAGATGTTGGAATAGTCTGTAAGGGAGTAACATGAAAAATAGGGCTTGTAAACTTACCTTCCTAAGGCATTTCTCCAATCCTTCTTGATGTTTGAAGAGGGAGAGTTTTGGATTTTTCCTAGGTACCTACATCACCTGTCATTGGTAATGAATCCAACTTCTTAACCTTTTTCCTCCATGAAATGTCTCTAGTGGTATAAACCCTCTGGAAGGGGGAAGAACATCATCGATGAGTTGACTATGCCTATATTCTCTTAACAATGGGGTGGTAACTTATATCCACTCCTTTTGAAAACAACCACCTTATGGAAATTCGGATAGGGTGGGCAGTTTTCTCCTGATTTTACTTCTTCTTAGTGATGTTCCAATTAACTGGTGGTAAGGGTTGTGAAGCAATGTTTTCTGGATGTATTATTCACTAACTATATTTCCATCCTCCTCTAACCCTTCAGGGTTTGGATAACCCCATAGTCAACCATATGAGACAAATTCATTCTTGAAAACTCTCTTGTCTTGACCTCTCTCTCATCTTCATAGTTCATCTAGAAGTCCTCATAATGAGGCTTGTGCTCTACCTGAGTGGGTGCAATACTGTGTAAAATATGCTTTATATCATATTGTTTTCTATCCTCAAACCTGTCTATCATACACCTGTTCATCTCTCCCTCCAACATTTTTTCTTTCTAGATATTAGGGAAAGTATAATTCCCTATGACTATAGGGAATTTTATTGGGGACATTACATGTTTCTGAGCAATGATCTGGTGTACTGATAACAATTTTTGACCAATTCCATTAATGCCCATTTGTCATTGACACATCTGAGGAAGCATATAGGGTTTCCCATCAAAACCACTAACCCTGATATATGAATAAGTTCTGAATTAGATGAAATAACACCCATACTAAGTAATAACTCTCTTAGCATCAGGGGTGAACCTTTCATTTTCCCAATCTAGTTGGTACAAAAAAATTGTAGGTGCAAATAAGTGATTGACAATATTTATGTAGTGTGTGTCAAAACTTTCCAATTTCAACTGATAGAAAACATCATACACCTTTGAACTATCAAGTTCTCTATCCATTAGTAATTTAGGAAAATTCTGTGAAAAGCTACATTATAGACAAGGTAAGAGGTCATGAAGAATTCACCCATTCCAGGATTTTCTCCTCTCGCTATCTGGGAAACTCCCATCATTTTCTCATGAATATGGGTACTTATAATATTGTCCTAGGGGAGAGGTTGTTTATTAGCAAGTATGACCTAGATAAATTCAAACATCCATTCCTAAAAGAAAGTAGTAGATTCCATACCCATTACTTGGTTCAATAGTGTGATCACATCCCCAACTTCCTCAATAAATTCATCCCTATTCAATTTCTTTGTCATTATGTGGGAAGAAGTTCAAGGACTATTCAGCCAATGGTCATTCATATATTTCATCCATTTATTCAAATGAGTATTCCAAGATTCATGTGTTGAATCCTTAGTGATAGCCATCTCTTCCCTTGCAGGAGGAAAACCCATTATCATGTCAAAAGTATGTTCCTGGAAAGACAAGACCAACTCTCCTCTTCTCGTCCCAGACTTCTTTAGTTTCAAGATTGTAATTTTGGGCACATACCCATACAAGTTCCTATTAGTAGGAGGGAAGGAAAAAGTGAGGTTGATGCAACTATTAGCTATTTGGGTCATGGCCTCACTTATTTCAGGGGAATATAGCCTCTGTTTAAAATCCTCTAAGTCTGTGGATGCGATATCAGAGTCTATAATTCTATCTAGAGGGGAACTAAGACTAGAAATTGTTTTCAAGGGTGTTACAAAAATATTCATAATTTTAGTTTAGCTCTATCACACCTCTTTGGACTTCCTATACCAATTTTCAAAATATCACAGGAAATAGGGGGACTGATGAACTCACCTTTTTGACAACTCTTTGGAACTTGTCTGGAAAATCTCTACAACCAAAATCTTAGCCTTGAGTTTAGTTCTTGCTTCAACTATCTTTCAGTACTGTCACTTCAGAATATCAAACCTTTAAGGGTGTTTGTATGTAGCTTTAAAACAAGTCACCTTATTAACGGATCATATATTTATGCATTAATGCCACAAATTGTGTTCATGGGGAGTTTTTTTGTAATTCTAAACCTCTTTAATTATTACAAGTGTTGTAATATTTTCACATCATATCACTCACATATCTATCTTACATGAATATTCTACATAAAGGGATTTACTCCCATATGGATAGTGCATTAATGAACCACCTCCTTTTCTCACAACAGATTCAAGAAGATCTTGCAAGGTGACCTACACACTATTGTTGTAATATGAGAGATGCACTTATTTTCCCACCCCCATGCATACTATAGACTTGGTCCATGTTCTCGTATCTTATATTTTGGACTTATTTTTATCAACTGCACACCCTGAGGGACCATGAGACTTTTTCACTTTTTTCGGCTTCTTGACCTTCCTTTCTACATCTTTCCTTTTACTTACTGACTTTGACCAACGAGATGGTTTACACCTCTTTCATGTTTCGGACTTACAACTTCATCTTGCACTTTACCAAGTGCGAGAATGTCCAGTAAAGTAGAGTCACATCTCCTCGTTATAATAATATCCTTACATTTTTTTCCTTCAGGAACGAGGATGATTCCACATTTTTTCATTTTCTTCACATGAATACTTGTCGGGTCACTCTATCGCCTTTGGGAAATATCTTTTTCCTTGCATATTTACATTTCCATCTATAAACTTCTAGATTAATTCTGATATATCAAAGAAAACCAATGATTTGCCATTATTTCTATGACATCGGGAAATAGGGTGCAGTAACACAAGGTTTTGAAAAAGATGACACATTAGGGGATCTTTGTGGGGATTGACATGACTTTATAACGGATTTTCACATGGGATTTACCTTTGTTAGTAAGACACAAAAAATTTCATAGTAATACTTTGAATTGAAAAGGGACGAGTTAAAACAAGCACTAATAGAATGCACAAACAAGTTTGGATGAATAAATCAATTTGAATGCATTTTAAAATAATCTTGTGATCAGTTTTTATGGTTTTGTATTAATTCCATTTGAGTCACAAAAGTTGAGTTATGAAGAAAAATTTATTTGTTAGGAGAAATTTGATAAATTGGGTTTCAAAACACCCAAAAGTGAATCCATAAACACTCTTGATCAATTTTAAAATTAGAAAATTAAAGTATCTGAATTTTTTAAAAATGGTACCCAGAGGTAAAAATCATTTTTGGATCAATGTTTTACCAAACTTACACTATAGTGTTATGGTTTTATATATTAGAAACTTGATTATATTTATATATATAATGTGTGTGTGTGTGTGTGTGTGTGTGTGTGTGTGTGTGTGTGTGTGTGTGTGTGTGTGTGTGTGTGTGTGTGTGTGTGTGTGTGTGTGTGTGTGTGTGTGTGTGTGATATATACATATGGGCATATTTTTGGTTTGACATTCCTTATAATATTTGACTTTGTTATGGTATATCTCATATATGTACTCTTAGATGGTCCGGAATTTCATGTGTTACGTTTTAGAATGTATGCTATGGATGATTATGCAATATGGTAACAAAATTGTTTTCCTAATGCATATGAAAACAAATTACATCTTAGATATTTTTTTCTCAAGTAATAGTTATCATTTCTATTTCATTGGCAAAATGTGTTGAATGTGGTATGATGAAAAGATGATCTCGCTCCATTCTTAAATCCATACAACTAGTAGGATGTGAGGGCTCATCACCAAGATTCAAGAAAGACATGAGTTATATGACTTGAGGACTGTGAATGTGAATGATGATCAAGAGATAAAACTATGATAAATATCCAACTAGAAACTTGCAACTCAACCCTAATCAAGATAAAGCTACCCAATTCAAAATGAATTCTACTTGCAAGTTTGTATAGAATTATATTCATGGATGGCCTATTGATTGAAAAAAATCTGGTTTTGAGAAAAATTATCTCTAAACATACAAATCTAATTCATTTTCAATGGGAATTTTAGAAGCACTTTTATTTGTTTATTAATTTACAACTTGTGATTTATTACCGCAACCCCTACGTATTTATCCATGCTACCAGTAATAAGTATGGGTTCATCACCGAGGAAAAAACATAGGTTATTAAGGTAAATTCCCTCCTTTCCTAACCTCATGCTACTAGTAAGAATCATAGGCTCATCATCAAAATTTGGTAGGTCCAAGATGTGTAGTTTTATTTACAAATGAAAGAATTTTGTATTTATTATTTATTTATATATATTTTTAATTAACTTTGGATTTTTATTTTAGGAGGGAACATTTTCCCTAACCTCAACCCCACACAACCATTAGGATGTGAGGAATCACCACCAAAGGTTGAGATAGGTGAACAAATATTCTAGGTGAAATGTTTATAATGTTTTTGTCATTGAGAGATATTTTAGGGAAAAATTCGTTATCAAGAAGCTTCTAGATAAACTATGGGAAAGAAACACCTGAATTGGAAGAGACCGTGAAGAGATCTAAGTATAAAAGTATTGGTAGAATCATTGTTAAGATTTTTCCTGATGAACTGAAATGATGAGATAGATCGAGTAGTTTGAAGAAATTAAGTGAACATTAAAGAGATGATTTAATATATTTCGAATGTTTAAAAGCTTTAAAGTTAATTGAAAAGTAAGTTTATAATTTCACAAGATGGTAATGTTAATGACAAGGTAGTAGGAATACAATGTGGAAATGCTAGTGAATATATATAAAAGCATTTGAGGTGAATCGAATTGACAAACTTGCCAAAATCCTCACCCTCTCAAGTACATAGATGATATGCACCATTCATATAGTATTCCATTACCTATTATGGGCCTAATCATTTTGGTCTAAATTTCCTTCCTTCACTGACCTTTTTGTCAATTCGGTTGTCGACCTCAATACAATGTCTCCTACTTAGATAACTCATTCGTATACTTTCTTGTTGTATTGACAACACATTACGTCAACATAGACCCGATGATGTTGTTTGACCCTGGTCCCCCTTTTATCCAAGATTTCTAAAGAATATAATTGCATTTATCGGTACACATATTTGTCAATAATTCCTTATAGAGACACATAAATACTAGATAATTCTACCTCAAGTGGTAAGACCACTTCAACACCAAAGACTATAGAAAAATGAGTTGCCCCTGTAGGTGTTCGTAAGTAAGGTTTTATAAGCCAACAAGGCTAGAAACAACTTTAAGTGCCAATATTTCTTATTTTACTTAACTTTATTAAGGAGGATGGACTTCAAAGTCTTATTTGTATCCTCATTTTTTCCATTGGAATGAGGGTAGTATAAAGATGATGTGTGATGAGATATCTTAAAATATGAATACAAATAATGCATCTCTCCATTTTTAAAGGGGGTACCATTATTCGAGATAATGACTTGTGGGACGCCATATCTACAAATGATCTATTTTAGGATGAACTTGGTGATAACTCGATCTTTGTGAAATTATTTTTGGAAATGATAATCAATTTGTGGCCATCCAAAGACGAGTTATAGAACTTCCCTATCAAATCAACACCCCAAGTAGATAAGGGCCAAGGTGTAACAATCATCTATAGATCTTGTGCCGAAATATGTATGGCATGTGATAACTATTGGCATTTTTTTCACCTCCGCATGTATTCCACAACATCATGTTCTAATGTGGGCCAAAATTATCCCATTCACTTTGAATCTTACGAGCGAGTTGAATGCCCTCTAAATTTTCACCAAAAATCCATTATGGGATTCAAAGAGAATATTTTCCACTTCTTTTCATTAATGCATCTTAACAACATGCCATAAAACTCTCTATGATAGAGAACTTCTTCTATAATTACATAATTAGTGGCTCGATACTACGTCGTCACCTTTATTGTGAATTGTATCCTTCGGATATGCTCTATCTACTATGTTGTTTATAATGTCCATATACCACAAACAAGAGGAAATGGTGGGAATTTATTCTATATAGAACACACATTCATTGGGTAAATCTAGATCAACTATCTTAATGTAATCTATAGGGTTATATGTCATCCAATCTATGATAATTTTTCCCTTGAGGGAATTTTTATCAAGAAGGTGAGTTATAACCCACCCATTAACTTGATAACTCGCCAACCTTCTTGGACAAGGATGCTTGAGTCAAGAACATTTGCAATTATTTATATTTAATAATTACCCTCATCTCTTGGTTAAGCATGTAATGGCTCAACCTCTTAGTTGCAAAGATAATTACCAAGCATTCTCTTTCTTCTTAAGTGTACCCATCTCATAATCAAGGTGTGTATGAATAAAAATATATATGGCATGCTCCTGACCATCATAATCCTTTTGTGCTAACATGTAAGGAATCAAAACATATGTGGCTCAAGAAAAAATAATCAAAGGATGGTTTGATTAAGGCCACATGAGCATCGGTGGAGACATGAGAAAATGATTGACCGACTCAAATGCGTAGTGACATTCATTATTACATTCCTTAGAACAATATTTCCTTATAAATCCATTAATAGGGTGAATGGAATATGTCAAATCAGGGTCAAATCTATGAATATCCTTGAGCTTTCCTAAGAAATACCTAATTCTTGACTCATTTGTTAGTGGGGTGATTTCCAAGATTTCTCGAATATTTGTAGGATCTATGTTAATGCCTCAAGATGAAATGATATAACCCAAAACCTACCTCCTATGACTCTAAATACACACTTTTCTAGATTTAAAGTTACACAATATTTAATTAATCATGATTTAGAGAATAATAGAAAGAAATTCGGGATGATTATGCCATTTATTATATTTTTCTAGGAGGTCATCAACATATGTCTCCACAATCTTATGAATAATTTCATGGAATATATGTCATTTCACATTGATTAATGGCTTTAGAATTATTTAGAAAAATGGAATGATGACATAATGAAAGTTCCCCAAGGAGTAGTGAAGGTAGTATCGGTTTGATCCTCCTCTCGAGATCCGTATTTGGTTGTATCCAAAAAAGCCAATAATAACTCATACCCAATTGTCACATCAATAATGATGTCAATAGAAAGCAATGGGAAAGCTTTGTTGATGTCCCCGAATTCAATGTAAATATGTATCTTCCCATTCTTTTTAAGGACTGAGACGATGTTAGACAACCACATCTAGTAATCTACGGCTTGATAAACCCTACCTAAAGAAGGTCATCACTTCTTCTTTGACCATCAAAGTAACTTTAGGTTTCATTGGTCTTAACTTTTGTTTCACAAGCTTCGCATCGACTTAGTGACTAGGTTATGGACCACTACATCAAGAGAGAAACCCTTCATCTACTTTTAACTAAAATTGAAGGATTTGGAGTGTTATTTGAGGACTTTGGTGTGTAGTTCTACTTCATCTAGCAATAATGAAGATCTAAGTTTCAAGATTCTAGGCTCCTCTTCCATTCCAATGTTAATGTTTATAGTTCATTCGATTAAGGAAGCATTGCCTTCTTCGAATTCAGGAGGAGATAGATGAAATTCCAGTTCTTCTTCCTTAATTTCATAGATTTAAAATCCTTTTGATGAGGAAGAGTTCATCATTCTATCTCCAAAATAGGAAGAAGGGTGAGGAGAAAGGGAAAATAGTTTCTTATGATGTGTTGAATGAAGGTCATTATATGCATGGAGGTATCCTAAGATGCCTCATCATTCTCCACAAAATCTAACGTAACATGCTCATTATCAGTCTCTACATATTCCAAAATTACATTTCTAGGCATCTTACGAACCAAGGGTTTAGCTCAAACTAAAAAAGTGAACTCTGTTTTCCTTTAAATCCTCATTAGGATAAAACCAAGAGGAAGAAGTAGCAATGAATCATCCAATTGATTCTTCTCTCTAGGGATAGATTCTATGGAGATAAAATTGAAACCATTATATAACCGACACATAACATACTTGTAAAGTTGAATATTTTCTACTCTAATCTCGTAAAACTATGAGACTTTGTTTGTTATAAGTTGAGAGTCACGTAGGACTCACATCACATTGCATACTTCCATCCTGTTAGATATAACAAGGCCAATAAGTATATATTTATATTTGGCCCCATTATTCATACATTCAAAGCTAAATTTGATGGTGAAGGGAATGAATCTTCCTTCTAGATAAGTAAGAATCGCTCCTTCCCCTATGCCATAGCGGAAATTTGCTCCATCGTAGTTGAGGGTCCAATAGTTATCAAGAAAGATAGATGTTTCATCATTCTTTGATTCCTCTTCCTGAAATTTGGAAACCTAAACCATGCACAACTCTCTAAGGACATGTGTCGACGAGAGGATATCCTAAAAGAACGACCTATATCCAAATAATTTAAAGGGAGAATAATTTAAAAATCATTCTAAAAAGAGTTTTATTATTTCCATTGTGGTTTTATTTGAAATGGTTTCTACTAAAACAAATTTAATTTCATTAATATCCACTCCTTCAATTTCCTTAGGTGGCTCTAACTCTTTTTTTGGAACAAGGTTGGATGTGGGAACAATTCCCCCTGAAAAGAGGGTCTTGTTTAACTAGTTTTTGGAATCTAAAACTACAAATGAACTCTAGGATTCTTCTTAAGGTTAGCTAGGTGAATGTTGAAAGGTTTTAGATCACCTTGAGAAAAAAATACCTTCCCAGAGTGAAGGAATCGACTTCTTAAAATAAGGTAGAGGGAATTCATTCATCCTATGAATCCATGGACAACCAAGGATCATATTATAGTTTGTTTTCCTATCTATAATATAAAAATCGGTCATAATAGTCTTGGGTACAAGAGTGACTAGGAGAACTATAGTTCCCAAGAATGTAGCCTTAAGGCTATCATAGCCTCTCAACATGTTTTGAGTTGAAATTTTTTTTGTCTCTTCATAGCCTAGTTTTGTAAGAACTAAAATGGGAAAATGTTAACCACATCTACATCGTCAATCATGGCTCTCTTAACATAATTGTTGTAGATCCATACCCGTGAATAAAATGCAGGATCACTCTCTCGTGATAACTCGGTGTCTATGGGCATCTTATTGGTATTGAAAACAAACACAAAGTATCTTTCTCATGCTAGCTTGGAGGATAGAAATTGAAATATATGTGGTTAATTTGGGCATCTAGAGGGGGAGTAACATGAATTAAGTGACCAATGCATAGCTCTTATAAAAAATTAGATCAATTCCATGGGGATTTCTTCAATAAATCTAAGAAGGAAATGTGACAAAAGGTCTTGGTTAGGTCCATAATAAAATCACAATCCCCCATTGGCTTGGGGACTATCGGTGTATCATCTTTCATTCAAGGGTAAAAAGGAGAGGCTGAACTGCGTGTAGTCACGAGTGTGGGTAACAACATGGACTTCCGGTTTAGTCTCAAGCTCAACTAGGCCTAGAATCTTATTCTCATTTCATTAGTCCAAGGGAGGAGAAACTCATGGGTTAGTAGACGTGGAAGCTTCGTGATCATTGGTCCCTATAGGAATACCCATGTTTGTGCCTTGAGGACTAACTTTCTCATTTTTGGGGTACTTTGGGAAAGGATCTCTCTAGATCCCAAGAGTAGCATTATGTGAAGAAATGAGTCCCATGTGGCTACCTGTGGAGTTTTTGTGGGATAGGCTAAGAAAATCACAATGAATAGATGCCTCTAATCCTCTAGAATACATTGTATGAACTTATTATAGTCCTTACAAGTTTGAGCATCATGACCTATAGCTCTATGGAAACCACAATACAAGTTGGGATCATAATCCCTATATCTCTTATTATATTTTTTTGTGCTCCATAATTCCTATTGTTGTTTTGATTCTAGTTGTTATAGCTATAGTTAGGGGCCTTTGACCCTAGTTCTAATATTAGTTGAGGAATTGATTCGAGGTATGGACTAGGGCCTTGGGCATGAATTTACTAAAGAGGAGGATGACTAAAGTCAACCGTATTGATGGAATGAGTAAGGTTAATGTTCCTTTTATTTTTCATATTTGTGTTGTTGTTATTTATGTTATCGGTGTTTGCAACATTGGTCTTCTTGGTTAGATCAATCATGCCATCTGTTGTGGCACCACAGTTTTGATTCAGGACCTTGGGTCCTTGATTTTTGTTTGAACCATTTTTATAGTTAGAATTATTCTAAGCGGAAGTGACAAAATTCCCATTTAGACCATAAGTTTTACATCCACTATCTATCATTTCTTGTTTGATGCAAAGCACACCCTCCAAGAATTCTTCATATCTCGAAGAGGAATATTTTAGACTTCCTCCTTGGTTTCTCAGTTAAGTGAATGGAGGAAAAAGTCACAAATCTTTGTCTAATCTATGTTAGGAGCACTAACGAGAAGAATAGAGGACTTTTTTCCACCTCTCGAATGAAGTGGGCAAAGTGGAATCATTGTGCTCTTGTTTGATATGTAGGAATTCTCTAATCCCTATTCTCAACAACTTGTTCATGTCAAAATCCTTAATGAACTCAAATACAAGTTTCTTAAAGGAATGAATGGAGGATTATAGGATTCTATAGTACCAATCAAGGGCAATTCCTTTAAGATTCTTAGGGAATATCTTCACGATAACTACATCCCAAGGGAGTAGCTCTCTAATGGTGGTGGCATATGCCTTAATGTGGGCATTCAAGTCTCCCTCTCCCTTAAATTTTGGAAGGTTGGGAAATTTCTAATGCATCATGACACCCCCTATGGTGATTTTTAAATGTTATTTTAGGTACTCATAGTATGTTCCCACTACATATGATTCAACCATTAACAATCCTTGATGTGGCGGTGTAGGTGGGACTAAATATTTATATGGCACAGGGTAGGAATATTTCGGTGCATAAAGAACCCCTTGGTGTTATGGGTAAGGTCAAAGAAAAGAGTAAATATCAATGAGAGATAATTTGGAATACATGTTTACGTAGGGGGAAAAACTAGGGTATGGACCAGTAGATGTAAAATTAGAGAATGTTGCATTACACGAAGGAGTGAAATTTGAGAACACACTTCTTTTTGGCCCTTGTGTTAGATATGTATATGAAGGATAAGGGGTCATCCCTAGTGTTTCCAAACCCGTAAGGAGTTCATCCATGTTAGGAGCACCCAAGTAGGCATGAGATGGTGGTTGTTGATAAGAACTTGTGGAAGGAACATACTTTTTCTTTTGCATATGATGGGTATCATTGTTTAAACCCAAAAAATTTGTGGTTTGTGAGGCTTGAGAAATTTCTAATTCCTTAATTCTGCCCACTAATGTTTAGATCACATCACCAGGTGAAGGTGGTGCATTTGGTTTAGGTGCATGTTGGGCCTTGTTGGGTTGAAAGGGTACATGATACCCTGTTATAAATTGGTCTTTTGTAGACCACCCCTCTTTAGGTGTGTTTTCCATTTTGGGAGGAGGGGTGGAAGCAATTTTTTGAAGAAGAGCATTAATATATCCTTGCATCCTATCTAAGGATTCATCTATAGCATTAAGACGATCACTAATTTGGGTGAGCTGTATTAGAAGATAATTATTTGGTGTTAGATAAGAAGAGAAGGAATCAAATTTCTTTCTAATTTGAGGTATGTATAAGACCCGTGGATAAAAACCTTGTTCTCTTGTGAATGACATGTTATTGGAGTTGGAAAACTCTACTTGCACACTTTGATTGGGTTGGTATATCTCCTCAATCCTAAAAATTTATTTGGTGTTAGAACCTTGAGGAGGATTCATGTGACGAGATAGTAAATATTTTTACTAATTATTAGCCCACCACGATAATGAGGGTGACTCTTGCATACCCATATGATAGTAATAGGATTCGAGACCCAAGATGGACCTACTATATTCCTGACCCAACATATTCGGGGGGTGTATAAACACCCAAAGAATAATGGGAGAGGAGAAGGATGAAAGAAAAGAAAGGAGGATACAAAAAGGAACTAGTCGTTCACGTCGGGTTCACTAAGTATGCCCGAGAATCAATAAGTTACTCCTAAATGCATGTGACCTCCAGAATTTATGCCAAGACAACCAGAGTGATATGGATGGGATAATAATAGAGTGGGTAAATAGAATGAGGGTGGAATAGGTATAAATGACAACAATAAACCAAGGAAACCTAATGTTGTCAATCTGGAAAAATGGGTATTTTTTCGTTAAGGGAAATAAATGTTTGTCTCACTTGTTCGGGGTAATGCTATGACCAAAGATGATAACCATACATAATTCATGGTCAATATCAGTGGAACCGAATAAGACCCTACTTAGTTGTGGAACACGGGGGAACTTTCCTTCGTCATCTATGAATTCCTCTCTAAACAGGGTAACACTTATTTCACTAAATTGGGACATATTCCAGTGAATTGAGACTCCAATATTTCAAGTATTGGAAGAAATCCATCTCCATTTTTACGTATATTGGATTCCATTTTTGTCTATACTATATTCCATTATTACTATTATTGGATTCCATTATTAACAATATTGGATTCCAATATTGTCATTATTGGATTTATTCTAGTTCAATTTCACTATTATTAGATTCCAATATCGTTATTATTGGATTCCAATTTGGCTAATATTGGATTCCAATAGCGTTATTATTGGATTCCAATTTCACCACTATTTTAATCCAATTTACAAATCTTGATTTTTGGATTTTAGTTTTGCTATTTTAGGATTTCTATTTTATTATTATTTAAATCCCCCACATAAGCCAAGAGGTGCTATCTTTCATAATCCTTGTGGTCGCTATCTTACATAATCCTCACAACCGATATGTTACATAAGCCTCATGGTCATTATCTTCAATAAGCCTAGCGGTTTATAACTTACATGATGAAAGTGAGTGCTAGGTGATATCATCCTAACAAGGTCAAATTTACGTAAGCCTTGTGGCCTCTAAGTTACATAAAAGGATGATAAGCCTAGTGGCCACTATCTTACATAAGCGTATAGGTTATTAACTTACATAAGCCTAGTAGCCACTATCTTACATAAGTGTATAGGTTGTTAACTTACATAAGCCTAGTGGCCGCTAATTTACACAAGAGTAGAATCATCTAGGTGAAATAATCCTAGCAAGGGAAAGTTACACCAGACCTACCGGTAGCAAGTTTCATAAGCCTACCCACCGCTAAGCTACATAAGCCTAGCTTCCGCTAAGTTACATAAGCCTAGGCACCACAAAGTTACATCAGCCCAGGGGTTAAATTTGACGGCCACTTATGCATGTCAAACAATTTTTAGATGACGGTAATTTTACAATATTGCCCTTTAAAAATACAAAATAGTAGTTATTGAAATACTTCAAATTTATATTTATTTAATATTTTATGTATATTATATATTGATATAATTTTTATATAAATCTATATAAAAAAGACCGTGATATTGTAAATATGCAAGTTGCGTGTGATAAAGTCAACTAATTTTATGCTTTTCCATTATGTAAATCATAAAGAACAACAAAGAGTTAAGAATTACATTAAACAAGTTGTTTTGAGGAAATGGATTTGAAAATGTATTTCCATAGGCAATCAATCCTTCGAGAAAATTACATTGAAAATTACATAAGCATTGATCCCTCACAAGGGTATTAATTATTGTTCTTGAATTTGTGTAAGGTATTGTTGGATAGCTTCATGACCCCGATTTGGTATTTTAATTTGAACTCCTTTCCATGTTTTTCTTGGACTCCATGCCCAGATGACGTTGTCTATATCAATATCTTATGTGTCCCTTGATTTTTGCCACCATTTCTTTTTCAACAAGCATTCCTCGTACCTTTATTTTTTATGTATTTCCTTTTCAGTGGGTTTCACCAAAGTGTACCCTTATCTTTTGAGTGTTTGTGTGAACATCTTGTATTAGTTTTAGTTCTCCTTTCCCATCCATATAGGTACATTATCATCAGTTGATCTTACTAGTATCATCTTCCCAACATTCACATCCACTACTGGGTTGAATTCCTCTCGAGGTCTATCACAAATAGGTCCAACATATATATCCTTATTTGAAAGGACATTTTGAAAATAGTAGCTATCCATGTCAAGATGTGGTGCACCCACTATCTGATCATACATTGTGCTATCCTAAATTTATTTTGGTAAAAACAATATCTTCTGCCATGTTACAATTGACAAAGGGATTCTCTAGGGCACGTAGAACATTTTTCCAATATGCAATCTTTGGAACATAGTATGCTTCTCCACCATCTGTTGAACTCTTTTCCCAGTGTGTGATGTATGCTTGAATGCCTCTCTACATGTCTACCATCTCTTTGGGTTCTTTGAAGGGTGCTAATGGAGGATCCCCTCAAGAAAGAAAGGTTTCCCATCCCTTATTTTTAGATCTCAATTGAGTGTGACCAGATAGACTCCAAGATTGATGCTTTGAACTCCATGATGGGCTTGTTGTCTTTGACATAGAATTTAAACATCTTTGGTTTGCTAATACCCACGATCTTGTGGTTACCATCTAGAAAGTGTGGTTCCATAAAGGCCTTAAAGTCATAGACTTCCTTGATAAGGTATGGAGTGAATGTGTTGGACTCCTCTTGGCATGTTCTATAAGTGTCCATTATTTGTGGCAAAGAGAATGTATCCAATTTACACAATGTTGTTGATAATCGGCTGAATGTCCCATCTATGTCTTCATGCGTGTGACCCACTAGAAGGAAACTCACATACACTTGTGTTGAAAACCCTTCTAGCTGTCAACATGGATGCAAATGCAAACAATGTGTGATTTTTGTTGTCACTTGTAGCATTATCTAGTTGCAAGTAGAGAGTTGGTGGTTGTTTTCTAAATGAACTTGAACAACTACTTACAATATTAGTTGTATGAGCACCCTCATTTTTCTTCTTGTATTCCTTGCACTTTTCATATGCATCATTTTGCAATAGTGCATCATGTAATGGGTGTTTTGATGTCCCACTACTATATAAAAATCACCATACTGATCTGTAAGTGGTTCTTCTAGCTTTTGGATACATAGTTCTAATGATGTTATTGTGAAGTTTTCTCCTCACTCAACAAAAGGGAGACCAAAGTGCCCAAAACCCCCATTTTGTGCCCATGTGTTAGCATACCAGTCAAGGTGATGGGGAGATTAATAGCATTGCTTATTGATTTTGATTTTTTACCCATCCTTGGTATTCAATTTTCATCTTGTCCATTTTTTCATGCACAATGCTCAAATAACTATTAGGATTTTGTTGTGATTGCACTCTATGTGCATAGTAAGTTACACGAAAACTTTGAATGTAATCATTGTGCCATTTCTGGCATTGATCTATTTGTGCTAGTGTTTTTGGACATGAGGTCATTACATATTTGTTCTTAAGCTCTATGCACTTGTCACATTTGGCGAAGAAGTTTTTCTTAGTGATTGAAACATGGGAGAAATTTTCTTCCATATTTTGTTGAGATTTGACTGTGACATTTGAGGAAGGCCCAACAGTGAAAGGCCCTCATTACAATTTTGTAGTATGTAAGAAAAACTATAACATGCAGGAAAATCTCATTGTTACTTTAGTACCATCTTGTCCCACTGAATGAGACATGTGTGGGGATATATCAAAATTATTCTCCACCATTTTGGATATCAATGCAATAGTTGCAATAGTGTTTGGAATTTGTTTTTTTTTGTATTTCCATTTACTACCCTCCTCTTACCATTAATCCAAGATTGTTTGTATCTGTAATACATGGTTCTTTCATGATTCCATGACATTTGTACCATGCATTTTGACATACATCCCTTCCACATAACTTCAATTTATCTATACTATGTTCTAAAGTTTGACCTTGATCACAACTGATAGCATTTGTGGTGAATGTATTAAGTACAAAGTTTTTGATGGCAGGTTCATTCATATCTAGAGTTAAATTCCAACTGTGATTGAAAGCACTTAGAGATAGATTAGAGAGACATCCTTCCTTGCAGAAAGGTTTTTCTCAACTTTAGAAAAAAAAATTTCTTCTCTTGATTTTTCATCATTTTCCATTGCCTTTGATGTACTAGATGGAGTAGAATTTACCTTTTGGCATTTGCAGGCATTATAAGGTATTTTTATCAATTTTTCATTACTACTACATATGGAGGATTCATATGAATTTGGGTATACCAGTTGAGGAAATGGATCTTCAAATGCACTCCACATTTCTACCTGGAAACTCTTCTAGAATTTCTTTTAGCCTTACTTCCATAATGGAACCATCTTGATGGGCCAACTGGTTGGTAGGCCATTAGATGAGAGATCCTTCTAATATGGAGAAACCCTTGCAAAAAGGCATAATTAATTTATCAACATGCACCCCAAATGTATTTGTCATCTAATTTTTAAAGTGCACCATGTCTCCTTCACATAAATTTGTAATTGTTGCTTTAAATTTTTTTGTTCCACAAAAAATTATTGAACTTTAAATTTAAGTCATTGTTTGATGTGGTGGTTGTTTCTTGGAGTTCATAATTTCCATTCACATGAAGTACAATTCTTATTTCTAGATAAACTAAGTTTTTGATTTGCTAGGAAACTTTGTTGTTGTGTTATAGACTTGGATAACAATCATTGCATGTAGTTATAATATTCTCCACAAAAACACAAAATTCTATGGGTCCCAACACTACTCCCAAAATCACATGTTGTTCTTGTACCATGGATATAAACCCTTCAACTATGTCACCTTCTTTTTTAGGACACTTATGTTTTAGCACCACATATTTTGTAGAAAATTCATCCATGTCTTTAGGAGTTGTGAAACAATGGCTATCTAGTAGAATTCAAACCCTCATCCTCATTAAATGTATCCTTCGAGTCACTTCTCATGATGTTTTGAATGCCATCACCCACACATGTGAAACATTTGAAATCACATGAATCATTTTTTCCTTATTAATGGGATAATTTATATTATTGTAATTAAATTTTTCTTTGGGGTTTAACAACTCAATCATCAATTGTTTAGTATGTTGTGTGAGTTCACTTCCATTGAATAAAATACTTATCACATGAAATAAAATAAGCTAGAGAGATATTCAGGAGTTCTCAAACAATGGAGTGTAATTTGGATGGATAAATATAGTCCCTTATAACTTTCACATTGATAAGTAAATCCTTGAATGTATAATGAAATCATAAAGTTCATTTTAAAAATGTATCCACAAAAAAAAAGAGAAAATTAGTACAAAGAACACTTAAATATTTAACATTAGTGAGAGAGAATTGAAATCACAATGAGAAAATAAAAATATACATCTTATATGAACATCTTTAAAACCTCATTTAATCAAAAATTTAAACATATAACAAATTTTTACACCCATTCAGATCAATTTTTTTTATCCAGTATCGCAATTTATTTTGCAATCCGGTAGATGGACGTTTTGGTTTTTAAGTACAGTAGTAGAGAGTTATATTTGTCAAGCACACATTGTTATTCTTGAATTTAAATTTTGAATAAATGATTCTAATTTGGAGGTCATAGGTACATTTTTGACAAGAACCTCCTACATGGAATATTGGATCCTTTACGATTGATAGTAAATTGTTTCATGTATTTCAAAAGATCATGAATTATTGGGTGTATACTTGAAAAAGATTTAATTTTCAAGCATTCAATTTTCCCATGATTCATTGTATATCTTGGAAAACCTATAAATGATTTGTCATTCAATTTTTTCTTCAAAAAGATATTATATAAAATTATTTTGCGACCAACATCTATTATCATATTTAAAAATTTCGCATTCCTAATGTATGGTTTGACGTAATTCTATCAGCTTTTCAAATTTAGAAAGTTACTCTAAAGCAAAACTCGCATTGAAACCTGCATGTTCCAATAGAATACATCCATGTTTTGATAGAGAACCGGTCAATCATTCACACATCCTTGAACCTATTCAAATCAAGGTCATTTGCAATGGTTACGATCGATTAATTCTAATCAAAACCAACTAACAAACACTTGATACATGTAAATGATTTATTAAGCTAGTCAACAAAATTTCTTATTTCACTCGATCCCCTTGGATATTTTTAAGCAGGAGGTGGAATGCAAAGGAATCCAAAGAGTTCAATAGGTTATCCACTTGAATATGTGTAATCATATTGATAAGGGCATAAAACTTACATTTTACTACATTATTAGTATTTTTTTAGTTTTTAATTTTGATTCAAGTCAAATATATGTATAAGTTAGAGTGTCAAAATATTATGGTCTATGTGGAATTTATAATGAAAGTATGAGTAAATGCGTTGTGAATAGATTGATATTTATTAATGATTGGTCATTAAAACTCTTGTAAAAGTTAGAGTCAAGTATTATTTTATTAGAGTCAAGGAAAAAAATTTACCCGTGTTGCCATTGTCATTTTGTTTCTTGTAAGCTATATAAGTCATCGTGGGTATTTTATAATCGATTCTTTAGTTGAGTCCATTGTCATTTGTTTGTAAAAGTGTCAAATAAGTGATCTTAAGATTATTTGTATTGTCATTTTGAGTCTAAAGTATCATTGTATTGTCAAGAGTCATTTTTTCATTTTAGTTGTCAAAATTCATCATTGTGAAAAATTCCATTGTAAAAAAAGTATCATCTTCCAAAGTTCAAAAAATAAAAATAATTTGATGCATTTCAAAATTTTGGACACATTGAACATCTTTAAAACTGCAATTCTAAATTATTAAAGGTATTTTGATCTTCATGATCACATCTGGCTGAACTAGCAACATGACATTAAGGTCGGAGGTAACGGAGGATGGAGGGTGATCAACACATCTCATCAAACATCACCAATGACATTTGGTCACATTCAAATTTGGTGGCAGTATTTTCTATTATTTCAGTTATGTGGTGTGTGCTAAATAAAATGGTGTGCGGTTTCCTTCCCTTTTTTGATTCAAACAAGGAAGATGTGTATTTTACATGCATATAATATGAATAGTTGTATGACTTTGAGTTCAGACTGAAATGAGTGATCCGATTCAGAACGATTACATATATTCTTCGATTATATACTTCTAATGATTTGATCAAAAAAGTGAAATATATCATTTTAATGGAAGTGAAAGCGAGAACTACTGAGTTTGTGTATGTAGGTGAATCAGTGGAAGTGTGATCATCGATATGGGGTTCACTTACTGAAAGTAACACAATTCTAGTCAATTGAACTTAAGATTAAAAGAAAAAGATATACAGAACTAAAAGTATGCGGAGGCATACAATGCATTATTCCATTTCTATGGTGCATTTTTTCCATGTTCACATTAAGGGGTGAATATTAGTAATTAATAATGTTCACACTAAGGGGGTGAATGTTAGGAATTAATATTAGTGTTTACATTATTAATGTGTGTATAATTTATATTATCAAGGATAATATAAATGTCGTTGTAATAACAACTCATATTAAGAGTTTTTTAGTATTGGTTGTGTGAGTTTTGGTTGTTAAACCAAACTCACGTAAATAGGATTAGAGAGAGATTCAAGGAGTTAGCTCAAACAATATAATCCTTAAATATAGGAGCTATAATTCCTATATATATGTAACCAGCCTTGAATGGAATATAATGAAGATTCATGAATATTATCTCGTAAAAATTGTGACCTGGTCTATTAAAAATCACATGCTAATAATCATTTCTTCCTTTCTCATGGGATAAAGTATTCCTTGTTTTCAATTTCGTAGTGGTTTCACAATCATCAATTGTGTATGGCAGTCTTCAAGCTCTATCATTGAATACAATACTTATTATGATAATGAATAAGATAGACCCCACATCTCTACAATGGAGTGTATCTTTGGATGGATAAAATAGTCCCTCTACAACTTTCACACCTTTGGATAGTAAATCCACATGTGCTCCTTCAAAAACAAAGTTCATTTTCAACTGTATCCAAAAATAAAAAGAGAATTAATACAATGAACACTTAAATATTTAACATTATTATGGAGAATTTAAATCACAATGAGAAAATAAAAATATACATCTTATATGAACATCTTTAAAACCTCATTTAATCCAAATCTTTAAACATATAAAAAATTGTTTTACACCCTTTAGATCTTGTTGTTGTGTGTATAATTTTATCCATAAACCACATAGTGTAGGGGAAAGATTAATATTTTTATAATGCACACATTTTCTTTTGTGTATTTAAATTTTGTTGAAAAATGTATTTCTAAGGGATTAAAAATAGGTACTTTTTAGTACAAAGAAAATTAATATTGACCCTTGCTTGTGAATGAAATCTTCTTTTTGGGACACATTTGTGTGTCACCTTTTTCATAAATTATTGCTTTGTACACATGTGACTTGATTTTACTTGTCTTATTGGCTACCTTTTTCTAAATTCTTAGTATAAAATTTATAAATCTTGAGTTAGATTTTTACAACTATTGTTACTATAATACACATTACCACTCATAGTCATTGGCTTATGCACATAGTCATTGGATTCTTTCCTCTATGGATTTCAATAGTTATATAGCATAGTGATGTCGTTGTGATGTAATTATTTTTTTACACATGCTAAAATTCAAATATTGACTAGAATGGGAGGCCAGAAGTTGGCGATCACACTTCAATGTGCGAGCGAGAAAAATTCCAAGTTCAAAAACTCGCACTTGGACATGACATGATAGTTGATAGTTCGATCAGAGAGAGAGAGAGAGAGATTCAGGCCTTCTTTCCCTATAGAGTCATGGCCTTGTACATCTACCAAGTTTGATTCATCACACAATGAAGTGTGATCCCTCATACAAAAAAGTGTGATATCACTCACACATCTAAGTGTGATCCCTTTCACGTTGAAGTGTGATTCACATGACAAAGTACATGCATTTTCAAGATGAAGTGCGGATTCGCACTTGGAATAGAGGATCACTCGCATATCGAAGGGCATATTTTCACCTGCCATTCTAGTCAAAAATTTATAGCCTAGTGGTCTCTTGGACTTAAATTTAGGGCCATTAATATTGTGTCGAAGTAAATCGTTCATGTATTTAATTCTCTAATTGTATAGCTATGCTTATTTTATGGTATAGAGTTCAAGTTTTAGTCTTTATTTGATTAACGATGGTGGTATATGCTTTGATTCAATTATGTGTATTAATTGTTTCTAAGATTTTTATATCCTACGTAATATTTTAACAATATAAGTTTATTTTTAATAATTTAGACTTTATTTGATTAATGATGGTGGTATATGCTTTGATTCAATTATGTGTATTAATTGTTTCTAAGCTTTTTATATCTTTGTTTTTAATAATTGTATATAATATTGAGTAGAAGTAACACATGCTACGTAGTTTTTTATTAATAATTCTCAATATTAAAGACTTAATTTCAATTAAATTTTGAAATTAAGTCTCAAACAATGTCGAATTGTAGTTTTCATACATTAAAAATTATGTTATAAAAATGTTACCTTAATTTTAGATCATGTTGTGTTGTGTGTATAATTTTATCCATAAACCTCATAGTGTAGGGGAAAGATTAAGATTTTTATAATACAATAACAATTACACTTTTTTGTAAGGTCAAATGTTACATAATTAATATTCATGCTTCCCTAAACATTAAATGGCCATTAAACCGTGTAATGTAAAATCTGCCACTTGAGAGTATTTTTTTTTTTTTTTCGTACTGCATTTAATATTAAGTGGTACAATATTAAATTTTAATCCACACAAACTCTGTTAACGTCTATATTTAATGCAATAAAATGGAAAACTATATACTCATTTGAAGGTGACCACACCAAAACAAGGAGCACATACACAAATGGGGGAAGAACAAAGTTACAGAAAATTAAAAGAGGTAAAGCATTGTTATTTTATTTTGAAGAATTTCAGTTTATACACCCATTTCATAGTGATTATAAATATTGCATTTGTTAGTAGGTAATTAACCAATTTTCAATGGTTCTCCACATGTTTTGATTATGTGATTTTACAGAGCGGAAGGACCCCTTGTATATTTATTTTTAGAAAATGGAAAATGAAATTAAGTTTAGATAAAAGATGGAGTACGTAAATTGTTTCATTTGTGATTGTTTATAGTAACTAATAAATTTGTAGGACATGGAAATATCACCATTTTCCTTGTTTTCATGTTTCAAATCACAAGTTTTCAAATCAACTCCAAGAAACTATGCAGACAATATGGTTTTTTCAACACAACTAAGCAACTTCCATGTAAAGGACTTATTTTGCATGCAAAACTTAGATGGAAATAGTGTCTCAAATTTGTAAGAGAATACAAGTGGCACACAAAAATTGGGTCCTTACATTCCACATTCACAAATCGATCTAAATTATCCATATATTGTTGATGATGTTGATGATTCAAAATTAGAAGAAACATTTTCAATAACCCATGCATATGAAAGAGATATAAATAAAGAGGAGCTGATGAAAGAATACAAAGAAGAGTTGTGGTCAAAATCTGATGTGAAAACATTTATTTCAAAATACGAAGAGGTGTATGAACATTTAAACCATGGATATATCAAAAGAAACATTGGGATAATATAAAATGCTTTGAATGAAGTTTGTGGAAAAACATTCACTGGGAAGCAATGCAAATACAAGATGAATAGGTTGAAGAAAACCCTCAAGAAGGAGAAACAATTGGAAAACACAACATTGCAACACAGTCAACATGGAATTTCTATGAAGATATAGATCACATTACATAGAAAACACACAAGGTTATTGGTTTTAATGGAAAAGAGAGGGTTAATACAACCACTTCTACTTCTGAAAAAGACATGAGAGGGAAATTAGAAATCCCTTCTATCAACATTGAAAATTTGGAAGGAGAAAAGATAGAAACCCCTTTGAATAAAAATGGAATTCAGAGAAAAGATGTGAAGAGAAAAAGAAACTCTTATGGAGATTTGAAAGAGGTAATCAAAAATAGCATGCATATATTCAGTCAAACATTGAAATAAATTGAGCAGGGAAGGCTTCAACTAGAGCGTGAAAGAATGGAACAAGAGAGAAAGCTAATGGAGAAAATATTGGATGTACAACTTCAAGTCGCAAGTATTTTTACCTAGGTAAATTACATTTTTTTAACCTAAGTAATATAGTATTGCATCATTCATTCCATCTTAAAAGAAAAAATATCATGCATTGGAGTTAGCTAATACTTCTCTATTTTGCATTCTTCCTTTTTATTTCAGAACAATGCCAATGATCAACATCATGGGTGCCACCAAGATCATTGACACACACATCCGAAGATATTGTTTGTGTAACAAAATAATTTAAAAATGATGTTGGTAAACATGTATATTTTTGTTGAGGAAAATATGATAATTCAATATGTGAGACATCAATTGAACCACATATCATTGGTAGTATAGTCAAAGTATGGAATACTTATATACTCTCTATGTAATTTATAGATGATAATATTTCAATGAGCATGGTGTTCTTTTGTTGATAATGTTGATAATTTTGATATTATTTGTGTGTGGCATATATGGTTAATATTTGTGAGTGCCATTAAACCGAACAATGTAAAGTTTTGTGTGATATTTGAAATATGATAATTCAATATGTGAGACATCAATTGAACCACATATCATTTGTAGTATAGTCAAAGTATGGAATACTTATATACTCACTATGTAATTTAAAGATGATAAAATTGACATTGAGCATGTTGTTCTTTTGATGATATTGTTGTTAATATTGATAATTTTTGCATGTGGCATATATGGTTAATATAGTGGTTCCCTAAAATTAATTGGCCATTAACCAAAAAAAGTAAATTTTGTGTGATATTCAAAATATGTGTGCCATTTGATAGCCATTAATTAGCCATTAAATATAAAGCAAATTAACGCGAAACCATGTGTCTTTTGTAATTGTGCACCAAAGAAAGTGGTGGTTAGAAGTGTCTATTCCATATAATATATATATTGATTCATTAGTATATTTCAAGGACACTTAAATTTGTGAAGCTTCGTGTGAGAACATTGGTGTAAGGAAAAACTCCATAAGCATAATAATTCATTGGAAAATATGATCACGGTTTGATTTCCAAAATTTGAGCACGGTTTGTTTTTCGTGAAGGTGTCAAAAATTGGTATGCATTCTCACCTTTGCTCCTTCATTTTTTTGAAATTCTATGTATGTAGAATATTATGTAGCCTTTTCAATGAAACCCTATTTTCTCTACTTCAGTAGTCAAATCTATCTATTCTTTAATGCTCTTTGACAAACACTTCTCAACTGATAGGGTTTGACATCATTTTGTCATTCTTTTTTCCGATCCCTAAATGATTTGCTAAATATGTGTGTACCCCACTTATGAGTAATGTAAAACATGTTATGGGTATTTTTTCAGCAAGAGGATTGAGAAATGATTTGTAAAATACTTGAGATGGACATCAATGATTACTATTGGAAGTGAACAAAATGGGTTTTTGAAAAGGTTGAGGAAAATAGATTTTTCTCAGTTAGGGTTGTTAATCATTTAGGGATTTTGGACCATTAGCATCTAGTTTCTATAGAACATTTCATTTTAAATTAAATTGTAGTAATGAAATAATGATAGTAACTTCTAGTAGATGAAATAGTAATAGTAACACAAATAATTGTTTTCTTTTTTATAGTAATTGTTTGATTACATAAGGAAATTGTTGGAAATATTTTTTTAAAAAACATATATGTGACTGCAAAAAAAAATGCAAAGATTTCCATCTATGTAGGTTCCTCTTTGAAAATGAGTGAATCGGGGAATTATAAAACCTACTATTTGAGAAGTTAGGCTAAAAAGATTTGAATAATGTTTCACTTAATTGATAGTTTTGGAAAGACATATACAACATTTAGAGATTAAAATTATAGGCTCTAGTTGTTTTAGTTAAATTAGCTAATGATATATCAACAGTAAAAATTATAATATGTCATGGATTTTCTTTCTTAATGTGACAATAAGCATATGGAAATAGGGAGATGTGATATCATGAAAAATTATGAGGTTTAATAACAAGGGAGATTATACATAGGGTTTGGAGTCTGTATTTTCATACTAACACTACAAAGAGTGTGTTCATTATATTTATTAGAATTATACCATGGCCTTTGAGACTTCATTTACTAACTAATTATAGATCACCATCTCTTTTGAGATTTCATTTATAATTAAAATGTGGAATTTTTATCTTCCTTTCAATAACTTATAGTAAATAGTATGAGAACTAGTTAAGGCTTGATCCCTCACGAGGGTATCTAGTGCAGCACTTGGCTCAAACAAATTCATGGAACAAACTAATGAGAGCTAAGAAATGCATGACCCTGAAGAAAACATGTAAAACTCTTTTCTTCATGGAACAATAATAGATGTACAGTGAATGATGCCTTGCAAACACTAAGTTCAAAATATTTTTTTCCATGCTAATCATATGACTACTAAGCTTTTAAATATTTTTGTAACCTTAGAGACCACTAGAACATAATTTTATGTGTTTTTACTACTCATTGTGATATTTAATGACCTAGAGATTATACAATTATAATTAATTAAAGAGACGTCCATTGAATGGTGTTTTGCTAACACTAAGTTCAAAATATTTTATCCAGGTGGATGTTATTGACCACTAAGATTTATATAGTTTCTTATTAATGCATTAGTAGTTTTCCTGTTAATGATGCCTAATGACCGCTAAGCTATAGGTATATCCTTGGGGCTGATCATAGTAATAGGAAGGATAAGAAGAAGCAATATTTATTTGTTAATGATTCTTATACATCGTTAAGCTCAAAAAATATGTTGGCTGACCCTAGTGACCACTAGGATAAGAAATACTTATGTTGTATACCCCTCAGTAGTGATTGGATTGGAATTTTTTTCATTGCAATAACTATTGTGCTTTGAAATAAGCCTAGATATGGAGAAGGTTTTAATAGTTCATTGTGGCTGAACATAGTGACCGCTAAGATCAACACTACGTATATCTTTGACCCCCACTAGTTCAAAGAATGTAGAAATTTTTCTCATTCTAATAATAGTTTTCCTATGAATAAAATCCTAGATATGACCAATCTCTAAATATTTCATTTTGTTGATCAACTTAGCGACCACTAGGATCTAAACTACATAAGACTTGAAGCCTCAAGAGTGCTTGTATTGATGAACTTTTCTCATTGCATTAATATTTTTTACTAGAGTGATGCCTAGTGAAACCATGGTTAAAAAAAATTATATCTTGACCCCTCAATGGTGCTTTATACAATAATGCTTTGGTCATTCCATTAATAGTAAGTTTGTGAATGATGTCTAGCAATGAGACGTATTCATGATCCTGTAATGAACTAATCAAACATAAGTAAATGTTGATCCCTTACATATACATGTAATAGAACAATTTTCTTAAGTCAATGATAGATGTCCATTGAATGGTGTTTGCTAACCCTAATCTCTAAATATTTTGTCAAGGTGGATGTTATTGACCATTAAGATTTATATATTTTCTTGTTAATGCATTAGTAGTTTTCTTGTTAATGATGCCTAGTGACCGCTAAGCTATAGGTATATCATTCATGGCTGATCGTAGTAATAACTATGATAAGAAGTATGTATTTATTTGTTAATGATTCTTATAAACCGTTAAGCTCTAAAAATATGTTTTGGCTAACCCTAGCGATCGCTAGGATCATAAATACTTGTGTCTGTACCCCTCAATAGTGCAAGGATTGGCATTCTATTCTCATCGCAATAATAGTTGGGATTTGAAATAAGCCTAGATATGATGAATCTCTAAATAATTCATTGTGGTTGAACATAGTGACCACTAAGATCAACACTACGTATATCTTGACACCCCCCAAAAGTTCAAATATTGGAGAAATTTTTCTCATTCTAATAATTTTTGGTGGATAATACATAGATATGACCAATCTCTAAATATTTCATTGTGGCTAAATGTAGCCATCGCTAGGATCTAAACTACGTAAGTCCTAAAGCCTCAAGATTGCTTCTATTGACAAAATTAGATCAAACTTAGATCTACGCAATGTGGATGGTTTTTCATACAATGGATAATCCTTCCAAAATATGTTGTGTGTGAATTTTCAAGAATAATTTTCATAGTTTCTAAACTTAGTGATCCATAATTGAATAGATAGTGATTACAATGGAAAATGTTAATGATAGGATCCCAATGGCCCTAAGCTAGACTAGTAATGGAGCTTAGTGGTCACTAAGCATTTTATTTGATACGAAGAGAAAGTCTTGATCCCTCTCGATGGAAAGTAGTGCAACAATTGGATCCACTAGGTAACGTGCGTATCTAACTTGATACAATTATAGTCATTAATAATTACAATTGTTCTAAATTTGTACATAACCAAAGTGATTGCTATGACAAGAGGTAATGAAAGTATCTCTCTTTTTAAATTAAGAACCGGAAAATCCTAGTGGTCTTTAAGTCATTCCTTTCAATTAGTAATGGATTTTCATGGTCTGCAAAGCATTTTATTTGATATGAATGGATGTGAATTATGACATACTCAATGCTCGATTTCAAATAAAACTAGTTAGGTATTTGGGGGTCCTACATTATTCTTTGAAAAATGTGTTATGGGACAACTAAACATTTTTTTGTTTAACAAATTCTGCTTAGTGACCATTGGACCCATTATTGTGTTTTTTTTCTCACACACTCTTTTCAAAATTCAAAAATTAAATCTTAATGGCCTTTACGCTAGTCCATTCAATTGGTGTTAATTACCAACAAGTAATGTTAAAACTGTCCATTCATATGTCGACTTAAATCCTCTCTCTCGCTAACATCTATGTTTTCAAACTTTCCTTTCATGTTATCTACACAATGTGGATGGTTGTTAGACAATGGATAATCCTTCCAAAATATGTTACATGTTAATTGTCATGAACAATTTTAGCATAGTTTCTAAACTTAGTGATCACTAGGATCGAACTACGTAAGTATTGAAGCCTCAAGAGTGCTTGTATTGACAGACTTAGATATTTGCATTAATATTTTTACTATTGTGATACCTAGCAAACACCATGGCTAAAACTACATATATCTTGAACCCTTAGTGGTGCATGTACAGTCATGCTTTTCTCATTACATTAATAGTAAGTATGTGAATAATTCCTAGTGACCACTAAGATCTAAATATTTAGTAATTGCTGACTCTGGAGACCACTAGGATCAACACTTCTTTCATTTATTTGGAAATTATTTTCTAAGCTTACCTAATATTCATTATAAGGGACATATGAATGTTTTGTAAAATCAATTACATCATTTGTCTCATAATTTGTTTTTATTAATGATGTATGCAGCATTCGTGGCCCTTAAATTTTTCAACATGGTGAGAGAGCAGGAAATGGTGATGGTAGATACTTATTTATATTCCAACAACAATGACAAAGTAATAAGAGATATCATGTTTGATCCAATAGCCTTAGATGATGAATTTCAGCATTACTTACTCAACAATCTCTATAGTCCACGGTTCAAAATGAAAGTGTTGATGTTGATGTCATAGACATAATGGGTATACCTGGAAGAGAAAGCGCTATGGTTCCGAGACATAAGGGTGATAAAAAGATTGGCCTCCATTTAATTTTGTTAAACTAGAGGTGCTTCCATTTTTTGGATTTGTTCACTTCCTATCTATTTCATGCCAAGTCCAAGGATTTTCATTATTTTCTAAATCAGGGAAAAAGAGAATAGGTTTGTTTTGTTGGGAATGCATACAAAAGTTATTATAAACTTCCAGAGCTAGACTACTTGTACAACTTAGACACATTCGAGTCCTAGATGGCCAAAAGGAGAGTAAGAGATGTTTTGCAGAGTTGGGCATTTGACCCGATGGATAATATGGATGATTCTAAGTTATCTGAAATCCTTATTAAAAGGTTTAGACCAGATTTTGCATTGGCATGACACTCATGAATAGGCTATATGGAAATTCATCAATCTCTAAGGTGGATGTTTCTGGATCTCATTACTTTATTTTATTATTGATGAAGATAAGATTCCCTCCTTAGTCAGGTGTTCTATTTCAATTTAGTGACACAAATAAATAATTTCATGACCATGGGAAACCATTTTACATGGCTTCCTATCTTCTTGATGTTGTCATTGGTGTTCTCAAATGTCCATATTTCTGTCAAATGGTCTCCTTGAGCCCTTTGAGGGTAAATGAGAAATATTCAGACTTGTATGCCCATCATTTCAGATCACATATTCAAGATATATGCACTTATTTGTATCCTTCTCTCTACCAAAAATTACATGAAATGACACCACCGAGAATATCTGATGCCATCCTCACTTCCATAAGGAATATGGGAGTCATATTCTTCTATCCATAATATACAATTATCATGATCGAGGGGCTCCTTACACCTCCTTTTCAGTTTCCATATTATGTGCTAGAAAAATTGGCAAGTACAAGAGGTTACATATCATATTTGCAATGGTATTGCTTTAAAGTGTAAGGAGAAGAAGCTTAAAACACATCCCTCCTTCCCAGTCTTTGTGGGATGCAAAAATTTTAATAGGTGGCCCGATTTGAAGGCTGCCTCGGCCCATAGAAATTCATTTCATCTCCCTAAACACCCTTTAAGGAAATATGACAAAAGGAATAGGGTTTCCGACACCTTAATTCCCTTAAAGGACAATTAAATATACCGTATGCTCATGTGCATGATGATAATGACTGGGTATGGATTACCCAAACACAAGATAGCCTTATTTAGTAGAATATGAAGGAGTCAAGGGTGGTTCCACCTCTCGAGAGAAATTATTAAAAATGAGGCTATGAAGAGAAAGCAAGCTTTGTATTCAAAACATTCACAACAACCATGTGCTCCCTTATCTCCACCAAATGAATCTAGATCTGAGTTTTGAGAAGTCTTGTCCAAACCAAATAAATCTCTAGCCAGTGAAGCCCCTATGCAACCCTCTCAATCTTCTCCCTCCACTTCACAACAAAGAGAGAAATGATTGGGTAGAGCAATTTGTAATTTCCTACAAAGAACATCTAGATTGGGAGGCACAAGAAGATCCCTTAGTGAACATTGAATTCAATCCAAGGATGAGAACCTTGAAAAGGGTAACCAAAAAAGAAGATGTCAACACAACAAGCCATTATTTGGCATGAAACTTTAGAAGACCTCTTCACTCTTACAAAGAAAAGGAAAGCCAAAGGATCCCAAGTGGTGCAATATCAAGAAGATCCAAAATCCTTTATAAGGGCCACAATAAAAGAAGCATTTGTAGAAGTAGTGAGGGGAGTATGTGCTAGAAATATAGAGCTTGAAACTCAATTAAAGGCCAGTTCCTCCCGTACATATTTTTGATGTAGAAGAGGCATTGCATGGATTGTACAATAATATAAATAATTGCATCCGTGTAAAGAAGAGGCATAAGAGGGCTTGGAAAAAATGAAAAATCATTACATGGATGACATCGTTGTAGAAAACATTAACACATATGGGGTAGGTCATTGAAAAAGGAATTTTAAAGACCCTACAATTATGACCATGGATGATATTGGTATATGCTAGACATATGCTAATTATACAAAGCAAAGACTAAGGGAATGGAATGAACAGGTAAGAAAAATTTCTTTGTAGTTTGATGACATTATTTCTAGAGGAAATCATGTTTTCATAGAAGCTTTGGTCATGGAAATATTTAAAGGAAACCATGCATTGGTTTTATGATGAAGAGTTCGTGACATCCCTTAAAAATTCATGGTTAATTTTCAAAGGAGAATAGTTGAGGAAAATGAAGGAGAAACTTCACATGTCATTGAGATTGTTTCCAAAACAAGGGAAAAAATACAAAAATAGAGACTCTAAAGGAAATTGCCAAAAAAAGCATGTGGTAGTCAAAAGGATTTTCTTGAAAGTTTTTTATGCTATATAGAAGCATGATTCTAGATATGGAAAATATAAAAAGAGATTCTCATATTTTGAAAAAAATCTTTTTTGAGGAGGCATGACAATGAGATGAAAATAGGTCCCAAATGAGAGCAACAAACCCAGAAGAAAATTGTACCCATGGGCTCGGTTCAACAATATCCCATAGTTAAGGAAGAAACCATGTCCCGTGGTCTCGGATCAACAACACCCCGTAGTTAAGGAAGAACCATAGTGAATCATAAATTGTAGTATGTGAGATAGGTGAGAAAGAAAACATTGTGATATGTATGACATGTTAATAGATGAATATTTATAATTGATACAATGATCGTGTATATATTCCAAATGTTATACTTATCTAAACATGCATTTGTTGTTTTGATAAATGTTTGAGAAAAATGCTCCAAATTTGTCGTTGTGGCATAAACTACAAATAATATGGTGTATGCAATACCTAGTGCACAATAGACTTGAAATATATTTCTCTATTTTGTTAAATCCTGATGGTGCTATGTTCCAACTATTATGATGTGGTAGTATCTTAACAACCTAAGAGTTCATAATATCCTAGTGACAACATATCTTCAAATAATATGTTGCAAAATAAGCTTGTGGATGCCAAGCTTAAAATTTCACTCTTTTTCTTGTTAAATGTTTGAGACATCTAAGAATGAAATATTCTATTGTGGAAGCACCTAGATGTCATGTAGCTCAAAAATCCAGCCACCTAGAATCTTAATGTAATGTGTTTAATCCTTTTGACCGCTATGCTCCAAATTATGCATTAAATACTAATGAATGTTAAATGAAAGTAACTTTTTTTTACGTTAGGTAAAATACATAGAGGCCACTAATTTCATACTACCTTAATTAAATGAGTGAAATCCTAGTGACCACTAAGATCTAAATAATATTTTCCATAATACCTAATGGACTCTAATTTTGAAATATCTTACTATATTTTTTTAAATCCTAGTAGCCGTTATGTTCCAAATATTATGATGCGGTGTGTCTTGTATCTTATTAATGTATCACTTCATGATATATTTGTTGGGAACTGAATGCTAAGCTCAAAAAATATTTTTTGAGCCATAACCTATCGACCACTAACCTCGTAATATCCTACCTATTTTTAGTTGAATCCTAGTGACAACATATCTTCAAATAATATGTTGCAACATAAGATAGTGGATGCTAAGATAAAAACATGTAGCTCAAAATTTTTTAATTTAATTTGTTAAAGCATACCACCAACAACTTGCAAACATTATGAGTACACATATTCTAGTGGATGCTAGCCTCCTGGAATATTATGTGTTAAATCCTAACAAACGCTAAGCCTAAATTATTAAATTGTTGTAAAAGCAAGCAACCGCTCTTTAAGTCAAATCAATTTCATTTAAAATGGTAAATCTAATAAAATTTTTTTTAAATATTATGTTGTTGCAGCACGCAGAGGCCACTAATTTCATACTACTTTAATTTAATTTGTGAAATCCTAAAGACTGCTAAGGTATAAATAATATGTTGTCGTGCAATACCTAGCAAAATGCTAGACATCCAGAATCCAATATACCTTTCTTTATTTTGAGAAATCCTAGTGGATGCTAAGCTCCAAATAATATTTTGCTATAATGTCTTAGCATCATATAACTTCATGATATCCATTCTTGAGTACCGATCTCTAAGCTTAGAAAATGTTTTCGAGGAATAACCCAGTGGCCGCTAAGCTTGTAATATCTGACATGTTTTTACTTGAATCCTAGTGACATAATATCTTCAAATAATATGTTGCAACATAAGATAGCAGACGTCAAGCTAAAAATTTCATACTTCATCTTGTTAAATGCTTGAGACATCCAAGCTTGAAATATTCTATTCTGGAAGCAACTAGAAGCCATGTAGCTAAAAACTTGTTAATTTTATTTGTTAAAGCATACCGTTGACAAGTTATACAAACATTATGAGTATGCATATTCTAGTAGATGCTAGCCTCCTAGAATCTTATGTTAATGTGTTAAATTATTGTGACCTCTATGACCCAAATCTTATGTGTTAAATCCTAACAAACACAAAGCTTAAATTGTTACATCGTTGTAAAAGGCTAGTAGAAAATCAGCTCAAATCAATTTCATTTAAAATGGTAAATCCTGTAGAAAGATTTTTTAAATATTATTTTTCACAGTACGTAGAGGCTACTAATTTCATACTACTTTAATTTAATTTGTGAAATCCTAGTAACCGCTAAGGTACAAATAATATGTTACGGAAATACCTAGTGGACGCTAGACTTCTAATATCTTTATTTATTTTTTGAAATCATAGTGTAGCTAATCCAAATCCAAATAATATGTTCATGAAAGTGTCTTAGTGGCGTATAACTTCATGATATCCATTCTTGAGTACCGATCTCTAAGCTCAAAAAATGTTTTCGAGGCATAACCTAGTGGTCGCTAAGCTTGCAATATATGCCATGTTTTTATTTGAATTCTAGTGACATAATATCTTAAAATAATATGTTGCAACATAAGATAGTGGACATCAAGCTAAAAATTTCATACTTAATCTTGTTAAATGCTCGAGACATCTAAGATCAAAATATTCTATTATGGAAGAAACTAGATGCCATGTAGCTCAAAAATTGTTAATTTGATTTGTTAAAGCATACCACCGACAATCTTGCAAACATTATGAGTACACATATTCTAGCGGATGCTAGCCTCCTAGAATATCATGTTAATGTGTTAAATTCTTACATACTCTATGACCCAAATCTTATGTGTTAAATCCTAACAAACGAAAAGCTTAAATTGTTACATCATTGTAAAGGCTAGTAGCCATCGCTAAGCTCAAATCAATTTCATTTAAAATGGTAAATCCTGTAGAAATATTTTTTAAATATAAATATTTTTTATTAAGGGCAAATAGTTACCTAAATGAAGGGACTATTCTACTGTACAAAACTTCAAAAGCTAATAGTAAAGGTGAAATCCTAACATTTGACTAAGGGCAAATAATATGTTACAAAGAGGGCTCAACACCCAAATATTACAATATAAGTGAAAAAAGGATCTAAACGTAACATAATATTTTACAATGATCCAAAAAGAAGTTGAAATTTTTCAAAAAAGAATTAATCCATTCTTAACAACAAATAAGATCAAATAAAATAGCTAACGCTAATAACAAGTCTTTCAATGTGTAAAAATAACATCACAATATTTTATGTTACTTGATAGCTCATGTCATGCTAATCTTAATCTTGATAGCTGCAAAAATGAAGAAGGCAATGGCAGTGGCTAAGAGGAGTCTTGCATATCTAAGCAATTGCAATATCCCTACTTATTTTGCCCCAAATGTCCTCATTAACCCCACTTAAATCTTTCTTTAAACACTATGAACATGTTGTTCAATGAAATTATAAATGATTTTGAGGGCAATTTAATATATAATCATGCGGTACTTTATAGCATTCCTCAATCTGCCATCTAAGGACTATAGCTTCTTAAATACTTCAGCAATAACCCCCTCTTCCTCATCACTTTGAAGAATCCCTTTACCCTTAGCTCTTTCCATATTTTTATAGCCCCTTTGAGCTCTTATAATGTATCTCCTATATTTAATCTAATATCCACCCTGTCCAAAAATTCCTCCTCCTTGGCTCCTCCTCCACCGGTTTGCTAATATGCGGGAATTTAATATTTCAGCAAGTTCCAAGTCTTTGTGGCTCCTTAGGACCCATTGGGAAGTAGGGATTTTAGCTTTGAATGTTTCTTGCTTTTTTGCTGGAAACAACAACTTCATTCTTTATTTTAAAGGGGGAGTGATAAAATTTATGTGTCAAATATTAAATGAGGTATGGAGGAAATGGGGTAGGACATGGGGCAATTTGATTTGTTAAAGCATAATGGCGGTGGATCGGGAGGATAAGTATGAGTGCAATAGGGACAGCCCTAGAGTGGCTCTAAATCTTATTATTTCTTAATGAGTTTATCAAATAGTAAATGATATGTTATTTCTCAATGAAAGTGATTTAGAAATTTTAAATATAAATGCTTTTGAGGTATAAATCACAAATATTCCTTCAAGAGTCACATACCTAACCACCATCCTGGCCAACTCAAAAATATTATGTTGTTGCATAACGTAGAGGTTGCTAATTTCATACTAATTTAATTTAATTTGTGAAATACTAGTGACCGCTAAGGTACAAATAATATGTTGTGCAAATACTTAGCGAGATGCAAGACATCCAATATATTTCTTTATTTTTTGAAATCCTAGCAGCCACTAAGATCCAAATAATATGTTTGGCAGTGTCTTATAAGTGTATAAATTCATGATATCCATTCTTGAGTACCGATCTCTAAGCTCAGAAAATGTTTTCGAGGCATAACCTCAAAGCTATTGTTAAACTTGAAATATCCGACATATTTTTAGTTGAATCCTAAAGAAAAAATATCTTCAAAAATATGTTGCATCATAAAATAGCGGATGCCAAGCTAAAAATTCCATACTTCATCTTGTTAAATGCTCGAGACATCCAAGATTCAAAATATTCTATTGTGGAAGCAACTAGATGCCATGTAGCTTAAAAATTGTTAATTTGATTTGTTAAAGCATACCACCGACAACTTGCAAACATTATGAGTACACATATTCTAGTGGATGCTAGCCTCCTGGAATCTTATGTTAATGTGTTAAATTCTTACGACCTCTATGACCCAAATCTTATGTGTTAAATCCTAATGAACACAAAGCTTAAATTGTTACATCATTGTAAAGGCTAATACGCTAATCTCAAATCAATTTCATTTAAAATGGTAAATCTTGTAGAAATATTTTTTTAAATATTATGTTGTTGTAGTACGTAGAGGCCGCTAATTTCATACTACCTTAATTTAATTTTTGAAATACTAGACCTCTAAGGTATAAATAATATGTTGTGGAAATACCTAGTAGACACTAGACTCACAATACCTTTCTTTATTTTGATAAATCCTAGCGACCACTATGTTCAAATAATATGTTGTGGAAGTGTCTTAATGGCATATAACTTCATGATATCCAGTTGTTGAGTACCGATCCCTAAGCTCAAAAAATGTTTTTGAGGCATAACCTAGGCAATATAGATGCTAGATTACAATATATTTCTTTATTTTTTGAAAATACCTAGCAGATGCTAGACTTACAATATCTTTCTTTATTTTTTGAAACCCTAGCAACCGCTAAGCTCCAAATAATATGTTGGAAATACCTAGCAGATGCTAGACTCATAATATCTTTCTTTATTTTGTTAAATCCTAGTGACAACTATGTTCCAAATATTACAATGTGGCAGTGTCTTAGTGGCATATGACTTCATGATATGTGTTATTGAGTACCGATCGATTGCTAAGCTAAAAATATGGTATTAAGTTATACCCCTAGCATCCCATTAAGCTTGCAATAGCTTTCTTGTTTTTGTAAAATCCTAGGGACAACTAATATCCAAATAATATTAGTTTGTGGCCTTCCAGATAGACTAATAATATTGTGGCCTTCCACAACAACCCTAATGAATTAATATATATGCCAACACTCTATCTTCACCAATAATACGTGGCCTATTGATAATATTGTTTTAAATGAATTATATCATCCTGACTAACATACATAGATACATAGTGATTGAAATATTTAATATATAAATTTAAATACATAGTGATTATAATATTTTATAGATAAAATTTAGGCATATATAATATGTTTAACCTTCCATTGCACAAAAATTATCTCACAATTGAAAACCTAATATGATTTTACGGTTTTAGACCATTTTTTAACCATGAATATATTCTCACAAAGTCAACGTGGAAACCATATAAACAATTTACAATGAAATATTTACCTCAGGTTATTTCTATCATCATATTAAAAGGAAAAAAAGGAAGATTTAACGAATAACAAAATAATATTTTGAGTCTCGTTAAACATTAATTTTTAAAAAAACTAGTGTTTAGGTGACTGGCCATCATTATCGGAAAAAAATCTAGAGGGGACATAGATCGGTGGAAAACTTGAAAGCATTCAAATGAAATAAAACCAAAGCTGAAAAGGGATTAAATTTTCTTGGTTGGATCCCAACAGATTCCTTATTTTCTTTAAGAACAAGGTGGTGTGACAAAATGATCAGAAGGAACCGGTAAGCAGAGTTGGGACGTGGATCGCATTTTCATAGGGAAAATTAGGGTTGGACTGACATGAAAAAGATAGGAACTAGTATTCACAAGGAGGTTTGACAAAATGACAAGAAGGAATTGGTAAGTAGATATGGGCCACGAAGCATTTTTGTAGGGAAAAGAAGGGATGGACTGAGGTTAAAAAGGATCAAGATCCGATCAAAGACAAAACCACTATGTATAAGCCTAACAATCAAAAAGGTGCACATTTAGTATAGTATACATTTTTGATAAATACCTTATTTAGATCTGAGATTTTTCATGCTTGGTGATGTCCATTCAAACCATTGACTGTTGTGTTGAGCTAACTATCTACACTATTTTTCCGCAACCCCTTTTGCTTCCCTAGTGTGTGAGCACCCTTTTTGTTACTTGATTGTTCCCTTTTTGTTAATCCATGAATGAGATTATAATTATTGCTGATTGTTCCTGGCCAAAATGACTAGGATTCTTGCATTTGGCCCTACAATCTTGACTTGCTTGTATTGTTCTATGATTTCATGAATGTTGTTCAAAAAAAAAAAAAAACCCTAAAAACTAGTTCTCTGGGGTATTTAATATTTTTTCTAGCACATTCCATGTTAGAAATTTTGAAAATATAAAAAGTGCGGGATATGGAAATTTGAAAATCAAAGCGGGGAAATTGTGTTAATATTGAAATTTCAAATTCTCAAAAATGGGGGGAATTCACAATTCAAATTTGAATTTTCCACTCATTGAGAAAAGGTGCGGGATATCGAAAAAAAAATAAAAATATTGAAAACAATGCCTTTTGTTATTGGCTATAGCTTAAAATAGTTAAAACGTAATAAAACTTATAATATTATAATAAAACAATAGAAATAAATTATATCAATTTATAGGCACATTTTTTTTTTTTTTTTTAATCAAAAATCACCTAGATAATGTTAGATGTAGTGTGCTAATGAAATATAATTCTCCAATTACTTTGTGCCACGTGTTAAGTTTGAACCTGATAGTTAGAAAACATTATAATTTACACATTTATTATGAAATTAAAATGTAAAGAAACTAGTATAATATGAAACCATGATATTATAATATAAATAGCAACCAATAAAATGATGACACATGGCTATAGCTTAAAATAGTTGAAACACAATAAAAATATAATATTGTAATAAAAAAATGAAATAAAGTGTACGAATGTATAGGCACATTTTTTTTTATCAAAATCAACTTATACAATGTTAGATGTAGTGTGCAAATGAAAAATAATTATCCAATTATACTTTGTGCCATATGGCATGTTTTGAACCTAATAGTTAGAAAACATTATAATTGACACATTTATTATGAAATTTAAATGTAAAGAAATGAATAATAAAATATTTTGAAACTATATGGAACCACAATATTATAATATAAATAGCTACCATTAAAACGATGACACGTGGCATGAAAATTCTGAAATCCCAGAAGGTGTTTTGCATTAAAACAATGAAAAGCACTAGCACCTCAAAGTTGTAAAGATAGTGTTTACAATGACAAGAGGTATTGGTATATAGCTAGCGGCCGCTAGGCTATATCATGATTTGTTATTCTATCGCTATTTCCAAATTAAGTAATTGTTGTGCAATGATTTATCTTATCAAAACTACAAAAATATCACTTACTCTTAGGGGTATATATGGATTCCAATTTAAAAATATATATCTTGTACAAGATAAATATGTAGTGTAATAATTAGGGCTTCCATGTAAATTCTACCCAAAATGATACAATTACAATGATAAGTGATAATGATAGGAGCCTAGCTGGCCGCTAAGTTAGACCATTGTTTGTTATAATATAGCTATTCACAAATTAGAAACTGTTGAGCCTAGCGTCCGCTACATTATTCCTTTCAACTAGTAATTGAACTTAGTGGTCGCTAAACATTTTCTTTGATACAAACTAAAAGTGTTGATCCCTCTCAATGAAACGTAGTGCAAAAATTGGCTCCACCAGGTAACGTGTAACCGATTTGAAACAATTATAATCATTGAAAATTACAATCAATATAAAGATGTAAAGATAATGATTACTACGATAAGAGGTAATGAAAGGATCCTGGTGGCCTCTAAGCTATATCATGAGTTGTTAATCAATAGCTACTTGGAAATTGATAAATTGTTAAGCCTAGCAGCCACTAGGATTTTTCTTTGATATGAACAAATATGGATTATAATTTACAAAGATATATCTTAGGAGAAATAAATAAGTCTTGAATCCTCTCAAAATTAAAATTGTTGAGCCTAGTGGCCACTACGTTATTCCTTTCAACGAGTAATGAAGGCTATGGTTGCTAAGAATTTTCTTTGATAAGAATAGAAAGTCTTGATCCCTCTCGATGGAAAAAGCATTGTAGGAATTGGATTCACAAGGTAACGCGTAGATAATTTGTTAACATTTTAATCATTTACAATTACAATAGATCTAAAGTTGTATAGATAGTGATTTCTATGACAAGAGGTAATGATATGGTCGTAGCCACTAAGATATTCCATGATTTTTTATTCAACGACTATTTTTAAATTAAGAAATTATTGAGAGTAGTAGTTGATACCCTTTTTATCTAATACTAAGGAATATGGATTACAATTTTCAAAGATATATCTTAGGAGAAAAAAAAGACTAGATGCTTCTCGACAATAATGTAGTGCATTAATTGGGTCCATCATGTGAAGTCTACCCAATATGTGACACTTACAATCAATGAAAATCACTAACCATCCAAAGTTGAACAAATAGTGATTACAATGGAAAATGGTAATGATAGGAGCTCAACGGACGCTAAGCTTGACCATTTTTTTATTATATATCTATTCTTAAATTTAGAAATTGTTGTGCCTATCAGCCGCAACGTTATTCCTTTGATACGAAGATAAATTCTTGATCCCTTTCGATGGAAAGTAGTGCAAAAATTGGCTCCACCTAGTAATGTGTGACTAATTTGATATAATTATAGTTATTAACAATAACAATCGTTCTAAATTTGTACTTCTAGTGATTGCTATGACTAGAGGTAATGAAAGTATCGTAGCGACCACTAAGCTAGACCATGATTTGTTATTCAATAGTTATTTTGAAATTAATAAATTATAGCGGTCACTAGGATTTTTCTTTGATATGAATGAATATGGCTTATAATTTACAAAGATATATTTTAGGAAAAATACGTAAGTCTTTATCCATCTTATTGAAATGTAGTGCTGCAATTGGGTTTGACATGTAAAGTCCAACCAATATGATATAATTACTCTCATTCAAAAACAATATTAGTCCACAATTGAACATATAGTCCTTACATTGACAATCGATAATCAGATGAGCTTAGTGGCCTCTAAGCTTGACCATTGTTTTTATTACATAGTTATTTTCAAATAAATACATTCTTGAGCCTAGTGGCCGCTACATTATTATTTTCTACTAGTTATGGAGATTAAATCTTAATGGCCTTTAAGCTATTCCATTCAATTGGTGTAAATTACCAACAAGTAATATTAAAAATTTTCCATTCATATGTCGACTTAAATCCTCTCTCTCACTAACATCTATGTTTTCAAATGTTTCCTTTCATGTAATCTATGCAAAGTGGATGGTTTTTAGACAACAGATAATCCTTCCAAAATATGTTGTGTGTTAATTGTCAAGAAAAATTTTTGCATAGTTTCTAGTATTAATGTTGTGATCCACAAAATATGATTTACAGTAACCAGTTGAAGGTTAGATATCATGTTTAGTCGAATCCTAACAATAGATAATGTTTACTTTGATTTCTCACCAATGATAAAAAGTAATGTATTATAGAGATTGGTGATCGCAAAGGCTAATACTTGCATTCATTAACATATGGTGAGAATAAAAATTAATCCATATGTCAAGTAATTTTTAATATATTCTACTCCAATGTAGATACAATTTCTTCCATTGGTCGTAATCCATTCTTGGTAATTCCATTCATTGAAGGCACTGAGAGCTGGAAGAAAAGAGATGATGATTGGTTTATTGAAGTCCATGGCCTTGACAACTACTACAACGACATGTGGTTATTTTTTTTATAGATGATCAGACATGAGGAAGTCAAAATGGTTATATCCTTTGCAATCGTTGATTTGAGAACACTATGTGTTTAGGTTGAACGCATTGAATATGAAAATAATAAGTTTCTTGTTTTGGATATGGATTTGGTTGTTTCTTTATTCAAGAAATGGGAAATGCAATCCTCAGAAGACTAAACATAATGTTCTTATTCAACACATGGATGGTATTTGGGGTTATTAGTAGATAAAGACAAAATTGGTTGTTCAAATGTAGAATAAATTCACAATGGCATGCTTGCAGTACTTAGAAAATTGTATAGAGGTGATACAACCTCTTCCATTTGTCATTTTTTAATAGAAAAGGTTCACTTTCACCGCCTAAACATGCCAAGTTGTTTACTATGCTGAGGAGAACATATTTGGATAAATTGGAGCTTGATCCATCCAGATCAAAGTTCCATGGGTTGAAAAAGAATACTAAATCAATTGCATTGTTGAAGAAATCAACCACTATATTCATGAAAATAGAACATTCAACTAAGAAAAAAATTGATTAATTTTTGTTGAATGGTAAAGTATTTTCAATTGATGTTTCAGGATGACATGTAGCACCTCTATAGTATCGGTATCATCCGTTGATGACGAGAATGTTGACCTTTTGTGCACTCCATGTTGATAAATTTTATTCCTATACGAGAGGACGATATTCTTCTTCCCTTATTGGAGTATACGAATAAGGTTGTGATGACGTTAAATTTTATATACTTGATGACCAACATACAATATGTGCACAAAAAAAATTTGGGCTCGAGATACTTACAAGTCTTTATATCCGAGGCTATGAGTTTTGAAGAGATATCATTCTTTCTACAAATACAAATAACGAAGTCATCACTAATATTTGCAAACAATAGAATGAAGTGAACAAAACTTGGATAGAAACCAAGTTTATTGATTTGTTATACAAAGATAGATCGGTTTGGAAATCACTTGGATGTCCTCAACGTCCTAAATTAGAAAAACACAAAACAGAGGAATGGAAGGTAATGTATTTTAATTTTATTACATTTGTTATTAAATTTTTTTCTTCCTTATATAAAAATATAAAACATTTAATTGTCCTTTGAATGCAGAATTTTGAGGGTCAATGCCTTTCAATTTTCAAAATGGACATAACCATTAATCTATATGACAAATGGAATTTTCTATTATTTCTAGATGATAAATGGACTAAATGGAATATAAAATCTGAGTTGTTTAGATTTGGTGGCCTTGCTTGTTCATAAAATAAAAATAATCAGGATAAATTTCATCCTAATTCATTGGAAATATTCACATCCAATTCATTCAGGGTTGCTAGAGGAATGAATGAAGAAAAACTATCAATACTAGTAGATAAAGTATAATTAGGGGATGTCTGGTTAATTGGCCTTGTTCGGGTAGGCATAATAGTAAAGAAATTTTATCCTTACTATTGGAGAATAAAAGGAGACAGAAAAATGAGAGCAAAGGTTCTACAATATTTTAAAGACAAACATCCAGATATTGATCTATTGACATCCTGTAGTGAATCTAATGTAATTGAAAATTTTAAATTGCATGAATCAAACTACCTCTAGTTTTGTGTACTATTGAGTGAAGAGAGGAAAGGAAAGAGAGAATATGATTCCCACATAGAGGGAAAAAAAGCTAAAAGAAAAAAGGATGAGGTGGTGGAAGAAGATCTTCCCGTCGAGGCTCAAACAATATTAGAAAACTATGTGGTGTCAATGGAAGATAATATACCAGAAAGGATGGAGGAACAGAAGAATTTACTTGTTAATGTGCATATCCATTCCAACTTCCATCAACTCTATCAACTATTCCTGCCACCAATCCTTTCAATGCAGAATGTGTTATTGCTGATTTTTGTAATTTTTCTAGCGATATTTCTTCTGAATAAATAATGGAGATGCTAATAGTTATTGGAACCAATGCACTGGAATGTATTATTATTGTTCTCATACCAATTGAATATTCAAAAATGTTGAGAGAAACAGTAAAAAATACATGGAAAAGGTTAAAGACAATGAAGAATCAATTCTGGATGGATGCTACAAACTCTGTGATAGTAGTGGGAAATTTAAAAAAATTGTCTTATGTACACAATAACTGGAGTGCACAACTGTGACAAAAACAATGATGAAAGAGAAGAAATCACTAGGGATTGGATGGAAAAACTTCCACAACAATTGATAATTACAAGAGAATTTTTTTATTAGATTAGGCAAAAAACAGGGATCGGCTCCTAGGGGCCATAACAAAAGAGAGGAACACAACCAGAAACAAAATAGGAAAAAAACTAGAAAGGGGTCCCAGAAAGATGAGTTAAACAGGCTTAACTCTTACATTATAGGATAAATTAGCCTAAATGGAAAAAAACATCATTTTCCTTTTGAGTGATCATATGAGTTCTGGTCTAAGATGTTCGCTTTATGTTATTCCAAGGATTCTATAGTATTAGTGTTATATGGAGGTAGTGTCGCACTGCATGCATTAGTTGAATCCAATGAATCTCGTTGTTTTTACTTTTGAGACACATAGTCAAGAAATGTTTTTAAAATATTACTATTATCATATGAAGAAATATTTATACCGGAATACAACTCAAACATGTGATTATGTTAAAATTATTTCAACCTAAAAAAACTACTCACACATTTCTTATCTACGTAGATAACCTAAAAATAATAGAAATCGATATACAAACCTCTCACCTTGATGCTACACAACCAACTCATCATGGTGATTGAACTAATCACTTTATAAATATGTTTAATGAGCTCTATTTTCAATTTCCATTATTTTTTTTACAATACTCTATGCTCACTAGCTCGACCATAGATGAGGAGACCTCAACCACATAATCAAAGAATATGCAAGCAAATCCTGGTATGTTAGTCATGTGCATTTATAAATAAGAACCATTACTAAGCCCCAAAATTTATAAAAAATTAATGGTTTATGCAGACCACCAACACCCAGAGAAAGTAATAGTGGAGTGCGTGGTGGTAGCCAACACGAATATGTAAACAAAACCAGGTATGTTAGCCATGTGTATTTTTAAACATAACCATTTCTAAGGCTCACATAGTTATAGAAAAATATATTGGCTAATTCTATAAGTAGAACCATTTTCAAATAAGGAATTACTAAATAACCTATTTCAAAAGTTCATGGCTGCATCCAATGCTACATAGTTTGTAGTTTCCAAGTTATAGGTTGTCTGCATAAACCATTAGTATCAACATAATGATACAGACATTAGAATATATGCTTATTCCAACTAATGATGGCATAACCTAGCGGTCACTAATCCACATCAATATCTCAAAAGTGTTTTGCATCAATGGGTGGTTCAATGGATATAAACGAACCCTAGCGGGTGCTACAATTCATTTAGAAGACATAGAACATTTTGATTTGTACTTACCATATTACCATGGAGACTAGTATGCTTTTCAATTATGATTTCATTTTTGATAGCATGAAATTGATTTTGAATTGATTATTGTTGTTTGTAATACATATTACATAAAAAAAACCAGTAGCTAATAAGGTCTATGCAGGCCAAGCTAGAAGCTCAGTCAGTAAGTGGTAGCTACCTAAAGTGCTAATATTGAATTTACCATTTTACCACGTAGTTCAGTATGTTTTTTTCAAATATGCTTTCATTTTCCATAGCAATAGATATATTAATAATGTTAATATTGTTTGAAATAGATCTTTCATCAAAGGATCCAACTTGGGTAAAGAAGATGCAATCTTACATGAAAGTCCCACTAGTAAGTAGTAGCAGTAAGCTATAATGTTGATTTTTTCCATTGGTTAGAATTGATATGAGACGAATTAAAAAATAAATTATTTACTTCCATGGTTAGCCAAAAGAATTACTTGCTTATTTTAGATTTGGAGGGCTTGTTGTATGAGAAAAAATCACCCTCTGGGGACATCAAATTCAAGTTTCGTATGGATAGAATCAATGTGTGAAGTGGCCTGAAAGATTTTATAAATTCATTATCAAAAAAATTGAAATGGGATTCTGGTAAGACAAACTCACTTCAATTGATGTTGAAAAGATGACAAAGGCCTTCAATAAAAATTATCGACTGACTTGAATCCATTAATCACCTGGGGAAAATAACATTGCAAAATGGTCTATGGAATTGTAATAAAATATCTAGAAAAGGTTTGGAGTAGAAATGATGTCCCCTACAATTTTGAAGACACAATTTGTATTACATTAGGTGCAAAGGGAAACCCTCTAACAAATTTTATGGTTGGGATGAAAAGTAGAGGAGAAAATTTCTCAAAAGATATGTGGTTGATGATCAATTTTCATAAAGACTTATCACTAATAGTGTCAAAGGGATTGAATGTGGTAGAGGGCATAAACTATTTGGAGTGATTAAATGTTAAATAAAAAGTTAGCATTTAAAATTTTTATTAAGATGATACAACTTAACATTGTAAATAAAATACATTCATATGTTTTAGTGATGGTTTTGCATAACTATTTAAATTACGATTATACGATTATAAGTTGGGAGAATTTAAATCTTCCCTAATTATAAGTTTAAAGTGTGAGTGTATAAGTTGCAAATGTGAATTAACAGAAAATATTTAATGTAACGAATCTTTGAGTAATTTTTATTAATGAAATATGTATTCCTAAATTAATTGTGAGCATGCTTAAATACTAGTTTTTGCTTCGATATTAGAAAATGTATACCACTTTCCAATGCAATGAAATAACTACAATATGGTATGTAAAGACTCATCACATCTGAAACATTACATTTTATTCAAATAAATTCTTCACAAAAAGATATTCCTGGTATAACAATAAGAAATGAGGAACGCCCTTTGATTTTTCCTTTGTCACCATCTACAACCATTTGATTTTTTATATAACAATATTGAAAGGGACTTGGTTTTTTAATTTTTTAATTGATTCACCACCCACAACCATTTGAATTATTTTTTCATTTACAAATACGAACACATGCAACATGAAACTGATCATATTTCATATAGACGATGTTTTGGTACACACCTTCCATAAGGCGTATTCAAAATTTAAACAGTTAAAATTTTTGGCTGCATCGATCTCAAAAAAATTATTTTCTCATACCTAATGTGAAAGAGTTCTTGTAATGGTGCAAAAAGCATTTCAACATAGCAATATGGACAATGGCAAGAAAGTCAAATGTCGATGACATGATGCCTTCATTCCTTCAAAACATCAGCTTGGAGGCTGCAAGATTCAAGTTCATATTTACGAAATATTGCATCGAGACCAAACACTCTAATTATGAAGGTTCTGGTAATCCCAAATTATATCTTAATAATCTTAACTCCATTTGGTCATGATTTAATGCATCGTACAATTGTAAAAATACGATACTTGTAGATGATTCTTAGATAAAAATAAGTTCAATGATGTTTTGAACTACATAATTTTTGAAACATTTAATGTAGATTCTAAGTCGAGAAGACACATACTTGTTATATGTGTTTTGGCCTTTGTTAACCATTGAAGGACATCAAAGATGTAAGGATTAGATCAAATAAAAAATTATAGGCATCTTTTTATTGGATATGATTTGTATTGTTGATTTGGAAGAACATCTTCGGGAATAGTGTTACATTATAAATTTAAATTATTCATCAAATGTTTTACTATAATTCTACCAACCTTTAGTAAAGGAATTTCAATTTATTTCATAGCTATATTTAAATACTAAAATATATATGGTATAGTTTTATAGTTAACTTTAAATAAGTTCATATCCATATTTGAATATGAAAATTTTTATGTCAAGTCTCTTACATTGATTTTATATTTAAATTTAAATCTGAAAATATATCTAGTATGGTTTCACAATTAATTACATTCTCTTACACTTTATCTTCACCCTATGCTAATTTCTTCATAACATCTTTAGAAATTCTTTGGTTATGTTGAGGTTCAATCAAACCATAATAAATGAAGTAAATATGAGATCTAACTTTAAATATGAAAATATATCCGGAATCGCTTTACTTTTATTTTTTTTTATTAAGGGCAAATAGTTTTGAAGGGACTATACCTTGTATACAAAAGGGCTCAAAAGCCAGATATCAGAAGTGAGAGAAACAACCCAGAGAAGGGAAAAACAACCAACCTTAGAGGGCTCATCAGCCAGATAAAACAACATATTAAAAGAAAGGATCCAGTCGTATAATAATCCAAAAACAACAGAAGATATCAAAAATCAAACAATAAATATTTATCATAGAATATCTCTCGCAAAAAATGCTCCCGAGATCCGCCAGTCATCAACAACTTCGCAACCAAGAAAGAAAGCACAACACCAAGTTACTTGATAGCCCTGTCAATCTTGGTTTTGATCACTTACAATGAGACAAAGAAAGCAATGGTTGTGGCCTGAGAAGAGTCTTTCAGCTCCGCCTGAGCAATTGCCATATCCCTTTTCTCTTTGGGGTCCCAAATTTCTTCATTAATCCCGCTTAGGATGCATACACTATGAACATGCTTTGTTTAATGAAATTGTAAATAATTTTAAGAGCAGATAGGATGCATTCATTACGACTTTTTGCATTTCCCATTCTGCCATCCAAAGACTATAACTTCTTGAACACTTCAGTAATAACCCCCTCCTCATCATCATTTTGTAGTATTCCTTTTCCCTTAGCTTTTTCCATATTTTTGATAACCCTTTTGAGCTCTTGGATTTCCTTTTCCATCCTACCCACTTTGACCATCAAATCCTCCTCCTTAGGCTCCTCCACTAGTTGGCTGATGTGCAGGAGGTTCTCAGCAAGCTTGAGGTCTTTGTGGCTTCTAAGAACCCTACGAGAAGTAGGAATATTAGTTTTCTTGCTAGGCGAAGCGGTTTCAATACGCCTTTCGAACAAGGGAGGAATGGAGGTGGTGTGAGCAGGGGGAGGAATGGAGGAAGAGGGTGGGGCAAGATTCATGCAGGGGACAGTTTGAGCAGTGACGATGGATAAGAAGAATTATCCCTTGATGCAGAGGAACTGCCCTAGAATGACTCTGCACTTCCCAAATGGATTTCTCCAGTGAGTTTAACAAGTAATGAGGGAAGTTGATGGTTATATTTCTACGAAAGTGGTTAAGAAATATCAAATTCTTTTGAGGAATAGTAATAAATCTCCCCTCAAGAGTTACATACCTAACAACCATCTTGGCGAGCTCAGCAAAAGGCTCAGGAATCGAAGCCAACTTGATGCCGGCTGTCACAAACTCAAGATTTTCCCCTTCGTCCAGGAATTTCTTTGTCTCCACCTCTCTGTCTACCTTCTTATTAAAGAATTCGGTACCATCAAGACTGAGTCCCGTGATCGGCGATGAGCTCCTCCGTGATCTCAAACTCTATGTTGTTGTATTTAACAACCTGATTCTTCCATCCTTGTGTGAATTTAATAGAAATATCCTGATCAAAACCTTGAATTCTTTCTACCAAATTCGTAAGACCCCCAATTTGAAGATAGTTCCAAAGCACAACATCCTCTTTCTATTGGAACATGCAATATTGTCACACATGAAATAATATTATGATATTGTATTTGACACATATTGAATTACATTCACAGGCTATTATATAGCCATATCAATAGGAAAACTAACTTCCTATAAAATAGGAAACTACAACACACCCGAATATATATTGTTATATATTTGTTATAACAATATATATAAAACTAACTAACCATATAATTATTTACCACAATGTAAATACTAATTCCTAACATTCCCCCCCTTAGTGTTTACATGGTAGAAAAACATCCACACTCTCAACTGCAGTATGCTCACCCCTGTGGCATGTCCAACTCTGTGACTCATGACCTTGATCCAAAAGAAAGGCTCTCTCCTTCCATGGTTTTAAACAGGCTTACCACAAACCTTGACGTGAACAGGTCCCATCAACTATCCACCTCATGTGGTTTTCTGGATCCTCCCACAAACCCTTTCAAGATCCATGAACTGACTTACTCTAGTGCTACTGTTCACCACTATGCTTATACATTAGGGAATTATGTAGGAAATACAACATGTATATTGCAAAACGCACAATAGAAGATATATTGAAAAATTTCACATTACTTCCTATAATAATCATAATGTTCTTAATCATAGTCTATGTCATTGATCATTACCACTCGATCTTGAACAACATAGAAAACTGCCACTGCCACTGGAAGCTTTCCTTGACTAAGTTGTTTTGGGTGCAGAATGGGAATGGAACATTGGTATGTATTCCCCCCCACAATGTGAAATTCCACTCAAATAGATACTGAGAAGAAAAATGCATCGAAGAACATACTCCTGAATGGATCTTGCTAGTTAGGTCTTGCTGCACATGGTCACTAATGCTAGTGAACGTATTCTTCTAGCTGACCATCTTCCAAAGAAGTACGGCAGTCAGAGGACCAAGTCAGTCAGAGGATCACTGACAGTCATCTGTGCTCCAACACAACTCTCTTTCCAACATCCATCAAATACCACACAAAACAAGAACACTACAAACTGAAGCACACTGAGAAAATGGAAACCACACTAAAAATCTAATACTCACACCATACATATGCCACCATAGCTTCTGCGCGGCCCCATCATTGGTGACTAACGAGAGGTTGTTGTTCGACCTCCTTCCTCCGATGCCTCCTTCCTCCATTTGCATGCTGCTAGCTCAGCGGATTATGGCTTTGAAGCTCATCAGGTTTCACATTGAACTTTATTTTGTCTCCCCCTCGTAATGTGAACCATAAAATTTATTAGGACGTCGGTCACCACCGAAAATGCATCCACAAGATGTTTTATTTTTACAAATTTTTACAATGACTCTTTTGACGATGAGACTACTTTGAACAATAACATTTGACAAAATGATACTGGATTTTGACAACACAATTATTTAGACAATGACATATATGAGAATGGAAACTTTAACACTTGACCAATTTACGACTATTACATAGAAGACAACTATAATGAAAAGTAATTAAAGATTACTTTTCGAGAATAGTGACACTTAACTCTTTTAAAATACGACAAAATGACAATGGTATACAAGACAATGATTCTTTTGATAAATGTGGATAACATAAACACAAACTACATGAGAGACTACATGACATAGGAAAAAGAAATCAGTTTTTCACTTGGACAAAAATAAAAAGGACTCCTTAATGAATACTAATACTTAATGATGAACGACAAAGAACAAGTGTCTATATGACAGATCTAAAAATAAAAACAAAACAGAATTAATTGAACCGACTCAATACTTGCATATGCATAGATAATGAATAGTTTGTGCTCCTCGTTGTTGGATGGCTTGCTTGTGTGTAAAACTATTGGCAACGAAAATCAGAGATGTGAACGCAATGTGTGTAATGAACTTCAATGCAAATCAAATCCAATCCAATCTGGCAATGTTGGTCAACTATCCTGAGCTTCGTAGTCTCAAAAAAATATGTACGAACTCTACTGATCAGGAGTTGAGCCGTCAATAATTAGGAAACACAGGATGCGACTGCAGCAAACATCAAGCTTGTATTTCCTAGCAGAAATTTGCAACAGATCAAAAAATTCTAACTTAACTGGAGCAGACGCATGGATCTCATAAAATCAGGCATGAATTAACAGAACATAAGTCTGTAGAACTGTGGCATGCAAATATATTGATGCAAACATATGTTTGATTCTCTTCACCATCCAGAGAACTATGGTTGTCTAGATCTGGAGCTAATGTCGTGCCAGATGCAGATGTATATGAGCCAAAATGGATTAATACGCAGATTTTCCAGATTCCACAAATAATGGAAAATCGAGCCGCTTGTACCTTGATGCTACACGTTTAGAAATTTGATGTCAAATCACATATGAGAAAAGTCACAGCCACGTATGAGCTAGGTCCCGGTCTTGATGTAATATATTCACAATCACGCAAAAATAGGAAGTCACATATCAATACACAACTACAAATATTGGAATATTCAGAAAAGACTCGATAAATCTATCCCAATGGAAAGAGATTTGTAGAGTGTTGAATGGAGGCAGACCACAATTTAAGATATCACCAAAGGATTCAACGCTGCGTAGCCACTGATAACTCACATGCAATAGACAGATCGTACACGTATCTGACTTCACAAAATGGCATTAAACAAAGGGAAATTCCTGTAAGAGACTCTCATGGATCCTTGCTCAAAGAATGGCAACCAGACTTATGGAAGAGGAATTTTTGGATCTTAAGCACTCTGATACCAAATATTGGAACAATAATATTGTCACACATGAAATAATATTATGATATTGTATTCGACACATATTGAATTACATTCACAGGCTAATATATAGCCATATCAATAGGAAAACTGACTTCCTATAAAATAGGAAACTACAACACACCCGAATATATATTGTTATATATTTGTTATAACAATATATATAAAACTAACTAACCATATAATTATTTACCACAATGTAAATACTAATTCCTAACACTTTCCATGCTAGATTGTGTGTGGGATCTGCATTTTTTCATGGCAGACCCCCCATTTTTCCAGTGATTCTGCTCTCAACGGTAAATATTTTAGCACTATGCATAGCAGACTTAGCTTTGTTTTTTAATCTTTCCCTTCCGTGATAGAAGATGTAATTATTAGACCATACTTTGTAATTAGTGACCCGCTCCTTGGCGTTCTCCCTATGACAAGAAATGATGGTGTCCAGTTCACACAAATATCATAAATCACACAAATCTTATATGAATCCACTCATTAGCATCAACATTACAGCCGTTAGTGATGATTTTCCTGGCCATGTAGATCATTGATTATGTCTTTATTAACTTGAATGGGTAGAATGTCCCCCCTTAGCCAAGTTTGAAAAGTATTGTTAACTCCAAAGTTTTCCAAACTGCCTTACCGATAGGTGTCAGTGATTTTAACATTTTCAAAACTCTTGCATATATCAGTAGCTTCAACAATAAAATCTCTAATTGACCAGCTGGGGTGTTGCTTTTTGTTTAAGAGATTGATAATGTTCAGAGAATCACCCTCAATTATAATATTTAGAATATTACAATCCCTGGCTAGCCTTATTCCCCAAAGAGAAGCAAGAGCTTCAAAGTAATGATTAGTTTTCCTACCCATTTTCCTAGAAAATGTAGCAAAAAAATAGCCTCTTTGATCTTTGATGACTCCACCTCCAGAATCTCCCAGATTGCCTTTTGAGGCCCCATCAAAATTTAACTTATGCCAAGCATTGGGAGGCTTAGTCCATCATATGGTGGTTCTATCCATACCATTGTTATTCTTTTTGAAGACAGTGTCAATATTCCAATCGGTCGAATGTATTCTTCTTTCTCAGGGAAAAGTCTATTTTTAGGAGGTTTAAATCTAGCAATATTATCCTACACGGAAATGATAATTTCCTTGTAGATTTTGTTACATGCCTTTCTAGTGTTTCTGAAAATGCCATCATTACGAGCCTTCCAAACTCGCCACATAGTGTGAGGTAAAACAAGTTGCCACAATCTCTTCACCACACAATGCTTATACGAAGAGTCCCATTGTTCCCAGGCCTGAAGACAGGTAAGGGTAAAGATTCATTTCTGATTAAATTTTGCAAAAACAAGATGCCAAATTTTGGAAGTGTACTCACAATGAATAAATAAATGTTTTATGTCTTTTGCCTCTTTCGAAACATGCAACATATATTCGGCATGATGAATCCCTTCTTAATGAGATTTTCATTAGTCAGAATCTTTCCTTTAATGATGAGCCACCAGAAAAAGTTCACTCTAGGGGTTAGCTCTGGCATCCACAACTTATGCCACTTAATTTCACTTTCAATAGAGGCAAAGAAAGAATTGTATCTGATTTAACTGAGTATTCCCCATCAAAAGAATCTTTCCAAATGAGTTCATCCTTAAGATTTTGATTACTAATATGGATTAGATAAAGTTCATTCTGTAAAGATGAAACATCAGACTGTACATTATCCTTCTCCACTTTTAACTATTTCCATTTTCTTTTGTTTTCATCCACCTCAATATATCCCTGTATTTTGTGTCCATAATTTGTAATTAAGTTGTCTTTAATGTGTCCATAAGAAGAAATCCAATTAAAATCAGTCCATTTATTAGTATAGAATTTAATTTCTTGACCATCCCCAAGCTTCCAGCTATACCCCTAAGAGAGAATATGTCTACTGTGAAGAAGATTGTTCCAGAAAATAGAACCATTCAGAAGAGATTGATCAGAAATAAAGGAAATATTGCTTTGGTTTGAAAGGTATTTGATCTTAACCAACTCTTTCCAAGGCTTGTGCTCTTTTATAAGTCTCCAACCTAACTTTTCAATAAGGGCAGCACTCATATGTTTTATATCTTTGATACCTAACCCCCCAAGCATCTTTGGTTTACATACCGCTCCCAAGCCACTAAATGATACTTGAACCTGTCCTCAGTACCGTGCCATAAAAAGTGCTTTTGAATCTTTTCAATACTGTTCATCATCCCGCTTTGGTATGTTGAACATTGACATGATGTAAATAGGTAGGTTTTGAAGCGTGCTTTTTATCAATAAGCACTTACCTGCGCTTGAAAGTAGAGCTCCTTTCCATCCAGCCAGTTTTTTTTTAAATCTCTTAATAAGATCATTCCAGACCTCATTAGAAATCTTGTCAGTACTTAAATCTAGACCTAAGTAAGTAGTAGGAAGAGAATTAATAGTGCATCCTAGAATATTAGCAATATTTCTTTGCCTTTCCATAGGAGTATTGAAGAAATATATAGATCTTTTGTCAAAATTAAATTTTTGCCCGAGGCTTCCTCATAAAATCTAAGGACAGTTTTGATAGCCTTTGCCTCAATTATTAAGGCCATCAGAAGAAGTAGAGTGTCATCAGCAAACTGTTGGTGGGAGGAGACATGATTGACAGAAGTTGGAGGAAAGCCTTTTATCATGCCAATGCTAATAGCTTTGGAGATAGATTTGCTTAAACTGTCAGCCATTATAATGAATAATAGAGGGGAAATTGGGTCCCCTTGCCAGATTCCTCTATTGCTGGCAAAAAAACCAACCGGTTCCCCATTAACAACCACTGAGAATCTAGAAGTAGAAATACAAGAGTGAATGATTTTCTTGAATTTATTTTGAAAACCAAACTTGGATAAGACCTCATCCATGAATCTCCAGGAGACTCTGTCGAAGGCTTTATGCATGTCTAACTTGATAGCCATCCCTACCTTTTTACTTTTATCCATAGAATGGATTGTTTCATGAACCATGATAATTCCATCTTGAATAATTCTTCCCTAAATGAATCCGCTCTGCTGTTGTGAAATAATCTCCATAAGAATAGGTTGCATTCTAGTGGTAAGAATATTTTTGAAGATCTGATATATTACATTAACCAAACTGATTGGCTTGAAATATTTGAATTCCTTTGCATCCAACTTCTTCGGAGCAAGCACAATGTGTGTATTATTTAATTCTTTGATAAGATTTCTAGTTCTATAGAACTCATTAACAACTTTCAATAGATCTTCAGAACATATTTCCCAACATCTTTGGTAGAAGTTTGCCAAAAAACCATCGGGGCCCAGAGCCTTATCCCCTTCTAAAGTAAAAACAACCTTTTTCAATTCCTCAATGGTGACAGTTTTGGAAAGACTCTTAAACCTCTCAGCAGGTATTATATTATTAGGAATGGAGTCTAAGAGAAAGGAGGCCGCTTGTTCATTGTAGGAATTATTCTCAGTGAGTAGATTCTTGTAAAATTTGAGGGCTTCTTCTTTGATGTCTTCAGAATCCTTAGTAATGTTCCCATTGTCCTTAGAAACCTCAGTAATTTTGTTACAAGCTCTATGCTTGAGGGCTGTCAAATGAAAAAAAATTGTATTCCTGTCTCCTGCTTTAAGCCAAAGGGCTCTAGACTTCATTCTCCAAAAGGATTCTTCATGGTTGTTTATATTATGCAGATCTGAGAGAAGTTTTTTTTCCTGCTGATGATCCTCTAGAGTCATACCTTTCAAGGAAACATTAAGTTCAAGCTCTTCCAACTGCTGCTTAAGTTCTTTCTTCTTTTCAAAAATATTTCCAAAAACCTCTTTATTCCAGATTCTAACCTTTTGCTTAACATTTTTCAACTTCTGTAGAAGCCTGAATTGGGCCGTCCCTGTGCCTTCCCAATACCACCACTCTTTAATTCTGTCCAGAATATCTTCATGCTCGAGCCACATTTTCTCAAATTTGAAATTGCAGTGAAAAGGTTTTGACCAATTGAAGAAATTTAGGACAATAGGATTATGATCAGAGCCCGTTCTGGGGAGAGAAGAAAGATGAAAATTCTGATCTAAGATCCAATTAGTAGAAATAAGAGCTCTGTCTAGTTTAACCTAGATCAAGTTCTCCCCAAATCTTCTGTTAGACCAGGTAAATTGATTACCATGAAGCTCTATGTCCATAAGATTAAGAGTCGAAATGAAGCCAACAAACTCTTCCATACTGAGTGAAAATTCAGAGCTTCCCCCAAACTTTTCTCCTGGATTTAAAGGAGTATTGAAGTCTCCCATAATCAACCAGTTCATGTTCTCAACATTATTTCAGAAACAAGGTTAACTCCTTCCATAAATTTCTTTTACCAGCAACAGTATTGGGTGCATAAATATTGGAAAGAATCCAGCTAGAATTATTCTCAAGAATTTTAAAGATTATAGCTAAATGATTATGGGAGGAGGAGAGCACATTACCATTAACAATTTTGGTATCCCAGAAGATCGCTAAGCCTCCAGAAGCTCCTTGAGAATCAACAGCAGCAAAGGCAACGTTCTCCCAGAAATATCTTTTGCAATCTTCAACAACTTTACTTTTCATTTTAGTTTCCTGAATAAGAAGGATGTTGGGCCTGTTTGATCTTTTAATTTCCTTGAGCATTATTTTCTTAGGCCCCCCATTGAGGCCTCTGACATTCCAAGAAATAACCTTCATTAAAAAGTTTTGGAGATGTAGTTTCCGGATGGTTCAAAATTCTTTGTGTACCATCTGCAATTTCTTTCTCAGTCTCTTTTTCTCTTACTTCTCTCTTGGATAGTCTACCTTTTCTATATGGGACTCCAATATTTGTAGTTCTTCTAGTAGTGGCCCTTGTGATTCTTGAGGTGGAAGCTTCCCAGCTTCCAATCTGCTTCTTTTTATCACTATAGAGTGATTCCAGAATTTCTTCCAGACTTTTTAGTCCTCGTTTCTTACTTCTCACTGTGATGAATCCATCTTTATCACAGTCTGATATACTTTTCTTGCTAGTAGGGGTAATTTCCCCTTCCTCTTTACCTGTGTCAACATCAGTCTGTTTAACCATTTTAGGAGCGAGCTCCTCCATATCAGTAAACTCTTTATCTTGGTTTAGATCTCTTGCTATGGATTCCAGAACCTCTTTGACTTTTCCTTGTCTCATTTTGAGTATCTCCAGAGAGCTATTCCTATTTAACAGCTCTTGATGAGTAGAAGAAGTAGTTTTTTCCATCTCTTCTTCCTTAGAAGTGATAAGAGAAATGAAAACTTTTTCATTTTCTTCATCAACCTCCATGCTCAACTTTACCGGATTTGGTGTCATAGTGTTCATTGTTGGATCCACTGTCATATCCCTTTTGCTTTCTTCACCCTTTGTCGATTCCAGATCTATTTCCTGTTGGGCTTCATCAAGCTTTTCCGACTGGTGAATTTTAGGTCTCCACAGTTTCCTATAAACCGGTGGCCTCTTTGTCTTAAATCCTTTTTTCCGATCTTTTAGCCTGGAATGCATCTGCAAGCATCTACCTCCAGCATTCTGATCTGTTAGAGGATCTTTATCAGCCTTATCCATTTGTTTCTGTCCTTGAGCCTCAGAAAGATCTGAGGGTATTTCCAGCTTTTACATTATTTGCTCAGGGCATTTGCTGGCAAAGTGCCCTAATTTATGACATTTGCTACATCTTAGTTGGAAAGCTTCATACTCTATTTGCTGTTTCCATGCTCCAAATTTGGACTACAGAAAAATGTGATCAGGTAGCTCTTGATCCATTTCAGTAGAGACACAGAACCTTGCGAAGGCCAGCCTTGATCTATTTCTCGTGGGTCCATCAAGCCCAACTGGTGAACCAATTGATTTGGCTATATGAAGGAGGATTTCATCATCCCACAGATGAAGGGGTAGCCCTGGGAGTCTACACCAGATGGGTATGGCATGAATGTTCTCAGCATATGGATTGAACCCAGGATACCATTTTTTTAAAAACAACCCCATATTGCCCAGACACCAGGGACCACCCAATAAGACAGTGTCAACATCAGCTTGGAGATTAAAATGAGCCAGAAAAAAACCCTTGGCCATGGTGGTGATGATCAAATCCCCTTTTGGTTTCCATCTACGAATGGCCCATTTTCTGATAATATCCACATTGGGTCTTGATCCCAGAAATTTTTCAACTAGGGCTAGATTGGTTTTCTCCAGTGCTCTATGCAGACATCCGTCAGGCACTTGTATGTGGGTCACCCCCTCAGCATATTTTGTACTTTTAAAATTTAGATCACATGCAGGATGAGGACCCACATTTTTGTCAGGAGGTACCTTAACAATATCCACCCAGGCTCTAGATCCAAAACTACCACCTTTAGCTGATTCTCTCTCTCTTACCGGTGCCTTATCAGCTATTTCGCAGCCTTTTGAAAGACATTCAGCAGCCAGAGCTACTGAAACCACACTCTCAAAACCCTCCCGTAGTCCTCCATGATCTTCAAACCCGCAGTCCTCCATGATTTCAAGAAGTTATTTATACGAGCAACATAACAATATAGTTAATTACATTCTCCTAAATTGAATTGTCACCCTATTTAAGTTTCTTGATCACATCTTTGGTAATTCTCTGGTTTCCCCAAGGTTCGATAGAACCATAGTAATTGAATCTAGAAGTGTCTCACATCTCGTGATTTTCATTATCCTAGCGGTCGCTTGGTCAATGGCATTTTAAATATTCAATTTTTCATAGTTTATTCTTAAAAACATTTTAAAACTGATAAGAGCATTATTCCAAAGCAATCATTAAGCCTAACAACTGCTAGCCCTTATTAAATAGAACATGTATCTATTCTATAATGCTAACGCCCGTCAGACATTATTTCTCATATCAATGTTAGATTCCCTAAAATCATTAAATGTTTTTTCACATATTCATAAATTTAAATCATGACCAGAAATATTGGTCTTCAGAAGGAGAATTAACGGATTCCAATATTTTGATTTTTGGATTCCAATATATGTGATTTTGGATTCCAATATATATGATTATGGATTCCAATATATGCGATTTTGGAATCCAATATGTGCGATTTTGGAATCCAATATGTGTGATTTTGGAGTGCTAGATAATTCCAATATTTGACATTTTGGAATCCAAAAATAGCAATAGTGGATTCCAATATTGGCTATATTTTTTAACTATTGGGACTGAAATAAGTCTTGATTTAGTGAAATAAGTATTAGGTCATGAATATATGATGAGCTATAGAATAAATACAAGTCTAGTCTCTACCAGGTTGGTTTTCCAAGAACTCCTCGATAATGTCTACCTCATCGTTCAAAGAAATCAATTTGTGAATGATATTAGGTGAGACTGGAGTAGTCTGGAAGATAAGCTGATGTAAACCTTTGTCAATGTCTATTAAGTGAGTACCTATGTTCGATTTTGGCACATTTGGGTCACAAACTCTACATCTTGGTTTTCGTGGGTCCTGAATGGTCATGTCGGCACAAAATAAGTAACTAACAAAATAAAAAATTACATAAGAAACCAAAGGGAGCTAGAGCTAAGATCGAGTAGCCTAGGTCTGCTATGGAAATGAGGGGTTTTGTTTATTCTAAGTCTAATTAATCTAGATTCCTATCTTAAAGTAAACAAAGAAAAAAAATCTAAATTAAATAAAGTTGATTAATTCCCCTTTAATTAATAAAATCCAATTGCATCTATTTAATTAAATAAACACAAAATGAACTAACTACTTGTTTTTGATATTTTTGAAGAATGTTTTAAATGCAAAAAAAGGAAATAAATATAAATTACTTCTAAACTATGTTTTTGGATTTTCTAGTTTAATGGAAATAAAATAAAGAAACCTAAAAAGAAATTATTATGCTAAAATATAAAATAATAGCCTAATCTAATGCAAATTTGTAGTAAGAATTAAATGAATACCGAAATAATACTCAAATGACTAAGCAATGAAAATATGAAACCCTTATTACAAAGAGGGTTAAAAAATCCTTATATGATTCAAAGAAGTTGTTAAACTATGTCACAATGGAGACCGAATAAAAAGAGATGAAGAACCATCACACACGAAGCACTGGAAAAATGTAGATCGGCATATTTGACTACATAAGGGCACCCATGGGTGCCCAGTGTGTAGATGCTCAGAAAAAATCCTTTGAGGTGTCATAATATTTTTTCACTTGTTCACCTTTTGTCATGTTTATATCATTGTAAGATCACTGAGGTCAGTGTAAACCTATAATGAAGAAAGCACCTCAAATAGAAATCATATTCTAAAAAATAAATATGAAAATGAGGGGTCGATTGTCCTCATCTGTCATGATTATGGACTTACAACCGAGTGGTTCACTACATCTCAAACTCAATGTAGTTATCTCTGTGTGTGCGGAATTGTGACCTAGTTTGCTCTTGTGTCAGTCGCACTTGAAGTAGCGAGAAAGTAGCTAAATGTAGAATGTAATTAATGTGTGCATGGAAACATTATACTCCCCTCTTATGAAGTGTGATGTATATGAACCAATATTTTCCCCTTATGATGGAGCTAGATGGATGCAAATGTGGCTATAAATTCCTTTGATGGATGTAACCTTTTGTGGAGATAGTAGATGCTTAGTGTTTAGTCCGTTATTATGATCACATAAATTTATATTTATATGATTCCTTCACTTGAATTTCGTAATTAACTTTGAAAAGGCTAACTACCAAAAAGATGAGATGTTCAAATATCTAGAAAGGACCCAAAAAGTGTGACCAAAGTACAAAGAGGACAAGGGTTCCTAGAGGGGACGGGGTGCTTAGATCTGGTGTCCTTACTTGTGGCGCAAATGTCCGAATGAAAATTTTGAATGGTTAATATATGGAATAACCAAGTAAGAGTTCCTAAAAGAAGAAGCATAAAGTAAAGAAAGGTGGCCAAAGACATGGGTTAGTTTATACATTTATTACTTAGGAACCATATGAAAAATAGTATGTGATCGAGAATAGATAATTACTCAAAGTGTGTAATTTTTTGTCTACATTTTCTCCCACTTTATGTTGGTGAGCGTAAAGCTTGGAAAGATAAATTATATAGAGATGCATACCTGATATCCATGTAGACAAACGTAAAAAGTGTTTCGAAGGACTAGACAAAGCATGGAATGATAAAAAGATGGAGAGTGGAGACTAAAGATGAAAAAGTGTAAAAGGTGATGAAAATGAACCTAGTGCGGAAACACATGTTTGAACATGGTGTCGTACCTATTTTTGGTGTCGATGTGTGTGATGTTGTTGTTGATGTTGACTACTTTCTTCCCATATGAATGGACCTACAAAAGAGAAGACAATCAAGTAGTCAAATATGCATGTATATGTATAAAAAGCATGTAAGGAAGTATGTAAAAGAAAATGCGAAAATGTGAAAAAGGAACATGTGCACCTGATCCGTGATGAGAAAAGAGTGTAGAAAGGATCATGTAGATGATGTTGATGCACATGAGTTTTTGGGAAATCTCACACCAATGTAATGGAAGAAGTGTAGGGAGAAACTATCTAGTTTCATCCTCTAACATTTAACCGCTTCCCATTGTATAAAACACCAATGCAGATGGTGTGTATGAGTGTTAAGGATTGTTTTCCCTATAAATTCCATTTTGTATGGATTTATGTAGACTATGATGAAATACCAATCAATGTGTGATATTCCCCCTAGTCTTAGGTAATCCAGGTAAGGTCACTTTTTAATGGACGCAAGTCCGATTCTGAGCCCTAAAATCTTAAAATCATATTGTATTGATATAGTATGTAACTCGTATGGGGTGGTGATTCACCCAAATGATACCCCCTTGTTTGGGGTACATGTGACATTGCTGAAGGAGAATGCAACCAAAAAGGATCGATCATGAAATTATGCTCTATAGGGGGAAGGGATGTGCTTGGTAGAAACCAAGGCACACGTAAAGAAGTGGCTAGGAAAATGAGTGTTAGTACAATCAAAGACAAACACTCATGTAAAAAATGACATGTAAGCTAGGAAGACAATATATATGATAAGATGCAAGTAAACACGTAAGAAGATGATTTTGACTATAAAAAGCAAGTTACAAACATGGGACATCACTCACGATGTCACAAGATAATAAATATCGACAAATCCAAAGACATACAAGTGTGCACACAATATAAAGGGAAAAGCTCATAAACAATGGAATACAATGACAAGAAATTACAAGAAATATAACAAATAACCATGGTGGAAAATAGTCCTTTGAAATAAATACTCGCACATGAAGCACCCATTATCATGTTAGAATGATAAAAATTATGTCAAAGTGTATATAATCTTATAAATTAGTGTGTTATGGAACAAAATGAAATGATATCACTTGTAGTGTATGAAAGTGGATGCCCCCATGAGCCGATGTGGGGATGATATTAGATATTTTTCCAAGCATCTATGCTATGTTTAATGGACTGTATAATATGTGATCACAACTAGAAATTAAGTGAACACATATGTGTGTATGATAAAGATAATGACATTAAATATATCTATCTTGCATGTGTAATCAAGTGAACATGTACACACAAATGCAAGAAAAGTAAATGTGACCAAGATATGAAATATGTTGTGGATGGATAGAATGGAATTCAAATTGAATGATAGGAGCCACATTCCCCTCAAGTGAATGTAATTATATGCAGTGAGGTTCATTTGTTTAAGCCCCTCAACGATCAAGAATGAACTATGTAAACAAGAGTGCGTCATTGGGAAATGGTCTAACTATATGTTTTGCATAGTGTGATGTGATGAATGTGTAATGATGATATGCAACATAGAGATGAGGTGTAATAATGTGTGATGATTTATCCTAAAGTGTATATCACAAAAAGATAACGGAAGAAGTGATGATTTAGCCTAAAGTGTATATCACTAGATGATGCTAGAGGAAATGATGATGTAGCTTAAAACATATATCACTAGTTTAGGAATTTTGTATGAGAGAAAGAAGTTGAATGGTTGAATGTGTGAGTGTGATGAGGTCCATTTTATTTTTATACCCTTAATAGTCTAGTATGGACCATGAGACTAGATTGTGTTATAGAGCGAGTGAGCATTTCTTTTAGGTGTAGTATTTCTTAAGATGCATGACATTGAGTGGGTTTTTGAGTGGCTTGCCCAAAAGGGTGGCGAGGTGATAAACTCCACCACTAATTTTGTTAGTGATAATGTAAGGACCAAGCCAATTTGGCTTAAATTTACCTTTAAGAGGAGTTTTAACATTTGTATTTTTATAATTTTCTTTTAAGATGAGGTCACCGATGTTGAACTCTCAAGAACGTATTTTATGATTGTATGAATGCAAATTTTGATATTTATATTTACGAAGGTGTTCGAGTGCTTGAATGCGATGTAAGTCCAACATTTCTAACTCATCTAGGTGTTTTTCTTGATATTAATTTTATTTAAGAATGCCTTTGAGTGAAATTCACAATGAAGGTATCTTAAGTTCGAGGGGATGATTGCCTCGGTACCATAGACCCAGAAAATGATGTAGCATTAGTAGGTGTGTGAACACTAGTATGATAGGCCTAGAGATTGTATAAATACTTATTATGTGATTCATTACCACTAAAAGTAATTTTTTGCATAATATTTTGACAATGGTTTTATTGGTGGCTTCAAGCTTGGCCATTGCCTTGTAGATAATAAGGTGTAGAAAATGATTGTTTAATTTTTAATTTGGCACAAAAAATTTAACGTCCTTATTTTTTAAGGAAGATCCATTATCAATGATTATAGCAGAAGGCACACCAAAGTATGTGATGATATGGGTGGTAAGGAAGCCAAAAATGTTAGTACCAGTAATATTTCATAGGGGAGCTACCTCAACCCATTTAGTAAAGTACTCAGTAGCAGTAATAATGTATTTGTGTCCTTTAGAAGATTTGGGATTGATCATGCTAATGAGGTTGAACCCACAAAGAGAAAATTGACAAGTTGGTACAATTGGTTGGAGTTCATATGTGGGTGCATGATGTATATTACCATGCTTTTGGAATTTCTTATAACGAGTGGCATATTCAAGGCAATCTTGCTTCATTGTAGGCCAATAATATCCTTGGTGCAAAATATTTTGAGACATAGCTTTTCCAAAAAAATGACCACCACACATGTTGTCATGTATTTGTGAAATAACATTGGTAATATCTATGACTCCTAATAAATACAAGAGTCAACCATCGATTGCATGTTTAAATAATTTTGTTCTAACTATGACATAACAAGTAGCCTCATGTCACAAGCGATGAGTTTCATGAGGTTGGAGATTATCATGGATGGTTTGTTTATATAAGTAATTATAAATGGGTGTAAACCATTCAAAATTGTCCTGATTGCATGTTATGGTGCAAGGTGCAAGAGGAAATGCAGAGATAGAAGGATGTCATAAGTGCATAATGATGAATGTGGCTTGTTCATCGGTAATATCTTGTGGGATGAGTGACGTCACACTAGCCATGGCGTCTGCATGATGATTATCCTTACGAGGAATGGTAGTGATAGTGTAAGACTCAAATGTAGCCAAGAGATATTTGACAAGTGTGTTATATGGGATTAAGTGTTCTTATTTTGTGTTATATGTATCATTTACTTGATTTATGATGATTTGAGAATCACCATGTATGCATAGGTTACAAATGAGTAGTTTTCGAGTAGTGAGAAGGCCAAGGATGAGGGCTTCATATTCAATGATGTTATTTGTACATGAAAACCCTAATCAATATGCAAAGGGGAGTGGATCACCCTATGGGGTGATGAAGACTATCCTTGCCTCGTGTCGAGTAACAATGAGACCCATCAAAGTACATTGTCCATGTGTTAGAATCAATATCATAGGTAGTGAAATCATCATGAAAGGAGTCAAAAATAGGAGATGTATCAAGAAGGGGTGTTGCCGCTAATTGATCGACGATGATTTGGAATTTAATTTATTTTTGTGGTATGAACTTGAAATCAAATTTAGTGAGAAGCATAACCCAATGTGTTAGACACCCCGATAGATGTGTACAGGACAAGAGGTATTGTAAAGGGTATACCTTGGTGATGATATGTACCTCATTGTTAAGAAGATAATGATGTAATTTATCTGCAACAAAGACAAGTCCAAGTCATAGAATTTTTGCACGGACGAGAAAAGTGACATGCGAGGATGATAATTGGTAAGTGACTTTCCCCGTACCCAACCTCTCAAGGTCGTGCCAAGACAGCCGGTGGTTTGTAATGTGGGTGACTTAGACGAAGCCATAACCGGTATTATGGCTAATTTTCAACAATAGAAAAGCTACATGAAAGGATGAGAATCAGATAATAACCTTCCTATAGCTAAGCTGTAGGAGGATCGGTGACTAAGATCGGTAGTGTGATCTCCCGATAGCTAAATGAGAAAGGGAGATTTAGAGTCTATGAATGGGTAGCGTATATTCCCTATGGTTTATCCTCCTAACTAGAATTTAAGTGTTTAATCTAGTTTTGAATTTTTAAACTGAAAATAACAATTTATACTACTGCTGAAAAGGAAACTACTCTAAACAAAATATATGATTTAAACATTATAATTACGAACAACAATTAAACTACTTTTATACTAAAACTAAACAAGAGAGATAACCCAATATGGTTATTCACACAATGCGAGATGTGTGAATCTAGATAAAAGACAACTAATTAACTTAATTAAAAACCTTCAATCCTACCTCATAAGTGAGGAACAAATCATAGTTTCTCAGAAACTATCATTCCCCACAGCTTCCCTGGAAATATTGAAAGTGAGCTTAACTGAAATAAAATGATTCACTACTCTATTTGATATGTTGTAACTAGAACTTTGATAGCTCAAACCTAGCATTTACAGAATAGTGGTAAATCCAGTTGTGTGTGATTTCGTCCCCTCAATGTGATCTCCTCATTCCTTCATGTTCTCGTGAATCTAGAAAGCGTGTATATGATAGTATCAAAAGAAGATGGTATTCAAAAATGGAAACTTTGGATATAGACCAAATACAATGTGAGTAGGAGAGAGATAGCGCAAGTGAACAGAACTTGACTATGTAATTCCTATCGGGATTTATTGTAGGAATACAACACAAGTGTACCAAGAGTTTTAGAATCTATCCTGCGACAAAACAAAACCTGCATCTTTAATGGATTCCAATCTAGAAATGAAACTATTCTATGCTAAATCGACTTGAATGGCATAAGAATGAAGAAAGACTAAAACAAGAAGATCAAATGTCCTCTAAAAGACCAACAATGGAGGAAAAACATGCAACTAATAGAATTCTATGCAATAAATTCAAATCTTGAATAAGAGAATTGAGAAGGTGAGAGGCCATTTGTTTGAAAACAAGCTAGCTATTTATAGCAAATGTAATTATCAGAGGGTAACTCCCAATAGAAATCTTTTACTATAAACAAAGGGAAAACACTATTACCAAGGAACCAAAAACATTAATGTAAGCCAAAGTGGTTGAAGAAAGCATGTAAAATTGAAGATTTACATTTGATGTGATCGTTGGAAGAATCTAGAAAATGCGTGTAGGGCCGTCGCCTGCAATGCGAAGCAGTGATTACGGGACCGCCACCTAGGCAAGGTGGCGATTTCACACCGAGGACAAAAATATAAGAAAAATGTGGGCGAGAGAGGAAAAAAAAGGCATGTGGAGGCCGAGTGGGGCATGCGGGATACAAACGTATACTTGGCGAGATTTTCTGGATTGAACACCTTACAAGGAGACCCATATCATCATTGGGGCATGTGTAACATCGTTCCGGTGGTGCAGTACCCTACAATTTTAGGTACGTACATATTTCCCCCTCAGATAAGTGTCTTAGCCATGAAGAGGTGTAAAACGGTGGATCCAAGTATGGCGGTCTCGAAATGGGGAGTTAGGAGTTACCTGACATGCCCGTGTGTTGGAAAGTCACCACCCAAAGTCCCGTTATCATTTACATGGGGTTTATAACTTACCTCCATCGACACTCCGACCCCGTGAAAGACATTCAAAATCAATTTTAGAAAGTGATATATATAAAATGAACTCATTTCACTATTAATTTGCATGATTGATTTGATAGTTTTTGAGCTCTAGGACCCATGGTGATGGTTTTTGACGAGAGTATAGTCAAAATGTTCATGGTGAGATAGTGATTATGCCTCCAGAGTGGAACATTGACCCTTGAAGTCTCAAAGTTAGTTCTTCTCAATTTATTGTTTTTAAACCTAAAATGTGGAAATGGTGAAATCTTTGTCTTAGGGGGTATTTTTGAAAATATTAGTTTTAAATAGGTCTCTAGGGGGGGCGCCCATAGGGTAGGTTTTTATTTTAGTTAAAATGGTGCATTATCTTGTTTTTAGGCTTTTTTTTAGGGCTTACAACCCATTTGTGTTTACGGGACAAGACCACCGCCTTGCACAGGGTGGCGGTTATGGGACCGCCACCCTGAAAAGCAGCGATAACTGAAGCCGCCGCTCTCTGCATGGCGGCGGTTCACGACATGTAAAGTAAAAACAATGTTTTCTCTTATTTATTTTTGCATTTTTAGCATTTTCATATGTTTTTAATAGTTTTTCCAATTGGATTTTGGTACTTACTCCTTTTTTGTGTTTTTGGGTGTATGCAGAAGGAGGAGTATATCGAGATAGAGCCAAGAGAGTGAGTTTGATTATCTCCCAGGCGGTGTTAGAGGTACTCTCTCAAGCAGAGTGAGATACCCTTCAGAGGGCTGGCATTTGGAGGATTGCACAGGTCCCTCACGTTGTGCCTGCTAGTCACATACTATGTGACTTATTTTCATATTGGGATGTGGATCAGAATACCTTCATATTGCTAGGAGTTAGGTGTGAGTGGACCATCACCCTAGAGAATTTTTACCATATACTAGGGGTTCTGATCCTTGGGCGGCAATTGTCTCTTAAGATAGCAGTATCGAGATCTCGGGTGGTTCGGTGGGCCACCTATATAGAGGATGCGATTGTTTCGATGGGGTTAAAGAAGGAGTGAGGATCCATTCCATTATTGACTCGAGACATACTTGTGCTCGTAAGGCCATCATGGGCATCCTTGCATTAATACCGATTGGGGACAAGGGAGGTAACACCCTTTTATATTGTTGGGCCCCCATTATTGCATAGATTGAGGGCCATGGACATGTCTACGATTGGGGAGTAGATATCCTCAGGACTACCTACCATGATTTATATAGGGTAGTCTAATTACAGGGACAATCACTGAGCCACCGACTCTTGTCATGAGTTGGGTGTATGAGCATATCACCCCATATGGGAGAGGTGTAGAGGTAGAGGATCCCGGGGCTGTTAGGGCAACGAGGTGGACGGGGATGACAGTTCTTAGAGCACCCCACTAGCCAGTGGCCTCTTTGACCACTACAGACATGGAGGCCACTCCTTATTAAGCCATAGAAGGGGTATGGGGAGAGGAGACTGTTACATTGATTGCTTGTCAGACTACCAGTCAGTTGGTAGATAGGTCGGGAAGTTGGAGATCCACCTCTTTGATAGAGTACCATAGCAGATTCAGCCTCCCCTATATTGACATGTTTCCTCTAGCGGGGCCAGTGTATAGATCTATCCATGAGGCTCGGGGAGGTCCTAGAGGCCGAGGGTTAGACCATTATTACTCCCGGTGTTCCCATTGTGACTAGGAGGGTGGTACATGCTCGAGGGAGAGCCGGTGCTCCGCAGCACCCTTACTTTGGATTACCGCCGGTCCTACCCATAGTAGTGGTGAGCCCATTGACGTGGACTTGAGTCCGAGGAGTTCACCTGGGGGAGAGAGGCAGAGAGGAGGATATAGAGGAGATGGAGATTAGTGAGATGGGTGGGAGGGGTGATAGTGATCCCAAGTGGCATGATACTTAGGAGATCCTATGGGCCGAGAGGGTGGAGCGGAGCATGGAGAGGGTGAATCTAGTCTCAGAGGATTTTCTCTCTCAAGACTTAGGTGGATATGGTGAGTCCATTGTAGGCCATCACATTGCCCCAGACATGGGAGAGGGACACCAGTCAGTGGCGGCATCAGTGGCAGGTGCAAATCCTAGAGATCCTTCTTGGAGGCCCGAGAGATCCGAGTGAGTTGTCACTCTTTCCTTGACATTTGTTTTAGTTAGAATTGTCTTAGTCGTTATTTTTTTTTTTTTACTCTTGGTTTTATCTTTGATCGTTTTCTAACTTGTTTTTCTCCTTTACTTACAGCGACTGTTGATGAGTGGTGAGACTTGATTCACCGAGTATGTACAGATACCCTATTGCTCCCCTCAGAGAAGACTCATGCTGAGCTATCCTGCTGTAGATGCGGGGGGGCATTCAACAGCTAGTAGGCATACTGATGTTTTCACCTCTATCTAGTATGATGTGAAGATCATGACTTCTCTCCGCGCTGAGGTAGCTGGATATAGGACAACCAAGCACTTGATGAGGAGAATTCATTCTCATAGTGGGACAACAACTACTGGTTGTGACCGCGAGCTCTTAGTGCATTCGGAGTGCCAGCATATCCGGAGTCCTAGACGTGGTCGTGCACCCTCTAAGGGATCCCATAGGAATTGAGAGGCCATTTTTGTAGTGTTTTTTTAGATATCTATATGAGTGTTTTTGTATGTTTCGGACTCATTGAGCATTTTGACCATGCCTAGTGCATGATGGCATTGTATATGAAACTTGATTTATATATATATATATATATATATATATATATATATATATATATCTTTTTGGATCTAGACTCTTGGTGCCTAGAATTTTGTGACTCGTTTCCACATGTGTACTTAGATGTTTTTAGAATATTTGTTTTCATGTTTTTCAGTATGTATGTAATGGATGACAAATGATAATAAACAAATGTTTTACTTTGTATGTTTTTGTAATGCTGATATGAGATGATACAAACATATGGTAGTACCAAACTTTTGAACTCTTTGGGAAATGTTTGTAATTTCTTCTTATGATGGAAAAATGTGATGAATGCATAGTGATAAAGAGATGAAATTTCCCCAATCCCAAAACCACGCAACTAGTAAGATGCAAGGGCTCAACACCAAGAGTTAGGAAGGGCACAAGTTGTATGAGTTTGACTGCATGGAACGATGAGAGACAAACAAGCTAGTAACTGAAACCAAATGTAGACCTACACACCTACCCTACTCAGAGCTACCACCAAGCTTAGAAGGCCACTTACTTTCTAGTTTATCTAGACTTAGATTCATAAATGGCAACTTGGTTGACAAAATCTGGTTTTGAGGATTTGATCTCTTTGGAATTTGGATATTTGTTTTCTCTTAATATAGTTTGATTTGTACTTTTTGCATACCAAGATTTGTTAATTTGTGTGAATGGACCCCCCACATCCCACCTCATGCCACTAGTAAGAAGCATGGGTTTGTCACCAAAGGCGGGATATAGGTGAGTAAGGGCACTCCTTTCCTTTCCCAACCTCACACCACCAATAAGAGATGTGGGCTTATCACCGAAGGTTGATGGGGCAAAGGAGTGTGTAAAATAAAATAATTTGTTTGCTTGGTTCTTTTGATTCCATTTGATTTTGACATTTATGATCTATGACTTTGGGATATCCTTTCGTAAGAGAGACTTAAGAGGGATAGATGTGACACCAAGAAGCTTCTAGAATAGACCATAGATAAGGACAACTTTACCTAGTAGAAAGAAAGAGCAAAACCAAGTATGTAGGCCTTGCTTTATGGTTTTTGTCAATACTTGTCATCGAAATTGATGAGAAGATTTGAAAATAGTTGATGATGTTTGAAGAGATGTGTTTTGAATGCTTTTGCCAATATTTTCAAAAATTTGTAATAAATTTCTTAAGAGTAAGTTCCTTGACTACCATTTTTACGAAATGAGTGGACATAATGAAACAACTAAATGACTAGTGGAATGTAGGTAGCTATAATGTACAAGTGGTGATTTTGATGTCTTATGCATAGAACCATTTAAGATGCAAGGAATTGACAATTTCACTGAATTCCTCACCTTCTAGTGTGCACAAAAGATAAGCACCATTTCCGTAGTCCTTCATGACTTGGTATGGACCCAACCACTTGGGCCGGAACTTCCTACCTTCACCGTTTTTCTTATCAATCCTGTTGTCTAGTCTTAGAACTAGATCTCCCTCATATATTTCTCGCTCATAGACCTTTTTGTTATACTACCAGCACATCCGGTCAACATAGGCTCGTCTTTGTTGTTCGTTGTTTAACTTGGCCTCGTCAAGTCTTTCTAGTTAAGAGAGGCACGCCTCCTGTAAGCTTCTTCATCTAGAGTCCCTTGTAATGAGATGTGGAGACTAGGTATTTCAACCTCAAATGGGAGAACTACTTCTGCCCTAAATACCAAGGAGAAATGGGTTGCTCCTGTTGATGTTCTTATCGAGGTTCGATGGGCCCACAAGGCTAGATATAGTTTTAAATGCCAATCCTACTTGTTCTCCTTGACCGTTTTAAGGAGAATAGATTTTAATATTTTGTTTGTCACTTTGGCCTGCCCATTAGCTTGAGGATAGTAAAGAGAGGCCATGTGATGGTTTATCTTGAATTTTCTACATAACTCAGAATTCATCATTTTTAAAGGACGTGCCATTATCTGAGATAATGACTTGTGGGACACCATACCTACAGATAATTTGGTTCAGAATGAATTTGGCAATTACCAAACCTAGTATTGTGGTGAGAGGCATGGCCTCCACCCATTTGGTAAAATATTCCATGGCTGTAATTATAAAATTATGGCCATTGGTTGATGAGGGAGAGAACTTCCATATCAAGTCTAGACCCCACGTGGAGAAGGACCATGGGGTCGCTATTGGTTCGAGGATTATCTTGGCATGTGAATCTCATGAGAGAATTCTTGGCATTTGTGGCACTTGCGTACAAATTCCACTTTGCACCATGCTTGAAAGTGGGCCAAAAATATCCCATCCGATGTATTTTGTGAGTGGTGGCATGACCACCGAAGTGGCCTCCACATATCCCACTATGGGATTCATGAAGAATCTTCTTGGATTCTTCTATGTCGATGCATCTTAGAAGCACATCATCGAAGGCTTTACGATAGATTACCTATTCTAAAACAACGTATTTAGCGGTAATAATGCATAACCACCTTCTTTGTTGTGATGTGGCACCTTCCAGGTATATGTGGTCTATGATAAGATTGATGATATCAGTGTACCAGGGACATGTAGAGATGGGGGCCTAGTTTCGATGAAGTATACACACTCATCAGAAAGTCCAGATTTGCAGATTGCCTCCATCTAGTGGATTGTCGGCCTAACCAATCTGCAATGATTTGTCCTTTAACAAATTTTTGGTTTACGAATGTCAACTCAAATTCACCCATTAAGGTTATGAAACATCCAGCCTTTTTAGATAAAGATCCTTGCGTGAGAAACGTTCGTAAATGATTTGTCTTTATAATGACCCTTGTTTCTTAGTTTAACATGTAATGTCTTAAATGTTTTGTTACAAAGACTATGGCAAGGCATTCTCTCTCTACTGTTTGTAACGCGTTTCATAATCAAGCAACGTTTGGCTAATGAAATAGACCACACGTTCCCATTTATCATTGTCTTCTTGAGCTAGCATGCAATCCAATGAGACATGAGTGGCCCGTGAGTATAGGATCAAAGGCGGTCTAGTCTGGGAGGCATTAATGTGGGTGGAGATAATAAGAAGAGTTTAACCAATTCGAAGGCCCCGTTGCATTATTTTTTCTCGATCATTGTTATAATATTTCTTTAATATATTGTTGATTGGATGAATAACAAAACTTAAATCTAGGATGAACCTTCGGATTGCACCGAGTTTCCCAAGAAATGACTTGATTCTAGAATCATCCGATGGTGGGATCATTTCGAGAACAGCCGTATTTTGTTTGGATCAACATCATTCCTCGTGAAGATACAATATAGCCCAAAATTTTTCCTCCTGTCACACCAAACACACACTTCTCTGGGTTTAATGTGACACCATATTCAATTAGTCGTGATAGGATGATACAGAGCACTTCTAGATGATCACAGCGTTTCTTGGCCTTAGCCAACAAGTCATCCACATAGGAGTCAAGATCGTGGAATATACATGTCATTGCCCGCTAATACGTAGTGTCGGTGTTCTTAAGACCAAATGACGTGACAGCGTAGCAATATGTTCCCCAGGGGGTTATGAATGTAGTTTTAGCTTGATCCTGTTCAGATATTTTAATCTGATTATACCCTAAGAACCCATCCATGAGGGAAAATAGTTCAAATCTAGTTGTTGCATCAATGATAACATCAATAGATGTTAATGGGAAGTCATCCTTGGGACAAGCTTTGTTAATATCCCAAAAATCTATGCAAATGTGTATCTTCCCATTTTTTTGAGGACATGAAGCGATATTAGATACCCATTGTGAATAGTCAACGGGCTTGATGAATCCCACTTGGAGAAGATTTATTACTTCCTCTTTTACCATGAGAGCCACTTTTGGCTTCATTGGTCTTGACTTATGTTTAATTGGCTTCGCATCTGGTTTAGTGATAAGATTATGTACCGCGACATGTGGTGCAATGCCCATCATTTATTTATAGTTAAATGCAAAAGCCTTTTGATGTTCTTTGAGAATTTGGGTGTGTATTTCTATCTCCTCCAGAGTTAACGAGGATCCCAACTTCAAAATTCTTGGTTCTTCATCTGTTCCAATGTTTATGTCAATGGTTTCTTCTATCAAAGAAGCATTACCTTCTTCAAATTTAGGTGGGCCTCGGAGGTAGTTCCAAGATTTATCTATTTTCTATCTTGTAGATATCGAGATCCTTCTGTGGAGGAGACTCTACCATGGGATTTCCAAAATATGAAGAGGAATGTGGTATTAGGAAAGATCAACTATACGGTGAGTAAGGTGTAGCTCCACATAGGCATTTAGATATTCGAGAATGATTCTATCATCATCAAAGTAATCCATGATAGAAATATTATCCTCAGATTCTCCATGAGTTAGGAGTGAGTTTTTGGTATTTTACGCACTAATGGTTTCGGCATTTAAGTGATACCGTGAAATTTGTTTTTTCCAACTTGCCGTTTGGGGTGAAATGGGAAGTTGAGGTTTCTATCGAGTCTACAAGAAGGTTCTGCTCTCATGGGATTGCTTCAATTGATATGAAGTTAAATCCCTTGCTTGGATCTAATACTCTTGTTTTGTATAGTTGTAAATGTTTAGCTCTAGTTTCATATACCTCGAGACTTGGTTCGCAACCAGTTGCGAGTCTCCTAGTACTCTAATGTTATCGACGCCCATTCTTTTGGCTAGGATGAGGCCAAGGAGGAGAGATTTGTACTTAGACCCATTGTTTGTGCATTCAAAGTTTAATTTAAAGGTAAAAGGTACTTAGACCTATTTCTTTTGCTTCACTTACTTCTACCATAAAAATTCACCTGATGGAAGAGAAGCAATTCCCAAGGTGCGTCCCATACCCATAGAATCAAATGGTAGGAGAATTGGTAAGTATTTCTCTAGCAACTCAACAATTTTTGCGGTAGTCCCTAGTGACATTGTTTTTATAACATTGGTCTCATTTTTGAGTGTTGGAATGTCCTCGGCTGGATTTGTAATTTCTAATTCCGTGGTGGGTATCAACTCTTATTTTGGTTTCAAATTAATTGGTTTGATGAGTTTATTTGTTAGGAGTTCAAACTCGGAGTGAAGCGCTCGGTCTTTTCTTCAAATCAGATAGGTGTATATTGAAGAGTTTTGGGTCACCTTGCGCCACGAATATTTTCCCTAAGTGTAGAAATCTTATTTCTTGGAATAACGTGGAAGGTATTGCCTTCATGCGGTGTATCCATGGCTGACCAAGGATCATATTATAGTTGGTTTCCTATCTATAATATAAAAATTGGTGAGGACCGTCTTGGGTCCTAAAGTGACTGGTAAAACTATGGTTCCAATTGAAGTGGCCTTGAGGCTATCATATCCTCTTAATGTATTTTGTGTTGTGGAACAGTTTATCTCTCTCGTATCCTAACTTTTGAAGAAAAGTGAAGGGGACTATGTTAACTACTGCCCCATCGTCAACCATTGCATGTTTAACATAATTATTGTAAATCCATACTTGCAAATGTAAAGTTGGGTCACCTCTTCGTGTAATCTCAAAGATCTCATTGGCATTTTTCTTATATCAAATATAAATTCAGTATCCCTATCCGGCTGCCCCGGAGGATAAACGTCAAAGTCTACATGGTTTACTTGCATTTCCAGAGGAGGAGTGATGTTGATTAAATGACCAAGGCCTAATGCTTCTAAGAGGGCAGCCTTGTGGGAAGGAGATTTTTTTAACAAATCCAAAAGGGAGATGTGAGAGAAGGTTTTAGTTAAATCATTAATTAAATCATAAGCGCCTATGGGTTTTACCAATGTTTTTTGAATGTTGTCTGGTTCCAATGGATAGCTTGGAGTTGGTTGAGAAGAATAATCTCGTGTTCTTGTTATGATTTCTATGGGTAGCTCAGTGTCTAACTCTACCAAACCAACTATCTTAGTTTGGGTTCGAGTTCCTAGTTGGGGTGCGACTGGTGGATTTAATGAAGTTGAAGCTTCATGATCATTTTTTCCTATTATAACACCCTTGTTTGTTTCATTAGGATCTAACCTGTTATTGTTAGAATGGTTTGGGAGTGGATCATCTAAGATCTTAAGGGGTGCATTTTGAGAGGAAATTGCCCCTGTGTAAGTGTTTGGCGCTGGTATTACAAGATTTTCTAAAACCATATCTATAAAGAGTTGTTTTTTATCTTCTAGCAATCGCTGCATGAATTTATTGTAGTCATGACAAGTCCTAGTATCGTGGCCTTGAATCTTATGGAAGCCACAATATAAATTGGGATTATAATTTTGAGGCTGTTGATTTATAATCTGTTGTGGCCCGAAACTCTGATAAGGTTGTTGGTTGTTAGAGTTAAAATTTTGAATTTGTTGCCTTTGGTTTTGACTTTGATATATGGTTGGGTTTCGATTTGGACCTTGTGTTTGGATTTTTGGTTATTGTTGTTGTTTTCGTGATGGATGATTAAAATCCACTGTGTTGATTGTTTGAGTAAAATTGTTATTTCGCTGATTATTAACAGGTGGAAAAATGTTTACAACGTTTTCCCTTTTAACTTGGTTAGTTACTCCATCTGTTGTAACTCCGTGGTTCTTGTTAAGGATCTTAGGTCCTTGATTAGCATTCCCAGTATTAGGATAGGCCGTGGTGTTTTGATTAGGAGTGGTTAATTTCCCATTTGTCCCATATGTCTTACGACCACTATCTATCGCTGCTTGGTCGATTTGGAGAGCACTCTCGAGTACTTCATCGTAAGTTCTTAGTGGGAACTTCTGGACTTCTTCCTTTATCTCTCTATTGAGAGAATTAAGGAATAAATCACATAGTTCCACTTGATCCATTTTTGGAGTACTTGCTGATGAGTATAGAACCGTACGCCATCTTTGGATAAAATGAGCAGTGGATTCATTATGTTCTTGTTTAATATGCAAGAACTCCCTGATTCTTGTTCTTAACAATTTGTTCATATCAAAAGCTTTGATGAATTCTGACACGAGTTGTTTAAATGAGTGTATTGAGGCTTTAGGTATTCTATAGTACCAATCAAGGGCAATACCTTCTAAGGTTTTAGGGAATATTTTAGCAACAACCCCGTCCCAAGGGAGTAACTCCCATATGGCTGTGGCATAGGCCTTAATGTGTGTGTTTGGATCACCTTCCCCTTTGTATTTGGGTAAATCGGGAAGACGTCTTGGAAGCATAAAACCTCGTATGGTGAAGTCTAGAGGATATTTTAGATATTCTCGAATAAGTCCCTACCACATAGGCCTCGACCATCGATGGCACTTGTTGAGGGGGTAGAGGTGGAATGGGTTATTGATATGGCATAGCATATGCATTTGTAGGGACATAAGGGAATCCTTGTGGTTGAACGAACATCCCGAGAGAAGAGAACATGTCTCCTTGTGGTGACTTTGAATAAATGTTTAAGTAAGGAGCATTGTTTCAGGTATGGATTGTTTGGTGCCAAGCTGGGAGGTGTTATGTTTTCTATTGGAGTGGCATTTGAAAATGTGGTCCTAGTTGGCGTTTGTTGTGGGTAACCATAAGGATTTTGAGGAGGCATGCCTAATGTTCCTGTTCCTATAAGGAGGTCATCCTGAATTGGATGATGCGGAGGATTGGGTATTCCTACTTGCCCAAAATATGAATTTTGGTTTGCTTGAGCAAGTTCTAGCCCTCTAACCTTTTCAGCTAAGGCTGAAATGACCTCTATTGGTGAAGACACGGTGCTTTTCCTTAAGGGTGTTTTTTTATACCTTGAGGTTCTAAAGGGGTGTGATACCCTGCTATGAATTGATCATTACCCTGCCAAGCTTCACCACGGGTATTTACCATAGGTGGAGGAATGGGGGTGTTTTCCTGGAATAGGGTATCAGATTGTATTTGTAAACTCCCTATAGGTGGATACATATTTTAGAAGCATTTTTCACTTTTAGCGAAGTGTGCTAAGTACTCCTCATCGAAAAAGGGGAGTGGGTCTGACTATCTACTGATCTGTGGTTTGAACAAAACCCGAGGAGATGAAGTGGACTCTCTAGTAAATGTCATATTATTAGAGCCCGATGGCTCGGGCTGTTGTGTTTGTGCAAGTTGATCGAACTCCTCAATTTGGAATGAAGAAATGGAACTAGTTCTTTGAGGGGGATTTTGAGATGACAAGTAATTACTTAAATAGTTATCATCCCATACAGAAATCGAGGGTGATGGATGCCTACTTGTTTGACTATAGTTTGATTCAAGACCCGAGAGAGGTCTACCATATGTGTCATATCCTGACATATTTGGGGTATATGAATACCCGCATAATAATGGGAAATATCGAAGGTGGATGAAAGAAATGAAAAATAAATGAGGAAGAACCGTTGGTTCACGTTGGGTTCACCAATTTTATACGAAAAAAAAAAGTGACATGCGAGGATGATAATCAGCAAGTGGCTTTCCCCGTACCCAACCTCTAGAGGTCGTGCCGAGACAATCGGTGGTCTGTAATGTAAGTGACTTAGACGAAGCCACAACCGGTATTATGGCCAGTTTTCATTGATAGAAAAGCTACAGGAAAGGATGAGAATTGGCAAGTAACCTTCCTATAGCTAACTATAGGAGGCTCAGTGACTAAGATCTGGTAGTGTGATCTCCGATAGCTAAATGAGAAAGGGAGATTTAGAGGCTATGAACGTGTAGCATAAATTCCCTATGGTTTATCCTCCTAACTAGAATTTAAGTGTTTAATCTAGTTTTAAAGTTTTAAACTGAAAATAACAATTTCTACTACTGCTGAAAAGGAAACTACTCAAAACAAAATATATGATGGAAACATTATAATTACAAAAATAATTAAACTACTTTTATACTAAATCGAACAAGCGAGATAACCCAAGATGGTTATTCACCCTGTGCGAGATGTGTGAATCTAGATAAAATAAAACTAATTAACTTAATTGAAAACCTTCAATCCTACCTCAGAAGTGAGGAACAAATCATAGTTTCTCAGAAAATATCATTCCCCATAGCTTCCTTGGCAATATTGAAAGTGAGCTTAACTAAAATAAAATGATTTACTACTCTATTTGATCTATTGTAACTAGAACTTTGATAGCTCAAACCTGGCATTTACAGAATAGTGGTAAATCTAGTTGTGTGTGATTTCATCCCCTCAGTGTGATCTCCTTATTCCTTTGTGTTCTCATGAATCCAAAAAGTGTGTATATGATAGTATCAACAAAAGATGGTATTTGAACAATGGCAGCTTTGGATATAGACCGAATATAATGCGAGTAGGAGAGGGATAACGCAAGTGAACAAAGCTTGACTATGCAATTCCTAGTGGGATTTATTATGGGAATACAACACAAGTGTGCCGAGAGTTTTAGAATCTATCCTTGTGACAAAACAAAACCTGTAACTTTAATGGATTCTAATCTAGAAATGAAACTATTCTATGCTAAACTGACTTGCATGGCACAACAATGAAGCAAGACTAAAACAAGAAGATCGAATGACCTCTAAAAGACCAACAATGGAGGTAAAACATGCAACTGATAGAATTATAAGCAAGAAATTCAAAGACTGAATAAGAGAATTGAGAAGGTGAGGGGCCATTTGTTTGAAAACAAGTTGGCTATTTATAGAAAATGCAATTACAGAGGGTAACTCCCAATTGAACTCTTTTACTATAAACAAAGGGAAAACACTATTACCAGGGAACCAAAAACATTAATGCAATCCAAAGTGGTTGAAGAAAGTGTGCAAAATTGAAGATTTATATTTGACGCAATCATCGAAGAATCTTGAAAATGTGTACAGGATCGCAACCTTGTGCAGGCGGCGGTTTCATCACTAAAGACAAAAATGCAAGAAAAAAGGGGGTAGAGGGCAAAAAAATGCATGCGGAGGCTGAGCGGGGCATGCGAAATAAAAACGTATACTTGGTGAGCTTTTATGAATTTTGAACACCTTGTAAGGAGACCTGTAACATCATTGGGGCATGTGTAACATTGTTCAGGTGGTGCAATACCCTACAATTTCAGGTACATACATATTATTTTGATATAACTATAGTCTCATTCGTAAGAGAGAAATGTTTGACTAATTTAGTAGATTACTCTTTCACATTGAGAATCATCATGTTGTGCTAGCAGAGCCCCTAAGGTATGAAACATGGTGGAAATGTACAATAAGAAAGGTCGGTCAACTAGCGGAGGCACTAAGACATGTGGTTATAGAAGATATTTTTATGTCCTCAAATTCTTGTTGGAATTTCTCATCCCATACGAATTTAGTATCCTTCTTCATGAGACATGTAAATGGTTGAGTTTTATTAGCAAGTTGTGCAATGAATTACTAGATAGCTTGAATTTTTCCTTGTAATGATTGTATTTGATGTAAATTTTTAGGTAGAGGCATGTCAACAATGGCTTTAATATTGTTGGGGTCGATTTCAATTCCACGTTGCAAGATGATATATCCAAGTAGTTTACTAGTTGTGACCCCGAAAACACATTTTTTGGGATTTAAGAAGACATGGTATTGATGTAAGCATTCAAATAGTGTTCTTATATCTCATGCATGGGTGGAACGATGTTTGGACTTAGCTAATATGTCATCAATGTAATATTTGATAATCTTGTGAATATAATCATGAAATATATGTGTCATTTCTCATTGATAAGTGGCCTTGGCATTTTTAAGGCCAAAGGGCATGACAGTGTAACAAAACGTTCCCCATGGTGTAGTGAAAGAGGTCTTCTCTTGATCAATGGGGTTGATTTTGATTTGATTGTAGCCACGAAACCATCCATGAAAGAGAGGATATCATAGCCGACGGTAGAGTCAACAATAACATCAATATGAGGTAAGGGGAAACTATCCTTGGGACAAGATTTATTTAAATCATGAAAAATAATTGCAACAATAGACGTGGCCATATAGTTTCATGACAGGTAAAATGTTAGATACCCAGTTAGGATAATAAACATCCCGAATAAAACTAGCGTCGAGTAGTTTTGGATTTCTTCTTTGACTAAGAGTGCCACTTTTGGGTGCATTTTGCATATTTTTGTTGGACTGCTTTTTCATTAGGGTTAAGTACAATGTTATGTATTGCAACATATGGATCAATACATGACATATCATTATATTCCCATGATAATATTTCATAGAATTCATGTAGTAAATGTTTGATATCTTTTTGTTCACTAGGCGTGAGAGAGACAACTAAAAAAACTATGCATGGATTCTCGATTGTTCCAAGTTATATTGGATGGTTTCTTCATTAAGAAGGGTGGATCGATATTTGATGTATGGATCTGTAGGAATAGTGTCAAGAGGATTGGTGTCATTAGCAAGTGTATCAGAATCTCCAAAGTAGGTGGTAGTTTGAAGCGATGGTGGATAACGCTCTTATGGTGAAAGGAAGGAAATTGATCATAAACCCCCATGTGTTCTAAGAGAGCATCATCGGTAGAAAAAGTGTCTAAAGTATCCCAAATGGTAGAAGCATTATCACCGATGAATTCTAGATGGATGAGAGGAAGTGAAGAGGTGTGTAAGGCGGTATAAACTTTTGAAGGAGGGATAGGTGGGGGATGATACCCTAATCCAAATTTATGAGATTGTGTGGGAAGATCCCAAAGTGTTATTATTTGAAGTTATTGTTGATATGAGTTTTTATTGGAGAAGCCATAGCGATGCAAGTATTCATATCCTAACCCATATTTAGAAAATTCTTGAGTAACATCGGAAGAACTAGGGGTATCAGTAGATTTTTCAATAGAATTGCAATATGCGAAAGGGGATGGATCAGCCAAGACATCATAAATAACTCCCTGATAACAGAATTTAAGTCACATATGTAGGGTAGAGGGGACTACATGCATGACATGGAATAGTGATTGTATATGGACCAATAGTGACAAGAAGGCTAATAGTACCTAAGACACACTTGGGAATGTTTTCAAAGCCATGAATGGAGATTGATGAAGGAGCTAAATAACTTTTCGAAAGACCTAAGTATTAATTCCATACCCATTGTCAACTAAGGTACGTTTGACCCTAACATTATTAATACAAACCTGAATATATAATGGGGGGTCATGTTCTAACATTTCTTGAGAAGGTAGTTCATCTGATGTGAAAGTGATTTGATCCTCATTAAGAGATAAGGTAGAAGTAAACTTGTGGTATACATATTTGGGTGATGTGTGAGGAGGATTATACATAGAGATAGTCATGACCAAAATATCCTATGGGGATGAGGTTATGAAGAGCATGAAGATTGATTTCAGGTTCACCAAAATGATTATGCTAAAATGTAAAATAATAGCCTAATATAATGTAATTTTGTAGTAAATAAATGAATACTAAAATATTGAAATAATACCCAAGCAACTAAGAAATGAAAATATGAAACCCTAATTACAAAGAGGGTTAGAAGATCCTTAACTGATTTGAAGAGGTCGTTGGATTATGTCACACGGTGGAGATTGGTTGAATAGAGATGAAGGACCATCATAAAAAATCCTAGAAAAATGTAGATCTAGAAGATTTGACTGGATTGGGGCACCTGGAAAATGATAGGGGTGCTCGTGGGTTCCCTGGTCTAGATTCTAGGCTCATTGGTTTGCATGGATGCTCAAAAAACCTCCTCTGAGGTATCACAAAAGGTTCTCACTTATTCACCTTTTGTCATGGTTATATCATTGTAATATTGTCGAGGTCATTGTAAACATGCAATGAAGAAAGCACTGTAAAACCCTCAAATAGACATCAAATCCTAAAAAGAAAGATGTAAAATGAGGGGTCAGACTGTCCTCATCTACCACAATGGTGGACTTAAAACTAACTATTGCACTACGTTTGATACCCAATGTAGTTTTGTGTGTGCGTGCAAAATTGTGCCCTAGGTTGCTCTTGTGCTAGTAACACTTGATATTCACTATTATCTTCCTCACTATCATATTCATCTTCTTGAACAACCACTAATGGTTTGGATTTAGATCTATTTTTATTTACAGACTTCTAAATTTTCAAATTGACTAGGTAGACCAAGACTCTCAAACATATTCAAATTTCTTCTAGAGTTTTTCATACCAGCCATAGTATCATACCATGCAGAAAATATAGATGATTTTGTGAATGATTTACCTTTATAGGGCTGATATTGGCCATTATTTAAATAAGATGGAACCTCATCATAAATGGGTTTACTTAACTTGTCATATGGTTTCATTTTATCAAGATGATCAAATTTTTGTCTTCCTTTAGAATCATCAACAACTTTTCCTTTTGAGCATCATTTTTAGCATAATCCTTAAACCAAGTTTGGACTACACTCACATCACAATAAAAAAGATGTATATTTCGAGATATTTTTACCATTAAAAACATCCTAATTTTTTTAGTATTTTTACATGTCTCAACAAATGTGACACAGAACTAGATCCTAATCTACCATCAAAACTCCATGGAACACAACATCATAAACCTACAAGTGAAATAACATGCACAAAAACAACAATAATGGAGAGGCAAGAAAATACAATAAAAATGAGCTAGGATTGAGGAAACACTAAAAAACAATTTTTATTGCTTCAAAGTATGCATATACCATTACATTTTATGCAAAAAGGTATAATTACATTACTAGGCCCAAGAGAAGGCTCACAACTAAAATGGAGTTGAGGGAAATTTTTGCAAGAGTTTCCCCAACTCCCAGAATGTCTCCTTCAAAATGAGGGGTTCAATTGCATTATATAACCATTTTCACCCACCCTCATTAAAGAGGTATGGGAACCCATATAATTTCACTTCCTAATGGTACTTTTGTCACAAAAATACATGTGCATCATCTTGCATTAAAAAGGGTTGTTGGGTTGTCATTTGTTTAGCTATGTTTTCCTACCTAAGACTCATGGGAAGCCCAACCATGTAACCCATCCAACCACTCCATACCACCGCCTAGGTGTACAACCTTGTGAATCGTCTAACCATGCATCACCCGACTCTCACCGTCAAAACCTAGGGGGTTGGATGTCATCCAACTATGTGGGTCGTATATTACTATGTTCACTGACCAACCTAATGGATATCATCTCTTCATCGTGGGTCTTCCAACCCAATGGGGGTTGGAAAACTGTCTATTTCTATCCATACAATGAGCTACCCAACCAACCCGAGGGTCACTCATCCGTAGGTCCGACCAACCTTGGTACCCTTTTAACCAAACCTATTTCCCGTACGCTTTGTTACACGTCCAACTGGGTGATCCAGCCAACCCATCTAACCATGTCAACCGACCAACCCAGCTGACCAACCTAACCTTCCAACCTATCCATCCAACCCGTCACTCGACCAACCCGTTACCTGACCAACCCATCACCTGACCAACCCGGTGACCAACTTATCCAACTAACCTGGTGACCAACTCAACCGACCAACTTGGACTGACCAACCTAACCAACCAACCTGACCAACCAACCTAGCCGACCAATCGGTTAAAATTTTCTAATTTCATAATGTGCTCGACCAATGACTTGAACATTCACCGCGGCTTACCATCTCACCGCAAGTAAAGACCAAATTGGCTAATCCAAAACACGGGATTGCTTTCTCCTCCGATAGAGTTTAACTTTAACGATCATCTGCATATCCAAGAATATGAATGGCTAAGTCCATTTATGATGATTTATCCAAATTAACCTAGGGGTAAATTTGGGATAACAATAACCTTGCAAGATTTTTGGAGATCTTAGATACCTTTTGTGAAATGAACGGTAAAATGGTAAAAAGTATCACCGGGATCCATGGTCATATTAGAAGGTTCATTTACAAGTTCAAACTCATCCTTATCCTTTCCAAAATAGTTTTCTAACAAATCTTATACATATGACCATTTAGTAGGGGATTTTGAAGGTAAACTAATGAAAGCTTTATAGGCTCTCCCTTCAATTATTTGTGAGAAATTTCTTAAAGAATTTCTTTCATTTTTTATCCCTATGATTGCATATATTAGATTAAAGGAGTCAAGGTGATCTTCCCAAGATGAACCATACTCATTGCAGAACTTAGGTAATTGAATGCCTTTTAAAGATGGTAATTTTGGAGGATTCCTCCCAATGTCAATAGGATTTCCCCTAAGCCAAGGACTAAGGTTTTCTTCTTCATTATTTGATGCTTCATCATTAGTAACATTATCTCTATCACGTTCAAAACTAGGAATCCTATTTCAGTTACGATTAGGACTAGGTATCCTTTCTATTTCTTCTCCATTATGTCTTCATTCTCTCTCACCTTCATCACCCATTTTAAATATATCGAAGGAAAACAACACAAGCTAAGATTTATCTAACACAGATGTTTAAGAAGCTTCTTATCATTAACAATATCCAAAGGTAAAAATTTAGATTTATTTTCAAATTTTAAAGTTGCTTCCCTTTCAAATTTTAATTTTTATATTTTTATACAATGTTTCATTAAGTCTGGATGTTAGATCTTGTGATCCTTTGAATATCAAAGGTTATATATTATTTGTCATTAAGAACTTCACTATCTTGTGCAAAATATGCGACAGTGGCAATAGAGTCCCAAAGACCAATTTTAATGTCAAAATTGATATCCAATTGAGTATTCTTAAAACTAAACCTGACTCGATCAAGAGGATAAAAACACTTAATGGTCATTTAAATAAAATAAAGAGTATATAGTTAGAAAAAATATACTCTGTGGATAGAATTAGAAAAATAATACTCGTGGATAAAATTTAGAAAAGAATAAAAACTTGATAGTTAGAGGGAATCCACTTAGATATAAGAAATAGAAATTCCCTAGTATATTCACCAAATTTATTATCGATAAAAATCATACCGACAACGAGTCATCCCTTTCACCTAGCAAGAAAAAGGTCAAGATGGAATAAGACCTATTTAATCGTAGTTATACTTAAGAATGGCTTTAGCATGGGTAGTTTAGTATAGGTTAATTGAGAGTCAACCTAAGATCTAGGAAAATTCTATTTCTTAGTAGTAAGAAGGATATACATAATAAAATAAAAGAACAAAGAAACACGCAGAAAGACACAAAAATATCATATAATATTAAATCAAATTTTATGATGAGATCATTTGTAAAATTTCATCATATTTGTATAAATGATAATCACTTATTAACGAGATTTATTTCTCAAATAAATAAATTATTATCAACCTTTATTGGACAAAGTGAAGCCTATTAATTAGGAAACCACTTGAAAAGGTGAAATCTATAAGTAATTATTTGATGATCTCTTACTCACAATTTACTTATAAACCTGATGCAATGATGTTGGAGAAAAAAAAATAGTTTACCAAAGAAACAAACATAAACACATATTCACATATAGAAGTTATGAACATAATTCATAAGATGAGAAATGAAAAGACACATGTTGAAGAAAAATACATTTGTATTTATGAAAATGTACAATGATCACTAAATTATCTTCTTAAAAAGAGTCACGATTCAAACCAAATCCAACATGGATATAATTTTTCATTTATCTTGAGACTGAAATGAAGATGTCATTCAAGATTTTCTCTAGATATGAGAAATAAAAATTTCAATCAGTTAAGATGAGATGCAGAATAATTAAATTAGGTAATCGAAATATGATATTTGATGTAGGAGCATCATCACCAGGGCTATTTTAGTCTTATAGTAAACAAATCTTGGTTTGATTAGGTCTATAAAGGTGTCTTTGAGTCAATTTTGGTGTCCTTAGGCTTTAGAAGTTAAAAAAATTGAAATAGAGGGTTTCCATCCATTTTTGACTATTTGAAAATTTGAATTCCTAAAGCCAATTTTTTCTTGCTCACTAGGTAAAGGGGTCTAGTTAGCATTTTTAGAATGTTATTAGCTCATTTTGGTCATTTTTAGTGTCTTGGAGGACTCTTATTGAAGTTAAATTGTTTATATTAGCATCAAGTTTTCACTTAAGCCTTTTTGTTATGAAGACTCCACATGTGACTTGGTCATATGATCAAGGAGACAGATTATGGAAAACCATTTGAATTGAGGAGGTATAAATCCATAATTTTAATTGTTTCTACATGATTGATCAATTGAGCAATATGTTTTGGAGATCCAAGAAACTAGAAGAAATGTCATTTTGTTTAGTGTAAAAAGCTTAATTGTGTAGTATATGTAACTTTGATACTATGCATTTGATGGTATTGTACATTTGATGATGGTAGAAATATATTGCATGTATGTAGTTTTGAAATAATTTGGTTAAAATAAATAACATGTAATCCTATTGTGCAATTGAATGAGAGAGTGTGAGGTTCCTTGTGGTTACAAAGCATAGTGTAAATTATCCTGGAAAATCGAGCATGCATAAATTTTTATAAATGTTCAAGGAGAGTAGAGAGTTTAGGAACATTCTAATGTCAAGGGTGAGAAACCTTGAAAATTTCAAATATTTTATCAATAATGAAATACAAGAAATAAATTCAAAAATAACTAACTATTGGGTTGATACAATCAACTAAACCAAAAATTAGGGCATTGAAGTGATAAAAATTACCTATCTCAAGATTCGCCTGGTTAAAAATATTGAAAATTGGAAGATTTTATGGTCATGGAGTCGTAAAGGATTAAAAAAATTAATCAGATTGATCCATCTCAAGTAAAGGAGAAATTAGTGATGATCTGCAGTCTTAGTCGGGACGGGCGAGAAAGACAATGGTTTAGCAAGAAAAGACAGCTTTTTAGAGTCTCAGATATCTTCAATCCACTTCATGGTTTCAATAGATCAAGATGGGAGTGAGAAACCTCTGTTCCTAGTTTAAAACTTTTTGGAGACCATCATAACCTTGACAATGCTCCATTGTAGGTCTAGAATGAGGTAAGTTGAGAAGTTAGCCAACAATACGAGACTTGTGTGCTAATTTCTTGAATTAAATCTCTTTCTCATAGTTTCAAAATTACCTCAAGGGGATTGTGAAGGTGTCTTACAAAACAATAAGGTGTTGTATAATTGAAAATTCACATTATCACTGATTTTTGCACTTGAAATGTCTTAAGAACAAAGGTGATTGTATCCTTGATTCTACAAGTGTGGGTAAGTTAATCAAACCTTAAGACTGAAATGACATAGAGTGCCTTGAGATGAGTTGGATAAAAGGATATAAATCCTAAAAAAGTAGTGAATGAGTTGGTTTAAGATTCTTGATCACATTTACATGAATTCTGTAAATTTCTAACCTTGAATGAAAAATATCACTTTACATGATATAGATTGAGTTGAAGTAGATTATCAAATACATATTGTTGAGAGTGTGGTGATCTTAGGTGTGGCTACATAATTAGTGGTATCATAGTTGAGAAAGAGATAAAATTGACAATAAAGTGACAGAGAAAAGAGGAAAAATAAGAAAAAGAAGATTTGAGAGGGAAGAGAAGAGTTTCAAAAATGCCACTAAGAAAATCAGCTAGAGGAGGACATAGAGAGCAACCAAGAGATGTTGATTGGCTTGCAGTATTGACAAATATTCAAGACAGGATAGGAGCACTAGAAGTACCTTGAGAAGAGTAAAGGCACTAGAAAAGACAAGTGATGAAGAATAAAGATAAATATCGGTGTGATGAGTAGAAGCACCAGAAGAAGAGGATAATCCAGATGTAAAACTCCTAAAAGAAATCATAGGAGTAAGCACAAAGCCAAAGATAAAAGTGGCAGAGTATATAGGTAGTCTATATCTAGAATAAATCACATATTGGATATCCAAAATGGATAAATATTTTTATTTATATGGCATTACATAGAACAAGAAAGTAAAATTTGTAGTCACCAAGGTCACAGGACATGCAACAATATGGTGGGAATTTGTGCAACAAGAAATATTAAGTAGAAACAAGGAAAATATCAAGAAATGGGACAATATGGTGGCCAATTTGAAATGTAAGTTCATTCCTATAGACTATCAAACTGTTTTATTCAATAAATTGCAAAATTTGAGGCAGAGAGAGTTAAGTGTAGTTGATTATATTGATGAGTTTTACAAGTTGGCTATGAGATCTGGTCATATACATGATGATGTTGAAGAAGTGGAAAGGTATGTGAATGGTTTGAGGTTGAATATTCAAGATGAAATTATTTTATTTCATTTGAGATCAGTAGAGGAGGCATATCAGGAAGCCTTAAGGGAAGAGGAAAAGTTGTCAAGAAGACAAACTCAATATTTGAGAGGTAGAGGAAGAGGAGTAAGAGGAAGAGGAAAAAAACAACAAAAAACAAATTAGGAATAAGTGACTACTTCACAAACACAGAGCTCATTATGAGGTGGATATTGATATAGAGGAAGAGGTGAATTTACTAGAATATGCTTCAAATGCAATAATATTTTTTGACATAGGTCATTTGAATGCCTTGAATACCCTCAAGAAAGAAGTGGTAGGGATAATGGGGCAAGAAATCAGATAGCTCATGCATAAGAAGAAGAGAGTGCAACATCACCATCTTTAGGAGAAGAACCTAAAACTGGAGAATCTTTGATGATGAGGAGAGCTTTGGTGAATGCAAGAAAGCAAGAAGAACCAATGCAAAGGAGAACCTTGTTTAGGACAATATGCAAAGTAAGAGGTAAGTATTATAAGCTTATTATTTAAAATGGTAGTATTGATAATCTAGTGTCCATTAAAATGGTAGAAAAACTAAATTTGAATACGATGAAGCATCCTCATCCTTACAAAGTCTTTTGGGTTTAGAAATAACATCAAGTTTTGGTGAATCAATAGTTTCTAGTTGATTTTAAGGTGGGAAGATATCATGATTAGGTTTTGTGTGACATATTACCCATGGATGCATGTCATCTTCTATTGGGAATACCATGGAAATTTGACAGGAGATTCATCCATGATGGGTGGAAAAATACCTATACATTTTTGAAAGATGGAGTGAAGTATACTCGAATCCCTTGAAGGATAGAAGTGCATGGCTTGAGAAATAGCCAAGACCGATGTTTATGGGATTGAATATATTCTTTTTGTAGATATCTTTTGTTGTTGCAAATCAGCAGCACCCCTGGATGCAAATCAGGTTTCTAAGTTGATGTTTCAGGCATCCAGTGTGATTGCACAACATTGAAACCTCTCTCCAAGTGTGGGACTTGTAAAATGAGAGAGGAATCTCCATATTAGAGGCTGGTTCCTCAAAATCCTCTGATCAGATCTGTTATTTGCACAATTGCAGAGGTTTGAATCCTAATCCTACTCTAAATTCCAAGGAGACAGAGATAGAAAGTGCAAAAATTGAAACTAAACTAATAGGTGATACACCAAAGGAGTGGTGAACACTTCTTGTTCATGCAAATTGACACAATTTCATGAAATGCAACATAAAACATCATACACAGGCTGATAAGATGCAATTAGAGGTCTGAAATGAAGCAATACAATATAAACAAAGGACTGAAAATTGATCACAGAGTGTGCACTGTCATTTTTCACTGTCAAAATCCTTGCATTTTTAACATCAAAGAGGCAGAAACCTGTTACAATCATGAAGAAGGTCTGATACTTACAAAAATCACTTGTTGAAGGTGAAAGAAGAAGCTTTCTATCCAAAAAAATGTTTCTTTTCAAAAAATGAGCCAAATCTGGCTTTTACAATGCATGGGTCAAGCCCAGGAGAGAGAAAACATGTAAAAAACGTGGAAGCCATTCCCCATTAAATGAAGATGCATTAAAACAGCATGGGCATCCTTATAGACCCATGCCCTGACATTTTTGGCCATGCTGAAGAAGAATGTGACCCATTTTGCATTAAAACTGGTTGTTGAAATGTCATTTCTGGCCATTACCACATGCCAGAAGCATTTTTGATTTTCTCTCTCAAAACTCCACCAAAATGAAAAATTAACCCTGGAATCTTATAGAGAATTTCACCATCTTTCCATTGATATAAAGAACGTGAAAACCGAGCTCTGGATCGAAAGATATGGAAATTTGAAGTTTTAGGGCAAAAACAGGCCAAATCGGGTCGCTTTGATATTTTTGGCTTGGACACGTGGCGAGTTCTGATTGGCTGCGGGCCTTCTAGGGAAAATTTCCCACAAAAACTCCACCAAGCCATAACTTGAAAAATACATGGAGTTAGGAGGAAAACTTTACCTTTCTGGAAAGTTGAGAAAGAGCTCTATCCAATGGTGCCATTTCTAGAAGGTTTTGAGTGCCTGAAAAGCAAAATTTTGTGACTAAGGCACAAGAGAGGGAAGAATGAGAGGAGTTAGCCACAAAATGAGCAGGGGACACATTTTGGATAACAATTTTGGCAACTCAGACGGGTCATCCACTGCTTGGATGAAGTTACCCGGTTCTGAAGCATCCATTGGGCATGGAGTAATGAGTTGTAGCCTACAAACTGATCTGAACTTTGAAAACCTCCTCTCTGAGCCACTTAGAAACCCATTGAAATGGATTGTGCAAGAGCAAAACCAACACCACAAAAAAAATGTACAAAACTGAAAATCATACATGCTCTAAATGGAACATGTAAAGTGTGCACAAGCACTTCTTTTACTGAAAGCAAACCTACCTACTCTACCCTAATGGAAACAAAGGTGAGCTAAACAAACCCTGCAACTGGTTGTGCAAAATAGCTTCCTTTCTTCAAAATTTGCAACCATGCAACTAATTTGGCATTGAACATGGATTATTGGATGAATGGAAAATCAACAAGAAGTTGGTCTTCCACCCAAATCATCAAGGTATCAGCTGAAGGCAAATTCAATACCTCTTTTAGTTGTTCTGCATTTGGATTTGAGAGGTATGACAGCTAATCCTTGGTTCTTTGTAGCTCATCCTCATGCTTAGAAGCAAGCATGAATGGTTGTGACTTCTTCTTTGGCTCCAATAAAGCCAAATACCGATTGGGCAAGGTATGATCCATTTGATATGCCCATAGCTCGATTTTCAACTCCAAAATGGAGTCTTCTTGTAGAACTTCTTGGGTGGGTGATGTGGAAGTAATGGTAGAACCTTTCGCCCTTTCTCCTCTTCAACGAAGAACATGAAAGATTAAAATCTTCCAATCTTAGTTCCAAAGAGCTGTTATAAGATGCAAGCTACTGCAAATGAATGCTCTCCTTCATGACAACAGGCTCAAGTATTTGGGACGTGGAAGATGAAAGAGAGAATGGTGGAAACTCAACTGGTTCTTCTTCATCAAAATAGTCCTCCAAATCTGACAGATAAACTACCTCATTGTTGTCCTGCTGCAAATGCTCAACTTCCTCCATGGTATCCTCTTGATCTGTAACTTGATCATCATGGTTTCTTTCATCCTCCAACATTGAGTTTGAGAGATCAAACTCTTCTTTAGCACTAGAACTCGAGAGAGATGAAGTAGAAAGAAGAATTGAAGGTTCTCTTGTAGCCTGCTTTGTGCTCAAAGCCCTTGGATCTGCAATTTTCTCCTCCACAACTAGAATGTGCTCCTCTTCTTTTGGATTTGGAGCAGCTTCTCCCTCTTCTACTACTTGAAGACAATCTTGTTCTTGATAGAACTCTTCCTCTAGCACGAAGTTCGTTAAGTCAAACTCTTCGATCTGCTACTCTAGAGGACAAGTTGGGACTGTAGGATCTTCTTCAGAGCTTTCTTCCTCCATGGCTGATTGTGCAACTTGAATTGAATCAGCATTCTCTTTGAATAGAATGCTAACATGGACACTACTTTCTGAGCAAACTGATTGCTGATCTGCTTTTTCTTTTTGCTCTTCTCCTGCTGCAGAAAATTCAGTCCTAACCACCACTTGTTTTCCAACTCCAACCTCTTCTAAAGGCTTAACCATCAAGGGGATCTTTGTCATCCCAAATTTAAGAGCCCAACTCTTGAGACTTTGAATTTCTTCATCCTTGTTTGGCTTTTCTTTTTGTTGTTGTTTTCCTTGACTGGCATTCTAATTTTTATCCTCCCAACATGGATTTGGGAATGCAAGAGGAGAAGTGGATTGTAACTCAAATGATTTGGCAATTTTTTGTGGTGGTGGAGGAGGTAGAAACTCTTGTTTCTTTGGAGGAGAGGGTATTTCCGTTAGCTCTTGTGGAGGGGATGACTATTTGGAAGGAAAGGGGAAAGAAGAATTGAGATGGGGTGGAAGACTAGGGGATGGCGAAATGGAATTAACTCCTGGGGCAGCATTGATTGGATTTAGAATTTGAAATTCCAAATGAGATGATGTTGCTTGAGTAATGGGAAGAGAAAAACTAGATGATGGTGTAGAACTTACCCATTGACAAGGTTGTTCAACACCAAGTGTATAGGCCTCTATTTCTGCTGTCCATTGTGCAAGTTGGGGCAGCATCTTCATCATAAAGTCCAGCTTCTCCTGAGGGCTGAAGTGTCTTGGAAAAGGGCCTCCCCATGGACAAGGAGTCCTGCAACTAATTTTGAAAGCCTTCATTTGAGCTGCTGCTCTTGATTGCACCATCTTTGCCTCCATCTTTTGGATTTTTTCCACAAAATCTGCATCTTCCATTTGATTGTCTTCATTGCATGCGTACCCTTGTTCTTGATGTGCTTCACAACCAAACTGACTTTGGCACTGCTGCTCATATGGGTAGACATGCTGATTTTGAATTTGATCAAAATGTTGATTTGGAGGATTTGTAAAACATGTTGGAGGTGTGATATACTACTGTTGTAAATGTGAATTCCATGATGGAAATGAAGTCATGATTGCACAACTTCATGGAATGGAAAAGAATGAAAATGATGGAAAGAAGAATGGATGGAAATGAATGGAAAACAGGTCTACAACTTAGAGAATGAGTTGTTTACCAGATGGAGTCGCCAGATGTGCTTTTGAAAGTGCCTCCAAAAGGCTGAATCCTTAACAGAAACACACCAACTTGTCAAAGATAAAATGTAAGACCTCTAATGTCCCACCGTCGTGCCAAGCCAAACTGTTGTTGCAAATCAGCAAAGCACCCCGGATGCAAATCAGGTTTCTAAGTTGATGTTTCGGGCATCCAAAGTGTGATTGCACAACATTGAAACCTCTCCAAGTGTGGGACTTATAAAATGAGAGAGGAATCTCTAGATTAGAGGCTGGTTCCTCAAACTCCTCCGATCGAGATCATTATTTGCACAATTGCAGAGGTTTGAATCCTAATCCTACTCTAAATTCCAAGGAGACAGAGATAGAAAGTGTAAAAATTGAAACTAAACTAATAGGTGATACACCAAAGGAGTGGTGAACACTTCTTGTTCATGCAAATTGACACAATTTCATGAAATGCAATATGAAACATCATACACAGGTGATAAGATGCAATTAGAGGTCTGAAATGAAGCAAGACAATATAAACAAAGGACTAAAAATTGATCACGAGTCCAGACTTTGTCATTTTTCACTATCAAAATCCTTGCATTTGCAACATCAAAGAGGAAGAAACCTATTACAATCAGGAAGAAGGTATGATACTTGCAAAAATCACTTATTGAAGGTGAAAGAAGAAGCTTGCTATCCAAAAAAATGTTCCTTTTCAAAAAATGAGCCAAATCTGGCTTTTACAATGCATGGGTCGAGCCCAGGAGAGAGAAAACATGTAAAAAATGTGGAAGCCATTCCCCATTGAATGAAGATGCATTAAAATAGCATGGGCATCCTTACATGACCCATGCCCCGACATTTTTGCCATCTTTGAAGAAGAATGCGACCCATTTTGCATTAAAACTGGTTATTGAAACATCATTTCTGGCCATTACCACGTGCCAGAAGTGTTTTTTTGATTTTATCTCTCAAAACTCCACCAAAATGCAAAATTAACCCCGTAATCTTGTAGAGAATTTCACCATATTTCCATTGAAATAAAGAATGTGAAAATTGAGCTCTGGATCGAAAGATATGGTGATTTGAAGTTTTAGGGCAAAACAGGCCAAATCGGGTCGCTTTGATATTTTGGCCCTGGACACGTGGCAAGTCCCGATTGGTGCGGGCCTTCTAGGGAAAATTTCCCACAAAACTTCGCCAAGCCATAACTTGAAAAATACATGGAGTTAGGAGGAAAGCTTTACCTTCTCGGAAAGCCGAGAAAGAGCTCTATCCAATGGTGTCATTTCCAGATGGTTTTGAGTGCTGAAAAGAAAAATATTGTGACTGAGGCACAAGAGAGGGAAAAATGAGAGGAGTTAGCCACAAAATGAGTAGGGGCACATTTTGGATAATGAGATACAAGAAAGATAGGTAAGTGAGAACGAAGGTAGTACTGAGTGAAGGCAATGTGGCATTGGCTAAGTGGAGAGTATGAGTACCAAAATAACTTGCAAAAGAAAGAGAGTATGAAGGATGAGAATGGAATTGCAGGTCAAGGAAAATATAAAGATAATGGTGCACTAGTAGAGGTAGATAATAAATGGTGTTACTCGGCATATGAGGTAGAACTAGACCTTTAAATAAGAGATCTTTGTCATGGAAAAAGTATCAAAACAAACCTAAAACCAAGAATTTCCATGAACAAGAAGAGGATCAACATGAAGAAGAAGATAAGATAGTTAGGCATGAAAAATAAACTCATATTTTGAAGTCTAACCTCTTTTTGTATGTTGTTAGTACAGGTGTGATGGAGGAAGTAAAGATGAAGAAATCCTTTAGAGATAGATATGTTAAGAAAATACCAAACTTTCTTACTTTTTCAAGTTAATTGAATCAAGAAGAGGCAAAAAGAAATAAAAATAGTGTGATACAATTAAGAAACATCAAGATACTACTCAAAAGGTCATAAATCAGATATTGAGACTCAACAAATTGTTGGTAAGGGCAGAGCACATTCCTATAGAAATTAAAGAGGTTGTGAGGGTGATTCATTCAAATAACCTTGCTAAGCACATGATACAACTCAGGTCACCCTAAAGCCATGCATACGGTCCAAGAGAATTCTCGGAAATCATGTCAAATTATAAACAAAGGAAGAAGGAGAAGAGGTTAGTTTGAAAGCCAAGCACAACTCCATAGAAGCTTATATTTACCCCTTGGTAGTATGATACGAGACATATCATCACCGGGGATATTTTAGTCTTATAGTAAGAAAAATTCGTTTTCTTAGGTCTATAGAGGTGTCTTTAAGTCGATTTTGGTGTCCTTAGGCTTTAGAAGTCCAAATGTTTGAAATAGAGGGTTTTCCTCCAATTTTCACTATTTGAAAATTTTAATTCCTAAAGCCAATTTTGGCTTGCTCATTAGGTGTAGGGGTCTAATTAGAAATTTTAGGATGTTATTAGCTCATTTTGGTCATTGTGAGTTTCTTGGAGGTATCTTATTGAAATTGTATTGTTTATATTATCCTTGAGTTGTTACTTAAGCCTTTTTATTATGAAGACTCCACATGTGACTTGTCCATTTGATCTAGGAGACATTTATGGAAAAATTGGAATTGAGAAGGTATAAATCCATCCTTGTAATTATTTCTACATGATTGATCATTTGAGGAATGTGTTTTTGGAGCTCCAAGAAACTAGAAGAAATACCTTGTTGTTCGAGTGTAGAAAGCTTAAATGTGTAGTATATGTAATCGTGATACTATACATTTGATGATGGTAGCCTTATATTGCATGTATGTAGTTGTGGAATAATTGGGTGAAAATCAATAACAATGTAATCTTATTGTGCAATTGAATGAGAGAGTGTGAGGTTCCTTGCGGTTACATACCATAGTGTAATTGGAAACTCAAGCATGCATAGATTTTGATAAGCTGTTCAAGGAGAGTAGAGAGTTTCGGAACCTTCTAACAAGGGTGAGAAACATTGTAAGCATAAAATTTTGATCAATAATGAAAGACAAGGAAGAAATTAAAAATTAGCTAACTATCGGGTCAATACAGTCGATCAAACCCAAAATTAGGGCATCAAAGTGATACAAATTTCCTATATCGATACGCACCCAACCAAAAATATTGAAACTTGGAAGATTTTATGGTCATGGAGTTGTAGAGGAGTATAAAAAATAATCAACTCAATCCATCTCGAAGGAAAGGATAATTTAGTGACAGTATACAGTCACCATCAGGAAAGGGTAGAAAGATAGTGGTTTATCAAGAAAATATTGTTTTTAGAGTCCGAAGAGATTTTCAATCCACTTCGTGGTTTTAATAGGTGAAGAGGGGAGTGAGGAATCTCATTTCTTGGTTTGAAATTTTTGGAGACCATTAAAACCTTAACAATTCTCCATTATAGGTCTAGACAGAGGTAAGTTGAGTAGTTATCCAAAAATACGAGACTTATGTGCTAATTTCTTGAATTATCTCTCTTTTCATAGTTGAAAAATTACCTTAAGGGAAATGTGAAGGTATCTTCCAATATAATAAGGTGTTGTAGAATTGAATAATTCACTTGATCACTAAGATTTTCACTTGAAATGTCTTAAGAACAAAGGTGAGTGTATCCTTAATTATACTAGTGTGGGTAAGATAATCAAAACTTAAGACTATAATGACCTAAAGTGCTAGGATGAGTTGGATAAAGTATATAAAACCTAAATAAAGTAGTGAATGAGTGGGTTTAAGATTCTTTTCACATTTACATGAATTTTGCAAATTTATAACCTTAAAGAAAGAAGCTCACTTTACATGATATAGGTTGATTTGAAGTAGACTATAAAATACATCTTGTTGAGATTGTGGTGATCCTAGGTGTGGCTACATCATTAGTGGTATCAAAGTTGAGAGGGAAAAGAAGAGTTTGAAAAAAATTCCACCAAGAAGACCAGCTAGAGGAGGACATAGAGAGTAGCCAAGAGATGTTGATTAGATTGCAATATTGACAATTATTCAAGATAGTCTAGGAGCAATAGAAGTAGTTCAGAGAAGAGTAAAGGCACTAGAAGAAGATAGTGATGAAGAAGAAAGAGAAAAATACCGACATCAAGTATAAGCTCTAGAATAAGAGGATAATCCATATGTAAAACTCCTAAAAGTAGTCATAGGAGCAAGGACAAATCCAAATAATAAATTGTCGAGTATGGATATAGTCTACATCCAGAAGAACTCATAGATTGGATAGCCAAAATGGATAAATATTTTTATTTAAAAGGCAAGTGTAGAGAACAAGAAAGTAAAATTTGTATTCACCAATCTCACAGGACATGCATCAAAAGTATGGTGGGACTTTGTGTAACAAGAAAGATTAAGCAGAAATAGGAAAAAATGAATAAATGGGACAATATGGTGGCCAAGTTGAAAGGTAAGTTCATTCCTGTAGACTATCAAATTGTTGTATTCAATAAATTATAAAAATTGAAGCAAAGAGAATTACGTGTAGCTAATTATACTCATGATTTTTACAATTTGGCTATGATATTTGTTCATATATAGAATGATGTTGAAGAAGTGGAAAGGTATGTAAATGGTTTGAGGTTGAATATTCAAGATGGAATGAATTTATTTTATTTGATATCAGTAGAGGTTACATACCAAGCATCCTTACGGGTAGAAGAAAATATGTCAAGAAGAAAAATTAAATATTTGAGAGGTAGAGGAAGAGGAGTAAGAGGAAGAAATCAGTAGACAAGAAGAGGACAGTAACAACAACAACAAACAAATGAAGAAGAAGTGACTAGTTCACAAACATAGAGTTCATTCATAGGTGGATACTCAAGAGGTGGATATTGATATAGAGAAAGAGATGATTTTACCTGGAAGATGATTCAAATGCAACAAGTTTTCTTGACATAGGTCATTTAAGAGAAGAACCTAAAACTAGAGAATCTTTGATGATGAGGTAGAAAAACTAATTTTGAAGAAGATGAAGCATCCTCAGCCTTACAAGGTCTTTTGGGTTCAAAAATAACACCACGTTTTGGTGAATCAATAGTGGCTAGTTTATTTTAAGGTAGGAATATATCATGATCAGGTTTTATGTGACATATTTCCCATGGATGCATACCATCTTCTATTGGGAATACCATGGAAATTTGACAAGAAATTCATCCATGATGGGTGGAAAAATACCTATACATTTTTGAAAGATGGAGTGAAGTATACTCTCGAATCCCTCAAGAAGGATAGAAGCGCATGGCACGAGTAGCATTCAAGAGTGATGTTTATGGGATTGAAGGTATTCTTTCAGTAGAGATAATAAAGGGAGGTAAATGAGAACAAAGGTAGTAGAGTTAAGGCAATGTGGCAAAGTGGCTCGGTGGGGAGTATGAGTACCAAAATAACTTGTGAAAGAAAGAGAATATGAAGGATGCAAATGGAATTACAGGTCAAGGTGAATATAAAGATAATGATGCACTAGCAGAGGTAGATAAGAAATGGTGTGATTCGACATATGAGGTAGAACCAAACCTTGAAATGGGAGAACTTAATCATGTAAAAAGTATCAAAACAAACCTAGAAACCAAGAAGTTGTAAGAACAAGAAGAGGATGACCATGAAGAAGATAAGATAGTTTGGCATGAACAAGAAACTTAGATTTTGAAGTCTAACCTCTTTTTGGATGTTGTTAGTGTAGGTGTGATGGAGGAAGAAAAGATGAAGCAATCCTTTAGAGAGATATATCAAGAAAATACCAAAAATTTTAATTTTGAGAGTGAATTGAATCAAGAAGAGGTAAAAAGACAAAACAAATATTGTCATGCAGTTAAGAAACATCAAGAGACTACTCATAAGTTCATAAATCAGATGTTGATACTCAACCAACTGTTGGAAAGGTAAGAACACGGTTTTATGGAAATTAAAGAGGTTTTGAGGGTGATTTATTCAAAAAACCTTACTAATCACATGATACAACTCCAAGTCACCCATGAATCCATGTATACAGTCAATATCATTCTCAAAAATTCATGCCAAATTGGAAACAAAGGAAGAAGGAACAAAGGTTATTTTGCAATCCAAACACAACTCCATGGAAACTTCCTTTTTCCCCTTAGTAATATGATGTAGGGGCATCATCACCAGAATATTTTAGGCTTATAGTAAGAAAATTTTGGTTTTATTTGGTCTATATATGTGTCTATGAGTCAATTTTGTTTTCCTTAGGATTTAGAAGTTAAAAAATTTGAAATCGAGGGTTTCCCTCCATTTTTGACTATTTGAAAATTTTAATTCATAAATGCAATTTTGTCTTGTTCATTAGGTGTAGGGGTCAGTTAGAAATTTTAGCATGTTATTAGCTCATATTGGTCATTGTAAGTTTTTGGAGGGCTCTTATTTAAGTTGTATATTTTATATTAGCCTTAAATTGTCACTTAAGCCTTTTTATGAAGACTTCACATATGACTTGGCCATTTGATCTAGGAGACAGTATGGAAAACCATTCGAATTGAGAAGGTATAAATCTATAATTGTAATTGTTTATACATGATATTTCCATTGAGGAATGTGTTTTGGAGCTCAGAGAAACTAGAAGAAATACCTTGTTGTTCAAAGTGTAGAAAGCTTGAATCAGTAGTATATGTAACTTTGATATTGTACATTTGATGATGGTAGCCTTATATTGCATGTATGAAGTTGTGGAATACTTGGGTGAAAATCAATAACAATGTAATCCTATTGTGCGGTTGAATGAGAGAGTGTGAGGTTCCTTGTGGTTATAGAGCATAGTGTAATTTTTTTGGAAACTCGAGCATGTAGAGATTTTGATAAGCTGTTCAAGGAGAGAAGAGAGTTTAGGAACCTTCTAAGGGTGAATAACCTTAAAAACATAAAATATTTGATCAAGAATGAAAGAAAAGTAAGAAATTTGAAAATAACTAACTCTTGGATCGATACTGATCAATTAAACTCAAAATTAGGGCATCGAAGTGATAAAAATTTCCTATATCAACATTCACGTAGCCAAAAATCTTGAAACTTGGAAGATTTTATGGTCATGGAGTCATAAAGGAGTATAAAAAATAATCAACTCAATCCATCTCGAAGGAAAGGATAATTTAGTGAAAATATACAATCACCATCGGAAAGGTTAGAAAAATAGTGGTTTAGCAAGAAAATACCATTTTTAGAGTCTCGAAGAGATTTTCAATCCACTTCATGGTTTCAATAGGTCATGAGGGGAGTGAGGAACCTCTATTCCTAGTTTGAAATTTTTGGAGACCATACAAACCTTGAAAATGCTCCACTTGCAGTTTAAAGCGAGATAAGTTGAGTTGTTAGCCAACAATACAAACTTATGTGTTGATTTCTTGAATTAGCTCTCTTTTCATAGTTTTCAAATTACCTCAAGGGAATTGTGAAGGTGTCTTGCAATAAAATAAGGTTTTTAGAATTGAAAAATTCACCTGGATGATTGAGATTTGCACTTGAAATGTCTTAAGAACAAAGGTGAGTGTATCCTTGAGTCTACAAGTGTGGGTAAGAAAAGCAAACCTTAATACTACAATGACCTCATGAGTTGGATAAAGGATAGAAAACTTGAATAAATTAGTGAATGAGTGAGTTTAATCTTCTTGGTCACATTTACGTGAATTTCACAAATTTCTAACCTTGAAGAAACATTCTCACTTTACATGATATACATTGAGTTGAAGTAGATTATCAAATACATCTTGTTCAGAGTGTGGTGAATGTAAGTGTGGCTACATCAATATTAAAACTAGATACACTTGTTGCATCATAAATTCATACTCAAACCTCAAAACAATGTCATCACAACACATGTAAGATCACTTACATCAAAAAAACATTACACATAAATTGTTTTGAATGAAAAATAAAATTCACAAATAGCCAAAATATATGATTTCTCATCCCTTGAAAATGTATCTTCTAAGTCCTTTTATAATCTTATTTTGTGCCCAATTAGTTATAATTGATTGGTTTCAAATAAAATGAGTTTGAATAATAAAATATTACTTTATGTTCTAAATGATACTTTATAATATTTCATTTTATATGAGTGAAGGACTCGGGTAACTTTTTTAAATATACATGACATTTGAAGTATGAGGTATGTGATATAAGATAGGGGCCCACAACAATACCAATGCACTAAATAAAATATTAACATGTCCATAAATAATTCTATTCATTTTAAATAAATGCACCAATAGTAAAAAAATCATCAAACGTAGGGATCCAAAGCTGAAAATTTCATCCAAGTACCTATATATAAAATATAATAATCCATCACCATAATTTTACCAAATATGATCCAAAATATTAATTATTTGTAAATTTTTAATTGAATATATGTCCATCAAAACTATGGTCTATAGTATGAAAGCTATTCATCTCGTAAGGTTGGGCAAAGGGGTTCCTACCTTTGTAGTCATCTTAAAATACTCATAGGGCTCAACTAGTAAGATACTTGAGTGATGACTCTTGTATCTTATTTTACTTCCAACTTTACTCTTTTCAATGCTCTAGTCAAGTTAGGTATGGTATAAGAGGACCTAACATGCTTAGAAGGTGGGGTGAATCATGTGAATGTGAAGGTTTATTTTTCCCAATTAATAATGGCTAAATAGTGGAAAGAAGCAAATTGCGAGGAGGAAAACAAGATGGGGCATACTTGGGTAGAGCGGTTTGAATAAGTTGGATCATGATCAGCATAGGTGTGATCGATACTATGATTTAAAGGGATGTTATGGATATTGCGGGAAGCTTGAGCATGGGGGTAGGACTCAATAACTTATAGTACTTCTTGCAAGCATGGTTTTTTTTTGTCAAAGTACACAAAAACTCGAGTAGGACCAGATCTTACAAAGGGTATCCTATCTCAAAGCATAATAGATCCCCTTTAATCATCCCTAGGTGAGCCTCTCTATCAATGTGGATGACCAAGGTAACAACCATGACCCGGGAATGATGGGTCCCTGATCTCCTAGAATTTTCCCAACAATTCTATCTAGACATGCTAAGAAATTGAAAAAGAAAAAGAAAATACCAATAACTCAATTCACGGGTCATTAATATTCTACAAAAAAAGTGGTCTTAACTCCCAAGTAAATACAACAAATGACAATTATCTAGATTCAACAACATTGATCTCTCGAAAAATTTAATATTTTGTGAATTTTCTCAAGAAAATTTTTCCTTGCAATCACCACATTTTATTTCCAATCAACTCATCTTTTGATAGTCAATATATTTTAGAAGGAAATGGTTATTCTTAGAATACTTCTAATCTCATATAAAATCAATGACTTTTTATTCTAAGCATTATTTTTAACAATTTTTTAACAAATTACATTTCCAATAATACACACATAAAAATAAAATATTCCTTTACTTATTACCAACATATTTCAAACCCTTTTTACTACTTCCAATAAAACCATACACAAGAATAATACCATCAACAACTGAAACTTCAATCCTCATTATATATTGTTTTTACTAAAAACACAAATTGGGCATATATTTTTATAATCAAACAAATGAAGACATATTAAATCAAATGGAAATATATATACTTTCATCACAACCTTCAACAAGGAATGAGCTTGAATATTATGTAAAATAATTAGGAAGAGTATGGTAAATAACCGTTTGCACTAAATAGTTTTGAATAAAACCCGGGTAGTACTATTTTTCAAAACCATACTACAAACAGATGAAACCATTTCAATTTGAATTGAAAGGATATTTCATTCTCACCAAAATGCATATTTTAAACCTAGAAAATAAAACATCCAACACAATATTCTCTTTCTGCACAACTTTCACAATGATAATATATATCAAGCATATTATAGCCAAATAGACAATTGGGTTAGAAAAATAGTATGTTTTCATTCACTTTAATAAACTAGAGCTCAAAATTGGGTGATAATATGACTACATGCCCTCTGTTATCCAAATAAATCTTCTAGTTATTTGGAGAACTTGCAAACATATTATGGCTCGAGAGACGTTCATTACAGAGTGTGAACCTTAGTTGTCTCCTGCGCACCCTTGCATGCTTCCTCCTTCCCATTTTCCTTTTCCTCTATTACACTCTTTCCTTGCACACATCTTCTACACATTCACCTTTTTCCTAGTAGTTATTTCATCTCGCGCACGTGCCCGCACATTACCTTGAATAGTTGTTCCTTGACCAAATGTTCTTCGCTCATCGCTTTCCCCATTTCCTCCACACATGCTAAGATTTTGCACGCCTTCCTTTTTCATTCTTCCATGTGCGTACCTTTGCACCCTCCTTTGTTCCATTCTATGCCATTTCATTCTAACATTTTTGAGTGTTCCACAAACAACTTATCAAAGTGCACCAATAGGGCACAAAATCCTTGCAACAAATCAATGAGTGACATGTGGAAGATGTACTCATGCTTTATTAACTAAGCTATAAAGTGGAAATAATATCTACATAGCTTAAAAATCAAATTATAATTAAATAATGTACCATAAAGATAAGAGCTTAAAGGAAATGCTTCTTCAATGCATAAATGAAACTACATGCTAAACTATTTCCCACTCTATATGATTGCTAACTTAAACTATGAGCATATGAAGAACATAAGCAATGAAATTGGATTGTTTCTTGATCTCAAGGATTGAGAATGGAATCTCACCAAGAATGGCTACAAGGCCATTTTGGATCTTCCCATAGTACTCAATTTTGAGTGAAAGGATGCAAGATGGAGAAGCTATTTCCAACAATGGAGAATGGCTCAAGATCAAAATGCTTATAATTTTCACTATTCAAAGCATGGTCCAAGAAGAAAGGTAAGAAGGAGGGTTCTTTATATAGCTTACATGAAGAGGAAAGGCTAGAAAATTGATGAATGCGGGATAAAGGTAAAACAAGATTAGGAATGGATAAGGTTGCTTTATAAAAGGTAATCTTGATTTAGAAGAGTTTAATTTGTCATTAGTAAGTCATGGGAGTTAGGGGATGTTTTAATTAATCAAAGGTGATTAATTAATATGTAGATGTAAGCTTATAGAAGCTACTTAGAGGAAAATTAGTATGATTTATGGGATGTAAGAAAGGAATTTGATCCAATAAATGGTAATTTATTGATTTAGAGTTGTGATTATAATTAATTAATAATAATAATTAACCCAAGTAGAAGTGGATATTAATTAACGAAAGCCATATTCAATGATAGGAAGGCTAATTAATTCACAAAAGGTCATTAATTAATGAATATGAAGAGGAATGTTAGCTAATTAGCGGAAAAGTGCTAATTATTTAGAAACCGATGAAAAGAAGATAATTAGTGCAATCTTAGCATTAAAGGTTGCGTAAGTGGATTTTAGGTGTCTACATTTTCCCCTCTTTGTGTTGGCATAAGTGACACCACTTCAAAGATATTAGGCAAGTACAAACAATTTTTTTTTTTGAAGAAATAGAAGAAAAAATTAATACAATGAAGCATTCCCCTCGAGTGTCCATGGGGTGATGAAAGAGGGTGATTGACAATCGAAAAGATGAAAGAACATAATATAAGAAGTAGAATAATTGATCCCTATTACCCCAAGCTGCTTGTAAATAAAAGTGTTGATATAAGGAGAGTGATATGGAAGAAAAATGAAGATGAAAAGATATGGATATAGCTATCATCTTGCCGATGTAAAAACCAACTTTATTTCATCATTTTTCTTATGATTGACGTTATCGGTCCTTATTAAAAATAATGAACGAAGTGTAGTATGACATGAAAATCCATATATGAACAAATGTCCATAGCCAAAAACACCAACTCCATGCATCATACAAAATGTAATGCAATATGAGAAAGTAAAATATGTATACCTCCTTACAACATACATAATGCAATGCAATATGAGAAAGTAAACAAGACAACTGTGCAGAGAAACATAATACAATGTTTTTTTATCAAGCTTTGATTCTGACCTGTGTGAATTAATGACAAGGGTTAAAAGATGGTGCCCCAAGAAAGGATACATGCAAGGGGAATAACGGAGGACACTTGGGTCCTATGAAAATTAGTGCACTATGAAACAATACCAAGCAACTCATTGTGCCCCAGAGTACAGACATAGTAAGCAAACCAGCTTTGTTAATGGAGGTAGATCAAGATGATCTGCGAGTCACACACAAGAACAAGTGAGAACCAAAGAGAGACATTTTGTAGAATGATTTTTAATTTTTATTTTATTTTTAGAAACATATTTTAATGTTTTTTTATTTTGAAAGTTTTCTAAAACTATGTACAGGAAGATAAAGAAGTGTGGATTCCCCAATGATAGATGGGATGTACAAGGGAAAAATGCCACACATACGAGAAAGTGAAGATGCAACATGCCCCAATGATTAGGTGGGAGTATTCAAATATAAACTCTTCACACATAGAAGGGGGATCAAGGAAATTATAAAATAGATTCAATCATGAGGAGCAAGGATTCCCCAGTGTAAGCTGATGAAGAAACACATGAGAGAAAGGAATTGGGTGATTGATTTATTAAATGGGGAAAAAGGTGCCTGAAAACATGGCAAAGAGGACATATGATACACATGGATGTTCTAAATGATTTCTGAAGAACTGAGGATTCTATGAAAATATTTATAAGGCGGTCAATGAAAAAGTGATTATCCCAAGGTACAAATCATTATACAAGACATGCACTAAAGTAATATTTTGAACAAGGTCCAAAAAGTAACACTTGATAACATACTAATCTTGTTTACTCATCGAGATCCTGTGTGTGCACGTGGAAATTAATTACCTCTTGAAGGAAAGAGTTGATAGACAATAAGTGAAGACACTAGCCAATGTGTAGGAATGATTTAGTTTGAAAGGTGATTTCTGAATGGATTATGGAAGGAGAGTCGTACATTTCTCTCTGCCGCCACCGGCATCCATAACCTTGACAAAGATACATTTGATTCTAATTACAAAATTTCTCTACTTCCGGTCAAAGGCGTCCATATCCCCAAGAGAGATTATTGGAAATACCACAAGAGAGAGTTATATATCAATTTTCTTTTTTCTTTTAACTTTTACTTTTTGATTGGTTGATTTTGATTCATTTGCTTTTCGGAAACTTATTTCAGCTCTCTTGTTTGACAAAGGGTTAATAACCATTGATGGCTTGATGGAAGGATGTGGAATTAATTGTGATGATGACATTGGATAGTGTCAGAAAATACGCCCAAAAATTATTCGCAACAATCTTATTATATGTAGATAGTGATAGGATCTCTAAGAGGTCATCCGTTCTTTAATTTACCAAGGTGATGAAAGACCAAGGTCAAATAGATACCATAGAGATAAATGTCATAAAATGCATGTGAATAGGCTAACCACAATATCATCAAAGGGATGAAAATGGTGGATGACTTGTAGAGGAATATGAAAGAAAGGGAAGAAAGAACATCCATGTGTACACAATACTTGATTACAATGTTTGATCTTTGTACCATTGATTTTATTTTTGTAATGTTTTAATGTTTTCTCTTTTTTTTATTTTTGAATTGTTTTATGATAATTTTTAACTATCTTATGATTTTTGTTAATTTTTTGGAAGTTGGGGCTAACAATGTCAATCTACATGATAGGATCCAACAACGATGTGTGCGAATTCCTTGATAAGGGAGACTAAACACATTTGTTTATCAAGAGTGATATTATCCCCGATCTCAATGATCATGGTGAGTTCACACTCAACAAATGACTGTGATTTTTTTTGAAACATGGGTTTCGTATGTGGGATTTTTAGTTCCCTATCCATAGGTTTCTACACTTTGTGCCATACTTGATGGGTACGTTGGTGTGCATTCTGGAATCACGTTTGATTTTGAATTTTATAATTTTTTGAGTTTTTGGGAGATTTGGAGCTCTTCGTATTTTTGATCTTAGCTTTATAAAGAACATGTCTGGATTTATTATAAGCTAATGCTTGACTTTTCTGATCTTGAGAAGTGAGAAAAGAATGTGGATGGTTAGAATTGATGAGAGGAATGGCACTGGGCTTGCCACAATATTTGGTAGAAGAATAATGTGATGGATAAAAAGGATATGGTCCAAGGATTGAAGAATATGGGCTACCGAGAGGTGAGCCATAGGAAGAAGATGAAGGGTTACTAGGATGTGGCCAAAGAATAGAATAATAAGGGCTACTAGGACGTGACCCATAGATGTAAGATGATGGGCTACTAGGATGTGGCCCAAGAATAGAAGATGATGGACTACCCGGGGGTGATCCATACATAGGAGACAAGGGGCTAGTTGGACATGCCCCCAGAATAGAAGATAATGGACTACTCAAAAATGTCCCACAAATAGAAAAGGGGAGCTACTAGAAGGTGACCCACACGCTAGCCTAGATGAAGATGAATGGCTACTTGGCATTGACCCCATAAGAGATTATGATTTAGGAAAATATTGATTGGGTGATGAGAAGATAGGCCATGGATCAATGCAAGACCAAGGAGTTTCATCACATAATGAATAATGTGAAGATGGAAGAATAAGAGGAGGATCAAGTTGCATGATTTGAGGCTCTTCCTCTGTTTCTTGATAAAATGAATAAACCTTTTCCTCACAATATGTGGACGCATCAAAGTCTAAAGAGAATCGTGCTTGTAATATGCTAAAGGCATATATTTGTGTGCCTCTATAAATGCCTTGATTGTTTCTTCATTCTGAAAGAGATCAATTGGTATGATTTGTTGATCGACCACCAATGGTTGATTGAAAGAAAGAGATTCAATTGGTTTGGAAGACTTAGAAGATGTTTGATGATGTTTGATAGAAGAAGATGACGTGAGGGATGAAGAAGATGTGGAGCTAGATGTATTAGGAGTAAAATAAGGTGGTTTGGACCTACCTTTATGATGGTATATTGTCTATAAACTAGTAGGATTAAGTCCAAAGTCTGTAGATTATGACACATGGGTCTATTTAGATGTTTGACTAGAAGGACTTTGAGTTACACAAATCTTCAAAGAAGGAAGACTTAGTAGGGGTGATTTACGAAGAAGGTCCTGTAAAGAAGGGGAGGACCGTGATTAAAGAATCACATTGGATGAATAATAACAAGGGTCCTACAAATAAAGAGAGGACCATGATTCAAGAATTGTATTAGATGTTTGATTGGAGGGATTTGGAGTCGTGTGTATCTTCAAAGGAAGAAGACATCATTGAGGTGACTGATAAAAGGGGTCCTACAAAGAAAGGGAGGACCACGATGTAGGAGTCATATTAAATGTATGATGAAGAGGTTCCTACAAATATAGGTAGTACCATGACATAGGAGTCACATTAAATGAATCTGAATCGTAGTTTGGATCCGAATAGTAGTTTGGATCTGAATCATTAGAAGAGTCAGAGGAAATATTTGGATTGGAATCCTCAAAAGAAGAGGAAATGTTTGGATTAGAATTAGAAGAAGAGTGGGGGGAACTCAAATAATAATTTAGATCATAATCATCAAAATCATACCACCGAATATGAGATGAAGGTGGGGAACAAGTTACCCGGATGGGTTCTCTAGCACAAAGAACCAATCGAGGTTTGGTCATGATGGGCGTATTTTGAAGTGAACACCGAAACTTTGATTCCTTATTATCGTATTGTTGGGTTTAAGATTTATACTTAAAATGAAACCACAGTCATGGGACAAGCAAGTCCCTCCTCTTTAATGGGAGAGGTTCCTTTATTGAAATCAGGGGCAAAACCTATGTATAAATACACAATATTTCATTTAATGGTGGTTTCTAGATATCTTGAAATGTGTTTTATTCCTCGAAAGTTTTCAATACATGAGGATAGAATAATTGAAGAGAGGATGGAGTCCGAAGAAGACAATACTTTGGGGAAAAGAGATGGCAAAGAAAACCCTTATATGTATTAAGCAAATGAGATATAGAGTAGAACCATTCACGTTTATAACGGGCACAATCCACAGACTCAAAGTTCTTGAGATTGTATAAACTAGAACACAAATTTTCTAAGCATGCCAGGATGAAATGATTCATAGATCAGAGCAAGAAGGAAAGAGAAAGCAGAGGAAAAAGTGAAAAACCTTTGTATTGATTTCTTCCAATTCAAAATTATAGTTCCGAATATTGAAATTCCCAACCCTATACAATGGCTTAAAAACCCTTGAAATAGCTCACAAGAGATGGTTTCAAATTCCTTGAGAAAGCAAGAAACAATTACAAATTATTCCAATCATCCATGCCCTTTCAAATTCTTGATTCGTAAAGAAACGTTAATGGCAGAAAAACTAGTTTTTTTAAATATACGGCCATTACATTATTACACCAGTTAAAACATGATCCATTCAATTTTCTTTTACAAATTTAAATTTGGGCCACCCACGTAGAATAAATTGATTGGAGTGGGCCTGCAGACACCTTTTACATTTTTTACCTTTGAAACTACATCAAGCTGACACATGGAGAGCACCGTTAGTTCCTTTATACTTAGCTGATTTGAGCTTGTTTCCTTCTTGACCTATGTTGACCCCTAGACATATGGAGAGATGGCGCTCATTTGAGTTTCTATTTTGGAAATGCCTCCTAAAATTGTGCCGAGCTGACACATGTCTCCTTCCGTCGATCTTGGAATTTTCTACAGCCAACTCTACCTCTCCATTGACTTTGACCACGTGGCGAATGGCAATCATTTGAAGATTAAACCTTTGATTTTACTTTGAAATTTAACCATTAAGGTGCATGGAGAATTCTCGCAAAACCGCCAATACTTAGTCAATTTTAACGATTGGCTCCTCTTTTTCGACTTGGGACACATGGGCGACTAGTGCAAGTTTGAGAACTACCCTTGGCTTTGACTCCTAAAGTTTCTCTCGATGAGGCACATGGCACCGTCCATTGAACCTTCCATACTTAGCTGATTTGAGCTTGTTTTACCTTCATTTTGAACCTGGGACATATTGAAAGCCTGTGTTTATTTGAGGACTGTTCCTTGGGCCCTATCCCTAGAATTGTGCCTTTAAACACGTGGAGGATTTTTTTATCTCTTGAAACATGGCCATGCCATATCCAATTAGGAATATCCACGTACTACCCATGGATTCTGGGGAAAAAATTAATGGGGAAGATACGCCTGTCATTCCCGAATGCATGGGAAGAAAATAAAAATAAAAAGAAGGAAGAAACTTCACCATTATGCTTGACTTTCAAATTATTCTGCGTGAATGGGAAAAATGCAAACAATGCCAGGCTCAATGTGATCCAATACTCCAAGGTATAGACTCAAAATTTTCAAAACTTGACTTCAAAAGAGGGGAATTTTGAGGACGACAACAACTGGCTCTTTCTGGGGATGACTTGACTTGGAACAAAGACATAAGGAAATATCAAGAATTGCAAATAACTCGGGAAAGAGGACCAATTGCCTTATCCATTGGGCAAAGCAGTCAAAAGTAAAACTAATACAAGGAAACACACACAAGACGGAAAAGAAACAAAACAAACCAAAAGGGAAGACCCAAAACAAAACACACCACATAATAAGAACAGAAAGGGACACAAGCCAAAAAACCAAAAGCCAAACGTAATATACAAAAGGACTTCCTAGCCACCTAGGACTTGAACAAATTTAAGTCTTGCTCACTATAAGGAAGTGGGAGAGGGGATCCATCCATGTAATCTAGATAAAAAGAGTTCTCTCCAAAAAAATGTATGATTCTAAAAGGATCAAGACAAGGAGAATCAAACTTATCATGGCTTCCTCGTGGCTCATGTATTTTGTCTCAAAGAAACACAATATATCCCACTTGAAAACTATGGGTTTGGATTTCTTATCAAATAAATCCTTCACTTTCAACTGATGAGTTGTTATCCTGTCAACCACTTGCAATCTATCCTTATTAAGCTTTTGAAGGTACAAAATTATATTATCCAAAGAGCTACTGAAACTTGAATCTTCAATGGTTTTCATCAGGTGCAAGGCTGGAAATTCCACCATGATTGGTAGTTGAGTTTCCACACCATACACTTCTTAGAAAGGAGACATTCCAATTTCTCTCTTGGGTGTAATTCTATCATCCCAAAGTGCATCATATAGCTTCTTATGCCAATTCCTCTGAGAATCATTTACAAGCTTTCTAACTATGTTCACCAAGTTCTTGTTTGTTGATTCTTCCTGTCCATTCCCTTGGGGGTAGTAATCTAAATAATGATCAAGTGATATCACATACCCATAGCATAAGTCCATCATCTTAGCAGAAGAAAATTTGGAAGCATTGTCAGTCACAATTTTGTTTGGGGTCCCAAACCTAATCAATATGTTCTCCTTAATGAAGTTGCAAACTACCTCGGAAGTAGTGCTCTTAATTGGGATGGATTCCACCCACTTGGTGAAGTAATCTATGGAAGTCAACACATGGGTATGTCCAACACTAGAAGATGGGTTAAGAGTTCCAATGAAATCCAATCCCCATTGTTAAAATGGCTTATCAATCACTACTGGCTTTAGTGGTAAAGCAACCAAATTAGGTCTACCAACAAACGTTTGGCATGCTTCACATTTACCAACCTATTTTGATGCATCTCTGAATAAAGTGGGCCAATAATAACTAGCACAAAATATTTTATGAGTTGTTACAAATGAGGATAAATGACCTCCACAAGCCTGGTCATGAAAAGCAGAGAACAACTTTTTTTTGCTCCTTGTCTACACACTTCAAAAACCTTCCATCTATGTCTCATTTGAACAAAGCATTCTCCCATAGCACATATTGTGCAGACCTCAGTTTGATGGCTCTCTTCTCTTTCACACTCAAGTGAGATGGACACTCTCCATAGGTCAAAAAGTGAGAAATGTTATCATACCATACATCTATTGAGCTGAGGAACAAAACAACAGGGACATTAACTCCATCTTTGGACAACTCCTTGGTAGCTCCTTTAGCAATGAGTTCACACAGGCCCTTACCCCAAACCAGCTTTGTTGGCTTGATGTCAAGATCATACTCTTTCACCTTTGCTACCCAATTACCTCTCTTGGTTCCAAATTCTTGTTGAGTAAGAATGGATTTGATTGTTGTATCAGGCACCAGCACCACAGAATGAGAATTAAGGATGTAAAACCTAAACTGCTTGATATCTTTGACAACTACAAAAGCATGTTTCTCCATCATGGTGTACTTTAGCTCATGATTTTTCAAGACATAACTCATGAATGCAATTGGGAGCTCATGATCTTTAGCATTCTTCTAGGCTAACACAACAGCTAGGGTATTTTCAGTGGCATAACAATAGATAATGAAATATTTGCTAAATTCAGGGCACACCAAGATTGGAGTCTTTGCAATAGCCTATTTAATGTCCTCAAATGATTTCTTCCCTTCAGAGGACCAACCAAAAATTTTCTTCCCTTACATCATGCGAGCAATGCTCATAGTAAGTTCTACAAAATCAGGGATGAATCTCCTTAGGAAATTGATCTTACCAAAGAAAGAATGGATACCTTTCTTACTTGATGGAAGAGGAATTTTCTAGATGGCCTAAACTCTCTCTCGGATCAATCTTGATCCCTTCCTTTGAAATAATGTGTCCCAACAACTTTCCTTCTATGACAAAAACATAGACTTCTTAGGGTTTAAATAAATTCCATGCTCTCTACACTTCTGCAATATTGTTTCAAGGTGTTGGAAGTGATCTTTTCTTGCTTTAGAAAACACTGTCAAGTCATCCAAATACACAACAATGTATTTCCATTTCAAATTTCCAAAAGCCAAGTTTGTGGCCCTTTGGAAAGTAATACCACCTTGTTGATGAGACCAAATGGCATCCTCTTGTATGCAAAGGTGCCCTAAGGAGTAGTAAAGGTACTCTTGTGTTGATCTTCAGTATTCACCTCTACTTGATTGTACCCCAAGAATCCATATAACATAAATAGCATCTCCAAGCCTATGACATCTTGAAATACTTGGTCCATCATGGGGAGAGGGTATTTATCCTTCAAAGAACCCTAATTTAGATTTCTGAAGTCCACACAGATTTGGATCTCACCATTCTTCTTCTTGATAGGAACTATATTAGCAATCCACGTTGAATGGTGGATGGGGAAGATGATCCTAGCCTTCAGAAGCTTTTATATTTCTTGGAAAATTGTATCAGCTATCTTTGATTATATTTCCGTTGCTTCTGTTTGAAGGGTTTGATCCCAGGATTAAGAGGAATGAAATGTTACATTTCTTTAGGCTGAAAAGCCTTAAGATCATTATAAGAGTAAGCTAGAACATCAACATACCTTTTCAATGATTCACCACCTTCTTTTTCTATTCACGAGTGTAATATTTTCCAATTTTGACCATTTTGGGATCATCAAGACTTGCAATATTAACTTTCTTAGTCTCAACAAATTGTCGCTCCTTGGGAAACTTTAGACTTCATATATCTATCATGTTTATAAAAAGATCCTCCAAACTCACTAGCCCTTTAGGAATCTTGTATCCTTTCAGTTTGATGCATTCATCTTGATCCATCTATTCTTTAATACCCTCTTCATTTGATGACACACACTATCTAGGAAGATTGTCACTTCATTCAAAGTATAGCTGATCAAAGTTGTCTTTGATCTCCAAGAAAGAAATTAAATGCTAGTCATCATTAACAAATTGTTAATTATTTGCATCATCGGACACCTGCACCGGGTCTATGGATCAGCTCAATGGTGAATTTATCTGAGGGAAATCAAGGTGAGGAATCAACAAGGACCCTAAAACAACTAGAGAGTCAGCCCTAGTGTTCCTTTCCTTAGCACAACTTCAATTGAAAAAACATCAAGGAATTCAATGGAATCCCATACCAAATTCCTATAGTGCTTCAACCTTATGTTCTTTACGATAAAGGTATCTACCTTATTTTACAATTAGATCTGCATCTCCACGAGAAAGAGGGTTCTTCACTCCCATTTCCTTCACCATGCTCAACCTAAGATTAAGGTCCTCATACTCGGGAGTATTGTTGGTATTTTCAAATTGAAATTTGAAGGAGAAAGAATGAACCTTACCCCTAGGAGAAATGAGCACTACACCAGCTCCAGAACTAGCTGAGGAGTAGCTTCCATCAAACTCCAAAGTCCACACACCATTAGGATCAAGAAACACTTCCTTTGGATGACTTGTCTCATCTTGTGACATGATCATGTAGTTCCCATGCCCAATGTCTTCATATAGTATTTTTGCTTTAGGATCATTTGTATTTTGCATAGTATACTCTGCTTGTTTCTTAGGAAGTAGCTTCTTCATCTTCCCATTGATAGGGATCAAGGCATGTAACCAATCCATTTGGATCTCACCTCCAACATCTTTGCAAAAGTTCCTACTTAGCAGCATGCCATAGGAAGGAGGGATATTAGCAACCAATATGGTAGCCAAGACCTTATTCTCTGGTAAAGTAGAAAAAGCTACTTGTGCATCCTTGATTCTCCCAACCAAAGGAACTTCTCTACTTTCCATGGAATGACAAGAGCCATAAATGCAAGTTAGGGTTAGACCCAATACATGATCCACTTTTGTAGGAATTACATTATCAGATGCACGAGAATCAATGACACCATTCTTGAGATTGTGGCCAACTATGAGGAGAGTCACATAAAAGGGTTTGATCTTCTCATTGGGTGAAGTGACTGCAACCAAAAGGCTAAGTTGAGGTGGAGAAGAAGGAGTGGGAAAAATTCCTTTAGAAGAATGGGTTGGGGTTTTAGATTTAGAAATTACAAAGTTAACCATTTTGGCAAAATATTTAGGATGGGTTTGATAGAAATATACCTCGAAATATGAATCTTGGTCTTTTCAAGATGGTCTATAATGTCAAAAGATCTGGATGTGGATGGGGAATCATTACTAGGAGTAGGAGGAGCTTTTGATCTATCATCTTTATCATTTGTTGGACAAGAATTCTTAGAAATAGAAGTAGAGGAATGAGGACTAGAAGAGCTTACCTTTTGGGTGGAAGTAGTAGCAATAAGAGCTTCTCTTCTTGCAATCATCGAGATGGTGATGGGGTAATCCTTGGATATTTTTGTAGGTTACACCACTTTTCCTTTTATTGGTCTACTCTTGGGTCATAAATACAAAGCATATGCCTCACTATTCATCTCAGCCACTACATTATCATAGTCATTTTCATCATCCACACCTTCAATGGTGAGGAAATGAACTCGAGAACCACTAAGATCCTCCAGTTATTCATCATCTTCCTCTTATTATTCATCATAGATCCCATTTCCTTCCTCATCATCAGGCTCAAGAACCTCACAAGTAGAATTGACAGGCACCTTGAGGTGTGGACCTTCAATGGCCAACCTAGTTTGAGAAGAAGGCAAGCGATTCCTAGGGTGAAAGTTCTTTCTTAGAACATATTGATATGGAGCATGCTGAGCCAATTGTTTCTTGATGGAAATGAGGTCATTAGCCATATTTTACACCAACTAATCCACATTACCTCTAGGAGAAGGTGAAGAAGATGATTTGGATTTGAAAGAATCCCTTTTCAACTTGCTAGACATGATCAAGTCATCTTCCACACTAACATCCAATCTCCGATCAACATCCAAATTTGTAAGTTTTTCTATCCTCGGGCATAGCTTACTTTCAGTAATTGAGCATTCAAGAATAAATACTTCTGAATCTGATCAACAAGCCTAATATCTAGTGGAATCTTGTTAACCAACTTATTGAAATTGGCCACAAATTCTCTCATAGGCTCATGTGACTCCTTCTTGATTTGAGAAATCTGAGCTAGCAAAGCATGCACATCTTCAACAGGTTTGAAATGCTTCTCAAATTCAGTCCTCATAGTAGTCCAATTGATGATGGTCCCAACAGAAGATGGTAAAACCAATCTGCAGCATTGTCTTGCAAGGTTTCCACAAATATCCTCACAGAGACATCCTCATGTTCAACTCCAAGGACCCCACATACAACAATGAAGGTTGTAATGTGTTCATTAGGGTGTACTTTTCCATCACCTCTAAATTTGGGAAAATTCTTCATGTTACCCCTAGGTGACTTATGCAATGGTTGAGGAAGATCCAGAGGCCCAACTCTTTGTTCCCAAGGCCGAGGTGCTGCTATTATTGGAAAGATTGCTTGAAGTGGAACTAAGACACCAACAAGAATTAGGGCATGGAGATTAGGGCTAAGTTGTGCTTGAGGAATGCTACTACTAGAAGCTCTATCTTCAATAGGAAGTGTGATTGTGGAACGTGCTCTTCTATTTCTTCTTGTTTCAGGAAGTTGAAAACCTTGTTGATCTAAGAGCTGAAATTGGGGATCTTCAATTACAAGAGCCCTTCTACAATGAGTATATCTTAGAGTTGTCAGATCAAAGAAATGATCAAAATAGTTATTATTTTTACAAAGGAAATTTTTTAACATTTCCCTAGTAGAGTAATAAAAAGCTGTTTGGTTTCATATTTGCACTTGGAATGAAACCATAGTTAGGGGATACATAAGTCCCTCCTCTTTAATGGGAGAGGTTCCCTTATTGAAAGAAGGGTCAAAACCTATGTAAAAATACACAATATTTCATTCAATGGTGGTTTCCGATATATTGAAATGTGTTTTATGCCTCAAAAGTTTTCAATACATGAGGATAGAAGACTTGAAGAAAGGAGAGAGGCGAGAAGAAGACAATAGTTTCGAGGATTTGAGATGGTAGAGAAAACCCTTATATGTATTAAGCAAATGAGATATTATTGATCGAGATAAAACATTTAGTAGAACTCACACACAGATTCCACGTAGAAAAATAGGATGGGATCAAAGGCGCAAAGGAATAGGAAGGCATCACGCGTGGAGGTGCAGAGTCAAACTTTCGGGACTTAGCCGATTTTGTAGATCAAGTCTATTTTTAGAGGCTGGCATGTGGAACACACAAAGCGATGCCGAGACTTGCACACCATGCTTTGTCTATATTTTGAGGATCATATCGAAGAACTCTTGCATGGAAGTAATCCAGAATAGATTCATCACTCTAGTTAACTGTAAGTGATCTATAGATAGCATACTTGCATGTATGGCTATAATTGTAAACAACATGTGGCTATTATTAGCATGTGACCTATTTTTGGCATAGTTAGCGGTGAAGGGAAAGTTTCCCACCCTACATATATATATTAAATGAATCACCTAGTTGATATACCATGTTGAAGGGTTAGAGATTCATGAGTGCATGAGACTGGATAATTGTAACAGATCCATACACGCATGACTATTATTGTATCAAGCCTCTGTATTGTTTTCATGTTTAATATATGAAGAATATTGGCCAAACCAAAGTGTCTTATATGTGTTATCATTGCATGCTATTGATTTCTTGATGATTTATACTTAAATGCATGCCTTTATAGATCTAGTTTGGTATAACTATGTAATGATGGATTAGTTTCTAACTATATGTCCTTATCACTTCACCATGCTACCATCCTACTACAAAAACCCTAAAGAGGGACCTGGTACCTTGCGCGCTTTGGGTGAGTGCTCAACCTATGCTAAGTGATGTGTTGGGACCTCTTTTTAGTTTTTAGGATGGTTCACGATGAAGACATACTAGATAACTTTGGCAAGCATTGAAGAGTGGATTCATGATCTGGAGGAAGAATACACATGAAGGTTTAGCACTGGATCCATATTTAATGCACACACTTGGGTAGAGCATAATTTTTATGATAGTTTTTACGAAATCTTCTTTGCTATCTTTCCCATAGAATTATATGAGTGGTTGACTACATATGTGTCTAAGCGGAATTGGAGGTATCACACACTTGTTTGGACATAGGAGGAATTTCAAACACTATATGATGTTGACTTGATCTGGACTTGCATGGTAGATACCTGGTTTCATAGTGTTCTAAATAGCTATATTATGGAGTATTCAATTTCGAATTATTCAAGCCCAGAGGTAGCTGAGTTCCAGTTCTACAAAGTATCTTAGAGGGATGTATTTGTAAGGTATTCATTGGCGATCAAGATACTGATGGTAACATTGAACTTGGAAGATAAGCCCATGGCAAGTTAAAAATCTCCATGTGCGGGGGTAGGAATAGGATTGGTGAAAGATGGCTAGACCTAGTGGCAACATGGTAGAGGGAAGAGAGGTGGTGAAGTATGATGAGGTGTGCGAGAGGGAATTATGGAAGAAGCAAGAAGTTGTAGAATGGATGGCATTGTGGAGAGAGATGGCTTGTGAAGGATTTGAGGCTCATGAGGATGAAGAAGAGCTAGAGCATCAGGAACTCCCCCATCTAGGAAAGCATGACAGAGAACCCTCTTGACCTCACATGGAAGCATGCTAGTAGATATGACCTAGGCCACGGGTGTGCATCTAAGCCAACCTCATTGACCTAGCCCTTGCGCTTGGTTTTCCAGTATCTAGTACAATAGGTAAAAAAGTTTTCATTTAGGAAGTGAAAGAGTAGAAACAAGTCAGACAATAAGTACATCAATGGCAGCACAGATAGACAACTTCGTTATTCTTTGGGGGTACATTTTTAGGCTCATCATCTGCACAAAATATGAAGATGCAAAATGTGGGATTCACCTCTTAAAATGGGACTACTTCATAGACTATAGGGGTCCACTATAGTAACACTATTAGGACACTAGAGGAGTACATCTATAGGCCATATTCCAACTTCAAGAGGAGGATCGGGAGGTATGGGCAGTTCTAGTTACGGTGGTTGGCTGGTTTTAGAGGTAGAGGAAACAAAGAAGGTTCAAGGTTGGGTGGTCAAGGCCCACAAAACCCCATAACATTTATATGGAGATGTATCTTCGTCTCCCAGAGTATAGAGGTATCGAGGATGTTGTTGAACATATTCATATGTGTGAAATATTGTGGCGCACGAAAGGTATCATGGCTTCTGAGCGCAAGGAAATTAAATTTTCTACTATGTTACAGTGTGCATGCATAGCTGGTATAGGAAGTTTGATCCCAATCAAACTTGTATTGATTATGTAGCATTAAAATATTCTTTCTTAAAAGAGTTCCATATCCCAGAGTTTGAGTAGAAGAGTATAAGCACACTTAAGGATATAAAGCAAGGCACTACTGAAAGTGTATGTGAGTATGATGCCCATTTTAAAACACTTCTATCCAAACTCTCCTATGATATACATGCAAGTTAGCATGCACAATGGTTTGTTGGGGGATTGATTACTCCATTTTGAAGAGCACTGTCACATAAGACTTATACCGACCCACGCGAAGCATTAGAAGCAGCTCTATGCATTGAGGTAGTTGGGAGTATTGACACTGGAGTTAGTCCATTCTTGGAGGCTCAGATAGCAGCTATGGAGAAACAGTTAGAGAACTTATCAGCTAACTCAGCTCATGAGACACGCTCAGGAATTTTATGTACAAGTTATGGAGTGGAAGGCCACACCAATGATATTTTCACTCACAGATTTTTACGTTCACTGCTATTAGACTGTGAGATTTTCTATTTGAATCATGATGCTAGTCACTGCCCCTTACTACAATGCATGATCAGGAAGAATGTATCCTCTTTTTGTAAAATTTATAGGTCCACGACCCATGATACTGAAGATTATAGATTGATTAGCTAGATCCATGATGTCATTGATATTGGGGTGTGACAGGTGAGTGTGGTTGATAGTTCTAAAGGAAAGAATGAGCATCAGGATAGGGATTATAATCAAGCATGCTATGACAGGAATGATGGAAGATTTGAAGGAGGTCATGGAAGAGGATGAGGATATCAAGGTAGATATGGAGGATGAGGCCGAGGTGGGGAAGAGGTGAATTCCCTCAAGGAACTTGTTATACATGTGGCTCACCTGACCATTATAGGTGCGAATGCCCATAGAATATTTCCTGTTCATTTTGTGGAAAGGGGCATAGTTATGAAGAGTGTCCGGACTTGTATGAGCATCTCAGTAAGTAACACAAGCAAGAAAACAAAGGTGTAGGGATGGTTAGAATCTAGCACATGGTAGAGAATCAGTGGATGCCCAAGTTAACACCAGAACTCGAGGTAGTAATAGTCAAGATAACCACATGAGATGAGGCGGCACATGTGAAAGAGGTATTGCAACAAAGTCTGACAATCACTAGGGAGGAGGTTTTGCATGCTAGGTATCTAGATCCAACTCATCAAAAATAATTCTATCAGGAAACTATGGAGGTCCTTAGAAACCTTCAAGGTGAAATACAGTGTTTGAAAGAGCAGTCTCGGAAGTTGGAGCATAAGGATATAGAAAAGGCCCCATCTGATATTGATGACATCAGAGAGGTATGTAGAATGTTGTGCCAGGAGAATATTATTCCTTTATTAGGAAATTGGTTAAAGGGAATAATCCGCATGTGGGAACTGAGACTAGAAGATAAATACTTAATGCAAATCTCCCCCAATAGCATTGACTATGACAAGGAGATCACTTTGAATGCTGTTATGGATGGTTGGTTATTGAGCAATATTTTGATTGACACAGGTGTGGAAGTGAATGTACTTACATTAGATGCATGGGTACAAATGGGGAGACCTCCATTGAAGCCATCATCTAATTTATTGTTCATGGCAAATAGAACAATAGCTACTCCCATAGGAGTTTTGAAGGATGCATCTATCACTATACAAGGGGCCAAGTTCATAGGAGACTTCAAAGTGTTAGCACTTGCGGAAGTAGATAGCTTCCCAGCTTTACTTGGGCACCCTTGGTGTTATGCAAACAATGCTGATTTGAGGTTTAACAAGGGGTATATCAGCTTTGATAACAAGGAGGAAAGATTCATAATATCGTTGTGAGATGGGAAATCCATACCATATGTGGAACCTTTGAGTGAAGAGGACTTGAATCAGAATTTATATACGCGTTATTCGAGACCCATAGGTCAATGAGCCATCTAAGAAAGGAATCCTTCATTGGGTAGATTCTCAGTTAATTAGTGATACTACCAGTATTGCTTATGATAATTGGGCTCATGGTACTTATGAATTAGTGGGGTGTGAAGTTAAAAGCATGGTTACTTGCAAAAGGGTTTTCACTGTCTTATGTATAGGTTGCTCAAGTACCTCGATATCTTTGGATCCAAAGATGCATTTGGATCCTTGCAAGCCATGGAGGCAAACTAGGCTGACAGATTAAAAGACAAGATATGTTGTCATATACTTTACGTAGGACAACAGCGCATTGCTGTGGGTGGTTCACAGGGATAATCTCTTGGAATGGGGAGAGATTGGGACCGCCTTATCAACTAGGTTTTCAAGAAGTAATGCACCTACAAAGATTTTCCCTTATCATGGTGATCAACCTATTCAGCATCATATCCAGCAATGTGAGAGACTCTAGATAGTAGGACAGGAAGCATTACGCCCTCACTTTGGGTGCATCGGTTTTATTCTACTCTACAAGGTTGCGCACATGCTTGGTATGTATATGTTGAATTACATTACGACACTAGAAATTGGTAGAATTTGACTGCAGGGATGATCCAAACTTTTGAATTCTTCTCATCTACACCACCAGTGAACAAGGATTTAAGCTTTATCAAGCGCTTAACCATGGGAGACAGTGGGAAAGAGGAAGAACTTATTCAGAATTATTTGGTGAGATAAAGACAAGGGTGCATTTTGAGGAAGAATTAGATGATACCATACTACTTGAGCACACTTCTCTGGAAAAAGACAAGGGGAAGTTGGTTTACATAATTGATGATGAGGAAGTTGAGCACTTGGAAGTTGATCATTCACATGGAGAATGTGAGGTGTTAGATAGTGTGGATGTAGATACATGCACATATCATGAGCCTATGAAGACAACAAAGGTAAATATTGGCATGGAAGCTGAACCTAAGGAAGTGATAATTGGGGATTACTAGTCAGAGTCAAAAGTGGCAAAGATCATAGAGTTACTTGAGACTATGAGGACTTATTCCCAAGAGGATACCATGAACTTAAAGGTGTGCATAAATCACTTGGAGAAATGAAGATAAAGCTTAAGGAAGGTGTGCACCCTGTTAGGAAGAGACCTTATCGAATGAATCCCAATTTGTGTGAGAAAGTAAAGGAGGAAATTGACAAGATGTTGAAATCTGGGATCATTCGACCATTAGATGAGTCAGAATGGGTCAGTCCTATGGTGATAAGTATCAAAAAGGATGGTAGGATTTGAATTTGTGTTGATTATAGAGATTTGAATGCAACATGTGTTATAGATCCTTTTCCTATGCCATTCACAGAGGAAATATTAGGAGTGGTTGGGCGCGAGATATATTCATTTATAGATGGGTTCTCAAGGTATCATCAGGTTAGGATTTCCCCAGAAGATCAAGAAAAGACCACATTCACTACTGAATGGGGAAGCTTTGCCTATATTGTGATGCCCTTTGGATTGAAGAATGCACCTGTTGTATTCTCAAGGATAGTGGTGCAAGCATTCAAGGATTTTATTCACAACTTCTTACAGGTCTATCTTGATGATTGGACTATTTATGGGCTAATTAAGGATCATTGTGACAATCTACGCTTAATGTTTGAAATATGTAGATAGTTGAGTATCTTGTTGAATATCAAGAAGTGCATATTTGCTACTCCCTTTGGCATAATTTTAGGACACATAATCTGCAAGGAAGGGTTGTTGGTTGATCTAGCTAAAGTTGCGGTCATTTTAGGCTTGAAATCACCCGCCAGTTAGAGTGAGGTGCATGGATTTTTGGGTCATACAGGGTATTATAGGAAGTTTATAAAAGGGTATGCCAAAGTTGTCACACCCTTGGAAGAATTACTCAAGGGGAAAGGTACATTCTATTGGGGGATTTGCAGCAAAGACGCGTTTGAGATACTAAAGAAGAAACTTACTACCATGCCTATCTTGCACTTTCCTTCATGGGATAAACCTTTTCATGTTCACGTGGACACCTCTAGCATGGCCATTGGTGTTGTCTTAGCTCAACCTAGAGAAGGTATAGTTGATCATCCCATTTGTTTTGCTAGTAGGAAGTTGACCCCTGCAGAACAGAATTATACCACTACAGAGTGCGAGGCTTTGTCCATGATATATGCCTTGCACAAATTTCGATAGTATCTATTGGCCACACCTTTTGTGTTTTATACAGATCATATGGCATTGAATTATTTTGTGAACAAGCCCATCTTATAGGGGCACATATGTAGATGGATACTCTTATTTCAAGAGTTTGAATTTACAGTTGTGGTAAAACCAGGGAAAATTAATTTGGAATCTGGATCACTTATCTAGAGTTCAATCAAGTGAAGAAGCACAAACAATAGAAGAGACCATGCCTGATGCACAGTTGTATAGGTTACAATGTGCACCAACAGAAATTAGAGGACATTGTTATCTTCCTAAGGATGGGGATGGCACCAGAAGGCATGAGGTCCTTGGAGAAAAAGTAACTTGCTATACGTGCGGCACCATTCATGTTAATCAGTGGTGACTTATACAAGTTAGGCTAGAGATGAGGTGTTACACCATTGTGTATTAGAGCATGAATGAAAGGATATAATGGAGGAAGCCCATGGTGGTATTACAGGTGGCCACTATGTAGGTGATGCTACAACATGAAAGATCCTACTTGTTGGTTTGTGGTGGGAAACGTTGTATAAGGATTGTAAGGAGTATTGTAAGGCATGTGACCATTTTCAGCATCTAGGTCAACTAGGATAGAGGGATGAGATGCCTTTACGACTAATTACAAGTGTAAAACCCTTTGAGAAATGGGCAATAGACTTTGTAGGGCCTATTTCACTAGCTGCGCATAGGACTGGATCACGCTATATCATTACTTGTATAGATTATCTTACGAGATGGGAAGAAGCAACACCTACGAAGGACTGTACAGTGGCTACAACAACAAGGTTCTTATGGGAAAATGTTCTTACCAGGTATGGCTGTCCTTTAAGTTTAACCAAGTGATAGGGGCACCCATTTTTAAATGAGACAATCCAAATTTTATTAGATAAGTTTATGGTTGCCCACCACAAGACTACACCCTATCACCCTCAGGAAAATGGAACTGTTGAGGCTTTCAACAATATTTTGAGCCACACATTGACCAATATTTTTGATGTGGGATGAAAATATTGGGATGACAAAGTATTTGTTGTTCTTTGGGCCTACCGAACAACATATAAGAGATTGAACAAAGCCACACCTTTTCAGTTGGTGTTTGGCATGGAAGCTATTCTTCCTATAGAATTTATGTTACCTTCTTTGTGCATTGTACGCTGGAGGTCTAGCTGATGAGAAAGATTTGGAAGAATAGATTGAGAACATGGTTCAACTGGATGAGACCACAGGCCATAACACGATGGAGTCAGAAATAGGAGAAAGCGCACCAAGAAAGCATGGCATGATAGGCATATCAGGGATAAGAAACTTGCGGTCGACAAATGGTACTTCTGTATGACTCTAAGTTTTTGTGCCATCCAGGGAAGCTCAAGGTGCATTGGTTGGGGCCATATGTTATAACTCACATACTTGAGTTAGGTGCTTGCCAGTTAGAAGCAATTGATAGAACACGGCTGCCCAATTACTTTAACGGGAGTAGGTTGAAGCCCTACTATAAATAAGTCTTCTTGGTGTTTGTAATAAGGCAGTGTTGCCAGATAGATTAGGTTTCCCTTTCTGCATTTCCTTAATGTGTTTCTTTCATCATCGCTATGCTTTGTCAATTTAGTTCTTGTTTTTGTGTAATAAGCGCACTTGTGCACATGAAGCTAACTACAATATGAAGCATGTTGATGCGTAGAGGACTGCACATACTTTTAGTATGGGGTGGATTATTGGTGACTCCAGGTATAATGATGTGAAGATTGGATGGTATAATCTTTGTGGATGTTGAGGAAGTAAGTGCTAAAGGTGATTTACGAAGGATTGTTTCTCAAAAGTAACTAAGGATGGATATGAATGAAGGAAAAGTATAACATGAGGTAAGTGGCAGCCATGATAACTACCAGGAGAAGGTGCAGTGATGAGGTACTTGGGCGCTAGAGCACACACTGAAGAGAAGTCTGTGACCAGAAGGTAGGAAGGTGCGCTAGAAGGTTATAGCTATGGCACGAAGATGTACCATGTGGAAATGAAAAAATTGAGCAATAAATGAGAAATATTTGGTAGGTGGAGGAGTAATTAATGCATCAAAAATTGAAAATCTATATAAGGATGGGATGCGAATTCATTTCTACCCTTGCAACTATGAGAATTCGATGAAGAGCTAAGTGTGAAGAGTTGAGTAAGTGATTCAAGGTGCGAAGAGGGTGAAACCAGGCATGAAAGGTAGATCTGTGTATTGGAGAAGCTTGTATCCCCATAGGAGAAGGGTTTGAATGAAGCAGATTATTGACAGAAGAGCTAGGGCACATGATTTCATGATTAAAATTTAGGCGCGATTGAATTGGGTTAGGGTTTGAAGTAAACCATTAAAGAGTTACAGAAGAAGGTGTAGAAACACAACACAAAGGGAAGAATGGCTCCAAAGAAGGAAGCAACAATAGCAAAAGGAAAGAAGAAGGTAGTAGTGGAAGAGGAGGAAGAGATGACTCCTGAGAGCAATTTTTCAGAGATACGGTATCACGAAGAAGTAATTGTGGGCTGTGAAGATTCCCACAAGAAAGAGAAAAATAAGTGAGTACAACCACCTAACCAAGGATAATCAGAAGAAGATGGATAATTTACTTAACTCCCAAACAAACAGGTGAACTGGTGATGGGATGTCGATATATGATGATGCAGGGGAGAAGTTACTGAAAAGGATTGGTGTTTACCAATTATATGAGCTCCCATACTTTGGGAAATATGCACCATTATACAGGTGGTTGATGAGCCAAGTCCATGAGGACTTCTTCTATTTTGTAGGGTGAAGGGTAAGACTAACACCCATTTTAATTACCACAGTAACATGTTTAAAGGCGATGGGTGAGGACATAAAAAATGACCTAACTGATAAGGTTTCCATATTGGAAACACAAAAAGTCATTGGGATACCAGAAAGGACCACGCGGAATGGACATAGACAAATTACATGATTGTCTGGTAGTAAAAGCAGCAACGCACCTGGTTATAAAATTGAATGACCAAGATCATTGGTCACAAGTAAACTCAATGTGGCTGCATGTGGCAAAGTGCATGTCAGAAGGGGTTATTTACAACATTGCCGGCTTTATTACAGAACAAATAGTAGAGGAAGCATGCATAGGAAGTAAGATAAGTTTTGGTTTTGTCTTACTTTCTTTAGTATTCATGGAGATTGGAGTACTGGATGGCCCAAAAGAAAATATATGGGAATACCCCATGAATAACAAGTCTCCAACTAAAAGATTCAACAAGTATCTATGCAGAGGGGTGTAGTGCCCACTTCCCTTTGACACTATTTAGATTATGATCTTGCTACTATTGATCTCATTTTTGACATTATTATGTTTTGATTTAGTATGACGTGTATATGATAGGTCATGGATTATTATGGACCTTGATTAAATTATATGCTTGATGATTATTGGAGACAGTATTATCTATGGATGATGATATCTTGCTTGATATGGACAAAGTTATTGATGTTGATTTTAGACATGTGACATTTGATATTATGAGTAACTCTAGTATAGAGATTCATCAGATGATGATATAGTGGCAAAATTGAATTTAAAATGATAATGTTGAATTCTTGATATTGTTGTGATTTGGATTTGATATTTATATGTTGCTTATATCATTTTAGATGTTCTGATATGGCCACGAGGCTGAAGGAGGTATTGTCATTTTGCAGGTTAAAATATCACAACAATGTCATGGGGACTGGAGACTAACCATATTGGAATTCCATGTGAAATCAACAAGGTCACCATGGCAATTGTGTTATGAGTTGTGTGTGTGTGTGTTATGTTAGGATTTCCCATGGGGGGGATTTCCATTATATGTGACCATGGGATATATGTGTTTTAATTATGTGTTCCTTTTTATTATTGTTGTATGTATTTTTATTTGTAATGTGTCTTTTTATTTAATTTAAATGTGATAGTTTTAATGTGAGAGTCACATAGTTAAACTTTATTTAAATTTAATTGGGACATGGAATGTAATTAATAAAGTTGTTGAGTATAAATAATAATGTTGGAAGAGTGTGTAAGTTAATTTGTAAGGATGTGTAAGAAATATGTAAGAGTATGTAAGGCTGATTTTGGAAGGTCAAACACTCCATCTTTTTGAAATTGAATTTGACCTTGGATGCCAAATTTGGAGGCTTGTGGGACAAGTTAAAATTTTCCCACACCTTTTAAAATAATCCACCAGCCATGCCTATGGTTTGGAGGGTAAATATATGCATTTATAATGAATTTTGAAATAACATTTGTAAGTTTTAATTGCACTTCCCTTACATATTTTTAATGCAGTCCTTTTTGGTGTATGGGTTGAATTGGAGTATGTAAGTGATTTTTTCATGTTTAATTTATTGTGATTTTTTTATTGATGTTGATTTCCTCTTGGGGATGAGGAAAAATGATGTGGCATCTCACTTGGATCCACATCATCCCCTCTCTTTCCCTTCATATAAAAGTAAAGCCTCTTCTTCCTCATTTGGAGGTTGTTGAAACTTTGCTTCTTCCTCTTGGGTCGAATTTTTTTGATGTTTTGGAGCTTGGAATTCCTTGTGCTTGTTTAAAATTTGCTATCTTGGGACTGTTTTGGACTGCACTTTGATATTGTGGAAATCTTTTGAGCTTGGAACAAACTTTGGTATGGAGAGGTAGGATCTGGAGCTGTATTTTAAATGTGTTCCCTTCTCTTGCATGCATTTTTGAATGGTGTTTGTGTTTGCATTCTTGGCTGGTTAGGTAGAATGCTTAGGGCATGGTGTCGAAGAAGGCTATGGGGATTTCATATGGGTGGAATAAGGGATTGCCAATGGCACTGTTTTATTAAGGAGGGAGTTTTGGTTTGGGATCCACCTTGGAAAAGAAACTGCTTGCATTTATTACTATGGGGGCATAAGGGATAACCTTGGGGGCATATGGAGGGGTTGGGAGATATAAGGTTTATGGGGTTGATATGATTATTGGCGGTATGCATTTTGGTGGATGCCCAATTCTAAATTGGGAGGCATAAGGAGTTCCCCATAGTCCTTGCTCTTGTTGGCTTGCTTGATCAAGCCTATGTGTTGTATAAATTGTTTCAAATGTAGTTGGGAACTGTTGTCTTATCTTGTACTGTGCATTTTGTTGATTATATGCAATGTGAATGTTACTTGTATGTGATAGAAGTCTTGTTGCCATGTGTTGATTTTCATGCTCCATTTTAATATGGTTGGGGCTCAGGGGCCAATGGGGAAAGATGGCTTCTCTTTTCCCATTGGATGTCTTGGTTGGGTGGAGAGAATTGCCTTTCCCCTTCCTTGTTGTGATCAGAGTTGCAAAGAAGAAGAAACAGGCATGTTGTTATTTGGAGAAGAAATTACAGTTTGACAGTCTTATCCCTTTGGAGCAAATTCAATGTAACCTTTCCCACTTCAAGTGGATGAGTGTATAAATGTTGTAATATGAAGTTATTGTATTGATATTGTTTGATTCTAGTTCTTCCGATTCTTTCATTACACCATCTTTAGTAGAGCGATGCAGCTGGTGGTAGTTAGGTAGGGTCTTATTTGGGATGTTGAGATGGCTTCGGGGTCAAGATCTTTGTGGACTCCCTAGTTAAGGAGTGTGTTGTGGATTTGGGACTGTTCACCACCACCTTAGATCTTTGTATTCTTCCTTTGGGCACGTATGGAGTCATTTTCGGTATGGATTGGCTATCTACACATAGGGCTAAGATGGATTGTTATCATAAGACTATATCTTGTGTGGATGATTTAGGAGTAGATTCGGTGATTACAGGGGTCAGGAGAACCATTTCTATTGACACCATTTCCACTATGCAACTTAAGCGATGTGTGCGATGGGGTTGTCAGATGTATGTTGTTATAGTTAGTGATAGGTTAGAGGATGGGTCTAGTGGACCATCGCTAGATGATCATCCCATCTTGAGAGAGTTTTCTGATGTATTTCCAAGGGAGCTATTGGGGATTCCACCCCCACGTGAGATTGATTTCCATATTGACCTAGTTCTTGGAGCAGAGCCTATCTCATAGGCACCTTATCGGATGACCACCCCGAGCAGCTGTGAGCTCAAATTACAACTTGAGGGCCTTACGGAGAAAGGCCTTATCTGTCCTAGTGTATCCCCTTGGGGTACACTTTGGTGATTTTGTGAAGAATAAGGATGGATCATTTTGGTTGTGTATTGATTACCGCTAGTTGAACAAAGTGACGATCAAGAATCATTAACCTCTTCCTCGTATTGATGACTTGTATGATCGGATGAAGGAGCCGCAATGTTCTCTAAGATTGATCACAAGTTAGGCTACCATCGATTGAGGATTTTGGAGGTAGACATTCATAAGACCACCTTCCGCATGAGATATGGGCACTATGAGTTCACGGTGGTGCCTTTTGGTATAACGAATGCCCCTGCAGTGTTTATGAGTTTGATTTATGGAGTATTAAGAACCTTTTTAGATTACTTCGTGCTCATCTTCCTTGATGAAATTTTTATATACTCACGTACATGTGAGGAGCACGAGGGGCACCTTCGGACGAGCCTTCTTCAGTGTCTTCGTGAGCAGCAGCTTTATGAGAACTTGGAGAAGTGTGCTTTCTTCTAGATAGAGGTGCATTATTTGGGACATGTTATTTCCAAGGAATGTATCGTATTTGATCCTTCCAAAATTAGAGCCATTATGGATTGGCCAGCACCCACTACGTGACCGAGGTGTACAACTTCATGGGTTTAGTAGGGTACTACCAGAGATTTGTTCAGTACTTCTCTCGGATTGCACACCCTATCACTTCCCTTCAGAGGAAAGGGAAGAAGTTTGTTTAGACAGAAAGATGCAAGCAAGCCTTCAGGAAACTGAAGGAGTGCCTCACTACAACACCCATTCTTGCAGTGTCGGATCCACAGGGTGAATTCTTTGTTTTCATAGATGCTTCTTTAGCAGGGCTTGGAGGTGTGTTGATGTAGGATGGCAGGGTTGTAGCTTTTGAGTCTTGCAAACTCAAGGATCACGAGCTTAATTATCCTACCCATGATCTTGAGCTTGCGGTAGTTGTGCATGATTTGGTTAGATGGAGACATTTTCTCCTTGGACGGAGATTCACACTTAGGATAGATCACTTGAGTCTTCGCCACCTCTTCACGCAACCCAATCTAAATGCTCATCAATGACATTGGATGGAGTTGCTTTGTGAGTATGACATGGAGATAGAGCATGTGAAGGGGAAGGAGAATGTGGTAGTAGATGCTCTCAGTAGATGGAGACATGTGGCTATGGCCACTATAGTGAGCACAAATTTGTGGAGTAGGATTCTTCAACAGCTTCCTCTTGACAACTTCTACATGACAAAGACGAGAAGAGATAGAGTCACAAAGACCCCTTGAGGGGAAGTTTGATGGTTTCACCTTAGAGGTAGATGGTCTTCTTAGGAATAGAGGTAGGATATATGTTCCCAGAGATGGAGGCTTGAGGTAGGACATCTTGGTAGAGGCACATCGTACACCCTATTCAGCCCATGCGGAGTGAAGAAGATGCACGCCACTTTGTGATAGTTGTATCGGTGGAGAGGACTTCGTCGAGACGTGGCCCGATTTGTGTCATGGTGTTTAGAGTTCTAGAAGGTTAAGGTGAGCATCATCATCCAAAAATCCTTCTTTATCCTCATGCCATACTAGAATGGAAGTGGGATACCATTTCCATGGATTTCATTGTTGGACTACCTATGTCGAGATATCACCACGATGCCATTAAGGTCACGGATGATAAATTGACAAAAGTGGCTCACTTTTCTCGGTAAAGACCACTTATACAGCTATAGTAGTGGCACAGTATATTTGGATGAGATTTTCAGGCTATATAGGATTCCATAGAAGATCATTTGTGACCGTGATCCTTTGTACACTTCACATTTCGGACTACTATGCGGTATGTCCTCGGAACAAGGATTAATTTTAGCACATAATATCATCCCGAGAAAGATGGATAGACCGAGTGAGTAAATTAGATTTTAGAGGATATGCTCGGGATGTATGTCATGGATCAGCAATTTAAGTGGGAGGAGTACTGTACTTAGTGAAGTTTGCCTACAATAATAGTTTCCAGAGTTCTATAGGCATGGATCCTTTTCGGGCATTATATGGTAGAGAGTGCGGGACACCCCGTAGATGGGATAGGTTGGAGGATAGAGTATCTCTTGGAACATCTCTTTTGTAGGACATGGAGTAGCAGGTAGTGTTGATTAGGTAGAGATTGCGGGAGGCACGGGATAGGAAGAATAAGTATGCGAGATCAGCATAGGATTGATCGTAGCTTTGATGTTGGCATGAAGGTGTTCCTTAGAGTTAGGCTACACAAGAGCCCTATCTGCTATGGAATAGGTTCTGAGCTATCTCCTAGATTCGTTGGTCCTTTTGAGATTTTGGAGTGTATCAGACCTTTGGCCTACCATCTAGCATTGTCACCATGACTTGTCTTGCGTACATGATGTGTTTCATGTTTTGTCCTTAGGAGCTACATTGCATATCCTTCTCATGTGTTGGACTAAACATCATTGCTGTGTAGGATTAGGGGTAGGTGACAGTGAATCCCATCTCAGTATCATAGATCGCAGGACCACAGGCCTTCGAGGTAGAGAGATTGATGTGCACGGGTGCATTGGGACAGATATGATGAGGCTGCAGCTACTTGGGAGGATGCCATAGTATTACAGTGTAGTTTCCACATTTATTCCAGTGACTTCCAGGAGGAAGTCGAGTCTAAGGGGAGGGGGATGTAGTTCCCACTTCCCTTTGACACTGTTTAGATATTGATCTTGCTACTGTTGATCTCATTTTGGACATTATTATGTTTTAATTTAGTATGATGTGTATATGATAGATCATGGATTATTATGGACCTTGATTCAGTTATATGCTTGATGATTATTGGAGACATTATTATCTATGGATGATGATATACTACTTGATATGGACAAAGTTCTTGATATTGATTTTAGACATGTGATATTTGATATTATGAGTAGCTCTAGTATAGAGATTTATCGATGATGATATAGTGGCAAAATTGAATTTAAAATGATAATGTTGAATTCTTGATATTGTTGTGATTTGGATTTGATATTTATATATTTCTTATATCATTTTCGATGTTTTGATATGGCCATGAGGCCAAAGGAGGTATTGTCAATTTGTAGGTTAAAATATCACAACAATTTCGGGGGACTGGAGACTAAGCATATAGGAATTCCGTGTGAAATCAACAAGGTCACCATGGCAACTATGTTATGAGTTGTGCGTGTGTGTTTTATGTTAGGATTTCCCATGGGGGATTTCCATTATATGTGACCATGGGATATATGTGTTTTAATTATGTGTTCCTTTTTATTATTGTTGTATGTATTTTTATTTGTAATGTGTTTTTTTATTTAATTTAAATGTGATAGTTTTAATGCGAGAGTCACATAGTTACACTTTATTTAAAGTTATTGGGACATGGAATGTAATTAATAAAGTTGTTGAGTATAAATAATAATGTTGGAAGAGTGTGTAAGTTAATTTGTAAGAATGTGTAAGAAATATGTAAGAGTATGTAAGGCTGATTTTGGAAGGTCAAACATTCCATCTTTTTTGAAATTCGAATTTGACCTTGGAGGCCAAATCTGGAGGCTTGTGGGACAAGTTAAACTTGTTCCACACCTCTTGAAATAATCCACCAACTATGCCTATGGTTTGGAGGGTAAATATAGGAATTTATAATGCATTTTGAAATAACATTTGTAAGTTTTAATTGCACTTCCCTTACATATTTTTAATGCAGTCCTTTTTGGAGTATGGGTTGAATTGGAGTATGTAAGTGATTTTGTCATGTTTAATTTATTTTGATTTGTTTGTTGATGTTGATTTCCTCTTTGGGATGAGGAAAAATGATGTGGCATCCCACTTGGATCCACATCATCCCCTCTCTTTCCCTTCCTATAGGAAAAGAGATCAATTGTAAAAGTGTTATTGAATTTTGAATAAAGGATTGAAGTAGTTTTCAAATTGTATTGTATGCTGGAATTGAATTGTTGTCAAGAAGATTGAGATTTCTGTGTTGGAAGAAAATACGTATGAGAAAGCTAAACTATATTGTTCTCATTTGAATTGTGCATTCGAATTGAAATCTGAATTGTAATTTAATTTAGAATTGAATGGTTGTCTTAATCAATCAAATGTATTTGAATAAGCTTAGGAATCACATGCACATCCAAATTACCAAAAATTGATGAACAAATTTAAAAGAAACAGTTCACTGTTTTAAAACTCAAATCTGGCAATGCACATTTAATAAAAATGAGCAGTTCAACTTTATACTCAACAATAAATTATGAAACTTGAAATTTACACTTAGGAAGACTTGAGGAATCCAAATTCACTAAAACAGTCAAGAATGAATCTCTAAAACTTAAGAAATTTCAAATCGGAGCTGGCATGGTCGTTTTCCCGTCAACTGTTGGAAAAATGCAAACTTGCATAAATGAACAAATTGACTTTACTAAAACACTCTAAACCCTCCCTAGAATGATCCTCCATGTCTTTTTGACATGTTGAGTGAAGGGGGAGTTCTAATTTTATCAAATTTTCAAGTTGGAAAATTGTCAGTTTCAAATTTTAAACCCTGCAGATCGATTTCTCAAAATTGAACCCCAAAACTTCATAAAAATCTTAAATTAATGATTTTTCTATAAAGAGGACTCTGAGAGCTTTCCGAAAAGTCCTTGTTTGCCCAAAATGGAGTTTCCTATCAAAAGTTATGGCCATTTGAAGTTTTTACTTCAAAATGGCCATCCAAAAATAAATCTAACTATATTAAAATTAAAATTTAACCTTTGGAAAAATTTCCCCAAAAATTCCATGGCCCCACAACACTCTCAGCCAATTAGGTGTCGCCACATGGCACTTGCGAGGGGTGAATCTTATTGAAAACTTAACTTTTGAAAATTTGCCTTTGGAAAAATTTTCCAATTTTATCCGCAACTCTAAGGCCCCACAACCAATCACATGTTGACACGTGGCTTGGCGGATGCGCGAATGAAATTTTGAAACTTTAACTTTTTTTTCACCTTTTGAAAAAAATTCATATTTTTATTTGCTTCCCCATAACCCTGTAACCAATGGGGTGATGACACGTGTCCTAACGAACACATGGACCGCACAAGTCATTTTGACCTTTATACACTTTTGGCTTAAAATTTTAAATCGCTCTACTGCTTCATAGGTCCGCACCCAATCCAAAGATGCCACATGGATTTCTACGCAAATTCAGATCCAAATTCTCCTTCGAAAATTAGGTTGTTTTAAACCTTGGGAAAAATTCCAAATTTTTCCCTACAGCCCGCCAACCCGGTCCAATCACGTGCTGACACATGGCGAATTGGACATCAGCGGGAGAGCAGAGATCTTCTCCCCTTTGATATTTTAAACCATAAAATCTCAAATTTCCCTTTTTTCCACTGCTCCACCTTTCCCCGTGCTAATCGAGAGGCACCACTTTTCCTCCCAATTGGACCCATGGGCACACGGAAGAGTTTTGTGCTTTTGCACTCAAAGAGGGAAAAATTGTCACCCTAAGCCCGCGGATTCCCCAAGGGAAAATTTCTCCCCAAAACTCCGTTGGGCCATAACTTGAGTTTTATTGGGAGTTAGGAGTACTTTATATGGTTGGAAAGGTGAAGAAATTTCCTATCCAATGAGTATGATTTAGGAAAGTTTTGATGACTCTAAGTGGGTGAAAAATAGAGTTGAACCCTGTAAGCTTGCTAGGACAGAGATGAGAGGGATTTCTCTCTCCTAACCCAAGTGATGAATTTAACTTCTTGTTTGATCTTGTAACACTCTTTTCCAACAGACCTTAAAAAAGAAAATTATTCTATAATTTTCCTAGCCAAACTTAGTTGTTTCTTGGTCTCTAGTGGTAGTTTGAAGCGAGCACCACAAGGGGTCTATGACATACAGGGTAAAGGAGAGAGAATAGATGTGGTATGATAGGCTCTGCATGGCTTTTGAATAGGAGTGGCACGTACCAAAGGAGTTTCCCTCATTATTGTTGAAGCAGGCTCAGTTTTATATTTACTAGCACTTTTGTATTGTGCATTTTCCGATGGTGGATGGATCATGGAGCCCCTGGTGCAAACTACCATACGCATTCACAACATTGTATTTTCAAGCTTTTATTCATCGGTTCATTGATACAAGGAGGTTAGTATTTAATGCAGACAAGGTGGGTTGAAAATACCACACCTTGTGAAAGAAGTATGGATATCCAGGGAAGAATGCTTACAATGAGAGTATTATCTCGGAGATTTCGAGTATAAAACTAGAAACACTTGTTGTTGGGGATATCGGGGCCACCCTCATATATCTCCAACTTGAACTAAAGATGGAAATTAATAAGTATTTAGAGAACAAGTTCACGCTCCCAGGACCACCAAAGGGAAAGCATACTATGGAAAATATCTCGGAACCTAGGCATTCTAAACCCATGCAGGATGATGAGGAAGAGGAAAAAGAGCATGAGGATAGCGGTGGTTTGGTGCACAGGAGGAAGAAACCATCTGGCGGATAGGAGGAGGAGCACATGATGGATTCACAAGGAGAATAAAATATTAAGGTAGCGTAGGGTGACCAAAGGTTCAGAAAGGTGTTCAAGTGCACAAGGTCGCAAGGAGAAGCCCAATAGACAACAAGGAAGTCACCGTGACTCTCACCGGTAAAGGAACCTGAGGAGAAGAAGAGAAGAAGAAAGCTCAAGCTAGATGAAGAAGTGGAAGAGTCTGAGGAGAAAGCACTTCCATCTCCAATCCATCATAGGGCGAAGAGGAGCCTCAGAATGAGGAGGAGGAAAAACTGAATGGAGAGGAAGAAAGGGAGCAATCAGAAGCTACACAAGGCAAGGATGAGGATACAACCAATATTCCTAACCTTGATGCCACCATTCCAAAAGGGCCAAGGTCCCGTCGGACAAGTGAGGACATAAGGGTACAAATAATGGGGTATGTAGAGGACCAGGAGATGATTGTTTGCACTCGGTTCCAGAGCACCGTCATGTAAAAAGATTTATTCAGATGGGTGCTTATGGATGAGAACAAGGTGACATTATGAACATGAAAGAAACTTTCATGGTCGATGCATACGCATATGGATGAACCGGATTTTGATGTCTGTGAAGAATCATGTGCGTCTAGACAGTTGAAGAAGACACCAGAATTTTGGCACATGACAATTAAACCAACTGTTATGATGGATGAGTAGGTAAGCAATGCCTTGGTGAAAGTATCTACTGAGGTAGCTAGAAGAAACATTGACAAATATGCTATAATTAAAGTGCTGATGAGAGGATATAAAAGCAAAGGATGTGGAAATAGCATGTTTAGTACAGGAGAGGGATCTGAGAAAAATGAAATATGAGACTTTTGTTAGTATGGCGGAGGAAATTGGAGATGATATACTAAAGGTACACCTGCATTTGGAATCACAGGTACCAAAAGAATTTCCTTCTGTGATGCACTACATAAGAACAATGATAAAATTAGTATTGGAGGATGAAAAGGTGCGTATACCAGAGCAGCCCAAGGACCCAGTAGAAGAGGCTAGAAAAAGCACAGGCTGTAGTAGCAAGGAAGATTGCTACATATGAGGGCCTACTACAAGCACTCGAGAGGAGATGAAGAAAGCCGATCATGCCTTAATGATATGCACAGCTCCAGATGTGCTAATAAGGGTAAAAACACTGGCAGAAGACAATGAGGTGCAAAAGGCCATGAAGGATGACACACTAGGCCATGCTGAATGACTAACTATGGTAAAGTAGAAGCACGAGGCATTGGCCGTGGCACAGGCACCGCATAAAGAGAGGTTAGATGAACTTGGAAAACTCATTGCTCAGAAGATGGATGTGTTAGAAGGGATGCATACATCTATGTCAAGCATAATGCTTGTAATACAGAATGAGCAAGGAAAACTAACTCAGGATGAGCTGGAATCTATCATTGTGGATGTTCCAGAGAAAGCAAAAAAGGTATTAATGGAGTGGGAGAACTTAGAAGTAGACATAAAGGAGGAGTATCTAGAGATGATACTTCAGAAAGAAACGGAGGAGCTTGAATCCTGAATAATTCTTTGATTCTTTAATTCTTTTCTATTCTTTGTGTAAGATTCATTCAAAGATTCTGTATTTCAACTATTCTTTACTCAGTTGTGGACATCACCATTATCGAGGTGATAATGAGATTAGTGTGGGGTAATGTTGATCGATAAAACACTTAGCAGAACTCACACACAGAGTCCACGTGGAAAAAAAGGATGGGATCGAAGGCACGAAGGAATAGGAAGGCGCCACTCACAAAGGTACAAATTCAAACTTTCGGGACTTAGACAATTTTGTAGATCAAGTCTATTTTCAGAGGCTAGCGTGCGGAACACACAAAGTGATGCCGAGACTTGCATGCCACGCTTTGTCTATATTTCGAGGATCATATCGAAGAACTCTTACATGGAAGTAATCCAAGAATATATTCATCACTCTAGTTAACTGTAAGTGATCTATAAATAGCATACTTGCATGTATGGCTATAATTATAAACGACACGTGGCTATTATTAGCGTGCAACCTATTTTTGGCATAGTTAGCGGTGAAGGGAAAGTTCCCCACCCTATATATATTAGATGAATCACCTAGTTGATATACCGTGTTGAAGGGTTAGAGATTCATGAGTGCATGAGACTGGATAATTGTAACAGATCCATGCGCGCATGACTATTATTGTATCAAGCCTCTATATTATTTTCATGTTTAATATATGAATAATATTAGCCAAACCAAAGTGTCTTATATGTGTTATCATTGCATGCTATTGATTTCTTGATGATTTATACTTAAATGCATGCCTTTATAGATCTGGTTCGGTATAACTGTGTAATGATGGATTAGTTTCTAACTATATGTCCTTATCGCTTCACCATGCTACCATCCTACTACAACAACCCTAAAGAGGGACCTGGTACCTTGGCATGCTTTGGGTGAGTGCTCAGCCTATGCTGAGTGATGTGCCAACATGACTAGGTGTTATTTGAGAATTCTAGGCTACATCATATATAGAGTAGAACCATTCACATTTATAATGTGCACAATCCGCATATTCCAAGTTCTTGAGATTGTATAAACTAGAACACAAAGTTTCTAAGCATGCAAGGATTAAATGATTCACAGATTAGAGCAAGAAGGAAAGAGAAAGAAGAGGAAAAAGGGAAAAAACTTTGTATTGATTTCTTCCAATTCAAAGTTACAGTTCTAGAATATCAAAATTCCTAACCCCGTACAATGGCTTAAAAACCCTTGAAATAGCTCGTAAGAGACGGTTACAACTTCCTCAAGAAAGCAAGAAATAGTTACAACTTATTCCAATTATCCATGCCTTTTTGAATTCTTGATTCACAAAGAAACATTAATGGCAAAAAAACCAGTTTTTTTAAATATATGACCATTACATTATTATACCAGTTAAAACATGGGCCATTCAATTTGCTTTTACAATGTTAAATTTGGGCCACCCATGTAGAAGAAATTGATTAGATCGGTCTTGCGAGATGCATTTTGCATTTTTGCCTTTGAATCTGTGCTAGGTTGACACATGGAGAGCTCCACCAGTTCCTTTATACTTATCCGATTTGAGTGTGTTTCTGCTTGACCTATGTTGACCCCTAGACACATAGAGAGTTGGCGCTCATTTGAGTTTCTGTTTTGGAAATGCCTCCTGAAATTGTGCCAAGCTGACGTGTGTCTCCTTTTGCTGGTCTTGGAATTTTTAATGGCCAACTCTACCTCTCCATTTACTTTGACCATGTGGTGATTTGACACTCATTTGAAGATTGACCCTTTGATTTCACTTCAAAATTATGTCGTTAAGGCACATGGAGACTTCCGCCAACCCTCCATACTTAGTCAATTTTAACGATCGAATCCTTCTCTTTTTTAGACTTGGGACACGTGGAGGACTGGCGTAAGTTTGAGAAATTCCTCGATTTGACTCTTAAAGCTGCATCGATGAGGCATGTGGAATTTTCTCTTTGAACCTTCCATTATTAGCCGATTTGATCTTTTTTTACCTTCATTTTGAACTTGGGACACATGGAAATCTTGCATTTATTTGAGGATTTTCCTTGGGCCCTATCCTTGGGAGTTGCACCATTTGGATGCGTGGAGGCTTTCCTTATTACTTGAAACATGGCCATGTCATATCCAATCAGGAATATCCATGTACTACCTATGGATGCTAGGGAAAAAATTAACGGGGAAGATATGCCTGTCATTCCCGATCATAGAAGAAAATAAAAATTAAAATAAAGGAAGAAAATTCACCTTTACGCCCAACTTTCAAATTATTCTCCATGAATGGGAAAACTACAAACATTTCCAGGTTCGACATGATCCAATACTCCAAGGTACAGACTCAAAATTTTAAAAACTTGACTTCAAAAGAAGGGAATTTTGAGGATGACAACACGTATGTATAAGGGACCTTATGATAATCATTCATTGTTGGTGTGTGTTGGGTTCAAAGTCCTACACCTAGATTGTATGATCAAACTTCTTCAAAGTGAAGAAGGTTTCATGTTGATTTGGGCAACATAACGATAACCAACTAGACATTTCACAAAGATGGGGATGCTTGTGTGATTTTCCAAAAAGGGAAGCTAAGAAAAACATACATCATGATAACATAATTTCAACAATCCAACAAGGTTTGGACAACAAGTTTTGAGTGTAAAGAATCAAAGGCTCGAAAGGATTGTCCTTAGAAATATAAGTCTATAAGGTGAACGATCGCAAGGAACAATCATGCAAGCTCAAAACACAACACCACTCAAACTTAAGTGATAAAAATGACCAAATAATAATGAATGATAAAGGATTAATGGATCAAAGTGATTGTCATAAATGGATAATTCAAAATGATGAATAATCACAAGACATAATCACACAAGGTTTGTTTTAAACTGATCAATCATCGAATTACTTCCTAAGTTTGTTTCCAAATGATAGTTGGTGTTTGAAGATGATTAATAAAATGTCACCACTTATGTCAAGTTCAAAGAAATTAACAAGGCGTAATTAATAACAAAAATTTAATGCAATCCCCAAACAAAGTATAATAAAAGTGAGCTTGAGTTCAAATTCAATCAAAACCTATATTCCAAAGGGTGCCGATTTACGATTGTGGGTGACACAAAAATTTCAGCAAGATATATTAATCAAAATTTATGAGAAATGTAACACTCTGATTTTGTAAATTATCTTGATGAATGTTTTACATGCTGTTATAACTTCTGAAATGAAGGCAAACATGTTAAGATATGTTCTGATCTTAAGAGAATGTGTTGCTAACTTGGATTCTTACATGCTGTGATTTATGGTTAGGACAGCATTTATTGTACTTGTGTGTTTGCTGATATGACGACAAATTGTCGTATACTTGCTAAACTCTCGTGGCTGATTGACAGCACACCTTGAATCAATTTCATTGATCCAAGTGTGCTGAGGGCTTCTGGTGATTTCAGTATTGATTTACTCTTGAGCCCTGTACTGTCGAACTTGGAACCTCATGAGGCAAGAAATGCCTGGACACGGGTGGCTTTGATACGTGATCCAGAGGACGGAACGTCCTGCTCTGCATTAACGTGAATGTCTATAGGAAGGCAGAATGGAGGTTGGGTTAGGAGTTGATTAGTGTTAGTGGTTAGTATGAATTAAAAACCCTAAACTAATCCTAAGTCCTAACATGCATCCTACACTACTATCCTAAGTGGATTTTTAAATTACAAAAAAAAAAGGGGGAAAATAAAACCTAAGGCTAAACTAAGACCTAGGTTGAACACTTTATGCTGCCCCTAAACTAATCCTAATCTAAAAGGGCGCGTAGACCCTTGGAGGGAAAGGATAAGGTGTAAGGGCATTCATTGGCATTTAATAAACAGTCCATACGTGGACAGCGCCAGTTTTGGCGGGGCAGGTAGGAAATAGAGGCATCTATTTGGAGATAGAGCCAAATTCAGTTTTGTATGGGAAATTTGAAATTTAGAGTTCGCCAACTCAAGTGGCGGTGGTGTGGAAGTTAGGAAAAAGGCAGAGCCTTAATTACATTGATTATTCTTGGTCCTCGCGACCACCCGCCTTGGAAAGTGTATGAGGTAATTTGATTTTTCATTGTTTCGATTTGGCTTTTGCAAAGTTGCTCTGCTTTTGGTTTTTCTAGTCTAGTTCGGTCAACCAGCTCTTGGAATTTGACACTGTGCTTGGAGATTTTTAAGGCTGTTGCTAAGCCTGAAGAAGAAAGGAGGCTGGGAAGTTTGTGTTGTCGTTGTGGAAGAAATAACGTGGCAAACGAAGCTTTCTTTGAGCTTTGGAAAAGAGATTTCAGGCATGTTAAGCCCTTCTCTTTAAAAATCTTTGCTTTGATTAAGTGTTTCATTAAAACAACCCTGCTCTTGGGTTTGGATTGTGCGATTGCTGTCGAGTCGATTTGAATTGGATTTTGTTGGTTCTTGCTTTCTTTTCTTTGGGAAATGATAAGAAGAATTGCTTCTGGTTGCTCGGCCTTGATGTGTTTTTGCTCGAATCGAGTTGGAATGTGAATTATTGTAGTGATTGTTGACTGTATTGTGGAATAAAATAGACATTTTCTTTCTCTGTACATGTTTATTGAATTGGAACAGCCTCATGCGATGTTCTCCTTCTGTGTAATCATCTCCTTGCTGCTGTGTTTGGAACTGTCAAGTTGCATTTTAATGGAGTGGTAACACCTCCATATCATGTTGGTTGTTTGACAGAAATGGGAAATTTGTCTTGTGTATCATGGGTTTGTACATGTTATTCTAGTTCTTCTCACTACTGAAACTATCGTTCTTTTGTTCAAGAAACTGGAATGAGGGAAACGATAGTTGTTTGAAGTTGTTTCTTATTGAAATTTTTTTAAGGAAACAGATTCTCTTCCTTCTACTGTTTTGGATTTTGATGGAAGTGGCATTCGGGTTTTCTATGAGTAATTGAACTCGATTGAATGACGTAATAGCAATATTTCCATTGCTGTGCCTTTTCTTGTTTAGGAAATGAGCGAATACGCTTTGGTATCCGTGAAAATAGGAAAAAGTTAACTTTTTTTCCTTCTGAGGTTATTGATGGATTGTGTTTCCCTTGCTGTTAGGATAAGATGGTTTTATTGTGTTTTTTTATGTTGTTCGGACTGTAGACACGGTTACAAATTGGTTCTGTATTCTGTGCAATGAAAGATTATATTTTCTTCTTGCTATGATGGAAAGTTGATTCCATTGCGTCTTGTAGTTGTGGTTTGACCTTCTGAACTGAACTGTTGTGAATGTGAACTTGACTTGGATTTCTGTACAAATAAATGGAAAATGTGGGAATTAGCTTGTTTTCTGAGTCTGCCCTGACTGTACCAAGCTTACGCAATTAACACCCTATGCGGGTTTGTCTTTATAGAGGTATTGATGTACGAATATTATATTTTGAGTTCTGTACCTCATTAAGTAAATGGAGAATGTTGTTTTTGGAGCTAACGGTTGATCGAGATAGAACTCGAATTGGATATTCATTGTTCGTGGTATATTGGATTGAAACTGTACAGGCTATGTGAGTTGCTTTTCAATAAGAACGATAGTTCTGTTATCTTTATAAGTTGAACTGTCATGCTAAGATAAACACGATTTGGATGTTTGATTTCATTCTGAACAAAATGATTGTTTCATTAATGAAATTATAGGGAAATGGATTTTTCTCTTTTTTTGCTATTTGGACTCTGAAAATAACATTGGAGCTTTACTGTGCATATGAATTCATCTTCTGTCTGCTGTTCTAACTTGTTGAAATTCATAGTCATGTGAATATTGGATTTGCTGTAGGTAACAACAATGAATAAAATGTTATTTTGAACGGGATACGTTCATAGGATTAGGAAATCATGTGATTAATTGACTGCATGATTGAAATGCTGTTTGTCTGTTTAGCATACAGTGAAAGAAATATGGTTTCTTTTAGTATGGTAAAAATATGGTTTGCATCCTTGTACTGTTTGATCCTGGATGATCATAATGAGGTACTAACCTGTTTTGGATTTTCATATGAGCCTGATTCAAATAAAGTATGGATATGGATGATGAATTCTTCCCTATTTTCATTTAAAGCGGATTATAAATGAAATTATTCTTGCTGCCGGAAAGTGAATTCCGAATGGATTTTGTAAGTTTCACTCTGAACTGTTATTTTGATTGTGTCTCGTTTGGATTCCACTTTTCAGAACAGCCAATTGGAAAGAAATAGAGATATGAATGAATGACTTGGGAAAAATAATCTTTTCTACTTTCATTCAGTTGGAAATCTGTAATTCGTGAATAATGAATTTTATAGTGCTTAGATGGGAGCAACTATATGCATTGTTGTTCGCTTTCTTGTCTGTACTTGATTACTTGGATTTACATTTCAGTTAGTTTCATCCTTTGCATTTATTATTAATGAAAGGCGTGGAAAGGATAACTGTATGTTATATCAGCAGTAAGCTACTTGTATTCCTAACTTTACAAATATTGTAAATTGAGACTTGTAACGGTTATGTGGAAAACGGGACAGCAGTTCTTTGGCTGATTGTGATGATATTTTGATAGTTCAGTTGTTTTGCTGATCTTTCTTTTGTGCCTCTTTCGGGATTGATGTTTAACTGTCATTTCATAAAAGCAGGGTTCTTTTATTGAGACAGTTAGTTGAAGCACCTTATTTTAAGGATAAGTGCTTAATATGCTCAGTTCATTGAACTGACCCGTGCAATTCATTTTGCAGATGGAATTTGATTAGAATGAAGACTTGGCTGTTTTCTGATGCTTCTTGATTTGTTGATGATGTATTGTAATTGTCACTTTTATTCCTCTTCGAGGAATGGTGAAAAGAAGAAAGTACATTCTTCTATCTATGAGTTGTATGGATAATTTATGTAAACCATGCCCAATCAGCTGGATTGGCAAATGTACGGATTATGACATGAAATATTGAATACAATTACATGTGTGATATTTTAATGTTTATATCAGTTTGAATTGTAGTCTAAATTGGAAATATAATGTTATTTCTTGATTGGATTTGTTTAATTGTCCTTGGATGGATGTTAAATGGAAACTGATATCTATTCTTACCTAAATGCAACTTTTAAGTTGAAAAAATACAATTAATTCATACTTGGGTAAAGATGAATTTTTAATTGACATTATAAGGATTAGGAAGAATATGATTCCATAATTGGAAGGTATTCAGGATTAGCTTAGGAGCTAAGGAATACCAATTAAACTTCGGAGTAATCGAACTTCACTTTCGAGCTCCATTAATGATCTCGTGTTAAATTCAGAATAAAGGATATAGGATAAGTATATCCATAACTAATGGACCTTAACCATATAACGTTAAGGAGAACATATGAATACTTTTCTTGGGAATTAGACCTCGTTTAAATGACGTCTAATAAGTTAGAATTCTGAATTTAGTTGCAGTTGGAAAATCTTGGCTAAGTTTAATAGGTTAAACTTATCACGTCTGTCGGTACGGACTGCTTAATCCAATGATTAAGAAGTGAACCAAGTAGGGAAATGTAGCCCTTCAATACGAAGGAGAAGATGCATAGCAAGTTAATGGATGGATTTAGTCCCTCTTAGCTATATGCAACTGCAACGGAAACAAGGATCAAGGATCGGCACAAATGCTGAAAGTTGATTTTAATTATTAATTCGTGGCTAAGTCACTTGAGCAGATGTGTGTTCTCGATGGGTGGATTCTCGCAGACATTGGCATATGCCAGCTCATAAAGAAGGTGTCTCCATGAAGACGAGGTCTTCATGACGACACAATGTTGCGGTGAAATGACATATAGCAATGCCCTCCGAATCAAAACATCTAGAATACATAGGTGAATGTGTAACTCTTAGCGGGGATAGGATATGATCGGATATACGGAGTGACTCGGAATACTAAGGATAACTAGACACACGGAGTCGTGGGGTAACGACACCGTATGTCTACGTATCTTTAGTTACTAGGAGTGCCTTCTTATATTCGTTCATATTACTAGTTGAAAAACTGGAAGTTTAAAACTGACCTTAAACAAAGAGAGGGTGGTAGGAACCAGGAAAGACCATTCTAGATAATGGTGAAGTGAAGTGAAGGACATATTCCGTTGATGTGTATAACATCCAGAATATGATCATGCAAAGCATGTGAAAATCTTTGGCCAAAGTATCGCAATTTCGGTTGCGTTGTCCTTATCACTTAATTTAAGATGCAGGATGTCAGATGAATATCAGTAACAGATATTCAGATAGGCTTCTTAAATGGATCACTTCGATAACCGAAAACGGTTATGAGAACAGGTATATATAATATACTATGCATAAACGACATGAAGGATCGGTTGTTGCCGAGTCATGAAATGAAGGATCGGTTGTTGCCGAGTCATGAAATGAAGGATCGTTGAAACTCCGAGCCATGAAAATGGAAGATCGGCAGTTCCTCGAGTCATTTACAGTAGCATATAGAATCTGTTATAAGATTGAATGGCATTGAATGTGTGTTCCATATTGTAAATATGCGAACAGGGAACATTCATTTTAAAAATAAATTGTGTGATCCAAACTGTGTTGTTTGGGCAGAGAACAATTATTAAAACTTGAATGTGTGTTTGAATTTTGTAATTCATAACAGAGAACGTTATCAAAAAAAAAAAAAAAAATTTCCCTTGTTCTGGTATCTTAAAATGGGGATGTTACAAGAAAGTAAGGTATTAATATCAATATGATATTGATATAACATGCATAAACAGTAACGCTTAACACTCTTCATAATCGAGGTAATAATTGAAATCAAACTAAAGCAATAGTATACCTAGGAATTGTTAAAGTGTATACGGCACAGTCACATTACAATATAGATATTTAGGCCAAGTTTACAAGAAACAAGACGTAAATACCATAATTGTAGTGTCACGATATAAACAAGATAAGTGTTCAAAGGAGAATCAAAGTGATGAACCAAGCCTAACTACGATGTTGATCTTGACTTGGGTATTAAGATAAAAAAGACTACCAATGATATGAAAACGTCTCCACACACTTTAGATGTTTAACAACCCAGCCAAAAACATGGATGGGCATAAATGGACAAAAAAGTGGCAAAACAATCAATTGATAACACAAAGGCAGTCACTCCTCTTTTGATCAACAAAGTGTCAAAAGAAAGTGAAGGAAGTAGATCAATTGGGGTTGAAAAATGTTGGCCTCACTTTGGTAGAGTTTCACCTTGCCTTAGGGAAAGTGAAAAACTAAGCAAAAGTAACACTTCACATGTTTCATGATGAACAATAGCTCTTAACTCAAAATTGGCTTTGATGTGGTCTAAGTGGGCTCCTAGTCAAAGATAGCTTCCTGGGTGGTTCACTCAACTAGGTGTCACCAAGACCGTCTTAAGTGAGCTCGATTTACCCAAAAAAATTTCACTGACTAATTTGGGAGTATCTCGGCTTTACTTTACCCCCTTCAAGCATAGTGGGCAATAAATGTGTCCTTCGTGTTTTCTCACCGGGGTCACCATACGATGACTTGTGATGCTAAATATCACAAATGGTAGTACTAATTAAGTAGGTTGTATGGAAAACTTCCCATTTCATTCACAAGGTTCCCTCTTGAGTGGACTACTTTGGGGTTCCTAGGACCACCCCCATTGTTGTAGCTTAAGGCTTATGCCAAAGGGGTTATGTCCTAGTTTTAAACGGATGTGACTTACCCTTATTCGAACCTAAGAATAAAGTGTGTTGATTTTGGTGTGTTTTTATATTTTTTAAATTGGATGTGGTTTGCTTGAAAAACCTTTTGGCAACCTACATGAATACTTTATTAGTAGTTTAATTTTTTTCGAACTCCTTTCTTTGACAAGCGTTTCTAGGTCCTGCACTCAAGCGTTAGAAGTTCTCAAAGAACATCACATTATTTAAAATAGGATTAAGGGTTGCTTTTGATTCTCAAGATCATACAAGGATGAAAGATAAGATCATACACAAAATTTATCCCAACTATATAGAAATCGAAAACTTCAAATCAAAGGACCATTGAAAAATGTTTTGTTAAAGGTTCATTCCTTCAAGAAAATGAATAATCAAATTTCCAAGTTTAATCCCAATGTTAAAAAGATAGAGATCAAAGTTATTTTTTATTCTCAAGATCACCAAAAGGTGCAATAGAAGAGCTTACAAATTCTTTGGTCTAAATCAAGTAAAACATGGAAATAAAACATTAGACATGTTAGAAAATGGCCAATTTTTCAATAAAAGAAAAACCTGTAATTTCTATAAGTATAAATCCCAAATTTATGTTTTCATTTCCTATTTAACTTCAATACATTTCCAATGCAACAAAAATTGAGTCATTTCAAGTTCGGGATAAAAATTTATGGCCTTAGGAAGATGGGTTACACATATGCTCTTATGCTCATGAGTATGCACTTGACATGCATTCAAAAATGTCAAAAAAACATCCCTTAATATGAAAAATGGTCAAATTTTTCCAGCCAAGATTCAATTTTGAAAACAACCCATCACATTAATATATGAATAGAAGATTCAATGCTATTAAACATTAACATACATGCTCAAGAATTTAAGATTTTCAAGAAATTGGAAAAACTAGCATGTAGAATGATGAAAAAGTAAGCTTTAAAAATGAAAACATGATGAAATATTGAAATTTTCTCACCACAATTTAATTTTGACAGTAATCTACCACATTAATATGTAAATATAAGACTTAGCACTATCAACCACTAACCTACATGCTCAAGAATTTAATATTTTCAAGAAATTGACAAAACTAGCATGTAGAATGTTGAAAAAATAAGCTCTAAAAATGAAAACATGGAGAAATCTTGAAATTTTCCCATCAATTCCAATTTTTACAAAAATTCATCTCTATTTTACCAACAAGGAAGACTCAACACATACAAACTCAACAAAACAAGTTGAGAAAAACAAGTCAGATCAACATGTGTAAAAGAGGGTTAGTAACCAAAAATGAAACTTAACTACAAAAACTTGAAATTAAGTGCAAAGGACAATGGAGTAAGTCCCACCGGGCATGCCATATGTGCTCATGTTTTATTAACTAAGCTATAAATTGAAACTAATATCTACATAGCTTCAAAATAAAATGCTAATTAAATAATGAACCATCAAGATAAGAGCTTAAAGGAAATGTTTCTTCAATGCATAAATGAAACTACATGCTAAACTATTTCCTACTCTCTATGATTGCTAACTTAAACTATGAACCTATGAAGAACATAAGCAATCAAAGTGGGCTAAATGTAGACACCTAAAATCCGCTTACGTAACCTTTAATGCTAAGATTGCACTAATTATCCTCTTTCTCATCATTTCCGTAATAATTAGCGCTTTTCCACTAATTAGCTAACATTCCTCTTCATATTCATTAATTAACGACCTTTCGTTAATTAATTAGCCTTCCTATCATTAAATATGTCAATTAATGACCTTTCGTTAATTAATATCCACTTCTACTTGGGTTAATTAATTATTATTAATTAATTACACTCGCAACTCTAAATCAATAAATTACCATTTATTGGATCAAATTCCTCTCTTACATCCCACAAATCATACTAATTTTCCTCTAATTAGCTTCTATAAGCTTACATCTACCTATTAATTAATCACCTTTGATTAATTAAAACATCCCTCAACTCCCATGACTTACTAATGACAAATTAAACTCTTCTAAATCAATATTACCTTTTATAAAGCAACCTTATCCATTCCTAATCTTGTTTTACCTTTATCCCACATTCATCAATTTGCTAGCCTTGCCTCTTCATGCAAGCTATATAAAGAACCCTCCTTACCTTTCTTCTTGCACCATGCTTTGAATAGTGAAAACTATAAGCATTTTGATCTTGAGCCATTCTCCATTGTTGGAAATAACTTCTCCATCTTGAAAATGAAAGGTCATTAATTGACATATTCAATGATAGGAAGGCTAATTAATTAATGAAAAGTTGTTAATTAATGAATATGAAGAGGTATGTTAGCTAATTAGTGGGAAAGCGCTAATTATTAATGAAATAATGAAAATAGGATAATTAGTGCAATCTTAAAATTAAAGGTTACGTAAGCGTATTTTATGTGTCTACAACATAAATGATAAGAACATTTTCAGATATGGCCATACTTTCAGCTAATCCATGAGCTTCACATGTCTTGTGTGCATAGATGACTTAGAAAAAATTCTTATAACCATATATTTTTCTACAAAGTTTTGATCGGCGCACACTTAGTCTCAACCAATAGCCACTGACATAGGCTATAGTTCTAGACATTCAAATTCAAATTATTGATGGATCAAGTAGGTGAGAAATGGGGAAACGTCGTTTTGAAAATTAATGAGTAGATCTGATTGCTCCAACCACCTGATTTGGTCTGATCTGCCCTCTTTCCTTCTCCAAAATTCCAAAAGACTTGGGGAAACATATTTGACAGACTTGCAGTGGATTTTCTAGGCATTGAATGTTTCTTTTTAGTGGTTGTGTTTCAAATTTGGGTTTTCCCTCCTTCTTCTCTTCTTCTTCCATGGATTCATCTATAAATGTAAGAGCTAGGCTCATTGTTAATGTTGAACATTTTGGATCCTTATGCATTTTGCTAAGGACTCCACATTTTCTATATTATGAGTCGTAGACCTCTAAATATAGCTTGTGCATGTGGATATCGACCTCTTTTTCCATTATAACAATATTGTGCATTCCTCGAAGTAACTTAAGCATCATTTTGTGAATATTCTCTTATCTAAGAGTGTTTTTATTCTTTCTTCTTGCCTTTCTTTTACATTACATGCTTATCGCGTCATTCTACATCCCTTGTAGTCCACATTCTAGTTGTGTTCCATGAAACTGATCTAATAAATACGTTTTAGTTGTGCTACATGTGCCTATCCTTCTTTCATGTATTTCCCTTCATTTTCACTCAGAATAGATAGTGTTCATCCCTCTTTTTCTAGTGCTATCACCTTTTAGTGTAGTTTCCTTTCATGTTATCCTTCTATCCTTGGTCCCTTGGCATTATTAGCTTAGCTTTCCCTTTCAATACTAGGAGTAGCAGTAGTAGTAGAAATAGATAGAGGAATTGTCCTTCTCCAGAGATCTGTCTCAAGCGTGCAAGGTCCCACAACTTGGAGATGGTTCCATTGTTATCTCAAATGACTTGATCCTTCTAGATCTGAGATGCGCAGTGTAAGTTTGACGACCAACACCCTTAAAAATCAAATGACAACCTAATAAAATTGTTTTTTTCCTTCACAAATTACACCCATTTCATTATTTATAATTTTTGAAGTTCGAAAGATGAGTGAAAGAAATAACGACCCAAAATAAACTTCAAACTCAAAAAAAACTTCACTATGAACTTTGACAAGGAACTACCATACTTTCACTTGCATGCATGTAAAAGAACTAACTCAGTGAAGAAGAATTGTCTCGAATGATAACTCCATACCTATAAGGTTTTACCATGTGCTCGTTTATACCAAAGAAATCAAACTCACAGCAACACTATCAATGGTGCCACAAAACACCGAACTAGATAAGTTCCAAAATTCCTTCACAACATAAGCCACTAAGGAAAAATGACTCAAAAATGTAGAACTTCCACTGTTCATTTACCATACGCAGTAAATTCAATGCACATGTACCATATTAACTCACCTTTACAATCTCTCATTGTTACCCAATTGTCACCTCATCTCTTTGAAAAATGGTGTTTGGGATTAGAAAAATGCACAATGGTTCGAATGGTAAACATATAATATGGTAAGAATTCCAATTTATCTTATACTTTTTCCTTAAACATTTAATACCATTTTAAAACATTCCTACCATTTATGAAAATAATCTCATCTTATTAAACTCATGAACCCATGGAAATTGAAACTTCCGAATGAGAACAAAACATCTGATCATATAATTTCAACTTTATCACCTTACAAGGACATCATCTATTTTCTCCTTGAATCCTTCGTTGAATACGCTATCTCTATGGAAATTCAATGTGCATGTACCATATTAACTCACCATTATAATCTTTATGTTACCCAATTGTCACCTTATCTCTTTGAAAAATGGTGTTTGGGATTAGAAAAATGCACTATGGTTCGAATGAGAAACATATAATATGGTAATAATTCTAATTTATCTTATACTTTTCCCTTAAACATTTAATACCATTTAAAAACATTCCTACCATTTATGAAACTAATGTCAAACTTCCTTCACAACATAAGCCACCAAGGAAAAATGACTAAAAATGTAGAACTTCCACCTGTTCATTTACCATATGTGGAAATTTAATGCACATGTACCATATTAACTCACCATTACAATATCTACCGCTACCCAATTATCACCTCATCTCTTTGAAAAATGGTGTTTGGGATTAGAAAAATGCACTATGGTTCGAATGGGAAACATATAATATGGTAATAATTCCAATTTATCTTATAATTTTCCCTTAAACATTTAATACCATTTAAAAACATTCCTACCATTTATGAAAATAATTTCATCTTATTAAACTCATGAACCCATGGAAATTACAACTTTTGAATGAGAACAAAACATCTAATCATATAATTTCAACTATATCACCTTCGATATTTGTAATCAATATGAAGGAAACATATTTTAAAAGAAAAATATAAGAGAAAAATAATTCAATAAAATAACCTTACGATACACCATAATCACCTCAAAATATCACCTTTTCCGTTGTCTCCTTCAATGATTATTTCTAGAACAGGAAAACTAAAAATATCTTAATGTGATCTTGAGGCGAAAAAGACATCACAAAGTGAAACTTAATTTCCATTGTTAAAATAACACCATTCAAATTGGTAAACATAATGGCATATATGTATCAATTTTGAAAAAATCAAAAGACAAATTAAAGAATGCCACAAAATCACTTAGTGTTAAATAAAATAAATAATGCATTAAATATATAGTGGTCCCACTTGAATCATTATGAATGCAAAACAGTAATAGGTGATAGAAGTAAGGAATGCATGAATTATTTTTGAAAAATGGGGGTGTTAAAATTTTATCAATAACACCAATCACATCACTCGATGGCTCATGCTCATGACTGAGTTTAACCTAGATTTCATCTCCCAAAAATCAATCAAGCGCGAATATCACTAATCAACTCGTTAAAGCCCCTCTTTTGGATAATCAACTCCCCCAAGAGAAATTTCTAGACGAATCCATTAGCACCGTCGATCATGAGTATTCTCTCCTTAAAATAACAATGTTCTTTGACAGTTCTAATTGTCGGAAAGAGGGAGGTGTTGGCATTATCATTATTTCTCCTTGGGGGAATCATATCCCTGTTGCCTACAAGCTCAACTTTGAGTGTAACAATAACATGGCTGAGTATGAATAACTTATCTTGGGAATTCAAAATGATATCATGTTAGGTGTCCAAATAATTGATATCTATGGTGACTCACAAATTATCATCAATAAAATAAATGGAGTTTATCAATGAAAAACAAAGGCCTCTAAAAATACAAGGACATCATCTATTTTCTCCTTGAATCCTTCGTTGAATACACTATCCAAACCACTCCTCATTCATCCAACGACTTCACAAATACCAAGGCATCCCTTGAATCACTCATCCCTTTGACAATAAAAGAATCCAAAATCTTCATTTTTTCCATCACATTGATCAACCATCCCATACCAATCAGCTTCCTTTTGTCAATCTTATCGAAACCAATCAATCTAATCTTTGGTATTCCCAATACTTTGATTATATATATATTAATCCAAACTTCCCTCGACCTATCAAAAATGGTAGGATTTAATTCTTTCAATGTGCATCTGCTATGTTATCCTTAACGACATCCTCTATAAATGTGGGTTTGACAATATTTTACTATGATGCCTTAAAACCCATGAATCTATTCGAGCCATATAAGAATTCCATGATGACATCTATGGTGGACACTTTAGTGGTTTGGACATTACCAAACACATTCTTTGGATGGTATACTATTGTCCCACCCTCAACCAACACTATTGTGAATATGTTAATAAGTGCATTAAGTTCCAGAAGCATTCCAATCTCACCCATATCCCTAGTTAGGATTTGTAACCGAATCAAGATTTATGGCCTTTTTCACAATGGGGACTCAACCTCATTGGTATCATTAATCCATGTTCTTCTCAACATCATCATTCCATCCTCACCGCTACCAAATATTTCACTAAATGGGTGGAATCCATTCCACTCACATCAACCAAAGATAACAAAATTGTCAACTTTGTCTATCAACACATCATTTTTTCTTCAACATTCCTCACAAAATCATCATGGACAATGGAAAGTCCTTCAAAAATAAATATCTTAAGAATATTTATGACACCTTCAATATCAATCTTATCTTCTCTTCTCCATACTATCCATAAGCTCACGAATAATATGAATCTAATAACAAGAATATTCATAACATTCTTTCCAAGACTGTTGATAAGGCGGGTCGGGATTGGCACCTTCATATCCCCTTCACTCTTTGGGCTTATCAGACTAACATTCTCACTTCTACCAAAGTGTTACTTCCTTCTCTCTTATCTTTGGATTTGAAGTCATACTCCCTCTTAAAATTCAAATCCAATCTTTGCACATTCCTCTTCATGACTTTGTATCGATGAGGACTATCGCCAAGGAATCTAGCACAACCTGAATTATTATACAAACATCATTCAATCTCCCTCCAAAATCATCACATCTATCAATAACATATCAAACTTATTTAATATAAACATATCAAAGAATGCAACTTTAACATTGATGACCTTATCTTAAAATAGAATCAGAATGTCACTACTCTTGAAAGGAGCCAACGTGAGAAGTTTTATCCAAAATATATTAGACCATACATTATCACACATAAGTGTGGGTCTGGGGATTATCACTTAGCCTCCCTTGATGGTAAACCTGAAACAGAACCTCTCAACACCTTACACTTATGGCCTTTCTATTGTTAACACACCTACTAACGTGTCATTAGTCACATTAACGATCTCATTTTCATCATTAACCTTCTCCATTTCTCATTGTAATTATTTGGAATCATGTGGTATTTCGTCACTATCCTATATATGACCTTGAATATGAGCACCATGGCTCTACTCATAGCATATTCCTTATGGAAAAGTTCCTCCTTTTAGGTGGGAACCCCGTAATCATTACATTCATCTCCTTCTTATCTACCTATTGGAACCATGATAAGGGTCCACATGTGTAGCTTGTACACATTACTTCCCCTCCCCAAGTGGTCTACTAGGCTATCCTCAACTCAACCATAAAATCAAAAATCATGGATTCTCACATAAAATTTGTATTTTCCAAAATATAGACTACTCCCTCAAATGACATTTGTTCATACATGGAAAATAATATCAAAATTATATACTAATATCTTGAAGGATATCTATCACATGTTTCATCCTACCATCTAAAGAAAAATTTAAAAATCAAATTAAAAATCCATATTTTGTAGACCACTCCCTCGAAGGATGGATACTTTATTATATCATGGTAGTAAAGTCTTCTCGCATTGATCACCTTTTCGAATATCAAAAGAAAAAACAAAACCCAAAATCATGCATCCCAAGAAATCTTCCTCATTATTCAGAAAACTTTTATTGATGTTGCGTAATAATGCTAAGAGTTGGGGCATACACCTAGGACAACCACCTAAGGAGAAACTTTTCCCCCATACAAACTACACTTAAACCCCTTATCATGTCTACAATAGGTGTATAAGCACACCTTCCATCTTCCCCTCATGATATTTAATACAACTAACTATCATTAGTTGTGTGCTAACACATGTCATATGGCTTCAAGTGCATTATTTTATTTATGTTCCTCTCACATTTTACCTCCAATCCAATTCCAAAGTGTTTATCCTAAGTTCTCTCCTTACTATGATAAAATTTTACTTATTGTGTTTGGATCACCCTAACAAGGTTGTGTTCTCTTCATACCTTTCCATCGAACCATTTTTGTTATCTTATCATTTCACACCAACCCATGTTGAACAAAGATTCCTATTTTTGTCTATGTTCTAATCTATTACATACAATCCAATCCAATTATAACATCTCATCTCATATCTAATTCAATTAACACATCTATATCTAGATCGAATCAACATAATTTATAAATCTAATCACATCATTCCCATATCTAATCTAACATCTAAATCCATCACATCATTTTTATATCTATTCTGACATCTAAATCCATCACATCAATTCCACATCTAATCCAATCAACACATCATATAAATTAATCAATACATCACATCATAACATCTATATCTATCAAATAATTTTCACAACCATAAACTACTCAACATAACATAATCATAATCCATCACATACATCTAATCTACTCATCCACATATGAGACATGAAAAAATCATATATATATATATCATCTCGAATGTATGTACATCAACGATATGCCTAAATAGGGATCTACGAGAATCAAAATATATACATATAATGTTCACCCACTAAGTGGTGAAATCAAAATCTGAGACTCTGTCTCTTGACAAAGGACCTTGTCCACCATCTGAACAAAAATCATGCCTAGATTGTGCTACACTCATTATGCTACCTAAGGCCACTAGTCATCCCGATCTCCTCTCATTGGCCACATACAGTCTCATAAGTAACTATGTGCTCATAATACCTTGCCTCTTTCCCTAGATCCGGTACTAATCCATCATGACAACACTGAGAGGAGCCATTTGTCCAACCCCCTATGCAACTCCCTAGGTAGCTACCCTATCACCTCTAATGGAGTGCATGTATTTACATATCAAGCTCGTAAGGCCTCCCTCTACCTCTAATATCTATCCCTCTACCTTGGATAGCTAGGTTTCTCTCATGGCACATCATATCAAGCTCTTCTTACAACTTGGCTATCTTCATTGATGCACCTCCATCTCTCTCTCTCTATCTACCTCTCCACCTCCTGAACTCCCTCCTCACCTCCCTCCTCATATCCCTCCTCTATTCCTACCTATTTTGCGTCCTCTTCTCTATGGGCTTCCCACTATTGTTTCATCCACTCCATATACCACTTGTGACCATCTATTTGTTCCCTCTCGTGGAACCATATCTCATCTTAAGTCCACATTTGTGGCCATTTTTCCATTTTTCGTCCCATTAGGATGCATAATTTCTTGCTTCCTCATATTTTAAAGACATCACATACTCTTTTCCCCAACTTTATTTCTTGGGATCCTGTTAGACCATTGTCTTGACCATACTCACATTTTTACACATAATTTTGATGTCTTCCTTTGAACCATTAGTCTCACATCTTGCACATCCATCGAGTGGATTCCCATTGGATTCCCTCCATACTACAAGTGATATTTTCCAACTCACAAGTTTGTAGGAAATCGACATTATCTCCATTGAGATTGAGTTATTTTTCCTACTAATGCGTTTCCAAGATTTACTACCAAATTTATTTTTTCCATCCTTCTTGAAATGGTCATATCACTCTCCACTTGGGGAATCTTTTCTCATATTTCCACTCTTTCCTCCTTTCCTCCATCTATCTCTATCAACCTAGTAATCAATTTCCTTTGTGTCATTAATCCCTAGTTTTAGGAAGAGTGCCTCAACTATCCTCTATCACTTCTGGTTTTTGTCTCATGGCTTAACTAACACAAACCACTTGACAAAAGGGGAAAATGTAGACACTAAAATTTGGATTTCTATCCCCTCATCTCGTGTTCACTCCCCTATTCATTTTTATTTCACATACTCACACCCACATCCTTATCTAAAATATAGTTTCCATCCTAAATTAGATTTATTCCCTAATTTCTACTTTCCTATCTTAATCACATAATTATTTCATCTCTTTTTATCACCCCTAATCACATTTAATTATCCCTACACATATTTATCACCTTAATCACATCCCTAAATCTCTCATTTATCTTCCCTGGACTTATCACCACCCTCATTTAATGTTTCCAACCCCCAAACACTCTTTCTTATCCCTATGTAACCCTAACCTACCAAATCAACTTGTAACCCTAATAGGGCCTCATCCACCTAATCCAAATCAATGGTTCTCTCGTGACCCTATAAATACATCATCACCTCCCCTTCTAGGAGGATGAAACTTTGGAGATCCAAATTCTACCAAGATTTTATGGGTTTCTTATCTTGTGATCTACCACTAACCTCTTCAAGCCATCTTGGAGCCCTTACCATCAATTTTTGGAGATCTAAATCTTGGATACTATTAGAAGACCTACTTTGTTTCATCACTTCCTCATCAGCTATCTATGAGACCATTCATCATCTTGGAGATCTATAATCATATCATCCACCCTTACTTCCTTCTCATCCTCTTTTTTTCATCCATCAACACTCAATAAACCATTATTTATCCTCAATCGCCATCAATTATTTCCTAGTCTCTGTCAACCCAATATGCATCAGTTTTTTTCCTACATCATTTCTCCTCTTCCATCAATTTCTCATTTCTTGCAACATCCAAAAAAATTAATCTCTATTTTCCCTAAAAGATACCCCAGGATCCCACTTTTCTTCTTGAGTCACCATCAATTTCACTCTAGTCACCGTCGACTGCCTCTAATATAATAGCATTTATCTACGATATGTGATTTCTCTTCTTCCTTTGTCTCTACACCGACCTAGAACATCCTTAGAATCCAAAAATATGATCCATATCTGTTGTTTCTAACCTTTTTTATCTTTTGTGTTCTATGATCGTTGTTGAATACTTGGGTCGTCATCAACCCTTTTCTAGTTTACATCCTTTTATCTTTATCTCGCACTACCTAATCTACCATTTTATCATATATCCGATCATCTCTATTTTTCTTATCTTCTCGCATCATATCCGGTTCTTACTTTTAATCAATTTTCTAAGAAAAGTGGGTTGACATCCTTCCTAGGAAGTTCATCACTTCTCGGGACTAGATTTGGTTAGGAATACCAACATATAATATATTATTATTTTTATTTTGTAGTTATTTTTTGTGTTGTGCAGGTCATCGATCTCATTGCAGAAAGGATTTGTGCACCCATCTTCCATCTCTATCATTATCACACATTGGAGGTAGCCTTAAACCCTCCCATATTTAGAGTTTCTTGTTTTCTTGCATGCTACTTCATTAACTTGGAATAAGAGCAGAAGACTCTTCAAATAGTTGTTTATTATTTGTGGGTCATGTTTTATGTCTTGTGTGATTAGTGTATGCCTTTGGCCACTTCGGCCCCGATTGCCTTGTGACATTATCGGTGATGTCTTATGTATGAAACCTACCTCTTACAGTCCATATTGTCTTCCTAATTTCTTGTTCCATTGTCTTCTCTTGTTTTCTATCTACTTTTACTACTAACACTTATTACTATACTATATTTTTTTCATGTGCATTGGTTTCTACCATGCACATCCCCTACCCCTGTAGGTCTCCACTTTGAGATATTCATATCAACTTCTCGGTCCTCTCCTTTAGACCGCATTCTCCTATAGACGTTGCATGCACCCCAAATGAGGGGGAATCTATTGGGTGAACAAATTACCCCTATAATAGCTCAAAGCTATAATAGAAATCAGCATAGGAATAAAGTCACAAAATGGTCCAAAATAAGACTTGAACCTCACACACAAAGTGGAAACTAATTACCAGAGAGCAGCATGTATCATTTGGCACTTGTGTCCTCCCTTGGGTGTTAATTTATTAGGGGTAGAAATAATTAATTTCATAATTTAGTATGATATCCAATAGCTTTCAAACTAGTTCTACAAAGACTGTGTACTTTCCTCCGCTTATAGAATTCACTTTATCAATACATTTCAATTAAAATAGGGACTAGTTAGGACTAATTGGAATAATCAAAACAAATTGGGACACACCATATTTAGTGGTGCTTATTCGAGAAGCATCATGGAATAAGAGAAAACTAAATCTCTCTCCCAACACTCTTCTCTTGGCATGATATTTCCCAAAAACTCGTACATAGTGTGATATCGCCCAAAAACTTGCACTTGGCATGAAATCACCCAAAAACTCTCACTTGGCCCGAGATCACCCAAAACCTCTCTCTTAGCATGATATTTCCCAAAAAAACTCACCATCAATGTTTAAATCGGTAAATCCAAGCAAATCGGATAATTCTCTATCTCTTACACTCTTATACATTAGGTGCACACTTTCACACTTTTACTTACTTATGCACATATTACTTTGATTTCTCATATACATGAATTTTACTACTCTTTATCTCTTATTTTATAGGTCTATCCTTAATACACAACACAAATCAACTCACATCAGCAAAAAAATCATACTAATACACACATGTTTCACCCCCTAGGGTCCACTTCCATTTCCTAGTCTTCACACTTCACATTGTGTTCACTTCACGCTTCACTTGTCCACTTACAAAACTATCAACTACACACTTTTCTAAAATGTTTCAGGGTATACATATTTTATATACTTTGTATCACCAAATCACATCACCCTCGATTTTCACAAGTGTGTGTGTGCTTAAGCTCATGATGTGACTAGGCAACATGGGACTATCTCCAAGTTGTGAGACTAGATACTTGAGATAGTCCTCCAGAAGGTTGGTTCCTCTTCCTAATCCTACTGCTAACACTAATCATAAACTAAAACTTCTAAAGGACTAGGGATAAATATAATTCATGAAAATAAATATAAACTAAGAGGGTGATGCACCAGAAAAGGGGTTCTTGGACACAATTCAAATTCCTTAAATGGAGAGAGGTGAGCAATGGAGAGGGTGGAAAATATGCACCACAAACCAAACATGAATTCACACAAGTACACCACTTCATTCCCTAAATAAAAATGCTCTCACAACCTACAATAAGCATTAACAATATGCACAAAGTATACCCTTCAATGAAGAGTTACAAGTAGAGATCACAAATCATGCGAAGGATGGAAAAATGCATCACAAACACAGTCTATTGCTCCTTTAAAAATTTCACAGTAAAACATTAGTGGGAGATAGGTAAGAGAATGCAATTATAGATCTTTTAGAGGAGGATTAAATCTCCACATTCAGCCCAACATAGAATAAAGAGAGAGGGGGCAAAGAGGAGAATGACTAACTACTTTATAAATGAGCCCCGATCACAATTTATAGAAAAGAGAGACTAGAGAGAATAGAACAATCACAAATTTCACTTTCCAGCTACTTGGAAGTGGAAATAAATGAGATAAAATGATGATATTTTTCTTGCAAAATTCACCGCATGCTGTCACATGCCTTACAGTAGAGAAAGAATGATTTTCCATGCTTATTTAATGCTCTCTCAACTACTTGAAGGTATCTATTCTGAACCAGGATCATTTTATTAAAAATTCACAATCAAATCTTCATAAATCACTAGATTTATTGATCCTTGTGTGTAGGTCTTGGAACCATGATTCCAATGAGACCAATTTTGTGTAATTCGTTGAGAAATGCTCAAGTTATGAGCTTCTGAGCACATACAACTATTTTTGGTTTGCAAGGCATTCATTCTATTCAATGGGACTATGCATTTAATTTTTGGCTATAAATCATCATTTATAAATATTTATCCTCTTTATAATGTTTTTATATATCTATAAATCGATCATGTCATTAAAAATGTGGGGGCCCATCTTTTCTTATTACTCTCATACCTTGCAATATGTAGGGGTTTAGTATTAATGTTTAAGCATTTAAAACATTGGTGAGCTACTCCAACTCAAAGAAAGATGGAACCTTTTCATTACCAACCCCATTATTCCATGTGTCGCTTCTTCCTATACATTGAAATCCCTTTCATCCAAGCTTCGGTTCCACATTAGCTTGGTGTCATTCAATGTTCCACTTGGGTGCTTCCACCTAACCGCCTCTCTATTTTTCCTTGAGCCCCATGATAGCATTCCCCTTACTACTCCATATCGACATGAATTGGAACCACACTTCCATATTGGTGATTCTCAGATTTCTAAAGAAAATGTTACCCGTGATCATTTCCTTGTTCCTCCCATGTCTGATTCAGTTGACTCGAGGGCCTCTCATGCACTCCTATGCCCACATAAGGTATTCGGTGAAGTTGGGTTTTTGCAGCACTGAGCCAAAGTTCAGGTGGTTCTCTTGGGACCCAAAAATCCACTTCGACCACTAGTATTTTTTTGTGAGATGATTTCATGTTTTTGTTTCACACATGTCCCAAAATTTTGGGCTCTCTGGGACATGATTTCTCGTATCGTCTAGATTCTACACCATCATTTGAGCTCGTCAAGTCAGCTCGATGATCCAACCTCATTCTTTTGCCACACCTAATTTTTTTCTTCTGACCATCATTTGTTGTGGTAATGCTTTGGCTCCAAGAGCCTCTAACTTTCTTGTTCATGACTCCATCTCCATGAAAATGGCCTGATATCCACCCCACCATTCAAACCTTCCCGAGATGCACAATACAACATTAGTGGGAAAGAGGAAAGAGAATTCCATTTCAAATCATGGAGAGGAGGCTTGAAGTTTGAAATTCAATGCATCGAGAATAAAGAGAGAGCGGGAAGAGAGGAGAATTACTAACTACTTTACAAATGAGCCCCTCATCACAATTTATAGAAAAGAGAGAAGAGAGAGAATTGAACAATCTTGAATTTCACTTTCCAGCTACTCGTAAGTGGAAATAAATGGGATATATTGATGATATTTCCTTTAAAAATTCACCCCATGACGTCCTATTCCTTGCAGCAAAGAAAGAATGTTTGTCCATGCCTATTTACTACTCTCTCAACTACCCGTAGGTCTCTATTCTAAACTAGGATCATTTTATGAAAAATTCAAAATCAAATTTTCATCAATCTCCAAATTTCTTGATCTCTGTGTGTATATCTTAGAACCATGATTCCAAAGAGAAAAATTTGTGTGATTTCATTAAGGAGTGCTAAAGTTATGAGCTTTTGAGCACATGCAGATTATTTTTGGTTTATCATGCAATCCTTCTATTCCACAGATGTGTATTAAATTTTGGCTGGAAATCATCATTTAGAAATGTTTCTCCTCTTTCTAATGTTTTTTCATATCTATAAACCAATCGGGGCATTAAAAATGTGAGGGCCCACCTTTTCTTATTTCTCCCATACCTTGCATCATGGATGGGTTGAGTATCAATGTTTGAGCATTTAAAATAATGGACAGCTCGGCCAACTTGGCCAAGATGGCACCTTTTCACCGCCGAACCCTTTATTCCACATGTCGGGATTATTCCATATACATAAAAATCCCTTTCATTCAAGCTCTTGGTTCCATGTTATCTCGTCATCATTTAATGTTCCACTTGGGTGCTTCCACCTAACCACCTCTCTATTTTCCCTTGAACCCCAAGCTATAATTCCCCTTACTACTCTAGCTCAAAGCATGCATTGGAACTCCACTTCCACGTCGGCGCTTCTCAGATCATCAAAGAACATGTCACCCTAGGCTTATTTCCTTCTACATCCCATGTCCGAGTTGGCCAACTCAAAGGCCTCTCACACACTCCCGTGTCCACATAAAGTATTTGGTGAAGTAGGGTTTTGCAACACTTGAAGCCCAAGTTCACATGGGCCACCTAGGACCCAAAAATCCAGTTCGACCACTAGAATTTTTTGTGCGGTGATTTCCATTTTCTTTTACATGTGTCCCAAACTTTTGGGCTCTTTGGGACATGATTTCCCACCTTGTCATCATTCTATGCCATCATCGAACTCATCGTTGGCTCACCGAGTCATCTCAAAGCAAGCCAACTTCATTCTTTCACCATGCCTAAGTTTTTTTTCACCTGACCTTCATTCATTGTTGTAATGTTTTTCCTCCACGAGCCTCTCGAATTTCTTGGTCATGACTCAGTCTCCACAAAAATAGCTAGATCTCCACACCACCATTTGAACCCACCCCAAGATGCCTCATTTATAGATCATTTGAGATTCATTTTTCTCTATATATAGATCCATTGCTATAACCCGAGCTCCTCGATCCACTCGATTCGATCCTACAAACCTCTTAAACATGTAACCACGCTAAAGTTGGAAACCTAAGTCACTATGTTTTGAGCTCGAATCTTCATTGCTCACCCAGATGACTTTTTTCATTTGCAATGAGCCATCATTTTAAGGTTGTAAATCGTAACTCACCCTTACCATCCTTCTAATTGAATCAAATTGGTGACCAAAATGTGCAACTCACCGCTTTAAAATGGCTCGACTTCTAGGTTTTTCAACTTAAGAGCTTAAATCCCACACCAATATGGAATCCTACTAGTAGCTTGGTCTAACATTGGAGTAACTTGGTTGTGTTTATTAGCTCACACTGGACAAAACCAACTCACTCCCCTGTGTGATACATTCAACGAGCTAGGATTAGCTCGGTTACTAACTCATTGGCTCCAACATGTAATTTCTTAACCCTTTTAACTCTCTCATAATTTCTTTTCATTCTAACGTGTTGGGGAGTAGTGCATGGTGCTTAGGAGTGTTCCAGTGCTTAGGAGTGTTCCAGTGCTCACATCAAATTTTTAATTTTTACCGGACGTGTCCCCCGACATCGATTACTTCTTCTTTTAACAAAACTTGAACTTTGTGAAGACTAAGAAGAGGAAAAAAATCCTCTCATGAGTCTCAAACTTCTTGAAGACCTTGATATCGCCTTGGAACATTGGAACTTATATGCAAATCCTAGATCGAGTTGTGGGGCCATTATAATTGCCTATATGCAAGCCATCAAACTGTCCATTTTTCACATGGGTGTAAAAATGGATAACAATACTTTATGCTATCAAGTTATCACTTAACAACATAAAGTGGGGGAAAATGTAGACACAAAATCTATGCACTTGGGTACATTTATAGGTCCTAAAATCATGTTAACATTTACATGATTCCTAAGCAAGAAAACTAGTAATTGAAAACTCCCTTTAGCCTTTTGCTTTATCTTCTACACTTTTATTGGCTTTATGCATCTTATAATCTTGTCGAAATTTGATTGTTTTATCTTTCTATGGCCTCAGAAACTAGAACTTGGCTAGGACACTAGTTCTAGGTACTCCTGTCCTCCTAGGAGCTCTTATCCTTCTTTACTTTTTTAATCCTTTTGGACCCCTTTCATTTCTTAATTACTTTTTACTACTTTAGGTCAGCCTTTTAGTTGTTAATTACAAAATTTAAACAAAGGAATCATATAAATACATTGTTATTCTTTGAGGATAAATGACCAAGAACTAGCATTATCTACTATCACCTAAGATTGTATCCAAAGGCACAAAAGCACTCAAAAACATCCATCTAGCACACTCATTCAAGGGATAAGGGATGCATCACTTTTGCAAACACATAATAAGAGGGAAGTATATATTATTTCATCTAACATGTTTTATACATTTTCTACATTCTAGATCTAGCGTGATATCATTGTGCAACTTACACAAGGGGATCATAGGTCATCATTACACACACTCTCACACAGAACTACATGGATTCTAAAATGTAGTGAAACACTTGGTACTAAGTCCACTCTTTCTCGTGAACATTAGGGTTAGTCGAATCCATATTTTGCATCTTATTTATTATGTTTGATGTGGTTTGTGGACATATTCCAGTAGACAAATTTTTTTATAGGTTATAGGTACATTTGGCGATGAAGGATAAAAACCAGAGTGACAAATAGAGACTAACAACAAGGATTCTCATGTATAGAAGAGACCAAATCTAGATCACTCTCTAAATACTAGCGCCTGAATGAGACGCTAGCGCCTAGAACTTCTATCCTCCAATGGGCACTCCTATCTATCACATTTCTAAGTTTCAAAACCTCTAGAAAACATTGAAAAACTCTCCTCAGTCTATTTCAACTATTCACCTACCCAATTAACTTCTAGACTACTCCTAAATCAGTTGAGTCACTTTATCTCCTCCTCTTGCTTAGGGTTTCATAATTATACATGTTTATTTACTTGCATCTTACTGTGTATTACAATTTGTATATCATTCATTACAGTAGTTACTCTGTAATTATATTAAATCAACAAATTATTTTATATGCAAATTTCTTTTATCTACTTTTTCTTAAAATTTTCCTAAAAATTCAGGGATAACATTTGTTTTCTTATTGTTTTCACATTTATTTTTGTCAAGGTTGGAAAACACTTGTTTGTAATTATTTCATATTTTTATTTTCATGAAGGAGGTTATAACCTTAAAAAGACTATGAAGTTAGTGTTGAATTTATGTGACAAGTTGAGGGATTCTCAAGTAAAAGTTTAGGTATAACATTTGTTTTATTATCATTTTCACATTTATTTTTTCAAAGTTGGAAAACACTTGTTTGTAATTATTTCATATTTTTATTTTCATGTAGTGACGTGGATATCATCACCACTTAGATACATTGATGAAATTTATTTCACCACCACATACCAACTCATACTACATTGCATTGTACTTGAGACCTATTCTCAAAATGACATTTGGCACTTTCCTCACCTTGTTCCCCTTCTTATAGGTAAAATTTTCGTGATTAGGGTTATTATGAGTATATGCCTAAAATAGCTATAAAAATGAATTTTGTGGCATCACCCCTCTAAATTCTTCAAGGATAAAGTAACAAAACCATTGACAATCATTCCCTCATTACTTTACCAAGTCACAAAACCCATCATTGAAGTGGTGATTCACTCCTCTATGAGGGATGGTAATGATTATGTGAGTCTCTTTTAATATTCCAAGGGTTCCCCATACAACTTATTTCCCTAAAAATATTTGGTGTATCATATTTGTGATATATTGAAAGATGCATTTTTGGAGTGATAAGAGCCTTACATCCACCCACTTCATGACATTTTGGTTGCATTTTCATAAAAAAATTGCATCTTCTGATGGTATTTTTCCTATCAAGCTAAAATAGAACCAAAAATATTGTTTGAAAACATTATTTGTATAGATCAAACAAAAAAACATGTATTACAAATCCTATCCTTTAATTAGAATTTTTGTTCCATAAACACAATCTTAATACAATTAAAGCCAATCCAATCGAAACAAAAGTATTATCCTTTGGATAGACCATCAAATCAGTATCTACCTTACAAAATCAAAATCAATCTTATCACACTCAAAATCAAAACTTGTCCTCTACCAATCCAATCAAAATTTAAACTTGTGAATCTTAACAAATATAAATCCTAATATGAATCAACCCTATCCCAATAAAATAAAAAATTGTAGTATATCCAACCAACTCAAAGCTTATGTTCTATAAAACCTAAATGTAAATCTAAATCTTATACTTTGGATATCCAATCCAAGTCAAAATCAAACTATTACAACTCAAAATTGCACCCTACCCCGAGTCACGAAAACCCAATATTTTAAGGCAACATGGGATTGTCGCAAGTTGTGGGAATTTCTCTTGATACAAAACTATAGAGAAGGTTGGTTCCTCTACCTATTCCTAATTTAAAAACTACTCCTAAAGAAGGAAATGCAAATAACTAATCCTAATATAAACATTTCAGGGGACCAAGGAAAGAGAAAGATACATGAAAGGGAAAATCCCAAGCTAAGGGGGAGCTGATAGCACCAAGAAGAGGGGGAAGGACACACTAAAATGAGTAAAAATGGAATATAATTAAGGAGAATATGGTAGACAAGGGAACCATAGTCCGAACAACATTTAGACCTCCATTTTCATAGAGAAAAATAGAAATAAGATCTTGCAAAGTGAGAAAGCATACACAACACACCTATAAATGATAAAAGGAGAGAAAATTTAATAGAAAACAATATCCATAAAACATGAATTAAATTGCCTTATAAGGTTGCACAGTTCATTACATTCAAGGAGAAAGGCACAAGAACATTTGCAAGAATTCAAATTCAAGGCTTACAACTCAAAAACATTGAAAACAACACTCTGAATGATGCCATTGTATTCTTAAGGGTTCTAACCATTACAAATGGGAATCATTTTACATCATAAATATTAAAGGGGAAAAGAGAGGTAAAATCTAGTTCTTGTCTTCAACTACCAATGACATGCATTAAATATCTGAAAACCATCATGAGTGCCTTTATAAGACTATTCCCCACATTACATTACTTGTAGGAGAAGGAGAGTCATACTTCATTAATATGGGTGGTTGAGCCATCCGTATTTGCATATTTGATGCCTAGACTATTTTCCTCATTTATTACCAACCAAATCTCACAAAAATCTTATTTTCTTGATTCCATGATGAAGAGTAGGATGAAATATTTCCAATGGTACCAATTTTGCATGATTTGGATCTATATGAAGGAAATTATGGTGATTTTAAGTTGAACAAGTTGAAATGCATAGGAAACAAAAATTTGGAAACTTCTAATTAGTTGTTGTGATCACCTCTTCTTATATGTGCATTGTTTTGACATTTGTCATGTGTTACCCTCTTATTGGTTGTGGGGTGGAGATGTTCCTGCACATTACACATTGACTACACTTTTGCATTTAAATTTTGTAGACCTGAAATGCTTATCAATCTTGTTTAATTCCATGGACCTCATGTCTATTGGGTGCATCTCGCCTCGAAGTTCACCGGAATGGCATCACGTGCCTTTGTTGAACCACTCAATCTGTGCCATCTTCCACCCTCTTATTTTGACATGTCTCTCATACTTTTAACTTGAAATATTTCCACCTGGAATGTTAACACGTGTGTTGGACCCCCGGAATATTAACCAAGTATGAAGGGGTGCAAGGTCCCGATTATGGATGGAATGACGCTTGCAAGGCAAAAGCACGTAGGAGAAGGAATGACTTAGTCATTTTGGAAGTCTAGAGTAGAACAAGTGAAAAGCATGACCCAGTTGCATGGAGGATAAGATGCCACCGACAACAAAGTTGGCCTGGAAGAAGCATGCTTGTGATGGAATCTTCTAGAATAACATCATGGAATGGAGTGGAGAGCTCAGGCCTAGAGAAGCATGCTCGCATGGAGGACCACATTCAGACACTTGGCACCAGATCTGAGGGTGCTGGAGGGTGAGTTGGCAGTCCAAGAAAGCTATAAATACAAGCGCCTACAGAGACAAATATAGAGACATATGGAGATATACATACAAATATCCATATAGACACCTAGAGAGTGAGTGGAGCTCTATAGAAATGTTGCGAGGACTCTATCAGTGAATAGTTGTATTCGAGAGAGAATGCACTAGGCCTAGGGGTTGTAAATTTTCTTTTGGGTAGCTTAGTTACATTAAGTCCAGTGTAATGCATGACTGTGGTCTGCTTCTCTGTGACCCTTTGTAATGGTTCCATGGATGTAATAAGGTTACTGTTATAATATATACATGAATATCAATGGTTATGATGCATATTTCTCTCTTATGAGATTCTCTTTCCTTTCATGCTAAGTATGAATGCTTGTATGTTTCTTTCTATCACAATACATGTTGTGGATTCTATTAAACACTCGATCTGAAATGACTGTAAGGATCTAGAGGCCATTCTGAGCCCTATGGTTCTTGCATGTCTTAACTTCCCTTCTAAAATATCTTACACTAATCATAGATGATGTATCCCACTAAACTCACATAAAAGAGAGACTCGGTACCCGCGCATGCCTCGGGTGAGCACTCAGCTTTCACTGGGTGATAGTCGACACGCACATGGGGTTCCTTTCTTTTGTGATAGGAGTAAAAATGACTACATCTTGGTTCCATTTTGGGACCTCTTTTCAAATTTGTAGAGGGATTTTAGTATACATCATGATCTGTGTAATGAGTAATGATAGAATGGTTAATGTTGGAGAGTGTTGAATTGTGGTTCAAAAGCACGGAGGATGAATTTTCTCAAAGATTCAACACTGGACCTGAGTTTAATGCATGTAGATGGGTAGAAGAAAATCTCTACCATGATCTATATGAAATTTTTTTTTTTGTTTCCATGTGGAACTATATGAATGGCTCTCAGCCTATGCATCTAGATCAAGTTGGTGTTATAGATTACATGTGTGGACCCAAGAAGAGTACCAAAGGCTACAGGATGTAGATCTGATGTGGACCCATGTTATGGATCATTGGTGGAAAGGAGTATTGGCTAGCTACACTCTGGAGTATGCCATTTCCACATATTCTTGTCCAGAGGTGGCTGAGTTTGAGTTTCTGAGGGAGCCCAAAGGATCATTTCTACGTTTTCCCCTCGGCTCTTGAAGATCTTGATGATTACCATGAGTTTAGAGGCTTTCCCAATGGCTGCTAAACCATTCTGAGTGTTGGGTGAGGAAGCTAGGGTGGAGGAAGATGAAAGATGTTGGCGGAGAAAGAAAGGGAGGAGAGATGACTCAAGTATGGTGAAGCACGTGAAAGGGAGATTACTAGATGATGTGAGGTTACAGGTGTGATGGATGTATGGTGGCAAACATTGTGGGAAGGATTTGAGGTTCACACTGAGGATGTGGAGCCTGAGCAGTCTATGTGACCCCATCTTGGCAAGTGCATGAGAGAAACCCCTTCGGCTTCTGATGAGAGTTCATCATGTGGAGAAAGAAGAACCATTGGCGTGCACATCTGAGCCCACCTAGTGACTAGACCCTGGCACTTGGTTTTCTAGATCAGGGGGATAATATTGCTAATCTAGTTGATTACATTAGAGGTGATCATTCTACCCTAGGAGGTATAATTTCTCGTTTGGTACTTCTATGGCTGTAAACACTAGCCCAATGTTAGGAATTTTGGGCAAGGTATAGGCACACAAGTGTTTGGTCTCACATCTGGAAGTGGTGTGGGGTATACTATTGGTAGTGGGGCATTGTTATAGACCATAGGTGTGTAACTCAATGGAACTATGGGAACCCTTGGCATGACCACTTCAGACTGGTGGGCCTAGTGGATCTAGTGGTTCAGGAGGAGTAGGAGCTGGTGGGTCTGGTGGATTTGGTGGTTCAAGACCTGGTGGGCCTAGTGGATCTAGTGGTTTAGGACCTGGTGGACCTGGTGGATTAGGTGGTGGAGGAAACACAGGTAGAAACCAAGGATCTAGTGGAGGAGGATTTGGACCCCAACCACCCCCACAAGTTTTCTTTGAAATGTCTCTACATTTTCCCGATTATAGAGGTATTGAGGATGCTCGTAGAACATGTTCACAAGTGTGAACTGCTATGGCGCGTGAAGGGTGTCACAACCCTATAATGGAAGGCTAGTCAGTTTGTAACCACATTGCAAGGGCACGCACATAGCTAGTATAGGAAGTATGACCCTCATCAAAGTAGTGGATTATACTACCTTAAAGAATGCATTCTTGGCAGAGTTCCACATTCCTAAGTTTGAGCAGAAGAGCATCAAGCTTTGAAGGAGATTCAACAAGGAATGGCAGAGAGTGTGTGGGAGTATGATGCATGCTTTAAAACTCTCTTGTCTAAATTATCATATGATATTCACCCTTCACAACATGCTCAATGGTTTGTTGGAGGATTGATCACCCCTTTTAGAAGGGCCTTATCTCATAAAACTTTTATGACCCGTGTGAGGCATTGGAAGTGACCCTACACGCCGAGGCTATTGGTAGTGTTGATACTGGCATTAGCCCATTCTTAGAGGCTCAGATTGCTTGCTATGGCCAAGTAAGTTGGAAAATTATCTGTGAACTCATCCCATGAGACTCACAGTGGTTTGTGGTGCACAAATTGTGAAATAGAGGGGCACGTTAAGGATAATTTCCCTCAGAGGACAAAGACACATGTGGTGGTAGAGTGTGAAATTTTTCATGGGGACCATGATGCAAGTAGATGTCCCTTGCTATAGCAACACACAATCAAGAAAATGTATCTTGTTATTGTAAGATTTACACTTCTACAACCCATGATACTAAGGACTGTAGGCTCATTGATCAAATCCATGAGGCCATTGATCATGGGGTGTGCCAAACCAATGTTTCCAAGTAGTTCCAAGGGTGATGATCCATTATGAGGAGCACGCAGATGGAGGCATGCATGGAAGAGGTTTTGAGGAGGATTCATGGTCATGGTAACTACGTAGAGGAGGAAGGAGTGAGTTCCCACATGTGGAACATGTTTCAACTGTGGATCTACAGAACATTACAAAATGGGAATGCCCGGACCTATTGTGCAGTGCTCGTGGTGTGAAAAGAAGCATAAGTATGAGGAGTGCCCGGAATTGTTTGAGCATATGAAATCAAAGCACGGAAGGACAAGGGCACTGCAATGGTCAGTATCAAGAAGGTAGACATATAGTGGATGCCTTGGGTAACATCGGGATGTAGGTTTGGAGCCTATCTTGGTAACAACAAGGGTAGAAGCCACACGCGCAAGAGAGGTACCAAGACAAAAGAACCTGGTTTCAAGGGAGGAGGTCATTCATGGAAAGTATCCAGACCCCACGCATCAAAAGGAGATATATCAGACACCATGGATGTCATTTGGAGCTTACAAGGGGAAATCTAGTGTCTAAAGGAGAAATCTAGGAGGGAGGAACAAGGAAGGAGAGTCGAGGTGCAAAAGGATGACCTGGATGAGGTCAAGGAGGTGTGTAAAATGCTAAGGTAGGAGAATATCATTCCCTTGCTAGGATCATGGTTGAGAGAGAAGGTACCACATGCCGAGGAGAGCATGCGAGAGATAGGTATTGCACATGAACCTTCCCCCTCACAAGCCTCGATTATGACAAGGAGATTACATTGAATGTAGTTGTAGATGGATGGCTCCTCAGTAATATCCTCATTGACATAGGCATGGAGGTTAATGTTCTAACTTTGGATGCATGGCATCAGATGGGAAGACCTACATTATAACCATCTTCGAATGTGTTGTATATGGAAAACAAGACTAAGGTAATGCCCATCGGTGTCTTAAAGGATGCAACTATTACTATCCAGGGAGCCAAGTTTACTAGGGACTTCAAAGTCTTGGCACTCGCCGAGGTGGAAAATTTCCCAACACTACTTGGGCACCCTTGGTGTTACAAGAACAATGCAGACCTTCGGTTCAACAAAGGGTACATCAGCTTCGAGAACAAGGAGGAATGGTCATTATACCCCTGGTTGATGGGAATTCGACACCATATATTGAACCATTGGGGAAGAAGTTTTGGATAGGATATATGTGCACTCAATCAAGAGACCCTGAGATGATACACCCTACTAATGGGGTTATCCTAGTTTGAAGATGCTCAGTCAGTGAGTGATACCACCCTAGCTTGGCATGTGACAATTGGGTGCATGGGACTTATGAATTGATGGGATGACAGTTGAGAGGGTCGGTGACCAAGGTAACAAAGGCGTGCATGGTTTGACACCTTGGAGGAAAAGAACTACCCAAGTATTCAGGAGGAGCCTTCCCTAAGATCTTTCTCGCAGAGGTGGAAGCTCAGTGGAAGGATGAGAAGGAATGGAGGGGATGTTAAGTTATGTCTTGCTCAAAGCATAGCACCACGGTGGTGGGCTACACATCAGAGAGCCTTTTAGAGTGGCGCGAGGTAAGAATTGCTCTCTGTCGATTTTCTAGGAGCAATGTACCCACCATCATCAAGGAGTACCATGGGAAGGAGCCCACCTCTTTCCATATCCAAGAGTGTGAATGGGTCTAGAGAGAAGGCATGGAAGCTTTTCCACCATCCCTCTAGGTGCACAAGTTGTATTCTACACTACAGGGTTACACGTGTGTGCGCATGGTATATTCATTCGGAGACACACCGCCAGACAAGGAATTGGCAAGAGCTCTCATGGCTGACCTTATTCAAACCTTTGAGTATAGAGTACCAAACCATCATTTGATAAGGCCTTCAGAGGGTATCAAGCACCTTACCATGGGGGAAAGTGCAGGATGGAAGATAGGTTGTTGGAATTACTAGGTGAACCAAGGTGGGGGGCGATTTGAAGAAGAAGTAGAGGAAATAGAAGAGCTACAGCTTGAGCGCGCGTGTTTGGAAAAAGAAAAAGGAAAGTTGGTATATGTGATTGATGGAGAGGAATTGGAAAACTTAGATGTTAGCCATTTTGTAGGGATGCGCGAGGTAGTAGACAATATAGATACTCACGCGTGTGCGCCTACCATGAGCCCTTAAAAATGAAGAAAGTTAACATTGGTTCAAGAGAAGAACCTAAGGAAGCTATTATAGGAGATTACTAGTCGGAGAAGGAAGTATCTAAGATCATTGATCTATACTACGTGAATTTGAGGATTTATTCCCACATGGGTACCATGAGCTCAAAGGTGTTCACCATTCCTTGGGGGAGATGAAGATAAAACTAAAGGATGGTGCATGCCCGGTTAGGAAAAGACCCTACCGGATGAATCCCAATTTATGTGTGAAGGTTAAGGAGGAGATAGACAAAATGATAGCTTCTGGGATCATTGAGGCAGTGGAAGAATCGGAGTGGATAAGTCCGATGGTAATCAACATCAAGAAGGATGGGTGGATTAGGATCTGTGTGGATTATAGGGAATTGAATGTAGTTTGTGTCATTGATCCCTTTCTAACCCCCTTCACTGAAGAAATTTTGGAAGGAGTCATTAGGTGTGAAATCTATTCCTTTTTACGGATGGATTTTTGGTACCACCAAGTCCGGATTGCAAAGGAGGACTAGAGAGAAGACAATTTCACCACCGAGTGGGGAATTTTTTCACATATGGTCATGCCCTTTGGGTTCAAGAATGCGCCTACCTGTATTTTTGCGCATAGTGGTGCAAGCATTCCAGACTTCATCCATAAGTTTCTTCAGGTCTATTTAGATGATTGGAAAGTGTATGGTCTGGTTAAAGACCATTGTGACAATTTAAGGTTAATGTTTGAGAGGTGTAGGTAGTTGAGGATATCCTCAACATCAAGAAATGTGTGTTTACTACACCCTTTGGGACTTTATTGGGGCATATCATATGTAAGGAGGGCTTCTGGTAGATCCCGCTAAGGTTGTAGTTATTGTGGGGTTAGGGAGCCTACTAGCTAGAGCAGCAGTGTGTGGATTCCTTGGGCATATGGGATATTACAAGAAATTTATTAAGGGATATGCCAAGATCCATGCCTTTAGAGGAGCTGCTTAGACATAAAAGTGCCTTCCATTGGGGAGAGGCGCAATAGAGGGCATTTGATACATTAAAAGATAGGCTTATCACCGCACCTATATTATGTTTTCCCTCTTGGGACAAGCCCTTTCATGTCCATGTAGATGCCTCAGGACCACCATTGGAGCAGTGCTTGCACATAAGTGAGGGATTGTTGATCATCCTCTATGTTTTGCAAGCAGGAAGCTGACACCAGCAGAGCAGAATTATACCACAACTGAGCATGAGGCATTGTCAATGATCTACGTGCTTTTCAAGTTTAGACAATATCTGCTAGCAACACCCTTTGTGTTTTACACCGACCACATGGCATTAAAATATTTGGTGAACAATCCCATCCTACAAGGGCGCATATGTTGGTGGGTGTTGTTGTTTCAAGAATTTGAATTCACCATTGTAGTGAAGCCCTGGAAAAAGTAATTGTGGGCCTGATCATCTATCAAGAATTGATTCAGGGAGGATGCAGTAGAGTATTGAGGAAACAATGTCAGACACAACTATTTAGATTATGGTGCGTGCCCTAGATTTGGAAGAGATTGCAATATTTTTAAAGGAAGGTGTGGCACCGAAGGAATGAAGACTTTAGAGAAAAAGTAGTTGGCTATACGCGCCATGCACCTACATGTTAATCAGTGGAGACTTATACAAGTTGGGATGTGATGAAGTTTTTTACGTAGGTGTGTATTAGAGCATGAGCACCTGGCCATCATGGAGGAGGCACACGGAGGAAGTGTGGGTGGGAATTATGTAGGTGATGCCACCACGCGTAAGATATTAATGGCAGGTTTGTGGTGGGAAACCCTGTACAAGGATTGTAGAGACTATTGTAAAGTGTGTGACCATTGTTAGCACCTTGGCAAACCAAGAAGGAGAGATGAAATGCCTTTGTGCCCTATCCCTAGCATGGAGCCTTTTGAAAAGTGGGAAATAGACTTTGTAGGACCTATTACACCAATAGCACGTAGGACTAGGTCACGTTATGTCATCACTTGCATGGATTACCTAACAAGGTGGGTAGAGGCAGCTCCGACTAAAGATTACACACAGCAGCAAAATGGCAAGGTTCTTGTGGGAGAACATTATCACGAGGTATGGATGCCCATTGAGTTTGACCAGCGATAGGGGTACACATTTCTTGAATGAGACCATGAGGATCCTATTATCAGAGTTCATGGTAGCTCATCACAAGACTATGCCCTATCACCCACAAGCAAATGGAACCATGGAAGCATTCAACAAAATACTGAGTCATACCCTGACCAAAATTTGTGATGTCGGAAGACAAGATTGGGATGAAAAAGTATCGGTAGTATTGTGGGCTTACAGGACAATGTATAAAAGGATGAACAAAGCCACACCTTTTCAGTTGGTGTTTGGAACATGGAAGCTATTTTTTGGTTGAATTTATGTTTCCTTCTCTGTGAATAGCACGCGCAGGAGGGTTAGCTGATGAACAAGTGCTGGAAGAAAGAATTGATGAGTTAATGAAGTTGGATGAAAGATGATCACTCACCAAGTGGAGCCAAACAATAGAAAAAGCAAAAGAAGGCTTGGCATGATCGCCACATTAGAAATAAGAAGTTTGAGGTTGGGAAGATGGTGTTACTATATGATTCTAAGTTTCTACACCATCCTAGGAAATTGAAAGTCCATTGGTTGGGTCCTTACACAATCTCGTACATCCTTGATTTGGGCGCAGTGTGCCAGTTACAAGTGCTAGATGGGATGAAGTTTCCTAGACACTTCAATGGGAGTAGGCTAAAGCCCTACTATAAATAAGTCTTCTTGGTGTTTGTAAATAAGGTAGTTTTGCCAGTTAGTTTAGAAGTTTCCTTTATGCATTTCCCTTTCTTGTGTTTCCCTTTCACGTTGTTGTTTTGTTTTGCACCTTGGGCACCGGTAACCTTATTGCTATTTTGGAGAATTTGTGAGTGCATAGAGGACCATGCATCATTTTAAGTGTGGGGTGGAGAAATGTGAAGGAGCACATGATTAGAGTGCCAAGGAAGTTGTGTTGAAAAGCCCCTGTTGAATGGCCTGGTTGAAAGAGGTATATGAAGAGAAAAGATGGAAGAAGAATGGTTGGTGCCAGGATAAAGCTACTTGTAGATCCCATGTACTAAGGAGGAAAATCACATTTAAGCAAACATGAGGTAGGTGAGAGCAAGAATCAGGACAGAAGAAGTGCCTTCGGATGGGTTACGCGCGCAAGAGTCTCCTGTCATGTTGGATTGGTTATGCACGCCATAAGGTTGGAGGAGTTTTCACGCAGGTTGGGTGCGTGAGTGAAAGTGCTGAAGATGGGCTTTGTTTGAAAAATCCACATTAAATGAAAAAGTATGGTGGTAGGTGAAGTAGCATTTAATGTTCAAAAAGAGAAAACTATAAGTAAAGGGTCGAGGCACTTTCATTTTCACTTTGCGAAATAGAGAAAGAAGTGAGTTTTATAAATTAGGGTTTCCAGATTCGATCGAGTGAAGAAAGATCTATGAGATTGAAGCGTGAGCAGCCAGTTTGAGTTTGCAAACTAGAAGGAAGGGGTTACATGGGCATGAAAAAAGTTGTGAGGCATTGTCTTGTGGAAATTTTATCCCAGTTAGGGTTCGACAAACTAGGGCACGGGTTCAAGAGATTTTATATCATGGATTTGAGATCGGAGGTTGGAAGAAGTAGTAGGAAGAGTAACAAGGAGGGAGTGGAGTGATAAGAAGACCTTGACAATGGCACCCAAGAAAGGAAAGGGCAAGGCAAGGCCAAACAACAAGAACCCGACGTGAACACAAATGAAGAATGGTATGTGGAGATGCAATACCCAGATGGGGTGATGATGGGTAAGGAGTGGGAATCCCACCTAAGAAATGTTCCTGTAAGTGATTATAACCACCAAAAAACATGATAGAGAAGGAAATGGCACTGGAATTAGTGCCCCATGAGTAAACAAACACCAAAGGGCTTGCCAATCTACGATGATGATGTAAAGGTCAAAATGGAGAAGGCAAGGTTGTTGCAACTCTATGAGTTGCCCTATTTTGGGAAACCAGAGCACCTATATCAATGGCTAATGTCATGGGTACATGAAGATTACTTCCACTTTGCAGGTGCAAGATGTGCATTACTCCCCAACTTATCTCTCAGTTCACATGCCTTATATGTGAAGGAAACAGCTTGGAGGATGACTTGAGTGACAAGGAGGCAATTCAGGAGACCATAAATGAATATGCCTACAAAAAGGGGTCGAGGTACTATGACATTTCAGACATCAAGGACCCCGTGATGAAAATGGCCACATCTGGTAACAAAGCTGAATGGCAGGAGAGATGGACCCAAGTCAATAAGCCTTGGTTACATGTTTGCAGAAAAATTACAGAAGGCACCATATACAACTTGTCTACTTACATCATGGAGGAGATTGTCAGTTTCACGTGAAGGAGGGGGATAGAATCCTCTTTGGAAACATCCTCCTGACCATTGTATTTTTAGAGATTGGAGTGCCTGACACACTAGACAAGTTTGTATGGGAGTACCCTTCGAGGATCCTTCACCCGTGAAGAGATTCGAGAAGTATGCATGTGACACAATGACAACACCCCACAAGGCGTGACTAGAGAAATGGTATACATGCCTAAGGAACGTTTGGGGTAGAGTGGAGAATCCCTAAACAACTCCCAAAGTAGCCACTAAAGGGGAAGCCAAATTCGTTGTATATCAACAACATTTCTTCTGGGCAGGTTCAGGCTGATAGATGAATCATGGAGCCCTTGGTGCAAACTTCCCTTCACATTCACTACTCAATACTTCCAAGCAGGAGTAAATAGATTTAAGGAATCAAAGAAGTTAAAACTAGAACTAGGTAGTCTAGACCAAGAGCATAGAGAGATGTGGAAAATATTGAACTACCCCAGTGGGTAAGCACGTACGTGGAAAGGTATGTGTCACACGAGGTCCAGATGACAAGGGTCGATGACACTACCCATTGCAGAGGATCCACACACACATGTACCTCCGTATAAGGCCAAAGTTTGAAAAGGGCATGTACTTAGAGAATGAAGTCTCCATACTTGAGGATCCCATGGGTAGGAAGAAGCCCCACCCAAGAAGAGGGGAAGAGAAGATGAAGAAGCACCAAGTGTGTAGACTTCTTAGATAAAGTGAGCATGCCAACAACAAGTGCCAAGCCCAATACTTACACGTGGAGAAAGAAGTCCCCAGTGAAGGAGAAGACACCAGAAGTGGAGGCACCTAGGAAACCACTCACCAAGGAAAAGTCACCTGAGGAAGAGGAAGAGGCCGAATCCCCTATCAAGGAGCCACCTCTCAGGAAAAAGTAGAGGGTGGAAGAGGAAGCTGACTCGGAGGAGACCGATAACTTGGAGAAGTATATGGGTAAAAGAGAAGGTGAGAGTGAAGAAGATGACAACAAGGAAGATGAGCCTGAGAAGGACCAGAGCCACATGTGTTCAAAGTGTGTATGACTCAGGAGAAGGAGCAAAGATGAGAAACAGAGTTCATATTCACGTGGTGCAAGGGCACCCAGGATGAAGAATGCACCTGAGACATGGAAAGGAATGAAGAGGTTGGCATGGAAAAGTAGGAAGCTATAAGCTTCACAAAGGAGCAGATCACTGAGGTGGTGGAGAGAGAAGCAAAGAGAATGCTCGAGGTAGACCAAGAGTTGGAGTGCAACGTTGACATAGTGCTAGAGGAAGGAGAGGAAAACACTGATAAGGAGCATGGCAAAGCATGGGAGGAGGTCCCACTCTAACAGTGAGTTTTCCCAAAGGCATGCGCGCTCGGGAAGGAGGGCCCTCGATATAGAACAAAGACAAGTGATGGGCTACATTAATGACTCGAGAAAGGTACTATGTGTGTGGTTCCAAAGCACGGTACCCACATAAAGGCTTTTAGCCATGGGGTCATTTGAGAAGGAGGGCACATACCCCAGAATGAAGAAGATGCTCTCTTGGGTGTTTGAGTCCCACATTGATGAGCTAGACTTTGAAGTCTACAAGGAGTGATCATCATAGTACCAGAGTCTAAGGGAGCCAATCCCTTGGTAAATGCCCAGGAACTCTTAGATGAGAAAGTTGTAATGCACTCAACAAGGTCATGGTTGAGATAGAGGCTAGGCTCTTCACGCGCAATGATGAAAGAATAAGAGTATTAGAGGAGAAACTAGGGAAGAAAGAAGAGGAGCTGGTGGAGAAGGCCAAGAGTTTGAAGCAAGAAGAACTGATCAAAGCACATAGCTAAGGCATGAGTTAAAGGAAGAAAAGACAAAGGTGCAGGAAGTGTACAAGAAGATGGAATCTATCAAGAGTGCCATCCTTTTAAAGCACCTAGACTTAGCACCACCCGCATAGAAGTACTCATCCCTTCTGGAATGTTTAGAAGATCTAACGTGCATCCTCACTATGGAGAGATGACCTTTGGCCCTGGAGTCTGCAAGAAGAAGTGGCCACATGCTTAAAGGAGGAGGATAGGTTGAAGGTGGTAGCGCTCGTTGTGGAGTATAGCTAGGTGCTCGTAGAAGTTAAATTCACTACCCAATCTGCTGAGGCCACATATGATACCTACTGCATAGATAGGGATAAGGTAGCAAGCTCCTTGGTCACCACACTCAAGAAAGAGCTGAAGGAGTTCCAAGAGAAGAACAAAGGAAATAGGGTAGAGAGGGACAAGGTTCTTGCCAAAGTGGAAAGAAAATATGAGGCGATTGAAGCATTAAGGAGTTCAATCAAGGCCCGGCTAAAAGAACTATATCCTCAGATTACCAAGAGGATGGACACATGCTCGAAGACCTGGGAAAGGAGATGGAGAAGATCATTGACACCTGGGCATGCCCAGGAATTGGCCTGAGTTTTGACGAGGTGAGCATCCTGATCGGTGACCTCTGTCAAAAGGCACAGAGTGAGGTCGACATTTGGAACAAGTTGGAGGTAGACTTATGAAAGGATTTTCCTAGCTTGTTGATTTGATGCCCCCCATTCTTCATTCTTCCCCTATTCTTTCATTCCTTTATTCTTTTACAAAATGTAAGATTACACCTTGAGGTAGCCTACATCTTGGTTAAGTAGAGTGTTTCCGTGGATGGAGAATAGGCATAGTGTGGGGTGATGTTGGACCCCTAGAATATTGACCAAGTATGAAGGTGCGTAGGCGTGCAAGGTCCCAGTTATGGAATGTGCAAGGAAAAAGTGTGCACAAGAGAAGGAATTAAGGAAGCACGTAGCACACGCGATGCATGTGAAAGGATCGGGACTTAGTCATTTTGGACGTCCAGAGTAGAACACGTGAAAAGCATGACCCCGATTGCGCATGGATAAGATGTTAGCCTAGCATGATAGGTTGGCCTAGGAAGAAGCATGCTTGCGATGGAATATTCTAGAAGAACATCATGGAATGAAGTGGAGAGCTCAGGCCTAGAGAAGCATGCTCGCATGGAGGACCACATTCAAACACTTGGCACCGGATCTAAGGGCGTTGGAGGGTGAGTTGGCAGTCCAGGAAAGCTATAAATACAAGCGCTGTAGAGACATATATAGAGACATATGGAGATATACATGAAAATATCCATATAGACACCTAGAGAGTGAGCGGAGCTCTGCAGAAATGTTGTGAGGACTCTATCAGTGAATAGTTGTATTCGGGAGAGAATGCATTAGGCCTAGGGGTTGTAAATTTTCTTTTGGGGGTTAGTTACAAATTTTCATTTTGGGTAGCTTAGTTACATTAAGTAAGTTATAATAATGCATGAATATCAATGGTTCGATGCATATTTCTCTCTTATGAGTTCTCTTTCCTTTCATTCTAAGTATGAAATGGTTCCATGGATGTGAAAAAGGAAGGTTATGGTTCTTGCATGTTTTATAATACTAATCACATGAATATAAAAGAGAACTTGGTGCGTGCCTCTTTCACGAGTATGTTGAGTTGCAAAAGGGGCCAAAGACCCTTTGAGTTAGGCCACGGAGCTCAAGAACATGGATGCATAGGTACATCATGTAACTATAAAACATAAAATAAGTCCCCACCAAATATTTAAGTATTGGAAATGAGAATTTTACAACCAATTTAGAATCAAAACTTGAATTCCAGTAAGTCATCTCAAAACCTGAAATGATAAAAAAATTTATTAGAAAATGAAGGAAATCCTTCGAATCTCACTCTACTCATCTGCATGATGCCAAAACAAAAACTAAAAGTTGTTAAAAATAACCCGGGGGTTATTTTGGGAAAATGTTTGGCAACTTCGAGGATATTTTCCTACTAAATATGAAGACTAGTAGCCTTAAGCATCCATTGGGCATCAAGTTGAACTGAAAAAATGAAATATTGATCTATAACTTGAAATTTTACCCCGAACATGTATGAAGCAATGTTGGACTTGGCATTGGTCCGAACTACCGAATTTCGATAACATGCATCGAGTTTTACGGAGCCCAAGCATGTAGATTGATCCAGGAAAAATCATAAAAAATGACTAAGTCCTAGTCCTAGGGGCAGTCGGGACATTTGGGACATCTAGGCGCGGATCGGCCGAAAAGCCTCCAGGCGGCCCGTGAAGCAAAGGGACATCTGGGACAGAAGTACGCGGGCGAGAAGCCGATCCGGCCGAAAGAGGAAGAAAAATGACTAACTACTGAGCGGGACAGTTCGGGACAAGAGTACGTGAAGTACGCGAACCGGCCGGATCAGCCGAAATGAGAACAAACAGTCCGGAAGCAATTGGGACATTTGGGCCGTGATGACGCGAACCGGCCGGTTCGCCCGAAACAGAGAAAGTTCGTACTGGGACATCCGGGACGAAGGGACGCGCGGGACGCGGATCGCCGAAGGAGCCGAAAGCCAATCAAACAACGCCACGTGTCATCGGCCAAATGAGGGACGAGGAAGCCCATTTCGGGCGGATCGGAAGTTTTTGGCCCAAGCAGTTTGGGACATCCGGGACATAAAGACGCGAAGGGCGCGAAGGAGCCGAAAGGGCCGAGAACCAACCAGATCACGACACGTGTCGCAGGGGAAAGAGTCCAAAGGTCAAAGGGTGAATTTTGAGGGGTCAGCCCGAGCCAATCAAAAGAGGACACGTGTCCTATGGAACAGGGAATGCGGAGCTCGGGAAGGAGTTAGAGAATTTGGCATGAGTTTTGGCCGAAAAGCTAAAAGCCAAGGTCTGCCCCGCGCCCCTGTCGGCCAATCAATGCATGCCACGTGTCCAAGTTTAAGGGGCCCACAAGGAAATTTCAAAAGAAATCCCACCGAAAGGTAGAGGAGAGAGAATCACGTGACCAATCAATGCGTGCCACGTGTCATCCAGGTGGCAGAGCGCGGGAAAGATTTCAAAACACGTTTTCACCTGTTTTGTGCCCTAAAACTTCAGACCTCCATAACTTTCGATCCAGAGCTCGGATTTGCACGTTCTTTATATCAACGGAAAGCTTATGAAATTATCTACATGATTCTAGGATCAATCTCGAATTTTGGTGCAGTCTGGAGAGAGAAAATTGAGAAACGGCTCTGACGCGTGATAATGGCCAGAAGCGATGTTTCAACAACCAGTTTTAATGCACATGGGTCGCATTCTTCTTCAGCATGGCCAGAAGTGATGTCTCAACCACCGATTTTAATGAAGAATGTGTTTTGGTCAATGGTTGGGCTGCTTACACGTTTTCCTATGTTTTTTGTCTCCTGGGCTCGACCCATGCATTGTATAAAGCCAGATTTGGCTCATTTTATATGGGGATTACAAGTGGTTCATCTTTTCTGCTCTGCCCTCCCTTCTTTTCTTCTCTAGGGTTGAAAATGGAGTTTGAACCTCCTCCCTTGCTCTGTAATGGCATTTTTTCCTTTTACTATTGAAATGATGTTCTGTGCAAACTTCTGGAGCAACAAAACGTGTTTTGTGATGCATCTGTCCATCCTTGCTCGTTTTTGCTTGTTCTCTTCTTGCCTCTCTTCATTGCAGGTATTTGTGCATGTTTGAATGTTCATTGCAGGTTTGGAGCTGTGTTCATGGAGTTTTGGGACATTTTCTGTGTGAAATCTATCCTTGGGCCTGTGATGCATCTGTCCATCCTTCCCATTGCTCACCTCTCTTTGTTCCATGGCAGTTTTGATAGATGTCCAACATTCTCCTTCTCTGGTGTATCACCGTTTTAGTGTAGGCTTTTGTTCTTTCCCTTTCTCTCTCTCTCTGTCTCCTTGGCATGGTTAGATTAGGATTAGATTAGCTTTTCCCGCACCGGAATAGCTTGTGGGTGTAGTTTAGGAGTAGGAACCAGCCTTCTCTCGGAGAATCCTTTCTCATTTTTCAAGTCCCACACTTGGAGAAAGGATTCAATGTTATGCAATCACACTGGATGCCAAAGTGATCAACCTAGAAGCCTGATCTGCATCTAGGGGTGCTGTGATTTTGCACTAACAGTTTTGGCACGCCCGGTGGGACCTTAGAGGTCTTCCACTTCATCTTTTGCAGGTTGGTGTGTTCCTGTGAAGATTTCAGCCTTTGGAGGCACTTGCAAACACATCTGGCGACTCCATCTGGTCAACAACCCATCTCTGAAGTTGCAGATCTTCCTTTCCATTCATTTTCATTCATTTTCCATTCATCCTTCTTTCCATCTCTTTCATTCTTTCCCATTCCATGAAGTTGTGCAATCATGACTTCATTTCCATCATGGAATTCACATCAACAACAGCAGTATATTCCACCTCCAACATGTTTTACAAATCCTCCAAACCAGCATTTTGAGCAGATTCAAGATCAGTATGCATACCCATATGAGCAGCAGTGCCAAAGTCAGTTTGGCTATGGAGCTTTCCAAGAGCAAGAGTATGCATATAATGAAGACAATCAGATGCAAGATGCTGGTCTGTTGGAAAAAATCCAAAAGATGGAGGTAAACATAGTGCAGTCCAGGGCTCAGGCACAGATGAAAGCATTTGGAATCGGTTGCAGAGCACCTTGTCCATGGGTGGGACCTTTTCCAAGGCATTACAGCCCTCAGGAGAAGCTTGACTTCATGATTGCAATGCTGCCTTTGCTTGCAAAGTGGATTGAAGAAATAGAGGTGTATGAGAGGAGTATTCAGCAACCTTGCCAACAAGTAAGCACACCTTCTCATGCCTTTTCTTTTCCTCTTTCCCAATCTGTTTCATCTCAGCAGTGTCAAGCTTTAAACTCTCCATCTGCTGTCCCAAATGTTGATCCCATGTCTCCATCTCTCAGTCTTCCATCCCATCTCAGTTTTTCCGCCCTCTTCTCTTCCAAATCCAAAACCCCTCCACAAGAGCTAAATGAAATACCTTCCACTCCAAAGAAACAAGAGGTTTCACCTCCTCCACCACCGCAAAAAATTGTAAAATCAGTTGAGTTTCAACCTATCCCTCCTCTTGCATCCCCAATTCCATGTGGGGAAGAAGAAATTGAAAAAATCAGTCATCAAGGACAACAAGAGGAAGAGCCAAAAAGAAAAGAAATGACAGACACTTGAAGGTTTGGGCTGCCAAATTTGGGATAACAAAGATCCCCTTGATGGTTAAGCCTACAGAAGAGGCTAAGGTTGAACAAATGGTGGTCATAACTGATTTTGTTGCAGCAGAAGAAGAGCAAAAGGAAGAAGCAGATCAGCAATCAGTTTGCTCAGAGTGTAGTGTCCATGTTGGCACTCTATTTGAAGGAAATGCTGATCCAATTCAAGTTGCACAATCAGCCATGGAGGAAGAAAGCCCTGAAGAAGATCTTGCAGTCCCAACTTGTCCTCTAGAGCAGCAGACTGAAGAGTTTGACTTGACAAACTTCATGCTAGAGGAAGAGTTCTATCAAGAGCAAGATTGTATTCAACTAGTAGAGGAAGGAGAAGTTGCTCCAAATCCAAAAGAAGAGGAGCACAATCTAGCTGTGGAAGAGAAAATTGCGGATCCAAGGGCTTTGAGCACAAAGCAGGCTACAGGAGAACCTTCAGTTCTTCTTTCTACTTCATCTCTCTCTAGCCCCAATGTCGAAGAGGAGTTTGATCTCTCAAACTCAATGTTGGAGGATGAAGGAAACCATGGTGGTCAAGTTACAGATCAAGAAGACACCATGGAGGAAGTTGAACATTTGCAGCAGGACAGTCATGAGGTAGTTTATCTGTCAGATTTGGAAGACTGTTTTGATGGAGAAGAACCGGTTGAGTTTCCAACATTCTCTCTTTCATCATCCATCTTCCAAACACAAGAGCCTGCTGTCATGGAGGAGAGTATTCATTTGCAGCAACCTGCATCTTATAGAAGCTCTTTGGAACCAAGATTGGAAGATTTTAATCTTTCATGTCCTTCATTGGAGGAAGAGAAAGGGCAGAGGAATTTCACCATTTCTTCCACATCATCCATTCAAGAAGGTCCGCAAGAAGACTCCATTCTTGGAGTTGAAAATCAGGGAAATGGGCATACTCAAAGGATCAGACCTTGCCCAATCAGGTATTTGGCTTCATTGGAGCCAAAGGAGAAGTCACAACCAGTCATGCTTGCTTCTGAGCATGAGGGTGAGCTACAAAGTACCAAGGATCAGCTGTCATACCTCTTCAATCCAAATGCAGAGCAACTAAAAGAGGTATTGAATTTGCCTTCAGCTGATACCTTGATGATTTGGGTGGAATACCAACTTCTTGTTGATTTTCCACTCATCCTAACAGCCATGATCAGCTCCAAATCAATTGCATGGCTGCCACTTTTGAGAAAGGGAAGCTATTTCTCACAACCAATTGCAGGGTTTGTTTAGCTTGCTTTTGCTTCCAGTTAGAGTAGAGTAGGTAGGTTTGCTTTCAGCAGAAGAAGTGCTTGTGCACACTCTGCATGTTTCATTTTGGAGCATGTATGATTTTCAGTTCTGTACATAGTTTTGGTGTTGCTGGTTCTGCTCTTGCACAGTTCATTTCAGTGGCATTTTGGTAAGAACAACTCCATGTCCGGTGGGTTTCAAGTGGCTCAGAGGGAAGTTTTCAAAGTTCAGATCAGTTTTCAGGCTTGCTTATGACTCCATGCCCAATGGATTGCTTCAGGCTACTGATCATTCATCTAGCAGGCAGATGACCCCACTGAGTCGCCAAACTGTTGTCAAAATTTCACCCCCAAGGGTAAATTTCGATAACATGCATCAGAGTTTTGCAGTTCCAAGCATGTAGATTGATCCAGGAAAAATCATAAAAAATGACTAAGTCCTAGTCCTAGGGGCAGTCGGGACATTTGGGACATCTAGGCGCGGATCGGCCGAAAATCCTCCAGGCGGCCCGTGAAGCAAAGGGACATCTGGGACAGAAGTACGTGGCGGGTGCGAGAAGCCGATCCGGCCGAAAGAGGAAGAAAAACGACTAACTGCTGAGCGGGACAGTTCGGGACAAGAGTACGTGAAGTACGCGAACCGGCCGGATCGGCCGAAATGAGAACAAACAGTCTGGAAGCAATTGGGACATTTGGGCCATGATGACGTGAACCGGCCGGTTCGCCCCTGAAACAGAGAAAGTTCGTACTGGGACATCCGGGACGAAGGGACGCGGGACGCGGATCGCCGAAGGAGCCGAAAGCCAATCAAACAACGCCATGTCATCAGCCAAATGAGGGACGAGGAAGCCCATTTCGGGTGGATCGGAAGTTTTTGGCCCAAGCAGTTTGGGACATCCGGGACATAAAGACGCGAAGGGCGCGAAGGAGCCGAAAGGGCCGAGAACCAACCAGATCACGACACGTGTCGCAGGGGAAAGAGTCCAAAGGTCAAAGGGAATTTTGAGGGGTCAGCCTGAGCCAATCAAAAGAGGACATGTGTCCTATGGAACAGGGAATGTGGAGCTCGGGAAGGAGTTAGAGAATTTGGCATGAGTTTTGGCCGAAAAGCTAAAAGCCAAGGTCTGCCCCGCGCCCCTGTCGGCCAATCAATGCATGCCACGTGTCCAAGTTTAAGGGGCCCACAAGGAAATTTCAAAAGAAAGCCCACCGAAAGGTAGAGGAGAGAGAATCACGTGACCAATCAATGCGTGCCACGTGTCATCCAGGTGGCAGAGCGCGGGAAAGATTTCAAAACACGTTTTCACTGTTTTGTGCCCTAAAACTTCAGACCTCCATAACTTTCGATCCAGAGCTCAGATTTGCACGTTCTTTATATCAACGGAAAGCTTATGAAATTCTCTACATGATTCTGGGATCAATCTCGAATTTTGGTGCATTCTGGAGAGAGAAAATTGAGAAACGGCTCTGACACGTGATAATGGCCAGAAGCGATGTTTCAACAACCAGTTTTAATGCACATGGGTCGCATTCTTCTTCAGCATGGCCAGAAGTGATGTCTCAACCACCGATTTTAATGAAGAATGTGTTTTGGTCAATGGTTGGGCTACTTACATGTTTTCCTATGTTTTTGTCTCCTGGGCTCGACCCATGCATTGTATAAAGCCAGATTTGGCTCATTTTATATGGGGATTACAAGTGGTTCATCTTTTCTACTCTGCCCTCCCTTCTTTTCTTCTCTAGGGTTGGAAATGGAGTTCGAACCTCCTCCCTTGCTCTGTAATGGCGTTTTTGCCTTTTACTATTGAAATGATGTTCTGTGCAAACTTCTGGAGCAACAAAACGTGTTTTGTGATGCATCTGTCCATCCTTGCTCGTTTTTGCTTGTTCTCTCTTCCTCTCTTCATTGCAGGTATTTGTGCATGTTTGAATGTTCATTGCAGGTTTGGGAGCTGTGTTCATGGAGTTTTGGGACATTTTTCGTGTGAAATCTATCCTTGGGCTCGTGATGCATCTCGTCCATCCTTCCCATTGCTCACCTCTCTTTGTTCCATGGCGTTTTGATAGATGTCCAACATTCTCCTTCTCTCGGTGTATCACCGTTTTAGTGTAGGCTTTTGTTCTTTCCCTTTTCTCTCTCTCTCTGTCTCCTTGGCATGGTTAGATTAGGATTAGATTAGCTTTTCCTGCACTGGAATAGCTTGTGGCAGGTAGTTTAGGAGTAGGAACCAGCCTTCTCTGGAGAATCCTTTCTCATTTTTTCAAGTCCCACACTTGGAGAAAGGATTCAATGTTATGCAATCACACTGGATGCCAAAGTGATCAACCAAAGTTGATCGATGAAACTTTGAAAATATTCCCATAACATACTTATTTAAATTAATCCATGAATCACTTCACGATGAATCAGTAAAACAACCACAAGGCCCAAAACTATGTACAAAATAAAAAATCATACATGTTCTAAGAGGAAATATGCAAAGTTTTCATAAACACTTATTATAATGTAAACATTTATTAACATACAAATAATTTTTGAATGAACTTGGAGGAATTGAAACTACTCAATATGCACAAGATGCAAAAACAAATCAATGGACATGCTTCAAATAAATCCCAATGATTGGGATTTTTAATCCACTTCCATTAATATTGGTCAACTCAAAAGAGTTAGCATCTTTACAAGAATTAATGGTATATATCCCACTCTAAAGTGCATAAAACTTAGAGTGCCACCCTATTTTGGTTTTCTCGCATCCCATTTCAATACTATATAACTAACTTTAAAGTCTAAGATCTAGCCTTCTTGTCAAACCATTGTTTGGTTTACCTTTGATGTTTTTCTAATCGATCATTGAAAATTTTCTTGATTCTTCAAGTTCAACTATTTCTTCCATTTTTATCTCTCTCTAATCTACATTCTTAAATTCCAAGTGATGGGCCAAATTTGTAGTGAAGTCAATTTAAGTGATAAAGGAATCCTAGCTTCTTTACGGACACAATTTTATATGGAAAGTGTCAATTTCCTTCTTTATTATGCTTCTATCATTCCAAAGAGAATTTCTTACTTTTTTATGCCACTACCTCTTGTTGATATGAATTATTATTTTCATGATTTAGATCAAGTTCTTATTAGTAGAATTTTCCATACCATTACCCTGAGGGTAGTAATTGGAAGAAGTCTTCAAATAAATTCCAAGTCCAAAATCCCAATCAGAAGTTTTAGAGCTTTTGCATTATCAGAGATGATAGTTTGAGTAGTTCCAAACCTCATCATAATGTCTTCAAGGAAGTCAAGGATAATTAATTTAGTATCCTCCTTGAGTGCCACAATGTCTATCCACATATTAAAATAATTTTTGCATTTAAAACATATTTATGGTTAGCACTTGATGGAGGGTTAATCATGTAGATGAAATAAAGACCCCATAGGGATAATGGTTTATCACTTTGAATTAGATGTAGTGGGCCGAAAATAGTGTAGGGAAGAAGTATCTTTCCTTTAGTATATTCATTTCTATAGCTTTTGGCAGAGAAGTGTCCACCAAAGAAACCTTCATGAAAATATTTTAATACCTTTCTCACTTGCACTCCTTTAATACATCTCAAGAACACATCACGGTTTTTCTTAAAGATAATCCCATCAATAAATGTATAGGAGATAATTGTAATCTCAAATGCCTTCTTATTTTTTTAATAAGGCCAAAAGGATATGAACCATAGACAAGAATGTGGCTATGTTATCAATCTAGATGCAATTATTACTATGTTTCCTTCATTTTGCTAAATTTTAGTGTTTTTTGAAAGCTCCTCATTCATGAAGAATGAGGTTTCTTTATAAAAAATTTAGTGGAAATTTTTCGCTAATTCATGAATATTTAGATTTTTGAAATTTGGATTTGGCGAATTTTTAAAGCCTTATGGAGCATCATTTTGCCTAAAATTTCTGGGAGCTAGTTCATTTTGTGGGTCAGCTCGCGTAGTGTTTATAATAAATTTCATATAAATACATATATTCCCCACAATATGTCGATTACATACGCATATAGTATATATATCAAGCATAGAGATATGTTCTTCCAACAACAACATAGGCTAGAAACGTGACCCACCACCCAACAACATATTTTAGTAGTTGTATCTTGATTGCATATTGTTACAGATGCTTTAATTTTATTCTTATCACCCGGTTGTATTTTCGTAGCCACCGAATTTACTTCTTGTTTCCCGGTTACATCTTTTGAGCCACCTACACCATCGCCGCCTAACTCGCATTTCTACAACCCGCCCACTCCAAAGAGTCACTCAACTACATTTTTGTATCTTCCCATACCAGAATTTACCCGACTACATTTTGCAGACCACTTGCACTACCGGCCGCCCTTACAAGCCATCCTTACTAACAATCTCCCAACTACTTTTTCATATTGTGCACTTCAATCTGCGTGAGAATGCCTCATTATGGATCCTCCATTTCTCATAATAAGGAAGGCCGATAAAAAAGGGAATATTTTATCATATTTTAGCCAACCACAAAAAGGGATTAGGCAGAATCAGATGCAAGTGCAACCCCCATACACACCAAATGCAGGTACTATATGAACTAAATAATTAAGCCTTATTTATTTTAAAATTACAAATTCCAATAATATACTTAATAATACAAATTTCAAATCCCCTTCTTTACACATACAAATGTAGCATATCCCACCGATGATTACATGTCACCACTTGAGGATGATATTCATTGTGTGCTTACACAAGCATACGATATGCAACAAGCTAAAGATATGCCTCCTCTTGAGGAAATTCCTTATTACGAAATGGAACAAAGAGAAGAAATTTCCAGTCATCAAAATCCAAATTCTGTTGGAATCCATACTCTCAATTATTTGAAAAGGAAGAGAATAGACAACAATCCCATTGATGTTGATGAGATCCAAAAAAATGAATATATTCCTATAGAGTGTGATCAAACACCTATTGTAGGTGATAATGCAACCCAAAAATTTGTGCAAAGAAAGAGAAATACATGGACCATTGGAAAGACTTTTAAGTTTGACTGGGAAGAAATTTTTCCATTCATTGAACTATTACAACCAGAAAAAGGTAATGATATTCCAACCGAATGTAAATGTACTATTTATAGCTAGAGAAACATTGTGGTAAAGTATATGTGTCAGTTAAACAAGAAGATGGTCAAATAAAACAAAAACAAAGATGGAAAAATGCAAAAGAATGCATGCATGTCAGATATGTAGAAGAGTATGAAAATGAAAAGAAACATTTAAAAGTTTTGGTCTATAAGGAAGGAACAATTATAGATCACCTAGGAAAATTTGTTCAGACTAATCTACGAGCCAAAAATATACAGTTCACAACTATCTACCATATTATGAAAAAGGGTAGACCTATTTCGATTTTTAGGATTATAAAGTTTTATTTCAACTTAATGGATTTCCTAATCTTCCACAATCCCATTGGTCAAACAACAATGCTTGGGAAATTTCCAAATGTCTAGCAATGATTGAGAAGGAGGATTTGAAAGAAAAAGTAAAAAATGCAAACTTTTTGTCACTATCTATTGATGAGGTCACAGTTGTTGACAACACAACATGGGTTTACTTTTTATATATATATATATATATATATATATACTTTGATTACCACCAAAGGATACCTCATTTATTAATAGTACATAAAATGACATAAAACTATAATGCAGATAACATTTACAAGATGGTTATTTCAAGTTTGAGAACTATAGCGGGAATGGATGATTATAGTATCGCCAATAAATTGGTGTGTTGCTACATATGGCATAAAGAGAGAGTTGATCCATGACCTACATGTATATATGTGTAGCAGTCCTAAGATATTCCTTGAGTTTCAAAAAATTTCAATTGGTGTGACTTATGGTAATAAGTTTCTTAAAGATGTAGATGCGAGTTATATTTCTATGTATGAAGTATTAGTGCACAATCACAACACCCATGAATGTATGCAACCAAATGGGTTGAGACTCTCAGTGTGATTTCACAACATGGAGCATCTCTCAAGGTGTGGGACCTTACAAGTTGAGAGGGATCTCTGGATTGAGGTCAGTTCCTATCCCTCTGTTCAGGTGTACAAAAACCAATTGCAAAGGATTTATTCTAAGTCTATTCTATCTACCAAGGAGACAGGGTTAGAGAGATGCATTAAAATAAACCTAATCTAATGAGGTGATACACTAAAGGAATGTTAGAAACTCATTTTGCAATTTAACACATACCACGGGAATGTAATACAAACAAATTGCATAGATAACCTTGGATCGCAATAAGAGATCATACAGACAACAATGAATACATGAGAGGATCAAGAATCATCCACAGACATATATTTTATTTCTCGGGAGTCAATATAGTATATTTTAGTGACCACGAAGCAAAAATTGCATTACAACCCAAAGGAGAGGTTAGAAAAGCTCCACAAATCCTTTTATGAACAAAAGAATAAGGGAGGGTGCAAAACAGAAATGTCTAACCCTTTACAATGAGCCCTAACCCTTCCTTTATAGATTCAACATAGAGGGAAGAAGGAGAGAGAAGTGAGAAAACTAGTTCGAAGCTCAACCACTATCATCAATGCCTCTTACAAAAACTTCCCAAAATCTATTATGTCCGCATAAATTACTTGTTTGATGCCTTGAAGGAGGAGGAACGATGGATCAGATCAAATTTGATCTGGTTGTTGGGGCAAATAGATCATGTATTAATGTCCTGAAGATATTTCTTCATTTTATCCCCACCGACCTATCTAAAATTAAAGTTTCATATCTCCATAGCATAGATAAGGCCGAGATCTTTCCAACGGTGCCATATTTGTTAGATTTTGAGCACTGAGTCAAAAGATATGCCCATTTAAAATTTGAATCGGGTTTGTACAAAATGGCAAGAACTAGCTACCAAAATAGGCCCCTTTTTTGAAACCAGACACGCGGAGGGCTAGCGCATATCTGAGGGCAGCCTTTGTATTTTTCTTTTGAAGTTACACCAAGCTGACACATGGCTTATTCCATGGCTCACTCATTTTATTCATGTTTTGGCTAAGTATTTTGCTCAGCGGGGTCATATATCTGACTGGGGACATGCAGAGGCCTGGCGCTTGTTTGAAAACCTTCCCCCAATTTTAATCTTAAATTAGTGCCATGCTGACACTTGGCACCCTCCACTGGCCTGTCTCTTTTTGACTATTCAACCCCGACCCTACCCCCTTTATGAAACTAGACACGTGGAGGCACCACGCTCATTTAGAAACCCACTCAGGATTTTCCTTTAAAGGAGCATCGGGTTGACATGTGGAGGCTTCCATAGACTCTTGGAATTTTTCAGCAGATGCTCCTACCTTTTGGACCTTGAACATGTGATGAACTAGCACTCGCTCTCCATACTTAGTTGATTTTGGGCCCACTCTATCCCATTTTTCAACTTGGACTACGTGGCGAGCCCACGCTCATTTGGGTCTTCACTTTTGTTTTACCCTTGGATATGTGCCAAGCTGACGCGTGGCATCTTCCGCTAGCACCTTTATACTTAATCTGTATTTTTAGGCCCACCCTATCCACTTTTTTGACTTTTAGTTGTCGGCTCTTGCCCCTCTTTGGGTATAGGACACGTGGGGGCCTGGCACTTGTTTGAGTCTCTCCTTTTGGATTTAATCTTTGGAGGTGTGCCGTTTGGACACTTGGCAATATCCGTTGTTTCCTCCATACTTAGTTTTTTTGGGCTCGTTCTAAACTATTTCAAAGCCTGAAGACTTCAAACTTCCTTAGTTTCTTTTCTTTTGAGCCTCTGGTTCTTTGACATTGTTTTCCTTCCTTGACCTTGTTATTCCATTTTAGAGCCCTCCTGTAACTTGTTTGCTGGATTTGAAGCACGAGTTTTCTCAATAGAGCCATTTCTTGAATTTCTTCTTACACGAGGTCGTTTGATCTTTTGCAGGCCCTACCACTCCATTTTAGAGTCTCTCTACAACTTGTTTCAGATTTGAACATGATTTCTATGGTTCCTTATGTGTGGGGTCATGGCTAATCAATTTTTTTGGGGGACAAGAATAGTGTTAACAATTTGGTGACTCAAGGGAATCATGTCTGCTAGATAAAGGGACCATTAGCCTTGAAGCATCCATTGGGAATGGAGTCAAGAATGATGGCACGATATTTATCCTACCTTCAAAATGGACTCTTTGATTGCCCTGCTTTTCACTTTTCGACGACCCTAAGCTCTGCCCACACATTTACACTCTCAATTTTCATAAGAAATCTTGAAACAAGGCTTCTGAGAGTAGAAAATTATTTTGACTCAGGATTTCATCTGTCCCTAAATGGATTGTCTTGAAAATGTTCTTTAGTTTCTCTGCATTTGTTTTATTTTGAAATTTACAACTGTTACAAGAAACTATGAGTCTTCTGCCATGAATAGTGAAGGGCCTGGCCTTAGTAGCTCTGGAGCAATATGAACAAAACTTATGTACAAAGACAAAATCATACATGCCTCAAATGAGACATGCAGAGTGTGCACAAGCACTTCTTCTGCTGAAAAAAAAATCTACTCCTACCCCTACACTAATCGAGAGAAAGAAAATCTTAAACAAAGCCTGCAACTAGCATGGAGAAGTAGCTTCCCTTTCTCAAGAGGGGCAGCCATGCAAATGATTTGACACTAAATATGGCTGCCTATATGAGTGAAAAACTGACTTTAAGCCGATCCTCCACCCATATCATCAAGGTATCAACATTAATGGAAAATACCTCCTCAAGCTGATTTGCAGTAGACTCCTGGAGGTTTTGATGGTGACCCTTAGTGCTTTGATACTCATCCTCATGCCTTGAAGTAGGCATGACTATTTTTGGCTTCTCCCTTGGCTCTAATGAAGCCAAGTATCTGATTGGGCAAGGTATGGTCCTTTGAATCTACCCATGGTTCTGAACTTTAACTCCAAGAATGGATCCTTCTTGTTCACCCTCATGGATGGATGGTGTGGGAGGAATGATAGCCTCATACACTTTCTCTTCCTCTACAAAGTAGGTGTGACTTTTGGAAGATCAAAATCTTCCAATTTTGATTCAGGAGGCATGTTGCAAACTGCAGGTTGTGCTTGCACGTTCTCTTCCATGGCAGTAGGATCTTGTGAGTGAATAATGAATGATGAGGGAGAAAATATTGCAATTTTAACTACATCCTTCTTATCAAAACATTCTTTTGAGTCTGATAGGAAATCAAACTCTTTACTATCCTGCTATAACAAGGTCTCTCCCTTTTGCATGGTGATCTTAAAATCTTTATTATTTTCACCATATGAAGCCTCATCTTCAAACATGAAGCTAGTGAGTTCAGGATCTTTCAAAAATAAAAAATTTGGAGAGGTTGAAAGGGAGAGGGGTCTATAATTTCTTGTGTAACCAGCTCATGATTCAGTGCCTCTGAATCTGTCTTGGTCACCTCCATATACTCCTCTTTAACTAGACTTGGAGCTGGTTTTTCTTCTTCCTTCTCTTGTGAAGAACATGGAAGACTCATATCTTCCAACCTTGGTCTCAGAGAGCTATTATGAAGTGCAGGTTGTTGTCCTTGAATGTCCTCCTTCATGGCAATAGGCTTATATGCTTGGAAGATGGATGGAAGAGGAGAAAATGATGTGATCTCCTCAGGCTCCTCTTCACCAAAGTAATCTTCCAAGTTTGACATACATACAGTCTGCCTCCTTGTTTTCTGTTGCAGGTGCTCTACCTCCTCCATGGTGTCCTCCTAATCTGAAACTTGCTCACCATGGTTCCCCTCTTCCTCAAACATGAAGTTTGAAAGTTCAAACTCTTCTTCAACATTAGATCTTGAAGGGGATGAAGTGGGAGGAAGAACTGAAGGTTCTTTTGTAGCCTTCTCTATGCTTGGAGCCTTTGAAACTATATGGTCCTCCTCCATCATGGAATTATCAATCAAATCAGGCCCTTGAAATGAAAGCAAAGGATCTTCAATGATGCTTTCTTCATTGAGTGGCTTCAACACTGATTTTATTTCTCCCATCTACTCCTCTTCAATGGGACTTGGAGCTGATTGTTCTTCCTCCTCAACTGGTTGTGCAGCTTGGACCAGATCAGCATCCTCTTCAGACAAAGTGCCATTAGGGACATTGTATTCAAAGAAAATAGGTTGTTGATCTTCTTCCTTTTGTTTTTGTTCCTTCTCTACTGCAAACTCAGCCTCACCACTAGCTCTTCAACCTTGACCTTCTCTATTGGCTTAACCATCAAGGGGATCTTTGTAAACCCAAATTTAGTAGCCCAACTCTTCAGATTGTCTTTCATTTCTTCTCTGTTGGGTTCCTCTCGCTGCCCTTGGTTGTTTATTTGATTTTCATCTCCCGACATGGATTTGTGGAAGTAAGAGGAGTGGAAGGTTAGGGTTCAACTAGTTTTGCAATTTTTTTTTGGTGGAGAGGGAGGTGGAACTTCTTGTTTCTTTAGAGGGAATGACTACTTGGGAAGGAAAAGGGGAGAAGAATTGAAATGGGATGGAATACTAGGAGATGGAGAAATGAAATCAACACTTGGGGTAGCAAGTGAGGGGCTTAACGCTTGATCATGCTGAAATGATAAACATTGAGAAAGAGAAAATGAAGGACATGGAGCTGGTGATTGACTTACCCATTGACAAGGTTGTCTTGTGTCTAGCTCATAAGCCTCAATATATTCAATCCACTGTGTAAGCTGATGCAGCATTTCAACCATGAATTCAAGCTTCTCCTAAGCACTTTGTAATGTCTTGGAAAAGGGCCTTCCCATGGACAAGGTTCCTTGTAACCAATCTTGAATAACTTCATTTGTGCTATGGCCCTTGACTGAACCATGCCAACCTCCATTTTTTTAATCTTCTCTAGAAAACCAGCATTCTCCACATAGTTGTCACCATTGTATGCATCCCCTTGTTCTTGATAAGCTCTATGGCCAAACTAACTTTGACCCTGCTCATATGGGTAAGCATAATGGTCCTGGATCTGATTATAATGCTGATTTGGAGGAGTTGGGAAATGCATTGGAGGTGAACTGCATTGCTGTTGTAAGTGTGAGTTCCAAGAAGGAAATGAAGCCATGATTGCACAACTTCATGGAATGGGAGAAAATGAAAGAGATGGAAGAAGAAAATGGATGAAAATGGGTGGAAAAGGTCTACAACTTTAGAGATAGGGTTGTTGACCAGATGGAGTCATCCAGATGTGCTTGCATGTGCCTCAAAAGGTTGAATCTCAACAGGAACACACCAACCTGCTAAGATGAAGTGGTAAGGTGCTTCAGACCTATCCCACCAAGCATGCCAAAACTGTTAGTGCAGAATCACAACACCCCTGAATGTCTACAACCAGATGTGTTGAGACTCTTAGTGTGATTACACAACATGGAGCATCTCTCAAGGTGTGGGACCTCATGAGTTGAGAGAGCTCTCTAGATTGAGGTCGGTTCTTATCCCTTTGTTCAGATGTACACAAAAAAATTACAAAGGATCTATTCTAATTCTATTCTATCTACCAAGGAGACATGGTTAGAGAGATGTAATAAAATAAACCTAAGCTAATGAGATGATACACCAAAGGAATATTAGACACTTGTTTTACAGTTTAACATAGACCATAGGAACATAATACAAACAACATGCATAAATAACCAGATCGCAATAATAGATTGGAAAAAGACAACAATGAATACATGAGAGGGAAAAGAATCATCCACACACATATATTTTATTTCTCAGAAGTCAATACAGTATATTTTAGTGGCCAAGAAGCAAAACTTGCATTACAACCCAAAGGAGAGATTAGAAAATCTCCACAAATATTTATGTGAACAAAAGAAGAAGGGAGGACACAAAAAGAAATCTCTAGCCATTTACAATAAGCCTCATCCCTTCCTTTATAGATTCATAACAAAGGGAAGAAGGAGAGAGAATCGGGAAAACTAGTTCAAAGTTTAACCACTATCATTAATGCCTCATGTAAAATCTGCCCCAAATCTGTCATGTCTGCATCAATTACTTGTTTAGTGCCTTGAAGGAGGAGGAATGGAGGATCAGATCAAATATGATCTAGTTGTTGGGGGCAAATAGATCATGTATTAATGGCCTGAAGATGTTTCTTCATTTTATCCCCACCTAACCTATCTAAAATTAAATTTTCATATCTCCATGGCATAGATGTGGCTGAGATCTTTCCAATGGTGCCGATTTGTCCTATTTCGAGCACTGAGTCAAAATATATGCCCATTTAAAATTCAAATTGGGTCCATACAAAATGGTAGGAACCAACTACCAAAACGGGCCCCTTTTTTAAAACTAGACACGTGGAGAGCTAGCACATATATGAGGGAAGCCTTTGTATTTTGCTTTTGAAGTTACACCGAGATGACACATGGCTTATTCTGTGGCTCACTCAGTTTATTCATGTTTTGGCTAAGTATTTTACTCGGCGGGGTCATATATCTGATCGGGGACATGCAGAGGCCTGACACTTGTTTGGAAACCTTTCCCCAATTTTACTCTTGAATTAGCACCATGCTGACACTTGGCACCCTCTGCTAGCTTGTCTCTACTTTAACTATTCAACCTTGACCCGCCCCCTTTATGAAACTGGACATGCAGAGGCTCTGCGCTCATTTAGAAACCCGCTCAAGATTTTACCTTTGAAGGAGCATCGAGTTGACACGTGGAGGCTTCCCAGACTCTTGGACTTTTCAATAGCCACTCCTACCTTTTCGGACCCACACATGGCGAACTCGGCGCTCACTCTCCATACTTAGTCAATTTTTTCCCACACATCTCGTATTTCAACTTGGACTACGTGTCGAGCCCACACTCATTTGGGTCTCTGCTTTTGGATTTACCCTTGGATATGCGCCAAAATGACGCATGGCATCTTTCACTAGCACCTTTATACTCAGTCTTTTTTAGGCACGCCCTATCCACTTTTTGAATTTTAGTTGTTGGCTCTACCCCTCTTTGGGTCCTGGGACACGTGGGGGCTTGGTGCTTGTTTGAGTCTCTCCTTTTGGATTCAATATTTAGAGGTGCACCGTTTGGACACTTGGCAAAATCCGTTGTCTCCTCCATACTTAGTCATTTTTGGGCTCATTCTGAACTATTTTAGAGCTCAATGACTTTGAAATTCCTTAGTTTCTTTTCTTTTGAGCCTCTAGTTCTTTGACCTTATTTTCCCTTCCCTGACCTGGCTATTCCATTTTAGATCCCTCCCACAACTTGTTTGCTATATTTTAAGCACGATTTCACTCAATAGAGCCATTTCTTGAATTTCTTCTTACACAAGGTCATTTGATCTTTCGTAGGCCCAACCACTCCATTATAGAGTCTCTCTACAACTTGTTTGTAGGATTTGAATATGATTTATCTTGTTCCTTTTGTGTGGGGTCATGGCTGATCAATTTTTTTGGGGGAAAAAAATAGTGATAACATGAACCTGCATGCAAACATTTTCAAGAATATCCATCATTGGCAGGTTTTATGTACAAATATCATAGAGAATTTGACAAGGAAAAAGATCTGTTGTACCATTTAATAGATTTGGAAACATTACTAACATTAAGTGGAATTCTCCCCATGTTAAGGGAAATCAATTGTTTGAGTAAACATGCTCAAGAGAGGTCAATATATATTGTTGATTTCATATGGTTGAGGAAACGTGTCTGTCAAACTCTAGATAAGTTGTACCTATCCCAAGAGAGTTTTAAAGGGCCTGTATTTGAGAACTGGAAAATGTTAACAGACATCTCTGAAATTCAATATTAAGGATTATCTTTGTATAGTTTTTAATGGGAAGGAAATTCCAATGCATATGTTTTAGTAAAGAGTTGATTTGGTTGGAGAAGAAATTGAAGAAGTTCCTATTACACACATCTTATATGAGAATGTTATTTCTAATACAAGGATGAAATTGAGAAATATTTCACAAAGTTTATCTTCAAAAATTATTGTTTGTTTTAAAAGGGGTTATCTTTTAGAGGTTATGGGAGTAGTGAATCCCATATTCTAGAATATCTTTGATGGTAATAGTGAACAATTTGTAGGTGAATTATTTCACAAGCATATGTCTATTTTGGTAAAGCATTTCAAGCAGGACTATAGAGATAAATGGTGTTGAGATTAAAGGTATTTTGTAAAAATATTTACTGACAGCTTAGTCATCACATTTTGGACTTACAATGTTTGATCAATACGAGATACCTAGATAATCCAACAGAAAATGGAGCTATAACAAGGCTATGGAAAAAATTGAATCCAAGCAAAGATCCTGCAAGAAAGTATTAGTGAATATTTTTATCTATATGAGCTTTTCCAAATGATGATTTTGGGATCAGTAGAAGATGAACATGTCTTTAGTGCACTATATTTTGTGAAATCAAAGCTTCAAAACAAGTTGGATAAAAATTTGGAGACATGTTTGAGATTATATGTTTCACATTATCCAGTGGATGCATTTCCTTATGAAAGGGTGATTACGACTTGGACTTCACTTGTTGATAGAAGAGGAGTCACAAACACAATGAGCAATAAAGATGATATTAGTTCTAAACCAGGTGGATGCTCTGCTGAGCCTAACATGGTAGATGTAAATGTCTCTAAGGAAATTGCTCAATCATTGTTTCAGTTGCCTGATTTTTAGGCTTGACACTTGTACCTTGGTAAGCCGTAAGAGGCATGTTTTATAAATATTTATATAATCCTATCTATAAACTTTATATGAAATTGCTACATATTTTTTTGAATAAATGATTTTAGTATCTTTATTCCTTTTAATTTTTTATACAATGCAATTATAAGATATAAAAACATTAATTATGAATAGAAAACATATATATTATACTTTACAAATTACATTGTTTCAGCTTACGTTGTGAAAAAAAAACACCAAAGATGCAATGAAAACATTAAAAATATATTGATTGATCATTCATATTGTTTCAAAATACTTTACAAAAAGTGCAAAACGTCTCAAAGTAGATATTTGAGACTTATATTTCAATTATGCATTTTATAATGTCATATAATATAACAAAATATTGTCTCCTATTAAGCACTCTTGAATCAACAAAGTATCTTTAGCCATGACATTGATACCAATAACATTTTCAATATCTTGTTTTGCTACATCACCTGCTGAAAGTAAACTGGGATCTGCATCAGATTTCTTCTTGAATAATATCTCTAGATCCATGTTGTGCTCCTTGATAATTTTCTTCAACGTATTGTTTTGTTTATTTTGGAGCACAAGTTTTTCCTTCAGTGAAATAGTAGTAGTTAAAAATTTTCATGTAGTCTTCAGATGAAGATCTAAGACTTGTGCTTCATTCTTCAATTTTTCATATTTTGACTGCATTTGAAAAAAAAAATTATTAGTTACAAATCTAAATATGTAAAACTAAAATTTCAATGTAAAGAAAGAAAAGTAAAACTTATGATAGCTTTATCTTTTTCTACATTTGCAATCACAACTAGGTTTTTGTCTCTAGCCCATTGGTTATAGTAAGCTTGGGCTTCACCATTTAAATTTTCTAACATGTTTAACATTACATCCAAAACATCATCATTATAGCCATTATCTATTGTAATGGTACCTGAAAGAGCCTTATTCACTAATACATCAATCTTTCTTGGCTCATTTTAACTGAATAAAATAATAAATTTCTTTGGGAACAGGTTGTGAAAATGGATATTTATTTCCTTCATCAAATAATTTTCCCACAATTCCCAAGTTTTCAATTTTTGTATATCAGCAAAAATAACTTCAGTCATGTTAGCATAACATCTTTCTACCAACAAATTATTCAAAGGAAAATGCGTTAATTTATTTGTAGACTATGGTACTGTATGAGGTGGAGAGGGCATGCCATCAAGAAAAATAGGTGAATCAAGTTGTAAAACAGGAGATTATTAGGTTTAGACCTGAATAATATTATGGGGATTAAAGGTAGCTAGATTGGGGATGAAAGGTAGCTAGATCACTAGTACCACTCTCAATACCTAATAAATCATCATCAAGATCAATTTGATGCAAAATGGTGGTACTAATTGCACTTGGGAGACCACTCAAGAATCAATTTCGAAATTGAGATCTTGTCAAATGAATTGTTCTGTTACTATGAGTCAAAAAATATATCCTTTTCCCCCTTGTCTAAACATGTCTCTACAGCGATGGAGGTGGAATATTTTTTGTTTTAGGATAAGGAACTACAAAATTTCAATTGGAAAACACAAAAATTCAATATTTAGTAAATTTAGAAGAAAAGTTAAAGTTTGAAGTAACAAATATTAAAAATGTACATTATACTTACCATGTTGGGTATGTTTAGGGGTAGTTGTTTCTTCCATTATTAGTGGTTGAATCCTCGTGGAGTCCATTAGTTCAACTTGATGTTAGGAAGTTTGATGAGTATTATCAGATGAATCTATAAATATGTTGTAATGTTTAAAATTACGCATAGTGGATAATTGATTAATAAAAATTAAATAATATATGTTCCATTACTTCATGAATCATAGCTTGAGTCTTGACTATATAATTACATACTAGACCCTAGTATTAATACCTAGAATAATTGATGCAGATGCTTCTAGCGCTTGCAATTGAGTGGGTGTAAGAGAATTCCTCATGCATTTTTGTCTTGAACCTCCAGTCGAAGATACTTGTGCATCTAGGTAAGAATCTACAGTATCCTCAAGAGCTTGATGACCTCTTAGTGTAGCTTGTCTTCTTACATTCGATGCAAGTGCTCTCTTCTAAAAGAAAATTGAAAATTAGTTGAATTTTGTAAATAAATTAATGAATTTTTTTACATAAATTAAAACTTTAAACTTACCTCTTGTTCATCAATAGAAAGGAAATTTACTTTTATTATTTCATCAAGTGTAGTAGGAATATTAGCATCAGAGTTCAAATTATGATAGGCTTCATAATATAATGCAAGTACATAATTACAACATGACAATGTTGCACCCTCATTGCAAATAGTATGTGTCAAATCATGTCATATCATGTTGGATATATTTTTACACCAATCAAACTATTGGAAACTTAGGGAACGTAGGATGTAAACAAGATCCTAGTATGGTATGTCTTCTTTTCTACCCTGCAAGAGTATCCTAGCCTAAAAAAATTCTATCATGGCCTACAGAAAGTTTTTGAATAGCTTGCATAGTTAAGCCCCATCTTGATTTAGAGGTGTTAGAAATACCTACACATATGTCATTGAGAAAAGGAAAATTCATTATTCATGTTATGAGCTTATTAATATTATGATAATAAAAGACAAAATACTAAAAATCATATCATTACCTTTATCCTATACGCCGAAGTGGGACTCTAGATACTTTTTATCCACATCTAAGAGAAATGTTTTTGTTGTCACATGGTTGAAATTTGTGTACGGAATCCCGGTTAAGTGATGGATATCTTCTAGAGATGTCCCAAAAGAAAATTTTTATGATGGAAGGTTCACTTTGAAGACATATGTGGACTTGTTAAAATTGGATAAAAGAAATTGTAGTAAATTGGTGTTACTTTCATAATGCGGCATGTAAATTATCCCTGAAAGAATCATTTATTGAACTAGTCAATGAATGTGTCCTTTTGGCTTACCAATGTGCAAATTTGGGGGAACATAAGGTTTTTGAACTGATTTTTGGTTTTTCATGTATATGGGATCAAGTATGGGAGGACGAATGGGAAGCAATTTCTAGATTGGAATTTGGAGAAGGATATTGATCTAGATTGTTTGAACTTGAAACCTATACGGTTGTACCCCGTATCCTAAAACCTAAGTGGATGCTTTGGAGGCTTGGAGTGAGAAGATGAGAGAATAAAATAGGGATGGAGGATGAAGGACCTGATCATATATATAGGTGAGGGAGGTGCAGGACACATGGAAGTAGATGGGGATGTGACTAGGTGGGATGATCACACACATGTAGGTATGTGGCTACACCGACACCCTCACAAATATGGCCTCGCATGTAGTCGGATGGCTATATATTTAGTCAGTGTCTTTACATATAGGCGGTTAGTTACACACACAAATGCACAAATACATGGATAGCTAGATGACTACATGTGTAATCGAGAAGCTGCACACACATCCATGCGTATGAGCGTGTAGATACCCAACTATGTGTGTAGCCGCATGAATGCATATGGAGTAAAATGGTTACACATGCATACACCCAAAGTGTCCATGAAACTATTTGTCTAAGTGTGCAACCTTATGATTACATATACAACCACTGGCTGTGTATGCAACTACCTAGTTGTATATATAGCTTCCTAGTTGGATATGTAGCTGCCGATTACATACGCAACCTCCGGTTGTGAAAATAGTAGTTTGAATGCATACGCAACCAGGTTTTTGTATGTTTTTTTAAAATCTCCTGCCTTTGGGTATAAATCCTTTTTTGGAAATTTCACTAATTTTCAAAAGCTTATTTTGGAGATTTGTCAACAATTCTATAATAATTTTTTTGCGGGGTCTTAAAGTGAACCTTGTGGACCATTTCCATCTACACACATATTTCCTTCCTCTCATTAGTTTTGGGGCCTTAATAGTCACATCATATTCCATTATTTTGGTCACCCATTTGACTCTTTTCTCACTAATTTATACTCCCATAATGAAGTCTATTATACGAGCATGTGAAACTAGAACTGTGATATGATTAGTGGAAAACATACTCTTGAATTTCTTTAGGGTTATCATGATGGAAAATACCTATTTTTCAATGTGATTGTACCTCAATTCATAATACTTCAGTGTTTGAATGAATAAATCCACTAGATGTTCCAATCCTTGATCATTTTGTTAAGTCAAAACAACATCAATACTAGATTCAGCCCCATATGCATATAAGATAAAATATTTGGCATAGTTAGGATTGATAAGTGTAGGATCTTGAGAAATTTATCGCTTGATCTTGGTGAAGCTCTCTTTTCCTTCTATTGTCCATTAAATATTGAATTCTTCTTCAACATTAAAGTGATAGGCCTAACCAATCCTACAAAATTAGGAATGAACCTCCTAACAAAGTTAATCTTTCCAAGGAATGATTGCAATGATTTCTTATGAGTTGGAAAGGAGAGAGAGAGAGAGGATGGTTGAGATTATTTCTAGATCAATGAAAATACCATCCTTTGAAATAATGTGTCTCAAGAGCTTTCCCCTAAGAACTGCAAAGTTACACTTCTTGGGGTTAAAAGACACCCCAAATTCCCTACATCTCTCAAAAACTTTCTCAAGATGATTGATATGATCTTTACTCTTCTTTGAGAAGATATTTATATCATATAAATAGACAAGGATGAACTCATTGATATACCCTTTGAAATTGATTTCCATTTCTCTTTAGAATGTGGCACGTACATTTGATAAACCAATGGGCATTTTTGATAAGTGTATATTCCCATTTGGTTGTAACTTTAGTTTTAAATTGATATTCTTCTCTAATGTTCTTCTCTTCTCCTCTAAACTCATCATCAGGACTAAAAATATGTTCAAGGGTGACCAATCATTTAGGAAACTTAGTTGTCCTTAGCTAAATGACTTGATCACCATAGCTTTCATGCAAATCAGATTGTATTCTCAAAGAAAACTTTACTTCTTCCGAATGAACTGAACAATTTGTTCATCATTATCACGTACCTTCCGGATAGTTTCATTAACTAGAATTAAAGGCCTAACTACCACGTTAACATGTTTCTAATTTCCTTTAATGAGATATTCAATAGGTGAAAACTATGGCCCAAGGGCTACCATCTGGTTTGCTTCTTTGTACAACATTTTTGGCACCACTTGGAGGTTAACAACATCGAAACTCTCCAAGAAATCCAAATTATTTGTTTATAATATTTTAAAATCTTAATCTTGGTAGAACATTTTCCTCTAACTTGATGAATGACTAATTTAATATCTCCAAATAATTTTAATGCTTTGATCTGTCACTTTCCAACAATAAGTAATCATGCACCAATGTATAATATTCTACTACATTATTTGAGCATGAAAACTACAATCTATGCATAAAGAATAATTTCTCACTCATTAGAGAAATTAATACAACACCTAACTCTACTCCATTTGTTCTTTTAGAGTCATCAAAGAACATTTTGCATAGTCCAAAAACATGATTTTCTTACTTGAGTGGTGAGGGGAAAGTGAATTCTTCCTCATGAATGCAGTATGTTCCAAGTCTAGTTTCTACAACTACATCATAAGGGTAAAATTCATAATTCTCCTTATCCCATTCATCTAACATAAGGTCAAGAATTGAAGGAGGGATATGTTTCTCAATTAATATTGAATCATTCTCTTAGTATTCTTGTATGATATAATTGGATTGTAGAGGAGTGGGATCACAAAGCTCAACATGATAGGAGAAAATTGGCTCAGCTTGTATGGTAAATCTAGTGCCATATCTAGTTCTTAGAAGCATGTGAGACCAATATGAAGACAAGTAACCACCCACCTTAGTTGTGAAGTCTCTTGATAAAAAAATGGAAAAAAATGAGGTAAGTCAATGATTAACACATCTTGAGTTATGGTTAGACTTTGAAAAGCATGAAGGGTTAACTCAAGGTATTTAATCACTCCTATGATGCTAATGGTAGGGCCATCAAGTTACAAAAACCTTTATAAATAAAGTTGTACTTAAGACCTAGAATATCAATAATATTTTTAAAGCATTACATAAGTACTAGCTCTGAGTCAATCATGAAATTATGAACAAGATGTTTTCCTATAATCAAATACATATAAAAGGGTGGGGTTTTCACAATTTTCTTACTCTCTCCCCATTTTTTATTCGCATAGATTGATGGTAGAATGAGTCTTTTCAATTTTTGGCTCAGATTGAGGGAGTTTCTTTAGAGCTTCGTGTAAGAGATCTCTATGTGATGGAATAGACAAGGCATCTCACATTGTCACATTCACATTTGTTTTCTTCATATGCTCAATAATGTTGAAAGGGAGGCCTATGTAATTTTTTATTTGAGGTATTCTGTTCTCATTTCTTTATTTTTCCAATGTTGGAACAACTAACTTTGGTTGAGAAACAATCTCCTTTATCAAGCTAGGTCTACTAGGAAACTCTAGAAAACTATTTTTACTTGATTCTTCCCCAATTTCCTTTTTTATGAAGAGGATCAATATGATTATAAGAATATGACTATTGAGAATCAAACACTCTCTTCTTATAAATTTTGTTATCTGCAACATAAGTTTTAGGCATGCAAAATTTCCATAGATTGATTCTTCACACAAAACTTATCAACCCCATAAAACATAAGATTAGCCTCTGAAATGAATTTATGAGTTTCTTCATTAATATATATGACTACTTCCATCAATGGTTCATACTAATTGGAATAATTTTGAACCATAAAGGCCTGAGCTTGAAATGCATTTACACAAATATACTAATTAGGTGGTTATTGTTTTACACTAAAACATTTGATTTACTTGAGCTAACAACAAGAAGTGACTAAGTAGGAGCAACTATTTGAAGAGGAAGATGTGGATTTTGACCTTTCCATCTATAATTTTGTTTATTCTTCCCATACATTTAATTTGGATATTGATTTCTATAGGGCTGATAACCTTGATTGAATCCTTGGTTAGAATATTTCCCTTGGTTAGGATTTAGGTAATTTCTATAAGATTGGGCTTGTTGTTTCTCCAAGGATATAAATTTATTTGAAAAAATTATGATCAAGGCTTTCATTTCATCATCATCCTTTTTCTTTTGGGGAGAATAAGATGTGGAATGATTAGACTAGGAATTTTTCTCAAGAAGGGGATCAATGGAAGGTCGGGACACTTGAGGAAATTTAGGGAACAAAGGCATAGGTAATCTAGGGCTATTTTCCCATATTGTATAAAAACAAATTCATCCCTAATAGCTATTAGATAAGCATCAAGTAACTATACATCACCCATAGATTGTATCATGACATCAATATTAGAATTTAAATATTTTAAGAAGTAAAAGAAAGAACCTTGTGGAGTTGGTCTTGAGAAAACTAGAACTCTATCCCATTTCTTTTGAAATATGAAATTAAAATAAGCCATAAGCTCATTGGGAGATCCCTTTATGGTTTGTAATTATTCTAGAAAATATATATTGTCTACCTTATCATCAAATTATTGACATAGATTTGTGTCAAGTTCATAAATGGAAGCAGGTTTAAGCTTTTGTACCATTTGAGTACTTTTATTTGAAAGAAGAAGTAAGAATCCTAACTGCAACATCATACTTAGTAACAAAATGAACTAAATAGACATTAGAAATATCTTGAATATGATCAGCTAGAGTGGTATAATTTTCACCAGTGAAGTTGAAAAAGGTTAAATTTCTTCGATATGCAATGATTAGGATAGGTCTTAAAAATTAGAGGACACCAAGAAGGGTCTACTAGGATGTGGAGTATAAAAAGTTCTATTTGGAGGGTATGGTGGTCTCTTAGTTGTTTTGTCTCTTCTTATTCTCCTTGGTGACTACTACAAATATTTAAAGTTTTAACTACTTGTTGCACTTTATCTTATTTTCACTCTTCTCATGAAAAGGAAGGATATTAGACTACTTAAACTAGAAACCTTGAGCTAAGGAGTCATCATATGTGTTGAAACAAGTCTCCAATGGCTATAAATCACCAAACATGCATCATATTTAGTGAAGATAAAAGGTAAGATTTTAATACCTATCCCACCAAGCATGTTAAAACTTTAAGATCTCAAAATTGCACCTTTCTCTGAGTCATAAAAACCCCAAATTTTGAGACAACATGTGATTGTCTCCAAGTTGTGGGACTTTCTCTTGAGACGTACCTCCCAAAATTTTTGGTTCCTCTTCCTATTCCTAATGTTAAAAATACTCTTAAATAAGGAAATGTTTATAACTAATCCTAATATAAACATTCCAAGGGACTGGAGAAAAGAAGTATGCATGAAAGGGAAATTCCTAAGCTAAGGGGAGGTGATAACACACATAAGAGAGAGGGGAGGACACTCTCAAATGAGTGAAAATGGAAGAGAGTGAAGGATGAGAGGGAAGATAAGAGCACCATAATCTAGAATTACATTCAAACCTTCATTTGTATAGATCATAATAGAAATAAGACCTTGAAAAGTGATAAATCATACACAACACACCTAAAAATAATTAAAAGGTAAAAAATGTAATAGAAAACAAGATAGGGTATAGAATATCCACAAAACATGGATTTTGTTACATTATAAGGTTATACATTTCATTACATTTAAGGAGGAAATCACAAACACATTTTTAAGGATCCAAATCGAGAACTCGTAACTCAAAAACACATAGAGCAACACTTTGAATGATGCCCTTGTATTCTTAGGGGTCCAACCCATACAATGGGAATCATTTTACATTATATAGAAGAAAGGAAAAATATATGAGGGAAAAGAGAGGGAAACTCCAATTCTTGTCTTTAACTACCAACAACATACATTAAATATCTGAAAATCATCATGGGTTCCTATGCAATACCATCCCCCCACATTACATTGCATGTAGAAAAAGTAAGGAGTGTCATGCTTTATTAATGTGGATGGTTGAGCCATCTATAACTACATATTTAATACAAAGACTATTTCCTCCTTTATTACAAACTAAACCTCACCAAAATCTGATTTTCTTGATTCCATAATAAAGAGCAAGATGAAATCTTTCCAATGGTGCCAATTTTACATTATTCAGATCTTTTTGAAGGAAGTTATGGTGATTTAAAGTTTATCTTATCAAAATACACAATAAAAATGACACATGGTAACTTTTGATTGGCCATTGTGATCGCTTCCTCCTACATGTGCATTACTTTAACATTCACCATGTGTTATCCTCTTATTGGTTGCACGGGAAAATATATTCCTGCACATTACACACCGAGTACTCTTTTGCATTTAAACTATTCAGACATGAAATTTTTATCAATCGTGGTTGATTCCATGCAGACCTCACGTCTGTTGGGTGCATCTTCCTTAAAGTTTACCAAAATTGTGGAATGTGCCCTAATTGAACCGCTTGATCTATTCCATCTTCCACCCTCTTATTTTTCCATGTCTCTATGACTTTTCAACTTGTAATATTGTCTCCTCAAATGTCAACATGTGTCACCATTCGATTGGTGGTGAATGTCTCCCCTTACTGTGGTGAGTATTGAGATTGTGCCATATGGCACTCTCTCGATTGGTGTAAGGTATTAATTTTGTTCACCATGGGGGATACTTTGACTTGTAACCATGTGTCAATATATGATTGAAAAGTGACAGGAGAGCATGGGAATCTACAAGTACCCTTTCCTCGTACACGACTTCCCGAGGTCGTGTCGAGACAAAAAGTGAATGTTGAATGTGAATGGATATGTATAAGCTAATTGGGTAATCTTAAATCCTCAACACACAATAATGGAATCTATGAACCTAAGGAAAAGAAGTCCTCCTAACTTGGATTGGTGTAATGGCTCATTTGGATATAATGGCTACTAGAGGCTCAAATTGATGTCAAGCTTTTTCGAGATCCTACTTCTTGGTTATTGGATACGTGGGAAGTGACTGTGGGGGATTTGTATATATCTCTAGACAAGGTCATGAAATTAGTGGTAGGTGGTTTAGTGGATGCGTAGTGAACTATGGATGGTTTTTCGGTCAAGCCCGAGAAAATATTATATTGATTAGCTTCTATGTTTAATACAGAGAACTATACTATAATATTGGTGGGAGTGGTGAGGATCTAAATACCAACGTTCGTAATTCGGTGTCAATACTTGGTGGTTTATTGGCCCGTTGGGTTGTGGGACTTGGGGATCACAACCATGATTGTGTGGTTGTTGTGGACCTATTATGGTCATGTGAATAATCAATCCCTTCTTTCAACTATCCAGTAATCGTATGCCTTTTCATCTTCTACGTTTAGAACTAGAAGTTGTATGATTTTCTCGGAGTACCTAACAGGTGTTCTGGCAACTTGGATACGTAAGCTAGTGTCTATATCAACGAGGAGGTCTCCTGCATTAGGCTGTGGAACCAAAGGATTGCAACCAAATGTTTGTTCTCGTTTGAACCCTTGCATGGTCATTCAGGTGTTTTATCAAGGCAATCTATAGTTTGGATGGTTTGACCAGAATGTGTAAGCTTTGTCATCTTCGATATTCAATCCTCTTAGTTGCTCACTAATTGCTTGTAAGTTTGTTGTGGCTTGAAAGACCTGTATCCTAAGGTCCTGATCTATATCAGCTAAAGTCATGGGTAAATTTGGTTGAGGTACTATAGGTTCAAATATATATTCTCTAGGCTCTCTAGGTCCTGTGATTGTCATACAAAGATGATTCAACTTTTAACTAACATTAATAAACTGATTATGAAAGAGGTATTACACTACGTAAGCATTCTTCTATTTTTGTATTTTCCAATGACGTATTTCAATGAAATTGAAGAGCAGCTACTCTAGTATATTTATAAAATGAACAACTAATCTAATAACAGAATAAAAACAAGCAACGTAGCCTGGTATGGCTATTTGCTGTGTAGTTGTGATTTTATCCTAAATATCTAAGCAACTAAACATATTAAATTGAAAGGCTCTCGATCCTACCTCAAAAGTGAGGAATGAATCACATTTTCTTAGAAACTATCAATCCCCATAGCTTCCCCAGCGATATTGAGAATGAACTTTTAACTGAAATGAAATAATTCACTACTCTATTTTATATGTTATAACTAGAACTTTGATAGCTCAAACCTGGCATTTACAGAACAGTGGTAAATCTAGTTGTGTGTGATTTTGTCCCCTCAATGTGATCTCTTCGTTCCTTCGTGTCCTTGTGAATCCAGAAAGTATGCATATGATAGTATCAACAAAAGATAGCAATCGAACAATGGCAGCTTTGGATATAAACCAAATATAATATGAGTTGGAGAGGGATAACGTAAGTGAACAGAGCTTGACTATGAAATTCCTAGTGGGATTTATTGTTGGAATACAACACAAGTGTACCAAGAGTTTCATAAATTATCCTTGTGAAAAAATAAAACCTGCAACTTTAATGGATTCTAGTCTAGAAATGAAGCTATTCTATGTTTTAAACTGACTGTATGCAACAACAATGAAACAAGACTTGAAACAAGAAGATGATATGACCTCCAAAGTGCCAACAATGGAAGCAAAACCTGAAACTAACAAAATTCTAAGCAAGAAATTGAAAAATTGAACAAGAGAATTGAGAGGATGAGGGGCCATTTTCTTGAAAACAAGCTGGCTATTTATAACCAATGCATTTACCAGAGGGTAACTCCCATTAGAACTCTTTTACTATAAACAAAGGAAAAACACTATTCCCAGGGAGTAGAAAACATTAATGCAAGCCAAAGTGGTTGAAGAAAGCATGTAAAATCCAAGATTTACATTTGACGTGATCGTCGGAAGGATCTGGAAAATGCATATAGGACCGCCGCCTTAGCAGGCAGCGGTTTCATCACTGAAGACAAAATGTAAGAAGAAAGGGGAAAAGGGGAAAAACAAAGCATGTGGAGGTTGAGCGGGGCATGTGGGATACAAGCATATACTTGGCGAGCCTTTCTGGATTTCGAACACCTTACAAGGAGACATGTATCATCATTGGGGCATGTGTAACATCGTTTCGGTGGTGTAGTACCCTACAATTTTAGGTACGTACATATTGCCCCCTCGAGAGAAGCGTTTTAGCCATGAAGAGGCATAAAACGGTGGATCCGAGTATGGCGGTTCTGAAATGGGGAGTTAGGAGCTATACCTGACACACCCATGTGCTAGAAAGTTGCCATCCAAGATCCCGCTACCTGTAAAAAAAAATGAAAAGGGGACTCAAGTGTAGCTAGATAAAACAAATTTGAGAAAAAGACTGAATTGACATGAAAACAAGACTTACCATCTATGTGGGGTTTATAACTTACCTCTGTCAACGCTCTCGACCCTATGAAAGACATATAAAATCAAGTTAAGAGGGCTATATATATAAAATGAAGTCATTTTACTATTCCTTTGCACGGATTGATTTGATAGATTTTGAGCTTTGGGACCCACGGTGACAGGTTTTTGACGAGAGTATAGTCAAAACGTTTATGGTGAGATAGTGATCATGCCTCTGAGAGTGGAACATCGACCTGTGAAGTCTTAGGTTAGTTCTTCTCGATTTATTACTTTTAAACCTAAAATGTGGAAATGATGAAATCTTTCCCTTGAGGGGATCATTTTTGAAAATGTTAGTTTTAAATGTGTCTTTAGGGGGGGCACCCATAGGGTAGGTTTCTTTTTTTTTTTTAAAAGGGGGTTTTTTGCTTGTTTTTAATCTTTTTTAGGGCTTACGACCCATTTGGTTTTGCGGGATAGGACCGCCACCTGTGCGGGCGGCGATTCTGAGACCGTCACCTTAGAAGGTGGTGGTTATGGAACCGCCGCTCTACATAGGGCGGTGGTTTGTGACAAAGGACCAAAACAATACAAAACTTAGCTTATTTTTGCATGTTTAGCATTTTTACGTGTTTTTAAAAGTTTTTCCAACTAGATTTTAGTACTAACTTACTCCTTTTTGTGTTTTTGGGTGTATGCAAAAGAAGGAGGAGTACATCAGATGGAGCTGGGAGAGGGAGTGTGGTTGGCTCTCAGAAGTGTTTGAGGCACTCTCCCAGGCAGAGTGGGATACTCTCCGGTAAGGTGGTATATGGAGGACTGCACAGGTTCCTCATGTTGCACCTACCAATCACATATTTTGTGACTTGTTCTCTTATTGGGATGTGGATCGGAACACCTTCCGATTTCCAGGAGTTAGGGGTGAGTGGTCCATCACCCTGGAGGATGTTTACCATATACTGGGGGTTTCGATCCTTAGGCAGTGGCTATCTCTTAAGACAACAATATCTAGATCATAAGTGGTTCAGTGGGCCACCTATATGGGAGATGTGGTCGTATCGATGGGGTCGAAGAAGGGCGTGAGGATCCACTCTATTATTGAGTCATACATTCCCTTGCTTTACAAGGCCATTATGGGCATCCTTGCATCCAGACTGATTGGGGACAAGGGAGGGGACACCCTCTTGTATTGCTGGGCTCCTATTATTACACAGATTGAGGGCCATGGATGTGTCTATGCTTGGGGAGTAGATATCCTTAGGACTACCTACCATAACTTAAACAGGGTAGTCTGTTTATAGGGGCAATCACCAAGCCACCCAACTCTTGTCATGAGTTGGGTGTATGAGCACATTATCCCATATGGGAGAGGTGTAGAGGTGGAGGATCCTGGGACCGTCAGGGCAGTGACGTGGATGGGGATAACAGTTCTTAGAGCACCCCACCAGCCAGTGGCTTCCCTGACTACTACAGACATGGAGGCCACTCCTTATCAAGCCATGGAAGGGATATGGGGAGAGGATATTGTTACTTTGATTTCCTGTAAGACCCCCAACCAATTGATAGATAGGGCGGGGAAGTTGGAGATACACCCCTTTGACAGAGTTCCATAGCAGTTTTGCCTCCCTTATAGTGGCATGCTCCCTCCGGTGATTCCAGTGTATAGATCTATCCGTGAGGCTCGGGGAGGTCCTAGAGTCGGGTTGGACTATTTTTATGCCCAGTACTCCTATTGTGGCTAGGAGGGTGGTACATGCACGAGGGAGAGTCGGTGCTCCTTAGGCACCCTTACTTTGGATTGCGCCTGGTCCCTTCAATAGCGGTGATGAGCCCATTGACGTGGACTCGAGTCTGAGGAGTTCACTGGGGGAGAGACCGAGGAGGAGACATAGGACATGGAGATTAGTGAGACGGGTGATGGGGGGATGATAGTGATCCTGAGTGGCATGATACCCAAGAGATCCTGCAAGCCGAGAGGGCAGAGCGGAGCGCAGAGAGGGTGACTCTGGTTTTAGAGGAGTTACTCTATCGGGACCCAAGTGGAGATGGCATGTCTATTGAAAGTCGTCACATTGCCCCAGGACATGGGAGAGGGGCACCGATCGGTGGTGGCGTCGGTCTTAGGCACGGATCCTAGAGATCCTTCTTGGAGGCCTAGTGATCCTAGTGAGTTGTCACTCTTCTCCTGACATTTGTTTTAGTTAGACTCATCTTAGTTTGTTATTTCTTTTTATTTTATTTACTCTTGGTTCTATCGTTGATTCTTTTCTAACTTGTTTTCTCCTTTGTTTACAGTGACTACTGATGAGTGGCAAGACTTGATTCGCCGAGTGTGTACCGATACCCTGCTTCTCCCCTCAGAGAAGACTCGTGCTGAGCTTTTTGTGGACGTGGGGGAGCCCTCAGCAGCCAGTAGGCACACCGATGTTTTTTCCTCTATCTGGTATGTGGCGAAGATCATGAATTCTCTCCACACGGAGGTGGCTGGATATAGGACAGCCAAGTTCCGATGAGGAGGAGCCATTCTTGTAGTGAGATGATAGCTACTAGGTGTGACCGTGAGCCCTCAGTGCATTTGGAGTGCCGGCGTAGCTGGAGTCCTAGGCGTGGCCATGCACCCTCTGAGGGATCCCATAGGGATTGAGAGACTATTTTTGTAGTATTTTTTCAAATGTTTATACGAGTGTTTTTGTACTTTCTAGGCTCATTGAGTGTTTTGACCATGCCTAGTGCATGATGGCATTGTATACGAAACCTGATTTGTATATATATATATATATATATATATATATATCTTTGGATCTAGACTCTTGGCATCTTGAATTTTGTGACTCATTTCTATATGTGTATTTTAGATGTTTTTAGAATACTATTTTTCATGTTTTCAGAATGTATGCAATGGATAACCAATGATAGTAGATAGAATATTTTACTCTGTATGTTTTTGTAGTGCTAATATGATATGATACTAACATATGGTAGTATTGAACTTTTGAACTCTTTGGGAAATGTTTTTAATTTCTTCTTATGTTGGAAAAACATGATGAATGCATAGTGATAAAGAGATGAACTTGCCCCAATCCCAAATCCACGCAACTAGTAAGACGTGAGGGCTCAACACCAAGAATTAGGAAGGGCACAAGTTGTATGAGTTTGACTGAATGGAATGATGAGAGACAGAAAAACTAGTAACAAAAACCAAATTTGGACCTACACACCCACCCTACCCAGAACTACCACCAAGCTTAGAAGGCCACTTACTTTTCAGTTTATCTAGACTTAGATTCATAAATGGCAACCTGGTTGACAAAATCTGGTTTTGAGGATTTGATCTCTTTGGAATTTGGATATTTGGATATTTGCTTCCTCTTAATAGAATTTGACTTGTGTTTTTAGCATACCAAGATTTGTTCGTTTGTGTGACTAGACCCCCCACACCCTACCTCATGCTACTAGTAAGAAGCATGGGTTTATCACCAAAGGTAGGATATAGGTGAGTAAGGGAACTTCTTTCCTTTTCCAACCTCACACCACTAGTAAGAGATGTGGGCTTATCACCAAAGGTTGATGGGGCAAAGAAGTGTGTAAAATAAAATATTTTGTTTGCTTGATGCTTTGAATTTCATTTGATTTTGAATTTTATGATCTATGACTTTGGGATATCCTTTCATTACAAGATATTTAAGAGGGATAGATGTGACACCAAGAAGCTTCTAGAATAGACCGTAGGCAAGGACAACTTCACCTAGTAGAAAGAAAGAGAAAATCCAAGTATGTAGGTCTTGGTATGGTTTCCGTCAATGTTTGTCTGTCGAATTTGATGAGAAGATTTGAAAGTAGTTGATGATGCTTGGAGAGATGTGATATGAATGCTTTTGCCAATATTTTAGAAATTTGTAACAGATTGTTTTTAAGAGTAAGCTCCTGGACTACCATTTTTACAAAATGGATAGAATGAAGCAGCTAAGAGACTAATGCAATGTAAGTAGCTATAATTTACTTAGTAATGACTTTGGTGTTTTATGCGTAAAACCACTTAAGATGCAAGGAATTGTGATTTCACCGAATTCCTCACCTTCTAATGTGCACAAGAGATACACACTGCTTCTGTAGTCCTTCATGAATTGGTATGGGCTCAAACATTTGGGCTAGAACGTCCTTCCTTCGCTGGTTTTTTTATCGATCCGGTTGTCCAGTCTTAGAACTAAATCTCCTTCATATATTTCTCGCTCATAGACTTTTTTGTTGTATTACCGGCACATCCGGTCAACATAGGCTCTATGCCATTGTTCGAGTTTAACCTAGCCTCATCAAGGCTTTCTAGTTGAGAGAGGCATGCCTCCCTATAAGATTATTCATCTAGAATCCCTTGTAATGAGATGCAGAGACTAGGTATTTCAACCTTAAGCGGGAGAACCACTTTTGCCCCGAATACTAGTGAGAAAGGAGTTGCTCCTGTTGGTGTTCTTATTGAGGTTCGATGGGCCCATAAGGCTAGATATAGTTTTAAATGCCAATCTCACTTGTTCTCCTTGACTGTTTTGAGGAGAATAGCTTTTAACGTTTTGTTTGTCGCTTCGGCCTGCCCATTGGCTTGAGGGTAGTAAAGAGAGGCCGTGTGATGGTTTATCTTGAACTTGCTACATAACTCACGGACTTCGTCATTTTTAAAGGACGTGCCATTATCTAAGATAATGACTTGTGGGACACCATACCTGCAGATAATTTGGTTCAGAATGAATTTGGCAATTACCGAACCTGGTATGGTGGTGAGAGGCATGGCCTCCACCCATTTGGTAAAATATTTCATGGTTGTGATTATAAAATTATGGCCATCGGTTGATGAGGGAGAGAACTTCCTATCAAGTCTAGACCCCACGTGGAGAAGGGCCACAAAGTTGCTATTGGTTGTAGGGATTGTGCTGACATGTGAATCTCATGAGAGAATTCTTGGCATTTGTGGCACTTACGTATAAATTCCACTGCGTCATGCTCGAGAGTGGGCCAAAAATAGCCCATCCGATGTATTTTGCAAGTGGTGGCATGACCACCGAAGTGGCCCCACATATCCCATTGTGGGATTCATGAAGAATCCTCTTGGATTCTTCTATGTCGACGCATCTTAGAAGCATGCTGTCAAAGGCTCTACAATAGAGTACTTGGTCTAAAACAACATATTTAGTGGTAATAATGCGTAACTGCCTTCTTTGTTGTGATGTGGTGCCTTCCGGGTATGTATGGTCCATGATAAAATTGATGATATCAGTATACCAGGGACATGTAGAAATGGGGGGCCTGGTTTCGACAAAGTATACGCACTCATTGGGAAAGTCTAGATCTACTAGCTTGCCTCCATCTAGTGGATTTTCAGCTAACTAGTCTACAATGATTTTTCCTTTAATGGATTTCTAGTTTATGAATGTTAACTCAAATTCTCCCATTAAGGTTATGAAATGGCCAACCTTTTTAGATAAAGATCCTTGTGTGAGAAATGTTCGTAAATGGTCTATCTTTACAATGACCCTTGTTTCCTAGTTTAACATGTAATGTCTCAAACGTTTTGTTGCAAAAATTATGGCAAGGCATTCTCTCTCTACCTATGTGTAACATGTTTCATAATCGAGCAATGTTCAGCTAATGAAATAGATCATGTGTTCTCATTTGTCATCATCTTCTTGAGCCAACATGTAGGCCAGCGAGACATGAGTGGCTCATGAGTATAGGATCAAAGGGTGGTCTGGCTTGGGAGGCATTAGCATGGGTGGTGACAACAAGAAGTGTTTAACTGCTTCAAAGGCCTTGTTGCATTCTTTAGTCCAATCGATGCTATAATCTTTCTTGAGTAGATTGTTGATTGGATGAATGGAAAAGCTTAAATCTAGGATGAACCTACAGATTGCACCAAGTTTCCCAAGAAATGACTGACTCGGACTCGGCCCAATGGTGGGATCATTTTGAGAACAACCTGTATTTTTATGGATCAACATCAATCCCTTGTGAAGATATAATGTATCCCATAAGTTTACCTCCTGTCACACCAAACACACACTTCTCTGGATTTAATGTGACACCATATTCGATTAGTCGTGAGAGGATGATACGGAGCACTTCCGGATGATCACAATGTTTCTTGGCTTTGGCCAACAAGTCATCCACATAGGATTCCACAATTTTATGGATAAGATCGTGGAATATATAAGTCATTGCCCGCTGATATGTAGTGCCGACATTCTTAAGACAAAATGGCATGACAACGTAACAATAAGTTCCCTAGGGAGTTATGAATGTGGTTTTGGCTTGATCCTACTCTGATATTTTAATCTGATTGTACCCTGAGAACCCATCCATGAGGGACATTAGTTCAAATCCAGCTATTGCATCAATGATAACGTCAATGGATGGTAATGGGAAATCATCCTTGGGACAAGCTTTGTTAATATCCTGAAAATCTATGCAAATGTGTATTTTCCCATTCTTTTTTAGGACGGGAACGATATTAGATACCCATTGTGAATAGTCAATGGGTTTGATGAATCCCACTTGGAGAAGTTTTATTACTTCCTCTTTTACCATGAGAGCCACTTTTGGCTTCATTGGTCTTGACTTATGTTTAATTGGCTTCGCATCTGGTTTAGTGACAAGATTATGCACCACGACTTGTGGTGCAATGCCCGTCATTTCTTTATAGTTAAATGCAAAAGCCTTTTGATGTTCTTTAAGGATTTGGGTGTGTATTTCTATCTCCTCTAGAGTTAACGAGGATCCCAACTTCAAAATTCTTGGTTCCTCCTCCATTCCAATGTTTATGTCAATGGTTTCTTCTATCAAAGAAGTGTTACCTTCTTCAAATTCAGGTGGGGCTGGAGGTAATTCCAAGCTTTCTCTATTTTATATTTTGTAGATATCAAGATCTTTCTGTGGAGGAGACTCTACTGTGGGATTTCCAAAGTAGGAAGAGGAATGAGGTATTAGGGAAAGATCAACTATACGGTGAGTAAGGTGTAGCTCCACATAGGCATTCAAATATTCGAGAGTGACTTTATCATCGTCAAAGTGACCTATGATAGAAACATCATCCTCAGCTTCTCCATGAGCTAGGAGTGAGTTTGTTGGTATTTTACACACTAATGGTTCAGTACGAAGTGATACCGTGAAATTTATATCCTCCAACTCGCTGTTTGGGGTGAAACGGGAAGCTGAGGTTGCTATTGAGTCTGCGAGAAGGTTCTACTCTTGCGGGATTGCTTCAATTGATATGAAGTTGAATCCCTTGCTTAGATCTAACACGGCTATTTTGTATAGTTGTAAATGTTCAGCCCTAGTTTCATATACCTTAGAGACTTGGTTTGCAACTAGTTGTGAGTCTCCTAGCACTCTAATGTTATCGACGCCCATTCTTTTGGCTAGGATGAGGCCAAGGAGGAGAGCTTCGTACTCAAATCCATTGCTTGTACATTCAAAGTTTAATTTAAAGGAGAAAGGTGGGATATTTCCCTCAGGTGAAGTAAAGATCACCCCTACCCTAGCTCCAAAGTGACATCTAGCCCCATCGAAGTGGAGAGTCTAATACTTGCTTAGAAAAATTAACGTTGGGAAATTTTTCGTATCTATTTCTTCTGCTTCGGTTACCTCTACCATAAAAACTTTGTCTGATGGAAGAGAAGTGATTCCTAGGGTGTGTCCTATACCCATGGAATCAAACGGTAGGAGAATAGGTAAGTCTTTCTCTAGCAACTCAAAAATTTTGTGGTAGTCCCTAGTGATACTACTTTTATAGCATTGGTCTCATTTTTGAGTACTGGAACGTCCTCGGTTGGATTTGTAATTTCCAACTCAGTGGTGGGTATCAACTTTTCTTTTGGTTGTGAATTAGTTGGCTTGACAAGCTGATTTGTTGGGAGTTCAAACTTGGAGTGAACACCTGGTCTTTTCTTCAAATCAGCTAGGTGTATATCGAAGGGTTTTGGGTCACCTTGTGCCACGAATATTTTCCCTAAGTGTAGAAATCTTATTTCTTGGAATAATGTGGAAGGGATTTCCTTCATGCGGTGTATCCATGGCTGACCAAGGATCATATTATAATTGGTTTCCCTATCTATAATATAAAACTTGGTGAGAACCATCTTGGCTCCTAAAGTGACTAGTAAAACTATGGTTCCAATCGAAGTGGCTTTGAGGCTATCATAACCTCTTAGCGTATTTCACATTGTGGAATAGTTTGTCTCTCCATATCCTATCTTTTGAAGGAAAGTGAAGGGGGCTATGTTGACTACTGACCCATCATCGACCATCACACATTTAACATAATTATTGTAGACCCAAACATGTAAATGTAAAGTTGGGTTTCCTCTTCATGTAATCTCAAGCATCTTTTGGCATTTTGCTTATATCGAATATAACTTACATATCCCTATCTAGCTGTCCCGGAGGATAAACATCAACTTCCACATGGCTCACTTGTGTTTCTGGGGGAGGAGTGATGTTGATTAAATGACCAAGGCCTAATGCTTCAAAGATAGCAGCTCTGTGGGTGGGAGAGTTCTTTAACAAATCCAAGGAAATGTGCAAGAAGGTTTTAGTTAAATCGTTAATTAGATCATAAGTGCCTACTAGTTTTAGAAATGTTTGTGTAGTGATGTCGGCTCTAATGAATAACTTGGAGTTGGTTGGGATGAATAATCCCATGTTCTTGTTATGGTTTCTATGGGTAGCTCGGCGTCTAACTCCACTAAACCAACTATCTTAGTTTGAGGTTGAGTTTATTAATTGGGGTGCGACTGGTGGATTTAATGAAGTTGAAGCTTCATGATCATTGTTTCCTATCATGGTAGCCTTATTTGTTCCATTAGGATCTAACCTGTTGTTGTTAGAATGGTTTGGGAGCGGGTCATTAAAGATATTGAGGGATGCATTTTGAGGGGAAACTACCCTTGCATAAGAGTTTGGCGTGGGTATTACAGAATTTGCTAAAAGCATATCTATAAAGAGTTGTTTTTGATCTTCTGGAAAATGATGCATGAATTTATTGTATTCACAACTAGTATCATGGCCTTGAATATTGTGGAAGCCATAATATAGATTGGGATTATAATTTCATTTGTTGATATAAAACCTATTGTGGCCCAAAATTCTGATAAGGTTGCTGGTTTTTAGAGTTAAAATTTTGAGGTTGTTGCCTTTGGTTTTGACTCTAATATCTGGTTGGGTTTTGATTTGGAATTTGTGTCTAGACTTGTCGCTATTGTTTTTGTTTCCATGGTGGACGATTAAAATCCACCGCATTGATTGTTGGGGTAAAATTTTTATTTTGCTAATTATTAACAGGTGGCGAAACATTTACAACATTTTCCCTTTTAGCTTGGTCAGTTACTCCATCTATTGTAACCCACGGTTCTTGTTAAGGATCTTAGGTCCTTGATTAGTGTTCCCAACATTAGGATAGGCCGCAGTGTTTTGATTAGGAGTGGTTAATTTCCCATTTATCCCATATGTCTTACCACTACTATCAATTGCTGCTTGGTTAATTCGAGAGCACTTTCAAGTACTTCATCATAAGTTCTTAGTGGGAACTTCTAGACTTCTTCCTTTATCTCTCTATTGAGTCAATCAAGGAATAAATCACATAGTTCCATTTGATCCATATTTGGAGTACTTGCTGATGAGTAGAGAACCGTACACCATCTTTGGATAAAATTAGCGGTGGATTCATTGTGTTCTTGTTTGTTATGTAAGAACTCCCTGATTCCCATTCTTAACAATTTTTTCATGTCAAAAGCTTTGATTAATTCTCGACATTTGTTTAAATGAGTGTATCGAAGCTTCGGGTATTTTGTAATACCGGTCAAGGGCAATACCTTCTAGGGTCTTAGGGAATATTTTAGTGAAAACCCCGTCCCCAAGGGATTAATTCCCATATGGCTATGGCATAGGCCTTAATGTGTGCATTTGGGTCCCCTTCCCCTTTGTATTTGGGTGAATTGGGAAGAGGTCTTGAAATTATAACGCTTCGTATGGTGAAGTATAGGGGTTCTTATAAATATTCTGAATAAGTCCCTTATCTGCGTAGGCCTCAACCATCGACGGGGCTTCTTTGAGGGGTTGAGGTGGAATGGGTTGTTGATATGGCATAGCATATGTGTTTGTAGGGACATAAGGGAATCCCTGTGGTTGAACGAACATCCTGGGAGAAGAGAACATGTCTCCTTGTGGTGCTTTTGAATAGATGTTTAAATAAGGAGGAGCATTGTTCTAGTACGGGTTGTTTGGTGCCAAGCTAGGAGGTGTCATGTTTTCAACTAGAGTGGTATTTGAAAATACTATCCTAGTTGGCGTTTGCTGTGGATAATTATAAGGATTTTTAGGAGGCATGCCTAACATGCCTATTCCTGTAAGGAGGTCAACTTGGTGGGATGATGCGAGAGGGTTGGGGATTCCGGCTTGCCTAAAATATGAATTTTGGTTTGTTTGAGAAAGTTCTAGCCCTCTAACCTTCTCAACTAAGGCTGAAATGATCTCCATCGGTGAAGACGTAGTTATTTTCCTTAAGGGTGTTTGTTGTATAGCTTGAGGTTGTAAAGGGGTATGATACCCTACTATGAATTGGTCATTAACCTGTCAATATTCACTGAGGGTAATTCCCATAGGTGGAGTTATGGGGGTGTTCTCCTGGAATAGGGCATCGACTGTATTTGCAAACTTCCTATAGGTGGATAAATATTTTGGAAGCGTTGTTCACTTTTAGTGAAGCATGCTAAGTACTCTTCATCCAAAAAGGGGAGTGGGTCTAATTGTTTCGATTTGTGGTTCGAACAAGACTCGAGGAGTTGAAGTGGATTCTCTAGTAAAATTCATATTGTTAGAGCCTCGATGGCTCGCTATTGTGTTTGTGCAAACTAATCAAAAAACTCTTCAATTCGTAAAGAAGAAATGGAACTAGTTCTATGAGGGGAGTTTGAGATGACAAGTAATTACTTGAATAGTTATTAGCCCACGCAGAAAGTGAGGGTGATGGTTGTCTATTTTTTTTTACTATGGTTTACTTTGAGACCTAAGAGAGGTTTTCCATATGCATCATATCCCAACATATTCGGGAGGTATATGAATACCCGCAGAATAATGGGAAAGAGTGAAGGTGGATGGAAGAGATGAAAACAGAAAGAGGAATATTAGTTTGTTTCACGTCGGGTTCACCAATTTTGTACGATAAAAAAGTGATAGGCGAGCATGGGAATCTACAAGTACCCTTTCCTCATACCTGACTTCCCGAGGTCATGTCGAGACAGTTGGTGAATTTTGAGTGTGAATGGATATATATAAGCTAATCGGGTAATCTTAAATCCTCAACACGCAATAATGGAATCTGTGAATCTAAGGTAAAGAAGGCCCTCCTAACTTGGATTTGTGTAATGGATCATTTGGATATAATGGCTACTTAGAGGCTCCAATCAATGTCGAGCTCTATCGAGATCCTACTTCTTGGTTGTTGGATACGTGGGAACTGACTTGTGGGGGCTTCGTATATATCTCTAGACAAGGTCATGAAAGTAGTGGTAGGTGGTTTAATGGATGCGTAGTGAACTATGGATGGTTTTCTGGTCTAGCCTAGAAAATATTAGATTGATTAGCTTCTATGTTTAATACGGAGAACTGTACTATAATATCTGGCAGGAGTGGTGAGGATCTAAATACTAGCGTTCGTAAGATGGTGTCGATACTTGACTGGTTTGCTGGCCCGTTGGGTTGTGGGACTTGGGGATCACAATCATGAGTTCATGGTTGTTGTGGACCTGTTATGGTCATGTGAAGAATCAATCCCTTCTTCCGACTATCTAGTAATCATATGCCTTTTCAGCTTCTACGTTTAGAACTAGAAGTTGTATGATTTTCTCGGAGTACCTAATAGGTGTTCTAGCAACTTGGATACGTAAGCTAGTGTCTATATCAACGAGGAGGTATCCTACATTAGGTTGTGGAACCAAAGGATTGTAACCAAATGTTTGTTCTCATTCAAACCCTTGCACGGTCATTCAGGTGTTTTATCAAGGCAATCTATAATTTGGATGGTTTGACTAGAATGTGTAAGCTTTGTCGTCTTCGATATTTAATCCTCTTAGTTGCTCACTAATTACTTGTAAGTTTGTTGTGGCTCGAAAGACCTGTATCCTAAGGTCCTAATCTATATCAGCTAAAGTCATGGGTAAATTTGGTTGAGGTACTATAGGTTCAAATATATATTCTCTAGGCTCTCTAGGTCCTGTGATTGTCATACAAAGATGATTCAAACTCTAACTAACATTAATAAACTGATTATGAAAGAGGTATTATACTACGTAAGCATTCTTCTATTTTTGTATTTTCTAATGACATATTTCAATGAAATTGAAGAACAACTACTCTATTATATTTATAAAATGAACAACTAATCTAATAATAAGAATAAAAACAAGCAACGTAGCCTGGTATGGCTATTTGCCTATGTAGTTGTGATTTTATCCTAAATATCTAAGCAACTAAACATATTAATTTGAAAGGCTCTTGATCCTACCTCAGAAGTGAGGAATGAATCACGATTTCTCGAAACTATCAATCCCTACTGACTTCACTGGCGATATCTAGAATGAACTTTTAACTGAAATGAAATAATTCACTACTCTATTTGATATGTTATAACTAGAACTTTGATAGCTCAAACCTAGCATTTACAGAACAATGGTAAATCTAGTTGTGTGTGATTTCATCCCCTCAGTGTGATCTCCTCATTCCTTCGTGTCCTCATGAATCTAGAAAGTGTGTATATGATAGTATCAACAGAAGATAGCAATCAAACAATGGCAGCTTTGGATATAGACCGAATATAATGTGAGTAGGAGAGGGATAGCACAAGTGAACAGAGCTTGACTATGTAATTCCTAGTGGGATTTATTGCATGGGAATACAACACAAGTGTACCGAGAGTTTCAGAAATTATCCTTGTGACAAAACAAAACCTACAACTTTAATGGATTCTAGTCTAGAAATGAAGCTATTCTATGTTTTAAACTAACTATATGCAGTAGCAATGAAACAAGACTTGAAACAAGAAGATGATATGACCTCTAAAGTGCCAACAATGGAAGAAAAACCTGAAACTAACAAAATTCTAAGCAAGAAATTGAAAAAACTGAACAAGAGAATTGAGAGGATGAGGGGCCATTTGCTTGAAAACAAGCTGGCTATTTATAACCAATGCATTTACCAGAGGGTAACTCCCATTAGAACTCTTTTACTATAAACAAAGGAAAAACACTATTCCAGGGAGTAGAAAACATTAATGCAAGCCAAAGTGGTTGAAGAAAGCATGTAAAATCCAAGATTTATGTTTGATGCAAATCGGAAGGATCTAGAAAATGCATACAGGACCATTGCCCTGTGTAGGGTGGTGGTTACGGGACCACCACCTGTCCTTAGCACCACTACCTTGGCGGGGTGGCGGTTTCGTCACTGAAGACAAAATGCAAGAAGAGGGGAAAAAGGGAAAAACAAAGCATGCGGAGGCTAAGCGGGGCATGCGGGATACAAGCATATACTTGGCGAGCCTTTTTGGATTCTGAACACCTTGCAAGGAGACTTGTATCATCATTGGGGCATGTGTAACATCGTTCCGGCAGTGTAGTACCCTACAATTTCAGGTACGTATAGTCACCTTAAAATTGAAGTGGTGACCGAGTCATAGATTACAAGTGTACGGAGTCAAGGAAAGGGTGTTTTCTTGCATGATCATGTAAAGTTGCAGGGAATCCCACGAGCCCACGAATGAATGTGGTAGAACTCAAGGCTAGGAATACATGCTCACATGAGTATTTCAAGTTGCGGGAGGGGCCCAAATACTTGGCAAGTCAAGCCACAAATCTTAAGAGTAAGGATGTATGTGTGCATCCTGCAATAAAACATAAAAAATCCCCCACCAAATACTTAAGTATTTGGAAATGGGAATTTTGCAATCAATTTAGAGTAAAAATTTGAATGCCTAAGAGTCATCTCGAACACGAAAAAATAAAAAACAATTCAGAAATTGAAGGATTTCCTTCAAAACTCACTTTTCTAATCAAAGCATGATGCCAAAACCAAAATTGCAAATTTTCAACAATAACCCAAGGGGTTATTTTACGAAAAACAAACCACAACTAATCCTTATCCTTTGGACTTAAAAATCCAATTTTAAGCACATCAAATCAAACCAAATCTAAGCCTTGTCCTTTGGATACAAAATCCAAGTTTAAGCAAATCAATCCAATCGAATCTAAAATCAATCATTTGAAAATAAATTAAAGTTTTATACTTTGTATACATAGATCCAAGTTTAAGAAAATTAGTCCTAACAAACTTTAAAATCACATCTAATCAATCAAAAGTCCTATTCTTTGGATACGTAAATAATTCCTAACATACTCTAAAATCAAACCAATCTAATCAAGTCTAAATCTAATTTAAATATCAATCAAAGCCTTATCATTTAGATATACACATCCAAATATAAGAAAATCCAAGTCACCCAACCTAACTCTAAAATCAATTCAAATAAAATAAAAAATATTTTACTTTAGATACCTATATCCAAATCTAATAAAATCCAAATCACTCCAACTAGACTCCAAAATCAAATCAAAATTAGAATATCAATCTATTGAATCTAAAATAGAATCTCTTCTTCCTTGCGATTGAAAATCAAATCAATCACCCCTTGAGCTTAGATTTGGATGTAAAAAAATCAAATAACATGTCATTCAAACAACACATCGAACAAAGCTTTATTAGAAAAAAATCATGAAATGTCAAAAAAACTCTATCATTTGGCTTCCAAATTCAATGATAAATCTAAATTCTTTAATATAAATAGGTAAATGACGGGATCATTGATTCTCATCATGTACAAAATGTTCAAAACCACTAATCAATTAATCAAAAAATCATAATATCTAGTAAAGAAACTACTCCACGTGAAGTCAAATGAAGATAATTCATATCTCTCAAAGAAATTATTTTTGTTGTCCTCTATCAATTAACGAGTGTTAATATGGTAACTTGTCTAATCACAAGACCCTTCATAGTAGTTCAACCAAAACCTACGTGGTATAAAGAATCATAATATTGTTAATGCCACCATGTTGATCATTATTCAAGACTCCATCATTATATCTAAGATTTAATTAACAACTAAGATATCAAAATTGAAAAACACATCAAATACCAAAATGCCAAATGATGAATTCAAAGTTTTTTAGGAATCCTTTCCAAATCATGGTACAAATGAAAAATCTAAATACAAGGGCCATTCATTAAACAATGTTGAGTTTGATTATATCATTTCATTACTACATCCTACACCTAATAGCCCCGATTGTGATGTAATAGCGTGATAAAGACAAGTTTAGATACTTGCGGTAAAGTATCCTTCCATGTCCATAACACCTCAAACACTCAATCTTAAATATACCATTTATCCAAAAAAATCAATGTTAAATCTTCCTCTAATTCTTATGACATTATCAAACAATTAGATAATACATCTACATAAATATCTCTCATGGAGTTACTCCAAAATTCACATGTTCTTCCGAAATCCTTACTTATACACTCCATGATGCACATGTTCCTAAGGATATCATTACACAACAATTTTAATTTTTAATCACAAATCATTTTTCAAATTGTCCAATCCTATCATTTGGTCCTTGTAACCTTTTGAATCTTAACATCATAAACACTAATTTCTTATATATTAAAGCATTCATCACTAATCATAAAATCAAAAGAGTGCTTATAGCAAATAGAGAAGCATTAAATATTTACTCTATGAAATTGTTAAGATGCCTTAGATGCCCATCTTTATATTAATACTTCTCTCCTAATATCATTACCTTCACTGATGAAAACCACATTGACATTGAGATCCTTTTAAAACTCCAACAATATACTTATTCTACTCCACCTATGTTAGAAATAATTGTCAAAGGTAGTGGAGAATGTGAAATACAATATGATCTCCACATTGGTAAATTAATTTTATCCACACATAACTTATTTTATGATCTAGTTAATATAAAGTTATTCATTGAAAACCTTTTCATCCACATCATTGACTTGGACCTCATCTACCCAAATCTAAGTAAATAAAGACAAATCAAATCACAAAACAATGGATCTCCTCTAAAAGCGATGAGTCCATTAAAAACCCTAATCTGTAAAAAATAAAAAGGTGAAGAAACAATATCTCATAGTCAACACCTCATCAAAACAGTATTTCAAAGTCAAAATGGAAAATCAAACAATACTTATCATTGGGTATTCTCTACACGAAGGGAGTTCACTTGTCCAAATAGTTCTAAATTTATTGTCCATTGGTAGATATTTTAATCATTACATCATCATATCTTCCCATGTTAGGTATTATGTATCTTATCCCTCTTACGTTTTCTCCCATTTTGGATATTTTTACGTATGGTCCTATCTAGTGGCTTATTGATGGAAAATGTTCCTTTTACAAAAGATTTCTCTCTAACATGAAAAATCTAAACAAATTTACCCGGATATTTTAACCTCTCAACTCACTCTTCAATGTTGAACCCTTGTGTCTAACTAGTTGTGTGGGGATGATATTTATGGGAAAAATTATATTCCCAAAATCACAATGCAAAAAGGCACAATAAATCAAAAATAAATAAAAATATAAATCGTTACTCCTTTTTTCCTTCACAGAATTTGGTGTTGAGCCCAAGCTTCTTCTTGGTAGTGTAAGACTCGAGAAAGGAGGAAGGTACCCTTACTTATTTTTTTCTTTGTTTTGATTTCTTTCCTTTATTAGTGGCGTAGGGCAAGACATTGGGTGTTATTCAAAACAAAAAATCAAAGAAATCCTTGAGAGAATATGGATCAAAAGTGCTTAATCATACAAAATCCAAATAAATATTTTAGATGTCCATATTAAGAGAGATAATCAATCCTTAAACTAAATCTTTCCAATCATGAAGTGCATGAATAAAGATGTCTTGAAATTTAGGTGTTTTGGTCATGTCCATGAGAGGGATTTTTGTAGATGCCTTATTTGATAATGTGATGAGAAACAAACAAATACTTTGCATTTGATGGATGTTTTGAAATATTCATAGAATTAGGATTAGATGTTTGAGGTGTCATAGATGGTGTCCAATTTTTTTGTAGTGTTACTATAGTAATGTTAGGGGTGTTTCTTTTGATGGTAATTGTACATTTATTAAGAAAAATCAACATGTGACCTTCTTCGCACCGGACCTCCCAACAATGTAGCACATGAAATTTTGGGTGTGTAATTATTGCCCCCTCAGAGAATCATCTTAGCCATGAAAGAGGCATAAAATGTAGAGTCCGAGTATGGCATTCCTGAAATGGGGAGTTAGAAGCTATACCTGACATGCCTGTGTGTCAAAATATCACTGTCCAAACTCTCGCTACCTGCAAAAGAAAAGGAAGACTCAAGTGCAGATAGACAAAACATCGAAAAATAAACATTAAATTAAAATGACAAGAGGACTTACCATTTGTGCGGGGACGTAGAAATATACTTGCGCCAACACTCCATTACGTAAACACATACACTCAAAACAAAGTTAGAAATATCATATATATATCAAAACAAATTCATTTCTCAATTCATTTGTGCATTGTTGATTTGGATTGTTTGATTGATTTGGAGCTCTGGATTCACGGTGATCATTCTCGAAGAGAATACAGTCGATATGTTTGTGATGAAATCATGATCATGCCTCCACAAGTGGGATATCGGCCGGTATGACTTTGTCAAAGTTAGTTATTTCCTTATTTTTCGTTTTGTACCCTAAAAGTTTAAATGTTGAAAAAATCACCTAGGGGGGAGATTTTCAAAATTTCTTGTCTTCAATGGGTCTTTAGTGGGGCACCCATAGGGCATGCTTTTATTTTCTTGAAAATGATCAATTTTAATGTTTTTGGTCCTTTCTAGGAATAAGGGCACATTTTGAAAGTTAGTTCAGGACCGCCACCCAAAGCGGGCGGTAGTCACAGACCGCCACCTACACTTCGGGCGGTGATTCTAGACAGAATGTCAAAACATGTTTGAAACATAACTTTTTTTGGATTTTGAGAGTTTACCATGTTTTTGATGAGCTTATTGTGTGATGTGCTTTACTAACTTTCTCTTTTCTCATGTTTTGGTGGATGCAGAAGAAGGTGGAGTACATACGCTAGAGTAGAGAGAGAGAGTGTGATTGGCTCCCTAGGATTTTAGATCAGTGACCTAAATCTGAGATAGATATTTTGCAATGAGTAGGTATCTGGTGGATAGAACAAGTGCCCCATGTTGCTCCTTCCAGTCAAATTCTATGTGACTTATTCTCTTACTGGGATGTGGACCAGAACACTTTCCAGTTCCAGGTGTCATGGGGAGTGGACCATCACTCTAGAGGATGTTTACCGCATTCTTGGACTCTCGATACTTGGTAGGAGACTAACATTGGTGATAGCGGGGTCTAGAGCTATGATGACACAGTAGGCTACATACATGGGAGATGTTATTGTCTCTTCTGGCTCGAAGAAGGGAATGAAGGTTTGGTCTATTACTACTACTCCCATTCCTATCCTTCGGAGAGCCATCATGGGTATCCTGTCCTCGAGACGATTGAGGACAAAGGAGGAGATACACTTTTGTATTGTTGGGCCCCCATCATTACACAGATCGAGGCTCATGGCCATAAGTATGCTTGGGAGTAGATATTTTGGGGACCACATACCATGATTTATACAGAGTCATCAGATTGCAGGGACAATCCTTGAGCCACCCCACTCTAGTCATGAGTTGGGTCTATGAGCGTTTCATCCTGTATGGTAGGGGGTGTAGGTATTAGATCCAGAGGTTGTCCAGGTAGCTAGATGGACAGGCATGTCAGTGCTTTAGACTCCACATCAGTCAGTGGCCTCTCTAACTATGGCTGACATGACCCCCACACCCTATCAAGACATGGCAGGATATGGGGTGAGGAGACTATGACGATGGTAGCTTGCTCTTCCATGAGCCAACTAGTTGACAGAGCTAGGAGACTAGAGATTCACCCCTTTGACTGGGTACCCCAGTAGTTTGGTCTTCCATACCCTATCATGCTTCCTCCAGTGACGCCTATTTATAGGACTATTCAGGAGGCACAGAGAGGTCCTAGAGGGGATCTTGGTTAGATAGTTGTTACTCTGGTGTGCTTATTATAGTTAGGCATGTAATATAGGCTCGGTGACAATTGGTGATCCTCAAGCACCCTTCGATTGGGGTGGATCCTACTCATAGTGGGGAGGAGGATGAGCCAATTGATTTGGACTCTGAATTTGAGGAGGAGGCGGGAGACGATACGGAGGGGGAGTCGGTCGGAGAGGAGGATGAGGGGGCAAGACCTTTGGAGGGAGCTGACAAAGCAACCCTAAGTGGCATGATACTCAAGAGATCCTCGGAGCGATCGTGAGGAGGTGAGTGTAGAGAGAGAGACTCTAGTCTCGGAGGAGACACTTGGAGGGGATGATGAGTCTGTGATGGGAAAACACCATGCCTTTGGATTTAGGGAGGCTCCACAACCTCCAGTAGCACCTTCTCGTAGTAGCCCCTGATCCCACATGGATTCCAAGACCCGAGTATGTTCAATACTCCTTTCTCAATTTTTGCTATTGATTTTCACATGTTTAGTTTAGCATTCTCTTTTGACTCGTGCTCTTTGGTTTTCTCTTAGCTCACTATCTCTTCCTTTACCTCCTTTGCAGCATCTACACATGAGTGGCGAGAATTCATTCATTGGGTATGTGTAGATACCTTGTTGATCCCTTCGGGAAGACCAGACCAAGTTGAATACTAATTCAGGGCAGCCCTTAGCTGTCGGATGACATACCAACATGTTTTCTCCCATCTAGAAGGTCGCGAAGATAGTGTCTTCCCTTCGTACCACAGTAGCTAGATATGAGACCATCAAGTGCGTAATGAGGTGAAGTAATTATCATAGTGAGGCTACGGGAAGTGAATGCCACCATGAGCACTCACACCATTCAGTCCATTCGTAGTGTCGTCGCAGCATTCTGCAATAGAAGCCCTAGGCGCGATCGAGCACCATCTAAGGGATCCCATAGGGATTGACAAGTCGAGTCTTTGTTGCTTTTGATACCATTTTTTTGACATTATATGATTTTTTTGTATGTTTCGGGCTCGTTGTGAGCATTTTTACCATGCCTAGCACATGATGACATTGTATACAAACTTGATCCACTATGATATATATAGACTCTTTTTTTGGTTCAAACATTCCATTGTATCCAAGTTGACTCTCTTTGGCTTATCTCTCATGTGTACTCTAGATGTTTAGAATTTCCACTTTTCTATGCTTTTCAGAATGTATGCAATGGATGTGAAATGATAACAAAATGATTTATTTTTTTGTATTTTATAATGTTGATATATGATGATGCAAACACAATGTGATTTTAAACTTATTTTCTTTTGCAATCTTTGGTACTTCGTATTTGTTCGACAAAACGTGATGATATAATGATATGATGAATAGATATGCTTGCCCCACTCCTAACCCCACACAACTAGTAAGATGCGAGGGCTCAACACCGAGAGTTAGAAAGGGCACAAGCCATGAAATTTGTTGAATGACAGTGATGAGAGAAAGACAGAGGTTTGACAGAACCAAATTGGGATGCTACAACCTTACCCTACTCATGCTACCTCATAGTTTAGAATGTGAATTGCTCTACAGTTTATCTAGACTTGGATCCATAGATGGCCACTTGGTTGACAAAATATGGTTTTAGGGTTTTGAATTCTCTTGGAATTTTAAACATCTAATTCACTTTGTTTTGACTTAAGATTTCACAATAATTGATTTAATTGTTCATGACTTTCAGGTTTGTCAAAGAGACCCCCTACACCTTGCCCCATGCTACCAATAGGAAGCACGGGCTTATCACCATGGACAAAGAATAGGAAAGTAAGGGCATTTCCTTCCTTTCCCAACCCTACGTCACTAGTAAGAGACACAAGCTCAACACCGAAGGTTGGTAGGGAAAAGAAATGTGTAAAATAAAATTTTTCTGTTGATTTGCATTTGACTTACTTATTTGGGAAAAATGTTTAGAATGTTCTTATTTCCAAGGAGATGTATGTGGGATAGATGTGACACCATGAAGCTTCTAGAATAGACCATGAACAAAAGACACCTATCCTAAGAAGAGACCAAAAGTAGAACCAAGTATGTAGGCCTTGGTATGGTTACTGTCAAAACTTTGTCTTATCTTGTTTAGATTGATGAGCGATACAAAAATAGTTGATGATACAATGAAGATTTGAAGAGACATGATTTGAATGTTTTGCCAATATTTTCAGAAGTTTTTAGGAATTGCTATAAGAATAAGCTCCTTGATCACACTTTTTACAAAATGAACAGACAGATGAAAATGTAATGCAGATGTAATAATGTACATATGAGTATGTTGATGGATCATGCGTAGTATCTCTTTAGGTGAAGAGAGTTCATGGATTCACTAAACTCCTCACCTTCTAGAGTACACAAGTGGAATGCACCATTTTTATAGTCTTCCACCACTCGATATGGACCTAACCACCTAGGTCTGAACTTTCTTCCCTCGCCAGTCTTCTTGTCTATTCGGCTATCAAGTCTTAATACCAAATCTCCTTCATAGATCTCACATTCGTACACCTTTTTATTGTATTTCTAAGCCATGCGGTCAGCATACACACTATGTCATTGCTCAGTGTTTAGTCTAGCTTTGTTGAGGATTTCTAATTGGGAGAGATGAGCTTCTCGATAACCCTCCTCTCCTAGGATCCCATGTAGCGAAATGTGGAGGCTGGGTATTTCGACTTCAAGTGGTAGAGCGCTTCTATACCAAATACTAAGGAAAAGGGGGTTGCCCCCATTGGTGTTCTAACCGACGTTCGGTAGGCCCACTAAGGCCGGAAAAAGCTTCAGATGCCAATCTCATTTATTCTCCTTAACAATTTTTAGAAGAATGGACTTTAAAGTCTTATTGGTAGCCTCAGCTTGTCCATTAGCTTGAGGGTAGTAGAGAGAAGCCATGTGATGACTTATTTTGAAATTTGTACACAACTCACGCACCTCATCATTTTTGAAAGACATGCCATTATCAGAAATAATGACATGTGGCACCCCATACCTATAAATGATCTGGTTTAGGATGAACTTAGTGATTACAGAGCTAGGGACATAGTGGTAAGGGGCATGACCTCTACCCACTTGGTAAAGTACTACTGTGGCCATGATTATGAAATTATGGCCATCATTGTGAGGAGATAATTTCCCTATAAGATATAGGCCCTACGTGGGGAAGGGCCATGGAGTTGCAATTGGTTGTAAAGCTTGTGCCAATATGTGGATCTCGTCGGAAAAATCTTGACACTTTTGGCATATACGCACAAACTCGTAACATCACGCTCTAGGGTGGGCCAGAAATAGCCCATCTGATGTATCTTATGGGAAGTGGCATGGCCGCCAAAGTGGCCACCACATACCCCACTTTGTGACTCATAAATACTCTTCACATCAACACATCTCAATAGCATTCCATCAAAGGCTCTACGATAAAGCACTTGTTCTAGGATAATGTACTTAGTGGTAATTACGTGTAACCACCTTCTTTTTATGAAGTTGTCTTTTTTATGAAGTTGTCCCTTACAGGCACGTGTGGTCCATGATGAAATTGATAATGTCAGTGTACCAAGGGCATACAGAGATAGGGGGCTTGGTTTCAATGAAATATATGCACTCATCGGAAATTCCAAATCTACCAAATCACCCTCATCTAATGGATTATCAGCCAACCAATCTGCAATGATTTGACCCTTAATGGATTTTTGATTTACAAATGTTAACTCAAATTCACCCATTAATGTAATGAAACACCCAACCTTTTTAGACAAGGATCCCTACATGAGGAATGTCTGTAAGTGGTCTGACTTGACGATGACCCTTGTTTCTTGATTGAGCATATAATGTCTTAAGCGCTTGGTTGCAAAAACTATGGAAAGGAATTCCTTTTCTTCCTGCGTGTAGCATGTCTCATAATCGAGTAATGTCTGACTGATAAAATAAACATCCCGTTCTCACTTATCATCATCCTCTTGAGCCAACATATAGGCTAGTAAAACATTTGTAGCCCGTGAATATAAGATCAAAGGGTGATCTAACCTTGGTGGCATTAGCATGGGAGGAGACAACAAAAATCATTTAACTACCTTGAAGGCCTCATCACATTCCTCTGTCTAATCAATGTTATAATATTTCTTCAACAAATTTTTGATTGGATGAATGGCAAAGGTTAAGTCAAGGATGAACCTTGATTGCACCAAGTTTCCCAAGAAAATATCTAATACCAGACTCGTCTAATGGCGAGAACCATCTATAACATAGCCTGGATTTTGGTTGGGTCAACATCAATTCCTCGTGAAGATATAATGTAACCCAAGAGCTTACCACTGTTACACCAAATACACATTTTTCTAGATTTAATGTGACACCATACTTAATCAAGCACGAGAGAATGATACGAAGCACCTCTGGGTGATCGTAGCGCTTCTTGGCTTGGCCAGTGGGTCATCTACATAGGACTCCAAAATTTTATGAATAAGATCATGGAATATGTAGGTCATTTCTCATTGATATGTAGCGCCAGCATTCTTAAGACCAAATGGCATGACAACATAATAATAGGTTCCCAAGGAGTTATAAATGTAGTTTTAGCTTGATCCTTGGTAGAGATTTTGATTTGATTATATCCTAAAAACCCATCCATAAGAGACAACAACTCAAATCTAGTTGTTGCATCAATGATAACATCAATGGATGGTAGCGGGAAATCATCCTTAGGAAAAGCCTTGTTAATGTCCTAGAAGTCTATGAAAATATGGATCTTTCCATTCTTTTTTAGGACGGGGACAATGTTAGATACCCATTGTGAATAATCAATGAGGCTTGATAAATCCTACCTAGAGAAGCTTCATTACCTCTTCTTTTACCATAAGGGCCACCTTTGGCTTCATAGGTCTTGATTTCTTCTTAATTGGCTTGGTGTCTAGCTTAGTGATGAGATTATGAATTGTGATGTGTGGTGTAATTCCTATCATTTCTTTGTAACTAAATGTGAAGGATTTCTGATGTTCCTTGAGGATTTGGGTATGAATTTCTATTTCCTCCAGAGTTAGAGAAGACCCTAGTTTTAAGATTTTTGGTTCCTCCTCTGTTCCGATGTTTATATCAATCATTCCCTTAATTAAGGAGGCATTACCCTCCTCAAACTCAAGTGGGGCTGGAGGAAAATCCAAATCCCCTTCTTCTTCTACATCATAAATCTCAAGATATTTTCCCAGAGAGGACTCAATCATTGGATTGCCAAAATAAGAGGAGGAATGTGGAATTAGGGAAAAGTCTACCTCTTGACAAGTAAGATGTAACTCTTCCAGAGCGTTTAAGTAACTTAAGGTTGACTCATCCCTATCAATAGGGTCGAAGAGTCAAGTTAGTCTTCAGCTTCCACATATGTCAACATTGATGTTACTGGCACTTTGTGAATCAATGATTGATGCGAAGTGAAACTATAAAATTGTTGTCTGTAAATCGCTACTTAGGGTGAAGCGGGAGGTGGAAGTTTCTCTAGAGTCTACCAGAAGGTTTTTTCACGTAGAACTACCTCAATTGATATAAAATCAAACTCCTTAGTTAGGCCCAACACGATGGTTTTGTAGAGTTGTAGGTGTTCATCCCTAGTCTCGTATACCTTGGATACCTAATTTGTGACTAGCTGTGAATCACCCAACACCCTAATATTGAGGATGCCCATCCTCTTAGTTGTAATAAGACCTAGTAGGAGAGCCTCATATTCGGCCCCATTGTTTTTTCATTTGAAATTCAATTTGAAAGAAAAAGGTAAAACCCTTCCTTCGAGTGAAGTAAGGATTGCTGCCCGATCTTTGAAGCAACAATTGGCCCCATCAAAATGGAGGGTCTAGAAATTACTCAAAAACACAAATGTTTAGTCATCCTTTGTGAGCTCTCCTTTTATCTCAATTACATCTACCATACAAACCTCATCCATTGGAAGGGAACCAAGCCCCAAAGCATGTCCCATACCCATGGAATCAAAGGGGAGAAGGATAGGAAAATCCTTTTCTAATAGTTCAACAATCTTTGTTGTAGTTCCTAACGATACTGTCTCTACAACAACACTCTCATCCTTGACTACGGAATACCCTCGATCAAACTTGTAACCTCTAATTCCATCATGGGAACCAAATTTTCTTCTAGTAACGTGCTTTCCGGTTTGTTTAATTGGTTGGTGGGAAGCTCGAATTCAGAGTGGACCCCTGGCTTTTTCCTCAAGTTGGCTAGATGTATATCAAAGGGCTTTGGATCACCTTGGGCGATAAAGACCTTCCCTAAATGTAAGAATCGACTTCTTGGAATAGGGTGGATGGGATTGCTTTCATGCGGTGGATCCAAGGGTGACCAAGGATCATATTATAGTTGGTTTCTCGATCTATAATATAAAACTCGATTAACATTGTCTTGGGTCTAAAAGTGACTTGTAATACTAGAGTTCTGATCGAGGTCTCCTTGAGAATATCATAGCCCCTCAATGTGTTTCGCGTCAAGGAGAAATTAGTCTCCCCATATCCTAACTTCTAAAGAAAAGAGAAGGGGACTATATTAACTATTACCCCATCGTCAATCATTGTGTGCTTCACATAGTTTTTGTAGATCCAAACCTACAAAAACAAGGTCAGATCACCTCTACGAGCTATTTCAGCATTTGTAGGCATCTTTCTTATGTCAAATACAAACCCAATATCCCTTTCGGGATGCCTGGAGGGAAAATGTGAAAGTCTATATGGTTTATTTGTGCCTCTAGTTGTGGGGGTAACGTTAGCTAGATGGTGAGACCAAGCACTTCCAAGAGAGTAGCTCGATGAGTGGGGAATTCTTCAATAGATATAAAAGGAAATGTGTGAAAAGGTCTTGGTTAGATCACTAATCAAGTCATAAGCCCCTACTAGCTTTCTTAGCATGTCATGAACACTATCGACACTGTTTGGATAGATCGGGATTAGTTGTGATGAATAGTCTTTGGCTCTTATTACAAAGCATTAATTTGGGGTTCAACGTCTAACTCAACCAAACCTACAATATTTTTTTCTGACGACCATCCAAAGGAGGTGCCACCTACGGGTTTGATGAAGTTGAGGCTTCATGATCATGAGTCCCTATTACAATACCTTTATTCGAACCATTAGGATCTATTCTACCATCCTTTGGATGCATGGGGAGAGGATCATTGAAGATTCCCAATGGTGTGTTCTGTGGAGACACTAGTCCCATATAGGTGTTCTGACTAGGTGTAGTTGGGTTGGCCAGAAACATGTCGACAAACAACTATCTTTGGTCTTCTAGCAACCACTGCAAAAACTTATTACAATCATGACAGTTCTTGCGTCATGCCCGCGGACCCTATGGAAACCACAATATAGGTCAGGATCATAATCTTGAGGCCTTTGGTTTGTCCCTTGTTGTTGTCGAATCCATGGTTGTTGTTTGGTTGTTGACTGTTATAATTAACACTTTGGAACCCTTGCCCCTAGTTCTAGAATTGGTTGGGGTATTGGCTAGGGCTTGGGGTTAGCATTTGTCTTTGTGGCTGAGGTTGTTGTTGTTGTTGGGGACGATTAAAATCCACAATGTTTATCGAGGGTGAAATTTGTTGTTTCTCTAATTGTTTCCATTTTTATTTCCATTTTTGTTGTTATTCGTAGCACATATACTGGTGGGATTGACAATGTTAGGATTTTTGGGTTGATCAGTTACACCATTGGTCGTGACTCCATGATTCTTGTTAAGGATCTTTGGTCCTTGATTGTTGTTTGTATTGTTGGAGTAACCAGAAGTGCTTTGAGCAGGGGTAACTAACTTCCCATTTGTTCCATAGGTCTTACAACCACTGTCAATGGCTGCTTGGTTGATCCGAAGAGCACCCTCTAGCACCTCTTCATAGCTCCTTAATAGGAATTTTGAACCTCTTCCTTCATCTCCCTATTGAGGGAGTGAAGGAACAAATCACAAATTTTCATTTGATCCATGTTTGGAGCACTTGTGGAAGAGTAGAGAACATGTCGCCACCTCTGAATGAAGTGGGCTGATTCATTATGTTCTTGTTTGATATGAAGAAATTCTCTGATTCTTGTTCATAACAACTTGTTCATATCAAAAGCTTTGATAAATTCTGACACGAGTTGTTTGAATGAGTGTATTGAAGCCTCGGTATCCTATAATACCAGTCGAGAGCAATACCTTCAAGTGTCTTAGGGAAAATATTTACAACGAATGCATCCCATGGGAGTAGCTCTCGAATGGCCATTGCATAAGCCTTGATGTGGGAATTTGGATCACCCTCCCCTTTGAACTTTGGGAGATCAAGCAAGGGTCTCGGGAGCATGACTTCCCGAATAGAGAAATCTAGGGGTTCTTTGAGATATTCAGAATAAGTCCCCATTGCATACATTTCCACCATTGAAGACCCTTGTTGGGGAGGTGGGGGCTGCATTGGCTGTTGAAATGGGACAACATAGACATTTGGCGGGGTGTATGACATCCCCTACAATTTTCCATATTGACCTAGGTAGGAGTACATGCCTCCTGTCCAGATTTAGAACACATGTGCATATAAGGGGATTGATTACTTTGATATGGAGCTGAAGGCGTGAAGCCAGGGAACGTTGCATTTCCAGCTGGTATAGCATTCGAGAACACACTTCCAGTTGGCACCTATTGTAGGTATCCATATGTAGCTTGAGGAGGCATACCCAAGGTACTTGTCCCAGTTAACAAGTCCCCATGATTTGGAGTATTCATGTATACTGGTAGATTCTATGTGGTTGGCACTTGCCCATAGTTCTATGGGTAGGAAGGATCCCATGCCTACCTGGCATATGAATTCTATGTATTCTGGGAAAGCTCTAACTCCTTAACTTTATCAACCAAAGTTGAAATGACATCGCCCGTTGATGGGGTGATACCTTGCTTAGATACCTTTGGTTGAACCCTTGGAGGTTGTTGAAGATTATAGTATCCTGCTATGAATTGCTTACGATGTTACCACCCCTCATTAATTGTATTGTTAGTTGGTGGAGGGCTAGAATTGTTGTTCTGAAGCGGGACATCACCTTGTCCTTGCAACTTGTCGAAATATTGGTTCATTTGTTGGAATTGCTACTCACTCCTAGCATACCATGCTAAATACTCCTCATCGAGATGGGGGAGTTGATCAGATTGTATGGTAATGGGATGTCGAAACAATACCCGAGGAGATGAACTCGCTTCACCAGTGAATGTCATGTTATTTGAACTTGATTGTTCAAGAGGATAAGTCTGAGTGACTTGATCCAATTCTTCGATGCGTACAGAAGAACCAACATTGGTTCCCTAAAGCAGAGGGTTCTGAGTGGAGGAGCGAGTTTTCTACCCATGTTGAAAATGAAGGTGATTGCTTTGTGGTATATTTGATTAGTACTGGTACATGTCAAAACCCGGGATGGGTTAACTATACTTGTCATATCCCGACATATTCGGGGTATAAGAATACCTATAGAATAAAGGATGGACGAAAGTGGAAATGCTTAGAGACTAGCTCTTCATGTCAAGTTCACCAATTTATATGATAGAAAATCAACACATGACCTTCTTTACACCCAACCTCCCGATAATGTAGCACATGTAATTTTGGGTGCATAAGTAACCATGGTGTTGAGTGTAGGATATAGCGATGAAAGGATACAATAAAGTGCAACCTTGTTTGATGATTGACCCTTATATTTAGATTTTTTATTGACACCATGAGCTGAAAAGGAGTCCTAAAATACTTCCAATTTCATATTTGGAATTTTTGTATTTGATGTTTTTCGACTTTAATTTATACATTATCAAGTAAATCTTAGATGTAATGGTGTAGATTTGAACAATGATCTATAGATTGGACATTGTTATGGTGGTATTCACAATATTTTGATTCTTTGTACCATGTAGGTTTTACTTTCCCTTTTTAGAAAGGTCTTGTTATTGGGTAGGTTTCTATTTTAGTACTCGCTAATTGGAGGAGGATACTAGTAAGACTTTCTCTTAGATGTGTGAATTTTCTTTATTTTAGCACTTGCTAATTTGATTTTTCATTAAATTTATAAGCCATATGAGATATTTGGTTTGAAATCACATGAATTTTTCTAATAAATGATTGTAGTCTTTTATTTACCCATTGAATAGCTATGTGTGTTGGAACTTCATCCATCAAACCGAATGCTCACTAGATGCTCACGCAACCACTAGGTCCCTCCTTTGTTATGCTTATCAGAATGTTAGCATGCATATTCACCATATTCATAACCAATACATTCATTCATGCATAATAATCATCATAAACATGGTAGTTGGAAACACATATAATAAGGAAACAAAACCCTCATGATCAATAACACTTAGATCAACATCATAAGCATAACAACATTACATAATCAAGAAGTATAAATACATATCCACAAATTACCATCACTTATCCATTACAAAATTTCATATTCAATACATAAACAAGTATTTTATTACAATATATTTCAATATATCCATATGTCGAACCATGCACGTGCACATATAAACTCATATCATACCCATAACAATATCTTTGCACTCACTATGAACTTAGACTCTCGAATAGAATCTTTTAAAATAGCAGCACATCATAAATATTTATAGGCTGGGGACTTTCCCTTCATCACTTCATGCACTCTCCTAATAATAGACATGCATACAAAACTAACATTCATGCTTTTACAAAGGTTGTTAATAATATATTATCCTAAATATACATCATGCTTTAGTCCTATTATTAGACATCCTCATGTGCTTTCCTTATCTCCATTTTCCATGTGCTTTTCCAAATATATCCCTTGCCTAACCACTAATTCATATTGATTTTATCTATTCTTAGACCTCTTTTTTATTGGCACTCAAACTCTTCTTTCTGTTTTTATCTTGATCCTAGAAAAATGGATAATTCTTGGCTCAAGTTCTGTATGCGCGTAGCCCCACATGTCGACATGTTTTCCACTATATGTTCCCCTTGTGTGCTACTCGATCCTCACGCACATGTACTTTACATATCCTCTCGTGATTCATTAGTAATCAGAAATCTCTCTTACCAACATTACCCCACACTAGGGATATTATCTATCCTCGACAATATTGACTCAAGGAATACCCTTGATGAATGAAAGAATTAAAGAATCAGAATACAAATTATGCCAAAAGAATCAAAAGAAGCAAGAACTCATGTTTTTAAGTGGAAGGATCCCTAGAAGTTCCTTGTCCAAAATCTTCTCTAAATCCCTCTAGCCTTCTAACTCTTTATTCTCCTTGACCGTGTGACATCGACAATTTCGGTACCTCTGCGAGAGTTAACTCATCAATATTTCCCTTGAGCTCCATGATCATCTTCTCTAGTTGAAAATTTGCATCATCCGATTGCATTACCAAAGGAAATATTTCCTTCAATCTATCTCTAAGTGTGATCTTTAGAATTGTTATCAAATCTCTCTTCTATTCTACTTCATCCAACACATTTTCTCATTCGGTCCTATTGTTCTTCATATTGGCATGAATTTTCATAAATTTTCTTCATCATTGGTAGCATGTGTATTCACCACCTACTCAAAATTTTGGAAATTTTAAAAGATAAACTCTTCCTCCATGCATCCTCCTTAGCCTCTATAGCTAACACCTCATATTGTGTAAGATGTGTCTCTATTTGTTCCCTTTTAGCCTTCTTTTTTATGGCTATCTCCTCATCTGTAGGCCATGTACTATTTCTCTTCTCATACGAGATCATCCATGCCAAGTCCTCCAAATAATGTAGCATTGTTTCATATTCATATTTGGCATGTGTAACAAGGATCGGGTATGCGGTAGTGATAGCATCCATAATGTACTCCTATTTCTCATATGTCATCTATGTTCTTCCCTTCTCTTCTCTTATCTCATTCTTAAGTTCCTTGATCTTTCGATCCTTTTCTGAGATTCTTTGTGCATTATTTTTACTCTGGAATCCTTTTCAAAAATCCTCACCCAAAATTTTGTCTCCAATTTTTTAGTGTATTGCACGCTTGCTCATCAAGTAAGAATATTTGATTCAACCATTGGGAAGGCTTCTCCAAGCAAAAACTTAAGATGAATCTCTAACAATGATTTTGTGCTCACCTCAAACATTGGTTCTTCCATGTTTGACTAGAAATCCCAAGATAGCATATTCCTAGTGCATAAGAGGGCTTCATTTTTATCAAATAATAACCAGCAAAATATATCTTTTGTGGCCACCAAGATCTAGTACCTCGCCCAAAGGATTTTTTAAGACCATTGGTGTATTGTAATAGAGGTCACTGGGGACATGCCTTCATTTTTTTCCCTTTCCTCTATGCCCCTTTGGCATCTCTTGTGTAATAGAGTGAATGGACCCACTCACCTTCCTCGTATTTATTTCCTCTCTAGAAATGGTGTCTTTATTTTCTCTCCCTCCTCCTCGCACAAAGATTTTCACTCTTCTTCCTCCCAAGTATCCACCTATGGTTTCCATCAAGGGCTCGTTATGGCCTTGTTCCTCTTCATCATCCTTCCTTGGGCCTTCCTCTTCACACACATTGCACTCCTCTTCATCTATGTCCTCCCAGTATGGATGACCAAGTGGTCATATGGTACCTCTTCTTCACCATATTTCTCTGTATCCTATTTCATTTAGCTCAAAACCACTATGGGTTTCTTCCTCACTAAGGTCTTCTTCTTAGGACTTGAATTTTTGGGTGACTTCTTTATCACTGAAATAACTTATTCCTTTTCATACATCCCGACACTCTTTCTATGTATTCTCTCTTATGACATGGTCGAGGTTTGGATCCTTTTCTCCTTCCTCCTCTTCTTAATTATTTTATTATTATTATTCTTCTTTATAGGGAGGGTATCTGCGCATGCTCATTTTTTTATCACTTTGTACTTACCCTTAGGTGGTATCTATAAACCTTCCTTCCTTTAATCTTGGTGTCAAATATATGTATACCTTTTCTAATTCCTTTCTTACTACTAGAGTCTTATTAGTGATATCGGTCTTTATCCGAATCCATTGTTTCCATGTAGGTTGACTTTCCAGGGTATACATAAGTAGTGTGCGAGTGTGTGGTAGTTGTCATCTACCTTATCTACATCAAACTTCAAATTTTGTATATAAAATATTATATTGACTAATTCTTGAAATAATTTGTGGTAAAAGCAAAGGGTAGCTTACACCAAGGGCTCTTATCCCTATTCTTCATATAAAACCTCCCAAGGTAATAGTGTTGAAACACTCCAAAATATTTGTTTCCTTCCAAGACCGAAGGGCAATTTGTACTCGTCATTCATGCTTAAATTTTTTTGCATCCACCTATACCACATATATACCTAGAGTTTATAGGAATTTTTAATGGCTTTGCAAGTATATTCTACGAACCTCTGCGTTGAAGACTTATTCTCCATTGGGTACTTCCAAACCTTATATCCAGACCCATTAGGCACCCCTATCTCACAAAAAACAATGAGAATAATTTCACCCCTAATTATCTTCTATCCTTTGAAAAAATGCATGCACCCTTATTTAATTATTCCTTCAGCGATGAACTACATGATTTTATAAGTAGTTTTATTCACCATTTTTGTGTGACATGGAGCCACTTCTTATTCACTTGATTTCATCTCTCTAATACACCTAACTTATAGCTAACTAATTATACAGTAACTCTTTCATATGTGTTACTAATATTTAATAAATCCATTACGTGTCCTCCCCTATAATATTTGAAAGTTAAAATAGTGGATTCTACTTTCACATCATCTTCTAAGTCATGCTCTATCTTCTATCATGTATTGTGCATTCATGTTACCCTACTAATCAGTTACGATGATGTGTATCCTCCTTCCTAAAAATTAAAAGTAGTCCTCATGGACCCATGACAAAAATCATTGATACAAGTGCTGCGGCTTGACAAAGTAAGGTAACTCGTATGATTGGAGCACTACGGTTCTTTCCAAGTCCTTTATCACTATGTCATTATAGACCAGTTTTCCATCTTGATCCTCTTTATGCAGTATTGATGATGGTATATTTATCAATGTTTATCTCATATTGATCTAAGTGATGGTTATAATCACTTATTTTTCACTTGGTTAAGTATGATTACGATAGCTATGTGACAATGACCTCTACTAGATATCTTTGCATTTTAGAGAACCACTCCACTAGTGTGTCCTCCACTTCGGGCTTCTTATTTTTCCTTTGTCCTTACCTTTTGGAAATATAGTGGTTTCCTTATTTAGTGTCATTGGTTCAATTTGTGAAACTTTGCACTTCACTCTTTGAAAAAAATTTGCCTTCGTGATGCAAATAAAATGTAACAAACATGTATATGTTTAACTTTCAAGGATTCGCAAACAACTACTTAACTTAGTATTTACATGAGAGGATCCACCATAAGTCTAAAATGGCTAGAAACTTGAAAGAATACTCAAATAGATATAATATCACCTTCAAATGGTCTTCACCAAGTATTTCCTTGTCTATACCCCTCCTACACCATCACTAAGTGTTATCTCAAACACCAAGTTCAACTAGTTTAACTCACTTATTCTTGTGCTTACCTCCAAACTGTCAACTTCTTGATTCACCAATTTCATACACAAATAAGAAATTACATTTACTTGACCTCCCATAGGATTATCTTATACATTGACCCTATTATACGTTGCATACAAGGTTAAAATCAACATTATCTTGGATACAAAACTATTCAAACATCAACTTTCGGTCAAGTAGTTCCAAAGCTGCCCTTAAGACCAACTCCTCTAGTATGAGCATGCTTGGGGTCAAATATGAATACTCAAAAAAATTCAACTTCCTAATATATCTTTCAACATTCCCAAGGTTCCTGTAAAATATTTTAACCCAACTCCTTGTACATCTCTTGTTTTTACTTTTTGCATTTTAGTTCGTAAGGTTCTATTAGCCTCTTTCACTATAGTGTCAAGCCTATATAATTTTTAGGAGGTTTATAATAATCACCCAACCATATTATATTACCCAATAGTCCTTTCTTAATGTGTTCCAAATTTTAGGAAATAGCTCTAAGTATAAACCTAGTTTCTTCACAAAAGGACCCTTACAACTAGGTCTTTCTAATCATGCAAAGTGCCCTGAAGGGACTAGTAAGAAGATGAAAAATTTCAAAAATGAAATTAAAAATTATTCTCTCAATATCTTTAATATTCCCTCACAAATATTTCTCCACATTTTTGAGGAAAAATTCCACTCCTACGTATTTTTAGTTCACATTTTCTCTCCAAACCCTAGTCACATGTCCGAGATAGCCCAAGATCCTAAACAAGCCATAACTTCCATGCAATTTCTTTTCAAGAGCCTAAACTTCACCCTATGTTATATATCCACATGGTATTCATTAATATCTTACCAATAGGTTGTGACAAAAATATTGAATGATCCTTTCTGAGATGGTTTTCTTGTACATACGTGAAAAAGAGTATAAAACCCTTATTGGCAACTTTGAGATCCAGAGTTAATTTGAAGGAAATGTTTGAATTATTTATTTATGTTATGCATCTAATACAATATCTTAATGATTTCTCACTCTCTATAATTTTACCACACATATGGCTCATATTCAATGCAAGAACAACCCAGTTTAATGAGACAACTTTCTACAACATGCATGCAAATTTCATGAAGATTTTTCTCTTAGTTCATACTATTACCTTCAATTCCATAGAGAGATAATTCATCCACATAAGACTCATTCCAAAACACACCAATATACCTTTTCAAGTTAATATAGTCCTATTGTAGTCTATGTAAGACTTACAAACACATCACTTATAGGGATTTAGCTTATATCTCATGCATAGTACTGTTTCACACACTAAAATTGGTTTTTAATCACATTATCATTGCAAGAAAAAATAAGATGATGAAAGTAAGGATGAAGACTAAATATAAACGGACAAGAATAAATAAAAAATGGAAGACAAATGAAAATTACATGGGACCCATGTGGATATGAGCAAGATGATGACATTGGGAGCAAGTAAATAAGATCAAAGACAAGTAAATATGATGAAGACTTCAGCAAGAGAACAAAGAGGATGCATACTTTTTCTCCACCTTTGGATTATGATGTAGGAACATCCATAAGAAGACCTCTAGTTTCTAAAATTTATGCTTCTTGGAATCAATATGAGTTGTGGGATAACTTTAGAGGTTCTAATAGTTCATTTGAGTCCTATCAAGAAAACAGGGAAGATGGGAAATTTGAATTGTCCCTCTTACGTACCTTCCCTACAAAAATGGGAAATTGAAAGTTCAAAGGCATGTAATGGATATATGGTCTTATAGAATGTGTTTCAATTATGTTAGGGGTTATTAGGTGTTTTTAAAGATAATTTGAGTGTCTCGTGAGGGTATATGTTGTGTGTTGAGTCCTTGTGTGTTTATACATCCTTAGGATGCTTATAACAAGGTAAAAATGGAAGTTATGTAAGTATAAGGGAAGGGAAGTTCAAGAGTCACTAGTAGATGTCACGGGTTAGGTACATGCAAGTAAGGAATTCAAGTTTTGGAGGGAATTAAGGAGTTTGGATTCCATTCATCGGGGATAGAGGAATTAGAGAATACTAGAAAGAATAATTCTCATCTTTTGTATTATGATACAGTAACAAATAAGGAAACTCTAGTTTATGAGTACAATGAAATCCCTTTGGTAGATGAAATATATTTTTCCTATGGTGTTTATTCTTTACTATTTTTTCTTGCAATGATAATGTGATTAAAAACCAATTTCGGTGTGTGAAAGGTACTATGCATGAGATATAAGTTAAATCCCTATGAGTGATGAAATTACATGCCTTTGAATTTTCAAATTCTCCTTTTTAGAGGGCAAGTACATAAGAGGGACAATTCAAATTTCACATCTTCCCTATTTTCTTGAAAGGAAACATATGAACTATTAGAACCTCTAAAGTTCTCCCAAAATTCACATTGACTCTCGAAGCATGAATTTTAAAAAGTGAAGGTATTCTTATGGAAGAAAAGTAAGAGTTGTCCTCATGGACCCATGACAAAAACCATTGATACAAGTTCTCGACATGCCAAAGTAGGGTAACTTGTATAAGTGGAGAACTCTAGTGCTCTCAATTCCTTTCTCACCATGTCATCATAGACCATTTTTCCATCTTTATTCCTCTTATCTATCTTGATGATGGTATCATGATTGATGTCCGCCTTGTGTTGATCCGAGCGATGGTTGTAATCACTTATTTTGTACTTAGTTAATTGTAACTCTCATAGCTATGTGAGAATGAACTCTACTAGATACTTCATTTTGGGGAACCACTCCTTTAATGTGTCCTCCACTTTGAGCTTCTTTTTCTTGACTTTTCCCTTACCCTTTGGCGATACAAGTGGTTTCCTTCTTCGTTGTTATTGGTTCAATCTACGTAACTTCACACTTCTCACTTCACAAAAATTCATGCCCTAGGTGCTGAGTAGTAATCCCTCTCAAATTCCCATGTTAAGCTTCCAATCCTTCCTCCATTTCCTTGATTAATTATCATGCTTAAGAAATTCTTACCCTAGTTCCAATTTTATGCACTAGTTCCACTTTTGAACACGTGTACTTCTTTTGCAAACCCTAACTCAAAGAATGAAAACCCTTACACAATAAATATGATCCTCGATGCCTTCCCCATGCTCTAAAATTCCATCGAAGGAGCCCCTAAACTAGGACATGTGTTATCTTGATTTGGCTCACCTAAGTTCTCTCGAAACCTTTCGTAAATTCACACAAGTTTGAAATTTTCTCTCTTCAAATACCGATATATTCATAAGGTTAGGTAAGAATTAACTCTCTCTCTAAGACCGATTTTATAGATTTCTAATTTTTTATCACATTTATTTCTCCTCACCTACCACTATCTTTGCAGCTTTAAAGATGTTTTTTTATTATTTTGTGCTTTTCCCTACCTTCTTTCACATGCGGTAGTCGTAACCTTCTAGTATGCCACTTCTTCTCAAGTTTCAATCATATTTGTGTGTACTTCCCTACGTCATGATCCATCTTCCTCTACGGCGTATACCAAGTAGTCTATCATGCCCATTCCTACCTTGTGTTACACTATGTGGCCTCTTTCTCATGTGGATTCCAATATGATCAATCCCTTTCAAGTATTATGATGCGCCAAAATTAGCAGGAACTTGATAAGGTCATAACTTGAGCTCTGGGTATCCGTTTGAGTCTTTTTTTTAAACCATGTGTTTCGATGAGAAAAACACAACGGAAACCATCCCTACCATTTGGGGCAAGTTTTCAACACGTTTTCAAGCCCTAAATCTGCCATCTTGAGGCCGAAAATTAGGATTTAAGTTATAGTTCGGTTTTTTCCTATTTTTGAGCATTAGTTAATTTTAGTCTATTAATTGCATTATGAGTTAGAAAGTTGGCAATTCCTCTAATTTAGGGATGTAGAAGATGCGTGGCAATTTCTGTTCTGTAGGAATAAGCATGCGAACTTACTAAGAATAGCAGGTTCTAGTAAACTGCTAAAAATAGTAATTTCCGCCACCTAGAGTAGATTTAGTCAGAGTTAGCTAGAGTTTACTTGGCAATTTGAGTTGGGAGTTGTATTCCTATTTAGGAAAAAATTTAATTCATTATTTGATAACAAAGAAGGAGATTTATTTTCTTTTGGAGTTCATATTATTTTGCGGTATATCCGGTTTGTTCTTAATTTGGATACATTATATTAACATCTTGAGCACCTACAACACCTTCCTTTTCTCTTGTGTGCTATGCATTGATGATCTTCCTCCACCAAGCACATGTTATTTATATTGATGCACGCACCTCCGAACCAAGCTGCAAGGAAATCATGACATCCAAGATATATTTTTCAATAGTCACACCTACTTCCACCACATACTAAAGGCATGCAGAGTCCTCTACACATCAACTTAATAAATGGTAATCATCTCCTATGCATGAGCACCCTTATTACAATAAAACAAGAAAATAAAAATAAAACATAAAAGGAAATATAATCTAAATAGAAATATTGCCTTATTACAAACACAAAGAATATTATTTATAGTAGGGCTTCATCCTACTACCATTAAAGTAACCAAGAAACATGATGTCATCCAATGCCTATAATTGACATGTGCATGAGTCAAGTATCTTGGTCACTACAAAGGGTGCCAACCAATCAAAATTTAATTTCCCTGGGTGGTGCGCAAACTTGGAGTCGTAGAGGACCATCTTTCCAACTAAAAAATACTTGTGTTTTATATTTGTGTCATGTCTTGTCTTCTATCGTTCCTTCTATGTCTTCTAGCTCTAACGCGTAATGGATCACTTTGCTCATATAATTACATCAATTTCTTGATGTGCTCTTCCACATCCTTTTTATCAAAAATTCCACATGCACACACAATACGTAGGGATGGTAAAAAAATTCCATAGGTAGTACAACCTCCGTGTAAAACACAAACTGAAAGGGTGTGGCCTTGTTCAACCATTTATAGGTTATTCTCTATTCCCAAAGAATACCTAAAACCTTTTCATCCCAATCCTTTCTTCCAACATCACATATCTTTGTTAATGTTTGGCCTAAGATCTTTTTGGAAGCTTCAATAGTGTCATTTGCATGAGGGTGATAAGGAGTAGTCTTATGGTGCACCACCATAAACTTTTCAAATAGAATTATAATATTCTCATTCAATTAATGGGTTCCTATATCACTTGTTAGGCTCAAATGGCATCCATATCTACGATAATATTCTCCCAAAGGAACCTTACCATTATAGTTGTTGTGTAATATTTTGTAGGTGTAGCCTCTTCCCACCTTGTCAAGTAATCAGTACATGTGATGATATAGTGTGCCCAGTCCTACACGTGGGTGGTGTAATAGGTCCTACAAAATCAACATCCCACTTCTCAAAAGGTTCTACACTCGCTATAGGCCACAAAGGCATTTCATATCTACTTCTAGGTTTTCCAAGTTACTAAGTGATCACATGCTTTGACATAATCCTTGGTATCCTTGTATAATGTCTCCCACCATAAGCTAACTATAAGGATATTACATGTAGTCTAATATCCTACTTAATGTCATCCTAAAAGACCTCTATGAGATTCCTCCATAATATCTTCACACTCGTGCTCAAGAACACACATATGAAAGACCTCGTTGTGGCCCATTTTATACAAGTATCCTCTAATGAGCTGATATGGTATGGCTCAAATTGTTTCTTATCTAATTATTTCATCCCTTCTAGAGTAATTATAGTGCACAAAAATACTACAATGTCTTCCAAATCAAATGGCACATGGTTCAATCTTAACAATGTGTGTCGGGCATAGTGTCTTCAATACTCTACGCGTCCTCTCCAAAATTGATCCTTGATAAATGATCAGGTCCTAGATTTCTCTTGCATGGCTTCAATATAATTGTAAAATTAAATTCTTGAAAAAGGAGTATCTACTAATAGATGCACCCTTGCAAAACAGGTTTGTTAAAAAATTACTTCAATGCCATATGGTCTATGTAGAAAATAAATGGTGTCACCAATAAGTACTATTTAAATTTATAAAGCACATAGATCATATACAATTCCTTGTGCTCTATTGTAATATAATTCTGATTTTTTATGTCAACTTTCTACTTGCAAAGCAAATGGGGTGATCTACATTACCCTCTCTGGTTGTGCAAGATTATACCGGAAGTCATACCAGAGGCATCAACATGTACATGGAAGGGTTTTTTCCATGAATGGAAGTGCAAGATTGGTGCGGTGGTAATATAATTTTGATCTATTATGTCAAATTTATACTTGCAAATAAAATGGGATGGTCCACATTACCCTCTCTGGTTGTGTTAGGACTACACCAATAGGCATGCCAGAGCCATCAACATGTACATGGAAGGGTTTTTTCCATAAAGGGAATTACAAGATTGGTGCAGTGGTAAGATTTTCCTTCAATTTTCAAATGCGTGTTGTTTTACGTTACCCCAATAAAAATTTCCTTTAGATTTGAGTAATTCCTCCAGGATGCAACAATATTTTCACATCCCTTGATATATTTTTATAGTAACCCGTATGCCCCAAAACTCTGTGAACTTCAATTTGATTGGTAGGTCCTTCAAATACCAAAATCACTACTATTTTAGTTAGATCACCAATAATCCATCCTTACAAATAATTTTCCCAAGAAAGTACTAAAATGTGTAGTACAAATAAACTTCTTAATGTTGAGAGAGATGTTTAATTGATTTGCATCTTTCAAACATGAGCCTCATATTATCATATTGATCCTTGACAAACCCATAAATAGTCCAATCATTCGGATATAAAAATACATGCACAACTATGCGCGAGAACACAGCGATTTCATTCTTCAATCTAAAATGCATCACAATGTATGCAAAACTCCCCCATTCAATGGTGAAGGTGGTCTTTTCTTGATCCTCAAGCATGGTGCACACTGATGATAGCCTAAGAACCCATCAGTGAAAGAGTATATTTCACACCCTACAACCCCCTCAAGTATCTATTTTGTAAAAGGAATAGGAAAAGGATCTATGACACATGAAGCACTAAGTTCCCTGTAATCAACACAAATCTTGATCTACCCATATTTCTTAATATTGATCACAAGGGACTAACCCATTTAGATTCCTCAATTAGTTCAATGATTCCAAACTTAAGAAATATGTCAATTTCTTCCTTCACCTTCACTTATAGGTTTGGGTTCATCTTGTAAGGCATCTTCCGAACCAGATGCGTAATTTATTTTATCTTAATATTCATCTCTCTAATGAAGGACACACACCTTTCATTTCATGGTAGTTATGACGCACCCAATTTTACTTGTGTTATATTCTCGGAATAGTCTAAAATACCCAATGATGTTTAATATCTTTTCTAATGTTTTTCGAGTCCAATTTCTCATTTTCAGTATATATTAGTATCCTAGAATTCTTTCCTTGTCCATTTCCATGCTTTTCTTGCTTTCCTTTATCATTCTACTAGATTTTTTCTTTAGATTTTGACCTTAAGTCAAAAAAATGCCTCGGTGGTTACTCAACCATTGTTCTTCCCGAGTGGCGTTGCGTAACCATTTCGGTGGTTGCACAACCGGTCTACGTAGATCGGTGCTTCCATGTGCATTTAACTAAGACTCTTTTGGCATGTTCTGAATGCATGTCAACTTCTTCAAACTTGATTTTAGAGCACATTTCTTAACAAATTTCGTTGTTCTTGGGATCATTTGATGCATACCAACTTATCCTTCCCTTCCTACTATTAATTGTGAGTTAACTTCCCCTTCTTTGAGAGAGGTGGCATTTCTTGGCTGCCAAATGGCTTAGACCATTTCTCTGCCTTTTCCCTATAAGAGCCAAACTTCTATCTGTAGCATTGGTTAGAGATTATTATTTTGAATTACATTATTATGTTACTCATATCCCTCTTGAGAAATAAGTAAGCAAGCTCACTATGCTTGACTTTTTATTATCTTATCTACTTTGGTACCATATTGTTTGCAATCCATTCCATCTCCATGTTTCTTCATCATTTCTTCCACACAAGCCATCACAGTTCCACACGGGATCGTATGAAAACTAAGTTGGAAAGAAGATGAGGGAAAAACAAATCAAAACCATTTATGGCATTTTAATAGCTCTACAAATTCCAGGTTGGGGTGGATTTGAATTCTTAAAGTTTTATTTGTTTTAATAGATATTATTCCACATTATGTTAGAGTACATTAGTTTATGTAGATTTCCTTTGTTCACACAAAGCTTCTACTAAAAGTTTCTTCCTGCCTATCCCTATAGGTTTGCATGGTAATTTTTCCTAGATCAAGATCCTGCATTAGTTTAGTATCAATTGTAATTTCCTTTCATCTTGTAAGCTTCCATTAGATCATGTTGTTTCTACTGGGGAAGTTTTGGGGAAGAAGAGCTTCTGAGAAGCTTTGATTTCTTCCGTGACTTTGAGGTAAGAACAGAGGAAGTAGTAATCCAAAAATACAAATTAGAAAAGATTTTGTTTTATTAGAATAGGTTAGATCCACATTGTATAAGGAAATAACCACACTAGGTTATTCACTTGTTTAGTTCATTAATATTATTGTAGAGGCAATTTCAATTTCTTTGTATTTCTTCTGTAGATTTATTTTATTTGTTTCCAGAAAGCATAAAAATCCAAAAATATTAGATTAGTTCAATTAGTTTGTTTTATTTATTGCATTTCCATTATTCAATTGAAAAGAACAAAAACATTAGAATAGATTTTTTTTATTTATTAAATTAGTCGTTTCCTTTATTAAATAGTTGTTATCAATACATAGATTTAATTAATTTGAGGAATCAGAATTAGAGAGGAATATTCCATGAATGATCAAACTTATATCTTCCCAATGACTGTTGGACACTTAACTATGATGGTGTGAAGCGTTGTTATGACATTGGGGTAGGGGTGATCCTTACTTCTCCGAAGAGAGGGTCGCGCCTTTTACCTTTAGTTAAATTTTGAATGTAAAAAAACATTCCCGAATACGAGGTTCTTCTTCTTGGTCTCATCATAGCCAAGAGGATGGGCGTTAGTAATGTAATAGTTATGGCCGATTCCCAACTTGTTGCTAATCAGGTCTCAGATGTTTATGAGACTAGAGCAGAGCACACTGGAGCTCTATAAAAGCTGTAGTCCTTGAGCTTAGCAAAGGTTTTGAATTTATTAATATCAAAAACATACCTTGAGATAAAAATATCTTAGCCGATTCAATGGCCACCTCTTCCTTTCACTTTTATCTCGAATAAGGTCTTGAAAGAGACTGATTTTACGGTCTCGTTTGATTTGAACCCCTAGTTCAAAAAGTTCCAACCAACGTGATCTTGGCATATGTTGAGACCGAGAATGAGCCTGCCACCATGGAATTCATAGAGAATGATGAGGAAATCCTAGGATTCCTCAATGTATACAATGATCTTCATCCCATGCACCATAATAAATGCTTTTCTCTTAAGCCTCACCCTTCCTCATACTTTAGATATCGTGCATTGTATCCTTCCTCATCGGAGGGTCTTGAGATCTGTGAGGTAGAGAAAGAATAGTTAGAACTACCTCCATTCCAACATGAGTTTGAAGAGGGTAACACCTTTAAGGGACCATATATATTAATATAGGGATAGAGGAGGAACACAAGATCTTGAAACTTAGTTCTTCTCTTACTCCAGATGAGATAGAAGCACATACAAAGGTTCTCAAAGAAAATTTGAAATCCTTCACCTTTAGTTACAAGGAAATTATGGGAATCACTCTTGACGTGGTGGTTCAAAAATTCATCATGAAATTTGATGCCAAGTCCATGAAGAAGAAGTCACGGCCCATGAATCCAAAGGTGGATTTAATGGTTAAGGAGAAATTAATGAAGCTTATTCATGTGTGTTTCATTAAATGAGTGGACTATTCCATGTGGGTGTCTAACATCGTCCTAGTCCTTAAAATGAATGAGAAGATACACATTTGTATCAAATTTAGGGACATCAACAGAGTTTGTTCTAAAGATGACTTTCCATTTCCTTCCATAGATGTTATTGTAGATGCAATGGTTGGCTATGAGTTATTATCACTTATGGATGACTTCTCGGCTACAATCAGATAAGGATCTCTGAGGAGGATCAAACCAAGACTACCTTTACTACTCCTTGGGGACCTTTTTCTATACATCATACCGTTTGGTTTAAAGAATGCCAAATCCACCTACCAACAAGTGATGACATATATATTCCATGATCTTATCCATAATATTGTGGAATCTTATGTTGATGACCCTCTTGGCTAAAGTCGGAAGTGTTGAGATCACCCGAGGTGTTTTACATTATTCTCTCTCATCTTATCGAATACGGTGTAATGTTTAATCCAAAAAGTGTGTATTCGGAGTGATGGGAGGAAAACTACTTGGGTATATCATTTATTTCCAAGGAATAGATGTATACATAGCAAATATTTGATCAATTCTAGAGATGACTCCACCTTCAGAAAAATCAAGCATTAGGTCTTTTCTGGGTAAACTTGGGGCAATCCACAAGTTTATTCCCGATCTAACTTGTGTCATCCATCCCATTAACAACTTGTTAAAGAAGGAGTGTAGTAAAGAGTGGAATTATGAATGTCACGAAGCATTTTAGTTAGTCAAACATTTTCTCATGTCACCACCTACACTCATTCCACCCAAAGCTAACTGTCCTCTAATCTTATACTCTCGAGCCACCGAGGTCTCACTAGCTTGCATGTTGTCTCAAGAGGATGATGATAATTGGGAATGTACCATTTACTTCATTATGTGTACCCTACTTGACTATGAGACACCTTATATGTAGGAAAAGAAAGAATTCCTGGAAATAGTCTTTACAACAAAGAGGTTAAGAAATTATATGCTTAACCAGGAAACGTGAGTGATCATCAAGTCGACAAGCTAAGAACCTTTTTGACTCAAGGTTCCTTATCCAAATAGGATGGAAACTTTCTCATATTGATGGGTGAATTTGAACTCACCTTCATGAATTAAAAGTCTTTCAAAGGAAAAATCATTGTTGATTGGTTGAAAGATAACCCAATAGATTGTGGGGACCTAGTAGACCTAGATTTCCCTGATGAGTGTGTATTTTATGTGGAAACAAAACCTCCCATTGTGTCATGTCCATGGTATGCTGATATCATTAATCATATTTTAGACCGTATATATCATGAGGGAACAACCTCATAGTAAATTTATCGACTACACGTCATAGGTACTAAATATGTAATTGTAAAATAACTTATTTATCACAAAGCCTTTGATGGCATGTTTTTGAGGTGTGTAGATGAAGAAGAATTAGAAAAGATCTTATTCGCGAGTCCATAATAGATTTTGTGGGGGTCACTTTGAAGGGCATGCTACTACTCAAAAAATTCATCAGATGGGTTATTTCTGGCCCACTTTAGAGCATGATGTTGTAGAATATGTACACAGTGCCATAAATGTCAAGAATTCATGAATGAGATTCACATTCCTACTTAAGATCTACATCAATTGTGACACCTTGGCCCTTTTCTACTTGGGGTCTATATTTGATAGGGAATTTTTCTCCCTCATCAATAGATGGCCACAAATTTATCATTACAGCCACGTAATATTTTACAAAGTGGGTTGAGGCCATGCCTCTCACTACCGTGCCTAGGTATTTGATCACTAAGTTCATTTTGAATTAGATCATCTATAGGTATGGATTCCCATAGGTCATTATCTTGTATAATGGCACATCCTTTAAGAATGAAGATGTCCATGAGTTGTGTTCGTAATTCAAAATCTCACATCATAAAACCTATTTATATTATCCTTAGGCCAATGGAAAGGCTGAGGTGAAAAATAAAAAATTAAAGTCCATACCCCTTAAAAATTCAAGGAGAATAAGTGTGACTGGCATTTAAAGCTATTTCCGGCCTTGTAGGCCTAAAGGATGTCAGTACATACACCTATGGGGGAAACCCCGTTTTCTTTAGTCTTCGAAGGTGAAGCGGTCCTACCACTAGAAATCAAGTTACCTAGCCTTCGCATATCTTTGCAAGGAATTTTGGATGAAGACGCATACCATGAAGTACGGTTGGTGCAACTAGAAACCCTCGATGAAGATCGACTTAGAGATGAGTAGCGCCACAATGTTTATGCTGATAGAATGTTTTGTAAGAATAATAAAAGGTTTATGAATGAGAAATATAGGTAGGATACCTAGTTTTGAGACTCGATATCCATATTGACAAGAAGGCCAGTGAAGGAAGAAATTTCAAACCTAAGTGGTTAGGTTCATATCAAGTCATGGAGGACTATAAGAATGGCACATATCATTTGTGTACTTTAGAAGATGAGGAATTTGATGAAACAGTCAATTCACTTCACCTTAAATGCTTCTATGCATAATTCATTTTCATTTCCACATGTACACTATTGCATCCACACTACATATCATTTGCATAATCATATTGTAACATTGTGAAACAAGAAAATTATTTTTCAAGCAACTTTCAAAATTTCGAGAATTGGAAAAACATTTAATCATACTTCTTCAACTATTCATTATATCATCTCTAGGCTATTCAATCTTTATCATTTTACTAGATGAATTTTAACATTGATCCTTCCAGACCTGCACACTAAGTTTTGTTGATGGTTACTTTTAGGTTAGGTGTTTTTTCCTATATTTTGTACTAGAAGCTTCGTTAGGAAATATTTAATTAGTGCTCCATTAGTAAATAATAATTACATGAAGTAATTATTATGTTATAAGTATGTGTTAATAAATTGTTATTAGTTGTTATATAAAACAACAATAACAATTATATTTGGTTAGTATGTTAGAAACAACTCACGTAAGTTGTGAGTTGTTATAAACTACTTCCTATTATTTAGGAAGTATATTTCCTATATATGTGTAATCAATCTCAAAGGAATATAATGTATTATTATTGTGCTTTCACTTGGTAACAGAGCGATCAATGATCTATTAAATCTGTGAAGGGGCTATTATGCAAATCCATGCTTGCCCCGAGTTATGAGATTCTCTGAGAAGTAATTATTTTAGTTATAGAATAGATAGGTGTGTGTAGAATCCTACGAGTAAGGTTTTGGAGAAATAAACTGATAAGTAAAGGAAGCTGTCAGAGATCTTGGAGTCCATGATTTTATTATTTTCTATTGGTACATATATATATATATATATATATATATATCATATTATGTTCTACCTACTCAAGTCTTCACGGCTTGATTCGCTGCATTCTCGTATTAGATTTCAGATGAGATATAATTACATAATCTTGGCTTTACATCAGAATAGTCATTTATTTCTCTACATCACCTAGACTCCTCAATGATGACTCCCACCTGGTCATTTTACATGTGCTACTGAGATCTCGTTTCTACAACCTTGGAGATCTTATTAACATAAATTTTTATTCTTCCACGTGGTCTTTCATACCAATACAAGGAGATCCTCCTATGGCATCACTTATATCAGGTTAAGACCATTCAAATATATGCAGGGACGGATGTGCATGAGGAATAAACATGAAGTGGGTCAATCTAAAATTCTGATAAGTTGAGAGCCTAATCTCTATGTTCTATGAGCCGCCATTTCTATGAATACATTTCTAGAAATCCTGAGAGTCCTCCACAATTTGAATGTATTATGTAGCTAGGGATTCAACCTGCATCTGATCTACACATTCAGATCTGTATTGATCAATGTGTTGTTTACGGTCATCTGGTTTGCATTGGGTTAGATTCATCACTGAATCTCTATATATTTGCATGCACTGAGTTTGGTGTTTGACACGCGACATAGACACATCAATTTTACATCAATATTGCACTCATCTGGTGTGGAATCCACCAAATACATGCATCGGTTTGCATGTTTCACACAAGGTTACATTGAGACAAGTTTTCAAAATGTTGTGAAGCTACCATTGCTGCTCACCTCAAAACCACCGCTGGCCCATGGTTTCAACATAAAAGGTGTAATACTTTTTACTATTTTTTTCTAAATTAAGAGTCCGTAATATTTGAAGTATTGTTTTAGGTCTAGTGTATTCATAAGTCGTTTATAGTCAAATTGTCAAAATTGTAAATATATATATATATAACAAAAATTTTCCTCACAGACACATTTTCGGTGGAATCTGACGTCCTGGCAACCATTGAGCTTCATCATCATATTCCATTTGAGCTAGCAGCGTGATACTGGAGGACGGAGGCATCGGAGGAAGGAGGTTGATCAACGACCTCTCGTCAGTCACCAACGATGGGGCCGCATAGTAGATGTGGTGGCATATATATAGTATGGGTATATGCTTTTTAGTGTGCTTTAGTTTTGTTGTGAGTTTCTTTGCAGTGTTCCTATTGCATTTTATATTGTGTATACTGGAAACTGGTTGTATAGGATGGTAGAGAACTACAGTGATCCTCTGACTGCGGTGATCCTCTGACTATCGTACTTCATTGGAAGATGATCGGTTAGTGAATACATTCATTGGCAATGGTGATCATGTGCAGCAAGATCTAGACAACAAGATCTGGGCAGTGAGATAAAACATGATATATTTTTCCTTTTTTGTCTTCCTATTTGGAATTTCACATTGTGGGGGGGAATAATAACCAATGTTCCATTCCCATTCTGTGCCAAAATGGATAAATTCAAGGGCAGCTTCTAGTGGCAATGGCGGTTTCCTGTGTTGTTCAAGATCAAGTGGCAGTGATCGAAGATAGTGGCTGTAACTAAGAACATTGCGATTCTTAGAGGTGGAAATGTGAAATCTTTCTAGTATGTGTTTTATTGTTCAGTTTGGTGAGATGTGTTTCCTATGTTATTTCCTACAGTGTGATATTGATGAGGGATAAAATAGTACTTGGCACATCATGATGTGGTTTGTGGTAAACCACTTGAAAACCACCAGTATCGGTTTGTGGTCAGCTGGAGTAAAACCATCCGTCAGTTTGTGATTGTCCTATGAAAATCACTTATCATGAAAGCAAGTGCAAGTACAAAGGCATGTTTTCCCCATGTTCACACTAAGGGGGGGAATGTTAGGAAATATTTAATTAGTGCTCCATTAGTAAATAATAATTACGTGAAGTAATTATTATGTTATAAGTATGTGTTAATAAATTGTTATTAGTTGTTATATAAAACAACAATAACAATTATATTTGGTTAGTATGTTAGAAACAACTCACGTAAGTTGTGAGTTGTTATAAAGCTAACTTCTTATTATTTAGGAAGTATATTTCCTATATATGTGTAATCAATCTCAAAGGAATATAATGTATTATTATTGTGCTTTCAGCTTCTTGGTGTCACATCTCTCCTCAAAAAAATTCTTTGAACAAAAGCAATATAAAGCATTTCACCTAGATTACTTATTTTCATGACTCAACAATCTGTCATGATCCCTCACATCCTACCGGTTGCATGTTGTTGAGACTAGGGAAATTTTTCCCTTCCAAAAACACAAGTCAAAGTTTAAAAGTCAATAAAAAAATATAAAATAGTCGATAAATAAAAAACAATTTCATTTTGCAAATAAAGCCACACTTCCTTGCCCTACCAAAGATTTGGTGGATCCCATGCTTCTGCAAGTAGCATGAGGATGAGAAAGAAGGAAGTGCCCTTACTCATTTGTGCCTTGTCCTTAGTGATGAGAACATGCTTCTTACTGGTAGCATGGGGCAAGACATAGGGATCATTTTAAATAAATCAATAAGTTGTGAACAATTTAATCAGTGAAAAGTGCTTTAAGTCCTTTGAAATAATCATAAAATAAACTAGATGCATAAGTTATAATAGATTTAATCCACTAAAACCATTTTTTTCAATCAAGATGCCATCTACAGGTCTAAATCTAGTTTAAATTACAAGAAAACTACATTCTAAATTGGATAGTTAGCCTTGATTAGGGTTTATATGTAGTTTCCTAATTGGGTCTTTATGAAAATATTATCTTCATATCAACACTTTCATTCATCACGGTCATATAAATCACATCTTTTTACTCTCGGTGTTGAGACCTCGCATCTTACTAGTTGTGTGGAGTTAAGAATGGGTGGGTTCATTTCATTATCATATTCATTGTCATAAAATTTTCCAATAAAATAGAAATACCAAATATTGCTTGAAAACCAAAGTTTTAAGTTTGCAATTTGTCCTCATATGCATCATATATATATCAAAAGAAAAAAATGAAAGAGATCATTTTTACGCATTTGCATCATCATCATCATCTATACATGCATTCATAAAAGCATATAAAAATCATCAGAGATTCTACACATCTAAGAGTACATCAGATGAAGCAAGTCATAAACAAGTAAACTCTTACACAAGATGTATGTGCCAAAAAGAATCAAATGTATATATATCTATAACAATCAAGTTTGTATACAATGTCATCACACTAACAAGTGTGGTCAAAATACTTGAAAAGAGAACAAAATCAAAAAAATGATATATGTGTCCAAAAATATAACAAAGCAATAAGGCATATAGCCTATCCCTCCCTACGAGATCTAGATGAAGGATCATGATGAGGACTCCTATTATGGATCCTATACTATGAGTGGGAGCCTCCATGAGTATAACAATGAGAGTGACCATGATATGGGGCTAGTGATCTTCATGTAGTATTATCACTATGAGAATGGCCTTGCCATTGTCTCCTCTTAGATAACGGGTATGTAGCAAGTTCGGTTCACGTCGAGGTCAGAATCCCTGCAGCTCACCATACTGGTGTAAATACATCAGTGTGGCATCTAGCCATATGTGGTTTTCCTCAATCTGCAAGTAAATCCTCTAGTGTCTTCCCTATGGGAAGGATAAGTGTGTTAATTAGGATCTAATGAATTAAATCTTCGCATCCATCAAGTAGTGGCTATAAAAACAAGAAAAAAAAATGGCAAGTTAGAAAAAAATTGAAAACCTAAAAAGAAGATAGTGCATAACCCACTGCGGAAATTCTAGTCTAGATAGTAGAGTCGAAACAAGAGTGTTCACTTACTCGGATCTCCCGATTGCAGGATGGGTTTCGGCACCTTGGTGGAGCTCCCACAGAACCTCCTCGCCTCTACCCTCCTCTCCTCTAACCTCCTCGAAGCCACCCTTTGTCCCATGAGAGACCTTTCCTCATCCCTCTCTTGTATAGAAGTTGCTCCTCTCGAATGAATATTTTCCTCCTCGGCCTCAACCTCAAACCTTGCCACCCTAGAACCCTATCTAGTGGTCATCCAATCAGTTTCGTATCCTCCTTAGCCCCCTCCTTGTGTGACTCCTCCTCTTCCTACTCCTTGATCTTTTTCTCTACCTCGGCCTCCTCCTCCTCCCCCACTATGTGCGAGAGCAAAGCATCAATATGAAGAATCACTTCTTCCCTAGCCAAATCTAGGAAGCTTGTGAGGTGGCGATTGGGACTCTAGGTATAGAAATGATCCAATTGAGATTACCCTCAAGGCTAGGTCTAGCCTCTCAAATCTCTTGATAAATAATGGGAACTACTAGAAGGGTGTCGATGTAAGGTAACCCAAACTACTAGGGTAACCTCTTAACTGGATGGACCTCAACCCTATTGGTTGTGTCCAATAATTGTGTAGTAGTATTGTATGTGGCCATGATAACAACATCCTCTCCCCATATGTCATAAATGTCTTGATATGGCCAAGCAATCATATAATTTTTGTTAAGTGTGCTAACCGATCGACAATGCAATGCCTCTTTAACAGGGCCATAACTATCCATCTCGGGACTCTGATAGCCCCAAGGTCTACAATCCCAACACCCCTCTTATAGGGGATCACTCTCTCATAAACCCAACCCATAACAAGTGTGGGATGACTGAGGGATCTTCCCCCAAGTCTAACAATCCTATAAATATCATGGTAGTTGGTACCCAAGATGTCAATGCCCCATGCAAAAACATGGCCATGCTACTCTATGCTCTAGATAATCGGGCCCAACAAGTAAATTAACTTTTCCCCACCCTTGTCCCTAACCAATCACGAAGCTATAATACCAATGATGGCCTTATGCAAGGATGGAATAGGGGAGAGGTAACTAACAATAATCTCATGTCATGCTTGACACTCGGTTTTAGGTGTTAATGCATCTCCCATGTATGTGACCAACCTGGCATGACTTTTCCATAGAAGTAACACTAGATAATGTCAACCTCCTTCCTATGACAAGAACCCCCAAAATCTTGTAGACATCCTCAAGAGTGATGGTCCATTCCCCTCGACTCGTGTAGTTAAAAATTATTTTGGTATGCATCCCAATAACTCAATAGATCAGCTAACAAATAACATAGCGGTAAGTATATGTGTCTCAGGATATTATTCATATCTTAGCCATATGCAATATATCCCTCTCACCTAAGTAAGACTGTCTAAAATCAGAGGAATCTAATCACACTCTCTGGATCTACTCCATCTCGATATACTGGAACCCGCATTCACCAAAATACCAAAAAAATGAGTTAGAAACATCTCATACATAATAAGCTCATCAAAAACATCATAAAACAACACAAAAACCAAAAAAATCTTCACACTTAGTTGATTTTTTTCCTCTTCCTCAATAATTATGCAAGCTGTCCCTCTACGCAGGTAGTGGTTACATAATCATCATGATGGTTATGCAACCGCAACCGCCCCTCTATGTAAAGTGACGGTTGCATAACTATTGCCTTTGCATAGTGGCAGTCTTGTCCGAAAAGGATGTGTCCTACCCTAAAACCCACAAAGTCCAAAAAAGATAAAAAAATCCAAATACACCTAAGCAACCCCCATTTAAACATTTTGACTACAAAATTAGCAAAAATAACCCCCCTAGGTTGGATTTTTCAGATTTTTCACATTGTAGGTTTAAAATAAAAAAAAAAATAACTTACTTGTCTCTAATACGTTGATCCTCTCACTATTGGGGCTGCCATCATGTCTGAATACTCTTCGATTTGGTTGTACTTGAGTGTAAAACCATCACAGGTGATCCAGAGCTCAAAAATCTCTAAGTGGGTGAGTGAAAATGATTTCTAAAAATAGCGATTTTGGTTATATATAGCATGTTTAAACTCTGTTTTGAGTGTGTGTGTTTTGTGTCCGGAGCAACGGCGTATGTATATTTCTATCCCCGTGGACATGGTAAGTCCTCTTGTTGTTTTATTTTAGTGTATTTTGTCAATTCTATATTATATCTACACTTGATTCCCATTTTCTCTTGCAAGTGGTGGGAAGATTGGATTGGCATCACTTCAACACATGGATGTGTCAGGTATAATTTATAACTCTCCCATTTGGGAGTGCTATACTCAGACTCTACATTTTACGTCTCTTCATGACTAAAATTCTTCTCTAAGGGGGTAGTATGTATACGCACCTAATTTTACATGTGTTATATTATTAGAATGGTTTAAAATCCCAAATGATGATTAATATCTTTTCCAATGGTGTTTGAGTCCAATTTCTCATTTGCAGTATATATTTGTAGCCTAGAATTGGGGAAATTTTTAAGGGTCCATAAAAAAAGCCTTAGAAAATATTTGGCGAATCTGGGAAAATTAGCTTTCGCACGAATGGTGAATATCAAGACATCACAAAATCACTATTAAATAATAAAAGATGGTAAATTTTTTATATGTTACCCATTCTTAGTATATGTTTATGCTACCAAATTTGACAACATATTATATGTTATCGCCCAGTAGTATAAAAATATGCTACCGACGGACTATATTCAGGAAAATTTTGTGAATTTATATTTAATGGGAATGGAAAATTGACCCCTATAATTAACTTATACCTAGAACATTTTGGTGAATTGATCCTAGCTTGTACCCTAAATATTCTCCAATTTCAAATTTCAAAACTAAAATATTTATTAATTAACGAATATTCGCCACTAAATTTTTCTCATCCTAGAATGTTTTCCTTGTCCATTTCCATGATTTTCTTTCTTTCCTTTATCATTCTACTAGATTTTTCCTTGGCTTTTGACCTTAAGTCACGAAATGGCCCCAAAATTTTCACAACATCCAGCCTTCTCTAAGTGGCGTTCCATAACCATCCAGTTGCAGTAACCGCTAGTAGTATGCACATGCAGACTAGCGATTCGTTCGATTTAACTAAGACTCTTTTGGCGTGTTATGAACACGTGTTAACTTCTTAAAACTTGATTTTACCACATGTTTATTAACCAATTTGGTTGTTCTTAGGATCATTTTATGTATACCAACTTCTCCTTCCCTTCTTATTGTTAATTGTGAGTTAACTACCCCTTCTTTGAGAGAGGTGGCATTTCTTGGCTGCCAAATGGCTTAGACCATTTCTCTACCTTTTTCCTATAAGATCAAAGATTCTATCCAAAGCATTGGTTGGATATTATTATTTTGAATTGCATTGGTATGCTTCCCATAACCCTACTAATAAATATAAAAGTAAACTCACTACTATTTCCTTGTTATTCTCTTACATGCATTGCTACTAGATTGCTTGCAATCCATTCCAGCTCCAACTTTTTTTTCTTCATTTCTTCCACACAAGCCATCACAGTTCACTTGGCTCATATAAACACCAAGTCGAGGAAAGAATGAGGGGAAAACAAACCAAAACTAGTTCTAGCATTGTCATAGCTCTACAACTTCCAGGTTTGGGATGTATTTGAATTCTTAAATCTTTCTTTGTTTTGATATATATTATTCCACATTCTATTAGAGTACATTACTTTCTGTAGCCTTCCTTTGTTCACACAAAGCTTATACTAAAAGTTTCTTCCCTGCCTATCCCTATGGGTTTTCACGGGAATTTTTCCTAGAAGAAGCTCCTGCATTAGTTTAGTATCAATTGTAATTTCCTTTCATCTTGTAAGCTTCCATTGTATCTTGTTTTTTCTACCGGGGAATTTTCAGGGGAAGAAGAGCTTATGAGAAGTTCTGATTTCTTCCCATGACTCTGAGGTAAAAAAAGAGGAATTAGTAATCCACAAATACAAATTAGAAAATCTTTTGTTTTATTACAATAGGTTAGATCCACATTGCACAGGGAAATAGCCACACCAGGTTATTCACTTGTTTAGTTCTATTAATATTATTGTAGAGGTAATTTCAATTTCTTCATATTTCTTCTGTAGATTTTTTTTTGTTTCTAGAAAGCATAAAAATCCAAAAATATTATATTAGTTCAATTAGTTTGTTTTATTTGCTACATTTCCATTATTCAATTGAAAAGAACAAAAACATTAGAATAGATTTGTTTTATTTATTAAATTATTTGTTTCCTTTATTAATTAGTTGCTGATAACACATAGATTTAATTAATTTGAGGAAAGTAATTGAATTGAGTTGATTTAAATCTTGTTGTTTCCATTTGTTAAATTAGGCACATAGACTAATTAGATGGAAAGTAATACAATTCCCCATGTGTTCTTAGTTGTCCTAGGTTTAAACATCAACCTTGCATTTGATAGACAATTTCAATTTTATTGCTTCTCTATTTTGATAGTTTGAACATCCCACATGACCATTCCAGGCCCTCAACAACCGAGAGATTACATGTACGATCCCGATTCCCACAACTAAACACATCTTATTTACACACAAACATTGACACGGGCCTTAAATTTATTTTTTTCAGTCCACACCACTTCCACATGCCATCATTTCCCGGTGACAACACACTGAACACCTAAATATACAATTTTTATGAGTTTTGGTTGAACCATCTTGGGAAAAACTAGTTCCCACAATCCACTCACTTTTCCTCTTCACACATTTCTCTCTTGTGCGTCCATGACCTTTTTTGGGAAATTCTATGAGGAAAACACATGACATTTCTCATTCCTTCCACAACCCATTGTGAGAATTTTCATGAGCCAAATATTAACTTACATTTATGTGTTACCATCATCTTAGACCATTATATCTTACCCATACAAGTAAGACAATATTTTTCTTCCTTAGATGAGAAGATTCCATTAGTTCCCATACAAGACATCAAATTACCTTGATATTTCCTTATTCATATTTCACCCATTTGTCTTATATAGATTCCACATAGTCATCTATTCATTCCACATCGGTGGTCCCAACACAACCTTTGGATGTCAAGTGTGTTTGAAAGCCATGTGTTGATTTTCAGTCATACAATAACCTCTTGGAAATAGATCTTGAAAGTCACACAATAGTTTAATGATCTTTGTTACCTCTTGTTTTAACCAATAATCCTAAATGATATCCTCCTTCAAGGCGCATACTCGGGGATAATATTGACCTTCTTTTTCTTCATGGGAGTATGGTACATGCACGCATTTTCATTTGTAGAGTCCATCACCTTGTGTAACCCTTTTTATGGATAATATCAAATTTCTCCACTTATTCATCATCAATGAGGTATAACATCTTTCATTTTTCTTTCTCTTTCCATGTGTGCCCCAATTTCATATCTTGTCTTCAATATATTTGTACGCCTCAGGATTAGGCTCTCCAAGTAACTTAAGCATGAGCTCCTCTACTTTTACGTTATCCCCCAGTGTGATACACTTCATGATCTATAAAGCTTCATGTACTGGTGGATTAGTAGAAAAATAATCAAAAGTGTGAGAAATACCTTCATTCATACCTCACCAACTTGCGGTATCTTACTTGAACTCATCATTCACAAGCTATTCTCACACTTATCCACACATAGTGGAGTAGATATTAGGTACCCACAAATATGGTGGTAAATCCTCTTGGCCTTGTGCCCATTTTCTCTCATAGTTATGAACATGTACCAAAGTAGGAGTCTTCCCATCATACTCATGTATAAGTGTAGGTACATTATTCCGAGTAAACCTTGTTGAAAAGGTGATTCTAACTTCTTGCTAGCCCAATAGGTTATCTCTGTGTGTTTCCCACCAGTGCGTTACTATCCCACACAAAGTATAGAACAATATATTTCTTCTATCACCTTCATTCAGCCACTGGTTCTCCATGGTGCACAAGAAATATCAGACTTTTCTTCACCAATGTACTTAGGTATCTCGAGTTTTTACTAAATTCTTGATCATGCATGACATAATCATTCTAGTGACTCTTTCCTTCATCTTGAGCCTAAAAATCTCATACTTTCCATGGGCCCAATAGTCACAAGAAACATTGGTGGTGTCACTAACTTATTGTGTGTCTTCCAACTAAATTACACCTTCCTTTGATGGTTACACATTCTCAAGGTCATGCACTATGCATGCATGAATTCTATTCAGCTCTTCTTTATTGAAAGGATCAATATATGGTGCAGCCTTCACATAATCCAAGGGTTTGACCACATCCCCATCCTTGTTCTAAAAACTAATATATCTCTTATTGAAGCGTAGATCAACATTTTTCACATAACACACACGGGACATCCAATCAATGCAATAAAGTTATTTACCTTAACCAGATTATAATACTTCAAAATCTCCTATAAATTTGGCTCCTTCAATGGTAATTTAAGCATCATTTAATATCCCAATAGGCATGGCTCTTTTCTTGTTCACCATATACAACACATTGGAAGATGGTTGTAATGGTGGTATTCCCATATGATTCCATGCATCTAAATTAAATACATTCATGTTAGCGGTAGTGTCAATTAGAATATTGATCACCAGCCAACTATCAATCACTGGATCCAATGTGATTTCTTTTCCATATTAATGGTTCTATGGAGGAAAATGTGAATGAAGGATATGTCACTTGCACTCAACTACATCACGCAGTATCTTATCATGTAGCCATTCTCCTAGTAGTGGGATGATGTTCTCTTTTTGTAGCATCCTACACACCTCCTTCAGATCATCTACATCTTTTTGTGGGAGCTCAATGTTCTTCATGCATTCCCTTTTGTGTGTTTGTTCCTTAAGGCATTGGATCTCAACTTTTAAATCTTTGATCACTACCATGGTCTCTTGATAGACCTCCTTCCAATGAGAAGCATCTAGAAACTTGGCATTCATAATCTCCTCTCTCGTGATGAGTGGTTTTTCTTTAAGGGGCTTGTGTGCACGTGTCACTTACGCATGTGTTATAACTAACATGGGTTGTAATTCTAGATCTGAAATATTCTTAGGTTCCCATTATTCACTCTTCATTTTTGTACCTTGATCATCCCCATGACCTTTTCCTTATTTTTTTTCTTACCCATATGCTCATAAACATCGTGGTAGTCTTCAACCTTATCTTCCTTTCCATAATATTCATATACCTAATTTTTGGGACAATCACATTGGTAATGATATGGGACCGTACGTACCCAAAATTGTATGTACTGTACAGTTGGAAATCGTTACAAGCGCCCCAATGATGATACAGGTCTCTTCGCAAGGTGTTCGGGATCCAGAAAAGCTTTACAGATATGCGTTAACATCCCGCATGCCTCGCTTTGCCCCCGCGCCCTTTGTTTTTCCCTTTCTTTCCTCTTTCTTTGGCTTCTTGGCCTTCAGTGGCGAAACCGCCGCCCTGCAGGGCGGCGGTCTCGTGACCGCCTCCCTGATCAGGGCGGCGGTCCTGTAACCGCCGCCCTGCGCAGGGCGGCGGTCCTGTGCGCATTTTCCAGAACGTTCTTTTGACGCGACCCGCGTGAAATATCAACTTTTTACCAACTTTTCTTTGCCGACTTAAGCTTGTATTTATGTTTTTGCCGACTGAACAGTGATTTATCTTTGTTTAATAGTAGGAGAGTTCAATTTGAACTTGCCTTCTGGTGTTTGCAAATGCTATAAATACATAGCTTGTGCTGAGGCAAATGGCCACCATTTCCTTGTGAGAGTCTTCTCATTTTTCAGTGGTTTGGTCTGTTAGCTTGCTTAGGATTGATAGTATAGTTCATTACATGTTTAGATAGTATTGTTCAGCTGTTGGTAAGCCACATACCCATCTTGTGCAGGCAGTGCTGTTGTTTCACCCATGGTCTGGTTTGTTTTGGGCTGAGTTCTTTGGTCTGGAGTCTTCATTCTTGAGCTTCAGTCTTCATACTCAGTCCTAGATTTATTTTATGAATCATTTTATCTTTAGCATGGTTTAGAATTCTGAGTATTTAGTTATGCCTCACTGTACACCGACAACGATCCTGCTAGGAATTGCATGGGCCAAGCTCTGTTCTCTTGTGCCATCCCTCTCCTACTTGTACTTCGTTGTATTTCTCTGAAGCTGCTATTATTCATTGTTTGAGTACCTGCTGTTTATCATTTTGTTTTATCATTGCTGCAACAACCCTGCTAGGAATCGCATAGGCCAAGCCAGTTCACTTGCGCCATCCCTCTCCTACTTGTGCTTTGTGCCATTTTCACTTTAAAGTAATTGTCGTCCCAGTGCCTTCCCTTGCCGATGTTGCCATGCTCCTACTCTTTCTGGATTCACGTGAACATGCAAGAACGAAGAGATCACTCTGAGGGGACAAGCTACAACACAACTGGATTTGCCTCTGCTCAGTAAATGCCAGGTTTAAATTGTCAAAGTTATTATCAAATAGAGTAGTGAATCATTTTATTTCAGTTAAGCTCGCTTTCAATATTGCCAGGGAAGCTGTGGGGAATGATAGTTTCTGAGAAACTATGATTTGTTCCTCACTTCTGAGGTAGGATTGAAGGTTTTCAATTAAGTTAATTAGCTGTCTTTTATTTAGATTCACACATCTGCACAGGTGAATAACCACACCAGGTTATTTCACTTGTTTAGTTTTAGTATAAAGTAGTTTAATTGTTACTTGTAATTATAATGTTTCAATCGTATATTTTGTTTAGATTAGTTTCCCTTTCAATAGTAGTATAAATTGTTATTTTCAGTTTAAGTTAATTTGGAGACTTCATAACTAGATTAAACGCTTAAATTCTAGTTAGGAGGGTAAATCACTAGGGAATTTATGCTACCCGCTCATAGCCTCTAAATCTCCCCTTTTTCAGTTTAGCTACCAGGAGATCAAACTACCAGATCTTAGTCACTGATCCTCTCATAGTTAGCCATAAGAAAGTTACTTGTCGATTCTCATCCTCGCTTGTAGCTTTTCTATCATAGAAAACTGACCATAATCTCGGCTGTGACTTCATCTAAGTCACCCGCATTTCAAACCACCGGCTGTCTCGGCACGACCTCGGGAGGTCGGGTACGGGGAAGGTCACTTGTCGATTATCATCCTCGCATGTCACTTTCCCATCGTACAGGGACCCACAGGTGTATCAAGTTCCTCACATAAATATTCTTCAACCACCATGGCCTCTACTCCTATATCCACCTCGGAACCCACCATCTCCATTGTTAATCCCTTCATTAGGATAAGCTTCCTGCACCTAAGAGCTACTTGCCACAATGGTATGTCATAATCTAGTCTTGCATGCCTCATAGATCTGATCTATCAATCGGAAATATTTCGTATCATGGGTATGTACATATCAAAACTTGGAGTACATGGAGAAATTTTTCATTGTTTTGCGCTACAATATAGGTAAATTATGGACATCATGATTCTTATGGAAAATCTCACAACACTATAACAATGTGTGCACAGTCATGTGTGGAAAGTTATCCTTCATTTTCCCCTTAACTTCACAATCAAGTAAACCATTACCCACTTTGCGTGTATCATGCATTGAATTGGAAGAAATATTCTCTAATTATTTAGGCATTGTTGTTATCTGTTCCTCAAGAAAAGGGATCACTACAATGTTTAGACTCTCAATTGCTTCAGCACATAGATCTACTTCTAAGGCCTCGAGCGGATCTAAATATGTCTTATGTGATAATGTCATTCGAAAAGCAAAAAAATAACCAATGTGCGAGTTGAATTGGATGAATATCATAAGATAAGTTACACATGAGAGTCTTAAACCATGCATCATAATCCCTCACACTTTTAGATAAGCCCTCCTTGATATCCTTTAGTGTGTTAATACTGTTGCTCAAACTCTAGAATGTGAAATTCAGCCAAAATAGTAGCGTGTAATGCATCATAGTCCACTACACTCTTGTATGGATCATAATTTCTATACCAAATATGTATGCACCCTTGAAGTGTGGTGGAAAATTTACTTTCCTTTCTATCAAGAACTATGATCCCTTTATCTCTCCATAACAATTCAAACTTGTGCACATGTTCAACAACATCTTCCACACTAATATACTCTAGAAAGTGAAGAGACATCTCAAAAATAGACTTGAGGTGCATGTTACTATGGTTGTTGAGGTGGTGTCTGCTGAGGTTGATTCGGTGGTGGTTGTTGGCAAGGTTACTAACCCTTCCTAAGTTAGGACCAGGCTTAGATCAAGTAGGATTTCCCACATGATGATGGTGACCTAAACCTTTGAGCCTCTAACTTGCATTTGTGACCTTTGGTCCATTAGATGAACTCCCTAGTGTCATGATATTTGTATTGAACTGGACACCCACTATCTATGTTGTCACAACACCTATAGGATTACTTCCAATGTTATGTGTGCCAACATTTTAATGATGACGTTCCTCTAAAAATTCCACTGAATGTACCTCCGCATTAACGACACGTGTCAGACCGCCATATGTTCATCCATAATGTGTTGTGCTTCCTGAGATGAAACTAAAATTATTCTTCATGTATTTCCTTCCCAATATGGAGATCATGTTTACTCATTGTCACTATGATGTTATTTAATAACTACCTCTGGATCTGGAACACCTTCCATAAGATCTAGGTAGCAGGTTGGATCGGATAAATGCCCATGGTCCTCACTCTCATCGAAGCTAATGGGGTCTCTCTATTTTACTTTCCCAATGTCAACAGGACATGATAATGCATCTCCTCATCTTCCATGAGGCTTTCATCACTTCTTCCAATCATCATTCTTCTTGGCAACAATGTTACACCAACTATCCTCTGTCGCACTTCATCATACTTGAATTGTATTTCCTCTCTCTTCTTTTCTTCTACTAGGAATTTATTCATCCTTCTCCACACCTACTCCTCCCCTATACGCGGTGGGGATTTAACTAGCCATAGATAGTCTCTCTAGTCCTAGTTCTACCATTAGGATATTGATAGTTAAGGGTATTGTGCGTAAATAGGATCCTCACAGGATCTTGTAAAAACCAAAAATTTTCTTCCTCTGGATAAGAATACATCAAAATTGCATACTCCAAAGCATAGTTACACAATACACCTTCCCACCAATGATCTACAACTCTTTTCCATGTCTCAGTCAAATTAAAAAGAGTCTAATAGTCTTCATGCATCCAAACTCTCTTCTCTAGGTATAAAACTTTGATTTATGCATAAGCTTCCAACCACTGGTATAACTCTATTGGGAAGAAGATGAAGAACGTATCATATAAGTAGTCATATAGGTTATCCTCCACCCACTTTTGTGCATTAAAGTCAAGTCTAGTGTTATATCTTTGTGCAAACGTATCTTGGTTGTCTTCTACCTAGCTCTCAATACTCTCCAAAGATATTTGGTATTACATATACATGCAACATCTTGGTAGACAGATTGAAAAGAGGTCCCGACAACAAAACCAAAATATAGTATTTTATTTACCCATTTAATAGCTATATGCGCGGTACTTCATCCAATCGGACACGAATTCTCACCCAAAGCACATGTAGCCACCAATTCCCTCCTTTTTGTGTTTATTAGAACATTAGCATGCATATTATTCATATTCATATAAAATACATTCATTCATGCATAATAATCATCATAAACATGGTAGGTGGAAACACATATAATAAAGAAACAAAACCCTCGTGATCAATAACACTAAGACCAACATCATAATAATAATCAAGAAGTCTGGATACATATCTGCAAATTGCCATCACTTATCCATTACAAAATACCATATTCAATACATAATCAAGTATCTAATTACAATATATTTTATTACATCCATGCACCGAACATTCGCACACACATATAAACTCATATCATACCCATAATAGTATCTCCACACTCACTGCGGCCTTAGAATCTCAACTAGACTCTTTTAAAATAGTATCACATCATCAATATTTATAGGACAAGGACATTCCCTTCATTTATTCTTTGTACCCTCCTAGCAATAGGCATCTATATAAAAATAGCACCGTATGATTTTACAAAATATTCTAATAATAGACTTTCCTAAATATACATCATACTTTAGTCATATTATTAGACATCCTCATGTTCTCTCCTTATCTTTATTTTGCATGTGCTTTTTCCAAATATAGCCCTTGCTTGGCCACCAAGTCATCTTGCTTTTCTCTATTCTTAAACCTTTGCTTGATCGACACTCTAACTCTACTTTTCTATTTTTTTCTTGACACTAGAAAAACGGCTAAGTCCTTGCTCATGTTCCTATATGCGCATAGCCCCGTGCTCTAACCTATTTTCCACCGTGCATGCCTCTAACATGTTTCTCTAATACGTACATACACATACCTTACACGTAGCCTCTGTTCTTCATTACTACTTAACAATTCCTCCAACCAAAAATATTCGTTCAATATATTGTGTGGGCTCACCATTATACTAAAGGTAAAAACCAAAAGTAAAAAGGTGGTTTGTGACTTGATAAGCTTGATAGAGGTTTGATAAATTTAAGCTCAAAAGATGATGTCAGATTATTTTCTTGTTGTTGACTTGCAAATGTGTTTAGTGAAACTAGTGTTTGATTTGATCAAAGGTTAATATTGTGTTTTAGATCAAATAGATTGATATTTTGATTTTGATTCGATTTGGGATTGATTTTAAAGTCTGTTAGGACTAATTTGATGAAATATTTTCTTAAATTTGGATAAATTGAATACCCAAAATATAATACTTGAATTGGGTGTGATTTGATATGCTTAAATTTAGATAAAGTGAATATCAAAGTATAATACTCCGATTTAGTTTTATTCAATTTGGTTTACTTAATACGCGAATAAAATGAATATTCAACGTATAAACTATTGATTTGGTTTTTATTTACTTAATATGTAAATAAAGTGAATATTCAACATATAAGGTGTGATAAAATCATATGTGCTTAAACTTGGATAAAATGAATATCCAATGTAAAAGGCTTAAATTGTGATTTGATTTGATTTTGATAAATCGGATGTGATTTTTCTTGATTTGAATTCATATTTTGATTGATTTGCTTAAACTTAGATAAAGTGAATATCCAAAAGTATAAGACTTTGATTTGGTAGGATTGATTTGAGATTTTGTTAGGACTGATTGGGATTCACTCAGCTTTGAATAAAGTGATTAGATATGATCGTGTTTAGAGTCTTATTAGACTAGTTTGGATGTTAATGTGCTTATATTTGGATAAAGTGAATATCCAAATGATAATAAAACTTTTTATTTTATAGGATTTTTTTTTTCTTAAACTTGGGTTTGGGAATCCAAAATATAATACTATGATAGGATGATTTTGATAGAACAAACTTTGATGGGTTTTATGATTTTGATAGGATGATGTTTATTGATAAACATTTGATTATATTTGGATAGATTTTTTTTTTTTTTTTTTTTATTTGGAAAGGATAGGAATCATTTTTATAATTGATTTTCAAATTCGATTGTTTGGATGATATGATTTATGGAACACAAATTGTTTAAAACTAATAATATAAATAATAATGAAATTGGTTGGCCCTAGTTTGTTAGGATTCCTAGGATTTAGGATATTATCTCATTAATTCTTTTCTAAATAAGTACACAAACTAGATCATTTTTAGCTATGGAAGTTTCCCTCAATCAATTAAGAATGGGTTCATTACCACACATAACATTTGGTTTTCCTCTTTAGTGATACTACCCATTTTATTGACCAGTCCTCTCAATGTGCCAATTACTTTGTGGGTTTTTTGGCACTCCTCATAATGAGTTTTAGTGCTTACACCCAAGTACTTCCCATAGTTATGTCAATGTGTATTTACCCTTATTCGAACCTACAATGCAAATGTTTGGTATGTTTTAATCAACAAAGTTTGATTTTCTTTGACCAAAAATACCGGATATAAGTTGTTAGTTGTTTGTTGCTTGATTTTGGAAGATGAAGATCCTCTTAAGCAAAGCTTTCATGTATAAGAAATATTATTAATTCTCCTACAAACACAATGTTAGAAGAAAATAACAACAAAAGATCGTGGTCATTTCTAATTCTCAAGATCACTCAAGAGCGCAAGAGAAGAGCATATGTGGATTTTGATCAAAATAGATGTTAGAAATGAAGGAAAGACATGGGAAATAAGGAAAATTGATTAGAAAATTTATTAAGAAAAGAGTTAGATTAGAAACTGAAAATGAAGTGAAATGAAATACTTTAAATTTCCAATTTTCTTATTGTTCTGTTTGAGGACTTATTCATATTGTTGGAAATCTTAGAAAAATATCTATTATGTGAAAGGGACATAAAAAAATGTAGGTTTGTTTGATACCTAAAAATCTTAGGAAAAGGTCAAAAAGTTGAGATAAAATTACGGTAAAAATTTAGATATATATATATATATATAAGTTAATTATGTTTAATGAGTTAGATAGAAGATTAGTGTCAGAAATGCATAGAAAATAGTATGGGACTAAAAATGATGGAAAATTTTGAAACAATGAAGTGAAAATTACCACGAAGAATGTTAGCGTACTATTATGATGCTAGAACACTTTTATAATGCTAGTTCAACTAGAGAGAACAATTATCACAATTATTAGAATGGTGGTGTAATTATTAGAATGGTATCACAAGGAAGTTGAAGGTATTGCATGTATAGTAATGGTATCATAGGTAAGTTAATAGTAAATGCAGCTAAATTTGATGGTAGCATAGATAAAGTTGACTATAGCACACATATGGTGACGCTAGTATAGGTAAGTTAACGGTAGTGCATGTATAGTGATGTTATCATAGATTGTGTGTTACGCTAGCACAAATTATGTCATAGTAGCATAGATCACCTACTGAGTTGCACAATAAAACTTAAAACATGGCCAATTTGATTAGTTTTTTGAAATTTCTCATAATTTATTCCATAAAAAGCCCTGAAAATTTTTCATTAATTCCAAAATAGCAAGAAAAACACAAAAACAAGCTTAATTTCATAGAAAATGATGAAGAAATGAAAAATGTGTGGGTTTGTCTCACCGAGCGTGCCATAAATGTATACAAAGAAATACTACAAAAAGAAAGAAACAAAGCAAATAACAGAAAACCATATCCTTTTTGTATCTCCTTGCAAAATCAAATGAAACTATTAAATCTTGGAATGAAGCACCGATCTTGTCGAATCTCTTTATCAAATTTTTGTGTGGATTCTCCAAAACGTGTTCTAAATGGAATTATATTTTATATGAGAGAAGCAATTGAATGATATTTGATTATGGATTTTTGATCAATTGGATAATGTAATGGCACTGTAAAATTGAATGATAATTCAACACAATGATAATGTAATTCTCAAATCTTCCAAATATGATAATTAGAGAAGAATGATTGATTATTTAAAGATGAGGGAATAAAATCCCAAATCCTTGATTTGTATGATTAACTTGTCTGATATGAAGTTAACCGAAGGATGTTTGAATTTTTTAATTGAGTTTCCAATCTTATTGTTAAGTCGAACAACTATTTTGAGCTTGCATGGATGAGTTACTTGAGTTAGAAATGATTTCACATGCTTTTGTATATTTTTAGCATTTGATTGAAATATTAAATTCATGTCTTTTGTTTTATTCACCCAAAAAAGTGACATGAATTTTAGCTTTTAGAGATATTTGCTTTAATTTTAGAATGTCATGCTTTTGGGGAGATATGTTTAGTTAACTCAAATGCATGATTTTATTTAATCTAAACTTTTCCTCTTGCATATATTTAATGATTTGATCTTTAATTGATTTATTTTTCTCTAGTTAACTTGAGATGTTAATTAGTGAAGTAAAAGTGGATAAGGGGTGAGGTGTAAATGGATAATGTAGGATTTATTTAATTATTTTGATATTAAATTAGCTAATAAAATTAATTAATGGGATAGGGGATGAATAATAAGAGTGATAAGATTAATTAATTAATCATAAGAATGGGATATGAATGTAAAGGGTTCATAGTATGAATATTTAATAATTCAAGACCATGTGTGAGTGATAGGAATGATTAGGAAAGATGTGCAACAATGTCGTAAAATGCCATTAAAGGTCATAAAATAGTGGAATATTTTAAAAGTGGTAAAAATGTTTGTAATGTACAAGAAAGTAATTATGGGATAATTCCAAAGGTTTATAATGCGTAATGTGATATTTTAGGGTGTCAAAAAGTAGTATTTCTTAAACCCTACTTAAATGGTATGTCCTCTTTTTTATTTCAATTATGTAGTTATTTATTTTTATTACTCATTTTATTGCACTTGATTTTCCTTTTTGTTTCATTTTAGGTGGAATGGGACTTGATTGATTTCACTTTGCTACAAGGAAATAAAGGTAAGAAAGGTGGGGTGTCTCTTTATTTCTCATTATTTTATTTGGGTGCTTACTTTATGAGAATCACACCTAGTCAATTCATGACAAGACTATTTCGTTAAGGTGGAAATTTTTATGTACCCCATTTTGCATAGTGCAATTATACATCCTGCAAATTCTTGTTATGCATCCTAATCATTCAAAGTATCATTACACCCTTATTCTTACCTAGAATCAATTTAATTAATTCTATTTATTCCTTATCACTCCCCTTATCTAATTTTATTAGATAATTTAATATAAAATTAAACAAATAAATCTACATGTCCACATTTATATTTAAATTAATTAAATAATCCTTGAATCATATCCACATCCCTAAATCAAGTTGACTAAATTCTTGACTAGATTCAAAAACCATTATTTTAATCACAAGGATGTGTTTAAATTGACTCAAATCAACATTTGAGTTAATTGAAGCTATCTTCCAAGTCATGAAAATTCAAAATCAATCCAACTTCTTCCATAATCCAACTATTCATGACCCTTTTGGGTGAATAAATAGCAAATATGGAATTTAAAATCAAAAACATGTGTAACCCCTTGCCAACTCAGCCTTGAATCACTCTTGCAAATCAAGAACAATAGTATAACTCTCTAATCAAATCTGGAAACTCAACTAAACAAGCTCATTCATGTTTAGTTATCTCTAAATCAAATCAATCATAACTTAGCTTGAGGATTCACTTTCCCTAATATAAATCAATGATCCTTCCTTTGAAAATCATCCACCAAAGCTTTTGAGAGTTCATGTTGCCCATTTGTGCAATATTTTAATGATTCAAAATAAAGTTCCAATATTGTTATGCTACCTAAATCACATCAAGATCATACATTCATGCTCGTGGCTTAGCTATTATTTCATTCAGAATACTTAGAGCATCCAAAAATAAACCATATCTCACAAATCAAATGGATCCAACAAAGAACATCACTCAACCTCATTTTTAAGCAAATCCAATTTGAGGTTACGTTGGGATTTGTAAAAGAAGGTTTGTTGTTCTTTTAATTGTGTTTATTTTTCCTCTTTATTGCATTTTACGTAGTATATATTATGGCACTCCCGGTGGGAAACCCACACTTATTTTATCTTTTTAGATTATTTTCCACTAATATAATCCTTTCTTTGTTTTTTTGGTTTTGTTTAAGACTCATTGCTCAAATTTTAGCGTTTTAGGTGCAGAAATAAAGGAGAAATTGAAAAAAAAACAGTCCTTTGGTTGTATTTATTGATTTATCCATCTACATGTTATATGTTCTAGTGTCACACGTAATTTTTGCTATCATAACACTACACATGTTAGCATAGTCTTAGACTCATTTTATTTTCACTAAATTTGGCTTATTGTATCTTACATGTGTCTTCATATCATTACACATGCTATCGTAACCAGGAAAAACTCTTTGTTATACTAGCACATCTACTTGCATGCTAGCGCATCTACGTCAATGCACTTTACATTACACACTCTAACATATCAGTATGTGCACTACCATAACCTATCTTTGAGTCCATAAATTTTGATCCCAAACTTAAAACAACTCCTTTTTTATGACGGAAAGTCTCAAGATGACTATGCAATGAACACATAAATTTTGTATTTAACCTTATAGATAATTCATTTTTTCCTTTCTCCTAACACTTATCATTTTCTTTGCACGTTAGATTCATTTTTTGCTCCAAATTACTAAATCTTATTTAGGTTTCCTTATTTTCTTTCCAAATACAAATTTCTTAGAATAGTGCTTGAATTTGAAATATTTTTTTAAGTTCTATTTGTTTTCTTGTAGATCAAACCAACCATTTATAATCTTCTCTTGCACCTTCTTGGGTGATTTTGAGAGTTAGAAACTGGGAAGATTTTTTTATATCATGTTTCTATTACATGAAATTACTAATGTATAGATTTTAGGATCTGTAATAGCCTCATATGAATATTTCCTTAAACATTCAAATGAAACTACTAGCTATGCAAGTTTCCTTGATCATAAACTTCAACCAAACTTTATCGTATCTTCTTTAAACTTTATAAAATACTTTTTAATTAAAATTTTCTATATCATGTTTCTATTGCATGAAATTACTAATGTATTGATTTTAGGAATTCCGCCACATATGAATATTTCCTTGAACATTCAAATGAAACTACTAACTGTAAGTTGCCTTGATCATAAAATTCAACCAAATTTTATTGTATCTTCTTTAAAATTTATAAAACACTTTTTAATTGAAATTTTCAAAGAAGGTTTTATACCTCATCCGATTCACCTATGGGAAGTGAATGGTCAGGGGCTAGAAACTCATTGAGAGGATTACCACATGAACCCTAAAGTAGTTGGCACCTTGAAGGAAGGCGGCCAGCGAAATATATATCCCTACCTACCTAACTAGCACACCCATGATATTTAGAGCTGAGGTTCTCCTTAGTGACATCCCAGTTTGATTCTTTAAGAAGAGGAAAATATTGCTTACTTAATCAAGGGGGTAACGTAAATCTGGTGACTAGTAATAGTGTATCACATTTGTTCATATAATACTTGGTACTTAGGGAGAGATCCGATTTATAGGAAGCTTGACTTAACCAATACAAGTTACTTTAAATACCTTCCTAACACTATTGTTCTCATCCAAGTTACGATTCATTTAGTTTTTATTCCACATTCTTATCTATCATGACCATCAAAATCTCTTCTCAAATTTTCCAAAAAAAAATCTTTTAGATACCTATTCAATTGATTTTATCACGCTTAAGACTTACCTACATAGATCCATTTTCCAAATTTTAAGCACATTATTACAATAAAATCAGAATCTATGTCTTAAGTTTTAGATACCCACATCCTAATTTAAGCACGTCCATTTCAATATGAGTCTTTTCCTTTGATATTCAATTTATCAAGGTTAAGTGCAATCATAATTCAATCACTAATTTGCAATCTTTTTCATCTCCTTAAGTCTTATATTTTTACATTCAATTTGTCAAAATATAAGCAAATCCATTCCATCCTTAAGTCTTGTATTTTGACATTCACCTTGTCAAAGTTTAAGAAAATCTATTCTCTTTCTCCATCTTATATTTTAGCATTCACTTTGTTAAAATATAAGAATTCCCTTTCTTTTTCTAAGTATCGTATTTAAAATTCACTTTGTTTAAATTTGATGAATCTTTTCAGCCTTAATTCTCCTATTTTAACATTCACTTTTTTAAAATTTGAGAAATCCCTTTTCATTCCCTAAGCCTCTTATTTTAACATTCACTTTGTTGAAATTTGAGAAATCCTCCTTTATTTCTAAGTCTTATATTTTAGCATTCACTTTGTTAAAATTTAAGCAACTCTCTTTCATCCTAAAGTCTTATGTTTTAACATTCACTTTGTTAAACTTTAAACACTCTCTTTCCTTCCTAATCCTTCTACTTTGACATTCACTTTGCCCAAATTTTTAAGCCAAAAAATTTCCTTATTATATTTTGATACTCATCTTATCATTTTTAATCAACTCCCACATATTATACCTTGATATTCACTTTATCAAATTTTAAGAGTTATCCTTCATATCTTTAAGTCTTATATGTCGACATTCACTTTGTCAAGTTTAAGAACCATCATTTTCAACATCAATTTCTATCCAATCCTTATACTTTGACATTCACTTTGTCAATGTTTAAGGAAAATCAATCTTAATGTCTACGTCTTATATTTTGACATTCAATTTGTCAAAATTTAAGTGCAATCAAATTTTAATACATTCTCTAACCAATTCACGAACCACCCCTTCATGTTAGGTATTTACCTTTACTATAATGGTGGGTTCACACAAAACATAAAATGAAGAGTTATTCGAAAGACTTCATGATATGCCAAAACAAATATCTCATATGGATTCCCAACTTAGTGAGAAATCAACCAAAAATCCAATCATACAACCTAGCGATGACACTACTCTGTGTAAAGTCAAACGTCAGTTTACACCCCTTGGAGAAAGTCTCTCTAGTGTCTTTAATCAATTAAAAAAGGCTAATATGATAAGATATCCAATCACAAGACCCTTCTATGAAGAGGAACCCAAGCCCAAGTGGTATCAAGAATTATAATATTGTGATTTTCACCACATTGAAGGCCACTCTACGGATCATTGTTCAAGACTTCTCCATTATGTCCAATACTTAATTGATGACCAAATCATCAAAATAGAACACAATTCAACTACCTTAACTTCCAATTATGAGTTAAATGTTTTCCAAAACTATTTAAATGATACAACTCCACAAAATTAAGACAACAAGGGCCAAGGATCTATTAGTCAAAACCAATTAAATTATTCTCTAAATATTATTCGCTAGTTCAATTATTAATTGACATCATTTCAAAAAATTATCTTAAAACGTCAAATGAAAACTTGAAAGAGTTTCATGATCCCTTTCCAACACATGATACTAATGAAAAATATAAAGAAAAGGGTCAATCATCAATCACCATTGAGATTGATTCTATCCTTATAATGTTAGATCCTACACCTAACATTTGTAGTCTTGTTTTGGAGACATAAAAATAACAATCTTTGGCACTTGTGGCAACCCAACCTTCTATGTCTATATTCACTCAAATGATTTATATTGGAATTATTAATGTTTTACACCATCCATTCAATGTAAAAATTTAGTGGATTCGCATGATATTATCTAATAGAAAAAAATGAAATTTACACAAATCCCTCCCATGGATTTCAATACAATGTCATCTCCATTTCAAGACATTATTGCTCATGAATTCCATGATGTGTGTATTCCTAGGGGGTATCAATACATAACGATTGAATGCTATGATCACAAATTGATTTAACAAATATTGAAATATAAATAAATGTTAAATTATAATTAAGTTAAAATGTTGATATATATGTAAAAAAATACAAATTTTACCTAATCAAGTAAGCAGGAAATATATGAAACCCTAGTTGCAAGAGAGAGGGTAAGATACTTAGATGATTTACAATAACTCTGATGTTGTGCCAAGCTAGAAAATTGGTGAAAAATGAAAAATAAGATGTCACGATCAGACCCATAAAAATGCAAAGATGTTGGGAATGTCGAGACTAGGGCACCTAAACAGGCTCGGGGGTGCCAGGGCATCAAGGACATTCTCTATACGTCGGTGACTACTCAAAACTTCAGAAAACTAGTTTCGTAGGGTCATGAGATGTTTGTTGGATGTTTCCTTTAGTTATATGTACTTCACTACTTGATCACCAGATTTACCTAAAACACGCACATAAAAAGAGTAACTACAAAACCCCAAAACACATCAAGTCCTAAAAAAAAAAAGATGAAAATGGGGAGTCAGATTGACCCCAAAAGTAACTTGATTGAGTGAACTTACAATCTAAGTGTTGCACTACATTTCAGACTCCGTGTATTTATACATGTGTGTGTGTATAATCTTTCCCTAGGTGGCTCTTGTGAAAGTTACACTTGAATAGTGAGTAATAGCTAGATGTAGAAAATATAGATATTTGTGTGCATGTAAAAATGAACTTCCCCTCCTATGAAGTGTATGCATAATAATGCATTACCTTATCCCTTAAATAGATGATAGATGGATTCTTTGATGCTCTTGTAATGCCTTTGGATGTAACCTTAGGTGATGATAGTAGATGCTTAGTGTTTGGTCCCTTATTATGATCATATAGCTTTGTATTTATATGATTCCCTTGTTTGAATTTTGTAATAACCACTAAAAGGTTGACTAGTAAGAAATAAACATTTCCAAATGGATAGAAAAGATACAAAGAGGTAGGGGGTGTGTCGAGGGGACAATGGAACCTAGAGGGGACAGGGCACTGGGTGTTGGCATCATGGTGGGCTCGGTATCTAGAGTCGAAATGTCAAAGAATCAAAAGAAACACTAGGCAAGTGTGTAAAACCAAAGAGGGAAACAAAAACAATTAAAGAGGCCAAAGACAATGGTCAATTAGTACTTTTCTCGCTTAGGAATCATATGAATATATGATCAAGACTAGAAATACACCAAAAGTACACATTCAATGTATACATTTTCCCCACTTTATGTTTTTGAGTGAATGCTTAATAACATAAAGTATATTAGAGATGCATACCTGATAACCATGTAGATCGATGGTGAAAAATGTGCTTTGAGGAGACAAGAAAAAAGTGTGGAGTGATAAAATATGAAGCGTGGAAGCTAGAAGAGAAATTGAAAATGATGATGACCCTAGGAGTGAATGTGTATGTGTAGATGTCACATTGTACCTACCTATTTTGATGTCTCTTGATGTTGTATGATGTGATTGTTATTTCCCATAAGGATGAATCTGTAAAAGAAAAGAGAAAATGAGTAGTCAAATATATGTATATGAAAAATTAAATAAAAACGTGTAAAATGTGTGTAAAAATGTGAAAAGGAACATGTGCACCTGATCCATGGTGAGTGAAAGAGATAGAAAAGATTGTAAAGATGATGTAGAAGAATGATATTTTTGGGTGATCTCATGCCGTTTGCGCTAAGTGTGGGTTTTGGGAAATATCACGCCAATGCGCCAAGTATGGAAGAAGTGTAGGGAGAAAAGTATAGTGTTATTCTCTAACCTTTGACTTCTTCCCAAAGTATAAACACCATTACATATGGTGTGTGCAAATCTGATCTTGTTCGATTTAGCATGAAAGTAGAAAAGAAGGTATAGTGCATGTATGTCAAGTCTTTGAAGGATTGTGTATACATCTGTAAAACTTCTTGTGTAAACTATTTTGAATCTGTGCTAAACTAATAAAAATTTTGGAACTACCCCCTATTCATAGGTACCCAAGAAGGGTCGGGGGTTCCCAGACACTACTTTTTGTGTCTAGGAAATAGAATATATAGTGTTTTAAAGACCCAATTCATATTTACGGGTCATTATTGAGACTGAATACTATGTTATGTGTCTTGAAATATGATTGTAAATTACCTTGAATGGGATGATTGATTCACCCAATGATGCCCCCTCATTTGGGGGGCATGCAACATCACAAGGAGTATGTGGCCTAAAGGAGGACTGGACGTTGTGTTGAAACGATGCCTTGTAGGGGGAAGGAATGTGCTTGATAAGGCACACACAAACAAAGTGATTTGAAAACAAGTTTTAGTGTAAACAAGACAAGTACACATATAGGACGACAATATTTAATCTAGAAAACAAGAAGAAAATGCATACTAGTAAAAGTGGGTTATAAATGTGGAGCATCACTCATGATGTTACAAGACAATCGAGGCCAAAGTGGACAAAATCATATAATGTGTGTTAGAATTTGAGGATTCTATTAATTATGGATTTAATCAACATTAATAAACTATGCAATATTAAATAAATAAACATCACATCACATTGCATAATAATAAAGTAATACTTACAAAATTAAATAACATAGGACATAATATTTATAGTGGAAAACCCAAAGGTAAAAACCACTGTGAAAAGTAACATTTATTGTAGAGAACTTGTAAATCACCTCCTCCTTAGAAACCCTAATCACAAGGGTGAAAACCTTTGATATATTATTTTTCGAATATATCAAATGAGGACCTAAAGTCCTTTTTATATGAGGTGATCGGGTATGTCTCCCAACTCACCTTTTCAACCATGTCGGTTGACACATATACAAGGTTTAAAATATTTAATAATAGAAATATAATTATTTCTTATTATTAAATATTTAACCTAAAGTATATTCCTAGGTTTGAATATTTAATAATAGAAATATAAATATTTCTTATTATTAAATATTTAACCTATAGTATAATGTTGGACCCATATTTAATTAAGGAGTAGTTATCCCACTTAACTATTATGTTCCAGCACTCCCCCTTAATGTTAAGTGGGATAACATATGCCAATATATTACCCGCCTATGGTACACTACAGATTTACAATCCTTAAACCATAAAGGTTTTAGGCAAGAATATAGGTTGAAGAAATTATAACACCGTCATCATACTAAAGTTACCTTTTGGTAAAAAATAATTTGGAATCCCAAAGATCATCCCATGATTAGTGGTTAAGTATGAATTGTGAGTTTTCCATGTTATCACAAGTTCTCGTAAAGGTTAGTTGAAACCAAGCATATAAGATCCTTTTATAACCAATGACCTCCTTAACAATATGCTTACATTGGATGTTTACTAGTAAACTCAATAGCACTAAATATTTTCTTGAATACTGCCTTTAAGGTCTTTCTACACTTCTTTCGAAAAATAAGCCAAGGAGGTATACACATGCTCGAAGGTATTTTTACACATGCTAGAAGGTCTTTTACACATACCTAGAGGTATTTTACATTTTCCCAAATGTATTTATTATAATGCATTTTTCATTTTACAAATACCAAGTTCCATTAAGAGGTGACATTTTCATGCACACTCCCCATTAATGAAAACTCGATAATCCAATATTTTCATGAAAGTGAAAAAAATTTGCAGCACTCAAGGGTTTTATAAATATTCAACAACCTTCTCTTTAGTTGACATAAAATTGAGATATATCTCACCACTTAACACCTTCTCATGGATGAAGTGTATACGTATCTCAATGTGTTTCTTCCTACGATGTTGTACTAGATTATGTATAAAAGCTAAGGTGTTATGGTTATCACAAAATAAAGGAACACTACCTTGATCCTTCATCTTTATATCATCGAGAAACCTCTTTAGCCACAAAGCCTCTTGATCCATAGGGATCCAGAAAAACACACCACTTCATCAGTTCCATCAGCACCAAGAAGGAGAAATAAGAAAAGTGAAAAGAAATGAGGTAAACGGAGGTTCTGGATAGAACCGCCACTGCGTGCAAGAGCGGCGGTTTGGAATCACCGCCCATCAGGGCAATGGCATTTACGAGACCACCAGTCTACATAGGGTGGTGGTCCTGAAACTTTCAAATAGAAAATAAGAATGGAACATGAATGGATGTGAATTTGAAGTGCCCAACCATGTCTCTTCCCTTCCATGCCCTTTCACATCCTCTAATGCATGGGAGGACATGGGAAGGCCTATAAATACATGGAAGGAGCAAGAGAATAGACATTTGAAGGTGAATCAAAATTTCAGAGATCCAGAGAGATCAAGAAGCAGAGTTTAATGAGAGCAGTGAGCAAGATCTTCAGTGTTAGAATGGAATTGTAGGAGCAAGGTGTAGAAACAGAGCAAGCAAGTAATTGGAGAGAAGGTTTACACTTTTTCTTCTTTTCATACTTATTGTAATATGTAATTTTCTATGTTAGACCAATAAAAGTGGGAAGAAAGAGAAGTTTCCCTTCCCAACTGGTTTTCCTCCTTGGAGGTTTCCAAGATAAAATTATTGGTGTTGAAGTTTGAATCATTTTCTTCTCTGAAATTTCCTTTCTATAGCACTAGATAATCAGTCATGAAGCTCTAATCTTCAAGAAAATCTATCATTTTCCAAATTTGAAAGTAGAACAACATAATTGTGTGATTCGTAGAGTTCTAAAGTATAAGTTTACGGATCATTTTGGTATTAGATCTGATTATATATCTAGGACTGTGGTATTCAAATCTTTCTTGTGATATTGTATGATAGTGACAAGGTCCAAAGGTGAAGAATTTTTACCTTGTGAGCTAGATATTTCTATGAAGAAGTGGAAACAGATAGTTCGAGCTCAAATGGAGGAAGATAACTTGGTCCGTAGAGTCGAGATGCTAGAGACCATGATGGATAGATTGTATAGGAAACAAGAAGAGATTTTAGATCTGTAAAAGATGGATTTGGTTAAGAAAGATTCCATGGACTCGGTGGTTCGAGAACTAGCCAAAAAATTTGGTATTGGAAAGAGACACACGAAGAGGAATATTGGGAAGAGCATGAAGAGACACCAATTGTATGCGAGAAGATAAAATTTACACATACACCTTTTAAAGTTGAAACAAAAGTGGAAATAAAGAATTTTGAAGGACAAGTAGATGCAAAATTATTGGATAAATGGCTAAAATAGTTGGAAGTCTATTTTAGTGTGCATAATGTCACTGAGGCACAAAGGGTCACCTTTGCACGTCTCAAAATGGAAGGTCATGCTTTGGTTTGGTGGGAAACCCATCTAGCCACTTGTGAGAAGAAGAAACGTCTTATTTTTAGTACTTGGAAGGGTTTTAAAGAATTTATTAGAGATAAATTCTATCCTATTGGCCATAAGACTAACATGATGATTAAGTAGTAGTACTTTAGATAGGGAAGTGGTCAAAGCGTGCAAGACTACACTACGGAATTTTGGAGATAAGCCATGTTGCTTAATATGGATTTGGAGGATGAGGACATTCTAACCAAGTATTTTGGAGGACTTCACACTCACCTTCAAAGGAAGTTAATCTCCATGAAGCCCAAGGATCTCAATGAATCTTGTGTACAAGCATACTACATTGATGACAAGAAGAAGCAAGGAGAAATAGAGCCAAAGGGAGACCAGTCAACAATATAGTAGGACAAAGAACAAGGGAAGACAAGTAGCAGAGGTAAATGGAAAGGTAAAAATGTCGCTACTACTTTGCATAATTTTAAAGATCCTAAGAATTTATGTAAGAATTGTGATGTGAATGGACATACTGACGCCACATGTTGGAAGTTACATTCAGAATTGCACCCAAGGCACCGAACCAAGGATTCCAAGAAATCCATGGCCCTTTGTGAAGATAGAGAGAGAGGTTGATATTGAGGATGATTTGGATGTAGATGAGAGGCTAAGATGCATGGCCACTAACATGTACGAGGTAGAAGAAGAGGAAGAGTTGAGTAAGCTATTTCAAATCAAAATCGAAATCAAGAAGACTAAGGTAAACACTTTAGTAGATTTTGGTTCTTAGTCAAGTTTGATTTCTGATGAGGTTGTAGAAAAAATTTGTCTAGAGGCTTACGCGCATCCACATCCATGCCCATTAGGATGGGTGAAAAAGGGTGTAGAAATACAAGTTACAAGGAAGTGTAATTTTTAGTTTGGGATAAACACCCAATACATAGATGTATTATAGGTTGATATCATTCCACTTGATGCATTTGATGTTGTCTTTAGAAGTCCTTACTTGTATATTAGGGATGCTGTGTTCACAAAGAGGGAGAACTAGTTCAGATGGGTCAAGGATGGAGTTAGTTTTAACATCCAGAACACCAAAGCAAATCAAAGAAGGCTATGGTAAGTGCCAACCAAGCATAAAGACTTTTTAGGAAAATCATCAATTTTGTTTTCTTTCATTGGAAGATAAACAAAATGGACATGAGAGCACATATATTTTTCCCAAAGGATGGAGAATTTGGATATCACTTGTCAGTTTTTGTAGAATAATCCACCATGGGAATTTATAATTCAAGGATAAAAAGAAACTTCTGCTATGCAGTAACCATATCTACCTGATTCACTAGACCTAACTATGGGGCAGCAAGAAGAAGAGGAGATACAAGGAATGATGGTGACTATAGCAGAAATGTACTTGGAGAGGATTCGGCCAATCCATCTCAAGGGACAAAGAAAAGAAAGGAATAAACCACTACAGTATGGGACCTTCGCCATACTTGAGTAGAGTTAAGAAGAAACCTTCTGGCCATACTTCATATAGATACATGCGATAGTAAGTTGCAAGAGCTCACATCCCCTAACACCATCTATGCATGACAAATAAGGAAAGATAAAAAAGTTACCTTCTAAAGAGTATTGTACTCGAGGCATCTCGGAGGAGGATGTAGCACTAGAAACAAGAGATCGCATGAGTCTTGGCAGTTTGACAAGTGAAGACACCAAGGAATACCAGTGGTACTCAAATGAGCATGAGAGGGATTTGATTCTTCTACCACTACACCACTAAGATTTTGTGGGACAAAAATCCTCCTAAGTAGGAGAGGTATGATCCATAGAGATGCAAAAACACACACCACTTCATCAGTTCCATCAACACCAAGAAGGAGAAATAAGAAAAGTGAAAAGAAATGAGGTAAATGGAGGTTCTAGATAGAACCACCGCTCTATGCAGAGCAGTGGTTTTAGAACCACCACCCTACAAGGTAGTGGTCCGAAATCACCGTCCGATTAGGGTGGCGGTCCGAGACCACCAATCTACACAAGGCAGCAGTCTTAAAACTTTTGAATAGAAAATAAGAATGGAACATGAATGGACGTGAATTTAAAGCGCCCAGTCATGTCTCCTCCCTTCCATGCCCTTTCACATCCTCCAATGCATGGGAGGACATGGGAAGGCCTATAAATACATGGAAGGAGAAAAGGAATATACATTTGAAGGTGAATCAAACATTCGGAGATCCAGAGAGATCGAGAAGCAAAGTTTAATGAGAGTAGTGAGCAAGATCTTTAGTGCTGGAATGGAATTATAGGAGAAAGGTGTAAAAATAGAGCAAGCAAGTAATTGGAGAGAAGGTTTACACTGTTTCTTCTTTTCATACTTATTGTAATATGTATTTTCTATGTTAGACTGATAAAATTGGGAAGAAAGAGTAGTTTCCCTTCCTGACTGGTTTTCCTCCTTAGAGGTTTCTAGGATAAAATTGTTGGTGTTGAAGTTTGAATTATTTCCTTCTCTACAATTTCCTTTCTATAGCACTAGATAATCAGTCACAAAGCTCTAATTTTCAAGAAAATCTATCATTTTCCAAAGTTGAAATTAGAACAACATAATTGTGTGATTCATAGAGTTCCAAAGTAGAAGTTTATGGATCACCTCTTTGCAACTTCCATTGCACTTCTATACTCAACTTCAAATGAAGAGATAAAAATAGCTGGTTTATTTTTACCGTACCAAGTAATGGCACTTTGTACCAAATTTAAAAACATAACCAAAAGTACAATTTATATCTAATACATCACCAAAGATGATCAAAATTGTAAAAATCCATGCAATTTAACATTTTCATCCTTAGTATAATGCAACCCATAATTGATTGTTCCCTTAATATATCTAAGAATTATTTTTCTAATATTCCAATGATCTCTATAAGGTTCCTGCATAAACCTTGAAGCAATTCATACCGCATAGGAAATATCTGGTCTAGTTATAGTTAGATAAATTAAACTACCAACTAACTACCTACACAAAGTAGGATCATCTTTTTCACATGTAGTTTAGGATCAAGTTTTAGTCTAACTTCCATAGGTGTAGAAATTGGTTTACAATCAATCATATTAAACTTTTTCATTATATCGATTGTATATTGTGTTTGAGAAACAACAATAGAATGTTTGTGTTGAAATACATCCATGCTAATAAAATGATGTAAGAGACCTAAATAAGTCATTTCAAAGTATTGTTTCAATTTTTCTTTAATCCTATGAATTAAAGCAATCTGTCACTAGTCATGAGCAAATCATCCACATATAGACATACAATGATAATGTGATAACCTTATTTCTTAATGAATAGATCATTGTTAGAAAAATAATTAACAAAACCTATTTTTTTAAAGAAATCATTAAACTTCACATACCAAGCTCTAGGAGCTTGCTTTAAACCATAAAAATATTTTTTCAACTTACAAACATATTTTTCTTTTCCAGTTTCTTTAAATCCTTCAAGTTGAGACATGTAAAGTTCTTCCTTTAAATAACCATTCAAAAAAGTATTTTTCACATCCATTTGGTGGATTTTTGACCCAAATTTGAGCGCAAAGCAATAGAAAACAAGGTCCTAACTATGCTCATTTTATCTACAAGGAAAAATTCTCAATATAATCTATCCCAAGTTTTGAGTGAAACCTCTAACAACAAGTCTAGATTTATATTTGTCAATACTACCATCATCATTTTATTTTACTTTGTACAACCATCTAGATGCTATAATGCTTCTTTTCTCTACGAAGGTGGAACCTAACTCCCGTGTTTGATTTTCAATCAAGACAATATATTCAACATGCATTACATTGATCCACTTCTCATCTTGAGAATATTATTCAAAACGTTTTGGCTCAAGTTCATACAATGTCATTAATGTATGGTACATATGATGGCTTCTGTTCATTTTCCTAAGGTCAATAGGATTAGAACTTTCTAACATAATTCGAGCCCATTTTGGTTTCTTATATAGGGAGACAAGAGATTCATACACATCCATAAAGCATCAACATAAGAAACATCATCATGATAATTTACCATATTTTCATTATCAGAATCAGAACCATCATTAGAAATATTGATAGGATTAAGAATCTCATAACTATTTGTAGATGCACAAAAGCATTTTTCCAAAACAACAACATTGTGATTTTTAGTTACTTCCCTTTTTACAGGGTTGTAAATCCTTAAACCTGTAGTGTTAATACCATATCCAATGAAAATAAAATAAAAATAATTCATATAAATTTTATTTCTTTTCTTTTTAGGGATATATAAGGAGGCAAAACTACCGAATACTTTTAAATGTGATACATCAAGTTTTTGATTTGACCACTTCTCTAAGGGGGTCGAAAGGTGAATAGATTTGGTAGGGACCCTATTTAGGATGTAGACTTTCATGTTCATTGCTTTTACCCACGAGAAACTTGGGAAGACCAGGAAGAATGAATCATCCGTGAGCCATATCTAAAATAGTCCTATTTTCCATTCTACAACACCATTAGACTAGGGAGAATGGGGAGAAGTTAATTCTCTTTTAATACCACAATCAATACAAAAAAATCAAATGCCTTGCTAACATATTCACCCCCATTATCTGTTCTAAGCCTCTTAATTTTATAATTTGATGAATTTTCAACAGATGCTTTAAATTCCTTAAATTTTCCAAATACATCAGATTTATTTTTAAGAAAATATGTCCAAATATAATCAATAAAAGTCACAACATATAAATAACCATTTAACAAAGCTACTTCAAGAGGTCCTCTAACATCACTATGAACAAGTTCTAGTGGTAAAGAGGAACTCTTCTCAGGATGTAAGTGAAATGGTTTAACACTTTGTTTCGAGCGTAAACACCATTCAAAAGCATCATAAGATGAAGACAACACAGGAAAACATTTCACTAGATTATTTGTAGACATTTCATACAAGCTTCGATAATTCACATGTCATAACCTTTCATGCCATAGTTTTGAATTATTCAAACTTTGAGATACAAATCAAGATGCAGAAGAAAAATCATCAAAAATATACTGAGACCATTTCTTTGAATTCCTTCAGCAATTATATCATCATTACTATCATTGAAGTGTCTACAACTAAATTGCAAGACATCATTTTTCACTAATAGGTTCGAACAAAACCTATTTACTAATACACAAGTTTCCTTTATTAACTTATAACAAGTTTACAAGGTTCAAATTTTAGGGTTATATGTTCTAGTTAGATTCAGGGAGTAATCTTACCCCATACCTGCTCTCTAACAGGCTCAGAACTTCAACTAGATTTTTTTCTCATATAACACTTTCAAAATTTCCTAAACCATTCCCAATGGATAGGAAATTTTCTCACCTTTCCGGTGATATAAAGAAGTCCTCCTAACTCCTTGTAGAACTCAAGATATAAGTGGGTGGAGTCTTGGGGTCAAATTTTCCCAGAGGGACACGTGGCAAGAGGAGGAGGAGTGCACCTTGGGTGGGTTGGCGGGTCGTGGGGTGGCATTGGGAAATTTTCCCAATGCATGGCTCAAAGTCAAAAACACTCCATGCCCCCATGCGGGTCCCTAGGGGACACGTGTCGAGTCTGGCAGCAAGAAAAAAAGGGAAAAGGAAAAGAAAGGGGCGGGGGTGATTTGGTGCTTTGTGCGAGGAAAGGAAAAAAGGGGAAGGATTTGCGCTTTGCACCCATAGCCAAAGGGAAAAAAAAAAAGAAAAGGAAAGGATGGGGTGGGTCCACGCGCACCCAGCCCAAAGGAAGGAAAAAGGAAAAGAAAGGAAGGGGGAGGGTGGATGGTGGGGAAGGAAAATTAGAATTTTTTCCAAAGCCAAAACACAAAACATAAGGAGAAGGAAAGGTCTCCCGAACCTCCTTCCACCCCCAAGGTGCCACGTGGCACGCTTTCATTCATTGGCGCGGGGGGCGGGGTCAACATGGAAATTTTTCCCAAAAAAATTTATAAAAGCTAAGGGTTTTAAAAGAACCCATGCCTCCACCATAGCCACAAGGGGACACGTGGCACCCTTTGATTGGTTGCGGGCCGAGGCGGAGGAAAAGTGAAATTTTCCAAAAAATTTTCAAAAAGTTTAAGGGGTAAAATTTATCCGCGCCTCCGCCTCAGCCCCTGGAGGACACGTGGCAGCCTCTGATTGGTTGTGGGGGCTGGTGGAGGAAAAGTGAAAATTTTCCGAGCCCAAAATTTCAAAAAAATTTTCTAAGGGCAATTTTGATGGGAAATTTTTGGGTTGCGGGCCCGCCAGGGAAAATTTTCCCAAATTTTCCCGCCAAGGCACAAAAACTTCAAAGTGTCATAACTTGAGCTAGAAAGCTCGGTTTTGGGAAAACGAGGACTTTTAGAAATCTCTCGATGCCCTCTTTGCACACAAGAACATAAAATTTTCTTTTTGATGAATTTTTAAGGGTCAATTTTGTAAAAATGATCTGCAGGCCTTTATTTGGCAAACTGGCAATTTCAACTTATAATTTTGATAAAATTAGAACTCCTCCTTCACTCAACATGTCAAACAGACATGGAGGATCAGTCTAGGGAGGGTTTAGAGTGTTTTAGGGAAGTCAATTTATCAATCTATTCAAGGTTGCATTTTTTCCGGCAATAGATGGAAAAATGACTATGCAAGCTCTCGAATTGAAATTCATTAAGTTTTGGAGATTCATTCTTGACTGTTATAGTGAATTTGAGTTCCTTAGGTAGTACTAAGTCTAATTTTCAATGTTTCATAACTTATTGTTTAGTGCAAGTATGAACTATTCATTTTTATTAAAATGTGAATTGTCCAGGATGAAGTATATTACAGTGAACTATTTCTTTAAATTGGAATCTCCATTTTGTCATTTAAATGTGCATATGATTCCTAACTTAGTCAAATACATTGCTTATTAAATCATCCATCAATTCTAAATGAAACTACATTTCTGATTTCAGTTTTAATATACATTTTGCAAGGAAAATAACATTGACTTTCATTCCATATGCATTCTTCTTTCAACATTCCAAACAGAGGTTTCTCATTGCAAGTAAAACTCAGATTTCCAATGGAGAAGATAGCATATGAACAAGGTAAAACACTTTTGAGAAAGGAATGCAATCCTTCATTGATCATCAATACAATTTTTTTACTTTCCTTTCTATTTGATTTCAAAATACAATACATACAATAACAACATTGTTTCTTATTCCTTTTCAAAACAGAGATATCATTTCTTGGACAACAAAAACAATTCATATACAATCCAATTTTGAAACTACTTCAAATTTTTATCATAATTCAATGACACTTTTACAACTTAACACTCTTCTTCCAATTTGATTACAAAATACAAATTACAATGCTTATAATATCCTTTACATTTCTTTCCAAAAACATAAAACAAGTGTAATTCTTCTTTACATTCCTCAATACAACTACAACTTCCATTAACAATGCAATGCTTCACATTACAACATTTATACATTCATCCACTCAAAGTGGGAGAAGTTACATTGAATTACTCAAAGGGAAATGATTGTCAAACTGTGAAATTTTCCTTCTCCAAACAACAACATGCTTTTCTTTCTTCTTTCATCTTTGATCACAACAAGGAAGGGGAAAGGCAACGCTCTCCACCCAACCAAGACATCCAATGAGAAAGGAGAAGCCATCCTTTCCTCATTGGCCCCGAGCCCCAACCATATTGAAATAAAGTATGAACATCAACACATGGCAACAAAGGCTTCTATCACAACAAACAACATTCACATTGCATACAAACAATAAAATACACAGTCCAACAAGACAACAGTTCCCAACTGCATTTGAAATCATACACACAACACATAGGCTTGATCAAGCAAGCCAACAAGAGCAAGAACTATGGGGAACTCCTTATGCCTCCCAATTTGGAATTGGGCATCCACCAAAATGCATACCACCAATAAACATATCAACCCCATAAACCTTATATCTCCCAACCCCTCCTTATGCCCCCCAAGTTTATCCCTTATGCCCCCAAGAGTAAGAAATGCAAGCAGTTTCTTTTCCAAGGTGGATCCCAAACCAAAACTCCCTCCTCAATAAAACAGTGCCATTGGCAATCCCTTATATGCCCCCATATGAAATCCCCATAGCCTTCTCCTACACCATGCCCTAAGCATTCTACCCAACCAGCCAAGAATGCAAACACAAACACCATTCAAACATGCATGCAAGAGAAGGAAAACAATTAAAACACAACTCAAGATCCTACCTCTCCATACTGAAGTTTGTTCCAAGCTCACAAGCTTTCCAAGATGCCAAATACAGTCCAAAATCAGCAAGGTTCAAGCAAGCAAAAAAAGACTCCAAGCTCTTCCTCAAACAAGCTCCAAAAAAAAACAACAACAAAAAAATGTGCCCCCAAGAGGAAATGGACAAAGTTTCAACAACCATAAACAAGCAAGGAGTTTCACTTTTATAGGAGAGGGAAGAGAAGAGGATGATGTGGATCCATGTGGGATGCCACATCATTCTTCCTCAACCCCAAGAGGAAAGTCAACATCCTTCACCAAATCACAATAAATAAAAAAAAATGACAAAATCACTTACATACTCCAAAAATGCCCATACTCCAAAAGGACCAAATTTAAAACATGTAAGGGAAGTGCAATTAAAACTTACATATTGTCACTTCAAAATGCATTATAAATGCCTACATTTAACCTCAAACCATAGGCATGGTTGGTGGATCATTTTAAGAGGTGTGGGACAAGTTTAACTTGTCCCACAAGCCTCCAAATTTGGCCTCCAAGGTCAAATTCGAATTTCATAAAAGATGGAGTGCTTGACCTTCCAAAATCTACCTTACAAGACTCTTACAAATTTCTTACACATTCTTACACATTAACTTACACTCTTCCACATTATATTTTTATAACAACAACTTTATTAATTACATTCCACATCCCAATTTAATTTAAATAAAATTTAACTATATGATCTCTCACATTAATCTACCACATTTAAAAATTAAAAAAAGGAACACATTACAAATAAAATACATACAACAATAATTAAAAAGGAACACATAAAAAACACATATCCCATGGTCACATATAATGGAAATCCCCCATGGGAAATCCTAACATAATAACACACACACACACAACACATAACACAGTTGCCATGGTGACCTTGTTGAATTCACCCAGAATTTTAATATGGTTAGTCTCAGTCCCCGACATTGTTGTGATTTTTAACCTACAAAATGCAAATACCTCCTTGGCCTCGTGGCCATATCAGAACATCCAAAATGATATAAACAACATTTCAAGATCATCTAAACACATGAATCACAACAATATCAAGAATTCAACATTATCATTTTTAATTCATAAATCAACTATATCATCATCAAGAATCTACCATACTAGGTCTACTCCAAATATCAAGTGTCACAAGTCCAAATCAATATCCATAATATGTCCCTATCAAATAGTATATCATCAACCACATATAGAAAATGTCTCTAGTAACCATCATGCATAATAACCGAATCCAGATCAATAATAATCCATGATCTAACATCTAACCATCATACTAAAACAAAACATAATAGTGTCCATAATATGATCAATAGTATCAAAATCAAGTATCTAAAAGTGTCAAAGGGAAGTGGGCACTACATCCCCCTCCCCTTAGACTCGACTTCCTCTGGAAGTCACTGGAACAAATGTGGAAACTACACTCGTAATATTGTGGCATCCTCCCAAGTGGCTGCAGTCTCATCATATCTGTCCCATTGCACCCATACCTGATCAATCTCTCTACCTCGAAGGCCCAGGGTCCTATGATCTATGATATGGATGGGCTCCACCATCACCTGCCCCCTGATCCTGCACCTGTAATGATGTCAGTCCAACACATGAGAAGGATCTGCAATGTACCTCCTAAGGACAAGAAACATGAAACACATCATGTACGTGAGACAAGTTGGGTGGCAATGCTAGATGGTAAGCCAAAGGGCCGATACGCTCCAAGATCTCAAAGGACCAATGAATCTAGGAGCTAACTTAGAACCTTTTCCATAATGGATAGGGCTCTTATGTGGTCTAACATGAAGGAACACCTTCATGCCCACATCAAAGCTACGATCAATCCTATGTTGATCCGCATACTTCTTCTTACCTATCTGTGCCTCCTGCAATCTCTGCCTGATCAACACTACTTGTTGCTCCATGTCCTACAAAAGAGCTGGTCAAGAGATACTCTATCCTCTAACCTATCCCAGCTAAGGGGTGTCTGCACTCTCTACCATATAATGCTGAAAAGGAGCCATGCCTATAGAACTCTGAAAACTATTATTGTAGGAAAACTCCACTAAGTATAGGTACTCCTCCCACTTAGACTGCTGATCCATCACATACATCCTGAGCATATCCTCTAAAATCTGATTTACTCACTCGGTCTATCCATCTATCTCAGGGTGATATGTTGTGCTGAAGTTAATCCTCATCCCGAGGACATACTGCATGGTAGTCCAGAAATGTGAAGTGTACAAAGGATCGCGGTCACAAATGATCTTCCATGGAATCCGTACAACAACCTGATGACGATCTCATCCAAATATACTCATGCCACTACTCTAGTTGTATAAGTGGTCTTCACGGAGAAAAGTGAGCCACTTTTGTCAATTTATCAACCGTGACCATAATGGCATCGTGGTGATATCTTGACATAGGTAGCCCAACAATGAAATCCATGGAAATGGTGTCCCACTTCCATTCGGTATGGCATGAGGATAAAGAAGACCTGTTGGATGTTGATGTTTGGCCTTAACCCTCTGGCACTCTAAACACCATGACACAAATTGAGCCATGTCTCGATGAAGTCCTCTCAGTGGTACAACTGTCTCAAGGTAGCGTGCATCTTCTTCACCCCGGGATGGGCTGAATAGGGTGCACGATGTGCCTCTACCAAGATGTCCTACCTCAAGCCTCCATCTCTGGGAACATATATCCCTACCTGTGCCTGAGAAGACCATCTACCTCTAAGGAAAATCCATCAAACTTCCCCTCAAGGGGTCTCTGTGACTCGATCTCTACTCATACTGCCATGTAGAAGTTGTCAAGAGGAAGCTGCTGAAGAATCTGCTCCACAAATCTGTGCTCACTGAGGTGGCCATAGCCACATGTCTCCATCTACTGAGAGCATCTGCTACCACATTCTCCTTCCCTTTCACATGCTCTATCTCCATGTCATACTCACAAAGCAACTCCATCCAATGCCATTGTTGATGAGCGTTTAGATTGGGTTGCGTGAAGAGGTGGCGAAGACTCAAATGATCTATCTTGAGTGTGAATCTCCATCCAAGAAGAAAATTCCTCCATCTAACCAAAGCATGCACAACTTTGCAAGCTCAAGATCATGGGTAGGATAATTAAGCTCGTGATCCTTGAGTTTGTGAGACTCAAAAGCTACAACCCTACCATCCTGCATCAACACACCTCCAAGCCCTGCTAAAGAAGCATATGTGCAAAAACAAAGAACTCACCCTGTGGATCCGGCACTACTGCAAAGAATGGGTGTTGTAGTGAGGCACTCCAGTGTCTAAAGGCCTACTCACATCTATCTGACCAAACAAACTTCTTCCCTTTCCTCGAAGGGAAGTGATAGGGTAATAATCGAGAGAAGTCTGAAAAAATCTCGGTAGTAACCTGCTAAACCCATGAAGTTGCACACCTCGGTCACATAGTAGTGGGTGTTGGCCAATCCATAATGGCTCTAATCTTGGAAGGATTGACTATGATACCTTCCCAGAAATGATATGACCCAAATACTACACCTCTATCTGGAAGAAAGCACACTTCTCCAAGTTCCCGTAAAGTTGCTGCTCACGAAGACACTGAAGAACCTATCGAAGGTGCCCCTCATGCTCCTCATGTGTACGTGAGTATATCAAAATGTCATCTAGGAAGATGAGCATGAAGTGATCTAAAAAGGTTTGAATACCCCATTCATCAAACTCATAAACACTGCAGGGGCATTCGTCAAACCAAAAGGCACCACTGTGAACTCATAGTGCCCATATCTCGTATGGAAGAAGCGGTCTTATGAATGTCCACCTCCGAAATCCTCAACTGATGGTAGCCGACTTGAGATCAATCTTAGAGAACATTGTGGCTCCCTTCATTTGATCAAACAAGTCATCAATACGAGGAAGAGGATAACGATTCTTGATCGTCACTTTGTTCAACTGGCGGTAATCAATACACAACCGCAATGATCCATCCTTCTTCTTCATGAAAATCACCGGTGCACCCCAAGGGGATACACTAGGATGGATAAGGCCCTTCTCAAAAGGCCCTCAAGCTAACTTGAGCTCACAGAGCTCCGGGGTGGTCATCTAAGGTGCCCGTGAGATAGGCTCTGCTCTTGGAACTAGGTCTATATGAAAATCAATCTCACGTGGGGGTGGTAACCCAGTAGCTCCCTAGAAAATACATCAGAAAACTCTCTCAAGATGGGATGATCATCTAGTGATGGTCCACTAGACCCATCCTCGATTCATCACTAATGTATAATACATACATCAATGACAACCCCATCGCACACACCGCTTAAGCATGCATAGTGGAAATGGTGTGAATAGAAATGGGTCTCCTGACCCCGAGATCACCGACTCAACTCCCAAATCATCTGCACAAGCTATAGTCTTATGATAACAATCCATCCTGGCCCTGTGTGTAGATAGCCAATCCATACCTAAGATAACTCCATAGGAGCCCAAAGGAAGGATACGGAGATCTGAGGTGGTGGTGAAAGGTCCCAAATCCACAACACACTCCTTAACTAAGGAGTCCATGAGAGATCTTGGCTCCAAAAGCCATCTCGACATCCCAACTGAGACCCTGCCTAACTGCCACCAGCCTGCATCGCTCTACTAAAGATGGTGTAATGAAAGAATCAGAAGAACTAGAATCAAACAATACAGAGGTAGGAATACCACCAATGCTACTGTGGTCTCAATGACTATGCTCTAGTGCTCTGCCTAGTGGTTCTCAACCACTACATAAATCTGTGGCTGCGTCCCATGTCACCAACTATCGGCTCAGAAACCGGTGCCTTACCCTTGTTAGGGTTTTGAGGAAATCTCTCCAAAAATGTCAGCTACTCCACATCCAAAGCAACCACCTGATCCTCTCCAAGGAACAACACCTCCAGTAGGTGCCCTAGAAGCCTGTGGTGTGGATCTTGATGATGATCTAGCTGTGGTCTGCATTGTGGCCCTCTTGGTGAGCTCCTGCTGACTGAGCTCTAGGTCCACCCTGTGTCCTGATGGGACCCCTAGGAGGAGGCCCCATGCTCGACCTCTCTGTGCATCAGCTCTCTGTGGAGGTCTATACGGTGGGTGGGACTACTACTGCTGCTGCTATGGCCTAAAGGATGACTATGTTGAATGTTGACCACCATGAGGAAGAGGTATTGAACCTCTCGATCTACCATCCTGCATCTTGAATGCGGCTCTGACTCGGTCTCTAGCCTGTTGGGTTTTACCCGAGTCTCCTCTGCAATATAGGCCTTCTCAATGGCCTCTGCTAAATTCTATGGATAGTGAATCACACTACACCTCCAATATCCAAATTTAGGCCCCGGATGAACCTGTGAATCCACACCTACTCATCCTACATATACTCTACATACTGAAGTAGATCTAGAAATCTACTCTCATACTCTACTATTGAAAGGGTAGCTGTCGGAGGTCATGGAACTCATCAATCCTCTATTGGATGAACCTCTATGATAGGTACCTACTCCTGAATCTCTCCTCAAATAGCTCCCAAGTCACTATCTCTAAATCTACATGGAGCTTCTACTCCTCTGTCCTCCACCATACTCCTGCTCCATCCCTCAGTAGATGGATCGCAACATGAGCTTTCGTGTTGCTAGAACAAGGACAAAGCTTGAAGCAACCACTCAAGCTCACTAGCTAGGCCTCTACTGAAATCCACCTATATCACCTGAGTAATGTGAGGGCCTAAGCTTTAGGATCTCCTGATGTGATCCGTTGTTGTGGTCTGTCGGCCTCTAGGTCTCTCTGCATGCTCATCCCTAAGCCTAGGGCTCCGAGACCTCTCTCTATGCTCGGAACTCTGTCACCCTGTCTCCTAGGTGGTGAATCTACTCTAGCTGACTCCGCATGGGAGTTCTCTCTCTCTATGCTCCTCACTAAGTCGAGGGGTACACGACCCTCGATAGAAGGAGCTCTATCATGACTAGTCTATCTGCCCTCCACCTAATCCTCTGCGTAGAGTGGCATTAACATCTGAAGGGTCATAGAATCTGAGGTAGAATGGCTACTACACCCTGATCGGTGGTGGTGGTGGTGGTGGTGAATCTGAGTCTCTGTGAAGGTTCCTCTCACTCCGTCTGAGCCTCCTGCATAGACCAAAGTGAGAGTTAGTTCATTTTGCTAAGTTATACAACTTCCATGTTTACTAAAAACATACAAATTCTTGCTAAGTTGTTTTCTAGGTTTTAGTGTGCTAGGTTTAAGTTTTCATGTCTCAAGTTTTCTAGTGTGCCCAATGGTCCAAGCCTTTGAACCACTGCTCTGATACCAAATTGTAGTGCCCATTTAAACAACCACTTGAGACCAAAGAAACAACCTAGGGTTAGCTAGAAAATTATGGGATAATTTTTTTTTTTTTTTATTTGAAGTGTCTACAACTAAATTGCAAGACATCAGTTTTCACTAATAGGTTAGAAAAAAACCTATTTACTAATACACAAGTTTCCTTTATTAACTTATAACAAGTTTACAAGGTTCAAATTTTAGGGTTAGATGTTCTAGTTAGATTTCAGGGAGTAATCTTACCCCATGCCTGCTCTCTAACAGGCTCAGAACTTCAACTATATTTTTCTCATATTAATGCTTCAAAATTTCCCTAAACCATTCCCAATGGATAGGAAATTTTCTCACCTTTTCGGTGATATAAAGAAGTCCTCCTAACTCCTTGTAGAACTCAAGATATGAGTGGGCGGAGTTTGGGGTCAAATTTTCCCAAGAGGGACACGTGGCAAGAGGAGGAGGAGTGCACCTTGGGTGGGTTGGCGGGTCGCGGGGTGGCATTGGGAAATTTTCCCAATGCATGGCTCAAAGTCAAAAAAACACTCTGCCCCCCGGGTCCCCAGGGGACACGTGTGGAGTCTGTGCAAAAAAAAAAGGGGAAAAGGGAAAAGGGGGGAGGGCGGGTCGATTTGGTGCTTTGCGCAACGAAGGGAAAAAAGGGAAGAAGGAAGTGCGGGCGCGGGCACACCCACCCAGCCAAAAGGGGACATGTGAAAGGGGAAAAAAGCGAAGAAGAAAGGGGGGGAGGGGGGGTGGAAGAATTTAGTGGGCCGAGGGGAAAAAAGGAAAATTAGAAATTTTCCCAAAGAAAAAAAAGGGAAAAAGAGTTGGAGCCAGGGGAGGAATTTTTAGAATTTTTCCCAAAGGCCAAAAAACACAAAACATAAATTTCTCCCCCCCCTGCCACCACCCCAAGGTGCCACGTGGCATGCTTTCATTGGCCGCGGGCCGGTGGGGTCAACATGGGAATTTTTCCCAAAAAAAATTTATAAAAGCTAAGGGTTTTAAAAGAACCCACACCTCCACCATAGCCACAAGGGGACATGTGGTGCCCTCTGATTGGCTATGGGCCGGTGGAGGAAAAGTGAAAATTTTCCAAAAAATTTTAAAAAAGTTTAAGGGTAAAATTTATCCGCGCCTCCGCCTCAGCCCCTGGAGGACACGTGGCAGCCCTACGATTGGGCATGGGCGTGGTGGAGGAAAAGTGAAAATTTTCCTGAGCCCAAAATTTTCAAAAAAATTTTCTAAGGGCAATTTTGATGGGAAATTTTTGGGTTGCGGGCCTGCTAGGAAAATTTTCCCAAATTTTCCCGCCAAGGCACAAAAACTTCAAAGTGTCATAACTTGAGCTAGAAAGCTCGGTTTTGGGAAAACGAGGACTTTTCGAAAATCTCTCAAAGCCCTCTCTTTGCACATAGGGAACATAAAATTTACTTTTTGATGAATTTTTAAGGGTCAATTTTGTAAAAATGATCTCTGAGGCCTTTATTTGGCAAACTGGCAATTTCCAACTTATAATTTTGATAAAATTAGAACTCCTCCTTCACTCAACATGTCAAACAGACATGGAGGATCAGTCTAGGGAGGGTTTAGAGTGTTTTAGGGAAGTCAATTTATCCAATCTATTCAAGGTTGCATTTTTTCGGCAATAGACGGAAAAAATGATATATGTGCAAGCTCGAATTGAAATTCATTAAGTTTTGGAGATTCATTCTTGACTGTTATAGTGAATTTGAGTTCCTTAGGTAGTACTAAGTCTAATTTTCAATGTTTCATAACTTATTGTTTAGTGCAAGTATGAACTGTTCATTTTTATTAAAATGTGAATTGTCAGGATGAAGTATATTACAGTGAACTGTTTCTTTAAATTGGAATCTCCATTTTGTCATTTAAATGTGCATATGATTCCTAACTTAGTCAAATACATTGCTTATTAAATCATCCATCCAATTCTAAATGAAACTACATTTTGATTTCAGTTTTAATATACATTTTGCAAGGAAAATAACATTGACTTTCATTCCATATGCATTCTTCTTTCAACATTCCAAACAGAGGTTTCTCATTGCAAGTAAAACTCAGATTTCCAATGGAGAAGATAGCATATGAACAAGGTAAAACACTTTTGAGAAAGGAATGCAATCCTTCATTGATCATCAATACAATTTTTTTACTTTCCTTTCTATTTGATTTCAAACTACAATACATACAATAACAACATTGTTTCTTATTCCTTTTCAAAACAGAGATATCATTCTTGGACAACAAAACAATTCCAGTATACAATCCAATTTTGAAACTACTTCAATCTTTTATTCATAATTCAATGACACTTTTACAACTTAACACTCTTCCAATTTGATTACAAAATACAAATTACAATGCTTATAATATCCTTTACATTTCTTTCCAAAAACATAAAACAAGTGTAATTCTTCTTTACATTCCTCAATACAACTACAACTTCCATTAACAATGCAATGCTTCACATTACAACATTTATACATTCATCCACTCAAAGTGGGAGAAGTTACATTGAATTACTCAAAGGGAAATGACTATCAAACTGTGAAATTCCTTCTCCAAACAACAACATGCTTGTTTCTTCTTCTTTCATCTTGATCACAACAAGGAAGGGGGAAAGGCAATGCTCTCCACCCAACCAAGACATCCAATGAGAAAGGAGAAGCCATCCTTTCCTCATTGGCCCCGAGCCCCAACCATATTGAAATAAAGTATGAACATCAACACATGGCAACAAGGCTTCTTCCACAACAAACAAACATTCTTCACATTGCATACAAACAATAAAATACACATAGTCCAACAAGACAAGTAGTTCCCAACTGCATTTGAAATCATACACACAACACATAGGCTTGATCAAGCAAGCCAACAAGAGAAAGAACTATGGGGAACTCCTTATGCCTCCCAATTTGGAATTGGGCATCCACCAAAATGCATACCACCAATAAACATATCAACCCCATAAACCTTATATCTCCCAACCCCTCCTTATGCCCCCCCCCAAGTTTATCCCTTATGCCCCCCAAGAGTAAGAAATGCAAGCAAGTTTCTTTTCCAAGGTGGATCCCAAACCAAAACTCCCTCCTCAATAAAATAGTGCCATTGGAAATCCCTTATGCCCCCATATGAAATCCCCATAGCCTTCTCCTACACCATGCCCTAAGCATTCTACCCAACCAGCCAAGAATGCAAACACAAACACCATAAACATGCATGCAAGAGAAGGAAAACAATTAAAACACAGCTCAAGATCCTACCTCTCCATACTGGAGTTTGTTCCAAGCTCACAAGCTTTCCAAGATGCCAAATATAGTCCAAAATCAGCAAGGTTCAAGCAAGCAAAAAGACTCCAAGCTCTTCCTCAAACAAGCTCCAAAAGAAACAACACCAAAAATGCACCCCAAGAGGAAATGGACAAAGTTTCAACAACCATAAACAAGCAAGGAGTTTCACTTTTATAGGAGAGGGAAGAGAAGAGGATGATGTGGATCCATGTGGGATGCCACATCATTCTTCCTCAACCCCAAGAGGAAAGTCAACATCCTTCACCAAATCACAATAAATAAAAATGACAAAATCACTTACATACTCCAAAAATGCCCATACTCCAAAAGGACCAAATTTAAAACATGTAAGGGAAGTGCAATTAAAACTTACATATTGTCACTTCAAAATGCATTATAAATGCCTACATTTAACCTCCAAACCATAGGCATGGTTGGTGGATCATTTTAAGAGGTGTGGGACAAGTTTAACTTGTCCCACAAGCCTCCAAATTTGGCCTCCAAGGTCAAATTCGAATTTCATAAAAGATGGAGTGCTTGACCTTCCAAAATCTGCCTTACAAGACTCTTACAAATTTCTTACACATCCTTACACATTAACTTACACACTCTTCCAACATTAATATTTAAACAACAACTTTATTAATTACATTCCACATCCCAATTTAATTTAAATAAAATTTAACTATATGATCTCTCACATTAATCTACCACATTTAAATTAATTAAAAGAAGGAACACATTACAAATAAAATACATACAACAATAATTAAAAAGGAACACATAAATAAAACACATATCCCATGGTCACATATAATGGAAATCCCCCCATGGGAAATCCTAACATAACACAACACACAAACACACAACACAGTTGCCATGGTGACCTTGTTGAATTCACCGGAATTTTAATATGGTTAGTCTCAGTCCCCCGACATTGTTGTGATTTTTAACCTGCAAAATGCAAATACCTCCTTCGGCCTCGTGGCCATATCAGAACATCCAAAATGATATAAACAACATTTCAAGATCATCTAAACACATGAATCACAACAATATCAAGAATTCAACATTATCATTTTTAATTCATAAATCAACTATATCATCATCAAGAATCTACCATACTAGGTCTACTCCAAATATCAAGTGTCACAAGTCCAAATCAATATCCATAATATGTCCATATCATCAACCACATATAGAAAATGTCTCTAGTAATCATCATGTATAATTTAGAGTTTAAGATAGAAATAAAATTCATAAATCTTTCATGTATATTATTTGAACAATAAAGTAGATTAATTTTTCACCAATTAAGTCACAATTGCATCCATCTAAATGTTCTTTGACATTTTTAATCTTGGCTGATAAATTGAGTACCTTTTCATCTCCACTCATAGGAGTCATAAGCAATTCTTAAATAAGTTTAATAATATTATATAAGCACGTACCTTCATGCATGGATTCTAATTGTATCCATACCTCTTTAGGATGTTCGATATTACCAATGTGTAGAAGATATTCATCATTCACATTGCGTAGAATCATGGAAAGGGCCTCATGTATACACTATGAGAATGCATTCATATTTGTTCTAGTAGCTTGACGACCGGTGGGTGCAAGCTCAGTTCTGAAACAATTGTCTAGAGTTTCCTCGCCATAAGTTTCAATTTGACCCTAATCTTCCAAATATTGTAATTGGCTCCATTTAGGATCTGGGATTTATTGAGGAAAAAGTAATTGGACGCCATTGTCTTTCAAATTTCTTAAACCTGAAAATCATACCCCATTATGATATAATGCACCACTGAGTTAGAAACATATTAATCAAAAAAATGACAATACCCATATTTTATGATTAAAAAACTTGTATTATTTCATTAAAAAATCAAGTATTATAAAGAAATAACTAATATGATCATAACAATATTAATAGAACCAAATCTAAATTTATAGATCTAAAGAAACTATTTGACCATAACTAATTCTCATAAAAATGCCTACTAATTAACTTCCCATAATCAAATAATGACTCGCATTATAAAGGGCACTACATTATACCCCATACCTATCATAAAAACTTTCCAACCATATAGAAGAGAAGATGAAACCCCTAAGAACGCACAAAAACTTCAAATTTCTAAAAAGTGTTAATGTAGATAAATATCTGTCCAACTTAAATTTGACGTCTAAATGACTATCATTCTGCCTTATTTTTGGTCTGTCATCAAGACGGTCATTTAGTTGTCAATTTTAACATAATGAAAATTTTCTGGATATGGCTAGCTTAAATTTGACGTCTAAATGATTGTCATTCTTCCTTATTTTTGGTCTACCGTGACGGTCATATGACCGTCAAATTTAACTGATGAAAATTTATTGTGTATTTCCTAAGTATGAAATTTCAGAATTTCCTCTTCTCGTACGTTTCAAACATATTTTTTTATAAATACTAAAATATAAACAACTATATAATTTTTTGATAATAGTTTATATAGTATAAACTATAATGATCCTTATTCTATAGTAAAGTTTTATATAAAGAATATAGATATAAAAACTATAAACTTATATATTTTTTAAATCAAGCCCTATTAGAGGGGAGTCCAAAGGACACGGGCATATTATTTTGAAAAAAAAAAAAGGTAAAAAGAGTAAGATAATTTTTACTAGGTGCAAGGAGATTTCGAATCACATGAGAGTAGAAATCAACCTGGAGATTTACAAAGGGGACGAGTAATTTTTCCTGACCAATGAAATAATTTGAAATTCCTATTTTCATGAAACTTGTCTCCTCCCTTCATTTACTCTTGAATTTTACCTTTGAAAACATTTACCTTGCATGCATTTAAAACTATAGAGAAATATAAATATTTCATATATTAATTTACCCTTGCATGTATGTGAATTTTCACACGCATGTAAACCCTTTTCACGTGTGCACACTCACATTAATTCCTCACAAAACATTCAAAATTTTAGATTACAAACAATTGGGGAGAAAGGGCCCGATGATTTTTAAATACGCTCGTTTTAGTTGAAAGATCCATGTTACCATGTTAGAATTTGAGGATTCTATTAATTACATATTTAATCAACATTAATAAACTATGCAATATTAAATAAATAAACATCACATCACATTGCATAATAATAAAGTAATACTTACAAAAGTAAATAACATAGGACACAATATTTATAGTGGAAAACCCGAAGGTAAAAACCACTGTGAAAAGTAACCTTTATTGTAGAGAACTTTTTACATCTAGTAAATCACCTCCTCCTTAGAAACCCTAATCACAAGGGTGAAAACCTTTGATATATTATTTTTTGAATATATCAAATGAGGACCCAAAGTCCTTTTTATATGAGGTGATTGGGTATGTCTCCGACTCACATTTTCAAACACATACCAAGGTTTAAATAATTTAATAATAGAAATATAAATATTTCTTATTATCAAATATTTAACCTATAGTATAATGTTAGACCCATATTTAATTAATGGGTGACCAACCCACTTAACCATTATGTTCCAACAGTGTGCACACAATGAAAAAGGGAAAATCCACGAAAACACTAGCATACAATGAAAGCAAGCAATGACAAGCAAGTAATATATCGAGACAACCATGGTAGCAAATATTTCCTACAAGAAAAATGTTGCACATGAAGCACCTATTAGCATGTTAGAAATATATAAAGTATGTCAAAACGTGTATGATCTAATATGATGTAGTGTGTTAATATGAATATGAAGTAGTATACATTCAAACAATAGCACCTGATGATGTGTATGAAAGTGGATACCCCTCAGGATCCCGCTGCAGACCTGGTAAGAGGTACAAGTACCAAGCATATATGATGTGTGTAATGATCTATGTAAATTTTATGATCACAACTAGAAGGAAAGTTAACATGTATATGTATATATAAAATATAATGACATACAATTTATCTAGCTAACATAGTAAGAAAGATGTATCATGCGAGTATAAGTAAGGAAGAACCATATGCAACCAAGATATGTAGTATGTTGTGAGTGTTTGAGATGGAATAAAATGTAGAGTGAGTGTGATAGGAGCCACGTGCCCCTTGAATGAATGCATATGATTATGCATGAGATGAGGTTCATTTATAAATTTCCCTCAACAATCGAGAATGAACCATAGAATAAGATTGTGTCATCAATAAATGGTTTGAAGTATGCACACTAGAAATTTATGACCAATGAATATTCCATGAAGGGAATATTCCAAAGGAGGATCATTAGCATGTAGATGCATGAAAGGGTTTAGGCCACATTTTAAAGTGGCATCATAGGAAAAACACATGAAGGATTTAGTACGCATGATGAGTGGATAATGGAGTCTTAAATCTCAAGGAAAGAAGCATTCCACCAAAGGAGGATCATTACATTAGTGGAGGAATTTTGGGTGAAATAAGTGGTCAAGTAGGAAGAGAAATTCTATTTAATGAGATCTGGGTCATGGGTGAAACTATGACAAGAAGGAAGATCCATTTTTATTTAAAGAAGTGCTTGGGTCCAAAAAAAGGGGAGTTTATAGATAATGAAGTGTTGCAAGAATGTTGTGGGATAAAGGGGTTGTGATGTTGGGGGTTGTCATTGTTGTTGTAGGTTGTTATTGTTGTTAGTGCTAGAGAGAGGCTAGGAAAGGATGATGTTATGTATGGATGTAGAGCTTGGGTCTAAAACCAGAGCTAGAGATGGAAGAACATAGCTAGGGATCTCTGTGTAGAGTATTTTATAGGGTTGGGATGTTATTCCTTGATGTATATGGTCTGATATGACCCTTTTTGATGTAATATGGCTATTGTAAATGATTATAATCAATATATGAAGCTTTTTCCAAATATTTGTGTTTATAGACCAAACCCTAGTGTGTTTTCATGTTATTCATGGTTCAGATCTGATTCTATTATGTCATTGTGATGTTTATGTTTATCTCATGGTGCATTTGTGCTTAGAACTAGTTCCACTACCTCTGTATTAGATTACATGCATGTTTTATTTATGTAAACCATTCCTCCATTAATGGAAAGCATTCTTACAAGGCTCACACAAAAAGGGGGCTGGCACTTGTGCGTGCCTCGGGTGAGCCCAACTTATGTTGGGTGATAGGTCGATGCATGCTTGGGGTTAAAAGAGAGATTTAGAGGTAGAGGTAAATGAGACTACATTTTGGTTCCATTTTAGGACCTCTTTTGAAGTTGTTGTGAGAATGGTGTATGATGAAAAGCATTTGACCTTGGATAGCATCGAGACTTGGCTTAAAAGCATGGAGGATGAGTTTTTCTCAATGATTTAACACTGGATCTGAGTTTGATGCACGTAAATGGGTGGAGGAGAACCTGTATCATGAGCTCTATGAGACATTATTTTTTATTTCCCAGTAGAGTTGTATGAATGGATCTCAACATATGCATCAAGGATGAGTTGGTACTATAGACCTTGTGTTTGGACCCAGGAGGAATATCAATGGTTGCAGGATGTTGATATGACTGGACTCATGTTGTTGATCATTGGTGGAAAGGTGTGTTGACTAGCTATACATTGGAATATGTGATCTCTATGTATTCTTTCCTAGAGATTGTTGAGTTTGAGTTCTTAAGGGAGCCAAGAGGATCATTCTTGCATGTTATACCATTAGCCATCAAGATCTTGATTATCACTTTGAGTTTGGAAGCATTTCCTATGGCTGGCTAAACTCTCGCTAGGCATGGGGTGTGAAAGCTGGTGTGGTGGAGATGGTGGACCTTGTAGTAGAAGAAGAGAGAGAGGAGAGGTGGCTCAAGTACAATGAAGTGCAAGAAAGGGAGTTTGAGAGAGACAATGCAAAGTTTGGTGTGATGGACTTATGGAGGAGACATTGTGGGAAGGATTTGAGGTTCACGTGGAGGGTGTGGAACCTGACTAATCTATGCTACCCCATCTTGGAAAGCATGGGAGAGAAACCCCCTGGCTTTTAGAGAGAGCTCATTGTGTGAAGGAAGAAGAAGATCCGTAGGTGCACATCTTGACCCACATAGTGACCAAACCCTTGCGCTTAGTTTTCCAGTTCTTGAGGCAAGTTTTGTTCTAGTTGGCATTGGTCTTGGTAGTAGTCGACAGACACCTAGGAGGTATAATTTTTCATTTAGTACATCTATGGATGCATAAGACATTCCTATGTTTGGAGGCATATTTTTGGCACATCATTTGGGAAAAGTGGGGGTACACAAAAGTTTGGGCATCACATCTAGAAGTGGTTTGACATCACAGACTATCGGCGCATAGTTTAGCATGACAATAGGGACTCAGGGGTAAATTACTTCAAGACCCTTACCTACTGGGAGGAGGATAGGTGGATCTGGGGGTATAGGAGCTAGTGGATCTAGTGGATTTGGTGGTGGAGGAAAACATAGAGAGGAAATCAAGGTCTGGATCTGGTGGAAAAGGGCCTCAGCCACCTCAAGTAGGTGTTTTATGAGATGTCACTCCACTTACCTGATTACAAGGGTGTTGAGGATGCCATGCAGAGCATGTCCATAAATGTGAATTTTATGGCATGCTAAGGGGATCATCACTGCCCCTAGAGTGGAAAGAAAGTCATTTTGTAACTACATTACAAGGGCATGCACATAGCTGGTACTGAAAGTATGACCCCATCAGATGGTGGTGGATTATACATGTTGTGTGATGACTTCTTGGAAGAGTTCCACATTCCTAAGTTCGAACAAAAGAGCATCAACATGTTGAAGGAAATCCAACAAGGTATGGCAAAGAGTGTGTGGGAGTATGACACACATTTTAAGACTCTCCTGTCAAAATTTATCTATGATATCCATCCATCCCAACATGCACAATGGTTCATTGGGGCTTGATCATGCCCTTCAGTGAGCCCTTTCACACAAAACTTTCATGGATCCACGTGAGGCCTTGGAGGCTACTTTTTTATACGTTGAGGCCATGGGGAAGCATTGACACTAGTGTGAGTCCATTTTTGGAAGCTCAGATTACTTCCATGGCTAAAAACTTGAGAAGTTATCTATGAATTTGGCTCATGAAACATGTGGTGGACTTTGGTGCATGGATTGTGAAGTGGGGGCACACATGAAGGATAGTTTTTCCCTCAAAGATCAGTACATGTCATATCATTGGATTGTGAGATCTATCATGGAGATCATGATCCTAGTAGATGTCCTTTTTTTAGTGCACAATGCACATGGAAAAATGTGTCCTCTATTGTAAAATTTTCACATCCACTACTCATGATACAAAGGACTACGAAATTGATAGACCAAATCCATGATGCCATTGATCTCGGTGTGTGTGCTAGACCAAGCATTGGGAGTTAGTTCTAAGGTTGAGGATTTTAGTATGAGGGGCGTATGGATGGAGGAGGTCGAGGAAGAGGTTTTCATGGAGGCTTTCAGAGGTCATAATGGTCATGGAGGAAGAGGTGACTTTCCCATGGGACCTATTATAATTGTGGATCGATTGAACACTACAAAGTGAGTGCCTTGATTTGTTGTAGTGCTCATGGTGTGGGAAGAAGCATAAGTATGAATAATTCCTAGAGTTGTATGACCACATGAGAAAGAACCAAAAGAAGGAAAAAGGCATGGGGATGGTGAGTGTAAAGAGGACTGACCCATAATGGATGCCGAGGGTAGTGCTTAACTCGAGCTAGAGCCTATTTTGGTCACACTACATGTGTTGAGGCTGCATGCACTTGAGAGGTACCAAAAAGGCCTCTTATCACAAGAGAAGAAGTGTTACATGGGAAATATCTTGATCCTACCCACTAGAAGGAGGTGTACCAAGAAACCATGGAGGTGATTAGGAGTTTGCAAGGAGAAATCCAGTGTCTGAAGGAGAAATCGCGTAAGTTGGAGTAGAAGAAGAGCGTTGAGGTTCCTCATAGGATATGGATGAGGTTAGGGAAGTGTGTGTTAGATGTTATGCAGTAGGAGAACATTATTCCTCTATTGGGAGAATGGCTGAGAGGAAAGGTACCACGCATGCTGGAGGAGAGAGCATGAGAGACAAGTCCTACATGCTAACCTACCCCCTCACAACATTGATTATGATAAGGAGATCACACTGAATGTAGTTGTTGATGGGTGGCTCCTAAGTAATATATTGATTGACACAGGTGCAAAGGTCAATGTCCTTACTCTAGATGCATGGAATCAAATGGGAGGCCCCCATTGCAGCCATCTTTGAATGTGTTGTACATGGCTAATAGAAAAGGCCATGCCTCTAGGAGTGTTGAAGGGTGCATCCATAACTATTCAAGGGGAAAATTTTACTAGAGATTTTGAGGTTCTAGAGCTTGTTGAGGCTGATAGTTTCCCAACATTACTTGGGTGCCCCTGGTGTTACACGAATAATGTTGACTTGTGTTTCAATAAGGGGTACATCAGCTTTGAAAACAAGAAGGAGTGTGTGATTATCCCACTAACTGATGGAAGGTTTGCACCTTATGTGGAACCCTTAGGAGAAGAGGACCTAGATAGAATATATGTGCACCATCAGGGACCCTGATGTCATTCATCCATCAAAGGAGGGATCCATTCAGTGGGAAGACAGCTTAGTCTATAAGTGACACAACTAGTATTGTGTGTGATAATTGGGCACATGGGACATATGAGTTGGTTGGAAGGCATCTAAAGGATATTGAGACTGAGTTGTTAGAGTGCACTCAGTGAGGCACTTGGGAGGAAGGTAGTTACCATGGTACACTAGGGAGGGAAACCTGATGTCTTTCTATACATGAAATGGAGATCCAAGTGGAAGTGTTAAGTGGAGAGAAGGAATATGCTTACCTATACCTTGTGTGAAACAATGAACATGTTGGTGGGTGACCCATCGAGACAATATTTTAGAATGGCACAAGCTGAGAATCACCCTCTCTATAAGGTTTCTCTAAAGTAATGCACCATCTCAAATTTGTGACTATGATGGGAAGGGATCACCTCATGCCATGTTTAGAGTGTGAGAAGACTTGGATGGGAGGTGTGAAGCTTTACCCCTTCCCTATGGGTGCATAAATTTTATTCCACCTTGTAGGGTTGTGCATGTGCCTAGTACATCCATTCGGAGTTATGTCATAGATGGGGAATTGGCGAAGGAGATGATAGTGGATATCATCCAAACTTTTGAGTACCAATCCCCTAAGAAATCGGTGAATGAGGCATTACAGGTAGTCAAGTGCCTTACCTTGGGAGATTGTGCCATGGCCAAGGACCAAATTTTGGAGTTGATAGGAGAACTGAGTTGGGGGCACATGCTTCATTGAAGAAGAAGTGGAAGAAGTACAACTTGAGTGTACCTACATGGAGAAAGAAAAGGGTAAGTTGGTGTACCTGGTGGATGGTGAGGAGATGGAAAATTTGGATGTTAACCATATATTGTAGGTACATGTGAAGTATTGGAAAAGTAGATGAGAAAAGCATGCACCTACCATGAACCCTTGAAAACAAATAAGGTTAACATTGGTACCAAAGCAGAGCCCAAGGAAGCTATTATTGGAGACTACTGGACAGACCAAGAGGTTTTGAAAGTGGTTGAACTACTACATGATTTCCAAGATTTGTTCCCACGTGGGTACCATGAATTAAAAGGAGTTCATCATTCATTGGGGAAATGAGAATCAAGTTGAAAGAAGGTGTGTGCCCCATGGAAAAGGCCATATAGATGAACCCAAATTTGTGTGTAAAGGTTAAGGAGGAAATTGATAAGATGATAGAATCTGGGATCATTGAGGCCATTGAGGAATATGAATGGGTGAGCCCAATGGTCATTAGTATAAAAAAGGATGGAAGAATAAGGATATGTGTAGACTATAGGGATCTCAATGTTGCATGTGTCATAGACCCTTTCCCAACCCCATTTACTGAAGAGATTATGGAAGGTGTAGTTGGGAAAGAGATCTATTCTTTTATAGATGGATTCTCGGGTTATCACTAGGTGAGAATTGTGAAGGAAGACCAGAGAAAAAAAACTTTCACCACTGAATGGGGAAGTTTTTCTTATACGGTCATGCCTTTTGGATTGAAGAACACCTGTTTGTGTTTTTGTGCATTGTTGTGCAAGCCTTTCAAGACTTCATCCATAAATTTTTGCAAGTTTACCTGGATGACTGGATGGTGTATGGGTTAGTCAAAGATCATTGTGATAATCTATGGTTGATGTTTGAGAGATGCAGTAGTTGAGCATCTCCTTGAATATTAAGAAATGTGTTTTTTCCACTCCTTTTGGCATGTTGTTGGGACACATTATTTACAAAGAAGGCTTACTGGTAGACCCCAAAAATTTGTTGTTATAGTGGGATTGGAGGAGCCTACTAGTCAAAGCATGATGTGTGTGGGTTCCTAGGGCATATAGGTACTATAGAAATTCATCAAGGGATATGCCCAGATTTTCATGCCCCTAGAAGAGTTATTAAAACATAAAAGTAAGTTCTATTGGGGAGAGGTGTAATAGGTGGATTTTGACACCTTAAAGGAGAAACTTACTATTGCACCCATTTTGTGCTTTCCCTCTTGGGATAGGCCTTTCCATGTGCATGTTGATGCATCAGGTATGGCGATAGGAGCAGTGTTGGCACAACCTAGAGAGGGGATTGTTGATCATCCCTTGTGTTTCAAAGCATAGAAATTAACACAAGCTAAGAAAAATTACACCATAATGGAGTGAGGCATTATCTATGATCTATGCACTACAAATTTAGGAAATACTTTTTGGCCACTCCATTTATATTTTACATGGATCATATGGTGCTCAAGTACTTGGTGAAAAAACCTATCTTGCAAGGGCATATGTCGGTGGATTTTGTTGTTTTAAGAGTTCAATTTTTTGGTTGTAGTAAAACAGGTAAAAGCAATTTGGGACTTGACCATCTATCATGGATTAACTCAGGATGAGGACATACAAAGCATCGAGGACATGATGCCAGATGCACAATTGTTTAGATTGCAGTGCATGCCCTCTGACTTAGAGGATATTGTTGTTTTCCTATGGACAGGTGTGGTGCCAAAAGGAATGAAGGCCTTGGAGAAAAAAAAGTAGTTGGCTATACATGTCACACCCTATATGTTGATCGGAGGAGACCTATACAAGTTAGGCCGAGATGAGGTCTTACATCGATGTGTGCTAGAGCATGATGAATGTTACAATCATGGAAGAAGCTCATGGTGGCATTATAGGAGGTCACTATGTTGGGAATGTGACCACGCACGCGCAAGATCTTATTGGCAGGCCTTTGGTGGGAAACAATTTATAAGGATTGTATATGAATATTGTAAGGCATGTGATCATTTCAATGCCTTGGTAAACTAGGGATGAGAGATGAAATGCCATTAAGACCTATTGCTAGTGCAGAGCCATTTGAAAAATGGGAAATTGACTTTTGTGGGCCCTATTTCCCCAGCCGCATGATAGACAGGTTCATGCTACATTATCACTTGCACATATTATCTTACAAGGTGGGAAGAAAAAGTGACCTACAAAGGATTACATGGTGGCTACATAATACTAGGTTCTTATGGGAAAATATAATCAACATAGGTATGGATGTCTGTTGAGCTTAACGAGTGATAGGGGTACACATTTCTTAAATGAGACTATTTGAATCTTATTGGTAGAGTTCATGGTGGCCCATCACAAAACTACCCCTTATCACCCTTAGGCTAATGGAACTACTTAAGGCATTTAACAAGATATTAAGCCACATTAACAAATATTTTTGATGTCGGAAGAAGAGACTGGGATGATAAAGTCTCTGCAGTGTTATGGGCATATAGAACAACTTATAAAAAATTGAACAAGGCCACACCTTTTCAATTGGTGTTTGGGTGTGGAGGTAGTTTTTCCTATGGAATTCATGTTGCCATCTCTATGTGTATTGTGCATGCAGCAGGAGGATTGATGATGAAAAAGCATTAGAGGAGCACATTGATAAACTTATGGAGTTGGATGAGAGGGTGCATGCCATTTCAGATGGAGTCAGAAGATGAAGAAAGCATGACAAAAGGCATGGCATGATCATCATATTAAAAACAAGAAGTTTGAGGTTGGGAAGATGGTCTCTGTTGTATGATTCTAAGTTTTGCACCACCCAGGAAGCTCAAGGTGCATTGGTTGGGACCATATACTATCACTTACATACTTGATTCAGGTGCTTTCCAGTTACAAGCACTGGATGGAACAATGTTTCCTGGTCATTTTAATGGGAGTAGGTTGAAGCCCTACTATAAATAAGTCTTCATGTGTGTTTGTAAATAAGGAAATATTTCCATGTAGCTTAGGATTTCCCTTAATGCAATTTCCTTTTCTATGTGTTTCCTTCTTCATCGCTTTTTCCTTTTTTGTTTTGTTGTGGGTGCATTTGTGCATAGTAGCTATTATTTTTGAAAGGGTTTTTATGTAGAGGACCACACATCTATTTAGTGTGGGGTGGAAGGTGTCAAAGGAGAGTCTCTGTGAAGAGTCTGGTAAGAAGCAAGTGTTGAAAATGATGTGGATTGGGCCCAAGTGGAAAAATCAAAAAGTGCGTAAGGTCAAAAGAGTGCGTGTAGAAGAAGTGATTATGGGTGGAGATTGGTGTCAAAATATTTATAAAAACCATGTACAAGGATAAAAGCATGCAAGAGCAACATGAGGTAGGTGGTGACAAGGACTATGTTTGATTGATGTAGTCTTATGCACCAGAAGGTTGGGGGTTTCACAGGATTGGGTGTGGAGGAAAAGCATTTGGAAAATGTGCGGAATGGAAGGATGGTTGGAAAAATATGAACTTTAATGTGGTTGTACATTGGTAGGTGGCATGGGAGATTTTTGTGGGAAAATAAAAAAAGCTATAAATAGAAGGTCAGGGTAAGTTATTTCTTTTTACCTTGTGTTTTTTGTTGAAGAGCTCTTGTGAACTAGGGCATCCTTGTGAAAAGAAATTTGTGGAGATTTTTGTGTGCGTAGTGGAAGATTTAGTAGAGTTGTGAACTAGAGTGGAAAGGGAGTACATGGGCATGAGTGGAGAAGTTTTTTGGTGGATTCCATGGATTTTATGTTGTCTTGTGGAAGGAGAGATTTCTAAGTTAGGGTTTATAGAGCTAGGGCACGGGTTTTGGAGGAATTTCACAGAGGAGTGAAGCTGAGGGATTGAGAAGAGTTAAAGAAAGAAGAAAGGAAGAACTAACAAGGACTAGATGAGGAAAATGGCACCAAGGAAGGGATCAAACACTTCACCTAAGAAGGGAAAGGGAAAAGGTAAGGGAAAACTAGTCGCATCAACTAGTTTTAATGAAGAGTGGTACACGGAGATGCAATACCCCGATGGCATTCTATTGGGGATGGAATGGGTGTCTCACATGCATGGAAGATGGTTGTAAGTGATTACAACCATAGGGGACGAGCACCGAGAGAAGGAAATGGCATTGGAGTTAGTTTTCCCGATGGGAGAGAGGACACATGGATGATAAGCTTATTTATGATGACTCGGTGAAAACCACATTGGAGAAGGTTGGACTCTTGCAACTCTATGAGTTGCCATATTTTGGTAAACCTGATAGGTTGTACCAAGTGGTTGATGTCATGCATGCATGAGGATTATTTTTACTTTGTAGGAAGGAGAATGCACTTGACTGCCCAGTTGATTTCTAAGTACACTAGACTTATATGCATGGGAGAGTCATTGGATGATGACTTGGGTGAAAAGGATGTAGTCAAGGAAACAACCACAGAGTATGAGTATAAGAAGGGTTTCACGCTACTTTGATATTAGCAAGATCACCAACCTAGTTATGAAGATGGCCATGCACTTGCTAACCAAGTTGAATGGACAAGAGTGATTGGACACAAGTGATAAGAGGTGGTTGAATATTTGTAGGAAGATTTCAGAGGGAACAATCTACAACCTCTCGGCCTTCATTGCAGAAGATATCATAGATGTGGTGCGTGATGGGGACAAGATCATGTATGGTAATTTCCTTCTTACCATTTGTGTTTTTCAGAGATTGGAGTGCCGATGGGCCAAATAGCTATGTCTGGGAGTACCTGATGAGGACCCTTCCCCGCGAAGAGGTTTGAAGCATACACTTGTGACACAATGACTACTGCACATAAGGTGCACTTGGAGAAGTGGTACAAGAGAATGTGATGCATTTGGGGTGGAGTGGAGAATCCTTGAGTAGCTACCACCCTAGTGCATGGTGAGGTTGAGTTTGTAATATACCAACACTTCTACATAGGTAGATTTACTTTGATAGATGGCTCAAAAATCCCATGGTGTAAATTACCATTTTCCTTCACAACACAATATTTTTAGAGCATCATCAACAGGTTCAAGGAGGCTAAGAAACTTAGATTTGATCTAAGTGAGGTAGACCAGGAGTACTGCACGCTGTGTAGAATGTTGGTATACCCTAAGAAACATGTATATGTGGAGAAGTATGTCTCCCATGACGTATGTATGGTGAATCCTGTGTCAATACCTATTATAGGAAAAATGGTGGCAAGGGTGTATATACACCTAAGGCCCAAGTTGAGAAGGGTGTGTACATGTCGAGGATGATGTATCCATCCCAGAGGACCCTACCATGAAGAAAGGGATGAAGAGAGAAAGGGAAGAGACTACAACAAGTAGGGTGTCGAGTGCGCATATAGTTCAGACTAGTAGTAGTGAGAGTTAGGCATTGGTCCAAGTACCTACACAAGGAGAAAGAAATCCTGTTAAGTTAAAGGAGAATAATTAAAAAAGAGAAGTTTTAAGAGTCTCTGTGATAGAGAGTCACCTAGAAGAAGAAAAAGAAGAAGTATAAGATGGCAGAGTTCAAACTCTTGAGAAGATGGAAAGCATAAAGGATGATGACTCCGAGGAGGAGAATGAAGAGTGAGGAAGGTAAGAGTCCCCTTGTGCACATGATATACATGACTCTGATGAGGAGAAGAATGATTATGAGGAAGGCTCATAATGTGGGAGGAAGTGAAGAAGAAGTGGGGAAAAAATGCAGAAGACCCCACCCTTGGCTAGAGGAAAATTGGAGGATACGGTGGAAAGGGAAGTGGCAGGCATCATTCAAAACTTGGTGGAGCAAGAAGTGGAGCACAACACTGAGGAGGTATTGAAGGAAATAGAGGAAGCAAGAAAGGAGTATGGGAGCATGGGCAGAGATCCCAGCTTAGCAGTGAGCTTCTGATGGATGCAGCACAAGTGTGGTGGTAAGGATGTGACAAAGTGGCACAAGGACACATGACTTATGTCAATGACCCTAACAAATTCCTTCGTGCATGCTTCAGAGCACAATACCCACAGATCAACTCTTTTGTTGGTCATCATTTGATAGTGGTAGCTCATACATGCACACTAGGAAGATGTTGTCATGGAATTTTGAGTCTCATGTTGATGATCCCGAGTTCAAAAGTTAGCATGGATGCAATAATAGAAATAGAGAACCCTAGTGAGGTGAATCCTGTTGTGGATACTCAATGGTTAATTGATGAACATGTTATAATGTGCTCAACAAGGTGTCGGTGGAAGTAGAGGCTTGGTTATTCGGGAGGAATAACAGAATCAAAGTCCCTGGAGGATGAATTGGAGGAAAAGAATAAGGAGATAATAGAGAGAGACAAGGAGATAAAAGGGAAGGAGTCTATCATTGCACAACTAAAGGTTGAGTTGAGAGAGAAGAAAAGGAAAGTGTGTGAGGCATATAAAAAGTGGAGACTATCTCAGACTCCATCATTCGAGCACATGCCCAGATTTGGCCCCTCCTGAGTAGAAGTATGAGTCAACTTTTCTCTACCTTGGAGGACTTGACATGATTGATCATGATGGAGAAGCCACCACTTGCATTGGAGTATCAGAGAGGAAGTTTTGGTGCATGATGATAAGGCCGAGGAGAAATCCAAGATGAGGAAACCATAACTTGGTACTCGAGCTCCTTGCCTCAGTAAAAACCATGGCACACATGGCCAAAAGTTTTCTATGACAACTATGGGGATAGGGACATGGTGGTAGGTATATTGGTTTCTACCCATGAGGCGGACCTGAAGGAGTTTCAAGAGAAGAACAAGAATAATAGGGAAGAACAAGAAAAATAATTGTGGAGGTCGAGAAGAAGTCTGAGGTGATCGAAGGCCTAAGGGTCTCGATTAAAAATAAAGTGAAATAATTGTATCCCCAGGTCACTCATAGGATGGATGCGCTAAGTGACCTTAGCAAGAAGATGGAAAACATTGTTGATACATTAAAGGCTAAGGGTGAGGTTGTCATTTGATGAAGTTGGTGCATTGATAGGGGATCTATTTTAGCAAGCACAGAATGAGGTGGACACCTAGAGTAAGATTGAAGCTAGGCTTGAATAAAGACTTCCCAATTCTTCTTCAATAGTGATGAATTATTTCATTCTTTGGCACAATCGAAGCATGTTATTCTTTCCTCCCATTCTTTATTCTTTTAGAAGATCAGGTTGTTTCTGAGGATGGAAAAAAGTTTAGTGTGGGGTGATGTTAGACCTAAAATTGACTAAGTCCCAAGGTAGAGGAAGAGCATGCATGCACAGGGAAAGTAAGGTAGAAAAGTGCTCAAGGAAAGGCGTGCGGGAGAAAAGGTTAGCACGTGCGAAGTAGGAAAGGGTTTGGGGACTTAGCCACATTTCTAAGGTGGCATCATAGGAAAAACGTGAAGGCTTGAGTAGGTGTGATGAGTGGATAAGGTGCCATCCTGGAGTCTTGGAGCTCAAGGAAAGAATATTCCATGAAGGGAATATTCCAAAGGAGGATCATTATAGTTAGTGGAGGCTTTTGCAAGATGGCATAAGCACTGAGTATGGAGGACCACATTTCCACCTGGCATGATGATCTGCTCATGGGTGAAAAACTATGGTGGTGAAGGAAGATCTGGGAGATTATTTAAAGGAGTGTTTGGGTCTAAAAAAAAGAGTTTTAGAGATAAAATGAAGTGTTGTAAAAGAATGTTGTGGATAAAGGTTTTAGGATAAAGGGGTTGTGATGTTGGGGTTTTCATTGTTGTTGTAGGTTGTTGTTGTTTTTAGTGCTAGAGAGAGGCTAGGAAAGGATGATGTTATGCATGGATGTAGGCGCTCGGGTCTGAAACCAGAGCTGAGATGGAAGAACATAGCTAGGGCTCTCTGTGCAGAGTAGTTTTGTAGGGTTGGGATGTTATTCCTTGATGTATATGGTCTGATATGACCCTTTTTGATGTAATATGGCTACTATAAATGATTATAATCAATATATGAAGCTTTGTTCCAAATATATGTGTTTATAGACCAAACCCTAGTGTGTTTTCATGTTATTCATGGTTCAAATCTGATTCTATTATGTCATTGTGATGTTTATGTTTATCTCATGGTGCATTTGTGCTTAGAACTAGTTCCACTACCTCTGTATTAGATTACATGCATGTTTATGTTCTGTAAACCATTCCTCCATTAACTACGTGCATCAATGTAAGGAGTATTTTCCTTGACAAAAGTGATTAGATGCTGAAGTGGTGATGGTGAAGGGGCCTTGAGTGGTAGAATTTGAAAGAGGCTAGCTAGATTTTTTTGGTCTTACGTAGTGGGTGGTTTCTTATTTTGGATTGGTAACATTGTAGAAGACTTGAGAGGTGGAGGATTTGTTCGGTCTTCAAAGGAGGTTGATATGTTTGACTTAGTAATTTTGTAGATGACTTAGTAGGAGGAGGTGATGGAAGAAAAACCTTGAGAGGTGATTTCTTAGTTGGAATGGGTTGAATAGGCGGCGCTTGAATGACCAAAGAAGGTATATTAGAAGTGGTGGTATGATGCTCATTAGATATAGAAAGAGAAAATTTATGAGCCCATTTGGGTGTAGCATTTGTATATTGGAATGCAACAAAATGTGGTGTAATGAATGAGATAAATTATTGATGCTCAAGATGCTAGATTCTTTGTTATAGAGCATAGCATTCATTATCATTATGTCCATTGATTTGATGATAGTTACAATATGGAAAACCTTTATATTTTTCAAGATGGTAAGGAAGATAGCCATTAGTAGATGGTAAATTAATCAATTGATGAGATATGAGCTGCTTTGAAGAATATATTTTTGCTTAGCATTTAAGTCAAACTTTAGAGGTGTGAGGAGTAGTAAGACTTGGGATTCACTGATATGAGCACATGTAGAAGACATATAATTTGGATGAGATGAATAATACAGAGAATTAGAACTATCCTAAACTTAAGAAGTGTCCTTAAGATGTTGGATTTCAGATTTAAGAGATATAATCGTGGATTCCATAGCCTGAAATTTGTCTTGAAATGAAGAATGCAAAGCTTGAATTGACTCCAACATGGGTTAATTATATAGAGCGAAAGAAGGATAATAAGATTTATCCATGACTTGAGAAGACATAAACATACTTAGAAGGTAGGGTTTGAATGGTCGAGGTTCACCAAATGATTTAAAAATATTAAAATATAAATAAATGATAAATTATAATTAAGTTACAATGTTGTTATAAATATCTAATAAAATACAAATTTGACCTAAGAAAGTAAGATAGAAAAATATGAAACCCTAGTTGCAAGAGAGAGGGTTGTTATGTTTATGGATCCTATTTTCATGTTAGATTTTGGTACACCTTCCATGTGTTACACTCGAATATTTTTATAGCGGTCCCGCTCGCTAGTGAGCGGGTCAAGGGGGTCAGGGGGTAAAGCCCCCGATGGGGGCTCGGGGTGAAGCCCCTAAGCAAATTTTCATGGGTGGTTTATTAACCCATGGGTAATAGGAAAGCTGTTATGGGCTATTTTTGGGCCCATGGATTTTTAGTACACATTATTTTGTAAAACTACCTCTTTGGCTACCTATTGATGTACTTATAAATAGATGTGCATACAATAGGATTTTGATGTGTGTGTTTTGTGAAGGTGAATAGTGTGTGTGAATTCAAGTGTGAATTCAGGAGGGTTTGTTGAGCACAGATCCAAAAAGATCGATTATTGTAATTGTGAAGACTCTGTTGGCTTGTAATAAAATCGAACAAGTGTTATTGGTGGATGTAGCCCACATTGGGTGAACCACATTAAATATTGTCTTCATGTTGTGCATTTTTTTTCTTGTAATTCTATTCATACTTCTTATTATTGCGATTCTGAGGAATTATTCCGCATTAGATTCTATTAATTCCTAATAATTAGTATCAGAGCCTGGTTTGGTTTGCGTTGAAGTGTTGAATCACGGGAAAGTTTTTAGCTTGAGTGGGAGCTATGGAAGATGATGGAAGATCTAGGGTTGATAAATTCAATGGGTAGAATTTTAGTCTTTGGAAGATGCAGATGGAAGATTACCTTTATCAGAAGGATCTTTATACTTTGTTGTCTGAGAAGGTGAACAAACCCTCGAGCATGACAGATGTGGAATGGGATTTTCTAGATAGGAAGGCACTTGGGACAATTTGGTTGTGTCTTGCATCTTTGGTATTATTTAATGTTTCAAAGGAAAAGACTACAAAAGATCTAATGGATGCATTAGGGAAGTTGTATGAAAAACCCTCTGCCTCTAAAAGATATTTTTAATGAAAAATTTGCTTAATATGAAGATGTCTAAGAATAGGTCGAGTGTCGGATCATTTAAATGATTTCAATAAAATTGTGAATATGCTAGATTTGGTTACAATAGAATTTGATGAAGAAGTTAGGGCTTTATTAATTTTGTGCTCTTTACCTTAAAGTTGGAATAGCCTGGTAATGGCGGTAAGCAACTCGGTTCCAGCTAACTCAAAGTTGAAGTTTGAGGATGTCAGAGGGGTAATTCTAAGCAAGGAAATGCGAAGAAAAAGCTTAGGGAATCTTCTACTTCAAGGAATGCTTTGATAGTGGAAACTAGAAGGAGACAGAAGAATAGAGGAAACCATGGAAAATCAAAAGATCGAGAAAGGTCAAAATCTAAGAGCAAGATTGTATGTTAGAATTGTGGAAAGTTTGGGCACACAAAAAAAGCATTGTTGGGAGCTTCGGGATAAGAAGAAACAACGGGAAGAAAAAAAGGAGGCAAATGTGGCATCGGGTAATGTATGTCAGGATGCTTTGATTCTTTCTTTGCATAATATTACTGAATTTTGGGTTTTAGATTTAGGGGCTTCTTTTCATGCTACTCCACATAGGGTTTATTTTGTTGATTATGTTCAAGGGGATTTTGGGCATGTTGTTCTTGGTGATGATGAGCCTTGCAGTGTAGTTGGAAAAGGTTCTATTCAGGTTAATATGTAGAATGGGAATACATGGCTATTGAAGGATGTTAGACATGTACCTACATTAAGGAGAAATTTGATATTGGTGGGGCAATTGGGAAGTGATGGTTGTACTGTGATATTTACAGCTGACTCTTGGAAGGTTACCAAGGGTGCTCTTGTGGTGGTAAGAGGTAAGAAGGTTGGAACCTTGTATTTAACCACTAATAGTACTAATGATTGTAATCTTGTGGCTTCAGATGTAGATACAACATTATGGCACTATAGGCTCGGTCATATGAGCCATAAGGGCATGGACATCATAAAGAAGAATTTACCTAGATATACAGAAACAGGTTTGGATTTTTGTGAGAACTACATATATGGGAAACAAGTGATTACAGGTTTCTCAAGGTTGGACCTACAAAGAAGAGAGTAAGCTAAGCTAGAGTGGTACATTTTGATGTGTGGGGGTCGGCTCAGAGTATCATCTCTTGGGGGTTCAAGTTATTATGTTACTTTTATTGATGATGCAATAAGGAAAGTTTGGGTTTATTGTATTAGAAACAAATCTGATGTATTTGATACTTTTGTTAAATGGAAAGCCTTGGTAGAGAATGAAACATGTCTTAAGTTAAAATGTCTCAGGTCAGATAATGGAGGGGAGTATTGCAGCAATGAATTTAATGATTATTGTTCTAAGAATGGAATCCACAGGAAAAAGATGGTTCCAAGAACCCCACAATAGAATGGGGTGTTAGAAAGGATGAATAGAACAATAATGGAACATGCTAGGAGCATGAGGATACATGTAGGACTACCTCTTTATTTTTGGGTAGAAGCGGTGAGCACAGTTGTGTACTTGATAAACAGAGGACCCTCAAGTGCCTTGGATGGAGGCATACCTAAGGAGGCTTGGTATGGTAAGAAAGTTGATTACTCATTTCTTAGAGTCTTTGGATGTGAGGTGTTTTTTCATATTGACAAGGATGATAGGACCAAGCTAGAGGATAAATCAGAAAAATGCACTTTTATTGGTTATGGTGGTGATGACTTTGGATTTAAATGTTGGAGTATTAAGGACAAGAAAATAATTCGGTCTAGGGATGTGGTCTTTAATGAGAAATTCATGTATAAGCAACAGTTTTAGGAAAATAGGGAAGAATCCAAGAAAGAATATGCAATGGTAGAGGATCTTCCAGATGGGAAAGTGACCCATGAATCAGTTCAGGAACCTACTCAACAAGAACCCCAAACTCCTACAGTGAGGAGGTCTTCTAGGGTAAGAAAAGAACCTGAACATTTTCTCTTTCTCTTTATTATTTATTACTCACTAATAGTGGAGAGCCAGAGAGCTTTGATGAAGCAATGTAGGTAGATGCCAAGAAGAAGTGGGAGCAAGCCATGGATGAGGAGCATCAGTCTCTCATGGAGAACCAGACTTGGGATTTGGTGAAGCTACCCAAAGGTAAAAGAGAATTGCATAACAAGTGGGTGTATAGAGTTAAAGAGGAAGAAGGAGGAAAGAAAAGATATAAGGCCCAGTTGGTTGTCAAGGGGTTTGCACAGAAACAAGGTATAGATTTTGATGATATTTTTTCTCCTGTATTAAAAATGACTTCTATCGAAATGTTCTTGGAATAGTGGCAACAGAAGACATGCACTTAGAACAGTTAGATGTAAAGACTGCATTTCTCCATGGTGATTTGGAGGAGGAGCTATATATGTAACAACTAGAAGGATATGAAGTCAAAGGTAAAGAGGAGATGGTGTGCAAACTGAATAAGAGCTTGTATGGCCTGAAATAAGCTCCACGTCAATGGTATAAGAAGTTTAATAGCTTCATGATGAAGCAAGGTTATATTAGATGTCATTCGACTATTGCGTGTACACAAAGAAATTTGAGGATGGAAGTTATATTATCCCCGTGTTTGTATGTTGATGACATGTTGGTTGTAGGTAAAAACATGTAGCGAATAAAAGTACTCAAGAAATAGCTAAGTGAATCCTTTAATATGAAGGATTTGGGGGCAGCCAGAAAAATCCTTGGTATGAGGATAACTCGGGATAGGAAGGAACGAAAGCTGACTTTATCTCAGGAAGAGTACATTAAGAAGGTATTGGATAGGTTTAACATGTAGGATGCTAAATCGGTTGGGAATCCTTTGGCAGGCCATTTTAAGATATCAAAGGAGCAAAGTGTCCTAAGATAGTGCGGGAAAGAAACCAGATGTCCAAGGTACCTTACTCATCAGCGGTTGGCAGTTTGATGTATGCTATGGTGTGCACTAGGCCTGATATTTCCCATGTAGTGGGAGTTGTGAGTAGATTTATGAGTGATCCAGGTAAAGAGCATTGACAAGTAGTAAAGTGGATCCTTCGGTATTTGAGAGGGACCATGGGGACAATTTTGTGCTACAGTGGATCAGAAACCACTTTATGTGGTTATGTATATTTAGACATGGCTGGAGATGTAGACAACATGAGGAACATGATAGGTTATATTTACACTGTAGGTGGGACAACAGTGAGCTGGATTTCATGACTATAGAAGCTGGTGGCTTTGTCAACCACAGAGGTTGAGTATGTTGTTGCCACAGAGGCAAGCAAAGAGATGATTTGGTTACAACAATTGCTTGAGGAGTTGGGGCATAAGCAGGAGGAATGTAAGTGTACGTACCCAAAATTATATGTACTGTACAGTCGGAAATTGGTTACAAAAACCCCAATGATGATACTGAGTCTCCTCACAAGGTGTTGAAATCCGTAAAGCTCGTTAAACATGCGTTAACATCCCGCATGCCCCGCTTAGCCCCTGCGTGCTTTGTTTTTCTCCTTTTTCCTCTTTTCTTGACCTTTTGCTCTTGATACTGAAACCGCCGCCGCCCGCTCGGGAGGCGGTCTCGTGACCGCCACCCTATCAAGGCGGCGGTCACCAGAACCGCCGCCCATGCGGGGTGGCGGTCCCTGTACTGCGTTTTTTCCAGAATGTTTCGGCATTCGCGTCATGCGTGAAAATTCAATTTTCACCCACTTTTCTTGCCGACTAAGGCTTGTATTTATGGTTTTACCAACTGAACAGTGATTTATCTTTGTTTAATAGTGGGAGAGTTCAATTTGAACTTGCCTTCTGGTGTTTGTGAATGCTATAAATATGTAGCTTGTGCTGAGGCAAATGACCATTATTTCCTCGTTAGAGTCTTCTCATTTTTCAGTGGTTTGGTCTGTTAGCTTGCTTAGGATTGATAGTATAGTTCATTACATGTTTAGATAGTATTGTTCAGCTGTTGGTAAGCCACATACCCATCTTGTGCAGGCAGTGCTGTTGTTTCACCCATGGTCTGGTTTGTTTTGGTCTTGGTTCTTTGGTCTGGAGTCTTCATTCTTGAGCTTTAGTCTTCAATACTCAGTCCTAGATTTATTTTATGAATCATTTTATTTTAGCATGGATTAGAATTCTGAGTATTTAGTTATGCCTCACTGTACACCGACAACGATCCTGCTAGGAATCGTATAGGCCAAGCTCTGTTCTCTTGTGCCATCCCTCTCCTACTTGTACTTCGTTGTATTTCTTTGAAGCTGCTATTATTCATTGTTTGAGTACCTGTTGTTTATCATTTTGTTTTATCATTGCTGCAACAACCCTACTAGGAATCGCATAGGCCAAGCCAGTTCACTTGCGCCATCCCTCTCCTACTTGTGCTTTGTGCCATTTTACTTCAAAGTAATTGTCATCCCAGTTCCTTCTCTTGCTGATGTTGCCATACTCCTACTCTTTCTGGATTCACGTGAACATGCAAGAACGAAGAGATCACTCTGAGGGGACAAGCTACAACACAACTGGATTTGCCTCTGCTCAGTAAACTCCAGGTTTAAATCGTCAAAGTTATTATCAAATAGAGTAGTGAATCATTTTATTTCAGTTAAAGCTCGCTTTCAATATTGCCGGGGAAGCTGTGGGGAATGATAGTTTCTGAGAAACTATGATTTGTTCCTCACTTCTGAGGTAGGATTGAAGGTTTTCAATTAAGTTAATTAGCTGTCTTTTATTTAGATTCACACATCTGCACAGGTGAATAACCACACCGGGTTATCTCGCTTGTTTAGTTTTAGTATAAAGTAGTTTAATTGTTACTTGTAATTATAATGTTTCAATCATATATTTTGTTTAGATTAGTTTCCCTTTCAATAGTAGTATAAATTGTTATTTTCAGTTTAAGTTAATTTGGAGATTTCATAACTAGATTAAACGCTTAAATTCTAGTTAGGAGGATAAATCACTAGGGAATTTATGCTACCCGCTCATAGCCTCTAAATCTCCCCTTTGTCATTTTAGCTACCAGGAGATCACACTACCAGATCTTAGTCACTGATCCTCCCATGGTTAGCCATAAGAAAGTTGCTTGCCGATTCTCATCCTCGCTTGTAGCTTTTCTATCATAGAAAACTGACCATAATCCCGGCTGTGACTTCATCTAAGTCACCCGCATTTCAAACCACCGGCTGTCTCGGCACGACCTCGGGAGGTCGGGTACGGGGAAGGTCACTTGTCGATTATCATCCTCGCATGTCACTTTCCCATCGTACAAAATTGGTGAACCCAACGTGAACCAAACAATTATTTCACCTTCTCTTTGAGAAGTTTCATCTTCTCTCTTTCACCTTCGCTCTTTCCCATTATTCTGCGGGTATTCATATACCCCCCGAATATGTCGGGATTTGATGCTTATGGCAGACCCCTCCTGGGTCTTGAGGCATACTACGCCCAACAGAATAGGGAATCATCACCCTCGCTCTCAGTATGGGGTGACAACTATTCAACTAATCAGTTGTCAACACAAACCCCAAGAATCAGATATAGTTCATCTTTTCAAACTGAGGAGTTAGATCAACTCGCTCAAACACAAACAAAGCCTTCAGGCTCAAACAATATGACATTGACTGGAGAATCTGCTTCATCTCCTCAGGTGCTACTTAGACCACATATTAGCAGACAATCAGATCCATACTCAGTTCTAGATGATGAGTACTCAATACGTTATCCTAGGAATGAACAACGCTCTCAAGGCATGTACCCACCTGTAGGAATTTTGCAAATACAGCCCGAGTTCTCTCCTCAAGAAAATACCTCTATGCCATCACATATAGAAAATACTCTCAGAAATGCTTGGCAGGATAGTGATCAGTTCATAGCAGGATATCACATACCTCCGCAAAGCCATGTTATACAACAAACGCCACCAAGGCACGATATCGTGACTTCACCAAACGAAGTCATTTCAACTCTAATAGAAAAGGTTAGAGGATTAGAACTTGCCCAAGCAAGTCAAAATTCGAAATTCATACAAACAGGGAGTTCCAATCCTCCGCACCATCCTAGCCAAGTAGATCTCCTCACAGGAGTAGGCACGTTAGGTATGACTCCTCAGTATTCACAACAAGTACCAACTAGACCCACTATCGCTAGCACAGTTCCTCCTGGTCCGGTACAGAGCAATCCATTCCTGGATAGTACCCCTTCGTACTTAAACATGTATTCCAAATCACCACAAGGGGATATGTACTCATCCCCCGGCATGTTTACTCAAATGCAGGGATTGCCTTATGCCCCTGCCAACGCGTACGTTACGCCATATCAACAACCCGTTCCGCCACCGCCTCCTCAACAGGCACCATCAATGGTTGAGACGTATGCAATAGGGACTTATTCAGAATATTTAAAGGAGCCCTTAGATTTCACCATAAGAAGCGTTATGCTTCCAAGGCCTCTTCCCGATTTTCCCAAATACAAAGGAGAAGGAGATCCGAATGCGCATATCAAAGCTTACGCTACAGCCATTCGAGAATTACTCCCATGGGATGGGGTCGTTGCTAAAATATTCCCCAAAACACTGGAAGGCATCGCTCTCGATTGGTATTATAGAATACCTGAAGCTTCCATACATTCATTCAAACAACTTGTGTCTGAGTTCATCAAGGCCTTCGACATGAACAAACTATTAAGAACAGGAATCAGGGAATTCTTGCATATCAAACAAGAACACAATGAATCTGTCGCCCATTTCATCCAGAGGTGGCGTACAGTTCTTTATTCATCAGCAAGTGCTCCAAACATGGATCAGATGGAGCTATGCGATTTATTCCTTCATTCTCTTAGCAAAGAAGTGAAGGAAGAAGTCCAGAAGTTCCCACTAAGGACTTATGATGAAGTACTTGAGAGCGCTCTGCGAATTGATCAAGCAGCAATAGATAGTGGCCGTAAGACGTATGGAGCAAATGGGAGGTTAATCACCTCCACTCAAAACACTACAACTACCATGAATGTCGATCAAGGACCCAATATCCTTAATGAAAACCATGGGGTTACAACAGATGGATTCACTGATCAAGTCAAAGGACTAAATGTTGTGAACACCCCGGCACCTGCTAACAATCAACGCAATAATAACTTCACTCCAGCGATCAATATGGTGGATTCTAATCATCCTCCACAACAACAAATCCAGCCACAAGGCCTTGCTCGGGGCCCAGATGGATATCAAAACCAAAGCCAAAGGCCACAACCTCGAAATTTCAACTATAACAACCAGCAGCCCAATCAGAACTTTGGGCCACAACAGGATTCAAACCGACGACCACGGAACTATAATCCCAATCTATATTGTGGTTTCCACAAAATCAGGGGTCATGATACTAGGACTTGCCATGACTACAATAAATTCATGCAACGCTTGCCAGAAGAACAAAAACAACTTTTCATAGATATGTTCTTGGCAGATCCTGTGTCACCAGCACCAAATACTTTTGCAGGGACAGTTTCCCCTCAAAATGCACCTCTCAAGATCTTCAATGATCCTCTCCCAAATCATTCTAACAATAACAGGTTAGATCCAAATGGGAAAAACAAAGGTATCATAATAAGAAATAACAATCAAGACGCCTCAACTCTTGACAACTCTCAGGTTGCTCCTAACCTAAGTTCAAATGGTAATACAAAAATCTTGGGATTAGTTGAGCTAGAGGTTGAGTGTGAAATTAATGCAACAACTCGGACAAAGGAGTATGTTTCACAACCCCTACCCGATATTTTCTCCACACGAGATGAAGTTCCTACAAATGCTAAACCGGTAGGATCCTATGATTTAATATACGAGGTGGCAAAGACAAATAAAGATAAGTCAATTTCTGTGGAAACAGTCTCCACTAAAACCACAACAGGAATTATGAAACTCTTGGAGAATGACGAACCGATCTTTCTCCCATTCGAACCTCAAGGAATGGGTAGTCTTCTCGGCATAGCATCTCTTCCCTCCGATGACCTAAATCTAGATATAAACATGATAGAATTAACAAGTGAAGAAAGGCAATTTAAAACTGAAACGATGCCTATCAAAACCATCTCTAGGCACTGCCCTATTCTAAAGCCTAGTTTCGACCCATGCGTGTCTAAAGCTAAGTTTTCCCTATCCATGGGGCAAGACCTCATCATTAACACAATGCTCACTATGAGAGAGAAGGTCGAGCAGCATAGTCATGCTCACCCACATGTCATCTCTCAAAAACATGACAAAGAGGCATGCGAACACCTCCTTCAGAAAAATGTTTTTAATAATGGGACATATACACCTCTGGGCAAGGGTTGTAAGTTCAAACCTAGAATGGTAGGCCCTCGTCAAGAAAATGAAAAATTTGAGGATAATGGTTCTCCGCTGTGTACTTCTAGGGGTGAAGAATTCGATATTCGTCAACTTTCTTCACCTTAGACATCATGACATATGGTTCCACCTGCATTTTCATATGTACATGGTTGCAGTTGCATTACATTAGTAATTTAGTTGGTTCATTTTGTTCACTCGTTTCATAAATATTGTAGTCCAGGAACTTACTCTTAAGTAATCTGTTACAAATTTTTGAAGATATTGGCAAAAATATTCAAATCACATCTCTTCAAACATCATCAAGTACTTTCAAATCTTCTCATCAAGTTTGACAGACAAACATTGACGGAAACCATACCAAGACCTGCATACTTGGCTTTGCTCTTTCTTTCTACTAGGTAAAGTTGTCCTTGCCTACGGTCTGTTCTAGAAGCTTCTTGGTGTCACATCTATCCCTCTTAAAATCTCTTGGAACAAAAGGATATCCCAAAGTCATAGATCAAAAATGTCAAAATCAAATGAAATCAAAAGCGCCAAGCAAACAAAATATTTTATTTTACACACTTCTTTGCCCCATCAACCTTCGGTGATAAGCCCACATCTCTTACTGGTGATGTGAGGTTGGGAAAGGAAAGAAGTGCCCTTACTCGCCTGTATCTTGCCTTTGGTGACAAACCCATGCTTCTTACTAGTGGCGTGAGGCAAGGTGTGGGGGGTCCAGTCACACAAACTAACAAATCTTGGTATGCTAAAAACACAAGTCAAATTCTGTTAAAAGAAGGCAAATATCCAAACATCTAAATTCCAAAGAGATCAAATCCTCAAAACCAGATTTTGTCAACCAGGTTGCCATTTATGAATCTAAGTCTAGATAAACTGAAAAGTAAGTGGCCTTCTAAGCTTGGTAGTAGTTCTGAGTAGGGTGGGTGTGTAGGTCCAAATTTGGTTCTTGTTCTTGTTTTGTATGTCTCTCATCATTCCACTCAAATCAAACTCATACAACTTGTGCCCTTCCCAATTCTTGGTGTTGAGCCCTTGCATCTTACTAGTTGCATGGATTTGGGATTGGGGCAAGTTCATCTCTTTATCGCTACACATTCATCACATTTTGCCAACATAAGAAGAAATCACAAACATTGTCTAAAGAGGCCAAAAGTTCAAAACTACAACATGTTCGTCATCACATATCAGCATTGCAAAAGCAAATAAAGTAAAAACATTCTGTTTAACATTTGTTATCACTTGTCATCCATTGCATACATTCTTAAAAGCATGTGAAAGTTGGTGGCATTTCGACACACGGGCATGTCAGGTATAGCCTCTAACTCCCCATTTTGGGACCGCCATACTCGGACCCAACGTTTTATGCCTCTTCATGGCTAAAACGCTTCTCCGAGGGGGCAATATGTACGTACCCAAAATTGTATGTACTGTACAGTCGGAAATTGGTTACAAAACCCCCAATGATGATACAGGTCTCTCTCGCAAGGTGTTCGGAATCCAGAAAGCTCGTTAAACATGCGTTAACATCCCGCATGCCCCGCTTAGCCCCTGCGTGCTTTGTTTTTCTCCTTTTTCCTCTTTTCTTGACCTTTTTCTCTTCAGTTACGAAACCGCCGCCGCCGCCTGGCGGCGGCGGTCCCAGAATCGCCGCCATGCAGGTGGCGGTCCCTGGCGGTCACGTGTTTTTCCAGAATGTTCCGGCGTTCGCGTCATGCGTGAAAATTCAATTTTCACCCGCTTTTCTTGCCGACTAAGGCTTGTATTTATGGTTTTGCCGACTAAACAGTGATTTATCTTTGTTTAATAGTGGGAGAGTTCAATTTGAACTTGCCTTCTGGTGTTTGTGAATGCTATAAATATGTAGCTTGTGCTGAGGCAAATGACCACCATTTCCTTGTTAGAGTCTTCTCATTTTTCGGTGGTTATGTACATTAGCTTGCTTAGGATTGATAGTATAGTTCATTACATGTTTAGATAGTATTGTTCAGCTATTGGTAAGCCACATACCCATCTTGTGCGGGCAGTGTTGTTGTTTCACCCATGGTCTGGTTTGTTGTGGTCTTGGTTCTTTGGTCTGGAGTCTTCATTCTTGAGCTTTAGTCTTCAATACTCAATCCTAGATTTATTTTATGAATCATTTTATTTTAGCATGGATTAGAATTCTGAGTATTTAGTTATGCCTCACTGTACACCGACAACGATCCTGCTAGGAATCGTATAGGCCAAGCTCTGTTCTCTTGTGCCATCCCTCTCCTACTTGTACTTCGTTGTATTTCTTTGAAAAGCTTTATTATTCATTGTTTGAGTACTGCTTGTTTATCATTTTGTTTTATCATTGCTGCAACAACCCTGCTAGGAATCGCATAGGCCAAGCCAGTTCACTTGCGCCATCCCTCTCCTACTTGTGCTTTGTGCCATTTTACTTCAAAGTAATTGTCATCCCAGTTCCTTCTCTTGCTGATGTTGCCATACTCCTACTCTTTCTGGATTCACGTGAACATGCAAGAACGAAGAGATCACTCTGAGGGGACAAGCTACAACACAACTGGATTTGCCTCTGCTCGTAAACTCAGGTTTAAATCATCAAAGTTATTATCAAATAGAGTAGTGAATCATTTTATTTCAATTAAAGCTCGCTTTCAATATTGCAGGAAGTGTGGGGAATGATAGTTTCGAGAAACTATGATTTTTTCCTCACTTCGAGGTAGGATTGAAGGTTTTCAATTAAGTTAATTAGTTTGTCTTTTATTTAGATTCACACATCGCACAGGTGAATAACCACACCGGGTTATCTCGCTTGTTTAGTTTTAGTATAAAGTATTTTAATTGTTACTTGTAATTATAATGTTTCAATCATATATTTTGTTTAGATTAGTTTCCCTTTCAATAGTAGTATAAATTGTTATTTTCAGTTTAAGTTAATTTGGAGATTTCATAACTAGATTAAACGCTTAAATTCTAGTTAGGAGGATAAATCACTAGGGAATTTATGCTACCCGCTCATAGCCTCTAAATCTCCCCTTTGTCATTTTAGCTACCAAGAGATCACACTACCAGATCTTAGTCACTGATCCTCCCATGGTTAGCCATAAGAAATTTGCTTGCCGATTCTCATCCTCGCTTGTAGCTTTTCTATCATAGAAAACTAACCATAATCCCGGCTGTGACTTCATCTAAGTCACCCGCATTTCAAACCACCGGCTGTCTCGGCACGACCTCGGGAGGTCGGGTACGGGGAAGGTCACTTGTCGATTATCATCCTCGCATGTCACTTTCCCATCGTACGGTATGAAGCTACATAGTAATAGTTAGAGTGCTATACACCTAGCTAAGAACTCTACTTTCCACTCAAGGACAAAGCACATACGGTTGAGATATCACTTCATCAGGACAACTTTGGAGGAAGATAAGTTGAAGTTAGAGAAGATTCATACTAGTCAAAATCTTGCAGACATGATGACCAAGGTGGTCTGAGGATAAACTAAAGCTATGTTCACTTTGGTTGGCCTTCACGGATGACAGTGAAGGGTTGAGAATCTTGCTCAAGTATAAATCGGTCTCAAGTGGGAGATTGTTATGTTTATGGAGCCTATTTTCATGTTAGATTTTGGTACACCTTCCATGTGTTACACTCAGATATTTTTACAGTGGTCCCGCTTTCCGGTGAGCGGGTCAAGGGGGTTCATGGGTGAAGCCCTCGAAGTAAATTTTCATGGGTGGTTTATTAACCCATGGGTAATGGGAAACTGTTATGGGCTATTTTTGGGCCCATGGCTTTTTGGTACCCATTATTTTGTAAAACCGCCTCTTGACTACCTATTAATGTATTTATAAATAGATGGACATACAATAGGATTTAGATGTGTGTGTTTTGTGAAGGTGAATAGTGTGTGTGAATTCGGGAGGGTTTGTTGAGTGCAGCTCCAAACAAGATCTGATTATTGTAATTATGAAGATTGTTGGCTTGTAATAAAATCTGAGCAAGTGTTCTTGGTGGATGTAGCCCACATTGGGTGAACCACGTTAAATATTGTCTTTATGTTGTGCATTTTTCATTTCGTAATTTTATTCATACTTCTTATTATTGTGATTCGAGGAATTATTCGCATTAGATTCTATTAATTTATATCAAGGGTAAGATAGTTGATTCACAATAAATTTGATAATGTATTGAGTTGGAAAAATAGTGAAATGGGAAAACATGATGTCACGATCAGACCCAAAAAAATGTTGAGATGTTGGAAATGTTGAGTTTGGACTCCTAGATAGGGTCATGGGCATGGTGACTACTCAAAACCTCAAAAAACTAGTTTTGTATGGTTGTGAGATGTTTGTTTAATGTCATATTTAGTCACATGTACTTGATGCTTGATCACCAAACTCACTTGAAACATTCAAATAGAAAGAGCACCTACAAAACACCAAAACACATCAAATCCTAAAAATAAAAATATGTAAGTGGGGAGTCATACTAACCCCGGTGGTCACCTGACTGAGTGAACTTACATCCTAGTTGTTGCAATACATTTGAGACTCCATGTAGTTATATGAGTGTGTGTGTAGAATCACGCCCTAGGTGGCTCTTGTGTAAGTTACACTTGAATAATGAGAAATAGCTAGATGTAGAAAATATATATAAATGTGTGCATGGAAAAATGAAATTCCCCTCCTATGAAGTGTATGCAGAAGAATGCAATTTTGTGTCCCTTTAATGGATGCTAGATGGATGCTTTGATGCTTTTGTAATGCCTTTGGATGAAAAATTAGGTGATGATAGTAGATTTTTAGTGTTTGGTCCCTTATTATGACCACATAACATTGTATTTATATTATTCCCGTGTTTGAATTTCATAATTAACCACTAAACTTTTGACTAGTAAGAAAAAAAGATGCCCAAATGGCTAGAAAAGAACCAATAGATGCAAGAAAGATATGAAGAGATGGGGGAGCCCGGAGGGGAGGGGGTGACTAGGATCGGGTGTATTGGTTGGGCAATGGTGTTTAGAGTCAAAAATTCCAAAGTATCAAAAGACAAACTGAAGAGGCGAGAAGGTGTGTATAAACAAAGGGAAATAGAAAGAAATTAAATAGGCAAAGAGAGTGGTCAATTTATACTTTTCTTTCTTAGGAATCATATGAATCGTGGTATTTGATTTGGAATAGAAACATACCAAAAGTGTTTGATTTATTGTCTACACAAATCTCATCAAATAATCTAGTCATATCATTTGGTACAAGGGACCTTTTGACTATTGATATCCCCAACACCAAATTCCTACACATTGAATCATTCATAAATAATCATACAATCAAAATAACATTTATAGACAACGTAGAAACATCAAATATTTACTCTATAAATCCTAAGAGATTACTTAGATGCTCATCTATAGATCAATCCTTTTCTCCTCGCATCATTCCACTCATGGGTGAATATGAATTTCAATGTATTCTCCACATCGACAAATTACCTCTATCTTCACATAGGTTTTCGATCTCATAAAAAAATTCTAATATTATATGCTTTGATGTGTACCTTGTCCCAAGTCTAGTATATTAGGACCATTCAAATCAACTCATCAAAAACTTTTCCAATCATATATCCATTGACTTGGATCTCATCCCCCAAGCCTCTTAAGTTAGGACCAATCGGATAACACCATTGACTTGAACCTCATTTGACCAAGTCTCATAAGTCAAGACCAATGAAATTTCCTTCTCGTTGGCTTAGAACTCATCCTTCTACGTCTCATAAATCAAGACACATCAAATCACCTATTTGTTGAAAATATTTTGATGCACCCGGTGACTTAGATTTGATCCATGCAAGTCTTATAAATCAAGATCATTCAACTTCCATAATTATGGACCTCTTCTACGAAGAGTCCATTCCAAACCCTAGTTTGTGAAAATTTTAAAAAATCAGAATGTGAAAAAAGTGAAATAAGATCCACATCAAACCACTCATCAATGCATTATTTAAAAATCAAAAATGGAAAATCAAAACTTCATATTCATGGGTACTCTCTACACTAGGGGAGGTTACTTGTAAGCAATTTTAATCATTTCATCCATTAAAATATATATCTATTAATTCATTAACATATTTTCACATTCTTCACATATAAGACATAGATTAATCTGCTTCCTATGAGGGATTGTGTATCTCATCCCTATTCTAGATTCTTTGATTTTATATGTTTTTATGTACAATATTGTGTAGAATCTTACTAATGGAAAATCATCCTCTTGAATAAGATCTCTCCTTAGCGTAAAGTACTAAAATTCTTTACCTGTATCTTTTGTCCACCCATCTTAGTCTAAGATGATGATCCTTGCGTCCTACTAGTTGCGTGGGGATGAGATTTTTGGGCAATTTTTTTTCCTATAAGCATAATCACAATAAGGGAAAATCAATAAAATTATAAAACATATTCATAATCACTACACCTTTCATCCTTCACAATATTTTTTATTGAGCCAACGCTTCTTACTAGTAGTGTGAAACTCGAAAAGAGAAATGTACCCTTACTCACCTACATCTTGTCTTTGGTGTTAAACCCTTACCTATTACAAGTGGTATGGGTCAGATTGTAAGGGGTCATTTCAAAAACAAATGTACAAAAGAAATCCTTTCAAATCCAAAGTTTTTAATCAAATGAAATCTAAAGAATCAATTTAGTTGCTCATGTTAAGAGAGACAACAAGTCCTTCAACCTGATTTTTCCAATCAATAGGTCATCAATGGATCAAAGTATAGTCACACCTATAAATTAAATCATATTGGAATCGGTTAGATAATATTGACTGGAGATGAGTCACATTTTCCCAAATGGACCATTATTATCCTCTTGTATTTGCATCCATCATATTCAATTTCACATCACTATCTCATATGTCTTATATCCTTCTTAGATCTAGGTGTTGATCCATCACATCTTACTAATTTTGTGGAGTCAAGAGTGGAGTCAAACATCCTATCATTATGCCATCTACATTATACCAATGGAATACAATATTTACATTTTTTTGAACATATGTTCAAATAGTGCACTCTTTATCAAGTACAAAATCCGAAAATAATCAAAACACATTCAAAAATCCACAAAAATAAAAACATTTCAAAAAATCAAAAAGATCAAAGTGATAAAAACCCAAAAACATTCAAAAAATGTTTCAAACTAATCTCACCAATTTTCAACATAGTTCACAATATCACACTTTTGACTATAATCCTAGTGAGCGTTCCAGAACATCCCAGGATTATCACTTTTCTTACCCTTGGCATGTATATGTTCTTAGGGGAAATACAATTAATAAAACACTCAAGTGTATCCTCACTTGGGAATCTCGTATCTCATGTATTTCCTCACATGAATCCTTTCTTAGAAAACTAGCTCCAATCAATTTCATATCAAATTTCAATGGGATCCAATAATATTGTCATGAGGACTTTCATAACTCTACTCTTTACTGATTTAATACTCTTGCATGTATCCTTGTTTGGGGGCATTCACATCTACTTATTCTTCATGGTGGAACACATTATGGGCATAGTTAGATGTCTTTATTTCAATTTGTGTAACATTGTTATTATTTGTTAACCTATTACAAGTATGTTGTTATCATTTTGGTTTGTATATAACCTTGGTGTGTCTATATTAATATATGTGTAGGGTTTCTTTTACATTTACATCTTTGTTTTTTTACCAATTATAGGTATGTTTATACCATTTGGGCTCATTATTAGCTTTTATTTATTTATTTTTCCTTGTATATTGGGTTTGTGGTTAATTCCTCATTTTCATTTTTGATCAATTGTTAGTATTTTGTTGTCATCTTGGCTCATTTTGCTTTGTATTTTGGGCTTGTTTTCGAATTTTGTCTTTGTTCTTATACCTATTATAGGTATTTTTGTAAGCAATATTGACTTATTTATAATCAGGTGTCTATTAATTACCGCATATATGGGATTTTTAGCTTTTTTATCATCGTTTTGGACAACTTACAAGTATTATGTTATCATCTGGGTTTATTCATAGTCATGGTGTATATTCATCTTACTATGTATATTGGGTTTATTTTAAACACTTTTTCAAAAAAAAAAATTAACCAATTACAAGTTTTTGTAATCATCTTGGTTTATTTATATCCATGGTGTACATCCTCTTACTATGTATATTGGGATCGTTTTATATTTTTCTCTATGTGTGTTTTTCTAAGCACATATGGGTTACTCATCATGCTTTTTCAATAATCATGGTCTTAACTCTACATGAGTAATAAAAATAGGTTTCTCTAAATTACATCTTTAAATGAAAGCTAAGATACAAGTAATGAATGATCATCTCACCATTACATTCATTTGTGCATTTCATTCATAACGCAGAAAATTCATATCGATTAACTAAAATTTGGAATAAAGGTAGTTAATCTAACTAGGAATAGCATTAAATAATAGTAAATAAAAAAAAGCAAATAAATATAGAAAGTGACCCAAACAACTAGACTAATGAAAATAAAAACCTAATATGCAAAGAATGGTTAGAAGGAGCTTATATGATTCGGTGAACTTTTTGGATTGTGTTACGAGATCGACTAGAGAAAAAGGATGAGAAAACAATGTGGCTTTGAGGTCCAAAGACTTGCAGATCTAGGAAATATGAGTGGACTGGGGAAACTGGGAGAGGATCGGGATGCCTGTGTGTGCTTTAATATGAGTTTTGAGTTCCATGGTCTATGTAGGAGATCAAAAAATCAATCTTTACGGCGTCGCTAGCTAAATCTGAATCCTTCATTTTCTCGACGCACTAACTTCTTTGTACTCAGTTGTATATCTTTGGTATTCAATGATGAAGAGAAGACCTACAAAACCCCAAAAACAAGTATCAAACCCTAAAATTGAAATATTCATATCAAGGGGTGGAATGTCCTCATCTACCACAATGGTGGAATTACTAACTATGTTGCACTACATCTCGGACCGATTTAGTTCTATGTGTAAGTGTTTGCAATAATTCCCTAGGTGCTCTTATTCCAATCTCACTTTGTGAAAGTAACGAGCAATAACTATGTGTAGAAAATGTAATAGAATGGTGGATGGAATAGAATAAACTTCCCTCATATGCTTGTGTGATGTAGATGAAACAACCTTGGTGCCTTGTGATAGAGCTATATGGATGTAAATGGAGCCTTTGATGGATGAAACCTTAGGTGATGATAGTTCTTGGTCCTTCATTATGGTTTCATAACTTATTATATATATGGTTCTTTTGTTCTAATTCCGTAACTAACCACGAAAAGGCCTACCACAAGAAATATAAAATTTTTAAACCACTAGAAAGTGACCAAAAAGTGGCGGAAAAGTGGAAAGAGGATTAGGGTGCCTCGATTAGGACCAGGGTGCTTGTTGGTACCCCACTACTAGCTCAGGCACCCGATCAAATGCAAAATAGCACAGAATGACAAAAAAAATTAGCATGCATGTGTGAGAGGTCAGCAATAACAACAAAAATAAAGTAAAATGTCCTGAAATATGGGGGTTAACTAGTAATTTCTTTACTCAAAAACCATATGAATAGTAGTATGATACAAGTACTAAATAATGTCTAAAGTGTGTGATTTTGTGACTACATTTTCCCCCACTTTATGTTGGTGAGTGGAAAGCTCAGTAACATAAAGTAGATAGAGATGCATACCTTATAATCCATGTAGAGTGATGTATAAATGTGCTAAAGGAATAGAAAAAGTGTGGAGTGACAAAAAGATGATAGAGCATGGAAAATAAAGATGCAAAAGCACAAAAAAGTGATGAGAGTGAACCTAGGGCAGAAATGTGTGTGTAGTTGCCAATGTTTGTGATGTACTTGCATGGTTAGTATGGTGTGTTTTGCAAAGTAAAATGTTGTTATTTCCCCATTTTTTTAGTTATTGTTTTTTAATACTTTCTTCTCATACGATTATACCTATAAGGAGAAGACCATCAAGAAGTCAAATATATATATATATATATATATATATATATATATATATATATATATATATGTATGTATGTATGTATATATGTGTGTGTATATATATATGTATATATATGTATATATACATATATAGATATATATATACACACACACATATATACATATATATATATATACACACATATATATACATGTGTGTGTGTGTGTGAAAAATGCATGTAAAAGATGTATGCATATGTAATGAAAATACTGAAATGAAAGTATGAAAAGTGTAAAAAGGAACATGTGCACCTAATTCGTGATGACAAAAAGGGTATAGAAATAGGATATCCTACCCTAGGTTTTTTGGGTGATCTGACACCATAGGCCAAAGAAGTGTAGGGAGGAATTCCACTTGAATCCTCCAAATTTTTTCTTGCTTCCCTGAATATGTGTGAAGAGATCTCGTACTACCTTTTTTTTTTTGGTGATTCGATGCCACTTTGGATAAATTAGTATAGAGAGGAAGTATATTGTATCCTATAACCTGTAACTACTCCCTAGAATTTCAAGAACAATCATGTCTTGTAAAATATGTTGTGTACGGGGTATGTAGACTGGTCTAAACCCACTCATTGTATAACCCATAATGCCAAGGGAAGAAACTAACTGAATTGAACTAGTGTAGAATTTTTGCGTAGTATGTAAAACTCAAAATGATGCCCCCTCTTTGGGGGTGCATGTGATGTTGCTGATAGGAGAATGCAGCCCCAAAAGAGGACCAACCGCATGAAATCTTTAAGTCTTCCCTGCATGGGGAAAGGAATGCATTTTCTAGAAAAAAAAAAAAAAAGGTGAGTAAAAAGAAGGAGGCTAGCTAAAGACAAGTGTTAGTATGAAAAAACATGCATATATAAGACCATGTGTAAGCTACGCAAATAGTGTGTAAGCTACAAATCAATGTAGTAATGTAAAAACACAAGAATAAAAGGTAAGTCACACAAAGTGGGCTGTAAACATGGGACATCACTCATGATGTCACAATACACGTAATTCCATCATGACCACATACAAAAAACAAGTGTGCACACCAAACAAAGGTAAAGGCCCAAGTACAATAGCAAACAAAACAAAGCAAGTACAAAAAAATGATAGCCATGGAAGTGAATAATCCTACAAAATAGATGTTGGGAGAGATGAATGTGGATGGCCCCAAAAACTAATGTAGGATGGGTATAAGGTGAGCATTTGCGTTGCATGTAAAATACGTGTATTTGTGATCACAACTAAACAAATGTGTGAACGCGCATGTGTGTATGGTATAGATAAATGACATATAAGAGATCTAACTAGCATGTGTAATAAAGTGACCATATAAAACAAACTTTAAATAAGTAAAAAACAATGAAGATATGCAACATGTTTTGGATGGGTGAAATGGAATGCAAGATGGATTATAGGAGCCGCATGCCCCCTGAGTGAATGGAAATGTATGTAGTGAGTTTCATTTTGGTTTCCCCCTCAACAATCAAGAATGAACCATAAACGAGAGTGTGTCATCAGGAAATGGTCAAAGTATGTGTTGTGTCTAGCATGGTGTGATGAATGTGTATGTGTATTGATGAGATGTGACGTAAAAATGATGTGTCCTCAGCCCTTTATCCGAAGCGTGTATGACGACAAAATTATTGAAAGAGTGATGATGTATCCTAATGAATATATCACTAAAAATGAAGGAATAGGTGACCGGTTAGCCTATATCATATGCCACTAACATAGTAAATTTGCATGATAGAAGAACATGTATACATGATAAGGTCCATTTGGTTGGTAAACACTTGGTAGTTGAGGATGGGTGAGGAGCTAAATTGCATCATAGGGTAGTGAGTGCAAGTGTGTAAAAGATGATGTATCATGTGTGATGATAATAGACGACCATGTGATGAGCACAATGTGTAAATATGTAATGTGTATAATTTAATTCAATATGTGTAGATAGACTAATAGTGTAAGGTGTGTGGGATGTAAAATGAGGCATATGTAATACTAGACTCATAGAAAATGAGACTTTTGTACATGTATGATGAAGACTAGTATTATGTATGATGTGTAAATGAGCGAAAATGATGTAGACTAAACATAGAGTGTATGATGTAAGATGTAAGACATATGACACAACATGTGTGAAGAAAATTAGGTTTTAATACCTATTGTGTAGTGTGTGGGGTTCATGTGTAGTAGTCCCTCAACAAATAAGTATGAACCGAAGCACAAAATTGTGTCATCGGGTAATAGTAATGCTAAAGTGTGTGATAAGTTTATCTATTGATATATGATTATGTGTGTATGGAAGATGTTTTGATGCTAATGTGAGGTGGGCATGTGTTATATGTTATGCCCCCAATTGTGTGGTAACTTATGTATTGTTTGATAAATGTCATTGGTCAAGAACTAGAGAAGCGACATATGAAGGTGGTGAAGTATCATAGATTTTGTAAGATTGATTCGATGAAGGGATAAATAATGAAATATTGTATGATATGTGTGATAAGTGATAGATGATTGTATATGTATGTATGTATGAGTGGTTATGTAATATATAGAGGTGTGTATGTAATATGAAACGAGGTTCTTTATTGTAACATACCTCTCAATGAGTCATATAAGAAGAAAATGTGGGAGGTCTAGATTTGAAGGATTTAAAGAGTATGAACAAGTATCTAATGGATAAAGTTGGTTGGAGGCTTTAAAATGAGGATGGATTATAGGATAAGATTATTAAAGAAAATATTTACATGATGAGTAGCTTAGTTTTATCTCAAATGACATCATACCTAAAGGATCTTGTTTTGGAACAGTTTGACTAAGTGTAGGGGCACTTGATGAAAGGAAGTAAATAAGAAATAGGTGATGGTAATAAGATAAACTTTTGGTAGGGTTTGTGGCTTGATGATGAACCCTTATTAAATCAACTAATTTGGATAAATGTTGCAAACCATTTCATATATACTATTGACAATATTTTGAGAGACTATCGGATTGAAAAGGCTGGGGATAATAATTTTGGATCATTTTTACAGGAAAATTCAATATTATTATTCACGAAATAATGATCTTCTCATTAATTCATGTTGGTTGTCTTAATAAAAGAGTGATACACATAAATAGGAGGATGCACTCCTTAATACAAGGAGTCAAAAATAATCTCTAACTTCCCCTACAATCTCTCTCATCCCTAAGATATCTCCAACATCCCAAATATCCCTCAAGACTAGTTAACATGAGTTGTTATTATAACACACTCACACTAACTATATTATTAATATATATTAACTCATTATTAATAATATTACAATATATTGTAACATTCACTCCCTTATTGTTAACATTATTACTTCCCAATATACACTCCCCTAATGTTGACAAGGTAGAAAAAATAATCACACTTCCTTCTGCAACTTGCTGCCCATGCGTGCTAATGATCTGGATGGTTGTTTAGGTCAACCAAAAACCTGAAACAAATGATGGATTTATAGGACAACCAACAACCTAAAACAAACGATGGTTTTATAATACAACCAACAACCCAAATATCATGTTGTTGCTTTTCCTTTGTGCTTTCATCTGTTCACTATGTCTTTCCTTCAGGGAATATTTAGGAACAACTGCTTACTGAATACAAACTGAATAGAGGGAAATTTGAACATTGAGACCAAGTTCTAGTTCCCCCCCTCAATGTGAACATTTCACTTATTCAAACAAGAACTCTGAAATCATACTACAAATCTGAAATAAAATAAAACACACACACACACACACACACACACACACACACACACACACACACACACACACACACACACACGGCTTCGTGCAAACCCTTCGTTGGTGACTAAAAAGAGGTTGTTGATTGACCTCCAGCCTCCATTACCTCTGTCCTCCATGAGTGTCGCTACTTACTCAGTAGATTGGACCATGGAGCTCAAATTTGCACCACCTTTTGTTGATGCATCTTCCCTAAAAAAAAAAAAAAAAAATTTGGTTATGAAATTCCAAGCAGGGTCTGCAGGGCGTGTAGCCCCCATCAGGTCAAGGGGGCAACACCCTTCGGGGTCCTAGGGAAGTGCCCTAGGTGCACTCCTTTTGCGATACTGAGTAGGGTTGAGGGTGGAGCCCCTGAAGCCAGGCATATTTTCCTTCTTTGAAGTCATAAAAAATATCATTAGAACTACAATATTATTCATCTTATTCTCCCAAAAATTGGATGTCGGGTAACACCGAAAATGCGTCCGTGAGGCAATTTTTTTATTTTTACAAAATTTTGACAACTTGACTATTTTGACTAATAAAAAGACAATAAACAAATATTCTAAAATCACCTATTTGACAACAAAAATACCATTAAGAAAAATTCGACTCTTTTACATGACCTTGATACTACGACTCAAATAGCTTACGATCGACAAGACAAAATGGTGACAAATGACTTTTACAATATAATACATTTGACTATTAAGACTCTAAACTTTGAAAATAATGACATTTATAAAGACAAAGGACTATATTGACACCACAATGACTAAATCCAAAGAACACTAAATTTCTAACTATAGACTAGAAAGTAATATTTAATTACTTTCTACCAACTATAATAATATGACTCAAAGATTAAATACAACTAAAGACCACAAAATATATACTCTTTAAAAACTCTAATTATACATAAACTACCTAAACAAATACTGCTAAATAATAGAGAAAACCACCAATTTGGAGAAAACTTAAAACAAAGTAATTTCTAACTTGTTGTTTTTGGAATGGAATCCATATGTAGAGAGTAGTTACATGTGCATGGAGCTCGAATGTGAGGTCGACATGACACATTACATGCATAGATTTCATTATACATGTTCTACATTTCCTCCAAAACTATTATACTCAGACGTCTTGCATGGTTCTGTTTTCACACTCATATGCAAATCTGTGCCCTTGTTTGTTGACCATTGTCCTTGACTTTCAACAAACTTTTGAGATTTTATGGAAAATGTGTGTGGTCAACTTGGTGCGAGAACATGGAATTTTTGGATGCCATGAAGAGACAAAATAAAACACTACAATGATATTTTCAGTCAATACACGCTACTCGCCATTTCAATAAAAACCAACAAAGATCGAGTGCGGCTTGATCTCGGAGCATTTTGATGACCACGTCAAGTCTTCAACAACAAATCAAATGGAAAATTGGTCATCAATTGAAAACAGGATATGCCTCTGATGCAGAGGAGATACAAATCTAAATGCATCGAGATCCTAAATTTACTATCAAACAAGGCACCTCTAATGTGAAAGCTGTCAAGCTTGCTGCACACCTTTGTAAAACAAATAAAACACACAATGGGAATTCAAATCTTTGAGATAAATGCTATCACAAGTTAAAATGTTATCTCAAATCAAATTCTTAAACTTCATTGGAGAAATTAAATACCACTCCTCTGTCGATCTGCACTATATCGAGTCTCCAACACAAAGAATAAAAAATGAACTAAACTTATTCTAAAAAATCATTATGCTAAATTGACATAATAATTTTCTACATATCTCAAGAAAATTGCAAACACTACAATTTCCCCTATCAATTCATTCATCCATGAATCTCTCTAATACCAAATAATAATTTTGGATCAATTTTACGGGAAAACTCAATATTATTGTTCACAGAATAATGATATTCTTATTAATTCATTACGGATGTCTCAATATAAGAATGCTACACATAAATAGGAGGATGCACTCCTTAATACAAGGAGTCAACAATCATCTCTAACTTCCCCTAAAATCTCTCTTATCCCTAAGATATCTCCAACATCCCAAATATCCCTCAAGACTAATCAACATGAGTTGTTATCACAACACACTCACACTAACTATATTATTAATATGATTTATATTAACTCATTATTAATAATGTCATAATATATTTGTAACAGGAGTGGTATTGGAGATCTCTCTAATGGGAGGGTGAGGAAGAAGACATTAAGGAGGCTATTCAAAATCTTAATATTAACTTGAGAGGGGTGTTTATTCCTTCAAGGAATAAATTAGATGTGCTTATATGGGTAGGGACTAAGCATGGTGAGTACTCTATGAGATCTAGATATGGAATAGCTTGCAATGGTCCTCAACCAAATTCATGGTGGAATTCTCTATGGGACAAGACTCTCATTCCTAAGGTGAATTTATTTTTGTGGCATGTTATACAAAATAAAATCCTTACAATTGATAATCTACAAGTCAAAGGTATGATGATTCCTAACAGGTGCATCCTATGCAAATCTGATAATGAAACTATTCAACATTTGTTTCTCCAATGCCCCTTTGCTAAAAAAGTTTTCTCTAAAATCCTGAGATTATTTCAGGTCTCTTGGGTTTTTCCAGAGAGTTTTGTACTGACTGGTATGAACAATGGAAGGTTCTTTTTTCCTCTAGGTGTTTGTTAAAATATTGGAAATTAGTTTTACCTCATTTCATATGGGGCATTTGGCTTGAAATAAATCATATGATTTTTCAGGAAACACAAAAATCTTGATAGGGTGGGGAATTTGATTTTGGGAGATTTGATTAGTAATCTTTCCATTATTAGATTTGAGGCCAAAAATGTCTCTAATGGCGAAAAGGAAATTATTCAAGCTTTGGGGATTGGTAAATGTGTTCAATAGGGTTTGGTGGTAAAGAACAATGCCAGGGTAAATGTGAAGTGGGAAAAACCTATGATTGGTTAGTTGAAACTGAATTTTGATGGTGCAATAAAAAGTAGTTTGGGTTTAGCAGGTGTGGGAGGTATAATTAGGGATGACAAAGGTCTTTTCTTTTTGGCCTATGTTATGCCTATTGGAAATAAAACCAACAATTATGTTGAGGTGTTGCTATTTTATATGGTCTAAAATGGGCTAATCATCATCAAATTAGAAAGCTCTATGTGGAAGGGGATTCTTTGTACATCATTAATGCAATACAAGGAAAATCTAAACATCATGTTAATTTAAATCCCATTATGGAAGAAATAAGGGCTTTATTATTAAATTTTGAGGAGACTTGTTTTGCACATGTGTTCCGTGAAGTGAATGCTTGTGCAGACATGTTGGCAAGTTTTGGGGTATGAGCTCATCATGATCACATATGGCTTGATGAGGTGGATCTATCGCCATCGACTAGGGTTTTCCTTCATGATGAAAAGTGAATTTATTGTCAAGTGTGGGATTAGGATTTGTGTAATCCTTGTTATCATTTCCAAATGTGTGGGATTTTTATCCCTAGTTTGGAAATATAATCGTTGTTTTTGTTTTTACAGATTACTACGGGGTTTTTTAAATATTTATCATCATGGGTGGTAATAGAGTTAGGGTGGAACCTTCTTCTTGTACAGCTTTGGAGAGGGATACGAAATTTGGGACATTCTTAAAAGTGGGGAGTTACTCACTTTTTATGAAGCTTCAAGGTCATGATGAGAATATTTCAAAGGATTTTGCGCAAGCTTGGAATAAAGGGGTGGTCACTATGCACAAAGTAAGCCTTCTGGTTTTGAAGGATTTTATTTGCGAAATTTACCAACATGGACTGTAATGGGTGTAAGGTATTTAAGGACAGGAAGAGGTTTCAAGAGGAGGTGTTTAATTTTCTTGATGCTGATGAGAAGATTGTTCATATGGAAGATGGTATTACCCGTAACTCTCTTCTATGGCATTGGCTAGAGGTATGTTTTATCATTATGAAGTATTTAACACTCGATGGGAAATACAGGAAACTTCATACTCAACACTTCATCTGTTAAACCACTTCTGTAGGAATAGGAAGGTCAACATTCCATTCTACTTATTTAATTCTTTGAATATGTCGGTGAAATATTTTAAAGAAAAAATTGTGGATGTGTTGTTGCATTAAGGGTTAATTCTATTGTTGTTCAAATCCGATACTCCTATACCTATAAATAATGTTGGAATTAAGTTTGGGGATGATTGGGAAGAACATGTTAGTTTGGCTGATAGATGTAAGCTTATCGCTTTGAAAGATAGGGCAAAGAAGGAATTGGACATGACTTCTTCTCTTCAATTTCTTGCAAGACAAAATAAGGATATGAGTACTGAGGAGGGGCTGAATGAAGCCAATGTGTTTGTTAATTTTCTTGCCAGTAAAATTGAGAGTCTTGAAGATGTGGTGAATCGGCTGAAGGTCGAGAATAAGAGTTTAATTAGAGGTGCCCAATGTCATGGTGCTGAGATTATGATGCTTAGCAATAGGGTGGATGTTCTTAGGAGATGGTTGTGGTAGAGAAAGGGAAGAAAAGAATCATGTATGTCGAAGCTCGATGATGATGATGATGGTTCGGGGAGGAAGTATTCTGAGTCCAAGTTTGAGGACTTGTGCTAAAATTACTTGAGGGGATTTTTGTAGCTCTGTTGTTGACTAGTTTTTTGTGTATACGTGGTTTTTAGTCTGGTTTGGTTGGGGCCTGTTTGTTATGTGTTTTAGATATTTCTAATTCAATGTCTCCTTGACTTAAGATGGGTTTTTCCTTTTTGTTGGGTTTTTTTATATATGTTTTTTTGTTGGTTATGATATTTTAATGTAATATCTTCATGTATATGGCCCTTGGAGCCTTTTCCAAACATTTATCTATCAATATATATAAGAACCATAAGAATATGAGTGTGCCATTAGGAAGGTAGGGTGACAAGATTCACCTACCAAATACCAAGTTTTCATTTAGCGGTGGAAGTGTGGTTGGAAAAAGTAATGGTAGGGTCATGTGATTGTGGTGTAATTTTCAATGTGTCATGACCGCTAGTAGGAGGATTAGTTGCTTTGACAAAAGTAATTGGTTGGAGCTTATACATGAGAGGAGGTAAAGTTGTAATGAGTCTTAAAGGATTTTCTTTAGTTTGACTCAGTAATACAATAGAGGACTTAGTAGGAGAAGGTTGTGAACTAATTTTGATATGTGGTTGATTATGTTGACTTGGTGATGTCGTAGGTGGGTGCTTAGGTGGCTCGTGACTAACCAAATAAGGAGCATATTTAGGATCCCATGTGGATTTAGCATTTGTAGATGGGCATGCACTAGAATGTTCTACAATGAATGAGATAAAGCCTAGACACTCAAGGTATTTAAGTCTTCATTTTCAAGCATGGTAGTCAATGTCATTATGTTAATTGATTCAATGATAATTGTAATATGGATGACCATGATACTTAGTTAGCCAATAAGGAGGATAGAAATGAGTAGGTGGTAGAGTGATCAATTGATAATTGAGGAGCCCAGTGAGAATGTCATTTTGCTTAGTATTTTGATCAAGGATGAGAGGTTCTAGTAATAGTATGACTTGAGGCTCACTGATATGAGAACATGTAGTAGAGATAGAATGAGAATGACATGTAGAAGGAGAACAAACATGCACTTGAGAAACATTCTTAAACTATTGAACTTTAGATTTAAGAGATGTAATTGTGGATTCCATTGCCTTAAATTTTTCTTGAAATAAATAATTTAAAGCTTGAATTGATTCCAATATGGGTTGATTAGATTGAGGATCAAGAATACTAGGTTAAATCGGATAAGCGATCAAATTTAGGACTAATTTCAGGTGGTGGGGTATTGTTAGGGAGGTACATGGTGCCTAGGGATTTTTGTTGAACAACTTAGAAATTGGGATGAAACTTAATTAAATCATATAAAGAAATTTGAGGAATTTTAGGAGCCATGATAGAATAAAAATGAGGATATTAAGCATGAAATCGTTCGGGTTCACCAAAATGAATAACTAAAATGTGGAATAAAAGTAGTTAATATAACTAGGAACAATAGTAAATAACAGTAAATAAGAATGGTAAATAAATATAAAAAGTGACCCAAGAAACTAGACTAATGAAAATAGAAACCCTAATGTGCAAAGAAGGGTTGGAAGGAGCTTAGTTGATTCAGAAAACTTGTTGGAATATGTTGTAGAGATGACTGGAGAAACAAGAGGATGAAATGATTGTACCGAGGTCCATAAGCTTGAAGATATGGGAAATCTTAGTGGACTAGGGTACCTAAGAGAGGATCAAGGCACGTGTGGATGCCCTAGTCTAAGTTCCGGGCACCCGGTCTATCAAGAGGTCAAAAACTAACCTTGTAGTGTCTCTAGCTGATCTACGAAGCCTTCATTGTCTATCACACTAACTTCGTTGTACTCGGTTGTATGTTGCTGGTAGTAAATTATGAAGAGGATACCTACAAAACCCTAAAATAAACATCAAACCCTAAAAAATAAAAATGCATATGAAGGGGTCGATCGTGCTCAATCCTGTCACAATTGTGCACTTACTAACAGAGCGTTGCACTATATCTCGGACTGATGTAGTTCTATGTGTCGTGTGTGCAATCATGCCCTAGGTGCTCTTGTGTCATTCACACTTTGTAAAAGTAACCAGCAATAACTATGTGTAGAAAATGTAATACAATGGTGTATGGAATAGAATAAAATTTTCTCTTATGCTTATGTGATGCAGATGAAACAACCTTGTGCCTTGTGATGGAGCTAGATGGATGCAAATGGAGCCTTTGATGGATGCAACCTTAGGTGATGATAATAGTGATTAGTTCTTGGTCCCTAATTATGGTTTCATAACCTTATATTTATATGGGTCTCTTATTCTAATTTCGTAACTAACCCCTAAAAGGCTGACCACAAGAAATATGAAATGTTCAAATGGCTAGAAAGTGCCTAAAAAGTAACGGGAAAGTGAAGAGGATCGGGGTGCCCTTAATAGGACTAGGGAAATTGTCGGGGCCCTAGTACTAGCCAGTGTCCCAGTCAAATGCAAAATAGCATAGAATAACAGAAATATATTGGGAATGCATGTGTGAGAGGTTAGCAATAATGACAAAAGTAAAGTAAAATGGCCAAAATACGGGGTTAATTAGTACTTTCTTTACTCAAAACCATATGAATAGTAGTATGATATCGAGACTAAATAATATCTAAAGTGTGTGATTTTGAATGGAAGATAAGATAGAAGCAATGATTGATCATCTCACCATTACATTCATTTGTGCATCTCATTCACAACACACAAAAAAATCATATAATAATTCTCATCATTTTCCTAAAATTAACATTCAATCAAAATCATATTCTTTCTCATACCTCTTGAAAAATAAGTATTATTATTCTTCTTATCAAACGGTTGTCCACCACTTTCTCACATCAACCATCCTCTTGAGGGGGAAATCACTTAACATAATCCATACTCATTGGGGCATTCAAATGCTTCACCATGGAAAATCATGTAGTCCATACCACTTAGTTATCATTCGTCCACTATTTTATATGCATCTACTATATTTAAAGTATTATTACTTTGTACTAACACTTTGACAAGGGGAAAATGTAGACACCCCAAAATTACCGTTATATATCATAATTTCCCAAAATATCATTACACCCTTTGTTTCCACATAGAATTAATTTAATTAATTCTATTTACACCTTATCACCCACTTTAGATTATTTTATTAGCTGATTTAATATAAAATTGAATAAATAAATCCACATGTCCACATACATATTTAAATAAATTAAATAATCCTTAAATCATATCCACCTTCTTAACTCAAGTTTACCAAATCCTAGACAAGAGTCAAAAATCATTATTTCAATTACAAGGATGTGTTAAATTGACTCAAATTGACATTTGAGTTAACTGAAGCTATCTTCCAAGTCGTTACAATTCAAAATCAATTTAAATTCTTCCACAAGCCAACTATTCACGACACTTTTTGGGTGAATAAATAGCATATATGGAATTTAAAATCAAAAACATGTGTAACTCCTTGCCAACTTAGCCTTTACTCACTCTCGAAAATCAATAACAACATCTAACCCTCTAATAAAATATGGAAACTCAAAAAAATAATCTTAGTCATGTTTTGTTATCTCAAAATCAAATCCATCACAACTTAGCTTGAGGATTCACTTTCCTAGCTATAAAACAATGATCCTTCTTTTGAAAATCATCCACCAAGTCTTTCGATATTTCATGCTTCCCATTTGTGTAATCTTTTGGTGACTCAAAATCAAGTTTGAATATTGTTATGCTGCCCAAATCACATCAAGAACATATATGCATGCTTGTATCTTAGGTATTATTTCATTCGAAATAGTTGGAGCATCCACAAATCAACCATATTTCACAATTAGTATATCCAATCGAGGTTGCTTTGGGAGTTGTAAAGGAATATTTAGTGTTGTTTCATTTGTGTTTAATTTTCCTCTTTATTGTTGTTCTTTATTACATTTTCCAACAGAATGAAATGTTGACAATTGTTTTAAAATATGTTAAAATAGTGCACCCTTTTTACTGAGTATAAAATCCAAAAATAATCAAAAACATTCAAAAATCCAAAAAAATAAAATATTTCAAAAACTCAAACAAAATAAAAGTGATCAAAAAAATAAAAACATTCAAATAATGTTTCAAATAACTCTCAGCAATTATCAACACATTTCACAATATCACACTTTTAACTACGATCCTAATGATCGTTTGAGACCATCCCACAATTATCACTTTTCTTACCCTTGGCATGTATTTGTGCTTGGGGAAAGATAATTTAATAAAACTCTTGCATGTATCCTAGTTTAAGGCATCTCAACTCTCATGTTATTCCTCGCATGTATCCATGCTTGTAAAACTAACCCAATCATTTTCATATTAAACTTTAACGGAATCTAATAAGAGTGTCATCAGGAGTTTCTTAACTCCGCTCTTTTTCTAATCCAATCCCCTTGCATGTATCCTTACTTGGGGGCATTCACATTTTCTTATTCTTCACTATGGAACACCTTAAGGAATATTTACATGTCATTATTTTAATTTTTATAACATTTTTAGTTTTTTTACCTATTGTAAGTATGTTAGCATTTTGGTTTGTATATAACCTTGGTGTGTTGGTATTGCTTTATATGTGTAGGATTTTTTTGCATTTTCATATTTTTTGGCCAATTACATGTATATTGCTACCATCAAGGCTCATTTTTATCTTTTGTGTATTCAATTTTCTTTTATATTGGGTTTTTGTTTCATTCCTCATTTTTGTTTTTTATCAATTGTTAGTATTTTCTTGTTACCTTGGCTCATTTTGATTTGTATTTTGGCCTTGTTTTCGAATTTTGTCTTCATTATTGGACCTATTATAGGTATTTATGTAATCAATCTTGATTTATTTATAATCGAGTTGTCTATCAATTACTGTGTATATGGGGTTTATTTTTCTTTGTTCATATTCATTTTGGATCACTTGTACTTATTATTTTATCATCTTGGTTTATTCATATCCATGGTGTATATTCATCTTATTATGTATATTGGGTTTGTTTTACACTATTTCAAATTTTCTTTTTAACCAATTACAAGTATTTTGTAAGCATCTTGGTTTATTTATAGCCATGGTGTACATCATCTTATTGTGTATATTGGGCTCATTTTATCTTTTTCTCTGTGTGTGTGTGTGTTTTCTACACGTATATGAGGTTCTCATCATGGTTTTTCAATAATCATGGTGCTAACTCTATATGTGCGGTAACAAAAAGGCTTCTCTAAATTACATATCTGAATGGAAGCTAAGCTACGAGAAATGATTGATCATCTCACCATTACATTCATTTGTGCATCTCATTCAAAACACACAAAAAAATCATATCATAATTCTCATAATTTTCCTAACATTATCATTCACTCGACATCATATCCTTTCTAATCCCTCTTGAAAAATAAGTATTCTTATTCTTCCTATCAAGTGGTTATCTACCACTTTCCTACATCACCCATATGTTTGAGGGGTAAATCCCTTAACATAATCCATACTAATTAGGGCCTCCAAATACTTCATCAGGGGAAATTAAAGCATCCAATCAACTAATTTGGACTTGTTGGGGCATCCAAATGCCTCACTAGGGAAAATCTGGAAATCCCTACCACTTTCTTGTCATTAAACCATTGTTTTACATGCTTCTACTATATTTAAAGTGTTATTACTCCATAATATCAATTTAAAGAGGGGGAAATGTAGACACCCCCAAATTACTTGTTATGCATCGTAATCATTCAAACTATCATTACACTATTGTTCTTCTTACGAGAATTAATTCAATTAATTATATTTACACCTTATCACCCCCTTAGCTAATTTAATATCAAATTAAATAAATAAATCCACATCCATAACTATATTTAAATTAATTAAATAATCCTTAAATCATATTCACCTCCTTAACTTAAGTTGACTAAAGTCTTGAATAGAGTAAAAATCATTATTTTAATCATAAGGATGTGTTTAAATAGACTCAAATCAGTATTTGAGTTAATCAAACTATATTCCATGTCACGGCAATTCAAAATCAATCCAAATTCTTCCACAATCCAACTATTCATGACACTTTTGGGTGAAAAAATGGTATATATGGAACTTAAAATCAAAAACATGTGCAACACCTTTCCAACTCACCCTTGACTCACTCTTACAAATAAAGAACAACAGTCTAACTCTCAATCAAATCTGGAAACTCAACTAAAAAACTCATTCATGTTTAGTTATCTCCAAATCAAATCAATCACAACTTAGCTTGAGGATTCACTTTCCCTAGCTATAAATCAATGATCCTTCCTTTGAAAATCAACCACTAAAGATTTTGAGAGATCATATTGCCCATCTGTATAATCTTTTGGTGAGTCAAAATCAAGCTCAAATACTATTATGATTCTTAAACCACATCAATTTCATATATTCATGCTCGTGGCTTAGCTATTATTTCATTTGGAATACTTGGAGCATCCACAAATCAACCATATCTCACAACTCAAATGGTTTGACAAATAACATTACTTGACCCCATTCTTTCATTATATCTAATATGAGGTTACTTTTGGATTTATAAAAGAAGGTTTGTACTTATTTAATTTGTGTTTAATTTTCCTCTTTATTACAATTTCCATGGTATACAACAATATTTGAAATACCCAATGATGATTATAAGGATCTCTAAAAACATGACAAGATGATTCAAACTTCTCATACTGACTTACACTGATGCATCGTTTACCATTCTACTTCCTTTTATCTTCCCCATCCCCTTCCAGGACCATTTTGGAAGGCCTTGCATTCATTTCCCTTTCTTTTTGTACCCATTTGCATGTTCAACATGCTACCACTATAATAGTATCATCCAATGACATTTTGGTTCCATTAATGTCCATGGTGGTTCTGTCAATGTCAAAATGGTTTTGATTTTATCCATGGCTATTGTGATTTGTTTGTCAATAATTTTATCTCACTCTGCGATGGTTGTACCTCATGCTAGAACCAGTAGTTCTGTCTTTGAAAAGCTATATTTTCCATCTATTTTCATGTGTGATTTTGGTCTTGAAATTAGGCCTCACATGCATTTTCCTTATTTTTCAACACTAATTTCACTTCCATTTCCCAATTAGTTGATTTCACCACCTAGTGATCCAATCTTAACCATATATATTTGTTTTGATATAGAGTTATAGTTTTGATCTCTTAGAGGATTTCATATTAAAGGAAATCAATCACTTATTTGTTGGCCTCACTAGAATTTTGAAGCTTTTTCCATAGAATAATACTACTACTTTTTTAATTGAGAGATAGAAACACCAATTCCAAGGAGACTCCTTCCAGCATAAATAACCCCAATTATCTTATTTTTGATGTCATGCATGAAGAGAATATAAGGGTTTATATACCAGTCTATTGAGTCCCTTGAACCAACCATAGATCCATTTTCTATTTTGATTCTATAATATATCTAGCTTATGATCACTTCATATTGCATCACTACCATCAATCGGAGTATTTTCTCGAGGGTATAGACAAATAAGCTTCAAATTCAGCTCTCCTCTCCCTATAGAAAGAGGTTGGATTTTTATTCAATTTCTTATTTAGATATATTATCTTATCTTACATCTATTTATTTAGATTTTTTCAAAAAATCATTAAAAATAAAAAAGAAAAAGAAGATAGATTAGATAACATTTTTAACTTTACATTTGTATCTTATAAATTTTAATCCTTCATGTTTAAGTTTTACATTATTTTAATTATATAAGTTATACCCATAAACCATAAAAATACCAAAACCGGGCCTAACCTTATATTTTTTCAAATAAATGGTAGATTAGAACAAACAAAGTATCGATCTTATCTTGCATTAGGTTTTGATCATATCACTAATACTAGGATAGATTCATCATAATTTAGGTTGTCTATCTCATCTTGTTTATCATTTTTGTTAAGAAGAGCATTTAGATTAGAAAATTTATGTCTCATAAGATACAAGGGTTAGATATGAAAACTCCAATTACATGTAAAGGATTGATGTTTTTGTTTTTTTATTTGTGTCTTTAAAAAATTAGGAATATTTTCTTCTACATGTATAGATTTATTTTTATCACTCCACATTTCATTATCTTTCCATCTCCCAAAAACAACAAATACATAATATTACCGACATGTTATCAAATAGAGTAGTGAAAATAAGTCGTGATATATTGATTTCCATTGTTTTCAATTAAGTAATTAACATCTAATAATTTATCTTTCCAAAGCAAGTAATCAATTCTAGTTATATTTCATTTCATCCCACTAAAATAAGTACAAATCAAGTAGGTGAAACAAACATGGGCATTTGTCCCAAAATATTAATTCCATATAATTAAATGCACAACTTTTAGTTCCAAACAAGCTAGAGAAATTCCAACAACAATCTACAACATTCACAAAATATGTCACACCATTTCAATTTCCAAAACATTTTCGAACTATGAAAGGACACTTGTTGATTTGTAGAGATGAAGGTTACTACTTCACAAAATATTTAACAAAAACCATATTCATGGCTCTTGTTCAAGCTTTAAACCATCTAATAATTCTCATTCAAGAATTACACATCCCTCAATTTAAGATATATCTATTATACGCTTCTGTTATATCAAACACCACATAGAGATCACCCATCCTCCATCATGAATGAATATGGACAACTAAGTCTTCCCAGGTAGAGTTAGATGTTCCCCTCACATCCCCACTCCTCTTGAGACACAAAAAAATCAAGAAGATATATTTTCGAACTCGATGAGAAATATTTTTTTCTATACCTTCTCCCCACACACTTATTGTGTCTAAACTCGTCATCCTTAATGGTGATATCACCCATGACATAATCCTAATCACCTTCTCATGAGATAGCTACTCCCACTAAATATTTGATTGTATTCTCTCATATTATCTCCCCCTCTTCATTTCCTACATGACCATGTCAAATCAAGGTCAACTATCATCCAACAACTTTTTCATCTATATCGCACAACCCAATATCCCATCATTCACCGACCATGACATAGACCAATAGCTATGCATAAGAATTATTATTGATCCTACCACCTACTATGAGTAGGTTTGTAGGAACTTCACTACCCTCAAAATCATTTCTTTCTATCTCAATAATATCAATAGAGATAACCCTCCTTCTTCCTTGACTTTATATTTATCCTTCCATACCCTTTAGATTCACACCATCCTCATATTATTTTTGATATTCAAATACCATAATTTGATAATATCCTACACTCGACTAGCTTGGTTTGACCCATGAGGAGTCAAGTACACTCAAAATCCACCTACGATTATTGGTGTATAAGTCTCTACCCTAGTTAAATTCAATTAGGAATTAGAGAACGTCCTAACTTCTCAAAACATAGAGTGGATAAACTGAGACATAAAACACATGAAAAATAACCAAGGTTACATTCAAAAATGCAACAACCTCGGAAAAAAATCCACACACTTGTTACACAATATAGTCAAACCTGTGGGAAACCTCATCATAGGAAGTGACACTTTAGGTTTGGGTGGGCTTTCATGTTATACCTTCCCAACATATACAAATGATAATAATAATCCTCATACTCTATCCCACTTAACATGGAATCTCAAGAACATTATTTTACACAACACGGGTTTATACCATGGGGACCTTCACGGGATTATGACCAATTTACAATGGATTGTGTTCAACCCTGCTCAATCAGATATCCATCCCACTCAACAATTCATTGAATCCTCTTCTACATGACATGTTTCATCCTACATGTATATGTACTCAAATTCTACTCATCTTGATGACTTATTTTCCACCTACAATTCACAACTCATTCCAAATTAGAATTTCACTTTGGGTGTCCCTTTTACCAATTGTTATCCAGCCCCCCACCACCATTGTTAGGACTTGAAAATATATCTACCATTTACTAGGTGCATTGGGAATATATTCTAAGTATCCAAATTAAGCTCTAGATTTCAATATCCATATGGCGGTTCTCCATCACCCCTCCCTGAACTATTAAAATGTAAGGGTGAAGGAGACCTAATGCCCACATAAAGGCATATACTACCATGGTTCATGAACTACTCCCATGGGATTTAGTAGTCACCATCATATTTCCCAATATCCTCGAGGGTATAGAATTTTCTTGGTATTATTACAAGCTACTTGATACCTCCATCTATTCATTTTTTCAACTCATAATTGAATTTTTCAAAGCTTTTGATTTGAAAAAAATCATGAAGACTTAAATTAGGGAATTTATCAACATCAAACAAGAACCCAATGAGTATACCACTTACTTCATCAACAATGTGGTTATCCATCTAAACAATAATAGTAATAACAAAGAATGGCGGGAATGTATGTGTTGACAATAATCCCGACTGTGAATGTAGATCACTTTAACTGGGCACCAAACTAAAACCAAAGCTAACAATAACAACAAAACCAAAATAATAACCTTGAAATCCCATATCACAACTAAATTTTTTTTCCCAATAGTGGTTACTCAAATAAGTACACTTCCAAACAAGTCATTGACCTAAAACTCATCATCCATAGGATTATCACCCCAACCTCTTCTATCTTCTCCATAAGATAAGTGGCCATGATTCCCACCCTTGTAAAGAATATAATAATCTAATCCAAAACTTACCTAAAAACAAAAGGTATGCATTTAGTACAAATTTCCTAGGGATGGAAAACCTTAATGACTAACCAATGACTCATTTAGGTCTAGTGGCACACCAAAAATCCAATTTGTTCATCTACTTGAACCCATTTCCTAACCACCAATAAAATAACACCCAAGGTACATAACCAAATAATTCACAAAAAAATAGAAACCACACAAAAAAAAAATCACTCCATTTGAGAGTCATGATTTGAAGATTCAACTTCCAATCGACTAATCCCGATATAGCCCCACATTTGGGTTTACAAGGCTAAACTCATATGAATGGTTTTTTTGAACTATAAACTAATGAAGAGGAAAATTTAACTACCAAAATAAAGTGATGAAAGGCTCCCAATTCTCCTTTACAAATATAGAATAACATAATTCCTAAAAAATGAGAAATTATTCTGTAATTACATATCTTTCCAAGACATTTTACGTATCTCATTCTTAGACCTCTTACAAAATTCCTAGCACATTTAATTGCATTGTTAGATGCCATGGGACTTGGAACTTAGCCTACAACACACCTCCACCTAAGGTGTAGGTTAACCATATTGACGTGGACATGTTCTCACCATATGCCATAATGAGGGGGTGCAGTTATTTCTTTGACTTATACTAACTTCATGTAATCACATAAGTTGTTAGAAGAGGAGATCCAACACTCACCTATAAATTTGGGTCTATAAAAACCTAGCAAAGTTAAATATAGTATAAAATAGTGAAATGGTTAAGATATTCCCTTTCTCCTTCTTATAAAATCTTGGATATGGTGAAACTAATTTCTCTTTGGCCTATAAAACCCTGCACCGATATAACCGCCTTAGAACCACATCAATTAGCACAAAAATTCTCCCATAACCCTTAGTTCAAAAACAATAATTATGGATGTATACATCATTGATTAGGAAACCAACTACAACATGATACGGAGGTAACATTAGAACCATCGGATGAAGGGTGTTCCCTCCACACTCTTCTAAGAGATACATTTATACACTTAGAGAAGGTTTATGTGGTCAAGGAGATCTAATCCCTGCACACGTGCTTAATTTGGACATACTTAAAGTTTTAGACTTAAGTGGCCTCAATTTCTTCCAATATTGGTTATTTTTTTATCTCTTAACTCTTCCAATAAAATCAAGGGACTTATCCATTGTTTCCTTGTTTTGATCTTGGGAAGGCGAGTAGAGAAACACCGACAAGTCATGAAAATATAAAATCCACACAACTCGGAAAGCCATACAACACTAGAAAGATGATTTGAGGTTAAATTTTATGGCCATATGGCCATCAATTTCGCATTAAATAAATCGGAAATATTCAAATGGCCATAAATTTTTCTAGGGACCACCAAATTGAGAAATATTGGTCTCGTTGAAATGGTATTAGACCAAAATACAAATTAGAAGTGGTTTTGGGTCATGATCAAGCTCATTTTGTGATCAAATAACCGAATTCAGGGCCCACATCCATTTTGGATATAATTTTGTGACTTAAACATAAGACTGATGTTTTTCTCATATCTTTTGATATAGAAACATGTTTGACATGAGGCTAGTCCCATTGGAAGAATTTTCAAAGGAATTTCAATTGAATATATATTTTAGAGGAAATGGTGGAGATACTTGGGAGTTTTGATAGAGTTTTGGGTTGTTTTATGTTTTTTTCTCAATCAAGTGATGCTCAAATTAGTCACATATGCTTTTAGTTGATTATTTTTGTCTCATGATGCTTGTTGGATGGTAAATTCTCCATGTGTACCCATAAATAATAAAGAGAATGATTTGAATGGTTTTTTAACAAGAAATGAGTTGTTATCGATGGTCCAAACTATCATTTTGACCAAAAATAGACATTTGGTAGTTCACTTTTTATCTATCTACATTGATCTTATGGGCATTCATTGATCTAAGTTATATCTCATCCACATAGAAAATATCTAACAGTTTTCTTGTAATCCACAGAACATCCAGTGTTGGATCATCATGAGACTTGTATATTACCTTCTGAGCTATTTTTTGGGTAGTTTGGAAAGGTCAAGTAGGTTAAGCATTCATATGGAATCTTTAGATCCCTTCTCCTATATTATCCTTCTATAAATGTTATGAGTTTCATAAGTGAAACTATCCTCTCTTGAATATCAATAAACTCTACCCAATTATTTTTTTATTGCATTGAGTCTATGTAGACCCTTATTTTGAATTGTGAAATTCATTCACTTCCTTTTCAATTAATATGATAGATTATGTATTTCTTAACTAATAATATCCCATTTATTCTGATTTGTATCTATCCTTTGCATTGTTTTATTGAATCTTAACTTTCTCTATTATTATTGTATGATGTGTATGAATTACGGTTACATAATCTTACTAAGGTCGATATTGAATTCAATGTAAATCTTATTTCTCTTTACCCTCCCCATAAGAAACACTCATAAAAGAATATTTTTAGGTAATAAAAATGATTCTCCCACTAGTCAAAATACTTGAACCTTAGATTAGGACCATCTCCTTAAAGACCACCACACAAATCATATACATCCTAAAAAAGGGTTCAATACATATACTTTTACGAACCCAAAAGGGCCTTCCATATATCATTTCCACCTCCCTAAGAGTATCTAGGGCCAATCCTTCCTAATTATGGTGACCGATGTGAACATGGTTGAAATTTTTACCCTTAATTAAATGTAAGGTAAATTTAATTATGTTTTATTTGAATTGATGTTGTAGATATTTTAGTATTTAAAGTACTTATATTCACACTTTAGATCATAGCAATCAACCATATAATCAAGCACAAAAATTGGAATCACAAATAGAATGGAAATAGGAAATTAGCTAGTTTAGAAAGTATTCAAAATGTGTTGATGAGTGATCTAGGAAAGGGTAGAAATTGAAATCTATAACAGTCACTTTTAAGAATTGTGGAACTATTGGGGTAGGTCATTACAAAGATTTCATGACTTAATGGTGTTGTTTTGACCGAACCACACATTTTGGACCTTAAATTCACTAGGATTTGTAAATTTTAGTGTTGTTCTTTGTCATTATATTTTTATCTTTGATATCTTTAACTTTTCATGAAACCTTGGATGTCACATATAAAACCTACAAAACAAACCTTAGTGATCTACAACACACTCAAGAAATCATTATACCTAAAAATAAAGATGAAAATTCTTGCTTCAAACTGACCTCAGTGGTCACTAAGTGTTGCACTACAATTCAAACCTGAATATAGTTCTCCTATTATTTTTTGCAAAGGTGCATGTAATTATCCCTTGACCTAGGTTGGTCCTTGTGCCTCAACAATGATAGAATGTTATGTTACTTCATCCCAATACAAACACTTGTGTGCAAATTAAAATTGCATAGTTATCTAGAATTGATGGCCTAACCACCAGTTTAACATGTTGTTGATTTCCATGAATGACATCTTGAAGTGAAAACGGTGACCCAAAGGTTTCCATCTATTATGTTTCTTTGTTCAACTTTCTTGCACTCGATTTTAGGTTAACAACATCAAATATCTCCAAGAGATCCCAATTTTTATGTTTATAAGATTTTAAAATATTATTCTTGGTAGCACATTTCCCTCTCACTTGATGGATTACCAATTTAGTATCTCCAAATATTTGCAATGCTTTGATCTATCTCTTTCCAACAATAATTAAACCATGCACCAATACCTCGTATTCTTCTACATTGTTTGAGCATGCAAATTGTAATCTATATGTAAATAAGAACTTATCATTCATTGGGTAAATTAATACAACACCTGCCCCTTCTTCATTTCTACTCCTAGATCCATCAAAGAAAATTTTCTAAAATCCATAAGCATGATTTTTTTGCTTAATTGATGAGGGAAAAGTGAATTATTCTTCACGAACTCGAGTATGTTACAAGTCTAGTTTCCAAGGTTGTATCATAAGGGTAAAATTTATAACGTTCTTTATCCCATTCATCTAACATAAGGTTAGGTATTGAAGGAGTGATAGGTTACTTAATTGAAATTGGCTCACTCTCTTAGTCTTCTTGTATGAGACAATTGGATTGTAGAGGAGTGGGATAATAAGACTCAACATGATAGGATAAAATTGGCTCATCTGTTATGGTAAATATGGTGTCATATATAGTTATTATAAGCACATAATACTAATTTGAGGACAAGTAACCACCCACCTTAGTTTTGAAGTATCTTGATAAAAAAATTAAAACAGAGGAAAATCAATGACCGACACAACTTGATTTATGGTTAGATTTGGACAACCATGAAGGGTTAACTCAAGGTCTTTGACCACTCCTAGGATTCCAATAGTAGAGCCATCAAGTTGAAAAACACCTTTAGAAACATGGTTTTACTTAAGACCTAGAATATTTTACTTGAATATGCCCCAACATCCTTTACTTTGTGAAGATGATAAGTCGATTAGAAGAAGATGATTATTGATCATCAAATGCTCTCTTCTTATACCTTGTGTTATCAACAACATAAGTGTGAGGCATGCTCAAATTTTCCATAGCTTGATTCATTGCACAAAACTCATCAGCCCTAAAAAAATATTAGCCTCTTAATTGACTTCTTGAGTTTCTTCATTCTAGATCTAAGTGTTTCCATCAATTTTCATGATGATTGGAATAATTGTGAACCATAAGGGCTTGATCTTACAATGCATTTGCATAAATATATTGATTATGTGACTAATTGCATGGAAAGCACCACTTTTTCTCTTGAAGCACATTTTTGCATTAGAACCAATGTTTTACTTGAGCTAGAAGAAGGAAGTGAGTGAGTAGAAGTAATAATTTGAATAGGAAGATGTGTATTTTGGCCTTTCCATCTATCATTTTGTTTATTCTTCCCATACCTTTGATTTGGATATTAATTTCTATAGGGATGATAACCTTAATTTAAACCTTGGTTGGAAGATTTCCCTTGGTTAGGATTTAGGTAATTTCTATAAGATTGGGCTTGTTGTTTCTCTAAGGATAGGAATTCATGCTCGGATGAGTATGATGAGTTACACAAGGGTCCTAAATACCCACCAAGTCAAGTCATGGATCTTAGAAGCAAGGATCCATGTGTGCATCCTAAAAATACAAAACATAAAATAATTCCCCGCTAAATACATAAGTATTTGGAAATGGGAATTTTTGCAATCGATTTTGAATAACAACGTGAATTCAAGGATTCATCTCATAACCTGAAATGATGGAAAATTGTTCAAAAATTAAAGTAGATCCTTGAAGCTCACTTTACTTATTTGTATGATGCCAAAACCAAAATTGCAATTTTTCAACAATAACTTAATGGGGTTATTTTGGACAACACAAACCACATCTAAGCCTTATCCTTTGGATTTAGCAAATCCAAATTTAAGCACATAAAATCAAACCAAATATGATCCTTATCCTTTAGATACATAAAATCCAATTTTAATAAAATCATTCCAATCAAACTCTAAAATTAATCATTTTGAAATCAAATCAAATTCTTATACTTTGATACACACATCCAAGTTTAAGGAAAATTTTCCTAAAAAAATCTCAAGTCACATCTAATCAATCAAAAGTCTTATTCTTTTGATACGTAAATTAGTTCTAACATACTCTAAAATCAATCCAATCTAATCAAATCCAAATCTAACTTAAATATCAATCAAATCCTTATCATTTCGATATACACATCCAAATATAAGAAAATTTAAGAAAATCCAACCAGACTCTAAAAACAATTCAAATCAAATAAAAATATATATTTTACTTTGGATACCTATATCCAAATCTAAGAAAATCCAAATCAGTCAACCATACTCTAAAATCACATCAATCCCAACTAAATCGAATCAAAATTATAATATCAATCTATTCAATCTGAAATAGAGTCTCTTCTTCCTTGCAATTGAAAATCAAATCAATCACCCTTGAGCTCATATTTGGATGTAAAAAAATCAAATAACATGTCATTCAAACAACACATCGAGAAAAGCCTTATTAGAAAAAAAAATCATGAGATGTCAAAAGAACTCCATCATATGACTTCAAAAGTCAATGATAAATCTAAATTATTTGATTGAAATAGGTAAATAATGGGATCATTGATTCTCGTCATGTACAAAAGGTTCAAAACCACCAATCAAACAAATCAATTAATCAAAAAATCATAATCTATAGTAAATAAAATACTCCACGTGAAGTCAAACGAAGATAATTCATACCTCTCTCAGAGAAATTCTTTGTGTTTTCCTCTATCAATTAATGAGTGCTAATATGGTAACTTTTCTAATCACAAGACCCTTAGTATCGGGAAACAAAATCCTACGTCGTATAAAGAATCATAATATTTTAAATACCACCACATTGATCGTTGTTTGAGACTCTATCATTATATCCAAGATTTAATTGAGATCAGAGATATTGAAATCAAAAACACATCAAATACCAAAACACCAAATGAGAAATTCAAAGTTTTTTAGGACTCATTTCCAACTCATGGTACAAATGAAAATTCTAAAGAAAAGGGTCATTCATCAAATAGTTTTTAGTTTGATTATATCATTTCATTGTTAGGTCCTACACCTAATACCCCCAATTGTGATGTAATAGTGTGACAAAAATAGGTTTGGATACTTTTAGTAAAGTACCCTTCTCGTGTCCATAACACCTCAAACACCTAATCTTAAATCTATCATGTTAGGAATAATATTAATTAGTTCTCTCATAGTTTTATATTTACCGTATTGTAAAAAGTATTTATAGTAAGTTGTTAGTTTGTTGGGTAAGTGGTTAGTGAGTTGTTTTAATTTTTGGAACAACTCATAGATTTTTTGTAAGGAGATAATTAAGTACTCCTATATATTTGTGTTATTAATATTGAATGAATAGAGAGATAAGAAAAAAAAATCTATGTTTATTCCTTTGTAAATTTGTGTGCCAAATCATTTAGTATTAGAGTGTTTAAGATCCCCATCTGTGGAAGATCTTACATCTTGTTGGTAAAAATTTATAATAGTGCAAACCTTCCTTTGATTAGATCACATCCAAGTGAATTGCAAATGCACTTGCAGTACATTTCACATTAAGTATAGATTATTGTCATAATTTCTACGTTATTTTTCCCCAACAGTTCTAAAAGATATATCTATTCTTGATTGTTTAGTGGTCTACTCGCTTATGTATTCAAAATAGTAACCATCAAGACCTCTTCCCCTGCTCCATCACAAGTGTCTCTAAAGGCCCTTAATGCCGTAAATAGGACACGACCTCCCCTGAGCTCCAATAGGTTCTAATTCTTGAAGAAATTTGATCTTATCTTTTGGTGATTGTACCTACCTATCAACGCTTAGTATGATTACTAGATCATTGCATCACATGGTTACATATGCATCTAGTTTTATGCAGTGACTACCTCTCTTTCCCGGCTTGGATTTTTATGATATGTATCGGTGATTACATAGTGATTTCAATCCATTATGGCGGTGAAAACACAACCATTATTTTTTTATGTGCCACTCAGTAGACATCACGAAGACCCATATGCCATTTTTCAATGTGCCTAGTCAATGCATCGCTTTTCCTCCGGCCGTCACAAAGACTCTTGTTCTTGCCTGAATATAAGCAAAGCATGTGGTATTTTGTTTAGTGTTTAATACGGCGTTGGAAATCTATCAACCTTCTCTTTTGTAAGGAACAAGTTCTAGGAGATCTTGGGAACTTATAATGCCTAGTTTTGATCTTTGGATGGCACCTCCCCACTAAGGAGGCTTTAGGTACACCAAAATTTATTTTTCTCTACTCTGGATCTGAAATTTTGTACTTCTTTGAGGAGATCTTTACTGATTGACTCAATGTTTTCAAAACCACTACTCTTTCTATCAAACAATCACCATATAATTATATCATAGGACCTATGGCACATGGGACCATTGTCTTTTATTATCAATTTGGTAAGAGAAACACTAAGCATTATAAACCTTTCATGAAGTATTTCCTTACTTGGTAGCTCCAATCTTGCATCGTCTTTTGTAAATGATTAAGACGAGGTAGGTTTTTCCCCATCTTCATCAATCATAACCCTCTTGGTGTTTTTTTTTTTTTTTCCACACCAATTCACACAATGGTTGTTTGATCCATATTAAATATATGGATATGTCCATAATATCTCTAGGGTTGTTATAGGCTTGTATTTCTTGTAATCAAAGAAGACATGATCATAACTCTTAGGGTTTTTTATTTTGCAAGACTCACAAGGAGAAGCTGATCCATCTTTTCTTATGTTAGCTTCAGGATATTTCATGCGTTCCTTGGTAGTCTTCGTGTCTAGACTGGATTTTCTCTCACTTGGAAATTTTTGCTTGCCTTTACTCTCATCATTCTTTAGATAGTTTGGTATATACCATGTTATAGGTTGATTTAGGAGGAGTGGTGGCATGGGCTCTATGTTTGATGCTTTTCTCCCTTTGGCTATCTCAAGCATTCTCCGTATCATTTTTTTCACTATTGTAGCCTAGACCCATATATTGATATCTTCCTCCACCAGGATAGGGTTGGTTATACCTTTGCTATTTACACCAAGACCTTTTCCTTCATAACCCATTTTAAAAATCAATTTTGATCCAATACCTCTAGTGTACTTTTCAAAATCACCAAAAGTAGGATTTACAACTTCTTGGGAAGGAAAATTCAATGAATCACTTACAGTGTTTTTATTGGTGGGTGTATCTTTCTTCACCAAATTTTCACCATCCTGTAACTTTTCTAGGAGCTCTTCCTTAGCTTACAGTTCTCACTGTAACTTTGTGATTACTCCTCCAATGAATTCTTCCTGAGACTCAAATATGTCTTTCAGCTCTTGCTTAACCATTCCATGAGTTATAGATGTCTCCTCAATTCATAATACTCCTTTGGACTAAAAGGTGTGTCTTGTTTTTCCACATGGACTTGCCTATTTTATCATTAGAGTGAGAAGAATAATCATTATTATGGAATTCAGATTTTACTTGATCTTCTTCTAAAACATGGAAGTCTCCAAGAGAAAATCCTTTCCAAAACTTCCTCACATGATCTCGATCAGTGGTCAACTTGACACCATATTTTTGTGGTGTATTTTTTGTGTGTCAAGTTATAGGTACAATAGATTGGTTTTTATTGGGCTTTGTCGGTTTCTTTACACATTCCACCATTCTACATTGGAACCACTGTGGTGCTCGGTCTAGGAAAAATACCAACATTTTTCCATATCATGCCCAGTCATAGATCAATGTGCACATACATGAGGACCATCTCATTCTTCTTGGGTCCCTTAGTGTCAACATTCTTCTTATAGCATAGAATATAAGAGTTTTATGGTATCTCCCAATTTAACAATATTACGTGTTTGATCTCATCAATCTAGTATCACCATGTGTATTACAATTACTTAATATGGTGAGAAAAAGGGCCAATAGATGAAATGGTAAAATTCCATTTTCACAAAAAAAAAAGTTATAACAGAGAAAAAGTAGCTCGATACCAAACTTGATCCATAAACTGGTCAAAAAAATTCAATTTGATTTTTAAACTAGTGGATCCTTATAGTAAATTCAAAAGAAATTATGTCAAAATTAAAAAACCCATAAATAAAATCAAATCAAAGAAAATTTAAGGAAATAAAGAATGACACTACACAGAGTTGTTTACGGAGTTCAAGAAACTACCTACATCTCCGAGGTTTGTTAATTAATGAATTGATTCATTATAAAGTTCTGACTGTAAGTACAAAGAAACTTACAATACTATAATGAATGTTACGGTCCACCCGAACTCGGTGTCAATCTATCTAAAATAACCTAGACTTGTCTTGGAAATATTTCTCAGTGTTATAGCACATCTTCCTAGCTGCACACTTCCTATAGACTTCCCCTCTACTACACGGCCTCCAATCTCTATATAGAGCTAAATCAGATAATGTCATTTGATGAAATCACCCTCCTGTATATTTCACCTCTATTGCATGACCTCCAATATCTACATACAACTAAGCCATATAATGTTAGTTGATGAAATCACCCTCATGTAGAATTCCCTCTACTACACAACCTTCGGTCTACATAGAGCTAAGTCAAATCCGATGTTGTTGACAAGCTTAATAATAAGATCCTCCTCTACGTCCTCCAAGAAATGTGAACTTAGTTGTAATAATTCCCAACATATGAAGAATCAAATCTCCCATATCATGCTTCTTGATTCTTGAAAAAATCCCTTTGGCTCCACACATGAGCTCCATGCCCCACATGAGAATTAAGGCTTATAATATCCTTTACAAAATAATTTTGAGTTAAAAAATAATTAACTAAAAATAATGCCTTTTAAAAAAATGGACTTTAACTCTTCATCATGCCTTAAATATTTCCTAAGGCTTCTTCTTCTAACACTTCACTCTAAGCTTAGAAAATAAGCTTTAGGCTTGTGTTGAAATGAATGTACTAGACTCCTTTATATACTAGGGTTGATCCCATGAATCTTAGATACATGAGATATCGACATGTTCTATTTTAATCCAACTCGGTTGTCCAAGTTGGTTAGGCACATTTGTTACGTGTGGGAGGTCGGTGGTTTAACACGCCATGCTAATTTTTCCATCAAAGCACTATCACCCACTTGCCGAGTCTACCATTGTCATTCACCAAATTGATCATGTGCTCCACATCCCTAACATGATCACTGACATGTCACCTTGGTCATTGAGCTAATCACCACATGACACTCATTTTTGTATCATCCCCGCTTTTCCACTTCCATCTTATCTATCGATTTTTCACGGAGCTAGTTCGGTTAGATCCCTTTTTCATGGGGTTGTTTTGCGGGTTAGTGGGATTAATCCCACATGTGGTGGTTGGTTGATTGATGAGGGCTTAATATGTCCCAAACCTCCCATGTTATTTTTTCTTTGTCCATGTTGATCTATTATCCTACTATTGGTCTTACCAATTCATATGGCGAGGTGGATGGTTGGTTCGGTCGTGGTGTGGACTCGTCCGAGCTCATTTCTTCATCTCACCATGATCTCGCTCCTTAGCTCTCCAAGAGCTCAAATTTCTTTTTGGTGAATCTTGAGTTTAAATCATTCTCCAATTCAATCATGAACTCAACTCATTTTATAGCTCGGTCTTAACTCATCCATCTAATGAGGAAAATTGATTTAATAGCTAACTCGATGGTTAGGGCCCCTTCGAAATAGGAGTGGACCACATTGTTGTAAATATTTTTTCTATTTTTCAAAGACCATAGATGAAAACAAAACCCTTATTTTTAATTTGTGCCACTTGTCGATGCCATGACAACCCATTTTCCATTTTACAATGTGCCCGGCCACCGTGTCTCATGTGCTTTGGCTTCATCCTACAATTATTTTTCTTGTGTGGAGTGTATTTAGAGCATACGATATATGTTTTCAACGTTTCATATACCGTCAAAAATTTCTCAACATGTTCTTCCATAAAATATAGTTTTAGGAGATATTTGGAACTTATAATACCCAATTTTGATCTCTAAGTCATATCTTGCGATGGGAAATGTTCCTTTTACATAATATTTCTCTCTAATAGGAAAACTCTAAAAAAATCTTTACCCAACTCTTTTAATTGCCCATATCAGTCTTTGGTGTTTAAACTTTGCATCTAACTAGCTATATGGGGATGATATTTGTGGGAAAATGTTCATTCCCAAAAATCACAATGCAAAAACAAGTCACAATCAATCAAAAATATAAATTTTTATGACTTTTTCCTCCACATTATTTGGTTTTGATCCCATGTTTCTTACTAGTACTATGAGACTAGGTTAGTAAAAAGGTACCCTTACTTTCCTAAAAATTTCTTTGGTGTTGAGTCCTTTCCTCTTATTATTGGTATGGGGCAATATGTAAGGGGTTATTCAAAACAAAAAAGAAAAAAATCCTTGAGACAATATGGATCAAAAGTGCTTAATTATAAAAAATCCAAAGAAATGATTTTGTTGTCCATGTTAAGAGAGACAAGAAATCGTTAAACCAGATATTGCCAATCATTAGGCCACCTATGGATCTAATTCTATTCAAGACTTATCAAGTGTGAATCATCTAGGAATCGATCGGGTAATCTTTCTTGGAGATGATTCAAAACTAGACCATTATTACACCTCGTGTCTTTGTAACCATTCACTACCTCATATGTTTCATATCCATCCCGGCTCTCGATGTTGAGCTCTCACATCTTATTAGTTGCATGGAATCAATAGTAAAGTAATACATCACATACCTATATAATCTATAATAAATTCTACTAATGGAATGCAATGTTTAAACTTATTTGAATATGAGTTCCCAATGTACCACATTTACACATGTAAGTTCCCCTATCTCCTTTTTCTATTACTATCCTATCACCTCTCATTTTTTTACCATCCTATGTTCCTAACAATTAGAATGCTTACCATCTATTGTATCATCCATTTCCCTCTATTCATCTCTTTGCTCTTGCATGATTTTGGTATGGGTTCATGGTCACTTCCACTTTCCATGAACACTATCACAACTAGGTCCCTCCTATCGATACCTAGTCAAAACATTCAGAATCCCAAAAATTCCTAAACATTCAAAAATATCAAATAAATCCCTAAAAATTCAAAAATTCTCAAAAAAATCCATAAACATTCAAAAAATCTCAAAAAAATCTTAAACTTTCAAAAAATAAAAAATCCTTAAACATTCGAAAAATCAGAAAAACTATCCAAACATCTATGCAACACATAAAAAAGAAATCTACAAAACATGTCTAGACAGATGTAAATAAATCTAAACCATCTCAAATCATAGAACATTTGACTCCTATCATTGGCGTCTCTTCCAAATATCGTACAACAATCAAATATCCTCAAATCAAAACCCTTGTGTGTATCCTCACTTGGGGCAATCTTGGCTCTCATTTTTTCCCCTTGCATGTATCCTTGCTTAGGGGAAATAAAAAATAAAATCAATCTTCCATCTAGATCTAACAATAGTATCACCCAATCCCACTCTTCGGTTTGATCTGATCTTACCCCCTGCATGTATCCTTGTTAGGGGGAAAATCAATCACTCAATCATCACTATGTAACACATTAAGGATAAAGTTAAATGTCTTTATGTTAAGTTGTTTTGCATTATTACTTTTAACCAAATATAATTGTAATGTTTATCATTTTGGTTCATTTATCATCATGGTTCCAACATTTACTGTGCATATTGGGTTTGTTTTTACCTTTTTTTAATTGTGTGTATGTATGTTTACGCACATAATGGGTTAATCATCATGGTGCTAAATCTATTGTGCAAAAGAAAATTAGGTTGCTCTAAAATACAAACTATGAATGGAAGCTAAAACTAGAAGCAATGTTAGTCATAATGTCATTAAAATCATTCAACAAAAATCATCCTCTTATGTCTATCATACATCATCTATTATCTCTCAACTCGGCATCATATCCTTTCTATTTAACGCTTATTTAAAACACTAATTCACATTCCTACACCCTACCTTTTCACCTTTCACCCTTCACTTCTCCTTTTCGAGCCCATTTTTCCCATCTTTCTTGTAAAAGGATGTGTTCCTCGATTCAGAAATCATGCTTGATATGTATTGAATTTCTTGCAGATTGCAGATCTTGACTGAGTCAAAATATGAATAGACTCTTTTATTTATTTCATTTTGTGTCTGAATATTAATCTGATCACGGAATGAATTATAGAGATATTCATCTATAATATCTAGACTTGGATCAGTGGAATTGATCCAAGTAATGCTTTAAATCTGTTTGTGATAAATTAGATCACAGACCTTGAACAGGTTGCAAGGTATGGAAGCATTTATTAAGCTGGTCAGGAGTATGACTCAGGCTGATCTTGAGAAATGAAATGGTTCCCGATATCAAAGTATATCTGGAAGGTCTCGATTGTAGACCAGGTAATAATTCGTTGACATACAATTCTGCAATAAGAACAGGAGCTAACTACATTCAGAAGGTATAATCTGAGTCTTTCCGAGTTTTCGGGACAAGGACCAAACTGAATTATTAAGGGTTAGTAACCTAAAACTAAAACCTAACCTAGGGGTTAGATTATTGTTAGTCTAACCTAGACCTAGGCTATTTGTTAATATCCTAAGTTAGTATCTTTGTGTAAATTTGTTAGTGTGGGTATTACCCTAAACTCTAACCTAAGATACTAACCTAACTAATGAGGAGATTATGAAGGGGCCTATGGAGGGTGGCGAACCATGGGCGGTGTTTTCTATGGCAATAAATGTAAGGGATAAGGATAAGGGACGGAGTCATGGCGGAGGCTTAGCGGCGGCTGGCTGCATGCGCGACTTGGCAATTGCTTAAGTTTGGAAATGAACTTGAGTTTTAGATGGTATCGCCAAATACGGCGGTCGGTGGGAGTAGAGTTTAAGCGGGAAAATTGGTTTAATGGCATTTAATTTTCTCGGAAGCGAGCTCGGAACTCGCGAGAAGGCATGCGAGCGGGAAGTTTGTGGGTTTGTTTGGCTTATCGCGATTTTCGGTTTTCTCTCTCTGCTTGTTTCTTGGTTCTTCGCACTTTGATTCTCTTTGAGTTGCATGGCAAGAATGAATTTCTCGGCTCTTTTCTCTGTCATGGAGGATATATATGTGATGGAGGCAATGAAATTTTGTTGGTCGCTTTATCGTGGAAAAGAAAAGGAAGTTTGAGCTCTTCACTGTAGTGCAGCCGGAAATTTGATCAAAATACAGGCATGCTAGGCCCTAACCTTTAAATATCTTGCTGTCTTTCAAGTGCTTTCATTAAAACAACTCTGTTCAAATGTTTTGTGAAGATTAGATGAATTTTCTATGAGATCTAGTTTGATTTTTGGCACTGTATCTCTTCTGGTTCGATTTTTCAATTTCCTCTTGATGGGTGTTTGTTGAAATCGAACTTCGACTCTATTTGCTTTGAGTATTCATTCTGGCTTATGCATGTGAGGTATTTATTTATAAAGGTTTGAGTGTTCGGCCTGTTTGGCGTGAGCCCTTAGAATATACCTGTGTGTAGTATAAGACCACTGTATGTTTTGATTGTGGTCGCTGTTTCTTGTTATAGAAACTGTATGGAATGATTCGGATGAATACTGTAAGATTGATTAGTATTATGCTTCTTTGGGTACTCTGTCGTGGGATTTGTTGACAGCGACTAATGATACTTTCGGGTTTCATTTGTTTCAATTTTTGGCTTGGAACAGGCAACTGTTGTGTTACCGTAGTCTTTACGACCTAGCGGAAGTGTTTTCCTTGTTATTGTGTTAGCGGGATTACTTGTTGGTGTGTATAATATAAATACATCTATACTTTATTATAACGACTCAGTGGAGTCCTTGATTGAATCATATATAAGCTATCTACTGTTGTGGATGTAGATTCATCCTTGTGTTTGTGAATGGATTTTTTGAAAGCCTTGGTAAGCCTTATAGAAAAGGCAGGGCTTTTGGCCACGGTTATTTGTAATAAATAAGGGATAAAGATTTCTGGTATGCATTTTCATTTCTATGTGAAAGCTGTTCGAAAGTTGGAAGCGGCTCAGTTGATTTCCTTGCTTGAAATGGGTATTCGATTTGCTTCACTTGTTTCATTCTGAATGTTTGCCATGAATGGCATAGATGGATTTATCAACCAATTTCATAGTACGTTGCTGTAGGGTTCAGTGGTTATGAGTGCAAAACCTTTAACAGTTACAGTGTGAATATATAGATTTATACTATTGTGAATTGGACGACTCTGAGGAGTCGATTGAATGATTCATTTTATTTTTGAGCTGAATAAAGTTAAGTTGTGGTATTTTAAGTGCCGGCGACTTAATGGAATAACATGTATTTCGATCTTGTTATTGCGATTGGAATTCCTTCGTGTTTTTGGGATTTTGAGGTACAGATTCTTAGGTGGGCATGTACGTCTTCGACCTGTGCAAATTAGTGTAAAATGATTGGCAGAGAGTAATTGTTGTCTGATTCTTGTTATGCTTCGTTGATGAATATCAGTATGAATTCATATGCATTTGCTTGAATTGTTACCTCCGTTTGAATCATTGGAATTCTGGAAAGGTAGCTGGTACTTCTGTCTCTTTCTGAACTTGACTTTGGACACTGTCTTTGTCACTGTTGAGATCCTTGAGTATGGATGACTGTTTCGTGTTCTGACCTTGTTTGGGTAAGTCGCGAATATCACACTAAGACTTGCATGCGCCAAGGTAAGGATCGATTGGTTGTATTCCTTTCTTTTACTTCAGTCCGATTTTGACTGAGCAAGAATAAGTATGCTATGTTCTTTTCCATTTAATCTGTCCGATTTGACTGTGCATGATTTGGAAATACTGTGTGGTCAACATAGCATAGTCTATAGGAAACCTTAGATTGTTTGATGCAATAAGGTTGTTGTTTTCAGCGATACGCTTGTAGTTCTTGTTTTCAACTTATGTCAAGCCTTACTGTGTAAAAGGAACTAGCATTGGGCTTAAGGTTGTTACATGAATTGTTAATGTGTTAGTTGCTGTACAGGAGTTTTGCTGTGTTTCTATTTCGTGATTTAGAACAGTGATCTTGCTTGCGGCTTGTCTAACTTGTTCATTTATATACTGGTTGAATGTTTTCATATGTGAAGGCAGTGCAGTGATGAACTTATGTGAAAGGAAGTATGAATGGTTTGGTTCTTTCTCTTCCTTTATTTAATATTATTGATATTTGACTATCAGTGGGAAATTGTTTGTAACATATTGGTGGAATCCCGAATTGTTATGTTATTTCCTTTTTGGAGAATGAAACAATCTGACCAATGTTGTGATTTTGGATTTAATGATTGTTGTGTACATTCGTTCCTTGTTTCTTAATATTTGATGAAATATTAGAAAGTGATTAAGACTATTTGTAACAATGATAGAGTTACATATTTGTAATCATTTTGTATTACAAGGGCTTAGTCTGATTATGTTTACTTATGTGAATATCTGATCTCATTTAAACAGGGTGTTTAATGAAAACAATTGATGGATTGCAATTGTTTTAAAAGTTAGTGCTTATCATGCTCAGTTCATTGAACTGACTCATGTTGACTATTTTTGCAGATGGTTACCGTATGAGGTAAAAGTAATGCAGATCTGACAAGCTGATCAGATTGTTTATTTGATTTGTAAAGAATTACAGCTTGATTTTATAGATGTACTATATGTGAAAAGATGTTTTCTTTTCCGTTAGCATTGTATCAAGTATGCTGTTGCATAAAATGTAATTGTATAAGTTTTGAAAGGAATGGAAATAAGTGTTTGATACTTATGTGTTGTATTCTATTTCTGAAAGATGACCTTCTTCGGTTTATGTAACGAAGGGGCATTGTTATCATTGTATAATATGGATGCTTTTGTGATTGACAATGAAAGCTTGTAAGTAATAAGATTAAATTCTTATGAGTGTTTAGTAGTTCTAATTTGTTCTAGCAAAAGCAATATTGGAATTAAATTATTGTCTCTCTAGAAGATAGGTTAAAATTGAGCCTAAAAGAGAACGCTAAACAAATTGGATTAAATTACTAATCCCTAGTCCTAAGTATGAAAGGACAATAGTAAATTGGATTCTTAATCATTTATATCTTTAAACTAAAAAGTATGATATAAATTCAGTTAAGAGAACTGATAGGCAATCAAATGGAGTTCAGATGGCAATCTCAAGTAAAGGTTATGAGATATTGTCCCATTCTGTTGCTTTAGAATCAGGTGTATTCTAATGACTCCTTGATGAGAGCTTGACCGTAATACCTCTACCAAGTAATGAGTCTTTTAGAGGAGGGTCGTCTTAAGACGAAGAATCCAGGGATCGGAAAGGCTAACCTTAGGGTAAACGTCTTTAAAGTAATTTGTACTCAAGTGCTTAACGCATATTGACGAGTAGATCTTTCGAGGCGGATTTAAAGGTTGACGACATAAAGTCAGCTGGGGTTGTACCTCGAGAAGATTAGGATCTTCTCGAAGTTACAACAATGCGGGTGACTTATGGCGACACCCTTTGCATTGATCGCTAAGATTTACCTTTGATTTTTGGATTAGTTACTCACAGGATTGATTAGGAATGTGGTCATGTTATAAGGCTGCCTAGGAGGTTGGGGTATCTTGACACATTGGTCTGCTTGTAAGGTTAAACCGGTATGTCATCATATCCCTAATCCTCTGGATATCCATATAACATTATCACCTTGTTAATCTATCTCCAGTGATTCGATTGTGAAAGGAAGAATTTGTGGTAGTCGGTATAAGACATTCTATATAACATATGAATGGGGTGAAGGGCGTATTCAGTTGGCGAGTATGCGTTAAGGAATACGAGACATGAGCAGATATGTTTCAAATCTTTGGCCAAAGTATATGCAAAAGCTGCTGATTGCGTTGTCCTAATTCACCTAGTCTAAGGGATGAGATGCCGATGAATAATGGTAACTTGATTATTGAGTTAGATTCCTTAGATGAGCATTACGAATCCCAGTTAGGGAAGAGAACCATGCAAGAGTGTTGTGTTAAATAAAAACACTAACTCTTTTTACTCATGAATAGATCGGTAGATTACCGAGTCATGGAATGAATAGATCGGAGGTATTCGAGTCATTACATTTGCATATGGTTATACATTATATAAATGGTTATTTGAATTGTGAGTTCTAAATTATGTATTTAGAACCAGTATGCAATAAAAAAAAAAAAATTGACTTGTTCTATTGTCTAAAATGAGGATGTTACATCTTGGTATCAGAGCTGAAGGTTGCAGCTCTTGGACCTATTGAGTCCATAATCTGATAAAAACCTGAATTTTCTTGTAACAGAAAATGGTTAGAACAAGGGGAAACGTTGCGAGTAATGCTCCACCTGAAGGAGGAGCGGCGACAACCCAAAAACTGGATGAGATCCTTGCTGCCCTGTTGGACACAAGAGATCGCTTGGCTGTACTTGAACAGCAGGTGACGGGAAATGAGGAGGATGAAGAAGCTGATAATAATAATCAGCAACCTCCCGAGGGCAATCCCGACACGGGTGTTGATGTTAATGCTGTGAATGCACCTGTGCAACCAGAAAACAAAAAGGCAGTTAGCGTGAGAACTCACTAATGATATAAAAAGGATAAGTCCACCTAAGTATGATGGCACCACATTAGGAGATGGAGCTGAGAACTGGCTCAGCGAAATGGAGAAGTACTTTGCGATAAGGAACTTCTCAGAAGAAACTAAGGCTATATGGGGAGCCTATCAGCTTTCTCACGAAGCATCTTCGTGGTGGGATAGCCGAAAAGCTGAGCTAAACATTGATGAGACCAATATCACTTGGGATCAATTTAAAGGCTATTTTAGGCAACGTTGGCTGCCACAACTTTTCTATGATCAGAAAATGACAGAATTTCAGAACTTGACTCAAGGGAAGTTAACGATGGCCCAGATTGCAGGAGCGGTTTACAAAACTCCTCAAGTATGTACCATGATATCAAGTGCGAAAAGTTCAGGATACGGAAATTCATCATGGGATTGAATCCTGTGATAGGGGGAGAGGTCGATGTTCACAGTCCAACCACTATGGAAGGAGTTGTTGAAAAGGCCATAAGGCAAGAACAGAAATTGAAGGCTATCTACTGCTCATAAGGAGGAAGTGCGGAAGAAGGCTGCAAGCCCTTCTTGACCTCTCTTGCACCCGAGAAAAGGACCGTGGAAAAAGTTTGGAAACAAGAGTAAGTTTCGAGGAGATAACAATAAGAAAGCAGTGAGTAAATAAACTGCTTTGAAATATAAGGGATAATTTTGTTAAAAATTATAATAATGGAGAGAAGTCCTATGGAGGACAGCGTGACAATTACTGAGGTGGAGGTAATCTTGAGCCTAAGAAGGGACTGTAGGAGGCTGCTACACTTGTGGTAAAGATCATTACGCAAATCAATGTCCTTTAAAGAAGGATGATCGTAATCAATGACATAAGATACATCTTTGCGATGCTTGACAAGCAAAGGTGAAAAGCAAGCAACACCTATAGAAGTTCAGGGTAAGTTATTCGGCATACCTGTCACTATTCTTTTTGATACAGGAGCTACTGAATGTTTTATTTCTAATAAACTTGCTTCTAAACTTAAAAGAAAAGCTGGGAAAATGGATAAATCTTGGACTGTAGAGTATGGTAATAATTCTGTTCATACAGTGAGTATGTGTCTCTTTGGAGCAGTCCTTGATTTACCTAATTTCTCCACGGAAGTTGATCTCTATGTTGCACCTTTGGGATCGTATGACATTATTATTGGTGTCAATTGGTTATCTGACCATAAAGCAAAGGTAGATTGCTATGAGAAAGAACATAAAATGTTTAGATGATCATTTGGAATCGCGAGAGATTCAAGGTGTGAAGCGAGAAATTTCAGTTAGAAAACTGTCAGCTATGCAGCTTAAAAAGGCTAAGAATAAAGGATGTACCCTTTATGCAGTAAAGATATCTGAATCTTCAGAAGAAGATAGTGATTACATGAAGCAAATTCCACTGTTACAAAGTTTCAGGGATGTTTTTCCTGAGGAATTACCAGGGTTACCACCCAAGAGAGAATTTGATTTTACCATTGAAATCAAGCACAGGCTGAACCTATTTCAGGCGCCTTATCGGATGACTACTTGAGTTAGTCGAGCTTAAGGCACGATTTACAAGAGCTTTTGTCTAAAGGATTGATTAGACCAAGTGTTTCACCTTGGGAGCACTGTGATATTTGTGAAAAGAAGGATGGAAACAAGAAATTTGTGTATTGATTATCGGATGTTGAACAAAGCAACAATCAAGAACCGATATCCACTTCCTAGGATCGATGATCTGTTTGATCGAGATCGTGGAGCAGCGGTTTATTCTAAGATAGACCTTGATCTGGTTATCATCGACTAAGAATTAAAGAGGAAGATATTCATAAAAGCGACTTTCGAACAAGGTACGGACATTATGAATTCACGGTTCTAGCCTTTGGGTTAACTAATGCACTGCGGCCTTTATGAATTTAATGAACAATATTTTTCAAGAATACGGACAAGTTTGTGCTTGTATTCTTGGACGATATTCTCATTTATTCTAAGAGCGTTGAGGAGCACAATGAGCATTTGAAGATAGTTTTGGGAATTTTGAGAAAAGAAAGTTGTATGGTAAGTTATCCAAATGTTCTTTCTATGATTGAAGTTCACTATTTGGGTCATGTCATAAGTAAGGAAGGAATCATTTGTAGATCCTTCAAAAATAGTGGCAATAAGCGAGTGGCTGCACAAAGAATGTGCATGAAGTAAGAAGCTTCATGGGTCTTCTTTGGTTCTTATAGAAAATTTGTAAAGGATTTTTCTAAGGTATTTTGCCAATAACTTCATTGCGAGAAGAAGGATAAGAAATTCATGTGGAATGACAAGTGCGAAGCGGCTTTCAAAAAGTCGAAAGACCGGTTGACTTACTGCACCTATATTGCATTTGTGCAGGACCTAATGGGAATTTTCTTTTATTGATGCTTACGGGGAAGGCCTTGGAGGTGTTTTGCTACAAAATGATCAAGTCATTGCTTATGAGAGTAGAAAACTTAAGATTCATGAGCTGAATTATGCCCCTCATGATTTGGAAACTTTGCCATTGTTCATGCGCTTCAAGTGCGGAGACACTACTTACTTGGGAAACCTTTTGAGTTGGCCTGATCACTTGGGACTGAAATATATTTTACTCGGCCCAATCTGAATGCCAGGACAAAGAAGGTGGTTAGAATTTTTATCACAATATGACTTTGATATTAGCTATATCAAAGGAAGGAGAATAAGTAGGTGATGCTCTAAGTCGTAGGAGGCACATTTACTGCTCTTATAACGTTGAGAACTCGGTTTAAAGCGAGGTAAAAGTGCCTCAGAATCAGATGCATATTTTCAGCAAGTAAAGCAGCGCTTGCTGCAGAACCTAAAGATAAAAGGTATGAAGGTTTTCATCTTGATAATGAAGGAATCTTGCGTTATGAAAATAGGGTATATATGTACTGTCTTTGAATGATTTGAGAAAGAAGTTGTTAGTTGAATTTCATAATTCACCTTTCTCTGGACACCCAGGTATCACAAAAATGCTAGCTGATTTGAAACAGCAATACTTCTGGAAAGGTATGAAAAAGGATGTGATAAATTTTGTGACTCATTGCCTGGAATGTCAGCGGGTGAAGGCGAGCATATGCACCTCTTTGGATTTGTTATATCCTCATAGCATACCGAGTACAAATGGCAAGTAATAACCATGGATTTTGTACAAGGACTACTATGTCGAGGAATAAACATGATGTTATCACTGGTAGTTGTAGATAAAGCTGACTAAGTAGCTCATTTCATCATTTGGAAATCTAAAGGATGATTCACCAGTCTTTGGCGAGAGGTTCGTACACGAAATTTTCAGATTGCATGGTGTGTGAAGGCTGATTATATCGGCGGGGATCCTAGAATGGCGTCGAGGTTTTGGCAAGCGCTTAACGCAGCCCTAGGAACAAAACTAAACTTGATTACGCATATCATCCGAGAAGCGGATGGGCAAGCCCGAGAGGGTAAATCAAGTGTTGGAGGACATGTTGCGAATGTATTGCATGGATCAACGGTATAAATGGGAAGAGTATCTCCCATTAGTTGAGTTCGCATACAACAACACTTATCACTCATCTCTTAAGATGGCACCTTTTGAAGCACTTTATGGAAGAAAGTGCGAGAACCCCTGTAAGTTGGGACAGAGTGTAGAGGATAGAGTGGTAATTGGACCGAGAGATTCTCACGAGAGATGGAGCAGCAAGTTAAGCTGATTCGTGAGCGATTAAAGGAAGCGGCGGATAGACGAGAAGAGCTATCTTGACCTTAAGCGGGTTGATAGAAAGTTTGAGCTTGGTGATAAGGTTTTCTGCGTGTTAAACCGAGAAAAGAGTTCTATAACTTTTGGCAAGGCTGCCAAGTTGTCACCACGATTTGTGGGACCTTTCGAAATTGTCGAAATAATCAATCCTGTGGCTTATCGTTTAGCATTGCCACCTGCTTTATCTCGTATGCATGATGTTTTCCATATTTCTTTGCTTAAGAAATACGTTTGAGATCTGTCACATGTTTTAAATTGGAATTCCTTGCAGGTCAGACCCGGGAATAATCGTGGTTAAACCCTGAAGTCTTGAAACTCGCTTGATTGCATTTGAGAAATCGTGATATTCACGGCAATGTAAGGTCAGTGGGACCGAGTTTAACGAAGAAAGTGCAACTTGGGAAAACCTGGAAGAGATGAAAATTGCTTTTCCTTCTCTTTTTGCAACAGAATGAAAACTGTTGACAAAGATATACTTTTATGAACTGATTGTTTTAAGTATTTATGAAAGCCAGATTAAGGCAGACTTTATTCAGGTTGAATAAATGTGTTGTGACATTGATTTCTGAAACTATTTAATATGGAAGTAGTCACATTGTTTGTGTACTAATAAATTGATTGACCTGAAGGTTAATTTAATATGTAATTCATCGGGACGATGAATCTTTTTAGGAGGGAAGCATGTAACACCCTGAACTGTTGTTACTTTCTCCTAAGCATACAAGTGTTGATATGTGATTTCTTGTAAAAGGATGTGTTCCTCGATTCAGAAATCATGCTTGATATGTATTGAATTTCTTGCAGATTGCAGATCTTGACTGAGTCAAAATATGAATAGACTCTTTTATTTATTTCATTTTGTGTCTGAATATTAATCTGATCACGGAATGAATTATAGAGATATTCATCTATAATATCTAGACTTGGATCAGTGGAATTGATCCAAGTAATGCTTTAAATCTGTTTGTGATGAATTAGATCACAGACCTTGAACAGGTTGCAAGGTATGGAAGCATTTATTAAGCTGGTCAGGAGTATGACTCAGGCTGATCTTGAGAAATGAAATGGTTCCCGATATCAAAGTATATCTGGAAGGTCTCGATTGTAGACCAGGTAATAATTCGTTGACATACTGATTACTCTGCAATAAGAGCAGGAGCTAACTCATTCAGAAGGTATGATCTGAGTCTTTAGAGTTTCGGGACAAGGACCAAACTGAATTATTAAGGGTTAGTAACCTAAAACTAAAACCTAACCTAGGGGTTAGATTATTGTTAGTCTAACCTAGACCTAGGCTATTTGTTAATATCCTAAGTTAGTATCTTTGTGTAAATTTGTTAGTGTGGGTATTACCCTAAACTCTAACCTAAGATACTAACCTAACTAATGAAGAGATTATGAAGGGGCCTATGAAGGGTGGCGAACCATCGGCGGTGTTTTCCATGGCAATTAATGTAAGGGATAAGGATGAGGGACAGGTCAATGGCGGAGGCTTAAGCGGCGGCTAATCTGTGCAGACTTGGCAATTGCTAAGTTTGGAAATGAACTTGAGTTTTTAGATGGACTGTCGCCAATTCTGGCGGTCGGTGGGAGTAGAGTTTAAGCGGGAAAATTGGGGTTTAATGGCATTTAATTTTCTCGGAAGCGAGCTCGGAACTCGCGAGAAGGCATGCAAGCGGGAATTTGTGGGTTTGTTTGGCTTATCGCGATTTTCGGTCTTTTCTCTCTGCTTGTTCTTGGTTCTTCGCACTTTTGATTCTCTTTGAGTTGCATGGCAAGAATGAATTTCTCTGGCTCTTTTCTCTGTCATGGAGGATATATATGTGATGGAGGCAGCGAAATTTTGTTGGTCGCTTTATCGTGGAAAAAGAAAAGGAAGTTTGAGCTCTTCTGTAGTAGTGCCTTCGGAAATTTGATCAAAATACAGGCATGCTAGGCCCTAACCTTTAAATATCTTGCTGTCTTTCAAGTGCTTTCATTAAAACAACTCTGTTCAAATGTTTTGTGAAGATTAGATGAATTTTCTATGAGATCTAGTTTGATTTTTGGCACTGTATCTCTTCTGGTTCGATTTTTCAATTTCCTCTTGATGGGTGTTTGTTGAAATCGAACTTCGACTCTATTTGTTTGAGTATTCATTCTGGCTTATGCATGTGAGGTATTTATTTATAAAGGTTTGAGTGTTCGGCCTGTTTGGCGTGAGCCCTTAGAATATACCTGTGTGTAGTATAAGACCACTGTATGTTTTGATTGTGGTCGCTGTTTCTTGTTATGGAAACTGTATGGAATGATTCTGATGAATACTGTAAGATTGATCAGTATTATTGCTTCTTTGGGTACTCTGTCGTGGGATTTGTTGACAGCGACTAATGATACTTTCGGGTTTCATTTGTTTTCAAATTTTTGGCTTGGAACAGGCAACTGTTGTGTTACCGTAGTCTTTACGACCTAGCGGAAGTTGTTTTCCTTGTTATTGTGTTAGCGGGATTACTTGTGGACTGTGTATAATATAGATACATCTATACTTTATTATAACGACTCAGTGGAGTCCTTGATTGAATCATATATAAGCTATCTACTGTTGTGGATGTAGATTCATCCTTGTGTTTTTGTTAATGGCTTTTTGTGAAGCCTTATAGTAAGAAAAGCAGGGCTTTGAGCCACGGTTATTTGAAATAATTAAAGGATAAAGACTTCCTGGGTATGCATTTTCATTTCTATGTGAAAGCTGTTCGAAAGTTTCGAAGCGGCTCAGTTGATTTCCTTGCTTGAAATGGGTATTCGATTTGCTTCACTTGTTTCATTCTGAATGTTTGCCATGAATGGCATAGATGGATTTATCAACCAATTTCATAGAAATGCGTTCTTTGTAGGGTTCGGTGGTTATAGTGTGATTACTGAGTGTGAATATATAGATTTATACTGTTGTGAATTGGACGACTCTGAGGAGTCGATTGAATGATTCATTTTATTTTTGAGCCGAATAAAGTTAAGTTGTGGTATTTTATGTGCCAGTGACTTAATGGAATAACATGTTTTTCGATCTTGTTATTTCGATTAGAATTTCTTCGTGTTTCAGGGATTTTGAGGTACAGATTCTTAGGTGGACATGTACGTCTTCGACCTGTGCAAATTAGTGTAAAATGATTGGCAGAGAGTAATTTGTTGTCTGATTCTTGTTATGCTTCGTTGATGAATATCAGTATGAATTCATATTCATTTGCTTGAATTGTTACCTCCGTTTGAATCATTGGAATTCTGGAAAGGTAACTAGTACTTCTGTCTCTTTCTGAGCTTGACCTTGGACACTGTCTTTGTCACTTTTTGAGGTCCTTGAGTATGGATGACCGTTTCGTGTTCTGACCTTGTTTGGGTAAGTCGCGAATATCACACCAAGACTTGCATGCGGCAAGGTAAGGATCGTTTGGTTGAATTCCTTTCTTTTACTTCAGTCCGATTTTGACTGAGCAAGAATATGTATGCTATGTTCTTTTCCAATTAATCTGTCCGATTTGACTGTGCATGATTTGGAAATACTGTGTGGGCAACATAGCATAGTCCATAGGAAACCTTAGATTGCTTGATGCAATAAGGTTGTTGTTTTCAGCGATACGCTTGTAGTTTCTTGTTTTCAACTTGTGTCAAAGCCTTACTGTGTAAAAGGAACTAGCATTGGGCTTAGGGTTGATACATGAATTGTTGATGTGTTAGTTGCTGTACAGGAGTTTTGCTGTGTTTCTATTTTCGTGATTTAGAACAGTGATCTTGCTTGCGGCTTGTCTAACTTGTTCATTTTTATACTGGTTGAATGTTTTCATATGTGAAGACGGTACAGTGATGAACTTATGTGAAAGGAAGTATGAATGGTTTGGTTCTTTCTCTTCCTTTATTTAATATTATTGATATTTGACTATCAGTGGGAAATTGTTTGTAACATATTGGTGGAATCCCGAATTGTTATGTTATTTCCTTTTTGGAGAATGAAACAATCTGACCAATGTTGTGATTTTGGATTCAATGATTGTTGTGTACATTCGTTCCTTGTTTCTTAATATTTGATGAAATATTAGAAAGTGATTAAGACTATTTGTAACAATGATAGAGTTACATATTGTAATCATTTTGTATTACGAGGGCTTGAGTCGATTATGTTTACTTATGTGAATATCTGATCTCATTTAAACAGGGTGTTTAATGAAAACAATTGATGGATTGCAATTGTTTTAAAAGTTAGTGCTTATCATGCTCAGTTCATTGAACTGACTCATGTTGACTATTTTTGCAGATGGTTGCCGTAAGAGGTAAAAGCAATGCAGATCTGACAGGCTGATCAGATTGTTTATTTGATTTATAATGAATTACAGCTTGATTTTATAGATGTACTATATGTGAAAAGATGTTTCTTTTCCGTTAGCATTATATCAAGTATGCTGTTGCATAAAATGTAATTGTATAAGTTTTGAAAGGAATGAAAATAAGTGTTTGATACTTATGTGTTGTATTCTATTTCTGAAAGTTGACCTTCTTCGGTTTATGTAACGAAGGGGCATTGTTATCATTGTATAATATGGATGCTTTTGTGATTGACAATGAAAGCTTGTAAGTAATGAGATTAAATTCTTATGAGTGTTTAGTAGTTCTAATTTGTTCTAGCAAAAGCAATATTGGAATTAAATTATTGTCTCTCTAGAAGATAGGTTAAAATTGAGCCTAAAAGAGAACGCTAAACAAACTGGATTAAATTACTAATCCCTAGTCCTAAGTATGAAAGGACAATAGTAAATTGGATTCTTAATCATTTATATCTTTAAACTAAAAAGTATGATATAAATTCAGTTAAGAGAACTGATAGGCAATCAAATGGAGTTCAGATGGCAATCTCAAGTAAAGGTTATGAGATATTGTCCCATTCTGTTGCTTTAGAATCAGGTGTATTCTAATGACTCCTTGATGAGAGCTTGACCGTAATACCTCTACCAAGTAATGAGTCTTTTAGAGGAGGGTCGTCTTAAGACGAAGAATCCAGGGATCGGAAAGGCTAACCTTAGGGAAAAGTCTTTAAAGTAATTTAAACTCAAGTGCGTAACGCTTGTTATTGGGTAGATCTTCTCGAGGCGGATTTAAAGGTTGGCGACAAGAAAGCTGCGGGGTTGTACCTCAGAGAAGATTAGGATCTTCTCGAAGTTACAACAATGCGGGTGACTTATGGCGACACCCTTTGCATTGATCGCTAAGATTTACACTTTGATTTGGATACGAGTTACTCGGGGATTGATTAGGAAACGTGGTCATGTTATAAGGCTGCCTAGGAGGTTGGGGTATCTTGACACATTGGTTAAGCTGCGAGGTTAAACCGGTATGTCATCCGTATCCCTAATCCTCGTGGATATCCATATAACATTATCACCTTGTTAATCTATCTCCGAGTGATTCGATTGTGAAAGGAAGGGTGGCGGTAGTCGGTATAAGACATTCTATATAACATATGAATGGGGTGAAGGGCGTATTCAGTTGGCGAGTATGCCGTTAAGGAATACGAGACATGAACAGATATGTTTCAAATCTTTGGCCAAAAGTATCATAAAGCTGCTGATTGCGTTGTCCTAATTCACCTAGTCTAAGGGATGAGATGCCGATGAATAATGGTAACTTGATTATTGATTAGATTCCTTAGACGAGCATTACGAATCCCAGTTAGGGAAGAGAACCGCAAGAGTGTTGTGTTAAATAAAAACACTAACTCTTTTTACTCATGAATAGATCGGTAGATGCAGAGTCATGGAATGAATAGATCGGAGGTATTAGAGTCATTACTGATTTGCATATGGTTATGCATTATATAAATGGTTATTTGAATTGTGAGTTCTAAATTATGTATTTAGAACCGGTATGCAATTATCAAAAAAAAAAAAAAAAATTGACTTGTTCTATTGTCTAAAGAAAATATCTTTCCAAGCTAAAACTCAAGTCACTTTTTGGGTGAATAAAATAAAATACATGAAATATGTATTCAAAGAAAATATTTTAAGATTCAAAAAGATGTGTCACCTTTTCTAAAACTCAATGACA